>OZ012609.1:24304788-25663355 GCA_963942555.1 Aleiodes leptofemur
GCCCGGATCTTTGACTTGTTGTCATGCGTTGTGCTGCAAAATACCGGGGGGAAGAACAGTTCGCGTTGTTGTCTCATTTAGAACGGATCGTTACATTAAAAAAAGACTAGAATTTCAAAAAAAAAAGGAAAAAAAACGCTTAAGTTCCAATAATTTATTCGCATTAATTTGAATTAAAATAAAAAAAAAAATAAAAGCAAAAAAGTAGTGAATTCCAGTGTGACTCGTTTCGATGACCGATTTTTCATGGAGACTTTTAATTTTATTTAAAAATTAAATCACCGAAAAAAAGGAAAAAAAAACGTTTTTTATTTAAAAATTAAATCACCGAAAAAAAAGGCAAAAAAAACGGATTGAAGGAATTTTTTTGAAAGAGGAGCATCCGGCCGCCTGGCCGTTGTTCTTCACAACGTCTGCGGAAAACGTATAAATAAGAAGATAAATTAAAAAAAAAAAAAAATAATACAAAAAAAAAAGAGGAACAAAGTCAAAGTGAAAGTCTTGGATTTCGTGGCTGGTATTATATACGTCAAGGAATCGGCCTTCCACCTGTACACGAGCTTGTTGAACCGAGACAGACACACAAGCAAGACACGGGGGCAAAGGTGGAAGTGCATACACGAGTATTTTCAGAGGAAGATACAAGAGAGAGAGAAAGAGAGAGAGAGATACTTCATTGTGTGTCTCTCTTCTTTTTAATTTCTCTCATTTGGAGCAGATCGAAATGAGATAATGAGAAATATGCTGGGTTGAATATAAAGCTATTTTAACGGTCGGGCGGCCATTTTTTCGGTGCTTTTTTAATTTGCAAAATTTTGAATTTAACAATTGGGGTTTCTTGATGATCTGAGTCACATTGGAACAGCGCGAACTGTCATCATGAGTTTACTGTCGTCATCAATTAGTGTTAGGAGCCTTGCAGATGAGGAAGCTGATCGCAACATGCTGCAGGGTAATTTTTTTAGATTTTTTTATTATCTAGGCACTGAGAAAAAACCCTTTTTTTTAGTTTTAATTGAGAAACTTGTCTTCGCATCAAAAAAAAAAAGTGGGAAATTTTGAATTTTACGAAAGGTTCGATGATACTGAAAATAGCAAAAATCGAACAATTATCAGATTTTTTTTTCATTTTTTTAACAAATGGATGATTTAAAAAAAAACATGAAAAAAATGCGCATGTAGAAAATTCAAAAAAGTACAAGTGCGAATTTCATATATACATTTTTTTTAATATTAATTTATTTAGTTAGAAAAATCTTTAAAAAATTCGGATATCTGCTAATTTAGTTATCATGAATTTAAAAAAATCAAAAATTATGAGTTTTAAAAAATTATTCTCTCAAAATTGATAATGCGATACTTAGATTCAATGTATCAAGATTAAAATGAACTTGAAATTAATTTAATTCATTTATAAAATCAAATATGAACGAATGTTATTATTTTTTATTAATTAATTCTTTTAATTTTCATTTTTATTAATTATTTCGAATGAATTCGAGATTTTTCAAGTTGATCATCTCATCGCTTGTATTCCAAAAATAAATAAATAATAATAATAATAAATAAATATGCTACTTTAAGATAAAAGTTTTCACATTAATCAGAAAATTAATTGATAAATCGGAAAAATTGAGTTTGAATTGAACTAAACTATAGATAACTTTTGATATCAATCTTCTTTTTTTTCCAATTTAAATCCGAATTTTTTTGAAAATAGCATTTTTTTCCTCTCAATGCTAAACAATTCAGTAGTGAAGAGGTAAAACAAGATAAGTCTCTTTTTTTCTCATCAAATTTTTTGAAAATACCTTAGAAAATAATCGAGAAAGAGCAATTTTGCCCTAAAACTTTCCGAGATATTTCCTTCGAAATGACCTCAAAGATAAGTCGATTTATCCTGTTTTACCTCTTCACTACTGAATTGCTTCACTTTTTGACGCCAAACTCTCCAAACTCATATCCGCCATATTTATCATGATTATAAGACTGGAAAAGATGGTAATGATGAATTTAGAGGTTTTATGAAGCGAAAAAAAATGGGAATTGATCTCTTTTCGATAATTCGCTCATGTTCGATTTTGCGGTTTGCGGGGCTTCCGGTAAAGTGGTACGAAGCATCTCGAACTGTCTACGCGTGTCTCCTTTTTCCCCCAGACAAATCAATAACGCAGTCACGTGCATCTCTAGGCTGAGTGAGAGTTGATGATGAAGACATAAAAACGAATTTATTTCGATTTTTTTTTTTTTCATCATCACTTTATAGAGATCATTAAAAGTTTCTCAAGGGTTAAGTTATTTTAGAAACGTTAAATCCTTCACTTTTTTAATGATCCATCAATTTGACCGAAGATTTCGATAGGAAAACGCAGGTTATTTAATGTTGTAATAAACAGATGGAATAATACGCAATTATAATCATAGAAAATCACGTTAATAGTGTCTTTAAAGAGAAAAAAGGGGGAAAAAAGTGTCTTTCAACGTCAACAACTTGGCATGACTGAAAAAAAATTTAATGAAATAATTTATTTCTGTGACGTTCAAAGTATTTCGTAATCGAAAAATTTCTTATCTGACTGACATTGATAGCGAAGAATTCGTGTTTGCGCTATTTTCGAATGATTAAATAACGGAGAATTCTTTTTTTTTTACAATTTTGGTTCCGAATGGAAGCTATGTAATCATCAGAATTTTCGATTGTAATTTTTTTAATAGAAGATACTTGAAATGATCTGAATAGAAAGAAAATGATATTTTTAGCGCATGTCTGTGTGTCTGTGTGTGTGTGTGTGTGTTTGTGTGTGCATAGAAGTCTCAATTAAATTTTAGTCGAGAAACATGTGCCAGAATTAATTTTTTTCAATTTTTTGGGAATTCGATTTTTTCTGAGATTTTTGAGGGGTACAATCGATTTTCTTTTTCGATTTTTGAGCAAATTCGGATTTTTGGGAATATCTCTGGTTCTATTGGTCGTAGCGACCTGAGACCGATTTTAAATGAAAGGTGAGATCATTTCCCATCGATTTATGGGGTTTTGAATCTAAAAATATCGATTTTTCAGATAGTTATGGGAATTTTTGTGAAAAATTATGATCATCAGTTTTTGTCCTATAACTATGTGAAAAATCGATATTTATGAATTCAAAACCCCATAAATCGATGGGAAATGATCTCACCTTTCATTTAAAATCGGTCTCAGGTCGCTACGATCAATAGAACCAGAGATATTTCCAAAAAACTGAATTTGCTCAAAAATCCCAGAAAAAATTGAATTCTCAAAAAATTGAAAAAAATTAATTCTGGCACATGTTTCTCGACTGAAATGTCCTCAGCTTTCCGATGGAATCATTAAAAAAAATCCATTCTCAATATTTTCATTCATTCAAAGATTTTTTTATAATATATGCATAAAAACTCAAATCTGTCCATTTTACCCCTTATGTCCGTATTGCCCCATCTTCCCCTATATTATCTCGAGAGTTGTATCAGTTAGATTTCTGTCCATTTTGAGCTTAATTGCATGATTAGTTCTCGAGTTATTGGCGTTTTAATGAATTTTTCAAAATTTGATATTTTGATGATGGTTTGAAAAAAGTTGTATCACTTCCATTCGGAAGCATATTGCTAAAGTATCAACAGAAAAAGCTATATCTTTTATTTTCCGAAGGGCATTCGGAAACTAAGCGAGATAGCGCAATTTTTGTAGAAACTTTTTTTTTAGAAAATTTTAAGAGCTTCAAAAAAGGTCTCTACAAAAATCACGCTATCTCGCTTAGTTTCCGGATGCCCTTTAAAAACGTGATTATAACGTGAAATTCTCACGAAAAACCTAAAAAAAAAAGTGAAAAAAAAGGAAAAAGAGTTTTTACGGGAATTGAATTAGCAAAATTTGATATTTGGATGATGGTTTGAAAAAAGTTGTATCACTTCCATTCGGAAGCATATTGCTAAAGTATTAGCAGAAAAAACTATATCAGTTGGAATGCAATACTATTATCCACTTTTTTCATACTTTTTAACGTAAATTTCTTGCAGGGAAAGACGATATGAGGGGAATAAATTGTAGAGGGTTGCTATGATACACCCCAAGGGGTTTGTAATCACTTTTTTTCACCATCCATGGTAAATTGATACGATCAATAGAGCAGACTGTCTCGTGCAACTGTAGAAAAGATGGAAATCAATAATTTCGGATGATTCACGAATGAAACACGTGGACGGAAAATGCTTTTTTTTAAAATTAAAGTTGAAAGTCCGGAAAATTAATGAGAAAAAATTGGAATTGGTCACCGGTCAAATAATCTTTGTGAAATTAATTATTTTTTGATCCCGGAAGAATTATATCCTCCGTCATTTGATCTTTGTAAAAAAGATCCTGTTAATGATAATGCTCATTTTTTTTCAATCATCAACGCTTTATTTTAATTTTGATTTTTTATCAATGTGCCATTAATTTATTCAAATTTTAAAAATCTCTTAATATATGTGATTACAATCACATTTTTATCATCTTATTATTGAACAGTCATATTTTTTTATATATAGCCCTACATTAAACAATATTAACATTAAATATTATTTTTTAATTGTTTTTTTTTAATTATGTTTTCTTCTTCAATTTTTATTTGCATTCTGATTTTTTTTCGTCAAACATTAAATAAGGTTTTTTTTGTTTTTCTTTTTTTAATCCATTTTTTCTTACTTCAATTTTATTTTAATGCGTATTTTTTTGACAATTTACAATTAATATATACGATTTTTTAAAATTTAAAGTCATTTTTCAATATATAATTTTTTGATATACAATTAAAATCACATTTTTAGAATTTTAAATAATATAAACATTCAATATTATTGAAATGTTTGATATATATCGTTGCCTTAGAAACAAAGTGGCGTAAGTGCTATGTGTAAGCCTAGGACTTACGCCCCTTTGCTCATAAAGTGACGATATATATATATCTATTCATCAAATTTTTATTCGTTTCACATTGAGTCATTTTTTTTTTTTTTTTTCTTAAGAATTTAATATTTTCAGGATCTTTTTCAAGGATCGTATTTTATTGAGGATCTTTCTTTTTAAAGGATCTATTCGTTGCAGGATCTTCCTGCCAAATCTTTTTTATTGCGATTTTTTTTTTAATGAACCGAAAAAAATCGTAAAATACAATGAAATCAATTTTATGAGAATTCAAAGAATTCTTCAAAAAAATTCATAATTCACTGAAACATGTGGCCTCGTGTTCTTGCGCAATACAAACAGACTTGCGGAAATTTATTCTAATTTTCTGGGTCATCTCGAGAAATTAATCTCTTTCTAAAAAAAAAAAACAACATATTCTTCATTTTTTTCCTGAATTTTTTCCCTAAAATAGAAATTTTCGAGAGTTGAAAAAATTCGTGAGACTGAAGATTAATTAATTACTATTTAATTGAAATGAAATGCAGAAAGGCCATTAATTACCCACGATTTTTGATTGGCCATGATAATTAATTTGAGATCAATGCACCTGCGGTTTAACACAAGACTTCTGTATCCAACTTTTCCAATGTATGAGGAATTGAAAAAATAAAGAAGCAAAGAAAGGCATTGGTTGAAAAAAAAAGCAATTAGAAGACTAAAAAAAAGGGAATTGAAGCGATAATAATAACGTGAAAGCCACGATTATCCGATAACTTGATATCTAACTGTAGAAAGCAAAATTGATTGTTTTTATATCTAATTTTTTTTTAAATTATAATGTATTTACATAAGTAAATACATAAGAATTTTTGGATAAAACATTATCACGATGTGAAAATGTATCAGATATTGATAAAACGGTTTAGCCACTCGATAGAAAGTAAACTAATACATACATTGAAACTTTACAATCAAATTAGCGCTATTTTATCTTTAAAACTAATCGATTTATTCTGATTACGTGGTAATGCAGTTCAATGAACGATGAAGGACGTTATAATTAATTTTATTAATTCATTTTACGTATTTTCTTCCTAAATGATAATTTTCTTGCTGAATTTCTCCAACTTCAAACGACAAAATGACTCACCTGAGTAAAAACCACTTCATTACTCTTTCACATTTGCATTGAAAAAAAAAAAAAATTTTTTTTTGCTTTCGAATCGAACTTATGTGATTATCAGAATTTTCGATTGTAATTTTTTTAATCGAAGATACTTGAAATGATCTAAATAGGGAGAAAATGATATTTTTAGGGCATATCTGTCTGTATGTGTATGAAAGTCTCAATTACAGCAAAACTGTTTTATAGAAAAATTTCATATTTTGTGGAAAATTTCCTCTCGACGAACTCTATTTTTTAAGCTTTATTTGAAGAGAATTCGATCGAAACTTTTTGAGGTATATCCATTTTTCGAAAATCAGTTTTTAATAGAATTTCTGGAAACTATTGAACTGATGTTATTTATACTCATCTATTATCTCGAGATTTGTATCAGTTAGATGCCTGTGAATTTTGAGCTTATTTGCATGATTAGTTCTCGAGTTATTGGCGTTTTAATGAATTTTTCAAAATTTGATATTTTGATGATGGTTTGAAAAAAGTTGTATCACTTCCATTCGGAAGCATATTGCTAAAGTGTCAACAGAAAAAGCTATATCTTTTATTTTCCGAAGGGCATTCGGAAACTAAGCGAGATAGCGCAATTTTTGTAGAAACTTTTTTTCTAGAAAATTTTAAGAGCTTCAAAAAAGGTCTCTACAAAAATCACGCTATCTCGCTTAGTTTCCGGATGCCTTTTAAAAACGTGATTATAACGTGAAATTCTCACGCAAAAACTAAAAAAAAAAGTGAAAAAGAAGGAAAAAGAGTTTTTACGGGAATTGAATTAGCAAAATTTGATATTTTGATGATGATTTGAAAAAAGTTGTATCACTTCCATTCGGAAGCATATTGCTAAAGTATTAGCAGAAAAAGCTATATCAGTTGGAAAGCAATACTATTATCCACTTGTTTTTTCTTTTAATAAGAATCTCTTCAAAAAAAAAATGAAGAAAATGATATTTATGATCTCTAGTAATAATGAAATATGCACATTTGAACAAGTGGGTAGTACATACAGTGGATGGAAAGGTGTGAAAGTGTATATAAGAGCAACGAAGAATCCACGATATACACCTTTTGTAATTGGTCGTGTTTGAATATATATATCGTCTTGCATATCGGGGTCGCACGACTTCTGTTCCAAGTTACCATTATCCGATATTAATCCAAATGAAAGAGATTTAAATTCCTGGAAATTGAAATGAAAAATTGTAGAGCATTGATATTCCACAAATGGAGAATTTGAAGTGGTTTACCGGTGAAGTCGACTTTTATTCATTTGATTGCGTGTTAATGATGATGTTTTTTTTAACATTTTTCTGAATTTTTCCATAATTTTTGTCCGGGTAGTTTATGAGATATGAATTATCAAAGTTACTGAAAATAGCAGTGGTGGGGATGAAACGCCCTAAATCGGACAGAAATAACAAAATTACTAAAAAACCACACAGTTGATCCATTATTTAAAAACAATTGGCGAAGAGAACCGCATCTTAACTAAATAATAGAAGAAAAAAATATTCAATTCACCGTATAGTTATTGAGAAATTTCAATTAGAAGGTAGTCGTAACTATTTGCCTCTCTCTCTATCTCATGCATGTGATAGGAGATTAATGTAAAAAAAATTCGAGAAAAAAAAATTATATTCACAAGCTGAAGATATGACTTTCGAATACAGTGGACTTCCTCTATATTTGACTACCCTCTATATTTGACTAAATTCTCCCTCTATCTTTGACTATACTGTTCTCCTCTACGATTTTTTGTGACCATCCGGACGACCAATTAAAAGAAAACATTTAGGCGGGCGTATTTGAATTTTCAAAATTCAATTCGTTCATTGCACATTTGACTGCGCGGACCTACGCATATGAGACACGAGTGTCATGTCGTGGGGACACAAGGATCTGTCAAATATAGAGAATAGTCCTGAACGGGCAAGTCAAATATAGAGCAATTAAACTCTACTTTAATCCCATTTTCCTGTAAATTAAAGCACATTTCTCTGAATTATCAGCAATTAAGGATGATTAGGAAGTAAAATCGAAAAAAAAAGTTAAATTTTTGTATAAAATCGTTAATAACAATTTTTACAAGATGAAATTCCCAAATGCGATTTACCGAATCTGTAAAGAATGTAATGAGCATTAAAATAAGCCTTAAAACCAAAAAATTGATTGAAAATAGAAAAATTTTCATTATTTTTTACATTTCTTCAAATTTTTCAAGTTTCAAAAAAAAGAACGAATTTAAAAAAAATATGATTTTCTCTCAATTTTCTCTCTCAAGTACTCTTCAGTCTCTTCGATTATCATAATTATGAATTATTCTGTCGTGCAATTAATTGGAAAATAGTGGAAAGGTGTCAGACAAGAATAACCTTGATTAATGCGAATTAAATTTCCAAGCTGTTGGATAATCACTATAATGTCACCGGATATCAAATTGAGTACTGATCCATTCGTGCATTAAATTACACAAAACAAGTGTGTAAAGGAATTCCTCCATTGAATCATCAAATGGATTCCATCATTAAGAAAATTTAAAAAAACAAAAAAATCACAGAGTTTCTTTTTTTCTTCTTCGCTTATATTCTTTTACATCTAAAACGCCTGATAAGACATATCCCGTTTGTAACCTGTAGTTAAACGCCCACGCTTCGAGAGTATAGAATTTGCGAGGTTATGTATCGATGCGTTACTGAAGATACGAATGAAGAAGAAGAAAAAGAAAAAAATTTATGGGATAATATTGCCTTTTGCCATCAAACTTCAATGGAAAAGGCCAAAGACCCATCCTTCTTAGCCTCATAATTTTGTTCATTAGATTTTTGATTTATTGAGGCAATGAATTCGAAATTTCAAACAATCAATTTCATTGAGAAGAAATATTTAAGAAGCTATTTCAACCGAAAAATGATTTCCGGTTGAGGAAATCTAAGTAGCAGAATCGAATGATCTACTTTTTTCTAAGTTATCATTAATATTCTAATTATTCCGATTTCGTAACATTTTACCGATATTAAAACGACGTCCACGATAGTAAATTGTTATTAAATAATATTATAAATATCCAATATTGTTGCGAATTTGACTGACGCTGTTCCAGCATCCAGGACTGTGATTGGAGGATCCTCGGATTTTAAATACCAATATTCCCGCCATTAATGTTTTCACGCAATTAATTGGATTAATCGTCGCTATTTGTCCGGTAACAGGTGTTTTTTTATGATTTGAAAAATTAATAGACACTCTGACAAACAAGAATATATATAGTTATACAAGGAAAAAAAATAGATCTGTAACCATGAATTGTTGCAGTGAAACTGAAACTGAATCACGCTCATGGAGTTCTAATGTTAATTTAATTTTTTTTTCAAAAATTATTTTTGGCTCAATTTGTGTCCCGGTAAAATGGTGTAAAGTAAATTTTAAAAAAATCTTCTCATACTGCTCTATCAAAAGTGACGAAAATTGAAAAGAAAAAAAAATAGATTATCGCAACTTCTTGAATATCCTTTAAAAAAAAAAACATCAAAATTTCTCAGATGTCTGCTCATTTTACTATCATATCGTCACCTCAGAAACAAAGGGGCGTAAGTCCTGTGTATAAGCATAGCACTTACGCCCCTTTATTCCCAAGAAGACGATATAATTTCCAACGTTTCCCCACTAAAATCCATCTTTTATCTGATTTTATAGAATAGAAATAATTTTTTAAATAAAATACTTCTCTATCAAAAGTGACGAAAATTCAAAAAAAAAAAAAAAAAAAGATTATCACAACTACTTGAATATCCTTAAACTCCTGGAGTTAAACCGTTGTAATAGAACCACTTAACTTCAGAGGCGTGAATAAACTTCATGGCATCCAGGTAAATTATTATTTTCACGGATAATAAAGTCTCAATGAAAATTGAATTGGATAGAGAAAATGACACTGGCCGATTAGTTGAGGCAAAGAAGTGAAAATAATCATGTACTTAATGGTTAATAATAATTTATTAAGAAATTAAAAATTCCATCGAAGAAGAAACTGTGTTCTAAATTTGAGGAAAAAAAGGAGGAAAAAAAAATAATAAAACTCAGTAAATCGTGAAATGTTCATTTAACTTAATTAAAGAAAAAAAACAAGAGATGAGATTAACATGGGAACATTTATATATATATATTTGAATACAATTGAAAGTAGAAATAAATTTTTTCATCTAAGGCATTGAGTTTAGAGCCTTAAGAAAAAATGGAGCCTTAAATTACCTGTAATTAAATCAAATAAACACTTCAACGGCCTCATTATACCCTAGATAGAGGTATACCCTGTGAAAAACAATGGCCTTGTGTATCCGGCCGGAAATGGCATCTACTTTGAAACTTGAATACACGAAATAACACAGATACACACAAAAGGAGAAAAAAAAGAAAATAACCAGTGGATGTTAAGAGGAAAAAAATGAAAAAAAGAAGAAGAATTTAGAAAAAGTGCGGCATGAAAGGGGCAGTGATTTCGTCAGTGTTCCAATCCCTGAACATGAAAAAATGATTTTTTAAATTCCTCATTAAAATGATTTTCAGGGAATTATGGAATGCTTTGGGTGTTCAAATATTATACTATTATCATTAAATTTCATAGATTTTTTTTTTATTCTTTATTTAATTAGTTTGAGAATTATTTTGAAAAAAGCGTGGCATTCTAGGAAATTCTGGCGACACAAGTTGGCAGCATTTACGTGCGAGCGACAATTTTTCAATCATTTTTATTAATTTTAATGCCAATTATTGACCCAATCGTCGTATAAAAATGAACAAATTGTGCAGAGGATAATTTCCCACCTAAATCCGAAATTTCATCGAATTTGAAGGATTTTTCGAAAAGTTTCTTAAGCTTTTGTGAATTTCCAATAAAAACACATGTTGAACGATGGTTTTTAAAAAATTTATAACTTTTAAACCAGATATGAAAAAAATTCAAAATTTTGCATATAATTTCTTTATGAATTGGAGAATCTTGGAAAAAATTTCATTGAATTCTTACATTTTTTAATTTTAATAAAATACCGGTAGAACATCCTTAAAAGCCTCGGGTATTATTGCGGAATATGGAGATCTTAGGTGCGGGGGCGAACGAGTCGCGGGAAAAAGTGAAACGGTATTATAACACACAGAGACAAGCGCAAAAAAAAAAAAGTATAACATATTTTTATTATACAAATGATATCTTCTCATGTAAAGTGAGTCTTTCACGCCCTACGCACATAAAACGCGATACATTTGCCCCAGTTTTCATTGTTAACGCCCTTTTGTTCATTATGTGAAATTAATGTTTTAAAGAATTGTTATTAAATGTCACAGAAGGGAAAGAGAGACAATTAAATTGGCTCATTGTATGTATATTTTTTTCGGTTTAATAATTATTGAAATTTATGAGTTATGGACGATTTTTGCTCTGTATTACCGATTGAACTTTGAAATGGGGAAATCCCCGGAGTTTTAACCAATCATAATGAATGGGCGGGAAACAGGAAAAAATGAGGATTTTTAGGTTAATTTCCAATTAATTGCTGATAATTCGGGGGAAAATGTGCTTTAATTTACAGGAAAAAGGGATTAAAGTAGAGTTCAATTGCTCTATATTTGACTTGCCCGTCCAGGACTATTCTCTATATTTGACAGATTCTTGTGTCCCCACGACATGACACTCGTGTCTCATATGCGTAGGTCCACGCAGTCAAATGTGCAATGAACGAATTGAATTTTGAAAATTCAAATACGCCCGCCTAAATGTTTTCTTTTAATTGGTCGTCCGGGTGGTCACAAAAAATCGTAGAGGAGAACAGTATAGTCAAAGATAGAGGGAGAATTTAGTCAAATATAGAGGGTAGTCAAATATAGAGGAAGTCCACTGTATTCGAAAGTCATATCTTCAGCTTGTGAATATAATTTTTTTTTCTCGAATTTTTTTTACATTAATCTCCTATCACATGCATGAGATAGAGAGAGAGGCAAATAGTTACGACTACCTTCTAATTAAAATTTCTCAATAACTATACGGTGAATTGAATATTTTTTTCTTCTATTATTTAGTTAAAATGCTGTTCTCTTCGCCAGTTGTTTTTAAATAATGGATCAACTGTGTGGTTTTTTAGTAATTTCGTTATTTTCGTCCTATTTAGGGCGTTTCATCCCCACCACTGCTATTTTCAGTAACTTTGATAATTCATATCTAATAAACTGCACGGACAAAAATTATGAAAAAATTCAGAAAAATGTAAAAAAATATCATCTTTGATAGGGCATCAAAAAAATTAGGGGTTTACTGTCCTCATAATAATGATTAAATCATGAGTTTTCGATAAATTCCCTTCTACACAACTGCCTAAGCTTCAAAACAGGGAAATCCCCGTAATCCCAACCAATCATAATCGCATAAATACCCGCGAAATTCAAAAATATTCTCCCATTCAGGCTAATCTAACTGTAATTTATTAGAACAAACTATTCATCCTTGCTTATCTCCCCCCCCCTCCCTTTTTACTTCTTTCTTTTTATCTTCATCATTATTAAATCTCTCGAAATCACTGATTATAAACATCAGCATGAAAAGATAACGGTAAATCCAGATTGACCAGTGGTGTGTGTTGCACTTTACGATAAAACCATCCCAGTGTGTAGTGGCCTAGCCCCCATCTGGGATGCCTAAGCATACTTCTCTCTGCGTGCTGAATAGCCAGCAGTCAAAACGAGAGGAGAGTCCCAATCTTCTTGGATTATTTTTCTTCATCTTCTTTTTTTTTTTTGTTTTCTTTATTTTGATACGTCGTGACCTGGAACGGAACGTGTACGACCCCAGAGAGAGGATTAAAATCCTAATCTTTTTTCCTTTTTTCATTCATTCCATTCTCCTTATTTTACCTGCCCCATTCAGATTATTTTACAGAACTTCGAATTTCAATTGTTTTATTTATTTTGTCGATTTATTCAAATATTTAAAATGTCATTTAAAATGTCTGTCAATATAATTCTAAATTTTATCACTCGATGCAGATTTTTTTTCCTTTTTTTTTAAATGCACATTCTGCATATTCTACTGAATCGCCCACGTGTTAATTCACAGTGTACACGTGTTATGGGATCTCTTCTGGTATTTCAGTTGTTAACGATCTATCGAGACACAAGACAGATATACATTCACTCCTATTTCTACATTGCGCTGTGAAATAATCCCCCCCTCCCCCTCCCACCCTCCCTCCTCCTCCACCTCTTTCTTCTCCTCTGCCCCCCTCCCACACTTTTAAAAGTCTTTAGGTATTTCACTTTGTATATTTTATCATTCATCTTTTCTGTGTTATAGAGAGAGACAGAAAATTGTAGAGATGCTTGTAGGCCATTTACAATGTAACATATGCCACAAGTGTACGTGAATTAATTATTATTCACGGGCTGTAACCAGCAAAACTTGGGAATTTTTTTCTTGTCTTTTTTTTGTGGGTTCTCATGTCTCAAATTTGATGAAAAGATTTTTTTTTTTTTTTTTTTTTTTTTCTGGTACTAACATCCGCATGGAGTGAGAGGGGTATAGAGGTAATTTGAGAGAAAACACGAGAATTTTTTAGAAATTTTTGAGGAAATATTAGAAAAGACGTGCGAAATTAATTCTTAGCATGGGAAAAATGTTTGAGTTTGAAGAGAAAATGATTTTTTAATTTTTTCGATGTTTTGCGTTTTAAACTTGTTTTGAATTAATTTATGATCGTCATTAAAGTACAATTTTATTTGATAAAAACAAAAATTTATTTCTTGTTTTTCACTAACATCTACATGAAATGGAAGGAAAAAAAGAGGATTATTGCAAAAAAAAATTAAGAACTTTTTTTTAATTTTCGAGGAAATATAAGAAAAGAAGTGCGAAATTGAGTTTTAGCATGAGAAAAATGTTTGAATTTGAAGAGAAAATAATTTTTTAATTTTTTCGCTGTTTCGCGCTTTAAACTTGTTTAGAATTAATTTATTATCGTCATTAAAATACAATTTTATTTGTGAAGAATAAAAAAATTTTTTTTTTCGCTAATTTTTATTTTTTACTGACATTTACATAAGATAAGAGAAAAACAGGCGATTATTGCAAAAAAATGGAGGAATTTTCCGAATTTTTTGACAAAATATTACAAGAGACGTGCAAAATTATTTCTTAACATGCAAAAAAATATGAGAAAATAATTTCAAAAATTCTCGCTATTTCGCGCTTTAAAGTTGCTTCAAATTAATTTATTATCGTCATTAGAATGCAATTTTAATTTAAAAAAATAAAAAAGTTTTTTTTTTGATAATTTTCTTTTTCACTAACATTTACATGAAATGAGAGAAAAAGACGCGATTTTAGCGAAAAAAATGAGCGAATTTTTAGGATTTTTTGAAGAAATATTAGAAAAGACATGCGAGATTATTTTTCAGTCTAAAGAAAAAATGAGATAACAATTTCAAAAATTTTCCGCTATTTCACCGTTAAACTTGTTTAAAATGAATTTATTACCGTCATTAAAGTCACAATTTTATTTCGCGAAAAGTAAAAATAATAGCGCGACTTTAAAACATAATTCTCCTCCCCCCCCCCCCCTCTCCCTCCCCAGTAATTCCACCAGGAAATGTATTCACGCCGATTTTAATCGGTAAAATTGCAATAAATAATGTATCAATTGCATCAGATGTACGGATAATACAATCGCGTCAACGATAAATTAAAGAACGTAGAAGAGAAAAAGGAGAGAGAATAAAAGTATGACATGAATGAGAAGTAAAAGAGATTTTTTAAACCGATACTGTCGAGAGACGCGCGAAAGCCTTTCCCTCGAAAAGAGTCGCCCTCTTATTTTTTTTTTTTTTTATAATTTACTAATTCCTGTTTTTTTTTTCCTCCTCATTTTTATTTTTTCGCACTCACTAATATTCACACCTCCTCATTTAATTCCACGGGAATGTAATTTTTTTCTTTCCCACGAGCACACTCTCGTGATATAGTCTCTCTCCTAGGTGTCTCATTAATTACCCAAGGATATGTTAAAGAAAAAAAAAAAAAAAAGATAATTTTACAAAAAATACATTCGTTTCCGGTTGTCCTCCCAGGATCATTTGCTTTCATTTACTCCTTTTTTTTCCCCACTGTTTCCCTCATCTTCTCTCGCTCTTTCTCCTTCAAATTGTGAATGTAAAAAAAAAAAATATCTTCAACTTCCGGAAGATCTCGAGAAACACTTCACAAGCTGCACGAAAGTACTTTCGAAGTTCGATGGTAATTCGTGGAGAGTTAAATTGGAAATAAAAAAAAAAAAAAAAATTATTATATGGTGGAATAGACAATTTAATCAGTGGGTAAATTGGATTTTCACCTTGTGCTCACGATTCTCTGATTGATATGGAGCAAATAAATTGTTTTTTTCTTATTTATTTGAATTCTTTGGGGGACGAGAATGAATTGAAAGTAGTCGGAGAAATTGAAGCTGTTTTAATTTTAATACAAGTAATTGATAATGATTCGTTGGGATGAAGTTGAAGAAAATTGATGTACTGATGATATCTTTGGAGATAGGCTCTTCTCGATGATTCCATTGGAAAGCCAGGGAAATTTGCGTTGGAAAGCATATGCCACATGGTTTTTATCGATATTTCATGAAAATTCGATTTTTTAGCCCAAAAATGCAGTTTTTCGGAGAATTCACTATTTTCACAATCTCTCTAGTTCTAATTGTCATAAAAGGCTAGGATTGGTCTCAAATGAAAGCTGACGTCATTTCCCATAAATCCTGACGATTTTCACTAATTTTTACCCGAAATTAAAAAAGTTATGGGCTAAAACTCGATTTTGACCAAATTGGCTGTATTTTCTGCAATTTTCTTCAAAACGCAGCCAAACAAAAACGAAATTTGTGGGAAATGAGCTCAGTTTTTGAATGCGACCATCCGCATTTCGCTAGAACCCCCAGAACTCAAGATATTGCCAAAAAACTCAATTCTCCGGAAAATAGTTCATCTTTCCCTTTAATTTTTGAGCTACAAAATGGAATCCTCTCAAAATTTTAAAAAATAACTTGTTACATATGCTTTGCATGTCAAATTTTCCTGGCTTTCCATTAGAATCATCAAAAAATTGGATTCTCCGAAAAATGCTTCAAGTTCCCCTTCAATTTTTGAGCTAAAAAATGGAATCCTCTAAAAATTTTAAAAACAACTTGTTACATATGCTTTCCATGTCAAATTTCCCCAGCTTTCCAATGAAATCATCAAAAAATAGGATTCTCCGAAAAATTCTTCAAGTTCCCCTTCAAATTTTGAGCTAAAAAATGGAATTCTCTCAAAATTTTAAAAAATAACTTGTTACATATGCTTTCCATGTCAAATTTCCCCAGCTTTCCAATGAAACCATCAAAAAAACTCTATCACCATTATTTCCCCCAATACCTCCAATTTCCCCGAACTAATTACCACCCACGATTTGAAAAAAAAAACCTTTTATGATTCATTAAATCACTCTATCTCATTCCACCTCGCGATTAGAATCTAAATGTAATATAATTAAAATTAATTACTCATCTTATTTACTGATGTGCATGAGTGAATCTGCAGGTGGCCATTTAAATAGCACACACTTGTAATTTAATCGATTACACCAATGACCGTTTAAAGTGTATATAAAATAGACATACTAACAATTCTTATTATAATTTTCCCTTCCCCCCTCCTTTTCCCCCACCCACTCATTTAGTGAATTTATCTCTTTTAACACTTGCTTGTATACCTAACGGATTTACCTTTATTTTCACGTGCTAACAAGACACACACGAGTCACGTTTCCAGTGTTATTTTGATGATTTAAAAAAATAAATAAATAAAAAAATATTTGTCATCAAATAAGCTCCACTCGTGAGAGTCAATATATAATAAATGAAAAAAAAAAAAATACAGTAGTGAGGAAATACAAGTAGGTTTGATGTTTTTGTTAAGATACTGGATGTTAAAAAGAGAATAAAAAAAAAAGATAGAAAAAAAATTGAGTGAATAAGTATTATAAGTGGATTGAAGGAAAAATAGAAGAAGAAGAATAAAAGGCAAAGTGAGAAAGTAGTTTTTCTGTGTGCGGTTTTAAGCGAGGAAGTGAGAAGCTAATACAAGGCAGACCACGTTCTCTTCTAGTTCTCTGTCAATAAATCAATAGAAATAATGATTTTTGATTTATGACTATTGCAGAGTTTATTTATTCATTTTTTTTTTTATTAAAAAAATTATTTCTATTCTATAAAATCAGATAAAAGATGGATTTTAGTGGTGAAATGTTGGAAATTATATCGTCTTCTTGGGAATAAAGGGGCGTAAGTGCTATGCTTATACACAGGACTTACGCCCCTTTGTTTCTGAGGTGACGATATGATAGTAAAATGAGCAGACATCTGAGAAATTTTGATGTTTTTTTTTTTAAAGAATATTCAAGAAGTTGCGATAATCTATTTTTTTTTCTTTTCAATTTTCGTCACTTTTGATAGAGTAGCATGAGAAGATTTTTTTAAAATTTACTTTACACCATTTTACCGGGACACAAATTGAGCCAAAAATAATTTTTGAAAAAAAATTAAATTAACATTAGAACTCCATAAGCGTGATTCAGTTTCAGTTTCACTGCAACAATTCATGGTTACAGATCTATTTTTTTCCTTGTATAACTATATATATTCTTGTTCGTCAGAGTGTCTATTAATTTTTCAAATCATAAAAAAACACCTGTTACCGGACAAATAGCGACGATTAATCCAATTAATTGCATGAAAACATTAATGGCGGGAATATTGGTATTTAAAATCCGAGGATCCTCCAATCACAGTCCTAGATGCTGGAACAGCGTCAGTCAAATTCGGAACAATATTGGATATTTATAATATTATTTAATAACAATTTGCTATCGTGGACGTCGTTTTAATATCGGTAAAATGTTACGAAATCGGAATAATTAGAATATTTATGATAAATTATTTTTAAAAAAAAGTGGGAAACTGCATTGCACATTATATGAAATAGCTTTGTCAGCTAATGTATTAGCAATTTGCTTCCGAATGGATAATTATGGATAATTAGTTGTGTTCCTTCAAATATATGTACATAAAATGTCATTATTGAAAAAATTGAATGGACAGTTCCAAAAAATTAGAAAAAAATTTAATTGCAAATTTTTTAAAATAATAATTCATTTTTTGAAAAATCCAAAAAATTGTCAAATGTGTGTAAATTTTATTTTCATGAAAATTATTGAATTCCTCTTTTAAAAAGAAGTTTTAATGCATTCACGTCCATAAATAAGTGGAAATTTCAGTAAAACCAACATCTGTGGTGAAAATTTTTCGCAGAAGTGCGATAAATTTTGGCATACTTTATGATGGTTTTTGTTTAGTCGGGGGATTTTTCAGCACCTTCTGACAGATAGAAAGAGAGAGAGAGAGAGAGATAGAGAGTGGAGGGTTCGTTTTGGGGATTAAGCGAATTTTTCTATTCAACGAAAAGCGCCTTCAGGACCCCCCGATGTTTTAGTGTCTTATGAACCGCGAAAAATTTACTTACTGCTGTTCTTTTCCCCCCTACTTTTTGGGGAGAAACTAAAATCGTCTCGGTACTGGAAATTCAATTGTATTGAAGGGGAGAATAGGCTCCTAACTCTGTTTGGAAACTGCTTGATTACCCGTCAATAAAACCCAAAATTTGTAAAAATACTTGGAAAAATGGGGAGAAATTTCTTACCTGTTCTCAGACACTTGCGCCTTTTTTTAAATGAAATTTTTCGGCAAGTTCGAACGAGTTTATAAAAAAATATGGAAAAATTCAAGGACAATGGAAACATGTTAGAGCATTTTCTCAAATTTTTTCAGATTTTTTTTGTGACGTCTTCATTCTAAAAAAAATTGGAAAAATGAGGGAAGAATTTCTTGTATTTTTAAGACATTTGCGCTTTTTTTAACTGAAATTTTTCGGCAAGTTCGAAAGAGTTAATCAAAAAATTTGAAAAAATTCAGGGATAATCTAAACATGTTGGAACATTTTCTCAAATTTTTTCAGATTTTTTATGCGACATCTTCACTCTAAAAAAAATTGGAAAAATGAGGGGTATTTTCTAGTCTTTTTAAGACATTTGCGCTTTTTTTAAACTGAAATTTTTCGGCAAATTCGAAGGAGTTAATCAAAAAATTTGAAAAAATTCAGGGATAATCTAAACATGTTGGAAAATTTTCTCAAATTTTTTCAGATTTTTTCTTCGACATCTTCACTCTAAAAAAATTTGGAAAAATGAGGGAAGAATTTCTTGTATTTTTAAGACACTTGCACATTTTTTTAACTGAAATTTTTCGGCAAATTCGAAGGAGTTGATAAAAAAAATTGAAAAAATTCAGTAATAATCTAGACATCCTGAAGCATCTTCTCAAATTTTTTCAGATTTTTTCGCCAAGATCTTCACCTCCAAAAAATTCCTGTTACCATTAAACAAATTGCAAATTAGAGAAAAACGATTAAAAGTTCATTTGAATGTATTTCATTATATCACCCAAATCGTTGTTTAACGATTTCGCGTCTAGACTAGTGTTATTACCTGAAAATGTGGGAGGATAAATCCACTGTCTGCCTCCGTTCAAATATTTTCCTGCCCACGCACTTGAAAATATTCTCTCCTTCAATGCGCAGAAAAAAAAAAGGAAAAAGATCGAAAAAAAATTATGAGAAACCTTATAATTATTATATTCCCTCTCCCCCTCATCAGGAAAAATGTTGCATGAATTCAAGTCATCGTTAATCATTACTAGAATTAAGTTACAAAGTAGGACAAGTACGTTCTGCATCATTCAAACTAATATTAACGATTAAATTTCGCTCTGATTAAAAAAAAAAGTAGAAAAAATTCCCCACAATTAAATGAATACAATAGACATTTGAGGGAAAAAATGGGAAAAATACACAGAAACTTTTTTTCTTTTTTCCTATAAATTCTATTTAATTTAAAATGAACTACTGAATTGTCACACACAATACAAATAAAAAAACATACAATGCACCTGAGGTTTACGCCCACGGATGTAACTAGATTTAGGTGCAGCAATGATTTTTTTTTAATTCTCTTGTAATTTTTTTTTATTCGAATGTGAAATCAGTCGTTACAATTAATTGTAACACACAATAGAGAGTTCACGTTTTTTTTTCCTTTTTTTTCAATTCTTCTTCATTAATTAATCATCAGAACTTTATGATTTATTAATTCGCTTTAATTAATAAATAAAAAAACACGCGAAATAACTGGAAAAAGAAAATTGCATGGGAAATTTTTTTCGTATTTTTTCATTGAATTTCAGATGAAAATAATGAAACAATAAAATTGTGTATTACACATTGAGATGCGGAAAAAAAAGAAGAAATAATTGTAATACGTAATATCTTTCACTTTATCATTTTTTAAGATAAAATTATATTATTTATACAAATTTAATAAAAATTATTAGACTAATAAATTTATTGCATATTGTCTGTTAGAATCTCAGGATTTTTTTTTTCAACCGATTTTATACGTTTGACACGCAAAAGTTGGTAATAAATTGTTATTTTAAATCTTTTTTTCTTTAATATTTCTTTAACATTTCCTCGTGATGGGAAAAACTCGTTCAATAAATTATGCTTTCTATCCCACGCGTGCAAGAGGACACGTAGCCACTTGGAATCGCATCTTACCTGAACGTGACTAAAACTCACCACCTGTATTTTTTTTTTCTTCTTTTTTTCTTTTTTTTTTCCTTCTAAAATCGTGTTTTGCTACCGTTAAAAAAAGATGAGGAAGAAATTTTTTTCCTACATTCGAAGAAATTAATTCAATTTTTATTTGAAATTAATTTTCCAGAAAAATGGGGAAATAGAGAGATTTAATTGATTCTGCATGAATATTAATTGCATTATTTCCAATGAATTCTCATGTTTTTTATTATTATTATTATTATTATTATATATCAATTATATTAATTACTGAATAATCTTCGAAGGCTTATTATCATTATTATAATAATAATAATGATAATTAATATAAATAATAATGATAAAAATAATGATAATTATTTTTATTATTATCATTATTATAAACGAAGTTATTATTGTTATTATTATGGAGTTATAAGAGTTTCATAAAAATTTCATGAAAATTTCATAAAAATTTCGAAAATTCTGCAAAATCTCAAATATTAGAATAAAACTGATTTTTATATAATATTATTTTATATTGTATTATTTTGGATTATATTTTTTCATATTATTATTATTGTTATTATTATGGAATTATAAGAGTTTCATAAAAATGTTATAAAAATTTCATGAAAATTTCAAAAATTCTGCAAAATCTCAAATATTAAAATAAAACTGATTTTTATATAATATTATTTTATGTTATATTATTTTGGATTATATTTTTTCATATTATTATTATTTTTATTATTATGGAATTATAAGAGTTTCATAAAAATTTCATAAAAATTTCATGAAAATTTCAAAAATTCTGCAAAATCTCAAATATTAGAATAAAACTGATTTTTATATAATATTATGTTATATTATATTATTTTGGATTATATTTTTTCATATTATTATTATTGTTATTATTATGGAATTATAAGAGTTTCATAAAAATTTTATAAAAATTTCATGAAAATTTCAAAAATTCTGCAAAATCTCAAATATTAGAATAAAACTGATTTTTATATAATATTATTTTATATTGTATTATTTTGTATTATATTTTTTCATATTATTATTATTGTTATTATTATGGAATTATAAGAGTTTCATAAAAATTTCATAAAAATTTCAAAAATTTTGCAAGATCTTAAATATTAAAATAAAACTGATTTTCTATATAATATTATTTTATATTATATTATATTTTTTAATATTGTTATTATTATTATTATTTTCATTTAAAGTGAAAATTCATAAATAGGGAAATCGAAGATTAATAAAAAAAAAAATTATTATATACAATTTTTGTAAAATTGTTTCTTTCATTGATAATTTTCTCGTTTATTTATAAAAAAAAAAAAGTATGGAAAAATTTCACTGTCAATCACTCAAATGCACGTTTCAGAATCAACTCTGAATAATCATTGAAAATAGGGGGTCACAACGAAAAAAAAAAAATTGAGGAATATGTCTTCTTTTTCATCTTCCTCTTCTTCTTCATCATTTGAAATTCCTCTAGTATATCGTGAGGATTGCCAGTTACACTGGGTGAAAGTGCATAAAGATATATACACACACAAGAGTGAATCCTTTCTGTGCACGCCAGAGGTCAAAAAATAACTCTTGGTATATAAATTTAAATATTCGTTTTTTTTTTTTTTTCACTTTTTTACTCCTTCATTATTTTGACTTATAGAAAACTTCAATTACACGAGGAAAAAACATGAGCATGACTTTGTGACTGAAAAAAAAAAGAAAAAAAAAATGAATTTAAAATTGTTTCTTTCAAAGAAATCACAAACTCTAAACATTTGCCAATTAAACAAATTTACCACAGAAAAATTAATCAATTATAAAAAATTGGAAAATATTCAATTTTTTCAGAATTTTCAATTTCAAATTTTTTTTTTTCATTCTCAGGCAAAAAAAATTATATGTGTCAGTATGTATAGCGTGTGCGTAATGTTATCGTGTGCATTACGAAAGTATAATGAATTCGCAAGTTTTCATTATTATTAATATTATTATTATTATTATTTTACAAACACAGAAGAAGTAAAAAAAAAATTACTTAAAATTGCTTAAAATTGCCTTCTTTGCTCTCAATTCGATGGAAAATTTTTTGAATAATTTTTTATTCCCGCCGAAAAAAGAGCGGATAATGCGGGAATTTCAAATTCAATTTTAAATTTAAAAAAAATCATTTTTTTTTAAATCAAAGAAATTTATTATTATTTATTGGAAACTGCGAAAAAAAAAATGCATCTTCGATTCAACTCGAGATGCTCTGCAGCTACTTTGCTGCAGGTAAAGAGCACTGGAAAGGGATGGAATAGTGGGGGAGGGGGAAGAGGGGAGGGGAAAGGGGGGAGGGGGAGAGAGAGTCCCAGTGGGACCCATGGGGACTGTGGACTGCTTAAAGGCCCCAAAAGGAGTGGGGGAGGGGAAGGGAGGGGAAAAGAGGGGGGAGGGGGGGATAGAGTCCCCATAGGACCCATGGGGACTGTAAACTGCTTAAAGGCCCAGAAAAGAAGTGGGGATGCGGTAAACGTAGTGTGCCACCGGTGTATCTACTGTGTATAAGCTGCATACGTACCTGAGCAACTCACGGTGCAATTTACAGTTCACAGAACACCGGTGGACTCCGTACAAACCGGTTGCCATTGAGCGAATTCTTAAATAAAGCGAATATATTCATTAAATTCGAATTTATTGAAAATTGAGAAGAGATAAAAAGGAAAAAAGAGAATTTCGATTTATCTATTCATGTATTGAGTGCGTGATATATATAGATATATAGATATAGATATCTATGAGTGACAATAGTGTCTGATTGCGCGAGTTTTTTACCTTTTTTTTGTGAGATTTTTTTTTTTTTCTTATTGAGTGAATCTCTTTCTTTGATGAAAATCATGAATGGTCCGAGTGTTGATGTTGTTTGGGACCCATCTACTCAGATGAGTTCGTTGGACTGTTGGGATTATTCAATTGAACTGGCCTGTCTTCAGGGCCCTGAAGGTATTTTTCCTCTGCACGGAGAAAAATTTAAAAAAAATTATCGAAAATTAGATCATTTTTAATTTGAGAATTTTTTTTTATTTTTTTTTTAACGAATAAATTATTATAAAAAAAATATTTGAAAAATTCGGGTTTGGAGCTTTTTGAATTTACTATATATATGCATCTTTTTCATTTTTTTAAAAATGATTTATTTGTTTAAACAAAAAAAGAATCTAGAAATTTTTAAATGTCTGTTATTTTTAGTTTTATGGGAAAAAAATGTATTTTTTTTGCAAGAAAATTGACTGAGTTGCAGAAAATTCACTTGATTCCGCAAAATTTCGATATATATAGATATATAAATTGCGAAAGGAAATTTCGATATCGGAAATTTTTCTCGCCACAAGAATTTTTTCCAAACAAATAAATTATTTTGAGAAAAAAAAATATACATTTGTAGAAAATTTACAAAAATAAATACAAATTATTATAATTTTACTATTTTATTATAATTTACTTGTTTTGAAAAATCGAAAAAAATCGTCTGATTTATGTCAATTTAATTATAATTATTACCTTTTAATTTTGATTTGAAAAAGATTGCTTTCCTCGTTAGTTCCTATTAAATATCGTGAGAAAATAATTGACGAAATTTTGATAATAACTATCTTCGTAACCCTTTTTTTCTCCAAAAAAACGTCATTATGGAAATTATCTCAATTATTTTTCGAGATAATTGATGAAATATCTCGAAATCTGTTAGAGATAGAGGAATTTTTGTGATGCCCTTTTTTTTGTAGATTTTTAGAGATTTCTCCAAAAAAAATTCTATCTCCAACAAATTTCGAAATATTCCACAAAAATTGGGGAACTTAGAAATGATTAAGAAATACAATCGTAAAAAAAAGTTGAATTTTTTTATAAAATCGTTGATAACAATTTATAAATGATGAAATTTTCAAATCTGATTCAGTGAATCTGTAAAGAATGTAATGAAGAATAAAATGAGCCCTAAAACCAGAAAATTAATTGAAAATTGAAAAATTTTCACTATTTTTTCCATTTTTATTCAAATTTTTTAAGATTTAAAGAAATCGAAAAAATAATGAAAATTTTGCAATTTTCAATTAATTTTTTGTTTCTAAAGCTTATTTTATTCATCATTACATTCTTTACAGATTCACTGAATCAGATTTTATTTATTTATTTATTTATTTAAATAAATAAAGAATCAGATTTGAGAATTTCATCTTGTATAAATTAATATTAAAGATTTTAAACAAAAATTCCACTTTTTTGCCCATTTTACCTCTCAATTATCCTTAAAAAAATTTTTTTTTACGTAAATCCAAAAAATTTGAATAATGGACCAAAAAAAGCTTCTTTCCTCTTTCGTTTATTCTCTTCTCATAATTGATTACATTGTGTTGAGATGAATTTTCGAGGTCCTTGCCCTTGAGACCAAAAGAATTCGAACATTCTTTTCTCGTGACTCTTCACTCTGGTTTTTCTCCTCCATAAAAAGCAAAATAATGGAGTTAAAAGAAATTACAGAATTGCCCTTTTGGAATTTTACCTTTGATTCTCATAATCAAAAAATGTCTTAAGTAACTGGGAATGATTGCTCTTTTTTTTCCCCTTTTATTCCTTCCGTTACAACGGTTCATTTTATTGTCACAATTGAGAAATAATTGATGATTTAAAGGAAAAATAAAAGAAAAAAAAATACAATTGCTTCTAGTCAACGATGAAATAACAGGAATTCAAGTTATGGTTGACGTAGAAAAATAATTTACGAATATTTATGATTTCGCACAATAAATTATCGAGAAGCGTGACGAAGATATTCTAAAAAGTTTTAAACAAAATTATTAGTCAGGAAATGTATTGAATAAAAAAATAAAAAAATACAATGCTTTCTTCACGTTTAACAATAACGGGATAATCATTCTTGTATTTTATCTCTTAATTTTTCATGTCGTTAAAATTGCAATAGACAATTGAGATAATTGTCTAATTATTTTTCTTGTTAAAATGTTGAATTGCCTTCTTTTACAATTTTTTTCAAATTTTCCCCCTTTTTTTTCAAAAATTGAAGAATTTCTTTTTTCGAAAATTAAAGAGTTTTTAATTTTTTTTCCTAAAAATGGAAATTTCTTTCATTTTGTTCCAAAAATTGATGATTTTTTTTCGAAATTTAATGAATTTTCCTATTTTTTCGGAAAATGATGAACTTTTTATGTTTTTTCTGGATAATTAAGGAATTTTCCAATTTTTTTCGAAAAATGATGGATTATTTATGTTTTTTCTCAAAAATTAATGAATTTTCCTATTTTTTTCGAAAAATGATGGATTTTTCATATTTTTTCTCGAAAATTAAGGAATTTTCTAATTATTTTCAAAAAATGATGAATTTTTTTGTTTTTTTCCTGGAAAATTAAGGAATTTTTCAATTTTTTTCGAAAAATGATGAATTTTTTATGTTTTTCATGGAAAATTGAGGAATTTTCCATTTTTTTTCGAAAAATGATGAATTTTTTATGTTTTTTCCTGAAAAATTAAGGAATTTTCCATTTTTTTTCGAAAAATTATGAATTTTTTATATTTTTTTCCAGAATATTAATGAATTTTCCAATTTTTTTCGAAAACTGATGAATTTTCTATGTTTTTTCTGGAAAATTAAGGAATTTTCCATTTTTTTCGAAAAATGATGTATTTTTTTTTTTTCTGGAAAATTAAAGAATTTTCCGATTTCTTTCGAAAAAGGATGGATTTTCTATGTTCTTCCTGGAAAATTGAGGAATTTTCCATTTTTTTTCGAAAAATGATGATTTTTTTCTCGAAATCTAATGAATTTTCGATTTTTTTTTTCGAGAAATGATGAATTTTTTATTTTTTTTTTCGAAAATTAATGAATTTTTTTATTTTTCTTGAAAATTAATGAATTGTTTTTCTCCAAAAATTAATGGTTTTTTTAACTTTTTCATGATTTTTAGATTTGCAACTAGCTGCTGAACTCGGCAAGACACTCCTGGATCGTAATAAGGAATTAGAAACAAGTTTAAAAACCTACCAAGCAACAATCGACGAACAGGCACAAGAAATTGAGGTAAATTTCCACTTGAAACAGTAAAAAAAGCACATTTTTCTGATAATGCACGTTTTTCAATGAACTTTGAACCAATGAATACCACAATACTGCAAGTGCGTGACTTTCATTCAGGAAATTAAATTAATTACCAACTTCCCACTGTGAATCCCAAATGTTTTCTTCCTTATTTCATACAATATGTGTTATTTTTCACATTATTTCATAATTTTTATATGTTTCTCCTTTACATCATTAATATTAAATTTTATTATCTTTATTTTTTTTTCTCTTTAGTACATGAAAAAACAGACTGCAGCCCTAAGAGAAGTTAATGACTCGAGATTAAAAGTTTATGAACAGCTTGAAGTCAGTATTCAGGATTTAGAACGTGCCAATCACAGACTAGTTGTTGAAAATACAGCTGACAAAAAATTGATTAAAAGGTAATTTATTTTTCATTATTTTTCTTTTAATTTATAAACAATGAAGTCATTTTTTGGGTAATTTTAATGGAAAATTATGTGTTAAATTCAATTTTTTCATCATTATTCGCTGAAATAATTCATTTTTTTATCATTTTTTCCTCATTTATAAACAATACAGTCATTTTTTGGTAATTTTAATGAAAAATTATGTGTAAAATTCAATTTTTTTACAATTATTCGCTTAAATAATTCATTTTTCATTAATTTTCTTTTGATTTGTAAACAATGAAATCATTTTTTGGGTAATTTCAATGGAAAATTATGTGTTAAGTTCAATTTTTTCATCATTTTTCGCTGAAATAATTCATTTTTCATTATTTTTTCCTCATTTATAATCAATACAGTCATTTTTTGGGTAATTTTGATGGTAAATTATGTGTAAAATTCAATTTTTTTACAATTATTCGCTCAAATAATTTATTTTTTACTATTTTTCTTTCAACTTATAAACAATGAAATCATTTTTTGGGTAATTTTAATGGAAAATTATGTGTTAAATCTAATTTTTCCATAATTATTCGCTGAAATAATTTATTTTTCATCATTTTCTTTTCATTTATGAATAATGCAATCATTTTTTGGTAATTTCAATATTAAATTATGTGTTAAAGTCAATTTCTTCATAATAATTCGTTCAAATAATTCATTTTTCATCTTTTTTTAAATTTATTTATGAGAATTAAATTATTTTTTTGTAATGTTGGTGAAAAAAAAATGTGTAAAACTTAATTTTTTCATCAATATTCGCTGAAATAATTTATTTTTCATCATTTTTCTTTTATTTATGAAAAAAAAATTATTTTTTGACAATTTCAATGGAAAATTATGTGTCAAACTTAATTTTTTCATCATTATTCACTGAAATAATTTATAATTCACTTTTTCTTTTATTCATAAACAATGAAATTTTTTTTTTTGGTAATTTTACTTGAAAATTACGTGTTAAATTCAATTTTTCATCATATTTAGTTTCAAATCTGTGGTTTTTCTGTTATTATCTTGGATTCTAATCATCTTAGATTGTTACAGGCGATTGCGAATGAAAGCTGTGGAAATTTCCCATAGATTTCTTTTTTAGCGAATTGATTTTTGATTTCAAATCAACAGAAATACAGAAATTAAAACTTTATTTTTAAAAAAATATCATTTTTATTAGTTTTAATGAAAATTAAATGAAAAAAAAAACGAAATTTGTTGGGAAATTGTATATGATTCCTTATTTTTGCAAGATAATTCCATAAAATATAAAATAATTTTCTCTTTTTACAGCCAATGTTTGACAATTGAAAATCTTGAAGCAAAGTGCGAGGAATTACAGAAGAAAATTGACGAATTAAAAAATCAATATGACAATCTAATGCGTCAACAGCAAAGTTCAACTCAAAAAAATGATAATACAGAATTATCGACGATCTGGAAGGGGACAACAACGCAAGACGGCAGCATACACCAGGTAAAAACATTAAAATTTTTAATTATGTAAATTATAAAAAAAAAAAAATTATTTTATTTTTTTTCCGATTATCTATTATAATTTTTATTGAAAGAAATTGATTGCCTTTTTTTTTTAGTCACTGTTTGTTTTATAAAAAATGAAGTTACGTAGAAAATCGCAGCTACGATTCGATTAATTAATTAATTAATTAATTAATTAGCGTAATCCTCGTCAGAAGGCATAATTATAAATTTAATACCTTGAGGGAATTAATTAGTAACTAATTTTACTCCCAGATGTTTATTATGAACTTTTAAAAACATTTTTCATTTAAATATAGAAAATTAAAGATAAATTTAAATAGAATTTCTAAATATTAAGTTAAATTTTTGTATAAAATTGTTAATAACAATTTATAAAGGATGAAATTCTCAAATCTGATTCAGTGAATCTGTAAATAATGTAATGAAGAATAAAATAAGCCCTAGAAACAAAGAATTAATTGAAAATTGAAGATTTTTCATTATTTTTTACATTTTTTCAAATTTTTCAAAATTTAAAGAAATGTAAAAAATAATGAAAAATCTTCAATTTTCAATTAATTTTTTGTTTCTTGGGCTTATTTTATTCCTAATTACATTCTTTACAGATTCACTCAATCAGATTTGAGAATTTCATCATTTATAAATTGTTATTAACGATTTTATACCAAAATTTAACTTTTTTTTTTTCGATTGCACCTCCAAATCATTCTTAAATTAATAATCATGCATCCTGACGAGGATTACATTAAATAATCGAAATATAAATGCGATTTCCTATTTAAATTCAACTTTAATAAATTATAAGCAGTGACTACAAAAAAAGTGCTCTAATTTCTTTCGTTGAAAAAAAATCATTGCAATTTATTTATCAAAAAAAAAAGGTGAAAATCTTCATAATTTAATTTGTTAAAAAAAAATTTCCAGATCGCTGCAAGAAGCCCATCAAAGTCCTCACCAGTACCGTTGACAGACGGTATTATCCGTGTTACAAATACATCAAATTCCGACGAAGAAGTAACTGAATTACTGAGACAATTGCAAGAGACACGTAATCAGAGAGCTAGAGAACAAAAAAGGGTCAATGAATTGCGTGAACAGCTTGAAACACTATTGAAAGAAAATACAACACTTGAGGATCAGCTCAATGAGTGGAAAAATAAAGCACAAGATATGAAGGAAAATCTTCAGGAAGAGCTTAATACACTGGAGGTCGTGAGGTAATTGGAGATTTTAATTCCATTTTGAACGAAAAATATATAGAAAAAAGTGGATTTTAGGATAAAATGGACATTATAATGAAACCGTTGGAAATAGATTTTTTTCGATGATTCCATCGAAAAGCTGAGGAAATTTTAGGTAGAAAACAAGTGCCTCAATGATTTTTTTCGATTTTTTTTGAGAATTCGATTTTTCGGGGCAACATTTGAAATTATTTGGGAAAAATTCACTTTTTTTGGAATATTTTGGGTTTTATTGAAAGGTGAGATAATTCGTCATTGATTTATAGGATTTTTAATTTAAAAATATCAATTTTTAATTGAAAAATGTCAATTTTTGATTTAAAAATGTCGATTTTTAATTGAAAAATGTCGATTTTTAATGTTTTTATGGACAATTTTCGAGAAAAACAGTTTCTCCCCCATAACTACCTTAAAAATCCATGTTTTCTGATTGAAAACCCCATAAATCGATGGCAATTGATCTCCTCTTCCCCCTCAACTCAAAATTTTCACGTTGCGACCAATAAAATTGAAAATATTTTCAAAAAAACCCAATTTTCCCAAAAATTGAAAGATTTTTCCTTCAAATTTTTACCAAATAAATGAGTTTTTCTTACAAAAACAGCAAAAAATCATTTTTGTCACATGATTTCCACCTCAAATTTCCTCAGCTTTTCAATAAAACAATAAGAAAAATCCCATCTCCATTTTTTAAAACAATTTCGAGTGTTTTTTACTCGATAATATAGAAATAAAAACTTAAATGTGTCCTTTTTACCCCAATCATGTGCCCATTTTACCCCACCTTCCCTTGAATTTTTTTAAAATTAATTAAAAATTCATTTGTACAGACAGGGGAAAGTATGTGGACGTTGCCTACGTAGCTGTGAGACACGTACACACGATGAATTATCAATAATGCTTGATCACGAGGAGGACGATGATCTTAGCATTGCCGAGTCATATCTAAATGACAGCCATCACGAGTCTGATACACCTGTTCAGGTAAGCAAATCATTGCCACCTGTTTGCCATAGACTAGTACCACCAGGATGCTGCAACATCGATAAATTATATCCCATTATCAAGAAACAATTAACATCATCCTGGAAACTAAAAGATATTCTCAAAAATTTAAATTTAATGTCAAGTTCTAAAAAATCAATTATCAAAAGAATTTGATAGTTTTTGTTTCTTTTTTTCATAGAAAATCGAATTTTTGCAAAAATTCAAAGATTTTCGAATTCTCAGGCAGACTTCATGAAAATTCATGAGATTTCTATGAGATTTCAAGAGATTTCAGGGAATTCTAAGAGATTCCAAGATTCCTTGGCAGAAACAAAGATGCATAAAAAATAAAAATTTGATTAAAATAATTATTAACAAAATTCTAAATTTTCTATGGCTTTTCTCAAGTTCTCAAAGCTATTTTTTAGATATTTGCCACTATTTAATTTAGATGGGATTTCAAGACTTTTTTCCAGATTTTATAGGATTTTAAAAATTCCAAAATTTCAGGAATCTTTGAAGGAATTCTGAAATCTTCTCGAGATTTATGATTTTAATGTATACAACAGATTTCACAAGTGATTGTTTTCTTATAGAGTTCAATTTTAGAGAAATTTCGAGAAAAATCTGTGAAAATATTGAATTTACCACAAATTTCGAAAAATCTCACAAAATCTCAAAATCTACAAATTTCCAGATCTCTGGAAATTTCGAAAAAAGTCTATAAAAATATTGAATTTACGAAAAATCCCAAAATTTACAGATTTCTGGACATTTTGAGAAAAATCTGGAAAAAATATTGAATTTACCAAAAATCTCACGAAATCTCGAAATCTTTAAATTTTCAGATTTCTGGAAATTTCGAAAAAAATCTGGAAAAATATTGAATTTACACAGAATCTCGAAATCTACAAATTTTCAGATTTCTTGAAATTTCGAGGAAAATCTGGAAAAATATTGAATTTACCAAAAAAATCGAAAAATCTCGTGAAATCTAGAAATATACAAATTTCTAGATTTCTAGTTAATTTCAAATTGTTCGAAATAAAACTGATTTCTTTAGTAGTATTTTTTTTTGATGTCTTAAATATTATAATTAATTTTATTTCCTTCAGGATACAAATACACCAGTCTGTTATCAAATGACGAGAATAGTACAATCAAAAAGCTTAACTTACCGCATCTGGGACTTTATAGTAACAATATGGAATGCACCCTCATTATTAACATTATCAATGAGACTTATTAATTACATTAAACGCGAATATATATTACCAATTATTCTAAAGCCATTTCAATTATCAATATTAATTATTCACAAATTATTTCCATTTAGATTGTACAAGAAAATTCTTTAATTATTTTCTTCTGTTTTATTAATTTTTAATGGAAATAATGATTTTTTCAATTTTTGAGAAAAAAAAATTTTAATAATAATTTTCGATTATTATTCATTAATTTTTTTCGTCTCTAGTATTTTTTTTTGGTTTTTACGAGACTGAGATTTTTTCAAAGATGAGGTTTTACTTGGACATGGAGTGATTTTAAGTGAAAGAAAATTATATAATTAGTAATTAATTTAATTGAGATATTTTAGAATAGTTCAATGATTTTATTGGTATTTAGAGTCAGAATTATTCTCGAATAATTTACGTGAATTTAGTAGAATTTTTCCTTGTGAATTTTATTATTTTAGTCTTTTCTCTCATGACACTTATTAATTTTAATTTTTATTTCCACCGATTTATTGTGAACCAAAAATGACACATAGGATTATCTAGTCGAATTTTTTTTTTTTAATTTAGTTGAGAGGAGAAATCTTAAAAAAATGAAAATGTAACATAATTTGTAAATTGCCAGATTTATAAGATCTTAAATAAAAATTATTTTTTGAATTAAAAGGAAAAGAAAACAACGATTTTTAGTTTATTATTTTTTATTTAATATCCTATAAATCTGGCACATTCCCATCCCAAATTAATCCTTTATGCTATGAAAATTACTCGAAATCGATGGAAATATTGGAGATAGGTTTTTTCTGATGATTCCGTTGAAAAGCTGAGGAAATTTGCCATGAAAATAATATGTTAGAAGTTATTTTTTTGAATTTTTCAAAAATTCCATTTTTTGCTCAAGTTTTGAAGGTGAAAACCTTCTGTTTTTGAAAAAATTCAGTTTTTCGGGAATATCTCTGGTTTTATTGGTCGTAGCGATCTGGGGTCGATCTTAAATGGAAAGTGAGCTCATTTCCCATAGATTTATGGGGTTTAAAAAGGAAAATATCAATTTTTTCAAGTACTTATGGGGCAAAAACTGATTTTTCAGAAAATGAGATGTAAATTTTTGAACAATTGATTTAAAAAAAATTTGAACCACATGAATCGATGAGAAATGAGCTCAACTTTCATTTGAGATCAACCCCAAACCGCTACGACCAACAGGACCGGAGATATCCCTGAAAAAGTGAATTTTTTCGATTTTCGAAAGATTCAACCCATCAAAACTTGTCGAAAAAAATAAAATTTTGAAAAAATTGAAGAAAATTAATTTCGACACATGTTTTTCTCCTAAAATTTTCTCAGCTTTTCAATGAAATCATCAGAAAATCTCTATCTCCAACCACCCAATCAAAATTCCCCATTTTACTTCTTTTCCAATTCACCTAAAACCGAATTTTTCACTCAATTCTAAATTTAATCAAAAAGATTCACAAAAAAAATACTCTCAATAATTTAAAAAATTCTCAAAAAACAATCTCAAAAAAAAAACATTCATTCAATCATTCACTTTGAAAGAAAATTTGGAAATTTTTAAAATTCAAATCCAAAAATTCAAAAAACTCAAAAATTGAAAAAAAATAATTCATTCAATCATTTATTGAGAAAAAAAATCAAAAATTTTCAAAATTTAAATTCTAAAATTCGAAAAACTCCAAAATTCAAAAAAAATCATTCATTTAATCATTCATTTGAAAAAAAATCAAAAATTTTCAAAAATTCAAATTTAAAAATTGAAAAAATTCAAAAAAATTTCAAAAAAAATCATTCATTCAATCATTAATTTAAAAAAAAATCGAAAATTCTCAAAATTCAAATTCAAAAATTCAGAAAACTCAAAAATTAAAAAAAAATCATTCATTCAATCATTTATTTGAAAAAAAAATCAAAAATTCTAGAAATTCAAATTCAAAAAACTCAAAAATTTTCGAAAAAACTCATTCATTCAATCATTAATTTAAAAAAAAATTCAAAAATTCTCAAAATTCAAGTTCATAAATTCAAAAAACTCGAAAAACCTTCAAAAAAAATAATTCATTTTTCTTTCTTTCAAAATCCAGGAACCAGCAATATCAAACGGTTTATCCCCCGAGGTCGATGCGAATCCCTACCGAGTTCTCGTAGAAAAATACGAAGCCCTGTTAGAAGTGCAGCTCCAGCCAGCCCGTAGAAAGCCAAGTATTCCCACGCCATGTATGTCACTGCAGGAAGAACTGGAGATGTCTGGTGATTTCAATAGTTTCACAAACTCCCAAACCCACCAAGATACTCAGAATGACGTAACAAAGCAGAATGGTAGTTACAATAGAAATAGAAATGGTAAAAAGCCATTTTCCGCGACACCAACGGATTTTTCTGAGGCTGAAACATCGTCATCTGGCTTTTCCGATGAAACAAGTAACAAAAGTACCCAAACTGATGGAAGACCAGGATCATTGTTGTGTTCAATCGATGATGATGATTGTAGATTCAGTATTTACGATGATACAAGCTCATTGGACAGTAGATTCAACAAAGCACCGGAGTATCGCCAATTATTCGGGGAAATATTTGGCGTCTTAAAAAGAGCAGCTGAAGCAAAAGACGAAGGTGCAAAGCTTCCATTGATCGAAAATACATCAATTAATCAATCAGCAGACAACAGCAAACAAGACGATAGCCTCGAGAATGACGACACAATGAGCATAATGTCATCAGTCATATCATCAGTTGTCTCCGAACCAGTAATAAGAATTCAAACACCAACACCAGAAAAAAGCCAGGAAAAATTAACACGTAGTGGCGATGGAAAATACGAAAATATCACAAGACATCCACACAAGAGACATCAACAGTACGATTATTTGTCTGTTCAGGTGAGGAGTTTTGTCACTTTTGCTGTGGAGAAAATTGTCTTCGATTTTAATTTGAGGTAGTTTTTATATGTGTTTTTCATTTATGGGGAATTTTACTGTTGAATCTATGGAAATGGAAGTTTTAATGATTTTTTTATTAATTATTTTGCACGGTTATTGTAGGATAACTCGTAAAAACGAGATTTTTTAGGGATTTGATGAAATTATAGTATGAAATTTAAAAAAAGGGGTTTATCAATGTTATTAGGGGATGATGGGATAAAAACGGTTTGAGATTCAAATTTTCTGATATTTTTATTGAAAAGCTGAGGAATTTTTAGGCGGAAAACGTGTGCCAAATTTTTTTTTTCTCAATTTTTGGAAAAATTTACTTTTTTCGCCAAGTTTTGTTAAGTTTTTTTCTTTTGAAAATCGAAAAAATTCACTTTTTCGGGGATATCTTCGGTTCTGTTGGTCGTAGCGACCTGGGGTTGATCTCAAATGAAAGGTGAGCTCATTTCCCATCGATTTATGTGGTTCAAATTTTTTTAAAATCAATTTTTCAAATATTTATAGGTCATTTTCTGAAAAATCAGTTTTTGCCCTATAAGTACTTGAAAAAATTGATATTTTTCTTTTTGAACCCCATAAATCTATGGGAAATGAGCTCACCTTTCATTTAAGATCAACCTCAGGTCGCTAGGATCAATAGAACCAGAGATATTCTCGAAAACCTGAAATTTTTCAAAAAACAGAAGATTTTCACCTTTAAATCTCCCGCAAAAAATGAAATTTTTGAAAAATTCCAAAAAATAACTTCTAAGATATGATTTCCATGTGAAATTTCCTCAGCTTTCCAATGGAATCATCAGAAAAAACCTATCTCCAATATTTCCATCCATTTTGAGTGAATTTTATGGTACAAAATACAAAAATCAACTCGGTTAGCCCACCTTCCCCTATTTTTCTTTTTTTTAAATTTTAAAAAAAAAAAAGCTAAATATTTTAATTTGCCTGCTATTTTAATAATTGATTATAAAATCATTAAAACGTTAATTTAGAATAATTTTCTTCTCTCTAAACTATTTAAATTGCCAATTCCTATTTTCAAATTCTTCATAAATAAAACTTTTGTAAAAACATTCTTCAATTTCTCTTCTCATTGGCAGCTTATCTCTGGTAATTCCAAAAAAAAAAAAAAATTTTAATTTTTTTATTTTAGGTGAGAAAGAAGAATACGGCAAAGAAACATGCCCAGCGAAAATTGAATTACAGTGACAGATCAACGACCCCAGATATTGTACCAACGCCAAATCCAAAATTCTTGCAGGTCAAGTCAAATAGCGGTGGAAAAAGGCAAAAATTCAGGCCATTAACACAAGCTGAACAGGATGGTACATTTTGGAATGGCAATACGATACATGTATTCTCGAGTAAAACACGTGAATCACATAATCGTAAACAAAATGGTACAAATCGTAATGAACAACAGCACAATACAATATTGCATTACAATAAAGAGTATAAAGCATCATCAGCTTCTGAGGAAGTTGCTAGGCTGAGAAGATTGGAAATGTCTTATGCTGAGGCATTGAGAATGCCAAATAAACCAAAAGCCAATAATTCACGTAGACATTAAATGAGAAAAAAGCAAAAAAAAAAAAAAAAAACATTTAATCATTTAATTCAAGTAATTAATCCTGAGGAAATGTCACAAAATTCCTTAATCACTTCTTTTTTTCCTTAAAAAATGCTCATTTTTATATAATATTTTAGAAAAATGTTAGAAAATTGCATGAAATTCAGTAAATTAATAAGAAAAAAAATAAAAAAATTTCAAATTCAAATAAAATTTCCAAGTGACGTTTCCTCGTGGATGTAGTCGAGTCTACGCAGTGAATTAATCTCTAAAAAAAGAAGAAGCTAATATAAACACATTAGAATAATGATTAAATTATTATGATTCAGTATTTGAGTCTCTTGAAATTTTTTTGTATATAAGTTTTTTTTTTCTCGTGTTTAAGGATAATTTGTACTTTAGAAAAATTTTGTATATTTTCTTTTATGACTCAATTGATTTTTTAGGATTTTTTTTGTATCAAGTTTTTTTTTTTGGCGACGTGACACGTTTCCCCCCTTTTTATGTAATTAATTTTTTGGAGTTCTTCGGTTTCTCATGATGAAAATTATTTATGTTTTTTTTTAATTTACATTTTCATTGGGACTCAATTTGAAAGAGAACGAGTATTTATGTGCCATTTATAATATAAAAATGAAAAAATATAAAAATGAAACACGCAATTTCGCACGAAATAATGAAAAGTAAAAAAAAAATGAAGAAGAAGTATTTGTTTGATAATCAATGAATTTTTCGAAGAAAATATTTTCATGTTCACGTCGAATAGTTTTTCTCCCTATTTAAGGTAAACAATTTAGCTTTTGTATTTTTCTTGAGAGTTAAAAAAAAAAAATAAGGACTTACCACTTTGTGATCATTCTTGTACAAGTTAAATAAAAAATTCTTTACCATAAAATTATAGTTTTTTTCCAATTGATTTGTTTTTGATTATTTTCCTATCTCCTTTCGTTTATTTTTCATGATATTAAATTACAAGTTTCATCTTTTCATGTAATCATACAATTTTTATCGTTTTTTTCCACTTTTTATTCTCTTTTTTTTGACGAGAATCTTTTGAACCATTGAATGATTACTTTTATTTTTTTTGCAATTATTATCGTGTTGTTTTGGATGAGATGAAGAAAATTATTTTTTTGTTGATGATGATGATGAAAATTAATTAATTGTGGCAGTCGTCGAAGAGGGCACGATGAACGGCTCCAAGGCTTGGTTGAACGTAACTGGAACTTGCTGCTCTTCTTGAACTGTAAAAATAAAAAAAATTTCATGAATTTTTCAACAAAAGAATTTCTTCAATTCGAAATAGTGATGGGCGATTTTTAATCGATGTTTGCGAGTTCTATTCATTTTCCATAAAAATTGTTTGGCTTTTTTCTTGAAAATCGATTTTTTCGGGGAGTATCAAGAAAATCTATTACTCGATTTTTCTATTCTTTTTTGAAAAAATCGATTTTGGGGAATTTTAAAAAACTCGATTAATCGATTTTGCGTTCCTTCTTGAAAAAATACACTTTTTTGAGAAATTTTAAGAAACTCGATTAATCGATTTTTCTATTCTTTTTTGAAAAAATAGATTTTCTGGGAGAATTTCGAGAAATTCGATCAATCGGTTTTTCGATTATTTCTTGAAAAAATCCACTTTTTTGGGGAATTTTAAGAAACTTGATTAATCGATTTTTTTATTATTCTTTGAAAAAATAGATTTTTTGGGGGAATTTCGAGAAATTCGATTAATCGATTATTTGGAGGAATTTCGAGAAATTGGATTAATCGATTTTTTAATTATTTCTTGAAAAAATCCACTTTTTTGGGGAATTTCAAGAAACTCCATTACTCGATTTTTCTATTCTTTTTAAAAAAAATCGATTTTTCGGAGAATTTTGAAAAACTCGATTAATCGTTTTCTTCATTCCGTTTTGAAAAAACCCACTTCTAAAAGGAATTTTGAGAAACTCCATTAATCGACTTTTCTACTCTTTTTCGAAAAAATAGATTTTCTGGAGGAATTTCGAAAAATTCGATGAATCGATTTTTTGGGGGAATTTCGAGAAATTCGATCAATCGATTTTACGATTATTTTTTGAAAAAATCAATTTTTTGGGGGAATTTTAAGAAACTCGATTAATCAATTTTTCTATTTTTCTTCGAAAAAATAGACTGTTTGGGGTAATGTCAAGAAACTCGATTAATCGATTCTTCCTTGAGAAAATCCTTTTTTTTCGAGAAATTTAAGAAACTTGATTAATGAATTTTTCAATCCCTTTTTCCGAAAAATCGTATCTATTTTTTTCTGACAAAAAAAAAATAAAAATAGGATTTTTCCATAAATTGAGACTAATCGAACAAAACTATCGACTGATGAGATACGATATTTCGACTTCCATACGAAATCTCGCATCAATTAATCAATCCATCAATTTTCTCATTTCCATTATTTTTTTTTTTTTTGAAAAAAAGAAAGATTTTTAAAAAAATTGCATTTTTTAACGATTCTTCAAAAATCTCTCTTTTTCCAGAGATTGCCCTTAGTTAAAAAATTCTGAAATCCAAAAAAAAAAAGCATACTCAGTCAGCGGTCTAACAGCCGGAGCAGTAGGATTATTCTTTGGTCTCGGATTAACCAGCAGACACTTCATCGGATGTCCATCAAGTTGTCTATTATGATAAGTTTCAACGGCCTTCGTAGCATCCTTCAGCGTCTTATAAATGACTTCAGCAGTGCCAGGTCTAACAAGTCTCGACACCAGCAGTTCCCCCACATCCTCAAAAAGTTCCTTAATATCCTCCTGCGTAACATTGGCCTGTAAATTAGAAACGACGATACGAAAGCCAGTTTGTTGAGTACTTCCACTGTTCGAATTGCTCTTAGGTCGTGCCAAAACGCCTAAAGTCCTCGGTTTGCTGCCTTCCAGCCTCGATTTGACCCCAACATCCCTGTGATTGCGTACATCAAAGTACTTTTCTTCGGGTTCATCATTGATAATCGTTCTCGTTTTGCCACCAAAGCTCCAATCATCTCTGTAGCTATCAATTTTTTGACCCATTGGAATACGCGGAATGACTTTGTACTCTCGCGGTCTATCAATATCTGTTTTTCTTATTGTCGTTGATCTTTGTGATACTTTTGGCCAACTGTAATTTGTCGGTGGTTTAATGCCAAAAACTGGAGGCGGAGGGGGGGGAGGTCCTGGTGCATACTCATTGCTAACTGTTCTTCTCAATGGTTGCTCCATCATGTAATCATCGTTATAATCCATTGGCGTATTGTCCATATAGCTGTCTCCAATGTTTCCACGATAATTGACTATTCTTGGAGCTGAATAAGTTACTGGAGCCTCGTAGGACTTTACCAATGGGGGCAACTTGTTTGTTGTCAGGGAGATTCTACCGTTTCTACCTGTTTTACGTGATATCGATGGCAGGATTGGGGCTTTTTGAGTTGCACGCAATTTTTCGAGCTTTAATCGAGCGTCAGACTGCTTTGCTATTTCGGCCAATTTGTCACGTGCATCAGTCAACTTTTCGCGGTTCTTCTGGATTATTTTGAAACGAGCGTCTGCTATTGGCTTTGCTCTACGTATGTTTGCAATGTTTGGACGTATTCCACCACGTGTTGGACCTTTGCGAATTCTGAAAAAAATTAAATTCATCAATTATCTTATTCCCAAAATTGTGAAAACCCTTGATAAATATTTCAGAGACATAAAAATTTATTTATAAAAGTTCAGAATAATAATTTTAGTATTTTTGGAAAAGATCCACCATGTGGATGTGCTAATAAGTCCAAAATTGGATTACTAATGCAATAAGAAAATTAAAAAAATTATTTTATTGAATTTTTGTTAAAGGATAATGAAATTAGCACAAGTTTGACGATTTTTCTGGATATTTTGGAGCAAATGCGTTATTTAAAAAGAAATATTTAAAAAAATGCAGTGCTTGCAGTTTTTAGAAATTGCTTCGTAAGCATATTTTTCTTTTTTTTTGATAATTTATTCGTTAAAAGAGAAAAAATAAAGAAATTTTTTTTTGATGTCTCGTATTTTTGATTTTATGTTTTCAAAGATATCTCCCAAAATATTGGGTTTAGAGGAATTTGTCAAGAGACCTTTTCTGTGGAAAATTTAATTATCTACAAAAAAGGTCTCTTGGTAAATTTTCGTAAACTCAACAATTTTTGAGTTTTTGTTTTTTCTTTGGAGATGTATTTATTTCAATTAAAATTAGAATAAAATTAACAGATATTTGACAATTCTTTGAGTTTTTTTAAACAATTGACTTATTATTTTAAAAAAATTGAAGAAATTTGCACTTATAGTTTTTCAAATGTTCTATATATGCATATTTTTTATTTTTTCAGAAATAATTTACTTTTTAATAAAGAAAAAGACTAAAAATTGTCAAATATCTGGTTTTTTCAGTGTAATTAATTAATTAAATGAAAATATTATTTGGCGTTTGTGAAATTATGAAAAATTGAGGTTATGAGAGGATTATTTCATCAAAAAATGATCGACTAATTGCTATTTTCATTCATTAAATCATTTTCTGCATCATCAAAAACGAAAAAATGAGAAAAATAAACCTTTCCACATTTATTAATTTATAAATTTCGTAAATTAAAGGGGAAAAAAAAGGAAAATCGTCTTACCCGCCTCGTCCTTTGAGTCCCATTTTTCCCTGTGGCTTTTTCTTCTTAATTATATCATCAAGACTTAAATCAGCCATTTCTTTAAATTAAACTAATAATTCCTCAATCAATATTTTAAAATGTATTAATTAATTGGGCTTTTTCAAATCATTTGATTATTTTAAACTAATAAAAACGAATGGTTTTTGTGTTGCACGTAAAAATGGACGTGAAATGCTGCACTGATGCCGACTCAGGACACTCCGTTTTCTCTGCTCTGCATTATAAAATGAAGGAGTGGGGGGGAAGGGGGGGAGGGGTAGGCTACAATTTTTGGAGCAGGTACTTACTCGGATGGTAAAACAGATTTCTGCGCGGGGATTTTTAAAATTATGAATTTTTCAGTTATTTTTGAAATAAAAAACTAATTGGGAAAATTACAGGGGATTTCTTTATAGGGGGGGGGGGGGGGGGGGGGGATTTTTCTAATATAAAGAGTCGAGAGGCTATATGGAGAAAAAATAAATGAATGAATTATAGGGGAAGATGGGGGTAAAATGGATACAAGGGGTAAAATGGACATACGGATTGATTTTTGTATTTTATACTATGAAAATTAGGAGAAATCGATGGAAATATTGGAGATAGGTTTTTTCTGATGATTCCATTGGAAAGCTGAGGAAATTTCACATGAAAATCATATGTTGGAAGTTATTTTTTGGAATTTCTCAAAAATTTCATTTTTTGCGCAGGATTTGAAGGTGAAACTCTTCTGTTTTTTGAAAAATTTCAGGTTTTCGAGAGTTTAAAAAGGAAAATATCAATTTTTTCAAGTACTTATAGGGCAAAAACTGATTTTTCAGAAAATGACCTATAAATATTTGAAAAATTGATTTATAAAAAGTTTGAACTACATAAATCGATGGGAAATGAGCTCACCTTTCATTTGAGATCAACCCCAGGTCGCTACGACCAACAGAACCGGAGATATCGCCGAAAAAGTGAATTTTTTCGATTTTCAAAAGAGAAATCCCTTCAAAACTTCCACAAAAAGTTAAATATTTCCAAAAATTGAAAAAAAAAAATTGATACATATTTTCCGCCTAAAATTTCCTCAGCTTTTCAATGGAATCATCAGAAAATTCCTATCTCGAACCGTTCAATTGGAGTATCCATTTTACCCCACCTTCCTTTAATATCTACCCTCTTTCTTTTTTCGTAAAAAACAATATTTATTCTTTCTCCTTTAACGATACCAATGAAATCATGAAACATAAAAAGAAACTTTATCAAAACAATCAATTTACAGATCCCACTGGACCAACTCGCCACTCAGTGATTCTATTCTCCGGTATATTGACCGGCACTTTCGTAAACCGCTTTCCAAATGTTTTCCCACTGAAGAACTCACGCCTCAGAAAAGTGCAATTAACATCTCCAATCGCCTCATCATTTTCCCTCTCGATGCTCTCATCAATCCTCTCAATTCGGTCCTCATCTCCAATTCTCGTCCATTCGTCTTCTTGCTCTCCATCATCCTCAATCATCTCGTTCTTCGTCACTTCCTTCTTCGTCACCTCTTTTTTCGCTACTTCCTTCTTCTTCACCTCTTTTTTCGTCACCTCCTTTTTCTTTACCTCTTTCGGAAGAAGAGGCTCTTTAAAAACCTTTTCATTAATCTCAAAATCCTCATCTATATGTTCGTAATCATCGTCCTCGTTGGTTTCAGGGATTATCCTTCTCTGAGAAGCATTAACACTCCCCGAGAATATTTTCCTGATATTCTCCAGTTTTTGACTCTCAATTTCCTCAGAAGTCGCATCAATGGAAATGGATTCCTCATTTTTAACGACTTTCTCGACATTATCGATCTTTGGTGGTTTTTTGATGCAAGAAAAGACTCTCATTTCCCCTCCATCCTCTTGGGAGTCCTCGAATCTCGCTCTTTTCTCTCCGACATCCTCATCTTCGCTGGACCGTGATCTCTTCCTCTCGCTGGAGCTGGCATTGACCTTTAAACTCTCATTTCTGAAGCTTAAGGTAGTATTCCATAGTCCAGTCGATAAAACAGAAAAAAATGAGGATTTTTAAGTTAGTTTCCAATTAATTGCTGACAATTCGGGGAAAATGTGCTTTAATTTACAGGAAAAAGGGATTAAAGTAGAGTTTAATTGCTCTATATTTGACTTGCCCATCCAGGACTATTCTCTATATTTGACAGATCCTTGTGTCCCCACGACATGACACTCGTGTCTCATATGCGTAGGTCCGCGCAGTCAAATGTGCAATGAACGAATTGAATTTTGAAAATTCAAATACACCCGCCTAAATGTTTTCTTTTAATTGGTCGTCCGGGTGGTCACAAAAAATCGTAGAGGAGAACAGTATAGTCAAAGATAGAGGGAGAATTTAGTCAAATATAGAGGGTAGTCAAATATAGAGGAAGTCCACTGTATTCGAAAGTCATATCTTCAGCTTGTGAATATAATTTTTTTTTCTCTAATTTTTTTTAACATTAATCTCCTATCACATGCATGAGATAGAGAGAGAGGCAAATAGTTACGACTACCTTCTAATTAAAATTTCTCAATAACTATACGGTGAATTGAATATTTTTTTCTTCTATTATTTAGTTAAAATGCTGTTCTCTTCGCCAATTGTTTTTAAATAATGGATCAACTGTGTGGTTTTTAAGTAATTTCGTTATTTCGGCAATAAGCCCCTTTCACTCTAAGGCGACGATATCATCTTCAATATGGCATTAAGAAAATAAGGCATTACACAGAGAAAAATGTTTTCTTAATTTAAAAATGTGCAGTCACTTAATTTAAGAAAGAAAAAGTTACTTGATTTAAGTGAGAAAAGTCACTTAATTTAAGTGAGAAAGCTCACTTGATTTGAGTGAGTTTTACTTTCTTAAATTAAAAAAGAAAAAGTCACTTGATTTAAGTGAGAAAAGTCACTTAATTTGAGTGACTTTTCCTGTCTTAAATTAAGAAAGAAAAAGTTATTTGATTCAAGTGAGAAAACGCACTTGATTTAAGTGACTTTTCCTTTCTTAAATTAAGAAAGAAAAAGTTACTTGATTTAAGTGAGAAAAGTCACTTAAATTAAGTGACCTGCACATTCTTAAATTAAGAAAACATTTTTCTCTGTGTAACCGTACTCAGGTTCCCTACAATTCTACCTTAAATCAAACCTCGGAGTTTCAGCAGCTCCAAACGATTCAGTCTCCGGAATAATAACCTGCTCCTGACGTACACCCTCATCTCCCCCCTCAACATCCTGCGTATCAGCCACCAAAGTCTCTCCCTCCTGAAACTTCTTCTCCCTTCCAGCCTTCAACAAACTTCCATAATGAAACTCTGGATTGCAGCAATGTTCAACAGACGCATAAAGTATCGCCAATGGTATTTCATTATCCGGAATCATTCGCCTTTGGAATTTCTTCAAAAAGCTCTGTACAGAAGCCAATCCAGGCACTTTGTACGGTTCATTCTGTGTATTTTCCTCGCTGTACAAAACTAATATCGTATTTTTATCGGAAAGTACCTTTTTATCAAAATTTTTGCTACCGTAAAATACAGATTTGCCTCCAGCCAATGCGATCATCTTCTTGTATAGCTCCAATTGATTTTTCCGAAAATGAACGAATGACAAATTTGAAAAAATCGTTTTTCGCAATGGATTTGGTTGCAATGATGTGTTGTTCGTGTGGAAGACTGTGTCATCAAGAATTGGAGTAAAATCCCGAGGATCTGGGAGTTCTTTCGCTGATTCACGTGCTTTTTTCACAGCTGTCCAGTAGTCCGTAGTGACAATTGGCAATCCAGCTACTAAAGAACACGATAATTTTTCTGTTAATTTAGTTGACGATACTGTTAAATGTGTGCACTCGTTTGTCCATTCAGAAACAATTCTTCCATCAATTTCCTCGATTATTTTCTGCAGTTCTTCTTTGTCTTCTGACTTGATGGAAGACGTCAGAATGACGAAGTTGATGTTGTTGAACTTGAGAATACTGTTTTGAAGGCCAAATCTCACTCTGTCGTTGTTCTTAAGGTAGTGTGCCAGAGTACGGTCGATAAAACAGAAAAAAATGAGGATTTTTAGGTTAGTTTACAATTAATTGCTGATAATTCGGGGAAAATGTGCTTTAATTTACCCGAAAAAAGTGATTAAACTATTCGAAAGTCATATCTTCAGCCTGTGAATATAATTTTTTTTTCTCGAATTTTTTAAAATAAATTTCGCCTGTTCCTAGATTTTATTTCATTTTTTCATCAAATTTAAAGGGAATTTCATTTTTTAAAAATTGTGAGAGTTTGTTGATCTCTTCAATTATGAAATTCAATTTTTTTCAGAATTTTCTGCTCAACTGACTGATGATAGGAAAATAAAAAACCAGTCTAGGTTTGATTTTGATTTTTTGCGAGAGGAGAGAGAGCCTAAAAGAGCCCTCCATCATGGGCTTTTATTTGATTTATCAATTTTTTTATTGGAAAAAAATTCTGCAAGCTCATTAGAGTGCAAAAGGGGCTTTAAAATATTTTTCTAATAATTATAACAATAGATTTTGAGGTAGTATCCCAGAGTACGATCGATAAAACAGAAAAAAATGAGGATTTTTAGGTTAGTTTCCAATTAATTGCTGATAATTCGGGGAAAACGTGCTTTGATTTACCTGAAAAAAGTGATTAAACTATTCGAAAGTCATATCTTCAGCCTGTGAATATAATTTTTTTTTTTCGAATTTTTTTTACATCAATCTCCTATCACATGCATGAGATGGAGAGAGAGGCAAATAGTTACGATTACCTTCTAATTAAAATATCTCAATAACTATACGGTGAATTGAATATTTTTTTCTTCTATTATTTAGTTAAAATGCTGTTCTCTTCGCCAATTGTTTTTAAATAATGGATCAACTGGGTGGTTTTTTAGTGATTTCGTTATTTCTGTCCGATTTAGGGCGTTTGATCCCCACCACCGCTATTTTCAGGAACTTTGATAATTCATATCTCATAAACTGGACGGTCAAAAATTATGAAAAAATTCAGAAATATGTAAAAAAATATCATCTTTGATATGGCATCAAAAAAATGAGGGATTAACTGTACTCGAGTTCCCTAGAATACTACCTTAACTGTATAATCTCCTGTTATCTGCTCGGCTCTTCCATCCTCATGGAGAAGAAACGTTCCATACTTTGACTTTGTATCAGTCACGATGCACTTTCCTGAGACGATCTGAATCTTTGCGTGAGCACGACTGATGGATCCATCCTCTGATAATACCAAATCTCCTCGATTTCTCCCAATGATGAAGGGCTCATTCTCTTTGAGATAGTAAAACTTGCCGGATTCGTCCTTAAGCATCCACATTTTCCTGATTCACTTGACTTTTTACTTCTTACATTGATATATTGATATTAAGTAATTAATTAAAGAAAATGAGGATAAACAATTCCGCGTGTTTTCTTAGGTTATGCTCTTTATTTTGAATGCTCTCGTGAATTTACGCTGATTTTCGCGGTTTTAGTTACACGAGAGTCCGTGAGATGGCGATAGTTGGACAGAAAAAAATTCAAAAATGCTTATACCTCCGTATACTTAGCAGATACCGTAAAGGCACCAGTTACCGGACGGTTAAGGCAATGGTATCTGTTTCCGGACAAATTGGAATCAAATTCTTAAAATGACAAAAAATTTCAATTAAATGAATCAAACATTTAACTTGATTGATATTTTGACATTTCGCAAATCTTGAAAAACTAGATTTTTTCACTCGAATATTAATTGTTAGTAGATTCTGCTGCATCCGGACACTGGGACCCGTCCGGTAACCGGGTCCACTATAGTAGAGAAAAATTATTGTTACGGGGTTTGGGGAGTTATCTTCAAAATATATAATCATTTTGAGAATCACACAGAACGTTCCTAATATCATCATTATTATGTAGTATTTTTTTCTCAAAATTTTCATGTATTTTGTTTTAGACTAATTAACAGTCAAAATTGCATTTTATACATGAGCTCTTATGCATAAAATCTGTCATAGCAGGAGACCTTTGTTACTACCTGAGTCGATAGCGCAGATCGATGCTAAATCATTTTTGATGCATAAGAGCCCACGTATAAGATGCAATTTTTACTGTTAATTAGTCTAAAACAAAATACATGAAAATTAAGAAAAAAAAAAAAAATACTACAAAATAATGATGACATTAGGAATGTCCTGTATGATTCTCAAAATGATTCCATAGTTTTGGAAATAACTCCCCAAACCCCTCAATTCTAACTAATCCTAAACGTTTGGGAATACTTTAGGAAATTTTAGGAAAGCATTTTTATAATTTGGGAAAAAGTCATTAATTTGTTATTAATTAAGCATAGCTGTTAAGCATAGCACTTACGCCCCTTCGTTTCTAAGGCAATGATATGAAAATTCATTGGAACTGAGCAAATTCCCTTGTCATAAAAATTCTTAGGTAATAAAAAAATTACTTTTTTTTTTATTCTCAGCGTATTGTTGAACTGGCCAAAGAAGAATTTTCGAAGATATTCGGTTCTTATATTATAAAATGTGAATTTCAGCTTCGAGTCGAATTTGAAAGATCGCTCTTTGGCTAGCTCGACACTAATTTTCTTATCGCTAAAAAAAAGAATTTTATTTTACTGTATTTGATTTTTTTTCAATTTCTAATATTTCTAGAGACTACTTACAATTTATCTAATCGCCTCAAAAAAAAAAAAAATTTCAATTGATAGCATGAAGAAATCACAGTGGAAAGAAATCACACTTATCCTACATTTCCCTGGAATTTCCAATTATTTAATTTATCAACGGAAATAACAGATGATAAGCTGAGAGAATAGATGTTTTTAGCTGATTAATAAATGAATTAAAAAAATTTCGAGAGACCACGTGGATTATTCTCGAGTACAAATCTTCACAATCTTTCCGACACAATCTTTCTTCCTACAAAATGATAATATTTATTTTCTAGGAGAAATACCTAACACATCAAGTGCTTTTTGAAATGATAATGTTACGGATGAAATGATTGAAGTACTTTAATCATCAATGTTGATATTTTTAGCGATAAATCTTAAGCAATAAGCATGTCTCACCCCTTTTTTATTCACCGTATCTAACAATTTTTGAGACTAAAGTTCGTTACAATTTGCTTCTCTCATCACAAACTATGTTGCGATAAAATCAAACGGGTCAGAATTTCAGTGATTATCATAATCCATTGATTTATCAAGATCTTCAGAGTATATAAATCAGTGGAAGATTGTCGTCGATTTTTAGTAGAGACAATGAAGCTATTTTTTGGAGTACTAGTGGCATTAGCTGCACTTTCCCTTAGCTATGGTGAAGAATTACGTCCACTTAAAGGGTCAGTATCTTTGATTTCTTCAATTCAAATAAATTTCTCTATATTATAAAATTCACTTTTGATTGAATTTTTTTTGACGCTCACTTATATTTTTGAATGACGAAAATTCAAATTTAAATTTTTTTTTAAATTAATAATTTTTGCCCTTCTACTTATATTGAAGCGATGTATGTGGTTTTTGATGGATCTTGAGACTTGGATTTTGTGTAGGAAATCGGGGATAGGAAAAAATTTAAAAAAGACTGACGAAAAATTTTTCTGACACTTTTTGAAGGACTGTCAGCCGCATCAGATTTCATCAGTGATCAATCTGCGATCAGTCAATCAAATCAGCTTTTGCCTTTTTTATGATTTTGTCAGCCAGATCATTTTTTTTCGCTCTTTTTTAAAAAACGATTGGGTCTATTTTCATGGTAAATATCTCGGTAAATGATGGAGATACGCCCTTTTCATTCTAATCCAGGAATAGAGTTAATTTATTATTGTTACTGAGCCCTAAAAAATGTGCTGAGATATGTTTCGCATTAAAATTAATGACTACGAAGTTTTTAGATAAATCGATTTTATTCCATGATCAAATTTCCTCTTTATCTCTGAAATTAAGCGAGATAAAGCGATTTTTGCTTTGATGCTCTTATGTAACTTTCAGGATTCTCTACAGAATCGGGCTATGAGGCAAAAAAAAACGCATCTCCATTGTTTACCGAGATATTTGAAAAAAACCGGTTCAAAAAAATCAATTTTTCCGAAAAATTGTCATTCTTCAATATTTACAGAATGCAGCGGCTCACTCTAGTCTGCAAGACACCAGAGCAATTGGCCTTCATTCACGCCCTCGAGGACAATCCAAATCTCGATTTCTTGAAATTGACACGAGTCCTGAATGAACCGATTGATGTTCTAGTCACAGCAACTGAGTTGCCTCTGTTCAAGGGATTATTATCTCTCAAGGAAATTGACTATACTGTTACCATTGATGATGTTGAAAGGGCAGTTCAAGAGGAGAAGCTCGCGAATGACTTTGCACGTTGGAGATCGATGAGCAGAAGATCTGGTGATGAATTGAGGGCTTTTGATTATTATCCACGCTTCGAAGAGGTATAACGATATATCTATACATAGATCACGAAAAAAAATCACTTTCATTTCTTTATTTGAGACTTTTCCAGAATTTTCAAAACTATGTTGAATTCTTTTTTTTCAATTTTTTTTTCAAAATTTTCTCAAATTGAATTTTTTTTCCCTGAATTTTTCAGAATAGACTCAATTGATTATCGCATTTAATTCAAATCAATTTAATCATGTAATCCTTTCGATTCTAGATTGAATATTACCTGAGGAATCTCACTCAAGCCTATGGAAAACTGGTATCACTGGAAGAAATTGGCAAAAGCTATGAGGGAAGACCGATGTATGTTGTTAAAGTGTCCAGTGGTGGTTCGAATAAACCAGCAATTTTCATTGATGGTGGAATTCATGCACGTGAATGGATAGCACCATCCACTGTGCTCTTTGCACTTCATCAAATCGTTACAAACAGCTTGAACAGTGCACTCTATAGGGATGTGGATTGGTACATTCTGCCAAGTATGAATCCAGATGGTTATGAATACACTCATACAACTGTGAGTATCAATTTAATTAGAATTTGAACAGAATTCAGTAGTGAAGAGGTAAAACAGGATAAATCGACTTATCTTTATGATCATTTTGAAGGAAATATCTCGGATACTAAGCGGAATAAGGCGATATTACTCATCATTTTCAATAGAGAATTTCAAGGATTACAAAAGTGGTTCAGAGCAAAATTGCCTTATCTCGCTTATTTTCTAACGTATTTTCAATTAACTAAACGAGAAAAAAATAGACTTATCTACTTTTACCACTTCGCTACTGAATTGATTTGCTTTGCCTCTCATTATAACACATTTTACACATTTTTTTTTCTTAACTTACTTCAATTTTTGCATTAACCATTTACATATATAAATATATATATAAGGGAACCCGGGGCAGAACGGACCTTTAAAGAGAATGATCCAGGAATTTTTCTTGGAGTGAAAGACTTTTCAGAGAAATCTGAAAAATTGCAAAATTTAGAAATGTTGGAATATTTTCTCATTTTTTTCCAGATTTTTCTGCAAACTTTCTACGCTTTTGAAAAAATCCTGTGTTATCTTGCCATGAAAGTCTATTTTGCCCCGATTTTTGCTATAAATGACAAAATAAGCCTTCATTTACCTAAAATGTACATTTTTTTGCTAAATTTCCTAAACTACAGCTTAATTCATTTATCTCTGTATTTCCTGATTGGTATTAATTGAAAGAATATCTGACTGATTTTGTCCTTTTTGCAGTATCGCTTCTGGAGGAAAACCCGGTCAGCTAATTCAGGATCTAGCTGTATTGGTACTGATGCTAATAGGAACTTTGGATACAAGTGGATGAGTAAGTTTCGGCGGTCATCTATTTTTATGAGAATATCTCTGAAATTAATAAGAGATAGAGCGATTTTGCCTTAATCCTCTTTTGTAGCTCTTGAAATCCTTAAAAGAAGATTTAGGGTAAAATAAGTGAATCTCGATTGGTTTTCAAGATATTTCATTCAGAAAGGTCACAAATATGAGTCGATTTGTTGAATTTGTTGGAAATTGTGATTTTTAGCTGTCGGTGCCTCAAGCAATCCTTGCCAGGACATCTATGCCGGAAGCAAACCCTTTTCTGAAGTCGAAACTCAGGCTGTGAGAGACTTCCTCTTGGAGAATCAAGACACAATTAAAGTCTATTTGACGTTCCACTCATATGGACAGGTTGGTATCATGTGAATTTAATTTTCTTCGTTAAAAATGTAGGAATGATTATTATTATTATTATTGTTCATTTTTACAGTATCTTTTACATCCCTGGGGATGGACTTCCTGTTTACCGGACAATGAACCAATTCTTGTAAGTTTCATAATGATACTTTTTAATGCCATATTGGGGAGTCAAATCAATAATTTTCCTTTATTCTACAGCGTAAAACTGGAGAGGCTGCTGCTGAGGCACTCTTCAAGATTTATGGCACTGAATACGTTGTTGGAAGTTCTACAAATGTCCTGTGTACGTATTTCTGAACTAACTTATTTTTTTTCGGAATGAAAATATCTCCGGAAAAATCTGAAAAAATTAGACAAGAATGGAGACATGTTGGAGAATCTTCAGGAATTTTTTCAGATTTTTTCTCGTTGAGGCCTTTTCTTTGCGTTAATTATTTGAAGTCATTGTCTTCACTAATTTAAAAACAATTACTTGGATCAACAGATGCTGCAGCTGGTGGCAGTGACGATTGGGCGATGGCTGTAGCTGGTGCTGATTTATCATACACGATCGAATTACCTGGTGGTAGATTTGATCCACCAGCTCATCGTATTGAGCCAGTTGGTACCGAGACATTCGAAGCAATCAAAGTATTCCACAATTACGTACATGAAAAATACGTGTTATTAAGAAATTAAGAAATGTGATTATTAATGTATAATTACTGTGTAATTTCTACGTGAATCAATGTAAAAATGATATAATTAATAAATTTTACAGTTTTCTGTATACATCAAGTCTTGAAGAATCTCAAATTCCTCAACATCATTAATAAATTGTAAGCCTGTATCATAATCTGTGGATAAATTTCATCAATTAAATTAGGAAATTAAATTATTTGCTTAATCTACGGACCTTCGTCAATTGCTCTCTATCAACAGTGTAAATCCTGTATGTCCTGAATTTGAATTGCCGCTGGGATCTCAACATTATGAGGATTATCCTCTTGTGGAATTTTGTACTGTGACCAATCCACTGGGATTCGTAAATGGTCCTCGGAATTTGTTCTAACTGCAATTGATTAAAAAATAATAATTCCTTCAGAATATTCGCTAAATCTCAATTTTTGGATCCTGTGAGTTAAGGGGGGACAAAAGTCTTTGGTTGGTGAAGGGATTCATTGGGTGACCTTTGGCACATGATAGGATGTGTCAAAAAATCATAAAAATGTTGAGCGCAATCCGTTTTGCCCCGTATTTCAGTTGGCAATGTCATCGTTTTATTCGTTCTGTGATTGGTTCGAGAAAAATCAAAAGTTGCACAAAAGGACGATATTTGGGGAACCTAGGGGACCGAAAATAGCGAACGATTTAGAAAATCGATTTTTTGTCAAATTTTCGAAATTTAATTTCCTTTCAAAGTCATTTTTCACCCATTTCTCTTGGAAATACGAGGTTTTCCTTGAAATTTGGCTAAAGTTGCATAAAGGACGATATTTGGGGAACCCAGGGGACCGAAAATAGGAAACGATTTAGAAAAACGATTTTTTGTCAAATTTTCGAACTTTAATTTCCTTTCAAAGTCATTTTTCACCCATTTTTCTTGGAGATACGAGGTTTTCCTTGAAATTTGGCTAAAGCTGCATAAAGGACGATATTTGGGGAACCCAGGGGACCGAAAATAGGAAGCGATTTAGAAAAACGATTTTTTGTCGAATTTTCGAACTTTAATTCCCTTTCCTTGAAATTTGGCTAAAGTTGCATAAAGGACGATATTTGGGGAACCCAGGGGACCGAAAATAGGGAGCGATTTAGAAAATCGATTTTTTGTCAAATTTTCGAAATTTAATTTCCTCTGAAAGTCATTTTTCACCCATTTCTCTTGGAGATACGAGGTTTTCCTTGAAATTTGGCTAAAGTTGCATAAAAGCATGATGATGGGGGGACCCGGAGGGCCAAAAGCCAATACGATTCAGAATATCGAGTACTCGGCTGATTTTTTGGGCCCAGTGGCCCTTGCTCTGTGAGAGTGACCATTTTCATTAAATCGAAATTCAAGAACCGTTCGAGATATCGTTATGAAAGTTTATAGGCTACTTCCTGATATCATAGGGAGTATCACTGTGGAATTTCATCGGGAAATATGGAGTAGGAAAAAAATTAGGACGATTTGAGAATCCAATCATGGCTAATTGGAATAGAATTCCCTTTAAAACTCGATTTTCACCCATTTCTCTTGGAGATACGAGGTTTTCCTTGAAATTTCGCAAAAGTATATATTGTATAACGTTGTTATCTACGATTCCAGGCGAAAAATTAACTTTTCTTCGATCGTACCTCCCAATCATCCTTAAGGAACAGAAAAATGATGTAAGGGGAAAGGAAACATCAGCCAATGTTGAAGAACAGGAAGGTAACGTAGGCAAAGAGGGAACATGATTCAAAGTTAAAGAACAGAAAGGTAATGTGGATGATACGGGAACGTTATCCAATCTTCTCCTTATATAGAAAAAAAAAAACACCAACAGCCAATAGAAATCATCGTGATCATTGAAAATTCACTCCAAAAAAATTAACGTGAGTTAGAAGGATCGATACACCGAGTGATCAAGAAAACGCGCGCGTTAGCGCGCGGTCGTTCTCGTCTTTAATAAAAAACAGATACCCACTTTTATTCTCTGAAGTCTAACGAATATTGGAAAGTAAATAAATCTGAATCGAATGAAAATTGTGGTCCAAAGGGCATTTTTAAGATGAAAACCGGAATAATGACGTTTTATCTTGAAAGACGGGGCAAAATGGATTATGTTTAACATTTTTTCTGTTTTTTGACACATTCCATCATGTGTCAAATGTAACTCGATGAATCCAGCCATTCACCAACCAAAGACTTTTGAATTTCACCGTGGTCCCCCTTTAATAATTTTCATACCCAAGTACAAACATTCTCAGCTGTATCGCAGTATGCAACCGTATGTATGAGTATAGCTGCGAAATGAGCAAGAGCAGTAAAAGCAGCTGCATAATTATTCTGCGACAATTCCTGTGTAGAATAATCATTGATGATTCAGTGGAAAATTTATTGAAAAAATTACTGTGTAAAATATTTTCACCTTCTCCACGGTAATCACACAAGCGCCCATAGCAATACTGACACATATCATCAGTACCAATAATATAGGATTGAATATATCCTCGAGTCTCTGAAATAGTCTGTTGAGCATTAAAAATTATTTATTGGGAAAATTTTTAGTTTTGATGTTTTGTATTATGGAAATCATTTGGAATCGGGGAAAATATTCGAGATTGGTTTTTTTTTCTGAAAAAAAGCGATTTCCTATGAAAAGCTGAGAGAATTATCCTTAGAAAACTGAGATCAAAATTCATATTCGGGAATTTTTTGGAAATTTCGGATAGTAATAATTTTTTTTGAAATTGGACATTTTTTATCTTTTCGACGTTATCTTTGGTTTTATCAGTCGTAGCCACTTAGGATTGATTTTAAATGAAAGGCGAGATCATTTTTCATCAATCTATGTAGTTTTTAATGTGAAAAAATCAGTATATAAGGTATTTAGAGGACAAAAGCTGATTTTCACAAAATGGCACACAGGTACTTCAAATAACGATTATTTTCATTCGAAAAACCACAGAAATTGATGGTATAAGAGTTAGTAGTATTTCATATTAATGTTCGGGAATGATCGAGTATGTTCGGGTGGGACCGACTCGCGTCTCACTGCGATTGGCTCCAAATAAGTATGACCAGAAACGGCCGGATGACTATTAGTCGGAACTAACAAAAGAAGAAGAAGAAATATGACCTAAGCAATCAAAGAGATGAGATGTTTGTTTTTTAACTTTTGATGATTCTGTTCAACTAAAATAAAAATAATTGATAATTGATTCATTTACCCTCCGTCTTTTGCACAATTTCACATAATTAATCTAACAGAAGAAGTGAACAGTAACTCTTCATCTTACTCTATTACTTCACAATGCTGCTTGGCAATAGCATGCAATCGATTGACTAATCTGCAGTCATTCTCTGTTCTGTCATTTTGTTCAACGATGTTCTGAAATTTATGGCCAACCACCTTGGACCACATTAATATTAATTATTATTGGATAATTGAGGCCAGTAATTGTAATTGCAATTGAATTTACCTGAGTCATTAATGAAAGTAGAGCACACAGTTGAATGAATCTTAGATCAATGCCAATTACCACAATGACTACATAAATCGAAGCAAATGCTTCCCAAATATTACAAATTAACCATTTCCACAAATTATTTACTGCAAATGGATATTCAACGGGAAGAACTCTTGTATCGAAATATGTTTCATTTCGAGAATAATAAAGAAAGAGTCCACTGTAATTAACACATTGGCATTAGCATTATTCACATCATGAATTTAGAGATGAATTATTCAACAATTTAAAAACTCACTTGAATGGACGTAGAAGCCATGGAATAAGTGGAAAAGCTATTCCAATTGCGTAATACTTACCAAATAAAATATATTTTCTTGCATTTTTGATAACTTCATCATCAATTCCATTCTGCAATTCTTTATCCCAGAGTTTATAAATACATGCATGCAAGCTTTTTACACCTTTCGCTTTTTGAAGAGTGCGAAAGCCCTTAAAAATAATTTCCAAATCAGATTCAAGGTAGCTTCTCAGAGTAAGATTGATAAAACAGGAGAAAATTAGGATTTGGAAGTTAATTTCTAATTAATTGCTGATGTTTGAGAAAACGTGCTTTCATTTACCCAAAAAAATGATTAAACTATTCGAAAGCTGTATCTTCAGCTTGTGATATATTCAATTATAATGTTTTTTTCTCGAATTTATTTTTCATGTGGGTTATTTTTGTGTCTTTTGGACATGGAATCAAAAAAATAAAGGGTTAATTGTACTCGAGTTCACTAGGATACTACCTTAAGGGGTAACGGAAGCCCTACTAAATTTTAAATTCTCGAAGTCCATTGTTCAGCAAAAATTATGATTTTTGTTATAAAATAACAAAAGTATTAGTTATCTGAATTCCTTCGTTACCCTGGCGGATCATTCGATTGGAGGGGGTCGACTTGTGCGCTCACCTGATCACTAGTCGATGGTAATATGAATAACAAGATGACCAGCGATCAGTTGAATATTGGGTCGACTGCCGGTTGATCTCAAGTGGAAACGCCGAGACGTTGGTGTACGGTTTGATCTAGGCAGAAGTTGTCTCTGAATCAAACACATTCTGAATGATTATGAATTTTAAAGTGACATTCATGAACGTCAAACTGACTTTATGAGCGTTCAAGACTCTCAGGGGAGCTTCCAGAGGAACTTTTCAGGGAACTCTTAGAGTAACTCATCACGATGAATAATAATATCCAAATGTCGACCAATTCTTCAGGTTTTCGGGAAACATGAATTCTTTAACGTTTGTAAAGTCAGTTCAATGTATATTATTAGTTGATAGGTCACTTCATTAACTATAATCGACACGCGTTCCGGAAGTTCAATTATTCGATAAGGAGTCGACTGATGGCATTTACCAGAATGGATCGATTAACAATCGACTTTATATTCACTTAGTCGCGGGTCGATGGAAAAATTCATGACCCATAATCGATCTGCACTTAAGAAATTCTAGTGGTCAGTCAAGAATCGATTCGATGCTTTCATCGATATCAGCAACCAGCGATCGACTTAAAGTTGATTGCTGGTCGATAGGCCACTCCATCACCTATAATCGACACGCACTCCAGAAATTTTATTATTGGATCAGTCGTCGATTGAAGGCCTTTGGGTATATGGATAGACTAACAATCAACTCTAAACATAGTCAGACGCGGATCGATGAAGCCATTTATCATCGATGATCGAAAAGTACTCAAAAAATGTTCATGGTCGATCGTTAGTCGAGTCGAAGTTTCCACTTGGGATCGACCGACAGTCGACGCAATGTTGCGCTGATCGCTGGTCATCTCGTTATTAATATGACCATCGACTAGTGCTCGGCTAGTGATCAGGTGAGCGCACAAGTCGACCCTCCCAATCGAATGACGATCAAATAGTAATCGATGGACCCGCCAGAGGAGTCGTTAACACGTCTTTATAACAAAAATATCAACGAATGTTTTTAAAAAATGATTGGAAAATTCAATACATACAAGGTATTCCGTTACCCTTGAATATATAAATTTTGAGTGATTCGGATGGAAATTATCTGTACCTGGACCATTGCCACAACTGCAGTTAAATTGGAAGGAATTATGGATAATCCCCTGTAAAAATCTCTTTGCAGTTGGTGGATTAAATTAATCAAACACCCCGGAACGAGGAACAATGATATTATTAGAGGTAATGACAGTAGATTCCATTCAACAGAAACCAATTCAGTTCCAATTGTTGATAACTTGTAGCCGAGTGTACCAGTGAAATAAATCAAGTAATTCGAAATACGCATAAATGCACGAGATCTCAATTCTTCTTGATAATTTGATGAATAGAATTCATGAAATTTTTTACGAAAATTTTTCACACTATTTTTTTTATTCATTTTTCCAATCTGTACAGGAAACACTTGATAATGTTTGTTGTTCTACGAAAGCACTCAGACTAATGGAAAATAATTGGCTTCCGTGGTGATTAGGATAGGAATTAATTATTTTGGAAGTAATTAATTTCCGCTTAATGCTTAAATAATTGTCTATGGAGACTTCTGGGATTTAGTATGGACGGAAAGGAGAATATGGTGATTCTAACGAATCAAGAGAAAAAATATTATTAATTGCAATTATTTATTAACATAAATTCACTTACATATTTTAAATTAAATGATTTTTCAATTCTGCTAACAAATTCCTCAATTATTGGGGGATCCAGCCGTTCCTCAAAACTGTTTATAAATTCATAGCCAGTAGCACAATCCAGAAATTGAAAATTGATTTATTAATTCATGGTTTACTTGAGTTAATGACTTTTATTACCTTTTCAATTGAATCCCATCAACAAGGTACGAGAAAAGGCCTCAACAACAAAAAAATCTGAAGAAATTCCTGAAGATTCCAAAACATTTCTCCATTCTTGTCTGATTTTTTCCGATTTTTCCGGAGATTTTCATTCCGAAAAAAAAAATAAGTGAATTCAGAAATGGTTCCACGTCGAAAGATCCTCTTAAAAAAGATCCTACCTCCTTTTATCAATATTATTTTATAAATGTCTCAGAAACTATTGATTTTGCGAAAAATACTTCAGAAACATTTTTTATAACCGATGAAATTCTCTACAAAAAAGCTCTCTTAACATTTTTCTCTATGGATTAAGGAACGAAGATCAATTTGACCAGGATCTTTTTTACAAGTATTACTTGACCAGTTACCTTTAGGAGCAATTACTTGGTGAACAGATGCTGCAGAAGGTGGCAGTGACGATTGGGCAATGGCTGTAGCTGGTGCTGCTTTATAATACACAATCGAATTACCTGGTGGTAGATTTGATCCACCAGCTCATCGTATTGAGCCAGTTGGTACCGAGACATTCGAGGCAATCAAAGTATTCCACAATTACGTACGAGAAAAATACGTGTTATCAAGAAATTGAGAAATGTGATTATTAATGTATAATTACTGTGTAATTTCTACGTAAATCAATGTAAAAATGATATAATTAACAAATTTTACAGTTTTCTGTATACATCAAGTCTTGAAGAATCTCAAATTCCTCAACATCATTAATAAATTATAAGCCTGTATTATAATCTGTGGATAAATTTCATAATGACATTAGAAAATTAAATTCTTTGTTTAATCCACTAACCTTCTTCAATTCCTCTCGATCAACAGTGTAAATCCTATATGTCCTGAATTTAAATTGTTGCTGGGATCTCAACATTATGAGGATTATCCTCTTGTGGAATTTTGTACTGTGACCAATCCACTGGGATTCGTAAATGGACCTCGGAATTTGTTCTAACTGCAATTGATTAAAAAATAATAATTGCTTCAGAATATTCGCTAAGCCTCAATTTCCGGATTCTGTGAGTTAAGGGGGGACAAAAGTCTTTGGTTGATGAAGGGATTCATTGGGTGACCTTTGGCACATGATAGGATGTGTCAAAAAATAATAAAAATGTTGAGCCCAATCCATTTTGCCTCGTATTTCAAGATAAAACGTAATTATTCGGGTTTTCATCTTAAAAATGCCCCTTGGACCACAATTTTTATTCGATTCAGATTTTTTATTTTCCTAATATTCGTTAGACTTTAGAAAATAAAATTGCGTATCCGTTTTTTATTAAAAATCATAGATCACGAGAAAATGAATTTTTACAACCCACCCATTCTACTCATCATTGCATAACGTTCAGAAAATCGTTGTTTTTAGTACTCGACGATTGTAATCTATAATCTTCAATAAAAAACAGATACCCACTTTTATTCTCTAAAGTCTAACGAATATTGGAAAGTGAATAAATCTGAATCGAATGGAAATTGCGGTTCAAGGGGCTTTTTTAAGATGAAAACCCGAATAATGACGTTTTATTTTGAAAGACGTGGCAAAATGGATTATGTTTAACATTTTTTCTGTTTTTTGGCACATTCCATCATGTGTCAAATGTAACTCGATGGATCCAACCATTCACCAACCAAAGACTTTTGAATTTCTGCGTGATCCCCCTTTAATAATTTTCATACCCAAGTACAAACATTCTCAGCTATATCACAGTATGCGACTGTATGTATGAGTATAGCTCCAAAATGAGTAAGAGCAGCAAAAGCAGCTGCATAATTATTCTGCGACAATTCCTGTATAGAATAATCATTGATGATTCAGTGGAAATTTTATTAAAGAAATTACTGCGAAAAATATTTACACCTTCTCCACGGTAATCACACAAGCGCCCATAGAAATACTGCCACATAGCATCAGTACCAATAATATAGGATTGAATGCATCCTCGAGTCTCTGAGATAGCCTGTTAAACATTAAAAATGATCTATCGGGAAAAATTTTAGTTTTAATGTTTTGTATTATGGGAACGCTCGAAATCAGTGAAAAATATTTGAGACATGTTTTTTTTCTGATGATTCCATTGAGAAACTGAAAAAATTCATTTTTAATTATTTTTTGGAAAATTCGCCTTCTATTGCTGAAAATTAGGGCCTCAATTCTTTATGCCATTGAACATTTCCATTTCTTCGAGGAAATCTTTGATTCCGTTAGTCGTAGCGAATTGGAGCTACACTGAGAGAATTTTTCGGAGTCTGGAGTCAAAAAAATATGGTAGAAAAAAGCCATGACTATAAATATATTAGTAGCACCTATTTTGGTGTTGTACAACAATTTTCATTCTGAGAATGAATTGTCTTGAGTTCAAGTAGAATTATCGGATAGTTATCATAAATATAATTCGTTGATTCTCAGTTGTATGCGGATTTAGTTATGGCAATGGATTGATTTCGCGGTCAATTGTATGATTAAAAAGAGCCCCCGAGCACGGTTATTCTAGTTTTCTTCTAATGAAATAAATAAATAAAAAAAAAAGAATTCGGTCTAGTAGTTCTCGAGATAGTCCAGGCGGTCACCCATCCAAGTACTGACCAGATCCAATGCTGCTTAACTTCGGTGATCGCCTGGAGTTCTCTCGTTGACTGCTGCTAATCTGAAACATATAACTATCTCGCTCCTCATTGCGCCTTTAGGGTCTTTGGAAGAAAAAAGGAAAATAATAATGAATCGAATTTATAATAATAATCAATGATAAATCTAAAATAGTGATTTCGCTTTACATTGGAGACGTAAAGTCGAAATACGGCGAAAGGAAAGTGAGATTCTGGCGACTTCTTGGACATCAAAGAAATGTACATTGAAAGTAAGTTGGAAGTCGAAATGTAGGGTGAACGAGCCCAAAAATTTTGACTTGGGATATAATTTTAACTTACTTGAATAAATTCTTGTATTTTTTCTTCACTTTATGTATTATCACTCTCAACAAAAATAATTACAATCGTTCAGCTATAAATTCATGCATTCTGGGTTATCCCAGTTAAAAAATCCTTTTCAACGTATAGATTATGATATAGAAATCATCAACGGAACTAAACATTTATAACAATAAGAAATTCCGAAGGAATTTAGCTGAGAGGACTTGCTGGAGTATTTCATGTATCCTAATTCCATATAGCGGTCCTGATTAGTAACCTCAACATTATGATACTGAGTGCCATTACTAATTGTATAGTTCGTTTCGACCATGACTAAATAATAATACAATCGCAAGCAAAACGAGCCATCTCCGCAGCTATCCGATGCACACTATCAATAGATAGTCATGCCCGTATGAAAAAATCCCCTCAGTGTAGTTTTAAATGGAAGGTGAGATCATTTGCCATCAATTTATGTATTTTTGAACATAAAAATATCAGTTTTGAAGGTATTTGGAGGATAAGAACAGATTTCCACAAAATGGCACACAAGTACGTCAAAAACCTACAATTTTCCTTTAGAAACTCTGTGAATCGATGGCAAATAGTCTTAACTTTCCATTCAGACCAACCCAAAATTGCTACGACCAAGAGAACTGGAAAAAGTGAAAAAAATGGAAATTATCTCTAAAATTGAATTATCCAAAAATTAAAAAAAAAAAATTCTGACACATGTTTTTCCCCCGAAATTTCCTGAACTTCTCAATGGAACCATTAAAAACCCTTCATCGGAAAAAGTTTCTTCGGAATTCCAATTTTATACATCTTTTTTCCATTTAAGAAAGAAAAGTATTTATTCATTATAAAGTATAAGAGTTAGTAGTATTTCATATTAATGTTCGGGAATGATCGAGTGTCTTCGGGTGGGACCGACTCGTGTCTTACTGCGATTGGCTCTAAGTTAGTATGACTAGAGCAACTAAAGAGATAAGACGTTTTTTTTGTAACTTTTGATATTTCTGTTTAAGTAAAATAAAAATAATTGATAATTGATTTCTTCACCCTTTTTTTTTTACACAATTTCACACAATTAATTTAATAGAAGAAGTAAACAGTAACTCTTCATCTTACTCTATTACTTCACAATGCTGCTTTGCAATAGCATGCAATCGATTAACTAATCTGCAGTCATTCTCTGTTCTGTCATTTTGTTTAACGATGTTCTGAAATTTATGGCCAACCACCTTGGACCACATTAATATTAATTATTATTGGATAATTGAGGCCAGTAATTGTAATTGCAATTGAATTTACCTGAGTCATTAATGAAAGTAGAGCACACAGTTGAATGAATCTTAGATCAATGCTAATTATCACAATGTCTACATAAATCGTAGTAAATGCTTCCCAAATATTACAAATTAACCATTGCCACAAATTATTTACTGCAAATGGATATTCAATGGGAAGAACTCTCGTATCGAAATATGTTTCATTTCGAGAATAATAAAGAAAGAGTCCACTGTAATCAACACATTAGCATTAACATCATTCACATCATGAATTTAGAGATGAATTATTCAACAATTTAAAAACTCACTTGAATGGACGTAGAAGCCATGGAATAAGTGGAAGAGCCATTCCAATTGTGTAATACTTACCAAATGAAATATGTTTTCTTGCATTTTTGATGATTTTATCATCAATTCCGTTCTGCAATTCTTTATCCCAGAGTTTATAAATACATGCATGCAAGTCTTTTACACCTTTCTCCTTTTGAAGAGCGCGAAGGCCCTTAAACATAATTTTTTAATCAGATTTAAGGTAGCTTCTCAGGGTACGATCGATAAAACAGAAAACAAGCAGGGGCTTCACCCCATGGGCATTCTTTGTAAATTTCAATCCTCGTTATTTACTTGATAGTGTCTTTACTATTGAAAAATTTATCGCAAAGAACTTTTAATATTACGCCAATGCAATTGGCATGAAGCTTCCGAATGGGATGTTTAGCTCTCCATTTTTTATAAATTTAAAATGATATCAGGATGAATGCGGTCTTCTTTTTTAGCGAAAATTATCTACTTTCTAATGATGAAATGATAAATACTAGTGACCTTAAAAAAAATTGAAAAAAATTTGAATTTCTGAAGAAAAAAAAAATTTCAGCATTCTTGTAGAAGAATCCTTTGAAAAATCTGAAATTTTTAGGATTGGTGATGGTCATCTAAATTGATCTTTCAAGCTCAACTTGGATATGGTCAGACAAGCAGCTCCGTGTATATACGCTCATTGCATGGAATAGTTTTTCAACAGTATCTCAAGAGCTGTTCGGTCGATTACGCTGAAATTTAATACCGAAATTCGCACTCATAAGATTTGAAGTCTCTAACTCAAATATTTTTTAACTTATCGCGATAACCGTGATTTTTCAAAAATCACAGTAAAAAAAATATAATAAAAAAAGTAAAAATGGGAGCACTGGTCAGCCCCGGGGTTTAATGTGCGCCCTGTCCGTGCACATCTCCTCGCGGAGGATAGACGCTGTAAATTGATTTTTCGCTGAGAAAACTCGAAAAAACGATTTTTTGATGATTTACTTTTTCTCGAGAACTATTGAACTGATTTAGCTGAAATTCAATAGCAAAGTTGGCACTCATAAAATGTATAAACACACCAAATTTGAAGTCTCAAGCTGAAATATTTTTTGAGTTATCGCCATAACCGCGATTTTTCGAAAATCATAGTAAAAAAAATGTAAAAAAGAATCTAAAGATCGGAGCCCTGGTCAGCCCCGGGGTTTAATGTGCGCCTCATCAGCGCGCATCTCCTCGCGGAGGATAAACGCTGTAAATTGATTTTCCGCTGAGAAAACTCGAAAAAACGATTTTTTGACAATTCGCTTTTTTTCGAGAACCATTGAACCGATTTAGCTGAAATTTCGTAAAGAGCATTGCGCTCGCGTAGTGAATATTCCCTGAAAGTTTCATATCTATACATGCAGCCGTTTCCGCATAAAGTGATGAAACGTGTCATCACACACATACACACACACACACACATACATACACAGGCATGTGAAAAAAATATTTTTTTCCGACATTTTAGAACATTTGGAGTCATAATCCGATGAAATCTCAAATTCGAAAAAAATGACGATTACAATGCTTCCATTCGGAAGCAAAAATCGATTGATTTGCCTCGATGAGACCCTGAACATGAATCATTAACTATCCAGTGGTCCTTAACTTGCAATTTGAATGACGCTGAGAGTAAGAAAGCAAAAATTAAAGATTTGCTGATCAGACTCACTAGCCTGGAGACTGAAATTGGACTCATACACGATTTTTTAACTGCCCATCGCAATCATTTTGCAAAAAATCGATTGATTTGCCTCGATGGGACCCTAAACATGAATGGTTAACTATCCAGTGGTCCTTAACTTGCAATTTCAATGATGCTGAGAGTAAGAGAGCAAAAATTGAAAATTTGCCGATCAGACTCACTAGCCTGGAGACTGAAATTGGACTTATACATTATTTTTTGACTGCCCATCGCAATCATTTTGCAAAAAATCGATTGATTTGCCTCGATGGGACTCTAAACATGAATCATTAACTATCCAGTGGTCCTTAACTTGCAATTTCAATGATGCTGAGAGTAAGAGAGCAAAAATTAAAAATTTGCCGATCAGACTCACTAGCCTGGAGACTGAAATTGGACTTATACACGATTTTTTGACTGCCCATCGCAATCATTTTGCAAAAAATCGATTGATTTGCCTCGATGAGACTCTAAACATGAATCATTAACTATCCAGCGGTCCTTAACTTGCAATTTCAATAATGCTGAGAGTAAGAGAGCAAAAATTAAAGATCTGCCGATCAGACTCACTAGCCTGGAGACTGAAATTCGACTCATACACGATTTTTTGACTGCCCATCGCAATCATTTTGCAGAAAATCGATTGATTTGCCTCGATGGGACCCTAAACATGAATCATTAACTATCCAGTGGTCCTTAACTTGCAATTTCAATAATGCTGAGAGTAAGAGAGCAAAAATTAAAGATCTGCCGATCAGACTCACTAGCCTGGAGACTGAAATTGGACTTATACACGATTTTCTGACTGCCCATCGCAATCATTTTGCAAAAAATCGATTGATTTGCCCCGATGGGACTCTAAACATGAATCAATAACTATCCAGTGGTCCTTAACTTGCAATTTCAATAATGCTGAGAGTAAGAGAGCAAAAATTAAAGATCTGCCGATCAGACTCACTAGCCTGGAGACTGAAATTCGACTCATACACGATTTTTTGACTGCCCATCGCAATCATTTTGCAGAAAATCGATTGATTTGCCTCGATGAGACCCTAAACATGAATCATTAACTATCCAGTGGTCCTTAACTTGCAATTTCAATGATGTTGAGAGTAAGAGAGCAAAAATTAAAGATTTGCCGATCAGACTCACTAGCCTGGAGACTGAAATTGGACTTATACACGATTTTCTGACTGCCCATCGCAATCATTTTGCAAAAAATCGATTGATTTGCCTCGATGAAACTCTAAACATGAATCATTAACTATCCAGTGGTCCTTAACTTGCAATTTCAATGATGCTGAGAGTAAGAGAGCAAAAATTAAAGATTTGCCGATCAGACTCACTAGCCTGGAGACTGAAATTGGACTTATACACGATTTTCTGACTGCCCATCGCAATCATTTTGCAAAAAATCGATTGATTTGCCTCGATGAAACTCTAAACATGAATCATTAACTATCCAGTGGTCCTTAACTTGCAATTTCAATGATGTTGAGAGTAAGAGAGCAAAAATTAAAGATTTGCCGATCAGACTCACTAGCCTGGAGACTGAAATTCGACTCATACACGATTTTTTGACTGCCCATCGCAATCATTTTGCAGAAAATCGATTGATTTGCCTCGATGAGACCCTAAACATGAATCATTAACTATCCAGTGGTCCTTAACTTGCAATTTCAATGATGCTGAGAGTAAGAGAGCAAAAATTAAAGATTTGCCGATCAGACTCACTAGCCTGGAGACTGAAATTGGACTTATACACGATTTTCTGACTGCCCATCGCAATCATTTTGCAAAAAATCGATTGATTTGCCTCGATGAGACTCTAAACATGAATCATTAACTATCCAGTGGTCCTTAACTTGCAATTTCAATGATGCTGAGAGTAAAAGAGCAAAAATTAAAGATTTGCCGATCAGACTCACTAGCCTGGAGACTGAAATTGGACTCATACACGATTTTTTGACTGCCCATCGCAATCATTTTGCAGAAAATCGATTGATTTGCCTCGATGGGACCCTAAACATGAATCATTAACTATCCAGTGGTCCTTAACTTGCAATTTCAATAATGCTGAGAGTAATAGAGCAAAAATTAAAGATCTGCCGATCAGACTCACTAGCCTGGAGACTGAAATTGGACTTATACACGATTTTCTGACTGCCCATCGCAATCATTTTGCAAAAAATCGATTGATTTGCCTCGATGGGACTCTAAACATGAATCAATAACTATCCAGTGGTCCTTAACTTGCAATTTCAATAATGCTGAGAGTAAGAGAGCAAAAATTAAAGATCTGCCGATCAGACTCACTAGCCTGGAGACTGAAATTCGACTCATACACGATTTTTTGACTGCCCATCGCAATCATTTTGCAGAAAATCGATTGATTTGCCTCGATGAGACCCTAAACATGAATCATTAACTATCCAGTGGTCCTTAACTTGCAATTTCAATGATGTTGAGAGTAAGAGAGCAAAAATTAAAGATTTGCCGATCAGACTCACTAGCCTGGAGACTGAAATTGGACTTATACACGATTTTCTGACTGCCCATCGCAATCATTTTGCAAAAAATCGATTGATTTGCCTCGATGAAACTCTAAACATGAATCATTAACTATCCAGTGGTCCTTAACTTGCAATTTCAATGATGCTGAGAGTAAGAGAGCAAAAATTAAAGATTTGCCGATCAGACTCACTAGCCTGGAGACTGAAATTGGACTTATACACGATTTTCTGACTGCCCATCGCAATCATTTTGCAAAAAATCGATTGATTTGCCTCGATGAAACTCTAAACATGAATCATTAACTATCCAGTGGTCCTTAACTTGCAATTTCAATGATGTTGAGAGTAAGAGAGCAAAAATTAAAGATTTGCCGATCAGACTCACTAGCCTGGAGACTGAAATTCGACTCATACACGATTTTTTGACTGCCCATCGCAATCATTTTGCAGAAAATCGATTGATTTGCCTCGATGAGACCCTAAACATGAATCATTAACTATCCAGTGGTCCTTAACTTGCAATTTCAATGATGCTGAGAGTAAGAGAGCAAAAATTAAAGATTTGCCGATCAGACTCACTAGCCTGGAGACTGAAATTGGACTTATACACGATTTTCTGACTGCCCATCGCAATCATTTTGCAAAAAATCGATTGATTTGCCTCGATGAGACTCTAAACATGAATCATTAACTATCCAGTGGTCCTTAACTTGCAATTTCAATGATGCTGAGAGTAAAAGAGCAAAAATTAAAGATTTGCCGATCAGGCTCACTAGCCTGGAGACTGAAATTGGACTCATACACGATTTTTTGACTGCCCATCGCAATCATTTTGCAGAAAATCGATTGATTTGCCTCGATGGGACCCTAAACATGAATCATTAACTATCCAGTGGTCCTTAACTTGCAATTTCAATAATGCTGAGAGTAATAGAGCAAAAATTAAAGATCTGCCGATCAGACTCACTAGCCTGGAGACTGAAATTGGACTCATACACGATTTTCTGACTGCCCATCGCAATCATTTTGCAAAAAATCGATTGATTTGCCTCGATGGGACTCTAAACATGAATCAATAACTATCCAGTGGTCCTTAACTTGCAATTTCAATAATGCTGAGAGTAAGAGAGCAAAAATTAAAGATCTGCCGATCAGACTCACTAGCCTGGAGACTGAAATTGGACTTATACACGATTTTCTGACTGCCCATCGCAATCATTTTGCAAAAAATCGATTGATTTGCCTCGATGAAACTCTAAACATGAATCATTAACTATCCAGTGGTCCTTAACTTGCAATTTCAATGATGCTGAGAGTAAAAGAGCAAAAATTAAAGATTTGCCGATCAGACTCACTAGCCTGGAGACTGAAATTCGACTCATACACGATTTTTTGACTGCCCATCGCAATCATTTTGCAGAAAATCGATTGATTTGCCTCGATGAGACCCTAAACATGAATCATTAACTATCCAGTGGTCCTTAACTTGCAATTTCAATGATGTTGAGAGTAAGAGAGCAAAAATTAAAGATTTGCCGATCAGACTCACTAGCCTGGAGACTGAAATTGGACTTATACACGATTTTCTGACTGCCCATCGCAATCATTTTGCAAAAAATCGATTGATTTGCCTCGATGAAACTCTAAACATGAATCATTAACTATCCAGTGGTCCTTAACTTGCAATTTCAATGATGCTGAGAGTAAGAGAGCAAAAATTAAAGATTTGCCGATCAGACTCACTAGCCTGGAGACTGAAATTGGACTTATACACGATTTTCTGACTGCCCATCGCAATCATTTTGCAAAAAATCGATTGATTTGCCTCGATGAAACTCTAAACATGAATCATTAACTATCCAGTGGTCCTTAACTTGCAATTTCAATGATGTTGAGAGTAAGAGAGCAAAAATTAAAGATTTGCCGATCAGACTCACTAGCCTGGAGACTGAAATTCGACTCATACACGATTTTTTGACTGCCCATCGCAATCATTTTGCAGAAAATCGATTGATTTGCCTCGATGAGACCCTAAACATGAATCATTAACTATCCAGTGGTCCTTAACTTGCAATTTCAATGATGCTGAGAGTAAGAGAGCAAAAATTAAAGATTTGCCGATCAGACTCACTAGCCTGGAGACTGAAATTGGACTTATACACGATTTTCTGACTGCCCATCGCAATCATTTTGCAAAAAATCGATTGATTTGCCTCGATGAGACTCTAAACATGAATCATTAACTATCCAGTGGTCCTTAACTTGCAATTTCAATGATGCTGAGAGAAAAAGAGCAAAAATTAAAGATTTGCCGATCAGACTCACTAGCCTGGAGACTGAAATTGGACTCATACACGATTTTTTGACTGCCCATCGCAATCATTTTGCAGAAAATCGATTGGTTTGCCTCGATGGGACCCTAAACATGAATCATTAACTATCCAGTGGTCCTTAACTTGCAATTTCAATAATGCTGAGAGTAAGAGAGCAAAAATTAAAGATTTGCCGATCAGACTCACTAGCCTGGAGACTGAAATTGGACTTATACACGATTTTCTGACTGCCCATCGCAATCATTTTGCAAAAAATCGATTGATGTGCCTCGATGGGACTCTAAACATGAATCATTAACTATCCAGTGGTCCTTAACTTGCAATTTCAATGATGTTGAGAGTAAGAGAGCAAAAATTAAAGATTTGCCGATCAGACTCACTAGCCTGGAGACTGAAATTGGACTTATACACGATTTTTTGACTGCCCATCGCAATCATTTTGCAGAAAATCGATTGATTTGCCTCGATGGGACCCTAAACATGAATCATTAACTATCCAGTGGTCCTTAACTTGCAATTTCAATGATGTTGAGAGTAAGAGAGCAAAAATTAAAGATTTGCCGATCAGACTCACTAGCCTGGAGACTGAAATTGGACTCATACACGATTTTTTGACTGCCCATCGCAATCATTTTGCAGAAAATCGATTGGTTTGCCTCGATGGGACCCTAAACATGAATCATTAACTATCCAGTGGTCCTTAACTTGCAATTTCAATAATGCTGAGAGTAAGAGAGCAAAAATTAAAGATTTGCCGATCAGACTCACTAGCCTGGAGACTGAAATTGGACTTATACACGATTTTCTGACTGCCCATCGCAATCATTTTGCAAAAAATCGATTGATTTGCCTCGATGGGACTCTAAACATGAATCATTAACTATCCAGTGGTCCTTAACTTGCAATTTCAATGATGTTGAGAGTAAGAGAGCAAAAATTAAAGATTTGCCGATCAGACTCACTAGCCTGGAGACTGAAATTGGACTTATACACGATTTTTTGACTGCCCATCGCAATCATTTTGCAGAAAATCGATTGATTTGCCTCGATGGGACCCTAAACATGAATCATTAACTATCCAGTGGTCCTTAACTTGCAATTTCAATAATGCTGAGAGTAATAGAGCAAAAATTAAAGATCTGCCGATCAGACTCACTAGCCTGGAGACTGAAATTGGACTCATACACGATTTTCTGACTGCCCATCGCAATCATTTTGCAAAAAATCGATTGATTTGCCTCGATGGGACTCTAAACATGAATCAATAACTATCCAGTGGTCCTTAACTTGCAATTTCAATAATGCTGAGAGTAAGAGAGCAAAAATTAAAGATCTGCCGATCAGACTCACTAGCCTGGAGACTGAAATTGGACTTATACACGATTTTCTGACTGCCCATCGCAATCATTTTGCAAAAAATCGATTGATTTGCCTCGATGAAACTCTAAACATGAATCATTAACTATCCAGTGGTCCTTAACTTGCAATTTCAATGATGCTGAGAGTAAAAGAGCAAAAATTAAAGATTTGCCGATCAGACTCACTAGCCTGGAGACTGAAATTCGACTCATACACGATTTTTTGACTGCCCATCGCAATCATTTTGCAGAAAATCGATTGATTTGCCTCGATGAGACCCTAAACATGAATCATTAACTATCCAGTGGTCCTTAACTTGCAATTTCAATGATGTTGAGAGTAAGAGAGCAAAAATTAAAGATTTGCCGATCAGACTCACTAGCCTGGAGACTGAAATTGGACTTATACACGATTTTCTGACTGCCCATCGCAATCATTTTGCAAAAAATCGATTGATTTGCCTCGATGAAACTCTAAACATGAATCATTAACTATCCAGTGGTCCTTAACTTGCAATTTCAATGATGCTGAGAGTAAGAGAGCAAAAATTAAAGATTTGCCGATCAGACTCACTAGCCTGGAGACTGAAATTGGACTTATACACGATTTTCTGACTGCCCATCGCAATCATTTTGCAAAAAATCGATTGATTTGCCTCGATGAAACTCTAAACATGAATCATTAACTATCCAGTGGTCCTTAACTTGCAATTTCAATGATGTTGAGAGTAAGAGAGCAAAAATTAAAGATTTGCCGATCAGACTCACTAGCCTGGAGACTGAAATTCGACTCATACACGATTTTTTGACTGCCCATCGCAATCATTTTGCAGAAAATCGATTGATTTGCCTCGATGAGACCCTAAACATGAATCATTAACTATCCAGTGGTCCTTAACTTGCAATTTCAATGATGCTGAGAGTAAGAGAGCAAAAATTAAAGATTTGCCGATCAGACTCACTAGCCTGGAGACTGAAATTGGACTTATACACGATTTTCTGACTGCCCATCGCAATCATTTTGCAAAAAATCGATTGATTTGCCTCGATGAGACTCTAAACATGAATCATTAACTATCCAGTGGTCCTTAACTTGCAATTTCAATGATGCTGAGAGAAAAAGAGCAAAAATTAAAGATTTGCCGATCAGACTCACTAGCCTGGAGACTGAAATTGGACTCATACACGATTTTTTGACTGCCCATCGCAATCATTTTGCAGAAAATCGATTGGTTTGCCTCGATGGGACCCTAAACATGAATCATTAACTATCCAGTGGTCCTTAACTTGCAATTTCAATAATGCTGAGAGTAAGAGAGCAAAAATTAAAGATTTGCCGATCAGACTCACTAGCCTGGAGACTGAAATTGGACTTATACACGATTTTCTGACTGCCCATCGCAATCATTTTGCAAAAAATCGATTGATGTGCCTCGATGGGACTCTAAACATGAATCATTAACTATCCAGTGGTCCTTAACTTGCAATTTCAATGATGTTGAGAGTAAGAGAGCAAAAATTAAAGATTTGCCGATCAGACTCACTAGCCTGGAGACTGAAATTGGACTTATACACGATTTTTTGACTGCCCATCGCAATCATTTTGCAGAAAATCGATTGATTTGCCTCGATGGGACCCTAAACATGAATCATTAACTATCCAGTGGTCCTTAACTTGCAATTTCAATGATGTTGAGAGTAAGAGAGCAAAAATTAAAGATTTGCCGATCAGACTCAGTAGCCTGGAGACTGAAATTGGACTTATACACGATTTTCTGACTGCCCATCGCAATCATTTTGCAAAAAATCGATTGATTTGCCTCGATGAAACTCTAAACATGAATCATTAACTATCCAGTGGTCCTTAACTTGCAATTTCAATGATGCTGAGAGTAAGAGAGCAAAAATTAAAGATTTGCCGATCAGACTCACTAGCCTGGAGACTGAAATTGGACTTATACACGATTTTTTGACTGCCCATCGCAATCATTTTGCAGAAAATCGATTGATTTGCCTCGATGGGACCCTAAACATGAATCATTAACTATCCAGTGGTCCTTAACTTGCAATTTCAATGATGTTGAGAGTAAGAGAGCAAAAATTAAAGATTTGCCGATCAGACTCACTAGCCTGGAGACTGAAATTGGACTCATACACGATTTTTTGACTGCCCATCGCAATCATTTTGCAGAAAATCGATTGATTTGCCTCGATGGGACCCTAAACATGAATCATTAACCATCCAGTGGTCCTTAACTTGCAATTTCAATAATGCTGAGAGTAATAGAGCAAAAATTAAAGATCTGCCGATCAGACTCACTAGCCTGGAGACTGAAATTCGACTCATACACGATTTTCTGACTGCCCATCGCAATCATTTTGCAAAAAATCGATTGATTTGCCTCGATGGGACTCTAAACATGAATCAATAACTATCCAGTGGTCCTTAACTTGCAATTTCAATAATGCTGAGAGTAAGAGAGCAAAAATTAAAGATCTGCCGATCAGACTCACTAGCCTGGAGACTGAAATTGGACTTATACACGATTTTCTGACTGCCCATCGCAATCATTTTGCAAAAAATCGATTGATTTGCCTCGATGAAACTCTAAACATGAATCATTAACTATCCAGTGGTCCTTAACTTGCAATTTCAATGATGCTGAGAGTAAAAGAGCAAAAATTAAAGATTTGCCGATCAGACTCACTAGCCTGGAGACTGAAATTCGACTCATACACGATTTTTTGACTGCCCATCGCAATCATTTTGCAGAAAATCGATTGATTTGCCTCGATGAGACCCTAAACATGAATCATTAACTATCCAGTGGTCCTTAACTTGCAATTTCAATGATGTTGAGAGTAAGAGAGCAAAAATTAAAGATTTGCCGATCAGACTCACTAGCCTGGAGACTGAAATTGGACTTATACACGATTTTCTGACTGCCCATCGCAATCATTTTGCAAAAAATCGATTGATTTGCCTCGATGAAACTCTAAACATGAATCATTAACTATCCAGTGGTCCTTAACTTGCAATTTCAATGATGCTGAGAGTAAGAGAGCAAAAATTAAAGATTTGCCGATCAGACTCACTAGCCTGGAGACTGAAATTGGACTTATACACGATTTTCTGACTGCCCATCGCAATCATTTTGCAAAAAATCGATTGATTTGCCTCGATGAAACTCTAAACATGAATCATTAACTATCCAGTGGTCCTTAACTTGCAATTTCAATGATGTTGAGAGTAAGAGAGCAAAAATTAAAGATTTGCCGATCAGACTCACTAGCCTGGAGACTGAAATTCGACTCATACACGATTTTTTGACTGCCCATCGCAATCATTTTGCAGAAAATCGATTGATTCGCCTCGATGAGACCCTAAACATGAATCATTAACTATCCAGTGGTCCTTAACTTGCAATTTCAATGATGCTGAGAGAAAAAGAGCAAAAATTAAAGATTTGCCGATCAGACTCACTAGCCTGGAGACTGAAATTGGACTCATACACGATTTTTTGACTGCCCATCGCAATCATTTTGCAGAAAATCGATTGGTTTGCCTCGATGGGACCCTAAACATGAATCATTAACTATCCAGTGGTCCTTAACTTGCAATTTCAATAATGCTGAGAGTAAGAGAGCAAAAATTAAAGATTTGCCGATCAGACTCACTAGCCTGGAGACTGAAATTGGACTTATACACGATTTTCTGACTGCCCATCGCAATCATTTTGCAAAAAATCGATTGATTTGCCTCGATGGGACTCTAAACATGAATCATTAACTATCCAGTGGTCCTTAACTTGCAATTTCAATGATGTTGAGAGTAAGAGAGCAAAAATTAAAGATTTGCCGATCAGACTCACTAGCCTGGAGACTGAAATTGGACTTATACACGATTTTTTGACTGCCCATCGCAATCATTTTGCAGAAAATCGATTGATTTGCCTCGATGGGACCCTAAACATGAATCATTAACTATCCAGTGGTCCTTAACTTGCAATTTCAATGATGCTGAGAGTAAGAGAGCAAAAATTAAAGATTTGCCGATCAGACTCAGTAGCCTGGAGACTGAAATTGGACTTATACACGATTTTCTGACTGCCCATCGCAATCATTTTGCAAAAAATCGATTGATTTGCCTCGATGGGACTCTAAACATGAATCATTAACTATCCAGTGGTCCTTAACTTGCAATTTCAATGATGTTGAGAGTAAGAGAGCAAAAATTAAAGATTTGCCGATCAGACTCACTAGCCTGGAGACTGAAATTCGACTCATACACGATTTTTTGACTGCCCATCGCAATCATTTTGCAGAAAATCGATTGATTTGCCTCGATGGGACTCTAAACATGAATCATTAACTATCCAGTGGTCCTTAACTTGCAATTTCAATGATGCTGAGAGTAAGAGAGCAAAAATTAAAGATTTGCCGATCAGACTCACTAGCCTGGAGACTGAAATTGGACTTATACACGATTTTCTGACTGCCCATCGCAATCATTTTGCAAAAAATCGATTGATTTGCCTCGATGGGACTCTAAACATGAATCATTAACTATCCAGTGGTCCTTAACTTGCAATTTCAATGATGTTGAGAGTAAGAGAGCAAAAATTAAAGATTTGCCGATCAGACTCACTAGCCTGGAGACTGAAATTGGACTTATACACGATTTTTTGACTGCCCATCGCAATCATTTTGCAGAAAATCGATTGATTTGCCTCGATGGGACCCTAAACATGAATCATTAACTATCCAGTGGTCCTTAACTCGCAATTTCAATGATGCTGAGAGTAAGAGAGCAAAAATTAAAGATTTGCCGATCAGACTCAGTAGCCTGGAGACTGAAATTGGACTTATACACGATTTTCTGACTGCCCATCGCAATCATTTTGCAAAAAATCGATTGATTTGCCTCGATGGGACTCTAAACATGAATCATTAACTATCCAGTGGTCCTTAACTTGCAATTTCAATGATGTTGAGAGTAAGAGAGCAAAAATTAAAGATTTGCCGATCAGACTCACTAGCCTGGAGACTGAAATTGGACTTATACACGATTTTCTGACTGCCCATCGCAATCATTTTGCAGAAAATCGATTGATTTGCCTCGATGGGACTCTAAACATGAATCATTAACTATCCAGTGGTCCTTAACTTGCAATTTCAATGATGCTGAGAGTAAGAGAGCAAAAATTAAAGATTTGCCGATCAGACTCACTAGCCTGGAGACTGAAATTGGACTTATACACGATTTTCTGACTGCCCATCGCAATCATTTTGCAAAAAATCGATTGATTTGCCTTGATGGGACTCTAAACATGAATCATTAACTATCCAGTGGTCCTTAACTTGCAATTTCAATGATGTTGAGAGTAAGAGAGCAAAAATTAAAGATTTGCCGATCAGACTCACTAGCCTGGAGACTGAAATTCGACTCATACACGATTTTTTGACTGTCCATCGCAATCATTTTGCAGAAAATCGATTGGTTTGCCTCGATGGGACCCTAAACATGAATCATTAACTATCCAGTGGTCCTTAACTTGCAATTTCAATAATGCTGAGAGTAAGAGAGCAAAAATTAAAGATCTGCCGATCAGACTCACTAGCCTGGAGACTGAAATTCGACTCATACACGATTTTTTGACTGCCCATCGCAATCATTTTGCAGAAAATCGATTGATTTGCCTCGATGGGACCCTAAACATGAATCATTAACTATCCAGTGGTCCTTAACTTGCAATTTCAATAATGCTGAGAGTAAGAGAGCAAAAATTAAAGATCTGCCGATCAGACTCACTAGCCTGGAGACTGAAATTCGACTCATACACGATTTTCTGACTGCCCATCGCAATCATTTTGCAAAAAATCGATTGATTTGCCTCGATGGGACTCTAAACATGAATCAATAACTATCCAGTGGTCCTTAACTTGCAATTTCAATAATGCTGAGAGTAAGAGAGCAAAAATTAAAGATCTGCCGATCAGACTCACTAGCCTGGAGACTGAAATTGGACTTATACACGATTTTCTGACTGCCCATCGCAATCATTTTGCAAAAAATCGATTGATTTGCCCCGATGGGACTCTAAACATGAATCAATAACTATCCAGTGGTCCTTAACTTGCAATTTCAATAATGCTGAGAGTAAGAGAGCAAAAATTAAAGATCTGCCGATCAGACTCACTAGCCTGGAGACTGAAATTCGACTCATACACGATTTTTTGACTGCCCATCGCAATCATTTTGCAGAAAATCGATTGATTTGCCTCGATGAGACCCTAAACATGAATCATTAACTATCCAGTGGTCCATAACTTGCAATTTCAATGATGTTGAGAGTAAGAGAGCAAAAATTAAAGATTTGCCGATCAGACTCACTAGCCTGGAGACTGAAATTGGACTTATACACGATTTTCTGACTGCCCATCGCAATCATTTTGCAAAAAATCGATTGATTTGCCTCGATGAAACTCTAAACATGAATCATTAACTATCCAGTGGTCCTTAACTTGCAATTTCAATGATGCTGAGAGTAAGAGAGCAAAAATTAAAGATTTGCCGATCAGACTCACTAGCCTGGAGACTGAAATTGGACTTATACACGATTTTCTGACTGCCCATCGCAATCATTTTGCAAAAAATCGATTGATTTGCCTCGATGAAACTCTAAACATGAATCATTAACTATCCAGTGGTCCTTAACTTGCAATTTCAATGATGTTGAGAGTAAGAGAGCAAAAATTAAAGATTTGCCGATCAGACTCACTAGCCTGGAGACTGAAATTCGACTCATACACGATTTTTTGACTGCCCATCGCAATCATTTTGCAGAAAATCGATTGATTTGCCTCGATGAGACCCTAAACATGAATCATTAACTATCCAGTGGTCCTTAACTTGCAATTTCAATGATGCTGAGAGTAAGAGAGCAAAAATTAAAGATTTGCCGATCAGACTCACTAGCCTGGAGACTGAAATTGGACTTATACACGATTTTCTGACTGCCCATCGCAATCATTTTGCAAAAAATCGATTGATTTGCCTCGATGAGACTCTAAACATGAATCATTAACTATCCAGTGGTCCTTAACTTGCAATTTCAATGATGCTGAGAGTAAAAGAGCAAAAATTAAAGATTTGCCGATCAGACTCACTAGCCTGGAGACTGAAATTGGACTCATACACGATTTTTTGACTGCCCATCGCAATCATTTTGCAGAAAATCGATTGATTTGCCTCGATGGGACCCTAAACATGAATCATTAACTATCCAGTGGTCCTTAACTTGCAATTTCAATAATGCTGAGAGTAATAGAGCAAAAATTAAAGATCTGCCGATCAGACTCACTAGCCTGGAGACTCAAATTCGACTCATACACGATTTTCTGACTGCCCATCGCAATCATTTTGCAAAAAATCGATTGATTTGCCTCGATGGGACTCTAAACATGAATCAATAACTATCCAGTGGTCCTTAACTTGCAATTTCAATAATGCTGAGAGTAAGAGAGCAAAAATTAAAGATCTGCCGATCAGACTCACTAGCCTGGAGACTGAAATTGGACTTATACACGATTTTCTGACTGCCCATCGCAATCATTTTGCAAAAAATCGATTGATTTGCCTCGATGAAACTCTAAACATGAATCATTAACTATCCAGTGGTCCTTAACTTGCAATTTCAATGATGCTGAGAGTAAAAGAGCAAAAATTAAAGATTTGCCGATCAGACTCACTAGCCTGGAGACTGAAATTCGACTCATACACGATTTTTTGACTGCCCATCGCAATCATTTTGCAGAAAATCGATTGATTTGCCTCGATGAGACCCTAAACATGAATCATTAACTATCCAGTGGTCCTTAACTTGCAATTTCAATGATGTTGAGAGTAAGAGAGCAAAAATTAAAGATTTGCCGATCAGACTCACTAGCCTGGAGACTGAAATTGGACTTATACACGATTTTCTGACTGCCCATCGCAATCATTTTGCAAAAAATCGATTGATTTGCCTCGATGAAACTCTAAACATGAATCATTAACTATCCAGTGGTCCTTAACTTGCAATTTCAATGATGCTGAGAGTAAGAGAGCAAAAATTAAAGATTTGCCGATCAGACTCACTAGCCTGGAGACTGAAATTGGACTTATACACGATTTTCTGACTGCCCATCGCAATCATTTTGCAAAAAATCGATTGATTTGCCTCGATGAAACTCTAAACATGAATCATTAACTATCCAGTGGTCCTTAACTTGCAATTTCAATGATGTTGAGAGTAAGAGAGCAAAAATTAAAGATTTGCCGATCAGACTCACTAGCCTGGAGACTGAAATTCGACTCATACACGATTTTTTGACTGCCCATCGCAATCATTTTGCAGAAAATCGATTGATTTGCCTCGATGAGACCCTAAACATGAATCATTAACTATCCAGTGGTCCTTAACTTGCAATTTCAATGATGCTGAGAGTAAGAGAGCAAAAATTAAAGATTTGCCGATCAGACTCACTAGCCTGGAGACTGAAATTGGACTCATACACGATTTTCTGACTGCCCATCGCAATCATTTTGCAAAAAATCGATTGATTTGCCTCGATGAGACTCTAAACATGAATCATTAACTATCCAGTGGTCCTTAACTTGCAATTTCAATGATGCTGAGAGAAAAAGAGCAAAAATTAAAGATTTGCCGATCAGACTCACTAGCCTGGAGACTGAAATTGGACTCATACACGATTTTTTGACTGCCCATCGCAATCATTTTGCAGAAAATCGATTGGTTTGCCTCGATGGGACCCTAAACATGAATCATTAACTATCCAGTGGTCCTTAACTTGCAATTTCAATAATGCTGAGAGTAAGAGAGCAAAAATTAAAGATTTGCCGATCAGACTCACTAGCCTGGAGACTGAAATTGGACTTATACACGATTTTCTGACTGCCCATCGCAATCATTTTGCAAAAAATCGATTGATTTGCCTCGATGGGACTCTAAACATGAATCATTAACTATCCAGTGGTCCTTAACTTGCAATTTCAATGATGTTGAGAGTAAGAGAGCAAAAATTAAAGATTTGCCGATCAGACTCACTAGCCTGGAGACTGAAATTGGACTTATACACGATTTTTTGACTGCCCATCGCAATCATTTTGCAGAAAATCGATTGATTTGCCTCGATGGGACCCTAAACATGAATCATTAACTATCCAGTGGTCCTTAACTTGCAATTTCAATGATGCTGAGAGTAAGAGAGCAAAAATTAAAGATTTGCCGATCAGACTCAGTAGCCTGGAGACTGAAATTGGACTTATACACGATTTTCTGACTGCCCATCGCAATCATTTTGCAAAAAATCGATTGATTTGCCTCGATGAAACTCTAAACATGAATCATTAACTATCCAGTGGTCCTTAACTTGCAATTTCAATGATGCTGAGAGTAAGAGAGCAAAAATTGAAGATTTGCCGATCAGACTCACTAGCCTGGAGACTGAAATTGGACTCATACACGATTTTTTGACTGCCCATCGCAATCATTTTGCAGAAAATCGATTGATTTGCCTCGATGGGACCCTAAACATGAATCATTAACTATCCAGTGGTCCTTAACTTGCAATTTCAATAATGCTGAGAGTAATAGAGCAAAAATTAAAGATCTGCCGATCAGACTCACTAGCCTGGAGACTGAAATTCGACTCATACACGATTTTCTGACTGCCCATCGCAATCATTTTGCAAAAAATCGATTGATTTGCCTCGATGGGACTCTAAACATGAATCAATAACTATCCAGTGGTCCTTAACTTGCAATTTCAATAATGCTGAGAGTAAGAGAGCAAAAATTAAAGATCTGCCGATCAGACTCACTAGCCTGGAGACTGAAATTGGACTTATACACGATTTTCTGACTGCCCATCGCAATCATTTTGCAAAAAATCGATTGATTTGCCTCGATGAAACTCTAAACATGAATCATTAACTATCCAGTGGTCCTTAACTTGCAATTTCAATGATGCTGAGAGTAAAAGAGCAAAAATTAAAGATTTGCCGATCAGACTCACTAGCCTGGAGACTGAAATTCGACTCATACACGATTTTTTGACTGCCCATCGCAATCATTTTGCAGAAAATCGATTGATTTGCCTCGATGAGACCCTAAACATGAATCATTAACTATCCAGTGGTCCTTAACTTGCAATTTCAATGATGTTGAGAGTAAGAGAGCAAAAATTAAAGATTTGCCGATCAGACTCACTAGCCTGGAGACTGAAATTGGACTTATACACGATTTTCTGACTGCCCATCGCAATCATTTTGCAAAAAATCGATTGATTTGCCTCGATGAAACTCTAAACATGAATCATTAACTATCCGGGGTCCTTAACTTGCAATTTCAATGATGCTGAGAGTAAGAGAGCAAAAATTAAAGATTTGCCGATCAGACTCACTAGCCTGGAGACTGAAATTGGACTTATACACGATTTTCTGACTGCCCATCGCAATCATTTTGCAAAAAATCGATTGATTTGCCTCGATGAAACTCTAAACATGAATCATTAACTATCCAGTGGTCCTTAACTTGCAATTTCAATGATGTTGAGAGTAAGAGAGCAAAAATTAAAGATTTGCCGATCAGACTCACTAGCCTGGAGACTGAAATTCGACTCATACACGATTTTTTGACTGCCCATCGCAATCATTTTGCAGAAAATCGATTGATTTGCCTCGATGAGACCCTAAACATGAATCATTAACTATCCAGTGGTCCTTAACTTGCAATTTCAATGATGCTGAGAGTAAGAGAGCAAAAATTAAAGATTTGCCGATCAGACTCACTAGCCTGGAGACTGAAATTGGACTTATACACGATTTTCTGACTGCCCATCGCAATCATTTTGCAAAAAATCGATTGATTTGCCTCGATGAGACTCTAAACATGAATCATTAACTATCCAGTGGTCCTTAACTTGCAATTTCAATGATGCTGAGAGAAAAAGAGCAAAAATTAAAGATTTGCCGATCAGACTCACTAGCCTGGAGACTGAAATTGGACTCATACACGATTTTTTGACTGCCCATCGCAATCATTTTGCAGAAAATCGATTGGTTTGCCTCGATGGGACCCTAAACATGAATCATTAACTATCCAGTGGTCCTTAACTTGCAATTTCAATAATGCTGAGAGTAAGAGAGCAAAAATTAAAGATCTGCCGATCAGACTCACTAGCCTGGAGACTGAAATTGGACTTATACACGATTTTCTGACTGCCCATCGCAATCATTTTGCAAAAAATCGATTGATTTGCCTCGATGAAACTCTAAACATGAATCATTAACTATCCAGTGGTCCTTAACTTGCAATTTCAATGATGCTGAGAGTAAGAGAGCAAAAATTGAAGATTTGCCGATCAGACTCACTAGCCTGGAGACTGAAATTGGACTCATACACGATTTTTTGACTGCCCATCGCAATCATTTTGCAGAAAATCGATTGATTTGCCTCGATGGGACCCTAAACATGAATCATTAACTATCCAGTGGTCCTTAACTTGCAATTTCAATAATGCTGAGAGTAATAGAGCAAAAATTAAAGATCTGCCGATCAGACTCACTAGCCTGGAGACTGAAATTCGACTCATACACGATTTTCTGACTGCCCATCGCAATCATTTTGCAAAAAATCGATTGATTTGCCTCGATGGGACTCTAAACATGAATCAATAACTATCCAGTGGTCCTTAACTTGCAATTTCAATAATGCTGAGAGTAAGAGAGCAAAAATTAAAGATCTGCCGATCAGACTCACTAGCCTGGAGACTGAAATTGGACTTATACACGATTTTCTGACTGCCCATCGCAATCATTTTGCAAAAAATCGATTGATTTGCCTCGATGAAACTCTAAACATGAATCATTAACTATCCAGTGGTCCTTAACTTGCAATTTCAATGATGCTGAGAGTAAAAGAGCAAAAATTAAAGATTTGCCGATCAGACTCACTAGCCTGGAGACTGAAATTCGACTCATACACGATTTTTTGACTGCCCATCGCAATCATTTTGCAGAAAATCGATTGATTTGCCTCGATGAGACCCTAAACATGAATCATTAACTATCCAGTGGTCCTTAACTTGCAATTTCAATGATGTTGAGAGTAAGAGAGCAAAAATTAAAGATTTGCCGATCAGACTCACTAGCCTGGAGACTGAAATTGGACTTATACACGATTTTCTGACTGCCCATCGCAATCATTTTGCAAAAAATCGATTGATTTGCCTCGATGAAACTCTAAACATGAATCATTAACTATCCGGGGTCCTTAACTTGCAATTTCAATGATGCTGAGAGTAAGAGAGCAAAAATTAAAGATTTGCCGATCAGACTCACTAGCCTGGAGACTGAAATTGGACTTATACACGATTTTCTGACTGCCCATCGCAATCATTTTGCAAAAAATCGATTGATTTGCCTCGATGAAACTCTAAACATGAATCATTAACTATCCAGTGGTCCTTAACTTGCAATTTCAATGATGTTGAGAGTAAGAGAGCAAAAATTAAAGATTTGCCGATCAGACTCACTAGCCTGGAGACTGAAATTCGACTCATACACGATTTTTTGACTGCCCATCGCAATCATTTTGCAGAAAATCGATTGATTTGCCTCGATGAGACCCTAAACATGAATCATTAACTATCCAGTGGTCCTTAACTTGCAATTTCAATGATGCTGAGAGTAAGAGAGCAAAAATTAAAGATTTGCCGATCAGACTCACTAGCCTGGAGACTGAAATTGGACTTATACACGATTTTCTGACTGCCCATCGCAATCATTTTGCAAAAAATCGATTGATTTGCCTCGATGAGACTCTAAACATGAATCATTAACTATCCAGTGGTCCTTAACTTGCAATTTCAATGATGCTGAGAGAAAAAGAGCAAAAATTAAAGATTTGCCGATCAGACTCACTAGCCTGGAGACTGAAATTGGACTCATACACGATTTTTTGACTGCCCATCGCAATCATTTTGCAGAAAATCGATTGGTTTGCCTCGATGGGACCCTAAACATGAATCATTAACTATCCAGTGGTCCTTAACTTGCAATTTCAATAATGCTGAGAGTAAGAGAGCAAAAATTAAAGATTTGCCGATCAGACTCACTAGCCTGGAGACTGAAATTGGACTTATACACGATTTTCTGACTGCCCATCGCAATCATTTTGCAAAAAATCGATTGATTTGCCTCGATGGGACTCTAAACATGAATCATTAACTATCCAGTGGTCCTTAACTTGCAATTTCAATGATGTTGAGAGTAAGAGAGCAAAAATTAAAGATTTGCCGATCAGACTCACTAGCCTGGAGACTGAAATTGGACTTATACACGATTTTTTGACTGCCCATCGCAATCATTTTGCAGAAAATCGATTGATTTGCCTCGATGGGACCCTAAACATGAATCATTAACTATCCAGTGGTCCTTAACTTGCAATTTCAATGATGCTGAGAGTAAGAGAGCAAAAATTAAAGATTTGCCGATCAGACTCAGTAGCCTGGAGACTGAAATTGGACTTATACACGATTTTCTGACTGCCCATCGCAATCATTTTGCAAAAAATCGATTGATTTGCCTCGATGGGACTCTAAACATGAATCATTAACTATCCAGTGGTCCTTAACTTGCAATTTCAATGATGTTGAGAGTAAGAGAGCAAAAATTAAAGATTTGCCGATCAGACTCACTAGCCTGGAGACTGAAATTCGACTCATACACGATTTTTTGACTGCCCATCGCAATCATTTTGCAGAAAATCGATTGATTTGCCTCGATGGGACTCTAAACATGAATCATTAACTATCCAGTGGTCCTTAACTTGCAATTTCAATGATGCTGAGAGTAAGAGAGCAAAAATTAAAGATTTGCCGATCAGACTCACTAGCCTGGAGACTGAAATTGGACTTATACACGATTTTCTGACTGCCCATCGCAATCATTTTGCAAAAAATCGATTGATTTGCCTCGATGGGACTCTAAACATGAATCATTAACTATCCAGTGGTCCTTAACTTGCAATTTCAATGATGTTGAGAGTAAGAGAGCAAAAATTAAAGATTTGCCGATCAGACTCACTAGCCTGGAGACTGAAATTGGACTTATACACGATTTTTTGACTGCCCATCGCAATCATTTTGCAGAAAATCGATTGATTTGCCTCGATGGGACCCTAAACATGAATCATTAACTATCCAGTGGTCCTTAACTCGCAATTTCAATGATGCTGAGAGTAAGAGAGCAAAAATTAAAGATTTGCCGATCAGACTCAGTAGCCTGGAGACTGAAATTGGACTTATACACGATTTTCTGACTGCCCATCGCAATCATTTTGCAAAAAATCGATTGATTTGCCTCGATGGGACTCTAAACATGAATCATTAACTATCCAGTGGTCCTTAACTTGCAATTTCAATGATGTTGAGAGTAAGAGAGCAAAAATTAAAGATTTGCCGATCAGACTCACTAGCCTGGAGACTGAAATTCGACTCATACACGATTTTTTGACTGCCCATCGCAATCATTTTGCAGAAAATCGATTGATTTGCCTCGATGGGACTCTAAACATGAATCATTAACTATCCAGTGGTCCTTAACTTGCAATTTCAATGATGCTGAGAGTAAGAGAGCAAAAATTAAAGATTTGCCGATCAGACTCACTAGCCTGGAGACTGAAATTGGACTTATACACGATTTTCTGACTGCCCATCGCAATCATTTTGCAAAAAATCGATTGATTTGCCTTGATGGGACTCTAAACATGAATCATTAACTATCCAGTGGTCCTTAACTTGCAATTTCAATGATGTTGAGAGTAAGAGAGCAAAAATTAAAGATTTGCCGATCAGACTCACTAGCCTGGAGACTGAAATTTGACTCATACACGATTTTTTGACTGTCCATCGCAATCATTTTGCAGAAAATCGATTGGTTTGCCTCGATGGGACCCTAAACATGAATCATTAACTATCCAGTGGTCCTTAACTTGCAATTTCAATGATGTTGAGAGTAAGAGAGCAAAAATTAAAGATTTGCCGATCAGACTCACTAGCCTGGAGACTGAAATTCGACTCATACACGATTTTTTGACTGTCCATCGCAATCATTTTGCAGAAAATCGATTGATTTGCCTCGATGGGACTCTAAACATGAATCATTAACTATCCAGTGGTCCTTAACTTGCAATTTCAATGATGCTGAGAGTAAGAGAGCAAAAATTAAAGATTTGCCGATCAGACTCACTAGCCTGGAGACTGAAATTGGACTTATACACGATTTTCTGACTGCCCATCGCAATCATTTTGCAAAAAATCGATTGATTTGCCTCGATGGGACTCTAAACATGAATCATTAACTATCCAGTGGTCCTTAACTTGCAATTTCAATGATGTTGAGAGTAAGAGAGCAAAAATTAAAGATTTGCCGATCAGACTCACTAGCCTGGAGACTGAAATTCGACTCATACACGATTTTTTGACTGCCCATCGCAATCATTTTGCAGAAAATCGATTGATTTGCCTCGATGGGACTCTAAACATGAATCATTAACTATCCAGTGGTCCTTAACTTGCAATTTCAATGATGCTGAGAGTAAGAGAGCAAAAATTAAAGATTTGCCGATCAGACTCAGTAGCCTGGAGACTGAAATTGGACTTATACACGATTTTCTGACTGCCCATCGCAATCATTTTGCAAAAAATCGATTGATTTGCCTCGATGGGACTCTAAACATGAATCATTAACTATCCAGTGGTCCTTAACTTGCAATTTCAATGATGCTGAGAGTAAGAGAGCAAAAATTAAAGATTTGCCGATCAGACTCACTAGCCTGGAGACTGAAATTGGACTTATACACGATTTTCTGACTGCCCATCGCAATCATTTTGCAAAAAATCGATTGATTTGCCTCGATGGGACTCTAAACATGAATCATTAACTATCCAGTGGTCCTTAACTTGCAATTTCAATGATGCTGAGAGTAAGAGAGCAAAAATTAAAGATTTGCCGATCAGACTCACTAGCCTGGAGACTGAAATTGGACTTATACACGATTTTCTGACTGCCCATCGCAATCATTTTGCAAAAAATCGATTCATTTGCCCCGATGGGACTCTAAACATGAATCATTAACTATCCAGTGGTCCTTAACTTGCAATTTCAATGATGTTGAGAGTAAGAGAGCAAAAATTAAAGATTTGCCGATCAGACTCACTAGCCTGGAGACTGAAATTCGACTCATACACGATTTTTTGACTGCCCATCGCAATCATTTTGCAGAAAATCGATTGATTTGCCTCGATGGGACCCTAAACATGAATCATTAACTATCCAGTGGTCCTTAACTTGCAATTTCAATGATGTTGAGAGTAAGAGAGCAAAAATTAAAGATTTGCCGATCAGACTCACTAGCCTGGAGACTGAAATTGGACTTATACACGATTTTTTGACTGCCCATCGCAATCATTTTGCAAAAAATCGATTGATTTGCCTCGATGAGACTCTAAACATGAATCATTAACTATCCAGTGGTCCTTAACTTGCAATTTCAACGATGCTGAGAGTAAGAGAGCAAAAATTAAAGTTTTGCCGATCAGACTCACTAGCCTGGAGACTGAAATTGGACTCATACACGATTTTTTGACTGCCCATCGCAATCATTGCATGGAATAGTTTTTCAACAGTATCTCAGGAGCTGTTTGGTCGATTACGCTGAAATTTAATACTGAAATTCGCACTCATAAGATGTACAAACACACGAAATTTGAAGTCTCTAACTCAAATATTTTTTAACTTATCGCGATAACCGTGATTTTTCAAAAATCACAGTAAAAAAAATATAATAAAAAAAGTAAAAATGGGAGCACTGGTCAGCCCCGGGGTTCAATGTGCGCCCTATCCGTGCGCATCTTCTCGCGGAGGATAGACGCTGTAAATTGATTTTTCGCTGAGAAAACTCGAAAAAACGATTTTTTGATGATTCACTTTTTCTCGAGAACTATTGAACTGATTCAGCTGAAATTCAACAGCAAAGTTGGCACTCATAAAATGTATAAACACACCAAATTTGAAGTCTCTAGCTCAAATATTCTTTGAGTTATCGCAATAACCGCGATTTTTCAAAAATCATAGTAAAAAAATGGTAAAAATAAAACTAAAGATTGGAGCCCTGGTCAGCCCCGGGGTTTAATGTGCGCCTCATCAGCGTGCATCTCCTCGTGGAGGATAGACGCTGTAAATTGATTTTTCGCTGAGAAAACTCGAAAAAACGATTTTTTGACAATTCGCTTTTTTTTAAGAACCAATGAACCGATTTAGCTGAAATTTCGCAGAGAGCATTGCGCTCGCGTAGTGAATATCCCCTCAAAGTTTCATATCGATACATGCAGCCGTTTCCGCATAAAGTGATGAAACCTGTCATCACACACATACACACACACACACACACATACATACACACAGACATGTGAAAAAAATATTTTTTTCCGACATTTTAGAACATTTGGAGTCATAATCCGATGAAATCTCAAATTCGAAAAAAATGACGATTACAATGCTTCCATTCGGAAGCAAAAATTGTGATTATTTTCATGAAATAACAGCCATTGACTTTTTAATTACTTCCCTTTGTCGTTGACACTTTTTTATGACAAAAATATCAAAAAATATCTTTAAAAAATTTATTGGAGAATTCATAAATTTTGAGTGTTTCGGATGAAAATTATCTGTACCTGAACCATTGCCACAACTGCAGTTAAATTGGAAGGAATTATGGATAATCCCCTATACAAATCTCTTTGAAGTTCGTGGATTAAATTAATTAAACACCCCGGAACGAGGGGAAATGATAGTATTAAAGGTAATGTCAGTAGATTCCATTCAACAGAAACCAATTCAGTCCCAATTGTTGATAACTTGTAGCCGAGTATACCAGTGAAATAAATCAAGTAATTCGAAATACGCATAAATGCACGAGAACTCAATTCTTCTTGATAATTTGATGAATAAAATTCATGAAATTTATTACGAAAATTTCTTACGCTATCTTTTTTATTCATTTTTCCAATCTGTAAAGGCAAGACTTGATAATGTTTGTTGTCCTACGAAAGCACTCAGACTAATGGACAATAATGGGCTTTTGTGGTGATTAGGATGAGAATTAATTATTTCGGCAGCAATTAATTGCCGCTTAATGCTTAAATAATTGTTTACGGAGACTTCTGAGATTTATTATGGATGGAAAGGAGGATTTAGGGATTTTAACGAATCAAGAAAAAATATATTCTTTATTTGCAATTATTTATTAACATAAATTTACTTACATATTTTGTATTAAATAATTCTTCAATTCTTCTCACGAATGCTTTAATTATTGGGGGATCTGGTGTTCCTCAAGACTGTTAGTAAATTCATAGCCAGTAGCATAATCTAAAAATTGGTAATTCATTTATTGATTAATGATTTATTCAAGTTGATGACTTTTATTACCTTTTTTAATTGATCTCTATCAACAAGGTATAATCCATATGCTTTAAATTTAAATTGCCCTTGGGATCGCAGTGTTATGAGTACTAGCATTCTTTGAAATTTTTTGCTCTGGCCGATCCATTGCGATTCATAAATTGCACTCGGAATATTTTCCAACTGCAATTAATGTGAAATTTTATGGTTCATACAAGTGAATAAATGAATTTCACTTTATTTCCATTACCCAATGATTAAGGTCCTCAGCTGCATTACAATATCCAACGGTTTGTACAAATATACCTAAAAAAAGCAACAGAGATGCAACAGCTCCAAGAAAATTACTCTCCGAAAAGTCCTATAAAAAGAAATAATTCATTGATTGATTCATATTTAATTGAAAGAGTGATTCTAAATATTCGAACTTTTTCCAGAGTGACTACACAAATACACAGAGAAATACTGGCAGATATCATGATCATGAGCAGTATAGGATTGAATAAATTATTGATTCTTCTCCAGAGCCTAAAATAAGGGAGATTGTTAATTAAAATAGAAATATTTGAATAAATTTCCCTGAATCCATTGATATATTGAAAAATTGAGGAATTTCTTACATGAGTATCTGACAATGCTTTCTTCCAAGTGCATGCAATCGATTCACCAGTTTACGATCATTGTCTCTTCTGTCATTCAATTTAACAACTCCTCGAAATTCATTATTCATCACCTTCAAAGCATATTACCACGAATTTATGATAATAGTTCCATCAATTTCTTGAAAAGTATAAGTTGAATTTACCTGAATTTGCAATGAAGTTAAGGCACATAATTGGAAAAATAGTGAATCCAGTGCAATAAATGCAAAAATGACAAAAATCGTTGAAAATGAATCCCAGATATTACAGAATATCCATTTCCAAATAGTGTCTACCGCAAACGGATATTCGGTAGGGAGTACTCGTATATCAAAGAACTCAGCGCTTCCATTGAAAAAATAATGAGAAATCATTGCTCTGCAATTGAGTATTCAAAATAATATAATTATTATAATGGCTTAGATGAATTGACGAAAAAACTCACTGGACTGGAGGTATAAACCGAGGAGCTATTGCAAGACTTAGTACAAATAGATATATTTTATCCATAAGCAGATATTTTCTTGCTTCTTTCACAACTGCATCATCAACTCCAATTTTTAATTCATTATTCCACAATTTGCACATAATTACAAGAAGATCTACCAATTCTGTTCTCAGAAAATGTGCACAGGCAGCCTTTAGCGTCATTCGTAGGAACAAATGTAAAATGTATATTTTTTCAGTAATTAATTTTAATTGAATCGAATTATTCTATTGATTAATCGGTAAATTACCTCAATCAGTGCTAAAGCACCTGACAATAAAACTGGAATCACTGTTATTGCTGTATATACATCTCTGCTTAATTCATTGATAAAATGCATTACAACGAAGGGATAATTAAGTATTGGAATTATTACTGAGGGTATTAGTATGGACCATTCACCTTTCGTAAAATCAGCATCTGCCAATGGTGTTTTGTACCCAAAAATACCAGTTAAATAAGCAGCTGTATTTGCTGGTCTCAGAAATTTATGATAATTTATTTCATCTCGATACTTGAATTCGCAAAACTTGGTGAATTTTTTTTGAAGATTCTTTGAATTGTTATTTAACGTTGGAATTTTCTTCTCCATAACTCTTGGATAACTCGATTTGTTATGGTAGTCTTGGGGGAATGAATGATATGAAATATTCCTGATATTTCATGTGGTAATTGAGGAATCGTTAATTAATTATTTCATTGGCTATCATTACATATTTAATATTTTGATAATTATCGCGTTGCGATTAATTATTTTACTTCGATTGTTTACTTCGATTTGTTATGGTAGTCTTGGGGAAATAAATGATATTAAATATTCCTGATATTTCATGTGGTAATTAAGGGATCGTTAATTAATTATTTCATTTTCTATCATTACACCTTCAATATTTTGTTAATTATCGTATTGCAATGAATTAGTTATTCATATCAATTTGCATATTTAGATCATCACGAATTCATCGGGGAATAAGTGAACGGTCGTTTTGCGAGAAGTCGACAATTGCCGAGATTAGCTGAATGAAACGCGGATAAGTGTTTGCAGGTGCATTTTTGCTAGAACACTCTCGATTAGAAGATCGTAAAGTACATACGCGAACATTATATGATTATTGTAAACGTTTACGAATTACGACGATTATGTTTTGCAATTACAAATTAGAGTTCATTACTTTTGTTACATTGATAGATTGAGGTGAGGTGCGCCAAGAGTATCTACAGGAGATTCTACAATGGACGCGCCGCAAGCGCAACGCGCGGCAAATGCGCGCGGCATGCTCGAGTTTTGAAGAAATGGCGTACGTCAACAAATGCTCTTTAACTACCGAAAAAAAAATGATTGCAACCTCAATTGTCGTAGTATCCACGCACTGCCTGCTTAACTTGGCAGAACCGTCGAGGCGATACTAAGACTGTGCAACGTATACTATTGATTAAGAAAATCATATAATTTTCGCTGAATCAAAATGAGGTTACGGTTATTTGTTTGACAGTTGAAGAGCATTCGTTACCGTTCGACATTTTTTCAAAACGTGAGCATGTCGCGCGCATTTGCCGCGCGTTGCGCTTGCGGCGCGGCCATTGTAGAATCTCCTTACATTGGATGAATTCAGTTCTTTTTGTTCAATTTGTAATGACTGAAATTACCACTATCAAAATCGTTCAGTAGAAATTCACTTGATGGAATAATGATCAGACAACGAGGGACCACAGGGCACTGAAAGAGCACTCGAGTCCTGCATGGCAAAGCTCACTTGAAAATTAATCAGTTAATTTCCTAGAGCATTTATTGCGTACGGATTAATTGAATGGCATTTGTATGAATGAGCAAATGGTTATTACTTAGATTTATTATTATATCTTTATTTGAATTTTGAAATTATATGATTATGACAAATTATAATTCTTCATTTCAATGCTACGTTTAGTTAATTCCAATACTTCTTGTTATTCCATCACGATCCTCAATACTGTGTGCCATAATCTACAAAGTCCAAACCATAGAGTGAATCAGGATAAGATTCCCTAATATTATCATAAATTTGTTTATATTCTTTGCATTAAATAATTTCTTTAATTCTTCTAAGAAATGCTTCAGTTGTTGGAGGATCTGGTGTTCCTCAAAACTGTTAGTAAATTCATAGCCAGTAGCATAATCTAGAAATTGAAAATTGATTTTTTTCATTAGTAGTTTAATTTAATTTAAGGGAGGAAACCAGTTCAGAAGGCCGAAATTTTTTCGGGAATTTTTTAAACAGGGAAGGATTAAGTAGACATTGTTTAAACTTGAAGGGTATTTTATTTATGTTTTGAAGTATACATAAGAATTTTTTCAAGCCATTTCCGCTGGAAATAGAGCCATTAGGACGTGCTGTCCATGGACGATTGCCATATGAGTTTTTTTGCTGGTGGGCATTCCAGAAGTCGCAATTTTGATCTGTCATCGTCACAATTTTTTGTTTTCGTTAACAACATATTTTCCAAGAATATGAACCTCATTGCGATCAAAAAAATTGAAAATTGCATGTTATAGAGGTGTTTGAACACAATGTCATGTTTTGACAAAAACTAGTAAAAAATTCTTATGTATGCTTGAAAAAATTCTTATGTATACTTCAAAACATAAATAAAATACCCTTCAAGGTTAAACAATGTCTACTTAATCCTTCCCTGTTTGAAAAATTCCCGAAAAAACACCAAAATTTCGGCCTTCTGAACTGGTTTCCCCCCTTAATGACTTCTATTACCTTTTTCAATTGATCTCTATCAACAAGGTATAATCCATATGCTTTGAATTTGAATTGCCCTTGGGATCGCAGAGTTATGAGTACTAGCATTCTTTGAAATCTTTTGCTCTGATCAATCCACTGTGATTCATAAACGGCACTCGGAATAGTTACCAACTGTGATTAATGTGAAATTTCATGGTTTAAACAATTGAATACATGAATTTTACAATATTCCTATTACCCAATGATTAAGGTCCTCAGTTGCATTACAATATCCAACGGTTTGTACAAATAAACCTAAAAAAAGCAACAGAGATGCAGCAGCTCCAAGAAAATTACTCTCCGAGAAGTCCTATAAAGAAGAATAATTCATTGATTGATTCATATTTAATTGAAAGAATAATTCTAAATATTCAAACCTTTTCCAGAGTGATTACACAAATACACAGGGAAATACTGGCAGATATCATGATCATGAGCAGTATGGGATTGAATAAATGATTGATTCTCTTCCAGAGTCTAAAATTAGAGGAATTGTTAATTAAAATAAAAATATTTGAATAAATTCCCCTTAATTCATTGATACTGTGATGTCCAAATATTTTATTTGATGAAAATCCATAGATTTATTTAATTTTAAGTAAATTTGTCAGCAATTTGTGACACCACTCTTCATTCCTTGGATTCAGTTCACTGACTCAGGGGGGGTTTCAAAATTGCTGATTACGGAGTTCATTGATCGCAACATCGATGGTGATCCACGATAGATGACCTCAACAGAATGTCAGACACAGCACTAATTTTATTCAGTGTTTCGTTTGTTCTGGGCTAAGCAATATCCCACTCCCAAAACAAAAACCGAGTCTACCTTATGAGGAAAAATCATAAGGAAAAAGGGTACTTTTTCGGACCTCGAGTCGTAAGCCTCGGAAACGCGGTAATATCCTCGGTGGACTACACGCGAAATTAATCGGGGGAGGTCATCGGAGTTTCGTACACGGTAATTCATAAAATAGTGATACCGTAAAACGATCTATAATTGAATAATAGTAGAGAGTAGAGTGCCGTGACCTCCACAGAGAAACTATTTTCTTTAAATTAAAATTAGTCTGTGTCCAACCAAATAAAAGGAAAATAAAATATTACATGCATTTCCGGGGATTATGAACTCACCAAAATTCAACTCTGTACCGTTTTGACATATTTAAATTACTCAAAATTCATAATTAACAGTCAACTCAAAACATTAAAATAATAATAGTATATAACCAAACACTGTTCTTAAAAATGACAAGCTATAAAGATTAAGCTGAAAAATATTCATAATTTATAAAATAAAAATTCCAAATGTAAAAGCTAAGAAGAATGTAACAAAATGTAAGGTGTGCTGTGAACGATAATTTGGAATAAAAACCAACAGAATAAATATAAAATATCAGTGAAAAGAAATCTTATTGGATAACGAAATATCTAAGAAAACCTTCCAAGAGGAAAAATACAAAAACAAAAATTCAAATACTCAAATTTTAATAAAGTGAAAATAAAACAAATATTTTTCTTTTGGGATAAAATAAATTTTCTTCCTTGTCATTTGAAACTCTAAATAAACAAACGATTTTAGCTTGAGTCCAATGTTTAATTTCTAACGCGTTAACTTCGTCAAGGTGCCAAAATTTGGACATAACAATACATTAACAAATTAAGAAATTTCTTACATGAGCATCTGACAATGTTTTCTTCCAAGTGTATGCAATCGATTCATCAGTCTACGATCATTGTCTCTTCTATCATTCAATTTGACAACTTCTCGAAATTCATTATTCATTACCTTCAAAGCATATTATCATGAATTTATCATAATAGTTGCATCAATTTCTTGAAAAGTATAAGTTTAATTTACCTGAACTTGCAATGAAGTTAAGGCACATAATTGGAAAAATAGTGAATCCAGTGCAATAAATGCAAAAATAACAAAAACCGTTGAAAATGAATCCCAGATATTACAGAATATCCATTTCCAAATAGTGTCTACCGCAAACGGATATTCGGTAGGGAGGACTCGTATATCGAAGAACTCAGCGCTTCCATTGAAAAAATGATGAGAAATGATTGCTCTGCAATTGAATATTCAAAACAATATAATTATTATAATGGATCAGATGAACTGACGAAAAACTTACTGGACTGGAGATATAAGCCGAGGAGCTATTGAAAGACTCAGTACAAAGAGATATATTTTACCCATAAGCAGATATTTTCTTGCTTCTTTCACAACTACATCATCAACTCCAATTTTTAATTCATTATTCCACAATTTGCACATAATTGCAAGAAGATCTATTAATTCTGTTCTCAGAAAATGTGCACAAGCAGCCTTTAGCGTCATTCGTAGGAACAAATGTGAAATGTTTATTTTTTCAGTAATTAATTTCAATTAAATTGAATCATTCTATTGATTAATCGATAAATTACCTCGACCAATGCTAAAGCACCTGTCAATAAAACTGGAATCACTGTTATTGCTGTATATACATCTCTGCTCAATTCATTGATGAAATGAATTACAACGAAGGGATAATTAAGCATTGGAATTATTATTGATGGTGTTAGTATGGACCAATCACTTTTTATAAGATCAGCATCTGCCAATGGTATTTTGTAGCCAAAAATACCAGTTAAATAAGCAGCTATAGTTGCAGGTCTTAGAAATTTATGATAATTTATTTCATCTCGATACTTAAATGTACAAAATTTGGTAAATTTTTCTTGAAGATTCTTAGAATTGCAATTTAACGTTGGAATTTTCTTCTTCATAACTCTTGGATAACTCGATTTGTTATGGTAGTTTTGGGGAAATGAATTTGGGGTAATTAAGGAATCGTTAATTAATTATTTCATTGGCTATCATTACATGTTTAGTATTTTGATAATTATCGCGTTGTGGTTAACTATTTATTTGCATCAATTTCCGGATTCAGATTATCACGAATTCATTGAAAATGTGTTTAGCGACTGTTCCGGAAAAAGCCGATGATTGCCGAAATCGGCCGAATCACACGTGGCAAGAGTTCTTAAGGAAAATTCGTCGAGAAGGCACTCGATTAGAAGATCGTAGAGTTTCACAATTACAAATTAGACTCCATTATTTTTATTACATTCATAGATTGAGGTGATGTGTGCCAAAAGTATCTACATTTCATCAATTTAGTTTCTTTCGAAATAAGATACGCTAATATCAACATGAATTCATTTATATATATTTCACATTAAATAATTGTTCAATTCTTTTAACAAATTTTTTAATTATCGAGGGATCTGGTGTTTCTCAAAACTGTTAGTAAATTCATAGCTAGCAGCATAATCTAGAAATCGAAAATTTATTTTTTTATTAATAGTTTATTTAATTTAATAACTCCTATTACCTTCTTCAATTGATCTCTATCAACAAGATACAATCCATATGCTTTGAATTTGAATTGCCCTTGGGATCGCAGTGTTATGAGTACTAGCATTCTTTGAAATTTTTTGCTCTGGCCAATCCACTGTGATTCATAAATTGCACTCGGAATCTTTTCCAACTGTAATTAATGTAAAATTTTATGGTTCATACAAGTGAATAAATGAATTTCACTATATTTCCATTACCCAATGGTTAAGGTCCTCAGCTGCGTTACAATATCCAACAGTTTGTACAAGTAAAATTAAAAAAAGCAACAGTGATAGAACAGCATCAAGAAAATTACTTTCCGAAAGTTCCTGTAAAAAGCAATAATTCATTGATTGATTCATATTCAATTGAAAGAATGATTCTAAATATTCGAACCTTTTCAAGGGTAATTACACAAATACACAGAGAAATACTGGCGGATATCATGATCATGAGCAGTATAGGATTGAATAAACTATTGATTCTTCTCCAGAGTCTAAAATAAGAGGAATTGTTAATTAAAATAGAAATATTTGAATAAATTCCCCTGAAGCCATTGATATATTGAGAAATTGAGGAATTCCTTACATGAGTATCTGACAATGTTTTCTTCCAAGTGCATGCAATCGATTCACCAGTCTACGATCATTGTCTCTTCCATCATTCAATTTAACAATTCCTCGAAATTCATTATTTAGTATCTTCAAAATATATTACCACAAATTTAGGATAATAATACAAGAAATTTATGGAAGAATTGTCAGTTGAATTTACCTGGACTTGCAATGAAATCATGGCACATAATTGGACAAATATTGAGTCCATCGCAATGAATGCCAACATTACAAGAATCGTTGAAAGTGTATCCCAGATATTACATAATATCCATTTCCAAATAGTGTCTACTGCAAATGGATATTCTGTAGGAAGTACTCGTTTATCCAAGAACTCATCACTCCCATTGAAAAAATAATAAGAAATAATTGATCTGCAAATGAACATTCAAAAAAGAATATATTTATCACAATTAATCAGGTGAATTGATGAATAAACTTACTGAAATGGAGGAACAAGCCGAGGTGTTACTGCGAGTAATAGTACAAAGATATATATTTTACTTATAAGCAAATATTTTTTTGCATTTTTCACAATTACATCGTCAACTCCAATTTTTAATTCATTATTCCACGATTCGCACATCATGGCAAGAAGTTCTTTCAATTCTGATTGCAGAAAATATGCACAAGCACCCTTCAAAATTATTAGTAGAAAGAGATGTAAAATACATATTCTTCAATTAATTAATTGCAATTCAATTTAATTATTTTTTCGATTATTTGATATATTACCTCAACCAATGCTAAAGCACCTGTCAATATAACTGGAATCACTGTTATTGCAGTATATACATCTCTCCTTAATTCATTTATGAAATGAATTATAATGAAGGGATAATTGAGTATAGGAATTATTGTTGATGGTGTTAGTATTGACCATTCACTTTTTATGTAATCAGCATTTGCCAATGGTATTTTGTAACCAAATACACCAGCTAAATAACCAGCTACAGTTGCAGGTCTTGAGAATTTATGATAATTTATTTCCTCTCGATACTCAAATTCGCGAAACTTGTTAGATTTTTTTTTAAGATTTTTAAGATTGTAATTTAACGTTGGAATTTTCTTCTTCATAACTCTTGGATAACTCAGTTCGTTATGGTAGTCTTGGGGGAATGAATGATATGAAATATTCCTGATGTTTTATGAGGCAATTAGGGAATCGTTAATTAATTATTTAATTGGCTAGAATTACATGTTTAATATTTTGATAATCATCGCATTGCAACTAATCAGTTATTTACATCAATTTTCATATTTGAATTATCACCTATTCATTGAAAACAAAAGTTGAAAATACGTTATAATGTATGTAATCACTCAGAATCGAAGAGATTTGTATCCAGAATAGGAGATACGTTATAGTACCTCGTATTAATTTCGTTTATGTATTTCACATCAAATAATTCTTTGATTCTTTTAACAAATTCCTTAATTATTCGAGAGATCTGGTGTTCCTCAAGACTGTTAGTAAATTCATAGCCAGTAGCATAATCTAGAAATTGAAAATTGATTCATTAATTCATGGGTTTTCCTGAGTTAATGACTTTCATTACCTTTTTCAATTGATCTCTATCAACAAGGTATAGTCCATATGCTTTGAATTTAAATTGCCCTTGGGATCGTAGTGTTATGAGTACTAGCATTCTTTGAAATCTTTTGCTCTGGCCAATCCATTGAGATTCATAAATTGCACTCGGAATATTTGCCAACTGTAATTGATGTGAAATTGTACGGTTCATACAAGTGAATAAATGATGTTATGTCCGCAAATTTATCAGTTTTTAACTAAAATAGAGTAATTCATCCCGAGGTGAATAAACAGCGATAGTCGACCCAATGTTCAGCTGATCGCTGGTCATCTCGTTATTCGTATTACCATCGACTAATGCTCGACTAGTGATCAGGTGAGCGCACAAGTCGACTCCCCAATCGAATGGCGATCAAGGAGATTCTACAATGGCCGTGCCGCAAACGCAGCGCGCGGCAAATGCGCGCGGCAAATGCACGCGGCATGCTCGAGTTTTGAAAAAATGCCGTACGTCAACAAATGCTCTTTAACTACCAAAAAAAAATGATTGCAACCTCAATTGTCGTAGTATCCACGCACTGCCTGCTTAACTTGGTAGATCCGCCGAGGCGATACTGAGACTGTGCAATGTATACTATTGATTAAGAAAATCATATAATTTTTGCTGAATCAGAATGAGGTTACGGTTATTTGTTTGACAGTTGAAGAGCATTCGTTGCCGTTCGACATTTTTTCAAAACGTGAGCATGCCACGCGTTTTGCCGCACGTTGCGCTTGCGGCGCGGCCATTGTAGAATCACCTTCAAATAGTAATCGATGGATCCGCTAGGGATATTTTTAATTAACTATAGTTAATTAATTACGATGATTGAATACAACTTCCCTGGCATTATGAATCCTTTACGGAAGAAGATCAAAGAAGTCACCGTTTAGATAAGGTGTAGAATTAAAAACCTGAATAATTAAACGAGGATTGAGTACCGTCAATCTAAAAACATCATAATTCCAAACTTTCAACGTCAATCAAAATTGTGAAACCTCATTGCCAATTGTACTGAATCATCATTGTTTAAGATATTAGAAAATTCAATCAGTTATCTTTGTCTCTCTTTTATGAAACATTTAAGATCTCCTTTTTCCTCAATTCCTAAAGATCCATTAAGAACATATTCCCTCAACACGACACGAAAAGGTACAAAACATAGTCGCATTCATTTTTCATGAAATAATCATTCGAGTTTAATGTTCAAATATAAATAAATTAGTCCTCAGACGTGACGGACATCTTCGGACATAACAATGAATTTTACTTTATTTCCATTACCCAATGATTAAGGTCCTCAGTTGCATTGCAATAACCAATGGTTTGTACAAGTAAACCTAAAAAAAGCAATAGAGATGCACTAGCTCCAAGAAAATTACTTTCCGAAAGTTCCTGTAAAAAGCAATGATCCATTGATTGTTTCATATTTAATCGAAAGAATAATTCTAAATATTCGAACCTTTTTCAGAGTAATTACACAAATACACAGACAAATACTGGCAGATATCACGATCATGAGCAGTATAGGATTAAATAAATTATTGATTTTCTTCCAAAGTCTAAAATCAGAGAAATTGTTAATTAAAATAGAAATATTTGAATGAATTTCCCTGAATCCATTGATACATTAACAAATTGAGGAATTTCTTACATGAGTATCTGACAATGTTTTCTTCCAAGTGCATGCAATCGATTCACCAGTCTACGATCATTGTCTCTTCTATCATTCAATTTAACAACTTCTCGAAATTCATTATTCATTACCTTCAAAGTATATTACCACGAATTTATAATAATAGTTCCATCAATTTATTGAAGAATATAAGTTGAATTTACCTGAACTTGCAATGAAATTATGGCACATAATAGGGAAAATACTGAATCCATAGCAATAAATGAAAAAATTACAAAAGCCGTTGAAAGTGTATCCCAGATATTACAAAGTATCCATTTCCAAACAGTGTCTACTGCAAACGGATATTCTGTAGGGAGTATTCGTTTATCCAAAAACTCATCACTTCCATTGAAAAAATAATGAGAAATAATTGCTCTGCAAATCAATATTTAAAAAAATATAATTATTCTAATTGATTAGGTGAATTGAAGAACAAACTTACTGGAATGGAGATACGAGCCGAGGAGTTAGTACGAGTAATTGTACAAAGATATATATTTCACTCATAAACAGATATTTTTTCGCCTTTTTCACAACAACATCATCAATTCCAATTTTCAATTCATTATTCCATGATTCACACATAATTGTAAGAAGATCTTTCAGTTCTGTTCTCAGGAAATGTGCACAAGCAGTCTTCAACGGTATTCGTAGAAAAAAATGTAAAATATATATTTTTTAAATAATTAATTTCAATTAAATTAAATTCTTCTTTCAATTAATCGGTTTACTACCTCGACCAATGCTAAAGCACCGGTTAATAAAACTGGAACCACTGTTATTGCTGTATATATATTCCTGCGTGATTCATTGATAAAATAAATTACAACGAAAGGATAATTGAGTATTGGAATTATTACTGAGGGTGTTAGTATGGACCATTCACTTTTTATAAGATCAGCATTTGCCAATGGTATTTTGTAGCCAAAAACACCAGTTAAATAAGCAGCTGTATTTGCAGGTCTTAGAAATTTATTATAATTTATTTCCTCTCGATATTTCAATTCACAAAACTTGGTAAATTTTTCTTGAAGATTCTTTGAATTGTAATTTAACGTTGGAATTTTCTTCTCCATAACTCTCGGATAACTCGATTTGTGATGGTAGTTTTGGGGGAATGAATGATATGAAATATTCCTGATGTTTCATGTGGCAATTAAGAAATCGTTAATGAATTATTTCATTGGCTATCATCACATGTTTAACATTCTGATAATTATCGGTCTACAATTAATTAATTATTCACATCAATTTGTCTATTTCAATCATGAGGAATTCATTGAGAAATATTACTCGAACACTTTTTTATTTACATTCATCACTGAACAAATTCTGAAAGTGCTAATGAATGACGGTAATTCGTGAAATTGAATCATTTGTGAATGGATCGATTAATTAATTATTCATTTAATGTCTAAGGTTGAAATAATAATTTTACAATTTTTCAATTTTTTTTATTCCTTAAACTTTAAACATTCTTTACACTATTTAGTAATGACCATAGATTTGTTTACATATTTTACATTAGATCATTCTTTCATTCTCTTAACGAACTTTTTCAATTATTCGAGTTCCTGGTGTTCCTCAAAATAGTTAGTAAATTTAGCGCCGCTAGCATAATCTAGAAATTGAAAATGAACTCATGAATTGATAATTGGTTTAATCTAATTACTCTTTTTACCTCTCTCAATCGAACTCTATCAACAATGTACAATCCACATGCTTTGAATTTGAATTGTCCTTGGGATCGCAGCATTATGAGTACTAACATTCTTTGAAATCTTTTGCTCTGACCAATCCACTGTGTTTCATAAATAGCATTGGAAATATTTGCCAACTGTAATCAATGTGAAATTTTACGGTTCATATGAGTAAATAAATGAATCTTATTATATTTTTGATACCCAATGATTGAGCTCCTCAGTTGCATTACAATATCCAACGGCTTGGACAAAACAGCTGAAAAAAAACATAAGAGATTCCACAGCTCCAAGAAAATTACTCTCCGAAAAATCCTGTGAAAAGTAATAATTAATTGATTGATTGATATTTAATTGAAAGAATAATTCCAAATATTCAAACCTTTTCCAGAGTAATTACACAAATACACAGAGAAATACTGGCAGATATTATGATCGCGAGCATTATAGGACTAAATAAATTATTGATTCTCTTCCAAAGTCTAGAATCAGAGAAATTGTTAATTGAAATGGAAATATTTGAATAATTTCCCCTTAATTCATTGGTACATTAACAAATTGAGAAATTTCTTACATGAGTATCTGACAATGTTTTCTTCCAAGTGCATGCAATCGATTCACCAGTCTATGATCATTGTCTATTCTATCATTCAATTTAACAACTTCTCGAAATTCATTACTCATTACCTTCAAAGTATATTACGAAGAATTTATGATAATAGTTCCATCAATTTATTGAAGAATATGAGTTGAATTTACCTGAGCTTGCAATGAAGTTAAGGCACATAATTGGAAAAATAGTGAATCCATCGCAAGAAATGCACTGAATACAAAAACTGTTGAAAGTGTATCCCAGATATTACATAATATCCATTTCCAAATAGTGTCTACTGCAAATGGATATTCTGTAGGAAGTACTCGTATATCCAAAAACTTATCACTCCCATTGAAGAAATAATGAGAAATAATTGCTCTGCAATTGAATACATGAAAAAATATAATTATCGCAATTGATTAGGTGAATTGAAGTAAAAACTTACTGGAATGGTGGTATAAGCCGAGGAGTTAGTGCAAGTAATACTACAAGAAAATATATAGTATTCATAAGTAGATATTTTCTTGCTTTTTTCACAACTACATCATCAACTCCAATTTTTAATTCATAATTCCACAATTTGCACGTAATTGCAAGGAGATTTTTTATTTCTGTTTTCGAAAAATGTGCAGTACCAGCCTTCAATGTTATTCGTGAGAAAAAATGGAAAATATATATTTTTTCATTAATCAATTTTAATTAAATTAAATTGTTGTTTGGAGTAATTGCTACATCACCTCAACCAATGCTAAAGCACCGGCCAATAAAACTGGAACCACTGTTATTGCTGTATATATATCTCTACGTAATTCATTAATAAAATAAATTACAACAAAGGGATAATTGAGTGTTGGAATTATTACTGAGGGTGTTAGTATGGACCATTCACTTTCTATAAAATCTGCCTTTGCCAATGATTTTTTGTAACCAAAAATGCCAGTTAAATAAGCAGCTGTATGTGCAAGTTTTAGAAATTTATGATAATTTATTTCCTCTCGATACTTAAATTTACGAAAATTGCTGAATTTTTTTTGGAGATCCTTTGAATTGTAATTTAACGTTGGAATTTTCTTTTTCATAACTCTTGGATACAGGTGAATTTGGATAAACGATAGTTGAGGGGGACAGGACATTTTTTTGTCACTTATCCGAGTTTTTCACTTACAGAAGTATGAAAAAATTAGAGGGCTAAATATATAAATACGTAAACAAAACTTGAATAGATTTCCCAATAACCAAAATTTGGAGTTTTTCACAATTTTTAGTTTATCACTCAATGAAAATACTCTAGTTTTGTGTTTCGGCATTTCAATAATGCGACAAACTCTCTTCAGCGAATGACACTTAGTAACTGTTATGAGTAATCAATAACTTGCGAAACTAACTACTATACACATTGGGTCCATGAAATTCACGAAACGTCATAGGCAAAAGAAAACTAATACATTTGACTCTTGCTTATGAAAGTAAAAAGCAAGGGATAGTCTCAGTTATAGATGTTCAGATATGTAAAATGACTCTTTCATAAAGAGGTTTTTATTTCTCATTTAAGAATGTTTTCGTGAGTTAAAATGAAGAGGACCTGTTAATTATTTTCACTTATCCAGTTCCCTCGTTTATTTAGTTCTCATTTATCCAGGTTCAACTATAACTTGATTTGTTATGATATTTTAAGGTAAATGAATGATATAAAATATTTCTGATGTTTCATGTGCCAATTAAGGAATTACTGGCGATACATATCCTGTACTGTACTATACTATATCCTATACTATGTTGGTAAAGTGACAGGCGACGATGCGGAAAAAAGCGTTAAAAGCTCGAGAGGTGGGGTGTATTCGCACTGGGGACGTTCTGAATAGGGAATTCAGAGAGTGTGGGACAAATTTGCACAATGATACGATTCGCAAGATTATTACGTTACTCGTTAATTCACGTTGATAACTTCATCTTTCTTCTGTTTCCATTATTCAGCCAAAGTGCAATCAAGTTACATTTATTTTCATCATACCAAAACTACGTTTCTTTATTATTAAATATTTATTACATCAACATTCAGTGAGTTGAGTGATTTCTGAACAGCCAGAACTTATTCTGGCGAATTCCTTCCAAGTCATCATAATGACCAAGACACCAAAAACTCTGTTAAAATATCAGAAGTGGGATAATAATCCAAAAACCCACAAAGACAAGAACAAGTGAGAGAATTCAGAGTGAAAACGAACGTAGTGAGAATGAACATAGCGTGAGTGGTTAAAAATGGCGTCTAAACATGAAGGTATATCACGAAACGAATTTGTGATATACAAATTGTGCCCACTCTCGGAAAAACACAGAACCGTACTTTAAATAGCGAAGAAATGGTTTTCAGAGGGCCTTTCCATTTCGAACCACTATCTCCCAAAAAGCCAGATGGACAATCGTTAGCAACCCCATACAATAGTAGTGTAAAAACAACTCAACCAACGACGCTACAGTCTTAACAATGCATGTCGAGAATCGACTTTTTTTGTAAAATTCAACTGTTATAAAATCTATTGTTTATTGTGGATACTGTATCTCATAACTGTACACTGGCCTTACTAAATAAACATTAAAAAAAAAAAAAAACAGAACCGTACTTATCGATAAATTCTTTAAATTAAAGCTCAAGCCTCTTCCAATTTGTTTAGATCACCTTCTTACGGCAACTGATATTAGAGCCATAATATGTTCATGTGAATATCTGAAGAAATGTAATATAAGAATATAAATAACTGTAAATGGCAATGTTATACTTTCTGCATATACATTATAAAAATCTGTGTAAAATGAAATTTTGTACCAGCAGCCAATGAGTCATCAACTGGCGATTTCTAGAGCTGATATTCCATTAAAAAAAAATGAAAAAATTACAAAATCCGCTGGAAGTGTTTGTCAGATATTACAAAATATCCATTTCCATATAGTTGCTACTGTAAATGGATATTTTGTAGGGAGTACTCGTTTATCCAAAAACTTACACAGAGAAAAATGCTTTCTTAATTCAAGTCAGAAAACTCACTTGATTTAAGTGAGTTTTACTTTCTTAAATTAAGTGAGAAAAACTCACTTGACTTAAGTGAAAACTCACTTTATTCAAGTAATTTTCGTTTTTTTTAAATTTCAAAACTAAACTTCCTTAAACTTAATACACAAAAGTCACTCCATTCAAATGAATCCGTACATTCTCAGTCAAATGTGGTGGTTAGTACTTGAACCAACCATTGAATTTCGGAATAAAAAATTAAGTTTCATCATTTTGTGTCAGATCAGCGGGTTGTAGAACGCGAACTTTGTATGTCAAGATAAATTATCAAGAGGTTGAATTATGAGAAATATTTATTATTCTTGATTTGGCGATACAATCTTCCATATTTCAAAGAGGAATACGTTTAAAATAAATACTGTTCAAGCAATCAAAAATCGTATCTTGCGTAATTTATCAAAATCGTGCCTCGCAGATATATACCACTCTAAGTCATTTGTTGAATTATTCCCTATGTCGGATCGCATTAAAAATGTACGAAGTAACTTGAATGGAGTCATTTTTGTGTACTGAGTTGAGGAGGTTTAGTTTTAAATTAAAAAAAAACGAAAATTACTTAAATCAAGTGAGTTTTTCCACTTAAATCAAGTGACTTTTTCTTTCTTAATTTAAGAGAGTAAAACTCACTTGAATCAAGTGAGTTTTCTCGCTTAAATCAAGTGACTTTTTCTCACTTAAATTAAGAAAACACTTTTCTCTGTGTATCACTCCCATTGAAGAAATAATGAGAAATAATTGTTCTGCAATTCAATATTTATAGAAATGTAATTATCACAATTGATTGGGTGAATTTACAGGTTTATTATTTTGATAATCATCGCATTTCAATTAATTAGTGGTTTGCATCAATTTGCATATTCAGATCATAGCGAATTCTTTGAAAAATATTTAGTATCCATTTTTTCGTCTTTTTTTCTTATTGTATGGTCTTTCAGCCTTTTGCAATTTTCATAGTCCTCCCTTCAGTCGATTCAGTTGGTCGTTAATATTATATTGAATCGAAAACTTTTCAATTTTCCTGTTACCAGTGCAGATCCAGCTACTAATCGAGGCATTGTGTTCAAATGATGTTTTTGTGTATAAAAAGTGCATATAATGCATGAAATTTGTCTTTAAAATGTATTTTGAGACAGAGGTCTAAGATCTCGATGAATCGGTTGCTTTGACATCGCGCGTGGATATAGACAATTAACTGGTCAAAGATGACAAAACCGTATATGTCCAATTGTCGATCAAAAAGGTCAGGGGAGCTACGCCGACACGCTTCGAGCGACGCGAATCACTCGTTTTTCGTGCGTCGTTGTGGCTGCCACGTGTTTTGGCAGTCCGCAATTAATCTATTAAATCCATTATCATCATTATCGTCTACTCTCATTTATTCTTTGATTTCTAAATAATTTCGAATACAGCACTGGATCAATTGTAAGTAGAGGTGTAATTACTTTTCATCTTCTTAACTCTGCAATTCCTCATTATTCATGGGTCGCCCAAATCGAATCTAATATTATTTGTATTTTCCGCTTTGATCAACGTGCATTGGACATAATTATCTGCATTGATGGTTTATTAGTTTTCGCTAAAACTAATTGGCGCCCAACATAATTAATTATTATAATTATTTTTGACCAATAGAGCCCGAGCAGCCATTGACCCAGGCCGCGCTCGGTGTAGGCTTCATTTTACATCATTTTGTCTTATAAATTTATTAAAATTCATTCAATTAAAATTAGATCAAGATTTTATTTGATCAACAATCAAAATTTATTTAAATATAAAAGAAGCATGTCTCAATTTCAAGAGTGTATTCATGAAGATTAATCGAAAACCCTGCATCAAAATGTCTATTAATAATTTCATGGAACATTTCATCACAAAAATAGGTTTTTTTCGAGTTTTCAAAGTTGAATACTGTCTTAAATTCATGAAACTTGTTAAGATTTTCTATGTTCAGATAAGTGGATACGCAAAATTTCTCATGACGAATTTTCCTGATTATTAGAGGATCTAGTGTTCCTCAAAATTGTCAGTAAATTTATAGCCGCCAGCATAATCTAGAAATTGAAAATTGATTTATTAATTAATAATTTGTTCAATCCAATTACTCTCTTTACCTCTTTTAATTGAACTCTATCAACAATGTACAATCCACATGCTTTAAATTTGAATTGTCTTTGGGATCGCAGCATTATGAGTACTAGCATTCTTTGAAATTTTTCGCTCTGACCAATCCACTGTGATTCGTAAATAGCATTCGAAACATTTTCCAACTGTAATTAATGTGAAATTTTACGGTTCATATAAGTGAATGAATGCATCTCACTATATTTCTATTACCCAATGATTCAGCTCCTCCGTTGAATTACAATATCCAACGGTTTGTACGAATACACCTGAAAAAAATAACAGATAGGAAACAGCACCAAGGAAATTACCCTCCGAAAATTCCTGTAAAACGTAATAATTCATTGATTAATTTATTTTTAATTAAAAGAGTCATTCTGAATATTCGAACCTTTTCCAGAGTGATTATACAAATACATAGAGAAATACTGGCGGATAGCATGATCATGAGCAGTATAGGATTAAAAAGATTATTAATTCTCTCCCAAAATCTAAAATCAAAGGAATTGTTAATTAAAATAGAAATATTCGGATAAATTTCCCTAAATCCATTGATACATTAACAAATTGAGGAATTTCTTACATTAGTAGCTGACAATGTTTTCTTCCAAGTGCATGCAATCGATTCAACAGTTTACGATCATTGTCTCTTCTATCATTCAATTTAACAACTTCTTGAAATTCATTATTCAGTACCTTCAAAGCATATTATCACGAATTTATGATAAAATAGTCCCATCATTTTATTGAAAAATATAAGTTTAATTCACCTGAACTTGCAATGAAGTTAAGGCGCATAATTGGAAAAATAGTGAATCCAGCGCCATGAATGCAAGAATTACAAAAACCGTTGAAAGTGTATCCCAGATATTACAGAATATCCATTTCCAAATAGTGTCTACTGCAAACGGATATTCTGTAGGGAGTACTCGTACATCAAAGAACTCAGCATTTCCATTGAAAAAATAATGAGAAATAATTGCTCTGCAATTAAATACTTAAAAGAATATAATTATCACAATTGTTCAGGTGAATTGAAGAAAAAACTCACTGGAATGGAGGTATAAGCCGAGGAGTTAGTGCGAGTAATAGTAAAAAAAAATATATGTTATTCATAAGCAGATATTTTCTTGCTTTTTTCACAACTACATCAACAACTCCAATTTTTAATTCATTATTCCACGATTCGCACGTAATTGCAAGAAGATCTTCTATTTCTGTTTTCAGAAAATATAGAGTAGCAGCCTTCAGTGTTATTCGTGAAAAAAAAAATTGTAAAATATATTTTTTTTCATTAAACAATTTTAATTAAATTAAATTGTTGTTTGGAGTAATTACTACACTACCTCAACCAATGCTAAAGCACCGGTCAATAAAACTGGAACCACTGTTATTGCTGTATATATATCTCTACGTAATTCATTGATAAAATAAATTACAACAAAGGGATAATTGAGTGTTGGAATTATTATTGAGGGTGTTAGTACGGACCATTCACTTTTTATAAAATCTGCCTTTGCCAATGATTTTTTGTAACCAAAAATGCCAGTTAAATAAGCAGCTGTATGTGCAAGTTTTAGAAATTTATGATAATTTATCTCCTCTCGATACTTAAATTCACGAAACTTGCTGAATTTTTCTTGGAGATCCTTAGAATTGTAATTTAACGTTGAAATTTTCTTCTTCATAACTCTTTGATAACTAAATTCTTTATGGTTGTTCGAGGTAAATCGATGAGATAAAATATTCCTGATGTTTCATAGTGCATTTAAAGAATTATTAGCGATATATATTCTATACTATACTATACTATATCCTATACTATGTCGGTGAGGTGACAGGCGACGATGCGGAAAAAGAGTTAAAAACTCGGGAGGTGCGGTGTGTCTGCAAAGAGGACGCTCTGAATCGGGGATTCAGAGAATGTGGGAAAGAAATTCGCACAACGATACCATTCGCAAGATTATTACGTTACTCGTTAATTCACGATGATAACTTCATCTTTCTTCTGTTTCCATTATTCAGCCAAAGCGCAATCAAGTTACACTCATTTTCATTATACCAAAACTACGTTTCTTTATTATTAAATATTCATTACATCAATAATCAGTGAGTTTAGTGATTTCTGAACGGCCAGAACTTATTCTGACAAATTCCTTCCAAGTCATCATAATGGCGAAGTCACCAAAAACTCTGTTAAAATATCAGAAGTGGGATAATAATCCAAAAACCCACAAAGACAAGAACAATTGAGAGAATTCAGAGTGAAAACGAACGTAGTGAGAATGAACATAGCGTGAGTGGTTAAAAATGGCGTCTAAACATGAAGGTATATCACGAAACGAATTTGAGGACTTTACATGGAGACACGCAACATTGACTAAAAAACTGGCAGCAGCATTGAGATCTGGAAATTCAGACGACGAAAAATCCCGAACGAAATTGCGAGCACTTAGAATTTTGGGAAACAAATTAAATTAACATTGAAACTCCATAAGCGAGATTCAGTTTCAGTTTCATTGTAACAATTCATGGTCACAGACCTATTTTTTCCTTATATAACTATATATATTTTTGTTTATCAGAATATCAATTAATTTCTCAGATCATAAAAAACGCCTGTTACCGCACAAATAGCGACGATTAATCTAATTAATCACATGAAAACATTAATGGCAGCAATATTGGTATTCAAAATTCGAGGATCATCCAATCCCAGTCCTAGAAGTTGGGACAGCTTGAGTCAAATTCGCAAAAATATTGGATATTTACAATATTATTTAATAACAATTCACTATCGTGAATATCGTTTTAATATCGGTAAAATGTTACAAAATCGGAATAATTAGAATATTTATGGTAACTTAGAAAAGGATAAAATAAAAGTAGATGGTTTGGATCTGCTACTTGGATTACCTTAAGCTTTGAAGTATCTGATATTCCTCAAAATCATGAATGTATTCAGAGCGAGGTACATAATCTGAAAATCATGAATTAATTCATTTTCGGGCTGTGCGAATAATCTGAATCCACGAATTATTCGTACTGAATCGAATATTAATATCCGATTCGAAATTCGAAACAAATAATTCGGATTTTTCGAACAATTCGAACTTTTCGAATATTTCAAAATTTTCGAATAAATCGAAATTTTTTTTTTACTAATTCGATTCGAAAATTTTCGAATTATTTGATTCGAAATTCGAATCGAATAGTAATATTCAATTCGATTCAATTCGAACGCTATTCGCACACCCCTAATTCATTTATTAAGATCAGTTTAATGAATTTAATGATGAAAATTACTTTTCTCAGTTGTTCTCTATCCACATCATACATTCCATATGTTCTGAATTTAAAGGGCCTCTGGGATCTCAGCACAATGAGCATTACAATCTTTTGGAATTCTTTGCTGTGTCCAATCCAATTTGATTCATAAATGGCATGTGGGATACATGACAACTGTAAATGATTCAAAGAGGAAATTATAATTAGCTCAGTAATAAAATCGAAAGGAATTTAAAAAATGCAATACCCAATGCCCAATATTCTCAGCTGTATCGCAATACACAATAGTCTGTACTAAAACAACTCCAAAATGAGACAATGATATAGCAGCAGTTCCAAAATGATTTTTCGATAATTCCTAAATGGAAAATAATTAAGGTTCATTGTAATTTCAATTTTAACGAGTTGGAAAAATCAATATTCTTACGTTTTCCATAGTAACTACACAAACACATAGAGAAATACTAGCGAGTATCATAATCGTCAGCATTATGGGATTGAATGCATTTGCAATTCTTTGGCATAATCTAAAATATATAATAAATTATTAATGCATATTATTTATGATGATAATAAAACACATGTGACAATTTTTTGAATGTTTTTAAACAATTAAATGTGAATATTTTTAGTTTTTCAGAATAATTCATTTGTTGGAAGGGAAAAAAACGAAGATTCATCACATTTTTGCAACTTTTATCATCATTATTCATGAATAAGAATGAATATCTTACGTTAGCAACTGATCATGCTGCTTTCCAACTGCATGCATTCGATTTAGTAGTCTGCAATCATCCTCTGTTCGATCATTTTGCTTTACAATAGTCTGCATTTTATTAGCGACAACCTTGAACAATATAAAACGAGTTGCATGTTATGATAATAAAATTAGCAGACATTTGGCAAATTTTTTGGATGCTTATCTCAAATAAATCATTATAAAAAAGACATTTGAAAAATTCGCACTTACAGATTTTTGAATTTTTTACATGTCAATATATTCATTATACCCTGGCGGACCTGATTCACGGTGATTTATGGTGAATCACCGTGAATCACGGTAAAATGCGGATTCACGGTGAATGCACCGTGAATCACGAGGGCTTACTGTGATTCACGGTGCATTCACCGTGAATCACCGTAAGCTTCAACGTACCTAAATTATGGTGAGTCACCGTGATTCACCGTAAATCACGGTGATTCACATTGATTTAGATATGCTGAAGCTCACAGCTATCTTATCTTCATTAAAAATGATGATTTCTCTCGTTGTAAAATGACAATATTTGACATACTCTTTCTTCAAGGCTTCATTATAAATTATTCTAGTTGTGTTGTTGATTCGCGCTGAATTATATATTTTTTGTGAATCACCGGAATTATCTAGCTTCAAAATTTGGTGATTCACGGTGAATCACCGTGATGCACCGTGAATCACCAATCTTTGAAGCTCGATAATTCCAGTGATTCGCCAGAAGTCACCGTAAAACACGGTGAGTTACCGTGATTTGGGGTGAGTCGCCGTGACTTACGGTGATTTACGGTGAATCACTAGAATTATCTAGCTTTGAAGTTTGGTGATTCACGGTGAATCACCGAACTTCAAAGCTAGTTATTCCCCGTGATTCACCGTAAATCACGGTGATTCACCGAATTTTACGGCTTGATAATTTCGGTGACGCACGGTGATGTCACCGTGCTTCACGGTGAATCACGGTGAATCAGGTCCGCTAGGGTATTGCAAATAATTCATCTGTTAAATGGAGAAAAAAATCTAAAAATTCGTCAGATGACTGCTATTCGCTACTAAAAAAATTCAGTTAACCGGATCAGGGACTCAGTGTCATTGCATAATTGATTCCCCGACATTTAATATGACAAAAATAAACGGAATTCACTAAATTGCTGATTTTATTTACCTGGAGCTGCAATGAGACTAGAGCACACACTTGGATAAAGGAAACATCAGTAGTAACAACTACAATTGCAACATATGCAACACCCCATGCTTCCCAAATATTACAAAATATCCATATCCAAATATTATCCACTGCAAAAGGATATGTTGTAGGAAGAACTCTCGTATGCATGAATGTTTCGTTTCCATCCAAGACATAGTAAACAAAAACTGCACTGAGGTTCAAATTTAAAAAATTAAAAAAACTGTCATCACATGATTTCCAGATGAGAAATTGAGACATTTATTGAGAAAAAAGTTACTTAAATGGCCGCAAAATCCATGGAATTAGTGAAATAGTAATTGCAATAGCATAAAATTTAGCGAATGAAATATATTTTCTCGCTTCTTTAGCAATTTCATCGTTGATTCCATTTCGCAGTTCTTTATCCCATGATTTATAAACGTATCTATAAAAATCCTTCATTTCCACCTCCAGAATAAGCAGTCGGAATCCCTGAGAGAATCAACAATGCGTAAGTATTCGAAATATATCGTTGCATTAGAAACAAAATGGCGTAAGTATCATTTGTCCATTTTTTTTTCTCGAAAAAACAAAGGCGCGTATTTTTTTTCGCTCCAATTGCTTTCATTTGAGCATTAGAAACGTCGTTTTCGCTTCAGAATCGAGCATTTTTGGTACTCACGCCACTTGGTTTCTCAGGCAGCGATATTAAATAAATTTATATCTTACCTGAACCATTGTCAGTGTTGCACTAATCACAATTGGAACAAGCGTCAATACTTTATAAACATCGTGATAAAATTCGTTGATTAAATTGACTAAAATAAAAGGACATAGCAGCACAGCTGCTACAAAAGGCAGTGGAATAAAATTCCACTCCATTGTATTAGTATCAGCGTCAGCGATAGGTTTATTGTAACCAAGAATTCCCGTCAAATAAGCAGCAGAATTAGCAATACGCATGATTTCACGATGATTCAATTCTTTTTGATGATTCCATGATTTTATGTAAAACTTGAAGAATTTATCTTGATGATTTGGAGAAGTATTTGTACTCTTCATTTTTGTCCTGTCCCAACTGGATTTGTTGGATTTGTAGTTCATGTTCCAAAAGTGATTATTGAAACAAGTGATAATAGCTTGTTTTCAGTAATTAAGAATTTGGTCAGTAATTATGCAATAGGCTATTCATTAATTATTCCTCTGCTAATGTATAGATAATGAAACGGAAGGGATTGTGGGATTTTGTATCGATCGTTGAATAAAGAATTGTTATTAATTATTTTTTGATAATTATAGTACACACTCGTTTCTTATATTCCTTTACTTAAAAAACACGTTCAGTTAATTTCAGCACGTCCCTCAATTCCATTATGATCCTCAATACGATGTCCCATAATCTACGAAGTCCAAACGGTAAAGGACATAAAATTAAGGTACGCTAAATGACCGTAAATTTGTTAACGTATTTTACATCAGATAGATCTTCAATTCTTTCAACAAATTTTTTAATTGTTAGGAGATCTAGTGTTCCTCAAAACTGTGAGTAAATTTATAGCCACTAGCATAATCTAGAAATTGAAGATTGATTCATTAATTAATAGTTTATTTGATTTAATTATTATTTTTACCTCTCTCAATTGAACTCTATCAACAACGTACAATCCATATGCTTTGAACTTAAATTGCCCTTGGGATCGCAGTATTATGAGTACTAGCATTTTTTGAAATCTTTTGCTCAGACCAATCCACTGTGATTCATAAATTGCCTCCGGAATATTTGCCAACTGTAATCAATGTGAAATTACATGGTTTATACGAATGGAGTAAAGAAATTCATTATTTTCCTATTACCCAATGATTAAGATCCTCAGTTGAATTACAATATCCAACGGTTTGTACCAATACACCTGAAAAGAATGACAGAGAGGAAACAGCACTAAGAAAGTTACCTTCTGAAAATTCCTGTAAAAAGTGATAATTCATTGAATAATTTATATTTAATTAAAAGAGTAATTCTGAATATTCAAACCTTTTCCAGAGCAATTACACAACTACACAGAGAAATACTGGCGGATATTATGATCATGAGCAGTATAGGATTAAAAAAATTATTGATTCTTTTCCAGAGTCTAAAATCAGAGGAATTGTTAGTCAAGATAGAAATATTTGGATAAATTTCCCTGAATCCATTGATACATGAACAAATTGAGGAATTACTTACATGAGAATCTGACAATGTTTTCTTCCAAGTGCATGCAATCGATTCACCAGTCTACTATCATTGTCTTTTCTATCATTCAATTTAACAACTTCTCGAAATTCATGATTCATTACCTTTAAAGCATATTATCACGAATTTATGATAATAGTTCCATCAATTTATTGAAAAATATAAGTTGAATTTACCTGAACTTGCAATGCAGTCATGGCACATAACAGGAAAAATAGTGAATCTATCGCAATAAACGCAAGAAATACAACAACCGATGAAGCTGTATCCCACATATTACATAATATCCATTTCCAAATAGTGTCTACTGCAAACGGATATTCTGTAGGAAGTACTCGTATATCGAAGAACTCATCACTTTCATTGAAACAATAATGAGAAACAATTGCTCTGCAATTTTGCATTAAAAAAATATAATTATCATAATTGATTAGGTCAATTGACAAAAAAAAACTCACTGGTATGGAGCTAGAAGCCGAGGAGTTATTGCGAGTAATAGTAAAATGCCATATATTTTACCCATAAATAGATATCTTCTTGCTTTTTTCACAACTACATCATCAATTCCAATTTTCAATTGATTATTCCACGTTCTGCGAGTAATTGCAAGAAGATCCAACACTTCTCTTTTCAGAAAATGTACACAAGCAGCCTTCAACGGTATTCATGAGAAGAAATGTAATATAGGGGAGACCGGGGCAAAATGGGGTACGGGGACACGTGCTTTAAAGTACCCCATTTTGCCCCGGTCTTCCCTATTTTTTTTTGATAATCAACTTTAATGCAATTAAATTATTCTTTCAATTAATTGGAACACTACCTGAAGCACTGCTAAAGCACCTGCAAATAAAATTGGAATAGCTGTAATTGCTTTATATATATTTCGGTGCAATTCACTGATGAAATAAAGTACAACGAAGGGGTAATTAAGCGCTGGTATTATTATTGATGGTGTTAGTATGGACCATTGATTTTTCAGAACATCAGCTTTTGCCAATGATATTCTGTAACCAAATATGCCAGTGAAATAACCAGCTATATTTATAGGTCTTAGAAAATTGTGATAATTCAGTTCTTCTCGATACTTAAATTTACGGAACTTGTTGAATTTTCTTTGAAGATTCTCCGAATTGTAATTAAACGTTGGAATTTTTTTCTCCATAACTCTTGGATAACTTTATTTGTTACGGTAGTCTTAGGGAAATGAATAATAAAATATTTCTGATGTTTCATGTGGCAATTAATTAATTATTGATGATACATACCCTATGCTGGTAAAGTGACAGGCGACGATGCGGAAAAAAAGTTAAAAACTCGGGAGGTGGGATGTGTCCGCAAAGAGGACGCTCTGAATCGGGGATTCAGAGAATGTGGGAGAGAAATTCGCACAACGATACGATTCGCGAGATTATTACGTTACTCGTTAATTCACGATTATAACTTCATGTTTCTTCTGTTTCCATTATTCAGTCGAAGTACGATTAAGTTACATTTATTTTCATTATACCAGAACTACGTTTTTTTTATTATTAAATATTCATTACATCAATAATCAGTGAGTTTAGTGATTTCTGAACAGCCAAAACTTATTCTGACAAATTCCTTTCAAGTCATCATGATTACCATGAAACCAAAAACTCTGTTAAAATATCAGAAGTGGGATAATAATGCAAAAACCCACAAAGACAAGAACAAGTGAGAAAATTTAGAGTGGAAACGAACGTAGTGAGAATGAACATAGCGTGATTGGTCGAAAATGGCGCCTGAAAATGAGGGTATAACACATAACGAGTTTGAGGACTTAACATAAAGACTCGCAGCATTGACTGAAAAACTGGCCGCAGCATTGAGCTCTGGATATTCAAACGACGAAAAATTCCAAACGTCTTTGCAAGCACTTAGACCCTCAACGCCGTTAGGTTTCTCCCTCTCTAATCCTCACTGGCTATATCCCCTATAACGGTCAAGTGCTACAACGCCGCTAGGTCAACAGGAAATGGAGAACGATTTAGACTACAATTTCGACCCTTTGGCTTCATCAGAAAATTTGCACGCAACGACGACACCAGCAACGGTCGATAATGCACGTAATCAATATTCTTTCCAAAGTTCGGGGGAAAAACGTATACAAACAACTCGTGTTGTTACGCCTTACGCTCGTAACAACACACGGGACTCGTGGTCTTTTGGAAATTCTTCTTCTTCTTTTTTGTGTGGCTCCGACCCAAATTACTGATCATCTGGGAATCTTCTTCTTTATTGTGTCGCGATTCCGCCCAACTGGTTTTTCTGAGCATGAGTGGCCATTTCTGTGGTCAACAGGCTTACAGTATTTATGTCATCCTCCCTCACGACACGAACTGTAGGTTCAGGTAACTAAATAAATACTAAATCGAAATTATCAACCAAGGGTAAGCATGCATTAAAATAATACATGTCGCTAACAACTGGCAAGTAATTACCGACCAAGTGATACATCACAATCATATTTCAGTTATCCACCAAGTAATGATCAGGATCAACCATCTCAATATCCTCAACAGCCCCGAAATGAACAGCATTACAAGCAACAATAACAGAGCTCGAACGAAAATTTAAACAACATGAGCACATTAATCAGTATGGAACGAATGTTCCCTATGATGATGGAAGACAATCGAAGACGAGACAAAATGACGGCAAATTTAATTCAACGTCTCACCACGAATATGAGAATTCTGCCGGAGCTACTTTTATTATTATTATTCATGAATATGAATGAACATCTTATGTTAGCAATTGATCATGCTGTTTTTCAACTGCATGCAATCGATTTCCTAGTCTGCAATCATTTTCTGTTCGATCATTTTACTTTACAATAGCCCGCATTTAATTACGAAATATCCATTTCCAAATGTTATGCACTGCAAAAGGATATGTTGTAGGAAGAACTCTCGTATGCATGAATGTTTCGTTTCCATCCAAGACATAGTAAACAAAGACTGCACTGAGATTCAAATTTAAAAAAAAAATTGTACTCACATAATTTCCAGAGGAGAAATGAGCCAATTTATTGAAAGAGAAGTTACTTGAATGTTCGCAGAATCCATGGAGTTAGTGAAATAATAATTGCAATAGCATAAAATTTAGCAAATGAAATATATTTTCTCGCTTCTTTAGCAATTTCATCGTTGATTCCATTTCGCAGTTCTTTGTCCCATGATTTATAAACGTATCTATAAAAATCCTTCATTTCCACCTCCAATATGAGCAGTCGGAATCCCTGAAAGAATCAGCAAAGCGTGAGTACTTGAAATATATCGTTGCTTTAGAAACAAAATGGCGTAAGTGTTATTTTTCCATTTTTTTTCTCGAAAAAAGAAAGGCGCGTATTTTTTTTGCTCCAATCGCTTTTTTTAGCATTAGAAACGTCGTTTTCGCTTCAGAATTGAGCGTTTCTGGCACCCACGCCACTTGGTTTCTCAGGCAGCGATATTAAATAAATTCATATCTCACCTGAATCATTGTCAGTGTTGCACAAATCACAATTGGAACAAGTGTCAATACTTTATAAACATCGTGATATAATTCGTTGATTAAATTGACTAAAATAAAAGGACATAGCAACACAGCTGCTACAAGAGGCAGTGGAATGAAATTCCACTCCATTGTATTAGTATCAGCATCAGCGATAGGTTTATCGTAACCAAGAATTCCCGTCAAATAAGCAGCAGAATTAGCAATACGCATGATTTCACGATGATTCAATTCTTTTTGATGATTCCATGATTTTATGTAAAACTTGAAGAATTTATCTTGAATATTTGGAGAAGTATTTGTACTCTTCATTTTTGTCCTGTCCCAACTGGATTTGTTGGATTTGTAGTTCATGTTTCAGAAGTAATTATTGAAACAACTGATAATAGCTTGTTTTCAGTAACTAAGAATTTGTTCATTAATTATGAAATAGGCTATTCATTAATTATTCCTCTGCTAATGTATAGATAATGAAACGGAAGGGATTGTGGGATTTTGTATCGATCGTTGAATAAAGAATTGTGATTAATTATTTATTGATAATTATAGTACACACTCGTTTCTTATATTCCTTTACTTAAAAAACACGTTCAGTTAATTTCAGCACGTCCCTCAATTCCATTATGACCCTCAATACTATGTCAAATAATCTGCAAAGTCCAAACGGTAAAGGACATCAAATTAAGGTGAGCTAAATGACCGTAAATTTGTTAACGTATTTTACATTAGATAATTCTTCAATTTCTTCAACAAATTTTTTAATTATTGGGGGATCTAGTGTTCCTCAAAACTGTGAGTAAATTTATAGCCACTAGCATAATCTGGAAATTGAAAATTGATTCATTAATTAATAGTTTATTTAATTTAATTACTTCTTTTACCTCTTTCAATTGAACTCTATCAACAACGTACAATCCATATGCTTTGAACTTGAATTGCCCTTGGGATCTTAGTATTATGAGTACTAGCATTTTCTGGAATCTTTTGCTCAGACCAATCCACTGTGATTCATAAATTGCCTCGGGAATATTTGCCAACTGCAATTAATGTGAAATTTTACAGTTCATGCAAGTGAAGAAATTCATTGTTTTCTCGAGGCCAGGGTGTCCACTGAGCCCCATACTATTCAATATTTTCATCAACGATATGGAGGAGGAGCTGAGGAGGAGGGGAGAAGGTGGAGCAGCGATCGGGCAAGGGGCTGGAGTAAAAGTTTTCGCACTCCTCTACGCAGACGACGCGGCAGTGATAGCAGAGAGACCGGAAGACCTGGGGAGAATGCTAAAAACGGTGGAAAAGTGGTCGGACGAAAACGAGATGGAGGTAAGCGTGGAGAAGACAAAGGTGATGGTGTTTAGAAGGGGAGGCAGGCTGAAGAGAGAGGAGAGATGGTACTACAAAGGCGAAAGGCTAGAGGTGGTGAAGGAGTTTAAGTATTTGGGCTACTGATTCTCAACTAGGAACCTGAATAGCACGCATGTCAAGAAACTGGCGGCGAAAGCCCAACTACTAATAAACAAGACACGGAGCGAGACGAGGAGGGCTAAGATAGAGGATTTAGAAAGGAAACTGTACTTCATGGGCGTAGCAGTTAAAACGGCAGCGTTATACGGGGTGGAGGTGTGGGGCTGGAAGAGGGAAGAGGCGATTGAAAGGGTCCAAAAGAAGTACGTGAAGGCAGGCATGGGCTTAGCGAGAAATACCCCGGACTACATCTGGCGAATGGAATCAGGAAAAAGCAGCATTGAGGTGGAGGCGACCAGAAGGGCCAGCGCCTTCATCGTCAAGCTCGGAAGTATGGAGGAAGAGAGATGGCCTAGAAAGTGCTTGAGGGAGGAGGTGAGAGGAATCATGAATAGAAATCCGACGAAATGGGGCAAGGAGATGAGAAAGACCTTGGAGAAGCTGGAGGGAAACGAACTGATAGAGAGGGTATGGGCTGGAGAGATGGAAGAGGTGGCACTGGCAGCAACGAAAATAACATTGGCTATGGAAGAGAAGGAGAAAAGGAGGGACAAAGAGAGGGCAGCTGAATCAAAATTCTGTGAGTACTATAGGAAACTGAAGACGGAAGAAGGCATGGAAGACTACTGGAGGATGAAAAACCTCAAATTAACAGAAAAGTTCACATGGGCAAGATGGAGATGCGGAAACGCGGTACGAGAAGGGAAAAGAGGATTCAGAGACGAGAATTGCAGGGCCGGATGCAATCAGAAAGAAAGTCTGGAGCACGCGATAAGCTGCGAAAAAGTGATGAGAAAGATAGGCAAGGAGAATGCAAGATTCTGGAAAGAGTGGAGAGGCCAAGATGACCAACAAGCACGGAGAGAAAGGCTGATAGAGGAACTGAAGGAAAAACCAAAGAAACAATTATGCAAACGGCTGGAGGCCGTAGAGAGAGCGTTGAGAAAAATAGAGGAGGCAAGGCAAGAAAGAGAAGTGAGGAGAAAAGCGGCAGAAAGGCAGCAGAGAGGCGGAGAAGGGACGAGAGAGACCAACGAAGGGGAGAGGCAAAGAACAATACTACGGTGATAAGTCAAAAGACAGTGATTAGATTAGCAGAAATGAATATATGTATAAAATAAATATTTAAATATATATATAAAACAAAATTATCTATAGCTGTAGTATTCGGGAAGTAATACTCCCCACGCAAGTATTAATGACATTATGCTTAATTAAAAAAAAAAAAAAAAAGAAGAGAGGAGGAGTAAGGCAAAAACTGATGTAAAACAAATAATTTTGTAACTCAAAGAAATAAATTCTATTCTATTCTATTCATTGTTTTCTCATTACCCAATGATTAAGTTCCTCAGTTGAATTACAATATCCAACGGTTTGTACGAATACACCTGAAAATAATGACAGAGAGGAAACAGCACTAAGGAAGTTACCTTCCGAAAACTCCTGTTAAAAGTGATAATTCATTGATTAATTTATGTTCAATTAAAAGAGTGATTTTGAATATTCGAACCTTCTCCAGAGTAATAACACAAGTACACAGAGAAATACTAGCAGATATCATAATCATAAACAATGCAGGATTAAATAAATTATTGATTCTCTTCCAGAGTCTAAAATAGGAGAAATTGTTAGTTAAAATAGAAATATTTGAATAAATTTCTCTGAATCCATTGATACATGAACAAATTGAGGAATTCCTTACATGAGTATCTGACAATGTTTCCTTCCAAGTGCATGCAATCGATTCACCAGTATCCGATCATGGTCTTTTTTATCATTCAATTTAACAACTTCTTGAAATTCATTATTCATTACCTTCAAAGCATATTACCATGAATTTATGATAATAGTTCCATCAATTCAATAAAGAATATAAGTTAAATTCACCTGAACTTGCAATGCAGTCATGGCACATAACAGGAAAAACACTGAATCTACCGCAATAAACGCAAGAAAGACAAAAACCGATGAAGCTGTATCCAACATATTACATAATATCCATTTCCAAATAGTGTCTACTGCAAACGGATATTCTGTAGGGGTAATCGTATATTGAAGAACTCATCACTTCCATTGAAATAATAATGAGAAATAATTGCTCTGCAATTTTGTATGAATAAATATAATTATCACAATTGATTAGTTCAATTGACAATAAAAACTTACTGGTATGGAGCTAAAAGCCGAGGAGTTACTGCAAGTAATAGTACAACGCCATATATTTTACCCATAAGCTGATATTGTCTTGCTTTTTTCACAACTACGTCATCAACTCCAATTTTCAATTTATTATTCCACGTTATGCAAGTAATTTCAAGAAGATCCATCCCTTCTGTTTTCAGTAAATATACACCAATTGCCTTCAACGGTATTCATAGGAAGAAATGTAAAATATAAATTTTTTTTTTATAATCAAATTTAATGCAATTAAATTATTCTTTCAATTAATTGGAACATTACCTGGAGCATTGCTAAAGCACCTGCAAATAAAATTGGAATAACTGTGATTGCTTTATATATATCTCGGTGCAATTCATTGATGAAATAAACTACAACGAAGGGGTAATTGAGCGTTGGAATTAATACTGATGGTGTTAGTATGGACCATTGCCTTTTCAGAACATCAGCATTTGCCAATGATATTCTGTAACCAAATATGCCAGCGAAATAACCAGCTATATTTATAGGTTTTAGAAAATTATGATAATTTAGTTCTTCTCGATACTTAAATTCACGGAACTTGTTGAATTTTCTTTGAAGATTCTCCGAATTGTAATTGAACGTTGGAATATTATTCTCCATAACTCATGGATAACTTTATTTGTTACGGTAGTCTTAGGGAAATGAATAATGAAATATTTCTGATGTTTCATGTGGCAATTAATTAATTATTAATGATACATATCCTATGTCGGTAAGGTGACAGGCGATGATGTGGAAAAAAGTTATAAACTCGGGACGTGGGGTGCGTCTGCAAAGAGGACGCTCTAAATCGGGGATTCAGAGAATGTGAGAGAGAAATTCGCACAACGATACGATTCGCGAGATTATTACGTTATTCTTTAATTCACGATGATAATTTCATCTTTCTTCTGTTTCCATTATCCAGCCAAAGTGTAATCAAGTTACACTTACTTTCATTATACCAAAACAACGTTTCTTTATTATTAAATATTCATTACATCAATAATCAGTGACTTTAGTGATTTCTGAACAGCCAGAATCTATCCTGGCGAATTCCTTCCAAGACATCATAATTACCATGACACCAAAAACTCTGTTAAAATATCAGAAGTGGGATAATAATCCAAAAACACTTGACAAGAACGAGTGAGAAAATTCAGAGTGGAAACGAACGTAGTGGGCATGAACATAGCGTGATTGGTTGGAAATGGCGCCTGAAAATGAGGTAATAACACAAAACGAATTCGAAGATTTGAAAAACTGGCCGCAGCATTGAGCTCTGGAAATGCAGATGACGAAAACCTCCAAACGAGTTTGCAAGCCCTTAGACCCTCAACGCTGCTACGTCTCTCCCTCTGTAATCCTCACTGACTATATGCCCTATAACGGTCAAGTGCCACAACGTCGCTAGGTCAGCAGGAAATGGAGAACGATTTAGACTACAATTTCAACCCTCTGGCTTTATCAAAACATTTGCACGCAACGACGACACCAGCAACGGTCGATGATGCACGTAATCAACATTCTTTCTAAAGTTCGGGGAAAAGACGTATACAAACAACTCGTGTTTTTATGCCTTACGCTCATAACAAGATATGGGTGTCGTGGTCTTTTGGAAATCCTCCTTTTTTTTCTTTGTGGCTCTGACGCAAATTACTGGTCATCCAGCCATTCTTCTGGGAATCTTCTTCTTCGTTCATGTGTTACGCTTGCGCGCAACTACTACTTCTTCTTTGTCTTGTTTGTGCTGCGCATGCGCAGCTGGCCTTCAGCCTTTCAGCTATACAGCTAATGCAGAATTGCGCGCAACTAGTTCTTTTGGGAATGAGTGGCAATTTTCTTGGACAACAGGCTCACCCTCCCTCGCCTCCCTCACCGCACAAACTGTAGATTCAAGTAACTATGAAAATTATCAACCAAGGGTAAGCACGCATTAAAGTAATACACGTCGCTCACAATCGGCAAATAATTACCGACCAAATGACACATCACAATCACATTTCAATTATCGACCATGCAAACATCGACCAAGTAACATATCACAACCGCATTACAGTCAACCACCAAGTAATTATCAGGATCAACCATCTCAATAACATTAACAGCCCCAAAATTGCACAGCTTCACAAGCAACAAGAACAGAGTTCGAACGAGAATTTGAACAACATAAGCACATTAATCAACATGGAACGAATGTCCGCTATGATGTTGGAAGACAATCGAAGACGAGACGAAATGACGGCAAAGTCTCACCACGAATATGAGAGTTCTGCCGCAATTTAATTTGTTAGGTTTGTATTACGTGTTTCAAAAGTGATTATTAAAAGAGCTAATAATAGCTATTTTCAGCAATTAAGAATTTGTTAATTAATTATGTAATAAGCTATTATTTCTCTGCTAGGGAGTAGATAATGGAATTGTGGAAGGGATCGTGGGATTTGTTATTGATCGACGATGAAGAATTATGATCAATTTTTCATTGATGATTATGATTTACAAGCAAACTTTTGGATAGAAGAATGAAGAAGTGAATTCATCCAGCCTTGAATGATTTTATTTTTCTCAATGCCATTAGTAGATTGTAACTTAATCCCATGATCTGCAAATGAGAAATGAAAATATCAATTATTTCAGTTTTTTTTCAGCGAGTTCCACAGATTACCTTCGTCAGTTGCACTCGATCAACATTATATAATCCATATGTTTTCAATTGAAATGGTATGTTAGATCTTAGCATGATTATTATGATCATTTTTTGGAATCTTTTACTGCAGCCAAACCACTGTGATTCGTAAATTTTTTGTGAAATTTTCCCCAACTGTAATTCATTGTCAGAGGTGAATAATTTCATTCACTACTACTCCCATTCATTAGTTCTTTATTTGCATACTTGATCAGTAAGATCCTGGGCTGCATTACAGTATACAATGACTTGAAAAATTGAATAGTAATGCGGCAGCAGCTCCAAAATTATTCCTCGATATTTCCTGTGTAGAATAATTTCTAATCAATACAGACATATGTAACAAGTTAATTATCATTAACAATGACAACCTTTTCTGCACCGATTACTGAAGTACACAGAGCAATACTAGTACCAATCATAATTGCCAGAATTCCAGGATTAAATGCATTCTCGATTTTCCGACACATCCTGTAAATCATGACGAACGATATCTCAAACGGATGCATTGAGATGCCATGAATGTTCAATGAAAACAATACAATATGTGCTATTGAATGAATAAGTACATGTCTTACTCTATTAGTTCAGAATGTTGTTTCCCAATTCCAAGTAATCGACTCACTAGTCTGCAGTCATTACCCCAGCTATCATTTTCCCCCACAATATTCTCTAATGTATCACCAATGACCTCAGAGAATAATAATAAAAATTGTCTATAGTCATCCTATTAATAAGTCATAGATATCAAGTGGTTGGAGAAGATGAGAGTAAGAAAGAAATAATCGTTGTCTCAGAAATTTCACTTTGTTATATCCTAAGATGTCCGTCGCGTCCGAGGACTAATTAATTTATTTCCAAACACTAAACTTGAATTACAATTTTATTTGAAAAATAAACGCGACTATGTTTTGTACCTTTCCGTGTCGTGTGGAGAGAAAATGTCTCTACTGGATTTTTAGGAATTTAGGAAAAAGGAGATTTTCATTGATTTATAAAGGAGAGAGACTAGATTTTGATTCCAATTGATTTAAATATATTCCAAAATATTGGTTCATAAAAATTACACTGAGCTTCATAATTTTGTATGATTCAGATAGAGTGAATTTACTATGTTTTATTGAGAACAGTACTCACTCTTCTTTTCAATTGTATGTATTGTTAATTAATTCATGTTTATTCAAAAGGTGATTCCCTTGTCCGTCTTTCGTAAAGGCTTTCCAATACCAGGGAAGTTATCTTCAATCACCGATAAAAATTATTATTATTTTAATTATAGTTGATTTTTGATTTGCTTGAATTATTTTGGGTTCATTCACAGTTAAGAATAACTTCACACCTTTATTCGAACTAACGGAAGACTAGTCTCGATTTAAGACTGCAGTTTGCTCAATAATTAATGAATAAAACCCCCTTCACAGTTATTTTAGATCCTATTAGTAATTAATGATCGATTTGGTGTTCCGTTGCCTAGTGTTAGCTTTCTTTCACACGACAATTCTTACTCGGGAATTGGTGAAGGTCTGCCGAAAAGTGCGATAACGATCGTATTTATAATCTCGGAAATTGCTCAATTATTGCCCTTGACGAAGAAGCAATAATCAGCCATTTTCGAGAATAAATTGAAAAGATAAACTGCAGTTTTGCAGTGTTGCAGTTTATTCACCTCGGGGTGAATAACTTTATTTTACTTTAAGAAACTGAAAAATTTGTGGACATAACAGCTTACCTGAACCTTTAATGAGAGCAAAGCACACATTTGGACAAATGCCATATCACTACCAACAAATAGCATTATTGAATTCATCGTGAAGACTCCTTCCCAAAAATTGAGCAGTGCCCATTTCCACATTGTATCAATTGCAAAAGGATATTCAGCAGGAAGAATATTAGTTCTCGTGAATGTTACATTACCATTAAAAACATAGTAAGTTAAAAGTGCGCTGTAATTTTTATTAAAAAAATATAATTATTCGAATTAAGTAGTAATGAAGGAAAATGAGATACTCTTGAGCCTCACCTAAATGGACCAATAACATAAGAAATGAGTGCAGCTACCAAGGCTATACCATATAATTTGGAGAAAAAAAGATGTTTTCTCGCACTTTTAGCAATTTCATCATTAATTCCATTTTTCAACTCCTTATCCCATCTTTCAGAAATGTGTCCATAAATGACCTTCAATTCCATTCTCAAATAGAACATTCGAAAACGCTCCAACATTAGTAAAAATTGATAAATAAATCATTTAAACAGGTAATTTCAAAGATTCACGCTATTTGCACAATGCACGCGGAAGTCACGCAAAGTATAATATACCAAAAATATGATTAAAATTCAATTTAAATTACTGCAGGAAGGGCAGAGGTGGGGGTATATACTGAGCGAGTGACTTATCAAGGCGATTCAAACTCCCGGTGAAGGACTATCCAATCTTTTCTGGAATTGTTTTGAAATGTATTGTGCAAATAGTCAAAACCAATTTTAATTCCTCTTTCTTCAATTAATTTACAATGATTTGAATTCATTAATAATTGTTATCTTACCTGAATGCATGTCGTACCTACACTCACGAGAACCGGTACTATACTCAATGCTGCATAAATATCTCTATTCCATTCATTGCAAAATTTTACTACAAGAAATGGATAAATTAGATGTATTAGAACAGGTAGTGACAGATATTTCCATTTTATTTCAGTAGAATCAGCATCAGCTGGAGATACACTGTAGCCAAGTATTCCACTGAAATAATCAGCAATATTTGCTACACGCATAAATTCTCGTGAATTCAATTCTTCTTGATGATTTGATTTACTAGATTCCGTAGAATTCTCAGGAATATCTTCGCGACGAGTATTTCCCGTTGGCATTTTTCTACGTGAAGGAAGGACGTAATTTTACACGATTGAAAAAAAATTCCTCTATTGTTCAAGAAAGTCGAAACTTTTTTTTCGCTTTCTTGATTTTGGGAGTCAACTTCTCAGTTCATCGCAACACTTGAATCGTTAAATCCGCCAAAGTGCTTGGATTGTACTGACAGGTCAATGAGTTAATAGCAGATCTTTTGCCATTACGCGGAAATCATAAATTTATTATGCCATTAGATTGTTAATAATTACATTTCTCCGAAAAAAAAATTCCTCTATAATAATATGTTGCACACAATAATTCTTTGATATGAGTTTAATAATAGCCTATCCACAGAATCGATGTGAAGTAATTAAACCATTGATCATCTAATAATCATTTATTCATTGAACACTGAAAATATATGAAATTTTGTTGAATTGCGTTGAAATTACGAGTTATTCCCATGTATTATCGGAGTTAAATAAATGAATTTTCATAAATTTTGGATAATAATTATATTAGAGACAAGGTACTAAAATGACAAATTTGTGAGCTATAGTCTTTTTTTTTGTAAACGAACACATGAAATATCATTAGCAATAACTTTATGCAGCCTTGAAAGATCTTATGTTTCTTAGTGTCATCACTCAATTGTAAGCAAGTGCTATAATCTGTGAATAAGAAATAGAAGTATCAATTATCTTAGTTTATTTTTTAGTGTTTTCAATAAATGACCTTCGTCAGTTGTAGTCGATCAACATTATAGAATCCATATGCCTTAAATTTGAATGGTTTATTAGATCTCAGTATTATCATGATCATCATATTATGGAAACTTTTGCTGTGGCCAAATCACTGTGATCCGTAAATCTTTTGTGAAATTTTCTCCAACTGTAATTCATACTCAGAGCTGGATGATTCTTTTAATTTCTCTTCTTATAATAATTTTTCATTGCATACCTGATGGGAAATATTTTCAGCTGTGTTGCAGTATACAGCAGTGTGAATCATTGCACATACAAAATGAAATACCAATGTGACAGCTGCTCCAAAATGGTTTTCCGATAGTTCCTGTGGAGAATAATTTGCTAATAAATAGAGGCATATGTTACTAGTTGATGATAGTTGATAATGATAACCTTTTCCACACCAATTGCAGAAGTACAGAATATAATACTAGCATCCATCATAGCTATCAGTATTCCAGGATTGAATGCATCCTCAATTATCCTTAAGAAATCTCAGTGGTCAGTCAAGAGTCGATTTGATGCTTTCATCGATATCATCAACCAGCGAACGACTGAACAGATAGTCGATTGCTGGTCGATAGGCCACTTCATCACCTATAATCGACACGCACTCCAGAAATTTTATTATTTGATCAGTCATCGATTGAAGGCCCTTGGGTATATGGATCGACTAACAATCGACTCTATACATAGTCAGACGCGGATCGATGAAGCCATTCATCATCCATGATCGAAAAGTGCTCAAAAAATGTTCATGGTTCAATTTATTGATCATCTGGGAATCTTCTTCTTCTTTATTGTTTTGCGATTGCGCCCAACTGGTTTTTCTGAGAATAAGTGGCAACAGGCTTTGTCAACAGGCTCACAGTACAGTATAGCACAGTACAATACAGCATTTATAGCACCCTCCCAAGACACGAACTGTAGGTTCAGGGAATTGAATGAGAACTAAATTAAAATGATCAACCAAGGGTAAGCGTGCATCAAAATAATACATGTCGTTCGCAACTGGCGAGTAATTACCGACCAAGTGATACCTCATAATCGCATTTCAGTTATCCACCAAGTAACGATCGACCAAGTAACACATCACAACCGCATTACAGTCAACCATCAAGTAATTATCAAGATCAACCATCTCAATATCCTCAACAGCCCCAAAATAATCAGCATTACAAGCAACAGCGTTCGAACGAGAATTTAAACAACATATTCACATCAATCAACATGGAACGAATGTTCGCTATGATGTTGGAAGACAATCAAAGACGAGACGAAATGACGGCAAATTTAATTCAAAGTCTCACCACAAATATGAGAGTTCCGCCGTAACTTAATTTGTTAGGTTTGTATTTCATGTTTCAAAAGTGATCATTGGAAGAGCTAATAAAAGCAATTTTCAACAATTAAGAATTTGTTAATTAATTATGCAATAAGCTATTATTCCTCTGCTAGTGTGTGGATAATGGAATTGTGGAAGGGATTGTGAGATTTGTTATTGATCGACGAATCAACAATTGTGATTAATAATTTATTGATGATTATGATTTACACCCATATTTCTGAATGGAATAATGGAGAAGTAAATTCATTCAGCCTTGAATGATTTTATTTTTCTCAATGCCATTATTAAATTATAAGTCAGTGCCATGATCTGTAAATAAGAAATAAAAGTATCAATTATTTTTTTTTTTTTTTAGCGAGTTCAACACATTACCTTCGTCAGTTGCACTCGATCAACATTATATAATCCATATGTTTTGAATTGAAAGGTTTTGTTAGATCTGAGCATCATTGCTATGATCATTTTTTGAAATCTTTTACTATGACCAAACCACTGGGATTCGTAAATTTTTTTTGAAATTTTCCCCAACTAAAATTCATGATTAGAGATAAATAATTTATTTCACTGCTACTCTCATTAATTCGTCGTTAATTTAATACCTGATCGCTGAGATTTTGAGCTGCATTACAGTACACAATAGTTTGTAACATTACACCTGAAAAATGTAATAGCATTGTGGCAGCAGCTCCATAATTAACTGTCGATAGTTCCTGTATATAATAATTTCTCATAAATAAATGCATATATTACGAGTTAATCATAATTAATAATGATAACCTTTTCCATACTGATTGCTGCAGTGCAGAGGGTAATACTAGCACCTATCATAAGTGCCAAAATTCCAGGATTAAATGCATCTTCAATTTTTCGGCACATCCTGTAAATTATGATCAACGATAACTTGAACCAATGCGTTCAGATTCCATGAAAAATTCGTAAAAATCAATACGATATGTGCTAAATGAATAATTAAATAGCTTACTCTATTAGTTCAGAATGTTGTTTTCCAATTCCAAGCAATCGACTCACTAATCTGCAGTCATTGTCCTGGCTATCATTTTCTCCAACAATATTCGTCAGTCTATTACCAATAACCTTCAATGATAATATTAATAATAATAATTGTGATAATTTTCATCGTTATCTTATCAATGAGTCATAGATATAAAATGATTAAATAAGATAGAAGTGAAAAAAAAACTTTTCTCAGAGATTTCTCTCACCTGAGTCTGTAATGAGAGCAAACCACACATTTGGACAAATGCTAAATCATTACCAATTAACAGCATTACTGTATTTGTTGCAGAAAATCCTTCCCACAAATTGAGCAATGCCCATTTCCACATTGTATCAATAGCAAAAGGATATTCGACAAGAAGAATATTAGTTTTTGTGAATGTTTCATTAACATTAAAAACATAGTAAGTTAAAATTACGCTGTAATTTTTTATTAAAAAAGAATATAATGATCTCAATTGAATTTTAATGAAGTGAAATGAGATACTCTCGAGCCTCACCTGAATGGACGTAGGAGATAAGAAATAAGTGCAGTTACTATAACTATACCAAATAACTTGGGAAAAAGAATATGTCTTCTAGCACTCTCAGCAATTTTATCATTAATTCCATTTTTCAAGTCGTTATCCCAACTTCCAAAAATATGACAATAAATTTCTTTCAATTCCATTTCCAAATAGAATATACGAAAACGCTTCAACATTGGTCAAAATAAATAAAAAATTATTTAAACAATAAAGTTCAATTCCTTTTTCATAAAATTATTATTTTACCTGAACAAATGTCATATTTGCAGTCACAAGAGGAGGAACTACCCTCAATGCTGCATAAATATCTCTGTTCAATTCATTGAAAAATTTTACCATGAGCAATGTGATCATCATTAGATGTGTTATGATAGATAGTGGTGGATATTTCCATTCGATTTCAGTAGAATCAGCATCAGCTAGAGATACATTGTAACCAAGTATTCCACTGAAATAATCAGTAATACTGACTACACGCATGAATTTTCGTGAATTCAATTCTTTATGATAATTTGATTCCCGAGATTCTGTATAATTTACGTGAAAGTCTTCACGGTGAGGACTTTTCGTTGGCATTTTTTCAAAATTGATGGGGCATAAGTTTACTCATTAAAAGAAATTTCACTGATTTATGAGGAATTTGAAACCTTTCTTTCGCGTTTTGATTCTGGAATTCAACGTTCCAGTTGATCGTTATATCTGTCAAAGTGACTGAACAGTACTGGCAGGTCAATGAGTTGATCACGAATCTTTTGCCACTACCAGGAAGTCATGAATTCATTACGCTATGATATTTTTACTAATTACATGGCTCCGAAAAAAACATCCTCTTTAATAATATGTTGCAAATAATTATTTTTTGATAGGAGTTTGATGATAGCCTATCCACAAAATCGAACTGAAATGATTGAATGATTTAGTATCTAATGATCATTTAACCGTATAAAGAACTGGGCGTTTCTCCCACTAGTTCACCGAATAAAGCATACATGGAGTAGGGTAACCCACAGACCAATCCAAGCGTGAACGTGAACACTGGTGACACTACCGTACATTTCAAAACGTAAAAAAATGCGGGCTTCAATGACGTGAATAGAGGCAATGAATATACTGTCACTATTGTTATCATGAAATAGAATTTATTAATGGAAGCAACGAAATAAAATTCTATCACAACCAATAAAAAATATGATGATATGTAAATAGGGGTGAAGAACCTCAGTTTGTACGGTCTTGAGCCGACAAATATCGCCGCGCGATTGGCTGTTCCTCACTCTATAGTCCCCACTACGTCCTGCTACGACTTGTGGCTTAGAGGGTTGATCATTGAATTATTCTCGCGTGGCATTGGCGCTCAATGAATAAATTATATAAATTTTAAATGATAATTATATTCGAAACAAAGTGGAAAAATGGAAGTTTTCAAGCAATAGTACATATTTTTTATAACAAACAAATAAAATATCAGTCGCAAGAGCTTTATACAGTCTTGAAAGATCTTATGTTCCTCAGTGCCACTACTAAATTGTAAATTAGTGTCATGATCTGTGAATGAGAAACAACAGTATCAATTATCTCAGTTTCCGTTCATTTGATTCAACAAATTACCTCCGTCAGTTGTTTGTCAATGGCTTTTCCCTCTCATCAATGGTAAGTTACCTTCGATGTTGGAGAAAAGCTCGGGAAGTACTAACTGGTTAACAACTTAATTACAGATCTTTAGCGAATACCAGGAAGTTGTAATAAATTCATTATTATGCTACTAAATTGTTAATAATCACATCACTCTAAATAACAGAATTCGTTGATAATAATATGTTACATAAAATTATTCATTGAAGTGCGTTTGATAATTGCCTATTCGCAAGATCGATGTGATTAAATGATTAATTATTTAGTGATCATTCATGAATAAAGCCCTAAAATTATCTGAAATTTTGGTGAATGGGTTATAAATTATGAGTACTTTCCACGTATCATTAAAGTTGAATAGATCAATCCTAAATGGAAAAAAGCATGACCTTTTTTCATGTCACTACGAAACGCAATGCATACATTATAGCTTAATATACTATATGATATACACATATAGATATATATAATATATGTATGCATACCGTTTTGCGGTGACATGAAGAAAACTGCTTTGAAAAAATGCACGGAAAAAAAAACCAAAAAATTGTAACTGTAACTATAGCAGTATTAACACAGTCACCATCGACTACCCATCCTGTAGACCTCAGACAAGAAAAGTCGAGAATCAAAATGACATGTGACTCGCAACATTTGGCTTACCAATCCACAACGATCTTATGAATAAGCTCTCAAATCACTCAATTTGCCTTCTTGGGACTCCGAACTTCCATGCCTGACGTGGAAATTATGACCCGTGGTGATTTTTCATAAAACATCCGATGGGTACGGAGACTCCTTGAAAGACCTTATGTTCCTCAATGCCACTATCAGATTGTAAGTTAATGCTATAATCTGTGAATATGAAAGAAATGTATCAATTATCTTAGTTTCTTTCTAGTAAGCTCAATAAATTACCTTCGTCAGTTGTACTCGATCAACGTCATATAATCCATATGTTTCGAATTTAAATGGTATGTTAGATCTCAGCATTATTATTATTGTCATTTTTTGAAATCTCTTACTGTAGCCAAACCACTGGGACTCGTAAATTTTTTGTGAAATTTTGCCCAACTGCAATTCATGGTCATAAATGAATAATTTCATTCACTGCTACTCTCATTGATTAATTGCTCATTTCATACCTGATCAGTAACATTATGAGCTACATTACAGTATACAATGGTTTGATTCATTATACCTAAAAAATGTACTAAAAGTGCAGCAGCAGCTCCTAAATTATTTCTTGATAGTTCCTGTGTAGAATAATTTCTCATAAATAATGGCATGTGTTACTAGTTAAATTATCGTTAATAATTACAACCTTTTCTGCACTGATTGCTGCAGTACATAGATTAATACTAGCACCTATCATAATTGCCAGAATTCCAGGATTAAATGCATCCTCAATTTTCCGGTACATCCTGTAAATTGTGATGAACGATAACTTAAGCGAATACATCAAAATCCCATGAAAGTTCAATAAAATCAATGCTATATGTGCTAATGAATGAATAACTACATGGCTTACTCTATTAGTTCACAATGCTGTCTTCCAATTCCAAGTAATCGTCTCTCCGGTCTGCCATCATTTGTCCTGCTATCATTTTCTTCAACAATATTCTCCAATTTATCACCAATAACCTTGAACAATAATGATAATAATGTCTATCATTATTTTATTGATAATTAATAGGTATAAAGTAGAGGTGTGCGAATACTTAATGAATCGAATTGAATCGAATAGTGATTTTAGTATAAAGTAGTTGAATGAGATGAAAGTAAGGAAAAACAATTGTTTTCTCAGAAATTTCACTCACCTGAAGCTGTAATGAGAGCAAAGCACACATTTGGATAAATGCCAAATCATTACCAATTAACAGCATTACTGAATTTGTCATAGCGAATCCTTCCCACATATTTAACAGAGCCCATTTCCACATTGTGTCAATCGCAAAAGGAAAATCGAGAGGTAAAATATAAGTTCTCAGGAATGTTTGATTATCATCAAAAACATAGTAAGTTAAAAGAGCGCTGTAATTTTTATTCAGAAAAATTATGTTTATTTTAATTGAGTAGTAATAAGATGAAATGAGCTACTCTTGAGCCTCACCTGAATGGAGAAATAAGATAAGAAATGAGTACAGACACTGCAATTATACCATATAATTTAGAGAATAAAATATGCCTCCTAGCACTCTTAACAATTTCGTCGTTAATTCCATTTTTTAATTCTTTATCCCACCATTCCAGCATATGTTCGTAAATTTCTTTCAATTCCATTTCTGAATGCAATAGTCGGAAACGCTTCAATGTTATTAAAAAATTGTTTAAACATTTAATTTTTAATGTTTTTTTTCTGTTAATTTTTTTTTTACCTGAAAGAATATCGTATTTGCAGTAACGGTAACCGGAACTACCCTCAATGCTGCATAGATGTCTCTATTCAATTCATTGCGAATCCTTAAGCAAAGAAATGGAATTAGTAGAAGATTTGTAAGAAAAGGTAGTGGCAGATATTTCCATTTTATTTCAGTAGAATCAGCATCAGCTAGAGATACATTGTAACCGAGTAGTCCACTGAAATAATCAGCAATACTGGCTACGCGTATAAATTTTCGTGAATTTAATTCTTCTTGATAATTCGATTCACCTGATTCCGTAAAATTTCCACGAATATCTCCGTTATGCGTACGCTTCGTTGGCATTTTCCAAAATAGAGAAGACGTAAATTTCGTCGATTGAAGATATTTCACTGATATTTGATAAATTCAAAATCTTTCCTTCGCGTTTTTTATTCAACTACTGAACTCCTCAGTTCATCGGGACAGTTTCATCGTTATATTCGTTGAAGAGATTGGGAAGTACTGATGGTTAACGAGTTAATCACATATGTTTTTCGATTACCAAGAGGTCGTAAATTCATTCTGCTACTAAATTGTTAATCACTACATTATTCTAAACAGGAGAATCCGCTGATGATGATATGTTCCAGGAAATTATTCATTGATGTACGTTTAATAATTGCCTATCCACAAAATCGATGTGATATAATTAAACAATTGCTCTTCTACTGATCATTCATTCATTGAGTCCAAAAATCAGATGAATTTTCTTCAAACTGATTGTTGAAGGTGAATCAATAAATTATATAGATTTTGAATGATAATTATATTCGGAACGGGGTGAAAAAAAATGTTCAAGCAATAGTCCTTTTTTTTATAATAAATAAATAAAATATAATTAGCGATCATTTCATGCAGTTTCATTTCATTTGAATTCAATAAATTACCTTCGTCAGTTGAACTCGATCAACGTTATATAATCCATATGTTTTAAATTTGAATGGTATGTGAGATCTCAGCATAATTATTATGGTCATTTTTTGGAATCTCTTACTGTGTCCAAACCACTGGGATTCGTAAATTTTATGTGAAATTTTCTCCAACTGCAATTCATGATCAAAGGTGAATAATTTCATTCACTACTACTCTCATTCATTAGTTGTTTATTCAATACCTGATCGGTAATATTATGAGCTGCATAACAGTAGACAATGGTTTGTACCATTATACCTGAAAAATGTAATAATAATGCGGCAGCAGCTCCAAAATTATTTCTCGATAGTTCCTGTATAGAATAATTTATAATAAATAGAGGCATCTGTTACTAGTTAAATTATCGTTAATAATTGCAACCTTTTCTGCACCAATTGCTGCAGTACAGAGAGTAATACTGGCACCTATCATAATTGCCAAAATTCCAGGATTAAATGCATCCTCGATTTTCCGGCACATTCTGCAAATCCATTAAGATGCCATGAAAAGCTCAATGAAATCAATACGATATGTGCTGATGAATGAATAATTAAATGTCTCACTCTATTAGTTCAGAATGTTGTTTTCCAATTTCAAGTAATTGATTCACTAGTCTGCAGTCATTGTCCCTGCTATCATTTTCCCTAACAATATTCTCCAATCCATCCCCAATAACCTTGAACAATAATAATAATGTCTACCGTTATCTTATTAATAAATAATAGATATAAAGTGGTTGGATAAGATGAAAATGAGAAAAAACCATTATTTTCTCAGAGATTTTGCTCACCTGAATCTGTAGTGAGAGCAAAGCACACATTTGGACAAATGCCAAATCATTACCAATTAGCAGCATTATTGAATTCGTAATAGCGAATCCTTCCCAAAAATTAAGTAGTGCCCATTTCCAAATTGTGTCAATTACAAGAGGATATTCAACAGGGAGAATATTAGTTCTTGTAAATGTTTCATTACCATTAAAAACATAGTAAGTTGAAAGTGCGCTGTAATTTTAATTCAGAGAAAATATGATCATTTAAATTGTAGTAGTAGTAATAAGGTTACAATCGAAATGGTTTTAGAAGCCTTTCCATTTCAAATGCATAAAAAAAAAGAGTAAAACCTCCTCTGCAAATGAGAGGTGTCAACATCGCAGTTAAACCACACAACAAAGAAAACAATCAAACAGCAATTGACTTAGCATAGCACGTCGCTAAGGTGACTTTTTTGCAAAACAGTATCAATAGGTTCACTTTCATTTATTAAGGTAATTTGTATCATTAAAAAAAAAAAAAAAAATGTACTCTGGCTTCTATTCTAATAAATATCTATAAAAAAAAAAGTAGTAAGGTAAAATGAGATACTTTTAAGCCTTACCTGAATGGAGCAATGAGATACGAAATTAGTACAGTCACTGAAATTATACCATATAGCTTAGAAAAATAAATATGCCTTCTAGCACTCTTAGCGATTTCGTCGTCAATTCCATTTCTTAATTCGTTATCCCACCAGTTAAACATATGTCCGTAAATTTCTTTTAATTCCACTTCCGAATGCAATAATCGAAAACGCTTCAAAGTTATTCAAAATTAATAAAAAATTATGTAAATAGTAAATTTTAATTCTTTTTTTTTTGAAACGTTATTTTACCTGAGCGTATATTGTACTTGCACTCACAGTAACCGGAACTACCCTTAATGCTGCATAAATATCTCTATTCAACTCATTACGAATCCTCAAGAGAAGAAATGGGACAAGTAGAAGATTTGTAAGAAAGGGTAGTGGTAGATATTTCCATTTTATTTCAGTAGAATCAGCATCAGCTAAAGATACATTGTAACCAAGTAGTCCACTGAAATAATCAGCAATACTGGCTACGCGTATAAATTTACGTGAATTTAATTCTTTTTGATAATTGGATTCACCAGATTCCGTAGAATTTCCGTGAATATCTTCACGAAGTGTACTTCTCATTGGCATTTTTCAAAATAGAGGCGACGTGAGTTTACTCAATTGATGAAATTCCACTGATGTTCAAGAAATTTCAAACATTTCCTTTGTATTCTTGATTTTGGAACTCAACTTTTCAGTTTATCGCGTTAATTTGATAGTTATATTCGTTGAAAAGATTGGGAAATACTGACAGGTTAAAGAGTTAATCACAGATCTTTTGCAATTGCCAGGAAGTCGTGAATTTATTATACTGCTAAATTGTTAATAATTACATTACTCTAAGGAAAAATAATACTTTGATAATAATATGTTGCAGGCAACAATTATTCATTGATGTGCTTTTGATGATTGCCTATTCGTAAAATCGATGTGGAATAATTGAAGGATTGATCATCTAATGATTATTTATTCATTGAGCACTAAAATGATATGAAATTTCATTGAACTTGTTATAAATTATGAGTTATCCCCATGTATCACTAAAGGTGAATGAATAAATTATATAAATTTTGAACAATGATTATATTCAAAACAGAGTGGAAAATGAACATTTTTAAGCAATAGTGCATATTTTTTGAAACAAACAAATGAAATATCATTAGTAATAGCTTTATGCAGTCTTGAACGATCTTATGTTTTTCAATGCCACTACTAAATTGTAAGTTAGTGCTATAATCTGGAAATAAGATATGAAAGTATTAAATATTTTTGTTAATTTCTAGCGAGTTTAGTAAATTACCTTTGTTAGTTGTACTCGATCAACGCTATATAATCCATATGTTCTGAATTTAAACGGTATGTTAGATCTCAGCATTATTATTATGGTCATTTTTTGGAATCTTTTACTATGACCAAACCACTGGGATTCGTAAATTCTTTGTGAAATTTTCTCCAACTGCAATAGGGAAGGCACATATTTTTTTTTTGTATAATACTACATTATACATAATGCATAATATCTTAGGATACTGTAGCACATCAAATTTTCTATTTTTATATCAATTATTATTAATAATAATTAGATCAAAATTAGATGTTTGAACTCAACGTTTTCCAGATATGACGTCATTACACTGAATTATTAGTTTCCAGTTTGCTCGTTAGTAGCGCCACCGCTATTTTCGCATATAAACTTGAGATAACCAACATATCGACAGTTTTTATTTAGGTTAAATGTTGCTGAAATAAATTGTAATTGATTTATTTTGATTCTATTCTATCCAACTTTTTCAACGAATTACTCTAGAAGCATTATCGGGGTAAATTTCTCGTAATTATTCATTTATCAATCAAAATAAAAGTAAATTAAAACTAACACACAGAGGGCGGGACGGCTTAAAGTCCAATACAGTGTAATGACGTCACTGTCCTTTTGACACACTGAAAAAATGCACTTTTCAATTTGCAATTGCAATTCAAAAATGCACATGAGGATGATTTTGATATTTTCTATATAACATTTATAATCTATAGTAACTTAAAAAAAAATCTAAAAGAAATAAGTGTCTTTCCTATTCATGATCAAAGGTGAATAATTTTATTCACTGATACTCTCATTCATTAGTTTCTTATTCTATACCTGATCAGTAATATCATGGGCTGTATTACAGTATACACTCGTTTGTATCATTACACCTGAAAAATGTAATAGTGATGTGACAGCAGCTCCAAAATCATTTCTCGATAATTCCTGTGTAGAAAAATTGCTAATAAATAGCGGTATATGTTACTAGTTAAGGTATTGTTAATAATTACAACCTTTTCCGCGCCAATTGCTGCAGTACATAGAGTTATGCTAGCACCTATCATAATTGCTAAAATTCCAGGATTGAATGCATCCTCGATTTTTCGGCACATTCTGTAAATCATAATGAATGATCTCCACTTGAAACAGTACATGGAGAGAAAAGAAACAGTAATCATTGCTATGTTATAGCAATTGTTACTATGTTAAATAGTACTGAGTACTATGTCAACATAGTACGCACTACATAGCAATGCATCCTGTGGACATAGTAATGATTGTTATGTTGGACATAGCAATGATTGTCATGTTAACATAGTAGTTACCGCGTTTCCGACCGAGGTGTAAAAAAAACCATCGCTATGTTAGCCATAGTAATGTTCACTATTTTTTTTTCCCTCCCTGTAGATCCGGCAATTCTGATGCTAATGAATACTCACTCTATTATTTCACAATGTTGTTTTCCAATTCCAAGTAATCGTTTTTCCAGTAATCTGCCATCATTTTTTTCAACAATATTCTGTAATTTATCACCAACAGCCTTGAATAATAATAATGATAATTCCTATGATTATTTTATTAATAAGTGATAGGTGTAAAGTGATTAAATACAATGGACGTAAGGATTTTTTTTAACTTTTTCTCTCAGAGATTTCACTCACTTGGAGCTGTAATGAGAGCAAAGCACACGTTTGGACAAATGCCAGATCATTACCAATCAACAGCATTACTGTATTTGTTGCAGAAAATCCTTCCCAAAAATTGAGCAGTCCCCATTTCCACATTGTGTCAATTGCAAAAGGATATTCGACAGGTAGAATATTAGTACTCGTAAATGTTTCATTACCATTAAAAACATAGTGAGTTAAAAGTGAACTGTAATTTTTATTCAGACAAATATGATTATTTGAATTGTATTGTAATGTAGGGAAATGAGATACTCTTGAGCCTCACCTGAATGGATGAAATAGATAAGAAATGAGTGTAGCAACCATGAATGTACCATATAACTTGGAAAAAAATATATGTTTCCTTGCATTTTTAGCAATTTCATCAATAATTCCATTCTTTAATTCGTTATCCCAGCATTCAAACATATGTTTGTGAATTTCTTTCAATTCCATTTCCAAGTAGGACATTCGAAAACGCTTCAACATTAATAAGAATCAATAAAAAAAATCATTTAAACAATGAATTTTAATCCCTTCTTCTTCAAATTCTTATTTTACCTGAACAAATGTTGTACCTCCAGTCACAATATTCGGAATTACTCTAAACGCTGCATAAATATCTCTATTCAATTCATTACAAAATTTTACTATAAGAAATGGATAACATAGAAGATTTGATAGGAAAGTTAGTGGCAGATAATTCCATTTTATTGAATTGAAATCAGCGTCAGTTAGAGATACATTATAACCAAGTGTTCCACTGAAATAATCGGCAATATTTCCTACGCGCATGAATTTCCGTGAATTCAATTCTTCTTGATAATTTGATTCACAAGATTCCGTAGAATTTTCGTTGAAATCTTCACGGCGAGAATATTTTGTTAACATTTTTGAAAATAGACGAGACGTAAGTTTACTCAATTAAAGTGATTTCACTGATGTATGGAAAATAAAAGAAGCTTTCATTAGTGTTTTTGATTTTACGACTCAACTTTCCAGTTTATCGCAACAATTCGATGGTTTTATTTATTAGAGTGACCGGAAAATACTGACAAGTTAACGAGTTACTCACAAATCTTTAGCGAATACCCAGAAAGTCTTGAATTTATTATGCTATTAAATTGTTAATAATTACATTACTCTAGATAGGAGAATTCATTGATAATAATATGTCACAGGTAAGTTACATCAATTATTCATTGATGTGCGTTTGATGATTACTCATGTGCACAATAGATGTAGATTAAACGATTTATCATTTAATGATCATTCATTCATTGAGCCCTGAACCTTTCTAGAATTTTGTTTAACGGGTTATGAATTATGAGTTATTCCCACGTGTCTTCGAAGCTGAATAAATCAATCACATAAATCCTGAATAATGATCATATTAAAAACAAGGCAGGAAAATGATAATTTTCAAGCAATATTGCATTTTTTATGACAGAAAAGCGAAATATCATTAGCAATAATTTTATGCAGTCTTGAAAGATCTTATGTTCCTCAGTGCCATCACTAAATTGTAAGCTAGTGTTATAATCTGTGAATAAGAAATGAAAATATCAATTATCTTAGTTTTCTTTTTGAGTGTGTTCAATAAATCACCTTTGTCAGTTGTAGTCGATCAACATTATAGAATCCATATGCCTTGAATTTGAATGGTATGTTAGAGCGCAGCATTATCATTATCATCATATTATGGAAGCTTTTACTCTGCCCAAACCACTGTGATTCGTAAATCTTTTGTGAAATTTTCTCCAACTGTAATTCATACTCAGGGTTAGATGATTCTATCCATTTCTCTCCTTTCAATAATTGTCTATATCATACCTGATTGGAAATATTTTCAGCTGTATTGCAGTATATAGCAGTGTGTATCATTGTAGCTGCAAAATGAAATACCAATGTGAAAGCAGCTCCAAAGTGATTTTCCGATAGTTCCTGCGAAGAATAATTGCTAATAAATAGAGGTATATGTTAGTTGTTAGGGCGTACCATTGTAAGTGCAAAAAGTCATATAAATTTCTATAATCATTATTCAGGTTAGACGATGAAGAAAAAAAAAAGAAATTTTCCAATTTATATTGTTTATTGACCTTTCAACTGTAAGAGATATTTTTCACGACCATGAGTAGATGACCGATTCCTCTTTTTCAGTATGATAACTCGGTCAATTTGGGGAAAAAAAATTCAACTTTTATTTTTTTCGTCTTTATAAGGATCGTGTTCATAGTCTGACAGAGGGATTTCTTCCAAAAAATAAAAAAAAATAGGATGGGTTGTGATGGACTCTTCGTCGAGGCCTATGCACCACTACGTCCTCGTTGTGGCCTTGGGTTATGCAAAACGAGGTGATAATCTCAATTCTTGTTCTAGATTTCGTTTCCTTCCGTTTAATAGATTATAAACTTTCTGGAAAAAGTTCGTTGAGATTTTTTTTCAAATCTAATTAAGATTTTCAATTTCAGCCTTAATATCGTGTGACTGACCCTTGACCAGTCGAAACATTAATTTTCAATGAAAACATACCAAAAAAAGTGAATTGCAACAATATTTCGCGAATCATCGTTAAAGTATCACTTTACCAAAGATTTGGGAGAAAAACAAATTGAAAAATATTGAAAATTGATCGAGTTATCGTGCTGACAAGGAGGCACCATGATTTTCATCAGTCATCCATTCATGGCCGTGGAAAATAATGTTAATATTGAAGAAAAAAACATCTTGCTCCTTATAGTTGAGAAATAATTAAACAATATCAATTTGATTGATTTTTTCGCCTTGTAAGCTAAATGATGATTTTAGCAAATCAGACGATTTCAGCGCATACAAGGGTAATTACCCGTTCAATGATAGCTCCTAATGACAACCTTTTCCACACTGAATGCCGCGCTACAGAGTATAATACTAGCATCTATCATAGCTATCAGTATTCCAAGATTAAATGCATCCTCAATTTTCATGCATAGCCTGTACATGATAATTAACAAAAACATGAGCAATTGAATAGGAAAAATCTATGGAAGTTGAATGAGAGCTATATGACATATTTCAAAAGATAAAAAACTGCGTCTCACTCTCTTAATTCGCAATGTTGTCTACCAATTTTGAGTAATCGTCTCTCCAGTTTGCCATCATTTGTCCTGTTGTCATTTTCTTCAACAATATTCTGAAATTTATCACCAACAGCCTTGAAAAATAATAATTATCTTCAGTATTATTTTATTAACAAGTGTTGAGAACGTATTCGGTAATTTCATAAATCGTACTCACTTGAATCTGTAATGAGAGTAGTGCACACATTTGAATGAATGATAAATCATTACTAACTAACAGAATTAATGAATGTGTTGCAATAAATGCCTCCAAAAAATTACACATTGTCCATTTCCACATTGCGTCAATTACAAAAGGATATGCGACAGCAAGTATATTGGTTTCCATGAATGTTTCATTACCATTCAGAGCATAATATGTAAAAAGTGTTCTGTAAATTTTATTCAGTACTCTACTCATGAATAATTCCAAATCTCTATTATAATTTGAACTTATTGAGCATAAAATGATTTACCCAAATGGACGAATCAGATAAGAGATGAGTGCAAGAACTAGGAATGTAGTATAGAATTTAGAAAAATAAAGATGTTTCCTTGCATTCTTAACAATTTCATAATCAATTCCATTTTGTAATTCTTCATCCCATCCTTTCAATATATAGCCATAATTTTTTTTCAATTCCATTTCTAGGTAAAGTACTCGACAACGCTTTAACATTATTGAAAATTACTTAAACAGGCAATTTGAAATTACTTTTTCTTTGAACTACTATTTTACCTGAACAGTTATTTCAAATCCACTCAAGATAGTTGGAAGTATTTTTAATGCTTCATAAACGTCTTCATCAAATAGAATGAAAAATTTTGCCGCAGTAAATGGTCGAAATAATACATTTATGATAATAGGTAGTGCCAGACGATTCCATTTTATTTTAGTGGAATCAGCATCAGCTATAGATACATTATAGCCAAGTATTCCACTGAAATAATCAGCAATATCGATTACGCGCATGAATTTACGTGAATTCAATTCTTGATAATTTGATTCACGAGATTTCGTAGAATTTTCGTGAAAATCTTCACGGCGAGAACATTTTCTTAGCATCTTTGAAAATAAACGAGATGTAAGTTTACTCAATTAAAGTAATTTCACTGATGTTTGAGATATTTGAAAATTTTCCTTCACGTTTTTGAATTCGTGACTCAACTTTTCAGTTTACTGAGACGATTTGATGCTTATATTCGTTAGAGTTTTCAGGAAGTACTGACAGAGTCATGAGTTGATCACAGATATTTTGCGAATAGCAGGATATCTGAAATTCATTGTGATACGAAATGACTAATAATCACATTATTAATAGGAAAATTCGTTAATAATAACATGTTACAGGCAATTATTTATTAATGTATTTTTGATAATTGCCTATCCGCAAAATTGGATGTGAAATGATTAAACGATTGATCATTAATTCATTGAGAATACACCTGAAATGATATGAAATTTCGTTGAATAGATTATAAATTATGAGTAGGGCCGGAGACTTCATTTAAATTTGAGACTCACCAAGTTGCTAAGCAAGTAGGATACTCGAATCAATAAATAAATTTGATTATTGAATGAAGTTTGGAATGTCAAAGTGACATTTGTGAGTTTTCAGGTGTTTGAAAGTTCACCACGAGGTCCGCTCAGAGTTCCGTTCAGAGGTCGCCTCAAAATTCAAACGCGCGAAAACTCTCACAAATGTCATTTTGACATTTAAAATATCATTCAATCATCAAATTTATTTATTGATTCGAGTATCCTAGTTGCTTAGCAGCTTAGTGAGACTGAAATTTAAATGAAGTCTCTGGCCCTAATTATGAGTCATTCCCACGTGTCATTGAAGGTGAATGAATCCATTACATAAATCGTGAATAATGATCATATTCGAAACAAAGCGGAAAAATGATCATTTTCAAGCAGTAATGTATTCTTCAAAATAAAAAAATAAATGAAATATTATTCGCAATAGCTTCATGCAGCCTTAAAAGATCTTATATTCCTCAATGCCATTATTAAATTATAAGTTAGTGCCATAATCTGTGGATAAGAAAAAAAGATATCAATTATCTCAAGTTTTTTCTGACAATTTCAATAAATACCTTTGTCAGTTGTACTCGATCAACGTTATATAATCCATATGTTTTGAATTTGAATGGTATGTTAGATCTCAGCATTATTATTATGGTCATTTTTTGGAATCTCTTACTGTGGCCAATCCACTGGGATTTGTAAATTTTTTGTGAAATTTTCTCCAACTGCAATTCATGGTCAGAGGTGAATAATTTTATTCACTGCTACTCTCATTCATTAGTTGTTTATTTCACACCTGATCGGTAATATCATGGGCTGCGTTACAGTATACAATAGTTTGTACCATTACACCTGAAAAATGTAACAATAATGTGGCAGCAGCTCCAAAATCATTTCTCGATAGTTCCTGTATAGAATAATTCATAATAAATAGAGGCATCTGTTACTAGTTAAATTATCGTTGATAATTGCAACCTTTTCTGCACCAATTGCTGCAGTACAGAGGGTAATACTGGCACCTATCATAATTGCCAAAATTCCAGGATTAAATGCATCCTCGATTTTCCGGCACATTCTGCAAATGCATTAAGATTCCATGAAAAACTCAATCAAATCAATACGATATGTGCTGATGAATAAATAATTAAATGTCTCACTCTATTAATTCAGAATGTTGTTTTCCAATCCCAAGTAATTGGCTTACCAGTCTGCAGTCATTGTCCCTGCTATCATTTTCCCCAGCAATATTCTCTAATTTATCACTAATAACCTTGAATAATAATAACAATAATGTCTACCCTTATCTTATCAATAAATCATAGATATAAAGTGGTTGAATAAAATAAAAGTAAGAAAGAACCATCGTTTTCTCAGAGATTTCACTCACCTGAAGCTGTAATGAGAGCAAAGCACACATTTGAACGAATGCCAAATCATTACCAATTAACAGCATTATTGAATTTGTTGTAGAGAATCCTTCCCACAAATTGAGCAGTGTCCATTTCCACATTGTGTCAATTGCAAAAGGATATCCAATAGGAAGAATATTAGTTCTTGTAAATGTTTCATTGCCATTAAAAACATAGTAAGTTAAAAGTGCGCTGTAATTTTTATTCAAAAAATATAATTATTCGAATTAAGTAGTAATGAAGGAAACCCTAGCGGACCTGATTCACCGTGATTCACGGTGAGGACTCACTGAACTTTCACGGTGATTTACCGTGAATCACCGTGATTCACCGTGAAGCACGGTGACATCACCGTGCGTCACCGAAATTATCAAGCCGTAAAATTCGGTGAATCACGGGAAATAACTAGCTTTAAAGTTCGGTGATTCACCTTGAATCACCAAACTTTAAAGCTAGATAATTCCAGTGATTCACCGTAAATCACGGTAATTCACCGTGACTTATGGCGAATCACTGGAATTATCGAGCTTTTAAGATTGGTGATTCACGGTGATTCACCGTGACTTACGGTGATTCATCGTGAATCACCAAACTTTGAAGCCAGATAATTCCGGTGATTCACAAAAAATATATAATTCAGCGCGAATAATTTATAATGAAGCCTTGAAGGAAGAGTATGTCAAATATTTCCATTTTAGAACGAGAGAAATCATCATTTTTAATGAAGATAAGATAGCCGTGAGCTTCAGCATATCTAAATCGATGTGAATCACCGTGATTCACGGTGAATCACCGTAATTTACGGTGAATCACGGTGACTCACCATGATTTAGGTACGCTGAAGCTTACAGTGATTCACGACGAAGTCCCCGTGATTCACGGTGCATTCACCGTGAATCCGCATTTTACCGTGATTCACGGTGATTCACCATAAATCACCGTGAATCAGGTCCGCTAGGGAAATGAGATACTCTTGAGCCTCACCTAAATGGACCAATAAGATAAGAAATGAGCACAGCCACCACGACTATACCATATAACTTGGAGAAAGAAAGATATCTTCTAGCACTCGCAGCAATCTCATCATTGATTCCGTTTTTTAATTCATTATCCCACCATTTAAACATATGTCCATAAATTTCTTTCAATTCTCTTTCCAAATACAATATTCGAAAACGCTTGAAGGTTATTGAAAATTAATGCAAAATAATTTAAGGAGTATCTTTTAATTCTGTTTTTTTTTCTTTCGTTCAATTTGTTTTTCACCTGAATGAATATCGTATCTGCACTCACAATAGCTGGAACAACCCTCAATGCTGCATAAATATCTCTATTCAATTCACTGCAAAATTTTACGAAAAGAAATGGATAAAGTAAAAGATTGGTAAAAAGAGGTAGTGGAAGATTTTTCCATTTTATTTTAGTAGAATCAGCATCAGCTAGAGATACACTGTAACCGAGTATTCCACTAAAATAATCAGCGATACTTGCTACGCGCATAAATTTTCGTGAATTTAATTCTTTTTGATAATCAGATTCACGATATTCCGTAGAATTTTCATGAAAATCTTCACGGTGAGTACTTTTCATTGGCATTTTGCCAAATAAAGGAGACGTAAATTTCCTCAATTTAATTATTTTCACTGATATTCGATCAAATTTGAAAACCTTTTCTTCACGTTCTTGATTTCAGGATTCAACTTTTCAGTTTGTCGCGACAATTTAATGGTTATTTTTGTTAGAGTGATCGGGAAGTACTGGTGAATGAGTTAATCACAGATCTTTTACGATTAACAGGAAGCCATAAATTTATTATGCTATGAAGTGATCAATAATTACATTATTATAAATAAAATAGTTCCTCCATGATAATATGATACAGGTAATTATCCGTTGATGTAGGTTTAATGATTGCCTATCCACAAAATCGATACAAAATAATTAAACGATTGATCATCTAATGATCACTTATTCATTGCACCCTGAAATGACATGGAATTTCGTTAAACTGGTTATAAATTATGAGTTATTTCCACATCTCATTAATACTGAATGAATACATGATATGAATTTCAAATAATAATTGTATTCGAAACAGGGTGAAAAAATGGTCATTTTCAAGCAATAGTGCATATTTTTAATGACAAACGAATGAAATATCATTAGTTACAGCTTTATGCAGTCTTAAACGATCTTATGTTCCTCAGTGCCATTATCAGATTGTAAGTCAACCCTATAATCTGTAAATATGAAAGAAATGTATCAATTATTTTAGTTCCTTTCTAGCGAGTTCAATAAATTACCTTCGTCAGTTGCACTCGATCGACGTTATATAATCCATATGTGTTGAATTTAAATGGCATGTTAGATCTCAGCATTATTAATATCGTCATTTTTTGGAATTTTTTGCTGTGGCCAAACCACTGGGATTCATAAATTTTTGGTGAAATTTTCCCCAACTACAATTTATGATCAGAAGTGACTAATTTCATTCATTGCTACTCTCATTTATTAGTTGTTCATTCCATACCTGATCAGTAAGATCCTGAGCTGAATTACAGTATACAATGCACTGTAGCATTATACCTGAAAAATGTAATAATAATGTGGCAGCAGCTCCAAAGTTATTTGTCGATATTTCCTGTGTAGAATAATTTCTAATAAATAAAGGCACACGTCGCGAGTTAATGATAATTAATAATGACAACCTTTTCCATACTGATTGCTGCAGTACACAGGGTAACACTAGCACCTATCATAATTGCCAAAATTCCAGGATTAAATGCATCCTCGATTTTCCGGCACATTCTGCAAATGCATTAAGATGCCATGAAAAGCTCAATAAAATCAATACAATATGTGCTGATGAATGAATAATTAAATGTCTCACTCTATTAATTCAGAATGTTGTTTTCCAATTTCAAGTAATTGACTCACTAGTCTATCGTCGTTGTCCCTGCTATCATTTTCCCCGACAATATTCTCCAATTTATCTCCAATAACCTTGAATAGTAATAAAAATAATGTCTATCTTCATCTTATGGTATTTGTGCAGAAGAGCGCCCATAAAATTTAAATAATTATCAAAGTCAAATCTTCGGAAAAACATATGGAATGCGCAAGCAGGACTTGAACCCACGACCCTCTGATTACATGTCAGGTGCTCTGACCACTGAGCTATTGCGAGTTCCTACTTTCCTTCAAATTTTTGACCAAGATATATTACATCATTTTCGCCACCTCCCTTCCTGAGGTAATTTAAATTAAATTAATTAATTTTATTGTGGGCTCTATTATACACAATTACCCATCTCAATGATACATAATAGATATAAAGTGGTTGAATAAGATGAAAGTAAGAAAGAAAAATTATTTTCTCAGACATTTTACTCACTTGAAGCTGTAATGAGAGCAAAGCACACATTTGAACGTATGCCATGTCATTACTAATCAATAGCATTACTGTATTTGTTATAGAGAATCCTTCCCACAAATTGAGCAGTGCCCATTTCCACATTGTGTCAATTGCAAAAGGATATTCGATAGGAAGAATATTTGTTCTCGTAAATGTTTCATTACGATTAAAAATATAGTAATTTAAAAGTGGACTGTAATTTTTAATTTAAAAAAAATATGATTATTTGAAGTGAATAGTAATGAAGAAAAATGATATACTCTTGAGCCTTACCTGAATGGACGAACAAGATACGAAATGAGTGCAAACACTATGACTGTGCTGTATAACTTAGGAAAAAAAAGATATCTCCTAGCACTTTTAGCAATTTGTTCATTAATTCCATTTTTCAATTCGTTATCCCATTTCTCAAACATGTGCCTGTAGTTTTTTTTCAATTCCCTTTCCAAATAGAACATTCGAATACGCTTCAACATTAGTCAAAATTAATAAAAAATTATTTAAATGATAAATTGTAATCTTTTTTTTTTTTAATTCCTATTTTACCTGAATGAATGTCGTATCCTCACTCACAAGAACCGGAATTACCTGCAATGCTGCATAAATATCCCTATTCAATTCACTGCATAATTTTGCAATGAGAAATGGATAAATTAGAAGTTTTGTTACAAAAGGTATTGCCCGATTTTTCCACTTCATTGCACTGAAATCAGCGTCAGTTAGAGACACATTATAGCCAAGTATTCCACTGAAATAATCAGCAGTATTTACTACGCTCATGAATTTTCGTGAATTCAATTCTTCTTGATAATTTGATTCACGAGATTCCGTAGAATTTTCGTGAAAATCATTGCGGCGACTATTTTTCGTCGGCATTTTTTAAAATTAAGGGGAAGTGAGTTTGCTCAATTAAAAAAATTTCACTAATGCTCGAAAAATTGTAAACCTTTTTTTCACATTCTTGATTTTACTACTCAGCTTCTCCGTTTAGCAAGGAAATTCAATCGTTATATTCGTTGGAGTAATCGGGAAGTACTGACAGGTCAATGAGTTAATCACAAGTGTTTTACATTCATCAGAAACTCGTTAATTTATTATGCTATTGAATAGTAAATAATGACTTAACTCTAAAGAAAATAATTCCCAGATCTATATCTGTTGAAAGTACCTATTCATTAATATGAATTTGATGATGGCCTATTCAAAACATCCGAATAATCACTTATTCATTGAGCCCCCAAAATGACATAAAACTTCATTCAACTGATTGTGAATAAGGAGTTATTTCCATGTGTTATTAAAATTAAGTCAATACATTATATGAATTTTGGATAGTAATTATATTCGAAACGATGTCGAAAATGAACATTTTCAAGCAAACGTGCATTCCCTAGCGGACCTGATTCACGGTGAGTTATGGTGCATTCACCGTGAATCACCGTGCCTTCATCGCGAATCACCGTGAGCTTCAGCATATCTAAATGAATGTGATTCACCGTAAATCACGGTGATTCACCGTGAATCACGGTGATTCACATTGATTTAGATATGCTGAAGCTCACGGCTATCTTATGTTCATTAAAAATGATGATTTCTCTCGTTGTAAAATGAAAATATTTGACATACTCTTTCTTCAAGGCTTCATTATAAATTAGTCTAGTTGTGTTGTTGATTCGCGCTGAATTATATATTTTTTGTGAATTACCGGAATTATCGAGCTTTAAAGATTGGTGATTCACGGTGAATCACCGTAAGTCTTCGACAAACTAATGAAATATCATTGGCAATGACTTTATGCAGTCTTGAAGGATCTTATGTTCCTCAATGCCATTATTAAATTGTAAGCCAGTGCTAGAATCTGTGAATAAGATAAAAATGTATCAATTATCGTAGTTTCTTTCCAATGAGTTCAATAAATTACCTTTGTCAATTGTATTCTATCAACATTATATAATTCATATGTTTTGAATTTAAATGGTACATTAGATCTCAGCATTATTATTATCGTCATTTTTTGGAATCTTTTACTGTGACCAAACCACTGGGATTCGTAAATTCTCTGTGAAATATTCTCCAACTGCAATTCATGATGAGAAGTGAATAATTTCATTCACTGCTACTATGATTTGTAACAAGATCATTCATTCAAATAAAAACGCCAAGACGGAGCCTAGACCAGTGACCAGAGGAAGGAGTCATCATCACAAGGAAAAGAGGGGATAATACAAGTAATGAGACAAGAGAAGACACTCGTTACTCGGACACTGAGGTGTCCACACGGTCGACCGTTTTTATCTCACTCTTTCCATTACTGAGCTATTTTTATTACCAAAAAAAAATCTTTTGTCAACTCCTTTTTTTTTTTATTTCAATCAAATTTCTGTGATATCTTTTTACTTTTATATTATTAGTTATTAAGTTGACTGAGTATTCTGTATTGGCAAAAGTATTAACTGACTAAACAATTTATTTGTTCATATAAAATAGAAAGGAAGAATTCAATCATTGTCTACAGAAACTTTAACAAGATTGAACTACAATTGATATGTATGGATGGATGTGTGTGTGTTAGCTGGTAAGACATTAAAAGGAAAACGTTTATATATTTTTTTATAACTAAATTTGAACCAATAAGTAAAAGCATTTGAAATCGTGCAAAGGAATGATGTACTCTCATATAAGATAGAGAGCCAATTTGCATTTAAATTGTTAATTTAATCCTAGAATTCAACTATTTTCTTACGTTATTTTCCCTTTTCCTTTTTTTTTATTGATTTACTTGGCATAATAATTCATTTACTCTATTCTCGTCTAATGACTCTTTCGCTGATAAAAATAATCGTTCAGTATTTGCTCACGTTTGCATTTTTAATGACAATTATTGCATTATTAATAATTTTCCATTTTTTACTATTTTTACTCCGGAATAAAATTCAGAATTTAATTCGCGTAATAATATAACTTTCCAAAATAATTACAGATTCATTAGTTGTTTATTCCATACCTGATCAGTAAGATCCTGGGCTGCATTACAGTATACAATAGTTTGTATCATTACACCTGAAAAATGTAATAGTAATGTGGCAGCAGCTCCAAAATTATTTGTCCATAGTTCCTGTGTTGAATAATTTTCAATCAATAAAGGCACACGTCACTAGTTAATAATAATTGATAATGACAACCTTTTCCATACTAATTGCTGCAGTACACAGAGTAATACTAGAACCTATCATAATTGCCAAAATTCCAGGATTAAATGCATCCTCAATTTTCCGACACATCCTATAAATTTTGATGGACGATAACTCAAACGAATGCATCAAAAACCCATGAAAGTTCAATGAAATCAATACAATATGGGCTAATGAATAAATCACTACATTGTCTTACTCTATTAGTTCACAATGCTGTTTTCCAATTCCAAGTAATCGTTTCTCCAGCCTGCCATCATTTGTCCTGATATCATTTTCTTCAACAATATTCTCCAATTTATCACCGATAACCTTGAATAATAATAATAATAATGTCTATCATTATTTTATTACTAAGGAATGAGTGTATACACGTAGAAAAATTCTGATGGCCTCCGCCATACCCCCCCCCCCCCCCCCCCATCACAAATTTGCCATTTAAAAGGCGTTTTCTCCCATGGGAATTTTTTCCATGGTGTTTTTTGCCCAAAAATTTTTTCCGATTGAATTTTTTCCCATGGTGATTTTTTCCATGGTTTTTTTTCCCATGGCATTTGTTTCATACTGTTTTTTCAAGGAAAAAAACTTTCTATACATTGAGAAAACTTGTTTTCTCAGTAATTCCACTCACCTGAAGCTGTAATGAGAGCAGAGCGCACATTTGGACAAATGCCAGATCAGTACCAATTATCAGCATAACTGAATTCGTCGCACAAAATCCTTCCACAAAATTGAGCAGTGCCCATTTCCACATTGTGTCAATTGCAAAAGGATATTCAACAGGAAGAATATTAGTTCTTGTAAATGTTTCATTACCATTAAAAACATAGTAAGTTAAAAGTACACTGTAATTTTTATTCAAAAAAATATGATTATCTGAATTAAGTACTAATGAGGTGAAATTAGATAATCTTGGGTTTCACCTGAATGGTCGAGTAAGATAAGAAAGGAGTGCAGCTGTGAAAACTGTACCATATAATTTGAAAAAAGAAATATGTTTCCTTGCATTTTTAGCAATTTTATCATTAATTCCATTCTTTAATTCGTTATCCCATCTTTCAAACATATTACCGCAAATTTCTTTCAATTCCATTTCCAAATAATACATTCGCAAACGCTTCAACATTATTAAAAATTAATAAATAATTATTTAAACAATAAATTTTGATCTTTTCTTCGTTGAATTATTATTTTACCTGAACAACAGTTGTACCTCCAGTCACGAGATTCGGAATTACTCTTAATGCTGCATAAATATCTCTATTCAATTCATTGCAAAATTTTACCACAAGAAATGGATAAATTAGATGTGTTATAACAGGTAGTGACAGATATTTCCATTTTATTTCAGTAGAATCAGCATTAGCTAAAGATACACTGTAACCAAGTATTCCACTGAAATAATCAGCGATACTGGTTACGCGCATAAATTTTCGTGAATTCAATTCTTTTTGATAATTTGATTTACGAGATTCCATAGAAGTTTCATGAAAGTCTTCGAGGCGAAAACTATTTTTTGGCATTTTTTAAAAATAAACGAGACGTAAGTTTACTTAATTCAAGAAATTGCAGTGATTTTCGAGAAATTTGTGACTTTTTTTCGTGTTATTGTTTTTAGGACTCAACTTTTTAGTTTCTCGCGACAATTCGATGGTTATATTTGTTGGAGTGATCGGGAAGTACTGACAGGTTAACGAGTTAATCGCAGATCTTTAGCGAATATCAGGAAGTCCTGAATTTATTATGGTACTGAACTGTTAATAAATGCATTATTCTGAATAGGAGAAGTCGTTGATAATAACATGTTACAGACAAGTATACATTAATGTGAGTTTGATGATTGCCTATCTGCAAAATTAATGTGATATAATTAAACGATTGCTCTTCTAATGATCATTTATTCATTGAGCCCAAAAATGATATGCAATTTCTTTAAACTGATTATTAAAGGTAAATTAATAAATTATATGAATTTCGAATAATAATTATATTGAAAACTGGGTGGAAAAAGGAAATTTTTCAAGCAATAGTCATTTTTTTCATAACAATCAGATGAAATATAATTAGCGATCACTGTATGTAGTCTTGAAAGATCTTATGTTCCTCAAGCCCATAACTAAATTGTAAGTTAGTGCCATAATCTACGAATAAACAAACAAAAGTGTCAATCATCTCAGTTTTATTTTATTTGAATTCAATAAATTACCTTTGTCAGTTGAACTCGATCAACGTTATATAATCCATATGTTTTAAATTTGAATGGTATATTAGATCTCAGCACTATTATTATGATCATTTTTTGGAATTTCTTACTGTGTCCAAACCACTGGGATTCGTAAATTTTATGTGAAATTTTCTCCAACTGCAATTCATGATCAAAGGTGAATAATTTCATTCACTGCTACTCTCATTCATTAGTTGTTTATTCCATACCTGATCGGTAATATTATGGGCTGTATTACAGTATACAATACTTTGTACCATTATACCTGAAAAATGTAATACTAATGTGGCAGCAGCTCCAAAATTATTATTCGATAGTTCCTGTTTAGAATAATTCATAATAAATAGAGGCATCTGTTAGTAGTTAAATTATCGTTAATAATTGCAACCTTTTCTGCACCAATTGCTGCAGTACAGAGGGTAATACTGGCACCTATCATAATTGCCAAAATTCCAGGATTAAATGCATCCTCGATTTTCCGGCACATTCTGCAAATGCATTAAGATGCCATGAAAAGCTCAATGAAATCAATACGATATGTGCTGATGAATGAATAATTAAATGTCTCACTCTATTAGTTCAGAATGTTGTTTTCCAATCCCAAGTAATTGGGATACCAGTCTGCAGTCATTGTCCCTGCTATCATTTTCCCCAGCAATATTCTCTAATTTATCACCAATAACCTTGAATAATAATAACAATAATGTCTACCCTTATCTTATCAATAAATAATAGATATAAAGTGGATGAATAAAATAAAAGTAAGAAAAAACCATTGTTTTCTCAGAGATTTCACTCACCTGAAGCTGTAATGAGAGCAAAGCACACATTTGAACGAATACCAAATCATTACCAATTAACAGCATTACTGTATTTGTTGTAGAGAATCCTTCCCACAAATTGAGCAATGCCCATTTCCACATTGTGTCAATTGCAAAAGGATATTCAACAGGCAGAATATTAGTTCTCGTAAATGTTTCATTACCATTAAGAACATAGTAATTTAAAAGTGGACTGTAATTTTTATTCAGAAAAATATGATTATTTGAAGTTAATAGGAATGAAGGGAAATCAGATAATCTTGAGCCTCACCTGAATGGACGGATAAGATAAGAAATGAGTGCAGTCACCATGACTATACTATATAACTTAGGAAAAAAAAGATGTCTCCTAGCACTTTTAGCAATTTCTTCATTAATTCCATTTTTTAATTCGTTATCCCATTTTTCAAACATATGTCTGTAATTTTTTTTCAATTCTATTTCCAAATAGAACATTCGAAAACGCTTCAACATTAGTCAAAATTAATGAAAAATTATTTAAATAATAAATTACAATCTCTTCTTTTTTAAATTCCTATTTTACCTGAACAAATGTCGTATCTGCACTCACAAGAACTGGAATTACTTTCAATGCTGCATAAATATCTCTATTCAATTCATTGCATAATTTTACCACAAGAAATGGATAAATTAGAAGATTTGTTAGAAAAGGAAGTGACAGATATTTCCATTTTATTGCACTAAAATCAGCGTCAGTTAGAGATACATTGCAACTAAGTATTCCACTAAAATAATCAGCAATATTTACTACACGCATGAATTTTCGTGAATTTAATTCTTCTTGATGATTCGATTCACGAGATTCCGTAGAATTTTCGTGAAAATCATTGCGGCGAGTATTTTTCTTTGGCATTTTCCAAAATTGAGGGCACGTAAGTTTACTCAATCAAAGAAATTTCACTAATGTTAAAAAAATTTCAATCCTTTCTTTCGCATTATTGAATTTATTACTCAACTTCCCGGTTTATCGCGACAATTCGATTGTTATATTCTTTGGAATGATCGGTAAGGACTGACAGGTCAATGAGTTAATCACAAATATCTTACATTTACCAGAAACTCGTGGATTTATTATGCTATTAAATTTTAAATAATTACTTCACTCAAAAAAAAAAATTCCTCGATAAATATATGTTAAAAGCACTCATTCATTAACATTAGTCTAATGATGGCCTATTCACAAAATTCGAATGATCATTTATACATTGAGCCCCCGAAATACAAAATTTCGTTTAACTGATCATAAATAATGAGTTATTCCCATGTGTTATTAAAATTGAGTAAATAAATCACATAAATTTTGAATAATAATTATATTCGAAACAATGCGGAAAATGAAAATTTTCAAACAATCGTGCATTTTTCCTTCAACAAACCGGTGAAATATCATTAGCAATGACTTTATGCAGTCTTGAAGGATCTTATGTTCCTCAATGCCATTATTAAATTGTAAGCTAGTGCTATAATCTGTTAACAAGAAAAAAAGGTATCAATTATCTTAGTTTTTCTCCAATGAGTTCAATAAATTACCTTCGTCAATTGTACTCGATCAACATTATATAATCCATAGGTGTTAAATTTAAATGTTACATTAGATCTCAGCATCATTATTATCGTCATTTTTTGGAATCTTTTACTGTGACCAAACCACTGTGATTCGTAAATTTTTTGTGAAATTTCCTCCAACTGCAATTTATGATCAGAGTCGAATTATTCCATTCATTTACTTCTCTCATATTAGTTGTTTATTTTATACCTGATTGGAAATATCTTCGGCTGTATTACAATATATAACGGTTTGTGCCATTATACCTGAAAAATGTAATACCAATGCGGCAGCAGCTCCAAAATCATTTCTTGATAGTTCCTGTGTCGAATAATTTTTAATAAACGGAGCCACATATAATATTAATATTTAATTATCGTTAATAATGACAACCTTTTCAACACCAACAGCTGAAGTACAGAGAGTAATACTAGCACCTATCATAACTGCCAAAATTCCGGGATTGAAGGCATCCTCAATTTTCCGGCATATCCTGCAGATTATTATTTAAAATTAATTTTTTTAGTTCTTCGAATTGAGATTATTATAAACAGATTAATCGAAATTGCATGGGATTTCAATGAAATAAATGCGACATGCACTTAGGAATGAATAACTTTTTCGCACGCCGTGCGAAAAGTAGCCACTAACCGCACGCGTAGCGTGTTCATAAAAAAACTGGACATTACACGTGTGGTAGAAATTTTCAGACTCGTGTGATTACAAAACTCGCCTCCGGCTCTTTTTGCAATCTCACACTCGTCAGAAAAGTACTTTACCGCACTTGTATAGAAATATATTATTATGACTCACTCTATTATTTCACAATGCTGTTTCCCAATTTCAAGTAATTGACGCACTAGTCTGCTGTCATTCTCCCTGCTATCATTTTCTTTAGCAATATTCTCCAATTTATCACCAATAACCTATAATGATAATAATAATAATGATAATAATGTCTACCGTTATCTTATTAATAAATAATAGATATAAAGTAGTTGAATAAGTTGAAAGTAAGAAAAAATAATTGTTTTTCAAGAGATTTCGCTCACCTGAAGCCTTAATGAGAGCAAAGCACACATTTGGACGAATGCCATATCATTACCAATTAAAAGCATAACTGTATTCGTCGTAGAAAATCCTTCCCAAAAATTGAGTAGTGTCCATTTCCACATTGTATCAATTGCAAAAGGATATTCGACAGGAAGAATATTAGTTCTCGTAAATGTTTCATTACCATTAAAAACATAGTAAGTTAAAAGTGAACTGTAATTTTTATTCAGAAAAATATGATTATTTGAATTCAATAGTAATGAAGGAAAATGAGATATTCTTGAGCTTCACCTGAATGGACGAATAAGATACGAAATGAGTGCAGTCACCATGACTGTACTATATAACTTAGGAAAAAAAATATATTTCCTTGCATTTTTAACAATTTTATCATTGATTCCATTCTTTAATTCGTTATCCCACCATTCAAACATATGTCCGTAAATTTCTTTCAACTCCATCTCCGAATAGAACATTCGAAAACGCTTCAACATTTTTCAAAATGAATAAATAAATTATTTAAACCAAAAAATTTGACTCTCTTACTTTCTAAATTGCTATTTTACCTGAACAAATGTCGTATCTGCACTTACAAGATTCGGTATTACTCTCAATGCTGCATAAATATCTCTATTCAATTCGTTGCAAAATTTTACCATAAGAAATGGATAAATCAGAAGATTTGTTAGAAAAGGAAATGGCAAATATCTCCACTTTATTGCATTAAAATCAGCGTCACGTAGAGATACATTATAACCAAGTATTCCACTGAAATAATCAGCAATATTTGCTACGCGCATGAATTTTCGTGAATTCAATTCTTCTTGATAATTTGATTCACGAAATTCCGTAGAATTTTCGTGAAAATCTTTGCGGCGAGTATTTTTCGCTGACATTTTTCGAAATAGAGAAGATTACTAAGTTTGGGTTGACTCAATTATTAAAAAATTATCTGTTATTCAAGAAATTCAAAACCTTTTATTCGCGTTTTCAATTTTGGAACTCAAATTTTGACTTCATCGCCGAAAATTCGATCGTTTTATTCGTTAAAGAGACTCAGAAGTACTGACAGGTCAATGGGTTAATCACAGATTTTTTTACGACGAACAGGAAGTCGTAAATCAATTATGCTATTAAATTGTTAATAATTACACCACTCTGAAGAGAATAAAACCCGATAATAATATGCTGCAGGTAATTATTCATTGATGGGCGTTTGATAATAGCCTATCCACAGAATCGATGTGAAATAATTAAGCAATTGATTATTTAATGATCATTTATTCATTGAACCCAAAAGTGATATGAAATTTTCTATGAACTGGTTATAAATTATAAGTAGAGCCGGGGACTTAATTTTCAAAAACGGCCCTTTGATTTGAAGTTTGATCTAGTACGGAGTTGAAGCTGGGAATAAATAGGAATTGAATAATTCGAATGTTTATGACAGATACGTCATTAGAACTGAAAAATATGTACTGCCAATTTTTAGTGAGAATAAAAAATGATTTGCTTGTTTTATAAAATATATTTGAATTTGTTGTATTTGAAAAATATGAAATACATATATCATCATTATAACCGCAGTATATAAATTACATATATTTATTGCTCTTAATCAAAGTTATATAAAACTCATATATTTTTGGATTCACTAATCATAAATAAAATGCAATATATGGCTATTCGAATATGAAAATGCATTATTTCATATACTACATAATATAATGAACTATAAATAACTCATTGGACGAATATTTGTATATAAATCCATACATTCATCAATATAGGATTCAATATATGATAATACAATAATTATATATTTCTGAATATATTTTCTCCATATATCGTTTTTTCGTACGGGTAAACGTTTAATTTGAAAATGATCAAAAAAATCATCAAAAATTTGGAGTAAAAATTAGACTCACTACTGACAAATACACACGAATTAACATAGATTATGTGAATCTTACATAATCGTTATATCCAAAACAAGCTGGACAATGAAAATTTTAATGCAAATAATTCACTTTTTTTCTAACAAACAATTGAAATATCATCGGCAATAAATTTATACAGTTTTGAACGATCTTATATTCCTCAATGCCACTACTAAATTGTAAGTGAGTGATATAATCTGTAAATAAGAAATCAAAGTATCAATTGTCTTAGTTTTTTTCTAATGAGTTCAATTAATTACCTTTGTCAGTTGGACTCGATCAACATTATAGAATCCATAGGTGTTGAATTTAAATGGTATGTTAGATCTCAGCATTATCATTATCGTCATTTTTTTAAATCTTTTACTGCAGCCAAACCACTGTGATTCGTAAATTTTTTGTGAAACTTTCTCCAACTGAAATTTATGCTCAGAATTAGATAATTCCACTCATTTTTCCTCTCTTATTAATTGTTCATTCCATACCTGATAGGAAATATCTTCAGCTGCATTACAATATATAACAGTTTTTAGGATTACAGCTAAAAAGTGGAATCCCAATGCGGCAGCATCTCCAAAATGGTTTTCCGATAGTTTCTGCGTAGAATAATTACTAATAAATAGGGGCATATGTTACGAGCTGATTATAATTGATAATTACAACCTTTTCCACACCAATTGCAGAAGTGCAGAGTATAATACTAGCATCTATCATAATTAACAGTATTCCAGGGTTAAAGGCATCCTCGATTTTTCGGCAAATCCTGTGAATTATTTCTATTTAGATCCTATTTAGAATATAGCTTACATACAAATGAACATAGTTGAGAGTCGAAAATATATCGAAATGCGTAAAACCGATTCCTTATTGGTCAATCCCAAAAAACAAAAAAATCATTTCCCACAATGGCAGAATTTCGACAAATGCATATCGCAGATCTTCACATTTTTTCTCTATATATTCAAACCATCAGATACAAACTCGGAGCGCGTAGCGCGTGATCAGTCTCGTATTAATTGAACATTCTATGCTTATAATTTACGTTGAAGATTGTTCTTATTGTTAGAGTTAATGGTTTGAAAGTTGATTTTGAAAGTTTTGGTCCTTATAAACTTTTTGAATAAAAGTACAAGTTGAACATCAATCCAAAAAAAAAAAATGGTATTGAATTTATTCAAAGGAAATAGAAATTCCACGAAATTTGAATGAAATCAATGACATATTTTTGAACGAAAACTAAATAACTGTGTCTCACTCTCTCAATTCACAATGTTGTCTTCCAATTTTAAGTAATCGTTTCTCCAGTCCACCATCATTTGTCCTATTGTCATTTTTTTCAACAATATTCTGTAATTTATCACCAACAGCCTTGGAAAATAATAATCATTTTCAGTATTATCTTATTGACAAATATTGAGAACGTATTCGGTAATTTCAGAAATCATACTCACTTGAATTTGCAATGAGAGTAGTGCACATATTTGAACAAATGATAAATCATTACTGATTATCAGCATTACTGAATTCGTTATAATAAATGCCTCAAAAAAATTGCACAATGCCCATTTCCACATTGTGTCAATTGCAAAAGGATATGCGACAGGAATTATATTTGTTTCCGTGAATGTTTCATTACCATCCAGAACATAGTATGTTAAAAGTATTCTGTAAATTTCATTCATTACCCAACTCATGAATAATTTTGAATCTCTATTATAATTTGAACTTATTGAGAATAGAATGACTCACCCAAATGGACGAATCAGATAAGACATGAGTGCGAATGATACGAACGTACCACACAATTTAGAAAAAAAAATATGCTTTCTTGCACTCTTGATAATTTCATAATTGATTCCATTTTTTAATTCTTCATCCCACCTTTTATATATATGACCATAAATTTCTTTCAACTCTATCTCCAGATACAGCAGTCGACAACGCTTTAACACAATTTAAAATCTTGAAATTACTCAAACAAGAAATTTGAGATTCTTTTGAAAAAAAATGACAATTTAATCTCGAAATTTCTCTTTTGTCATTGAATTAATATTTTACCTGGAAAATCGTTTCCAATCCACTTAAGATAGGTGGTAGTACCTCGAATGATTCATAAACATCTTTATTGAATTGAATGAAAAATTTTGCCACACTAAATGGTCGAAATAGAACATTTATTAAAATAGGTAATGCCAAATGATTCCATTTTATTTCAATAGAATCAGCATCAGCTACAGACACATTGTAGCCAAGTATTCCACTAAAATAATCAGCAATAGTTATTATGCGCATGAATTTCCGTGAATTTAATTCCTTTTGATAATTTGATTTACAAAATTCCATAGAATTCACGTGAGAATTATCACTAAGAGTACTTTTTGTTGGCATTTTTTAAAACAGAGACGTACTTTCTTACTTAAAATATTGTCTTCGCTAAAATCACGTTTTTGCTTTTGATACTGAATTTTTCACGATTTATCACAACAATATGATTGTTACATCGAGTCAAACATGTTTTACGAATCAAATATTAACTAGAATTAGATTTAGATATTAAGTTAGAAATATTAGAGTACAATGTGCGGGCACCACAAAGATTTCTGTAACAGAAAAATCACTTGTATATTCAAATAGTTCAACTAAAAAATGAACACCGCATATAAAATGCAAAAACATCTGTCAAAAGTGTAAAACTATACAGAGGAAATAAAGTCTATTCTATTCTATTGATTGTTACATCAGTAGAGGTTTTCGTAGACGAAACCAAGAAGTACTGATGACATGTACGATGAGTTAATTACCGAACCTTTGCGATTTCCAGGAAGTCGTGAATTTATTAGTACATTAAATTGTTAATGATTACATAGCTCTATATTCGGTAGTCAAAAAACAACCGTAGGTGGAAAGTCGCCGGATAATAATATGCTGCAGACAGTTATTCATTGATAGGAGTTTAATAATAATTCATCAAGTAAAGTGCACTCATCAACTGGAAGCATTTAAATATCAATCAGGAAATGATCATTTATTCACGATGTCCTGGAATGATATGGAATTCCTTTGGACTGGTTACAAATTGTGAGTGCTTCCTGTGTATTATTGAATTTCAATAAATTTACTCAATTACTGAGGAGCAGAGAAACTCGAGTACTCGAATAGTAGACAAAAAATTTTATACTATTTAAAAAAATTGGAACCTTTCTCTCGCGTTCTCGATTTTCGGACTCAATTTTTCAGATTATCGAGACAATTTGATTTTTATATTTGTTGAAATGATTGGGAAGTACTGACAGGTCAATAAGATAATTACAAATATTTGGCGATTACCAAAAAACCGTAAATTTATTATGCAATTGACTCTTTGATAATAGCATTGATGAAAAGAAAAGAATTTTGCGATAATAAGAGCTTGCAAGCATCTATTTATTAATATGACTTTGATGATGTTCGGTCCACAAAATCGAAGTGAAATAATTAAATGATTAATCATCTGATGATTATTCATTCATTGGGCTCAAAATTATATGAAATTTCGTTGAACTGGTTATATACGGTGAGTTATTTCCGCATTTTATTACACAAAATGAATTCTATAAAATTTCGAATGACAATAATATTTAGAACAAGAAAAATGAATATTTCTAAGCCCTAGGGCATTTTTTTTGCAGCAAATAAATGAACTATCACTAGCAATAACTTTATGCAGTTTTGAATTTTTCTGCCTGAAGTGGAAATTATGATCAGGGGTGATTTTTTATGAGACGTCCAATGGGTATGGAGACTGGACCACTGTAGATGAATCTTCCCAATCGTAGGACCTTATTATATCGGATATAGGGCATTTCCTCGCTCTGTTTTTGATTTTTCTCCTTAGAATCACTCAATTCACGTTCTTTTGGCTCTGAACTTCCGTGTCTGAAGTAGAAATTATGGTCTGGGATGATTTTTTATGTGACATTCGATGGATATAGTAACATATATATATATATCATGTATACTTATATTATTTCACTTCATGTAGCGATTTTGCGATGACTAAAAATGTCATGCATTTTTTTATTTACGAAGTGCTTTTTTTCATGACAAAAAAGTGAAATATCATGAGCAAAAATTTTATACAGTCTTGAACAATCTTATGTTCCTCATTGTCACTACTAAATTGTAAGTTAGTCCTATAATCTGTAAGTAAGAAATAAAAGTATCAATTATTTTAGTTTCTTTCTAGTAAGTTCAACAACTTACCTTCGTCAGTTGTACTCGATCAACATTATAAAATCCATATACTTTGAACTTAAATAATCTGTTTGATTTCAGCATTATCATTATCATCATTTTTTTGAATCTTTTACTGTGGCCAAACCACTGTGATTCATAAATTTTTTGTGAAATTTTCTCCAACTGCAATTTATGCTCAAAATTAGATGATTTAATTTATTCTCCCTCTTTATTAACTATTTATTTCATACCTGATGGGAAATATCTTCAGCTGTATTACAGTATACAACAACTTGTATCATTACACCTAAAAAATGGAAGGTAAATGTGTAGAATAGGGGCCTTTTTTTATAAAATTTAAATAATTATCAAAGTCAAATCTTCGGAAAAAAATATGGAATGCGCAAGCAGGATTTGAACCCACGACCCTCTGATTACATGTCAGGTGCTCTGACCACTGAGCTATTGCGAGTTCCTATACTTTCCTTCAAATTTTTGACCAAGATAAATTACATCTTTTTCGCCACCTCCCTTCCCGAGGTATTTAAATTAAATTAAATTAATTTTATTTTTTGGAAAGGCCGCTATAGTACACATTTACCAAATGGAATACCAATGCGACAGCAGCTCCAAAATGATTTTCCGATAATTCCTGTGTAGAATAATTGCTAATGAGCAAGAGCATATGTTACTAGTTAATGATAACTGATAATGACAACCTTTTCTACACTGATTGCGCAAGCACAGAGATTGATACCAGCACCTATCATAATTGCCAGTATTCCAGGATTGAATGCATCCTCAATTTTCCGGCATGTCCTGTAAATTATGGATTAACGAAAACATAAGCAAATAAATAGAAACTCTACAGAAGTTGTTTGGAGGTAGGGATGTTCGATGCTTGAAAAAAATCGATTTTTTAATAATCGATGTTTTTTTATGTCGATGTTTTTCCATTAATGCATGGGAAAGAATGATCGGATTCTCGATTCATCGATGAGTAGCAAGAAGAAAAAATGAAGGTTTCATTTTCTAAAATTCTTATTATTAGAGTATAATTAATCATAACAAGCAGAAGCCCCACTCTCGGTGCGCTATTTACAAACCCCACTCCTTGTGCGACATTTAATATTTTGCCAATTCATATGGCCCAATTCTGAGTCATATTCCGATGAAATCACAAAATTGAAAAAAATAGCGTTTACAATGCTTCCATTCGGAAGCAGAAAGTGAATTAGAAAGTATGAGATGGATAAAGAAGTACAAGAAATTATTGTTTCTTCCGTAAATAATCCAAATCTCATGGATGATAAAGTATGGAACGAGTTCATGAATTTATGGTCAATCAATGTTGTTCATTTGACATGGAGATTTAAAAGTATCGGTTATATTGAATGGAAAACATCGAACATCGATGAATCGTCGACAAGAAAAATCGAGTAAAAAAGTCGATTATTTTTGAAAAATAACCGAAAAATTCGATGAATCGATTGATATCGCACATCTTTATTTCGAGGAATGAATCACTATGTGCCTCACTTTCTTAGTTCACAATGTTGTCTCCCAATTTCGAGTAATCGTCTCTCCAGTGTCCCATAATTGGTCCTGCTATCATTTTCTTTAACAATATTCTGTAATTTATCACCAACAGCCTTGAAAAATAATGATCATTTTCAGTATTATCTTATTACCAAGTATTGAGGACGTATTCGGTAATTTCCAAAATCGTACTCATTTGAATAAATGCTAAATCATGACTGATTATGAGCGTTACTGAAATCATGATATGAAATGCCTCCAAGAAATTGCATAATGTCCATTTCCACATTGTGTCAATTGCAAAAGGATATGCAACAGGAAGTATATTGGTTTCCGCGAATGTTTCATTAGCATTCAAAACATAGTATGTGAAAAGTGTTCTGTAATTTTTATTCAGAACTCTACTTATGAATAATTTCGAATCTCTATTATAATTTGAATTTATTGAAAATAGAATGACTCACCCAAATGGACGAATCAGATAAGACATGAGTGCAAACACCATGAATATACCATACAATTTAGGAAAAAAAAGATGCTTTCTTGCATTCTTAACAATTTCATCATTAACTCCACTTTCTAATTCTTCATCCCATCTTTTGCATATATGTCCATAAATTTCTTTCAATCTCATTTCTAGATAAAGCATTCGAAAACGCTTTAACATTTTTCAAAAAATTAAAAATTACTCAAACATGAAATTCGACATTCTTTTTTTTTTTAATTATTACTCTACCTGAATAATTGTTCCAATTGCACTTGCGATAACTGGAAGTGTTCCTAATGCTTCATAAACGTTTTTATCAAATTGAATGAAAAATTTTGCCACAAGAAATGGCTGAAGCAATACGTTTATTAAGAAAGGTAATACCAGATATTTCCACTTTATTTCAATAGAATCAGCATCAGCTATAGATACATTGTAGCCAAGTATTCCACTTAAATAATCAGCAATACTCATTATGCGCATGAATTTCCGTGAATTTAATTCTTCTTGATAATTTGATTTACGGATTTTCGTTGCATTTTCGTGAAAATCATCACTGAGAGTATTTTTTGATGCCATTTTTTCAGAATAGAGGCGTGCGTTCACTCAATTGAAGAAAATTGAAACATTCCATTTGCTAAAACCGTATTCTTGCTTTGAATATTTAATTTTTCACAACTTATTCCAATAATATTTCTCTTTTTTCATGCTATTACAATGATTTGATAGTTGTATTCGTTAGAGGAACTAAGAAATACTGACAGATTAATGAGTTATTATTATTACTAGGAGATTGTAAATCTATTATTAAAGATTACACTGCTCTGTATTTGACATTCAAAAAACAGCCCTAGCCGGAAAATCGCTCAATAATAATATGCTGCAGACAGTTATTCATTGGTAAAAGATCAATGAGAGCTTATCAACTAGATCACAATGAAATAATTCAACGATTGAGCTTGTGATAACAATCATGTAATAACAATGATCATTTATTCATTCAGTCCCGAAATTATATGAAGTTTCTCGAAACTGTTACAAATTATGAGTTATTCCCATGGGTTATTAAAGTCGAATAAATTCATTAAAATAGGGTAAACAGGACAGAAGAGTGGAAACTTCCGTATGATAGCACATTTTTTTAATGAAAAGAGAACAAAACAAAAGAAAAAATATGTATCTTCGATGATATCTAAAAAAAAACTTTTAATCATGCTTAAGGGGGGGGGGGGGGGGGTAAGGGTTTACGCGTGAAAAAAAACGCTTTTTTTACGAATTTTTTTTAGTCGTATGGATTGAGCAACTTTATTGAAACCTCTTGAACATTATCAAGTATAGATTCAACAACATGAAGTAATTTTTTTATACGAAAATATTCACAAACAAGCCAGTGACGGAGCTTTTCTGAGAACGTCTATTGAAATAGACGATTTGCGGTGATCACTGTATCTCAGCTGGAAATTACCAGAAATAAAAATCCATTGAAATTTAGTCAAAGTATCATGAAATCCTCCCCCCAACGTTCTCTGATTATTTTTTTTTATTTTTCAATTTTTGGTGGTCATGAAACTGCTATTTTTTTACAAAAAATTGCGCCATTTTGTGGCACAATTTTTGTGGAAAACCCCTTTAATGTAAAAAAAAAAAATAATCAAAGAACGTTGGGGGGAGGATTTAATAATATTTTGACAAAATTTCAATGGTTTTTTATTTCTGATAATTTCCAGCTGAGATACAGTGATCACCGCAAATCGTCTATTTCAAAGAAACGTTCTTGGAAAAGCTCCGTTGTTAGTGGATATTTTCGCATAAAAAAATTACTCAATGTTGTTCAATCCATGCTTAATAATGTTCAAAAGGTTTCAATAAATCTGCTTAATCTATACGTCTAAAAAAAAATCATAAAAAAAGTGTTTTTTTCTCCACGCGGAAACCCTTACCCCCCCCCCCCCCACCCCCCTTAACAATCTTCATAATTATTAACATTTTTTTTTCAAATGAGCTTGAACCATAATATATTCCAAGAAAATTGAAGTAAGGTATAGAATATTGAAAATTCATACGAATTTTGAATAATTAATTTTTTTCAAACACGATGCAAACTGAAGATTTTCAAGCAATAATGCATTTTTTTATATCAAGCAAGTGAAATATCATAAGCAATAACTTTATACATTCTTAAAAGATCTTATGTTCCTCAATGCCACTACTAAATTGTAACTTAGTCCTATAATCTGTAAGTGAGAAATAAAAGTATCAATTATCTTAGTTTCCTTCTAGTAAGTTTAATAAATTACCTTCGTCAATTGTACTCGATCAACATTATATAATCCGTATGCTTTGAACTTAAATGATATGTTAGATTTCAGCATTATTATTATCATCATTTTTTGAAATCTTTTACTGTGGCCAACCCACTGTGATTCATACATTTTTCGTGAAATTTTCTCCAACTGCAATTTCATGCACAAAATTAGATGATTCAATTTATTTCTCCTCTTTATTAATTGTTTATTCCATACCTGATGTGAAATATCTTCAGCTGTATTACAGTATATAACAGTTTGTATCATTACACCGGAAAAATGGAATATCAATGTAACAGCAGCTCCAAAATGATTTTCCGATAGTTCCTGTGTAGGATAATTGCTAATAAGCAAGAACATATGTTACTAGTTAATGATAATTAATAATGACAACCTTTTCCACGTTGATTGCACAAGCACAGAGATTAATACCAGCACCTATCATAATTGCCAGTAATCCCGGATTGAATGCATCCTTAATTTTTCGACATGTTCTGTAAATTATGGATTAACGAAAACATGAGCAAATAAATAGAATCTCATCGGATATAATTAGTGTGGCTTTCTCGTCAGCGTGACAGAAAGGCACATTAAGGCTCTGTACGAATCCGACTGTGCTGATCAGGGTTTTACATGGTTTCCCCTGGTTCACGGCAAAAAAAAAGCAGATGAAAGGAGTGGGTATAAAATCGGAAAAAGAGGTAATACCAATGAAATAAATAAAAAAAACAAAAAAAAAAAAAAACTCTGTGACAGTTGTTTCGAGGAATAAATAACTATGTGCCTCACTCTCTTAATTCACAATGTTGTCTTCCAATTTTAAGTAATCGTCTCTCCAGTGTCCCATAATTTGTCCTGCTATCATTTTCTTCAATAATATTCCGTAATTTATCACCAACAGCCTTGAAAAATAATTATTATTTTCAATATTATCTTATTAACAAGTATTCAGAACGTATTCGGTAATTTCCAAAATCTTACTCACTTGAATCTGTAATGAGAGTAGTGCACACATTTGAACAAATGATAAATCATTACTGATTATAAGAGTTACTGCAATCGTTAAATCAAATGCTTCCAAAAAATTACAAATTGACCATTTCCACATTGTGTCAATTGCAAAAGGATATGCAGCAGGAAGTATATTTGTTTCCGTGAATGTTTCATTACCATTCATAACATAATATGTAAAAAGTGTCCTGTAAATTTCATTCAGTACCCTACTTGTGAATAATTTCAAATCTCTATTATAATTTGAATTTATTGAAAATAGAATGACTCACCCAAATGGACGAATCAAATAAGACAAGAGTGCAGACACCATAAACATACTATATAATTTAGAAAGAAAAAGATGCTTTCTCGCATTCTTAACAATCGCATCATTAATTCCACATTGTAATTCTTCATTCCACCCTTTGCATATATATCGATAAATTTCTTTCAATTCTATTTCTAGATAAAGCACTCGAAAACGCTTTAACATTTTGTGAAAAATTTCAAATTACTTAAACAGAAAATTTGACATTTTTCTTTTTTTGAATGATTACTTTACCTGAACAATTGTTCCAATTCCAGATGCGATGATTGGAAGTGTCCCTAGTGTTTCATAAATATTTTTATGAAGTTGAATGAAAAATTTTGCCACAAGAAATGGCCGAAATAATACGTGTATTAAAAAAGGTAATGTCATATATTTCCATTTTATTTCAGTAAAATCAGCATCAGCTATAGATACATTGTAGCCAAGTATTCCACTTAAATAATCAGCAATAGTTATTATGCGTATGAATTTCCGTGAATTTAATTCTTCTTGATAATTTGATTTACAGATTTTCGTTGAATTTTCGTGAAAATCATCACTGAGAGTATTTTTTGATGGCATTTTTCAGAATAAAGGCGTGCGTTCACTCAATTGAAGAAATTTAAAACATTCCATTTGCTAACACCGTATTCTTGCTTTTAATATTTAATTTTTCACAACTTTTTACAATAATATTTTTCTTTTTTCATGCTATCACAATAATTTGGTAGTTGTATTCGTTGGAGGAACTAAGAAATACTGACAGGTTAATGGGTTATTACTATTACTAGGAATTTGTAAATTTATTATTAAAGATTACGCTGCTCTCTATTTTACATCCAAAAAACAGCCCTAGGTGGAAAATTGCTCAATAATAATATGTTGCAGACAGTTATTCATTGGTAAAATATCAATAAGAGCTTATCAACTAGATCACAATGAAATAATTGAACGATTAAGCTTGTGATAACAATCATGTAATAGCAATGAATATTTATTCATTGACTCCTGAAATTATCTCAAGCTTCTCGGACTTGTTACAAATTATGAGTTATTCCCATGGGTTATTGAGTTTGAATAAATTCATTAGAATAGGGTGAACAGGACGAAAAAGTGGAAACTTCCGCATGATAGCACTTTTTTTTCATAGAAAGAGAACAAAACAAAAAATATATATATATATCTTTGATGATATCTAAAAAAAAAAATTTCAATTATGCTTAACAATCTTCATAATTAATAACATTTTCTTTTAATCAGCTTAAACCATAATATATTCCAAGAAAATTGAAAAAAGATATAGAATATTGAAAATTCATATGAATTTTTAATAATTATTTTTTTTCAAACACGATACAAAAAAGAAGATCTTCAAGCAACAGTGCATTTTTTCATAAGCAAGTTTTTCAAGCAAGTGAAATATCATAATCAATAACTTTATACATTCTTAAAAGATCTTATGTTCCTCAATGCGACTACTAAATTGTAAGTTAGTCCTATAATCTGTAAATAAGAAATAAAAGTATCATATATTTTAGTTTCCTTCTAGTGAGTTTAATAAATTACCTTCGTCAATTGTACTCGATCAACATTATAAAATCCATATGTCTTGAATTTAAATGGTATGCTAGATCTCAGCATTATCATTAAAGTCATTTTTTTAAATTTTTTACTGCGGCCAAACCACTGTGATTCGTAAATTTTTTGTGAAATTTTTTCCAACTGCAATTTATGCACAAAATTAGATGATTCAATTTATTCCTCCTCTTTATTAATTGTTTATTCTATACCTGATGGGAAATATCTTCAGCTGTATTACAGTATATAACAGTTTGTATCATTACACCGGAAAAGTGGAATATCAATGTAACAGCAGCTCCAAAATGATTTTCCGATAGTTCCTGTGTAGAATAATTACTGATAAGCAAAAGCATATGTTACTAGTTAATGATAATTAATAATGACAACCTTTTCAACACTTATTGCACAAGCACAAAGATGAATACCAGCACCTATCATAATAGCAAGTATTCCAGGATTGAATGCATCCTCAATTTTCTGGCATATCCTGAAAATTATGATTAATGGACCTCTGGCAGATTCGTCGATGGTTGTTCGATCATGTCGACTATTTCACAATCTCGATCATCAGTCAATCATAACTCGATTAAAAATCGTTTCGTACAATTGAATTGTGGATTTAAGTAGTTAACTCGATCGCTGGTCGACCATAATTCAATTGTACAATTCTACTTTTCATCGAGCTGTGGTCGACTGATGATCGAGTTTGTGAAATAGTTGATCAGGTTAGTGATGGGAGCCAAAAAAGTGACGCTCATTTGACCGTCAATTGACCAGCCGGCCATACCTGACAATTTTGGTCAAAAAATAATGACCAAATCGTGGATCAGAAAATTGACCAAACATAGTTTTGACGGTCAAATTCCATCTAAATAGACCGTAGACTATTTCCTCATTAAAAATATATGATTCCACTAAAAATGACAGAAAAATGACCTAAGAACAAATTGACGATCATTTTCCATCTAATTGTCGGATATTAATATCGAGTTTGATTCTTTATTCTTGAAATGGGTATTTTAATCGCGGATATTTTACCAAAAATGCGAAATACTCCATGACTTTTGGAAATAAATGATTTCTATGAGTATTTGCATTGAATTTTTAAAAAATCATGAAAATTACCAAAAAAGTGACCGAAAATAAAATTGACGGTCAATTTTCATCTATGTAGATGGATTTTGACATTTATTTCTCCTGACTGATCATTTGAACTTTTGACCGTCAATTTTCAACGAAATTCACGGTCAAGTCAGAAATGTTCACGAAACGGTCAGTTGACAACTGACGTGACCAATTTCAAAATTGACCATCACTTTACATCTCTAAATCAGGTTGATCTACCAATTTGCCAGGGAAACACAAGCAATTGAATAAAAATTTTATAGAAGTTGAATGAAATTAATATGATATATTTCAAAAAACAAATAACTGTGTCTCACTCTCTTAATTCACAATGCTGTCTTCCAATTTTAAGTAATCGTCTCTCCAGTCTGCCATCATTCGCCCTATTTTCATTTTCTTCAACAATATTCTGCAATTTATCACCAACAGCCTGGAAAAATAATTATTCTTCTCAGTATTATCTTATTAAAAAGTATGGAAAACGTATTCGGTAATTTTCAAAAATCGTATTCACTTGAATCTGCAATGAGAGTAGTGCACACATTTGTACAAAACCTAAATCATTACTGATTATCAGTGTTACTGAAATCGTTATATGAAATGCCTCCAAAAAACTACAAAATGCCCATTTCCACATTGTGTCAATTGCAAAAGGATATGCAACAGGAAGTATATTTGTTTCCGTGAATGTTTCATTACCATTCAGAACATAGTATGTAAAAAGTGTTCTGTAAATTTTATTCAGTACTCTCCTTATGAATAATTCCAAATCTCAATTATAATTTGAATTTATTGATAATATAATGACTCACCCAAATGGACGAATTAGATAAGATATGAGTGCAGACATTACAAACTTAGTATACAATTTAGAAAAAACAAGATGCTTTCTTGCATTTTTAACAATTTCATCATTAATTCCATTTTGTAATTCTTCATCCCATCTTTTGCATATATTTCCATAAATTTCTTTCAATTCTATTTCCAGATAAAGCACTCGACAACGCTTCAACATTTTTCGAAACATTTCAAATTACTTGAATTGGAAATTTGACATTCTTTTTTTTTAAAATTATTACTTTACCTGAACAACTGTTTCAATTGCACTTACTATAGCTGGAAGTACCTCTAATGCTTCATAAATATTTTTATTAAACTGAATGAAAAATTTCGCTACAAGAAATGGCTGAAGAAATATATTTATTAAAAAAGGTAGTGCAAGATATTTCCATTTTATTACAGTAGAATCAGCATCAGCTATAGATACATTGTAGCCAAGTATTCCACTTAAATAATCAGCAATAGTTATTATGCGCATGAATTTCCGTGAATTTAATTCTTCTTGATAATTTGATTTACGGAATTCAATAGAATCTTCGTAAAAATTGTCGCGAAAACGACGTTTTGTTGGCATTTTTCAAAATTGATGCGTACGTTCACTCAATTGAAGGAATTTAAAAAAAAAAGCCCTTTGCTAAAACTGCGTTGTTGCTTTACATACTTAACTTTTGCGATTCATCATAATTATTTAATCGTTACATTCGTTGAAGAAACTGGAAAGTACTGATAGGTATTTCACAGTCGACATAGTATTATCAAGAATCGCTTAACAATAATATGTTGCAGACAGTTATTCATTGATTGGAGATTAATAATAGGCCATCAACCGAATCGCAATTAAATAATTAAAGAATTAATCGTGTAATGATTATTATTTATTCATTGAGTCCTGAAATAATATGAAATTTTTTTTGCACTGGTTAGAAAATTACAACCTATTCCCATGTGTTATTGAAGTTTAATGAATAAATCATATGAATTTTGAATAGTAATTGTATCCAAAATAGAGCGAAAAAATTAAAATTTTCAAGCAATAGTGCATTTTTTCATGACAAAAAAGTGAAATATCTGTAAGCAATAACTTTAAACAGTCTTGAATGATCTTATGTTCCTCAATGCCACTACTAAATTATAAGTGACTGATATAATCTGTAAATAAGAAATGAAAGTATTAATTGTCTTAGTTTCTTTCTAGTGAGTTCAACAAATTACCTTTGTTAATTGTACTCGATCAACATTATATAATCCATATGTTTTGAATTTAAATGGTATGTTAGATCTCAGCATTATCATTGTCATCATTTTTTGAAATTTTTTACTGTGGCCGAACCACTGTGATTCGTAAATTTTTTGTGAAATTATCTCCAACTACAATTTATACTCAGAGTTAGATGATTCCATTCATATTCCTTCTTTTATTAATTGTTTATTTCATACCTGATTAGAAATATCTTCGGCTGCATTACAATAACTAACAGTTTGTATCATTATAACGAAAAAATGAAACACCAATGCGGCAACAGCTCCGGAATGATTTTCCGATAATTCCTGTGCAGAATAATTGCCAATAAATTGGGGCATATACTACTACCCAAGAAAAAATGTTTAGATCAAATTAGATCTGATCAGAGCGTGCCAATTCTCAGATCTGATCAGATCTAGAGAACTCAGATGTAATTAGATCTGCTCAGATCTAATTTGATCTGATCAGATCTGAACATTTTTTCCCGGGTAGTTAATGATAATTGATAATTACAACCTTTTCCATACTGATTGCAAGAGTACAGAGATTAATACTAGCACCTATCATAATTGCCAGCATTCCAGGATTGAATGCATTCTCAATTTTCCGGCATGTCCTGTAAATTAGCAGGGAATACATAAGCAGATGTTAAGGAATTAAGGAGAATCTGGAGAAAATCTCAACGAACTTTCAACGTGAAACACGGTAAAAACGAAAAAAATGCCGTTTTTCATGTTAAACGTTCATTCAAAATACATTGGTCCTCCCATAGCGTTCAGCGTACTTTTAACCGGATTTACACAGTTTTCAAACGGAATTTACACAGTGTTTACGTAGCATTTAAACGGAATTGATACAGCATAAATATTGCACAATAAAACGGTATATATCCCGCATTCATACGGTTTTTATTCCGCATTTCCGAAACCGCAAGGGATAAAAATACAATAGAAGTTGAATGGAATTAATAAGACATGTTTTGAAAAACAAGTAACTATGTGTCTCACTCTCTTAATTCACAATGTTGTCTTCCAATTTCAAGTAATCGTCTCACCAGTCTCTCATCATTTGTCCTGCTATCATTTTCTTTAACAATAACCTTTAATTTATCACCAACAGCCTTGAAAAATAATAATAATATTCAGTACTATTTTATGGAAAAGTATTTGAGACTACATTTGGTAATTACCAAGATCGCACTCACTTGAATTTGTAATGACAATAGTGCACACATTTGGACAAATGATAAATCATTACTGATCATAATTGTTACTGTATTTGTTATGAGAAATGCCTCCAAAGAATTACACAATGCCCATTTCCACATTGTATCAATTGCAAAAGGATAAACAATAGGAAGTATATTTGTTTTCGTAAATGTTTCATTACCATTTAAAACATAGTATGTAAAAAGTATTCTGTAATTTTTAATCAGTATTCTATTTATGAATAATTTTGAATATCTATTATAATTTAAATTCATTAAAAAATAGAATAACTCACCCAAATGGACGAATCAGATAAGACATGAGTGCAATTACTACAAATCTACTATACAATTTAGATAAAAAAAGATGTTTTCTTGCATTCTTAATAATTTCATCGTTAATTCCATTTTCTAATTCTTCATCCCACTTTTTAAATATATTTCCATAAATTTCTTTCAATTCCATTTCCAGATAAAGAACTCGAAAACGCTTCAACATTATTCAAAAACTAATAAAATTACTTGAACAGAAGATTTGAAATTTTTTTTTTGTTTCAATCAGTATTTTACCTGAAGAAATGCTGTAACTCCAGTCACGATATTTGGAAGTACCTGTAATGCTTTATAAAAATCTATATTCCATTGAATGTAAAATTTCACCACAAATAATGGATGAAGCACTAAATTTATTAAAAAAGGAAATGCCAAATGTTTCCATTTTATTTGAGTAGAATCAGCATTAGCTATAGATACATCGTAGCCAAGTATACCACAGATATAATCTGCAGTAGTTATTATACGCATGAATTTTCGGGAATTTAACTCGTTTTTATAATTTGATTCACAAAATTCCGTAGAATCTTCGAGATAATCATCGCTAAAAGTACTTTCTGTTGACATTTTTCGAAATCAGAGCGTAGATTCACTCAATTGGAGGAATCTAAAAATTTTTTTCGCTAAAATTGCGTTGTTGCCTCTAATATGGAACTCTTCAAAATTTATCACAATAATTTGATCGTTACATTCTTTGAAGAGACTGGAAAGTACTGAAAGGCCAATATTGAATACATTCTTTTTGCGACTACCAGGAAGTCATGAATTTATTATTATATTAAATTGCTAATGATTACATTGTTCTATATTTGGTATTTTAAGAACAACCCTGGGTAGAAAATCACTTAATAATAATATGTTGCAGACAAATATTCATTGATATGAGATTAATAATAGCTCATCAACCAAAGCGCGATTAAATAATCAAATGTAGTAAAATAATATTTTTATTTAGTTGGATCCTTACCTTTAAAGTGCTAGGCACATCTGCTGAATTATGATTATTGGATATTGGCTATGGAATTGGTTTCTTTTAAGTTTTTATTGAAATGACTACGCGTTTTCCCATCAAAAGTTTTCCCTCTTATTAATTACCTATGCGTTACAATTTCCCAAATAATATTTCTAATATTTCTAATGTCACTAAAATCTATGAAGCGAATATTCATGAGAGAGATTTATGTTCTTGAATTGAAACTTTTCTAAAGTACTACGATTTTGACCAATTGTCAAAAAGAATGATCTAAAGATTTTCGCAAGCGACCAGATTAATTAAGAATTATAATGTTAAATAAACTCACGTTAATTTTTGATTTTTATGAAGTCCGCGAAATGAGCCAAAGTCCACTCGCGGGGAAAAAAATGTGTCCTGTCACAATTATTTAATACACACGTAATAGATAATTCGCAATCTATCGGCCGGTGTGATCCAGGATCGATGCTACGTAGATGGGCGTAATTGCTGACGTCCTGGTTACTCAGATTGACTCGAAATCGCTGGGCAGTTGATTCACTGATTCCAGAGTTACGTTGACGAGTTTCTGAGGAGCCTTGCCTCTGGTACGGACTATTTGGTCGTTAGGACGGAACTAATTTTTAATTCGATCGCGATCGCGCTTCACGTGTGCCGTTTGGTCCATTTCGCTGACTCGCGATTTTGGATGTTTCTGCAGGTGCAAATTGGTTGACAACGCGAATTCTGTTCTCTCTTTTACGTATTTTATAAGTTAACTGAAGTCATTTTTAATTTTGAATTGAAAATAATATAACTCTAATAATGAAAAATAAATTGAATAAATTTATAAAAATTCAAAAACAACACAAACGATTAATCATCTAATGATCATTTAGTCATTGGATCCTTGAACAATATGAAATTTCGTTGAACTGGTTATAAGTTATGAATTTTTCCCATGCTTCATCATAATTGAATGAATGAATTATATGAACTACGACTTTCCAACGGAATTATACCAATTTATCGGATTTTGAATGGCAATAATATTCGAAACAGGGTGTAGAAATGGAAATTTTCCAAGCAATAGTGCATTTATTTTATAATAAATGAATGGAATGTCATTAGAAATAACTTTATGAATTCTTGAAAGACCTTATCTTTCTCAATGCCACTACTAAATTGTAAGCTAGTGCTATAATCTGTAAATAAAAAATAAAAGTATCAATTATCTTAGTTTCCTTCTAGTGAATTCAATAAATTACCTTTGTTAATTGTACTCGATCAACATTATATAATCCATATGTTCTGAATTTGAATGGTATGTTAGATTTCAGCATTATCATTATCATCATTTTTTGAAATCTTTTGCTGTACCCAACCCACTGTGATTGGTAAATTTTTTGTGAAATTTTCTCCAACTGCAATTTATGCTCAAAATTAGATGACTCCATTTATTTCTTCTCTTTTATCAATTGTTCATTTCATACCTGATGAGAAATATCTTCAGCTGTGTTACAGCACACAGCAATTCGTATCATTGCAGCTGATAAATGGATTATCCATGTGACTGCAGCTCCAAAATGGTTTTCCGATAGTGCCTGCATAGAATATTTGTTAATAAGTAGGAGCATATGTTCCAAGTTAATAATAATTGTTAATGACGACCTTTTCCATATGAATCGCACAAGCACAGAGATTGATACTACCACCTATCATAGCTATCAGTAGTCCAGGATTGAATGCATTCTCAATTTTCTCACATATCCTGTAAATAATGAGTTGCGTAACGAAACATCCGCCACAAAATCTTCGCAAAATAAAGTATCCGCAATGAAGATATCCACCGACAAAGTATTCATGAACAAAAACAAAACAATCATAAACAAAATCAATAATTTACACAATTATGAATGAATAAAATTAATAATTATCCGTGGATATTTTGTCCGCGGACATTTAAGCGTGTCAGCAATAATGACTAACGGAAACATAAGCGAATAGATAGAAACTCCACGGAAGCTGAATGGAATCGATACGAGATGTTTAACAAATCAAATAACTATGTGTCTTACTCTCTCAGTTCACAATGTTGTCTTCCAATTTCAAGTAATCGTCTCTCCAATCTGCCATCATTTGCCCTGCTATCATTTTCTTTAACAATATACTGTAATCTATCACCAACAGCCTTGAAAAATAATCATCATTTTCCAGCATTATCTTATTAACAAGTTTTGAGAACTCATTCGGTAATTTCAGATCTCATACTCACTTGGATCTGTAATGAGAGTAGTGCACACATATGAATAAATGATAAATCATTACTGATTGCCATCATTATTCCATTCATTAGAGAAAATCCCTCATAAAAATTACACAGTCCCCATTTCCACATTGTATCAATTGGAAAAGGATATGCAAGTGGAAGGATATTAGTTTCCGTGAATGTTTGATTACCGTTCCAAACATAGTATGTAAAAAGTACTCTGCAAATTTCATCCAGCATTCTACTCATGAACAATTTCGATATCGAGTGAGTCGTCCAGTGATCGGACGAATGACACTCGTCAGACACCAATGATCGAACATAAGAAATTTGATAATGACTGATATATTCATCACTTTCATAGGCTCTAATCTGAGTTGATGGACATTACATTTTGTTTCGAAGATCAGAAAAATGATATTTCACTGTATTATCAATTTTTTTCAGGATAAATACGTTAAATAGTTCAATCACTGGACAAGTTCGAACACTGGTCAACTCACCCTATTTATTATAATTTGAACTCATTGAAAAGGAACTCACTCAAATGGTCGAAGAAGATAAGATATGAGGACAAGTACTAGAATCGTACCATGAAACTTAAAATAAGAAATATGCTTTTTTGCATTTTTAACAATTTCATCATTAATTCCATTTTTTAATTCTTCATCCCACCTTTTGTATACATCTCCATAAATTTCCTTCAATTCCACTTCGAGATAAAGTATTCGACAACGCTTTAACATTATTTGAAATTTTTTTAATTACTCAAACAAGAAATTTGAAATTTCTTCTCTCTTTGAATTATTATATTACCTGAAGAACTATCTCCAATCCACCTTCAATAGATGGAAGTACCGCCAATGCTCCGTAAACATCTTTATCAAACTGAATGAAAAATTTTACCATACTCAATGGCTGACATAACACACTTATTAAAAAAGGGAGTGCCAGCTTTTTCCATTTCATTTCAATAGAATCAGCATTAGCTAAAGATACATTATAGGCAAGTATTCCACTGAAATAATCAGCAATAGTTATTATGCGCCTGAACTTTCGTGAATTTAACTCTTCTTGATAATTCGAATTCCGAATCTCAATTGAATTTTCATGAAAATCGCCGCGAGAAGTACTCCTTGTTGGCATTTTCCCAAAATAAAGGCGTATTTTCACTCAATTGAAGAAATTTAAAAAGTTCCTTTTGTTAAAATCGCATTGCTGCTTTTGATACTCAGCTTTTCACAATTTATTATAATAATTTAATAGTTACACTCGTTGAAGAGATTGGGAAGTAGTGACTGGCTAATGAGTTAACTCCAGATCTTTTGTAATTACCAGAAAATCATGAATTTATCATAACATTAAATTGTTAATAATTACATTGATCTGTATTCGGTAGTCAAAAAACTACCCTGAGTGGAAAGTCGCTCGATAATAATACGTTGCAGTTATTCATTGATAGGAGATTAATAATAGCCCATTAACTAAATTGAAATGAAATAATTAAACGATTGATCATCTAATGATCATTTATTCATTGGATCCTCAAATAATATGAAATTTCGTTGAACTGGTTGTAAATTTTGGATTTTTCCCATGCTTCATCAGAATTGAATGAATGACCTATATGACTTACAACTCTCCAACGGAATCATACCAATTTCTCCAAAGCGTCACCATAGTATCACTTTACCGAATTTTGAATGATAATAATATTCGAAACAGGGCGTAAAAATGAAAATTTTCCAAGCAATAGTGCATTTATTTCATAATAAATAAATGGAATATCATTAGAAATAACTTTATGAATTCTTAAAAGATCTTATGTTTCTCAATGCCACTACTAAATTGTAAGCTAGTGCTATAATCTGTAAATAAAATATAAAAGTATCAATTATCTTAGTTTCCTTCTAGTGAGTTCAATAAATTACCTTTGTCAATTGTGCTCGATCAACATTATATAATCCATATGTTCTGAATTTAAATGGTATGTTAGATTTCAGCATCATCGTTATCATCATTTTTTGAAATCTTTTGCTGTGGCCAATCCACTGTGATTGGTAAATTTTTTGTGAAATTTTCTCCAACTGCAATTTATGCTCAAAATCAGATGACTTCATTTATTTCTCCTCTTTTATCAATTGTTCATTTCATACCTGATGAGAAATATCTTCAGCTGTGTTACAGTACACAGCAGTTCGTATCATTACAGCTGATAAATGAATTACCCATGTGACAGCAGCTCCAAAATGGTTTTCCGATAGTGCCTGCATAGAATATTCGTTGATAAGTAGGGGCATTTGTTTCTAGTTGATAATAATTGTTAATGACAACCTTTTCTATATGAATTGCACAAGCACAGAGATGGATACTACCACCTAGCATAGCTATCAGTAGTCCAGGATTGAATGCATCCTCAATCTTCTCACATATCCTGTAAATAATGAGTTGCGTAACGGAATATCCGCGACAAAATTTTCGCAAAATAAAATATCCACCGACAAAGTATTCATGGACAAAAACAAAACAATCATTAACAAAATCAATAATTATCCGTGGATATTTTGTCCGCGGACATTTAAGCGTGTCACCAATAATGATCAACGGAAACATAAGCAAATAGATAGAAACTCCATGAAAGTTGAATGGAATCGATACGAGATGTTTAACAAATTGAATAACTATGTGTCTCACTCTCTCAGTTCACAATGTTGTCTTCCAATTACAAGTAATCGTGTCTCCAATCCGCCATCATTTGTCCTGCTATCATTTTCTCTAACAATATTCTGTAATTTATCACCAACAGCCTTGAAAAATAATCATCATTTTTCAGTATTATCTTATCAACAAGTTTTGAGAACGCATTCGGTAAGTTCAGAGTTCATACTCACTTGAATCAGTAATGAGAGTAGTGCACACATATGAATAAATGATAAATCATTACTGATTGCCATCATTACTCCATTTATAAAAGAAAATCCCTCATAAAAATTACATAGCCCCCATTTCCACATCGTATCAATTGCAAAAGGATATGCAAGTGGAAGGATATTAGTTTGCGTAAATGTTTGATTACCATTCAAAACATAGTATGTAAAAAGTACTCTGCAAATTTCATTCAGCATTCTACTCATGAACAATTTCGATATAGGGTGAGTCGACCAGTGATCGGACGGATGAGACTCGTCAGACACCAATGATCGAACATAAGAAATTCGATAATAACTGATATATTCATCACTTTCATACGCTCTTATCTGAGTTGATGGACATTACATTTTGTTTCGAAGATCAGAAAAATGATATTTCACTGTATTATGAATTTTTTCAGGATAAATACGTTAAATAGTTCAATCACTGGACAAGTTCGAGCACTGGTCAACTCACGTTATTCATTATAATTTGAACTTATTGAAAATGAACTCACTCAAATGGTCGAAGAAGATAAAATATGAGGACAAGTACTAGAAGCGTACCATGAAACTTGAAATAAGAAATATGCTTTTTTGCATTTTTAACAATTTCATCATTAATTCCATTTTGTACTTCTTCATCCCACCTTTTGTATACATCTCCATAAATTTTCTTCAATTCCACTTCGAGATAAAGTATTCGACAACGCTTTAACATTATTTAAAATTTTGAAAATTACTCAAACAGAAAATTTAAAATTTCTTTTTTCTTTGGATTATCATATTACCTGAAGAATTATTGCCAATCCACCTTCAACAGATGGAAGTACCGCCAATGCTCCGTAAACATCTTTCTCAAATTGAATGAAAAATTTTACCACACTCAATGGCTGACATAACACAGTTATTAAAAAAGGGAATGCCAACTTTTTCCATTTTATTTCAATAGAATCAGCATTAGCTAAAGATACTTTGTAGCCAAGTATTCCACTGAAATAATCAGCAATAGTTATTATGCGTCTGAACTTCCGTGAATTCAACTCTTCTTGATAATTCGAACTACGAATTTCAATTGAATTTTCGTGAAAATCGCCGCGAGAAGTACTCCTTGTTGGCATTTTTCCCAAATACAGGCGTATTTTCACTCAATTGAAGAAATTTAGGAAGTTCACTTTGTTAAAATCGCGTTGCTGTTTTTGCTACACAGCTTTTCACAATTTATCACAGTAATTCAATAGTTACATTCGTTGAAGAAATTGTGAAGTACTGACTGATCAATGAGTTAACTGCAGATTTTTTGTAATCACCAGAAAATCGTGAATTTATTATTACATTATATTGTTAATAAGTACATAGTTCTGTATTCGGTAGTCAAAAAACTACCCCGAGTGGAGAGTCACTCGATAATAATACGTTGCAAGTAGTAAAGCAGTAGCGGTTCGAACTCATCAATGACCTTCAAAATGAGTCATCACTCGTAGAGGTCATCGGTGGCTCGGAACCGTGGGGAGGGGGTGAGGAGGGGGCAGGGGTGGAACATTCTAGAATGTTCTACGGGGAGGGGGATAAGTGGCCGGAGAGGGAAGGGGGTGATGAGGGGCAAAAGGGGATGGAACATTCCAGAATGTTCGATGGGGGGATGGAGAAGTCTACGATAAGGGGATGGAAGCAAGAGGGAGATAGAAAATTTTAGAATGTTCTATGGCAAGGAAAAATTTCAATTGTTTTCATTCACACGATTTGTGAAAAATTCACAGCTGTTGAATCGACCACCAAGAAAACGTATCCTTAAAATTCCTTGAGCAGCAACAGATTTCAAAGAGTCGAATTCTGCCTGCGAATCGGAAAGGAATGAATACAATCGCTGGATACTAAACATTCAAATGAAAAATCATTCCAGGAATCTCATCACAATCTAAAGAGGATATCAAAGACATTGTTAGCTGTAAACAATTCGTAGAAATGCATTGTAATTTGAGCATCTTTCGGTCACATCAAACAGCGATGTAATTTGATCCTTTTCACGAAAACTTATAAATCATTTGTTGAACAAAAACTCTGAAAACTGATAAAGATTCTCGAATGTTCTTCCTTAGCGAAAAATAATTCCAGGAATTGTACTTTGCTCAAGGACATCGTAGTAAACAATTTTCAGTCACATCAAAGAAAGATGTAATTTGATCCTTTTCATGAAAACTGAGGTAAATATGCAGGATATGCGCGATTGAATAATCAAACGATTAATCATCTCTTGATCATTCATTTATTGGATCCTCAAATAATATGAAATTTCATTGATCTGGTTATAAATTATGAATTTTCCCTATGCTTTATCAGAATTGAATGAATGAATTATCTGAATTAGGACTTTTCAACGGAATTATACCAGTTACTGCAAAGCGTCGTTATAGTACGACTTTACCGAATTTTGAATGATAATGATATTCGAAATAGGGCGTAAAATGGAAATTTTCCAAGCAATAGTACATTTACTTTATAATAAATAAATAAAATATCATTAGAAATATTTTTATAAAGTCTTGAAAGACCTTATGTTTCTCAATGCCACTACTAAATTGTAAGTTAGTGCTATAATCTGTAAATAAAAAATACAAGTATCAATTATCTTAGTTTCCTTCTAGTGAGTTCAATAAATTACCTTTGTCAATTGTACTCGATCAACATTATATAATCCATATGCTTTGAACTTATATGGTATGTTAGATCTCAGCATTATAATTATCGTCATTTTTTGAAATTTCTTACTGTGCCCAACCCACTGTGATTCGTAAATTTTTTGTGAAATTTTCTCCAACTGCAATTTATGCTCAAAATTAGATCATTCCATTTATTTCTCCTCTTTTATTAATTGTTTATTTTATACCTGATGGGAAATATCTTCAGCCGTGTTACAGTACATAGCAGTTTGTAGCATTACACCTAAAAAATGGAATATCAATGTGACAGCAGCTCCAAAATGGTTTTCCGATAGTGCCTGCATAGAATAATTGTTAATAAGTAGGGGCATATGTTCTTAGTTAATAATAATTGTTAATGACGACCTTTTCCATATGAATTGCACAAGCACAGAGATTGATACTAGCACCTATCATAATTGCCAGTATTCCAGGATTGAATGCATCCTCGATTTTCTGACATATCCTGTAGATAATGGGTTACGTAACAGAATATCCACGACAAAATCTCCATAACAAAAATATCCGCGGACAAAATATTCATGGACAAAAAAAAGCAATCATTAACAAAACCAATAATTCACACAATTATGAATGAATAAAATCAATAATTATCCGTAGATATTTTATCACCGATATTTTGTCTGCGGACATTTAAACGAGTCGTTAATAAGATTAACGGAGACATAAGCAAATATATAGAAACTTCATGGAAGCTGAATGGAATCAATACGAGATGTTTAACAAATTAAATAACTATGTGTCTCACTCTCTCAGTTCACAATGTTGTCTTCCAATTTCAAGTAATCGTCTCTCCAATCCGCCATCATTTGTCCTGCTATCATTTTCTTTAACAATATTCTGTAATTTATCACCAACAGCCTTGAAAAATAATCATCATTTTCCAGCATTATCTTATTAACAAGTTTTGAGAACGCATTCGGTAATTTCAGAGTTCATACTCACTTGAATCTGTAATGAAAGTAGTGCGCACATTTGAACAAATGATAAATCATTACTGATTGATACCATTATTGCATTTGTTAGAGCAAATCCCTCCAAAAAATTACAAAGTCCCCATTTCCACATTGTGTTAATTGCAAAAGGATATGCAAGTGGAAGGATATTGGTTTCCGTGAATGTTTGATTACCATTAAAAACATAGTATGTAAAAAGTACTCTGTAAATTTCATCCAGCATTCTATTTATGAGTAATTCGATATAGGGTGAGTGGTCCAGTGGTCGAACGGATAAGATTCGTCAGACACCAGTGAACGAACATAAGAAATTCAATAATTTCTGATATATTTACTACTTTCATACACTGTAAAAACGAGTGTTCTAAGGTAAAATACTTTTTTAGACAGTTTTAAAACACTTTGGAGATGTTGTTGTTAGTTAATGACAGTTTCAAGATAGTTTTAGATTTTAAGATATTTTCTTCCAACTGATATCTTGAACTAAGATACATGTTTCTACAATGTAGGCTCTCATCTGAATTGATGAACATTGTATTTTGTTTCAAATATTAGAAAAATGATATTTCGCTGGATTATCAATTTTTTCCAGGATAAATACGCGTTAAATAGTTCAATTACTGGACAAGTTCGAACACTGGTCAGCTCACTTCATTTATTATAATTTGAACTTATTGAAAAAGAACTTACTCAAATGGTCGAATAAGATAAGATATGAGGACAAATACTAGAAGCGTACCATAAAACTTAGCATAAGAAATATGCTTTTTTGCATTTTTAACAATTTCATCATTAATTCCATTTTGTAATTCTTCATCCCACCTTTTGTATATATTTCCATAAATTTCCTTCAATTCCATTTCCAGATAAAGTATTCGACAACGCTTTAACATTATTTGAAATTTTGAAAATTACTTAAACAGAAAATTTGAGACTTCCCAGGAAATTAAAAAAAATATAGTTTGATCCAATTTTATGTAATTCTATCGAATTAGATAGATCCAAATATAATTAGATCTGCAGTCATATCTGAGTAAATATGACGTTATATCTGTGGTGATATAAGTAAATATGCTAGAGCATCTGACCGAATCTGATGAGATCTGAGAAACCCACAACGGAAAGAACCAGATCTGCGTCAGCTATAATTATATCGTCGCCTTAGAAACAAAGGGGCGTAAGTACTGTGTATGAGCATAGCACTTATGCCCCTTTGTTCCTAAGGTGACGATATATTTTCAAATATTTGCAGATCTGAAATTTGCTAAAATTGCATCTGATCAGATCAGAAATCTAGAACTTTTTGCACTTTTCGAGATCTGAAAATATCTAATTAGATATAATTACATGAAAAAGAAAAAAAATTCCGGGTCATTTTTTCTTTGAATTATTATATTACCTGAATGACTATCTTCAATCCACTTACAACAGCAGGAAGTACTGCCAATGCTTTGTAAACATCTTTATCAAATTGAATGAAAAATTTTACGATACTCAATGGCTGACATAACACATTTATTAAAAAAGGTAGTGCCAGATAGTTCCATTTTATTTCAGTAGAATCAGCATCAGCTAAAGATACATTATAGCCAAGTATTCCACTGAAATAATCAGCAATAGTTATTGTGCGCATGAATTTCCGTGAATTTAACTCATCTTGATAATTTGATTTCCGAAATTCAATTGAATTTTCGTGAAAATTGCCATGAAAAGTACTTCTTAGTGGCATTTTTCAAAATAGAGGAGTTTTTTCACTCAATTAAAAGAAATTTGAATAATTCCCTTTGTTAAAACCGCGTTGTTGCTTTTGATACCAAGCTTTTCACGATTTATCATAGTAATTTAATAGTTACATTCGTTGAAGAGATTGGGAAGTACTGACTGGTCAATGAGTTAACTCCAGATCTTTTGTAATTACCAGAAAATCATGAATTTATTATTACATTAAATTGTTAATAATTACATTGTTCTGTATTCGGTAGTCAAAAAACGACCCCAAGTAGAAAGTCGCTCGATAATAACACGTTGTAGTTATTCATTGACAGGAGATTAATAATAGCCCATCAACTAAATCGCAATGAAATAATTAAACGATTTATCATCTAATGATCATTTATTCATTGAGTCTTCAAATGATATGTAATTTTGTTGAACTGGTTATAAGTTATGAGTTATTAGCACGCTTCATTAATATTTTTTTTTCTTTTTGTTATTAAAGTTAAATGAATGAATTATATGAATTTCAACTGATAATTATATCAGAAACAAGGCGAAAAAATGAAAATTTCCAAGCAATAGTGCATTTTTTCATAACAAATAAATGAAATATCATTGGCAATAACTTTATACAGTCTTGAAAGATCTTATATTCCTCAATGCCACTACTAAATTGTAAGCAAGTGCTATAATCTGTAAATAAGAAATAAAAGTATCAATTATTTTAGTTTCCTCCTAGTGAGTTCAATAAATTACCCTCGTCAATTGTACTCGATCAACATTATAGAATCCATATGTTTTGAATTTAAATGGTATGTTAGATCTCAGCATTATCATTATCATCATTTTTTGAAATCTTTTACTGCAGCCAAACCACTGTGATTCGTAAATTTTTTGTGAAATTTTCTCCAACTGCAATTTATACTCAGATTTAGATGATTCCATTTATTTTTATTTTTTTTATTTCATACCTGATTAGAAATATCTTCAGTTGCATTACAAAATACAACAGTTTGTATCATTACACCGATGAAATGAAATCCTAATGTGACAGCCTCTCCAAAATGTTTCTCCGATAGTTCCTGCGTATAATAATTGCCAATAAATAGAGACATATACTACGAGTTGATAATAATTGATAACAACAACCTTTTCTATACTGATTGCAGAAGTACAGAGAATAATACTAGAACCTATCATAATTGCCAGTATTCCAGGATTGAATGCGTCCTCCATTCTTCGGCAAATTCTGCAAATATGATTATTAACAAAAAAAAATACAATGAAAATGAATAGTAATTTCATGAAAGTTGAAGGAAATCAAAATGATATGTTTCAAACAATTAATAACTACCCGAATTTTTTTCTTTTAATATAATTATATCTCATTGTATCTAATTAGATACAAACAGATCTACACATGGAGAGAAATTTCATATAAAAATTACTGTAAAAATCACATTAAGGGGTAACACCACTCTAGGATTTCCAAAATCTTCACTTTCAAATCTTCAAAAAATAAATAATTTGAAGTTTAAACATTTTTTTCGCACTTTTCGATCTCTAAATATATCTAATTACATGTAATTATATCGAATATTGGATCGAATATATAGAATTTTTTTTCCCCGTGTATGTGTCTTACTCTCTTAGTTCACAATGTTGTTTTCCAATTTCGAGTAATTTTCTCTCCAGCCTGCTGTCATTTGTCCTGCCATCATTTTCCTCGACAATATTCTGTAATTTATCGCCAACGACCTTGACAAATAATAATAATTTTTAATAGTATTTTATCAACAATTATTATGTACGCATTTGGTAATTTCAGGGTAAATATGTAGTACAGGGGCCTTTTTTATAAAATTTAAATAATTATCAAAGTCAAATCTTCGGAAAAAAATATGGAATGCGCAAGCAGGATTTGAACCCACGACCCTCTGATTACATGTCAGGTGCTCTGACCACTGAGCTATTGCGAGTTCCTATACTTTCCTTCAAATTTTTGACCAAGATATATTACATCATTTTTGCCACCTCCTTTCCTGAGGTAATTTAAATTAATTTGAGTTAATTTTATTTGGAAAGGCCGTTATTCTACATATTTACCAATTTCAGAGATTGTACCCACCTGAATCTGTAATGAGAGCAGTGCACACATTACTACAAATGATAAATCATTACTGATTACCAAAGCTATTGTATTTGTCAAAAGAAATGCCTCTAAAAAATTACAAATTGCCCATTTCCACATTGTGTCAATTGCAAAAGGATATTCAATAACAAGTATATTGGTTTTCGTAAATTTTTCATCACTATTCAGAAAATAGTATGTAAAGAGTATTCTGTAAATTTTATTCATTATCCTATTTTTTATCAATAATTCCAAATCTATATTATAATTCAATAAATTGATTGAAAATAAAATAACTCACCCGAATGGAAGAATCAGATTACATATGAGTGCAATTGCCATAAATTTACCATACAGTTTAGATAAAAAAAGATAATTTCTTGCATTCTTAATGATTTCATTGTTAATTCCACTTTGTAATTCTTTATCCCATCTTTTAAATATGTGACCATAAATTTTTTTCAATTCCATTTCCAGATACAGTATTCGATAACGCTTTTGAAATTGTTTTAAAAAAAGCCTTTTAATTACTTAAACAGGAAAATTGTGAATTTTTATATCTTTGAATTAGTATTTCACCTGAACAATTATTTGCGAATCAGTTAGAAAAGTCGGGAGAATTTGTAATGCTTCATAAAAATCTTCATCAAATTGAAGGAAAAGTTTTGCCGCATTATATGGTACGAATAACGCATTTATTAAAATAGGTAGTGCCAGATGATTCCATTTTATTTCGGTAGAATTAGCATCAGCTAAAGATATATTATAGCCAAGTATTCCACTGAAATAATCAGCAATAGTTATTGTGCGCATGAATTTCCGTGAATTTAACTCATCTTGATAATTCGATTTCCGAATTTCATTCGAATTTTCGTGAAAATCGCCGCGAAAAGTACTTCTTGTTGGCATTTTTCAAAATAGAGGCGTTTTTTCACTCAATTAAAAGAAATTTGAACAATTCCCTTTGTTAAAACCTCGTTGTTGCTTTTGATACTAAGCTCTTCACAATTTATCATAGTAATTTAATAGTTACATTCGTTGAAGAAATTGGGAAGTACTGACTGGTCAATGAGTTAACTCCAGATCTTTTGTAATTACCAGAAAATCATGAATTTCTTATTACATTAAATTGTTAATAATTACATTGTTCTGTATTAAGTAGTCAAATAAATGCCTCGACTGGAAAGTCGCTCAATAATAATACGTTGCAGTTATTCATTGATAGGAGATTAATAACAGCCCATCAGCTAAAACGTAATGAAATAATTAAACGATTAATCATGTAATGATTATTTATTCATTCGTAAAATTATATGAAATTTCTTCTGACTGGTTACAAATTATGAATTACTTCCATCTGTTATTAAATTTGAATAAATTCATTCATGATTATGTTCCAAACAGGGCAGAAGAGTGAAAACTTTTATGTGATAGCACACTTTTTTTCTTAAAAAAAAAAAGACAATGAGAAAAAAAATACGTATTTTCGATAATATCTAAAAAAAAAACTTTCAATCATGCTTAACAATCTTCATAATTATTAACATTCGTTTTGAATGAGAGTAAACCATAATATATTCCAAGAAAACCGAAAAAAAATATATAGAATATCCAAAATTCACATGAAATAAAAGAAAAAATGGGGAGAAAACTTCTTCATATCAATTTTTTATGAAAATCAAATCTCGAAAAAATAATAGCAATTTTGATAATTATATCAAGACTCCTCTTAATCATTTTTCCATAAGCAGTAATAGGATCTGTCATCATCCTTTCAATACATTCTTTACCAAGAACTCGTATCGTTGATAAGTCTGCCACTACTTTTGCTGATTTCAATGAATTCATAGTCAGCAATATCGATGCGTGAATCCCAAACGAGTCTCTGGAGCCAGTCAACTTGAAAAAATGAATCACGTCCACGGCAGTTTTCGTGTAAATAATCGTTTGCAAGTTTTTTCAGTCTAAATCCATTAGGAATCGTGTGTCTGCGTCTTAATTGCTTTTTCATGATGGATAATGCTTCGGAAAATCCCCAGACAAGTCTCATGAATGATCCAGCCATTCCAGCCTCATTGATTAAATCAGCAAGCATTGGTCCATCAAATGCAAAACAGTTGAATCCAACCAGCAGTATTTTTTGACTCAATGACCGGAGAAATTCGATAAAATCGATAACAGCTTCTTCCTTTGATACTGCATCAACATCCTGGTGATTATTGTACTTGTCATACATTTGATCATCATGATCATTAATATACAGTCCAGTCATGTCTGTTATGTCTTCTGGTATGCCACCACCATCCCTCGGCAGTATGTAAGCACTGAATGTGCGATCGCGACATTTTGCTGCAAGTTGAATTACCTCGTGATTTGGACCAAAGCCCGTTGATTGAACATCGAAAAACACGACTTTCAAGTGTTTGGGAGGATTTGATGAGCCACCGTTCATTTTTCTGTGGATTTTATACCTGAAAATGGATAAATTTAGCTATTATTAAGGATGTTAGGGCGAGGTGGTCGGACATGATCTTAATTTTTTGTATAAAATCGTAAATAACAACGTTTACATAATAAATGTCTCAGAAATCATTTTCTCAATGTTTGAAGAATGTAATAAGGAACAAAATAAGTCGTAGAAACAAGAAATTGATGGAAATTTGAAAAATTGGCTGCATTTTTAACATTTTTTGAATCTTGAGAAATTTGAAATATGTAAAAAATGCAGCCAATTTTTCAATTTTCAATCCATTTTTTGTTTCTATGTTGTTTACGAAAAATTCAGAAAAATGTAAAAAAATATCATCTTTGATACGGCGTCAAAAAAATAAGGGGTTAACTGTACTCGAGTTCGCTTGGATACAACCTTAATACGTTTTTTTTTCAAATATCTTGAGAATTGAAGAAGACAAATATCCCTCAATAATCAATTGGTACATTCGAATCTTTTTTACTAGAATAAATAGTAAAAATATCTACCTTGTTATGGAAAAATTCTGCGAATTTGATGATTTACACGTATGTGTATCAGCTATTGCGTCAGAAAAATACGAAAGCTCATGCGCAATAAAGGGACTCCCATCAGGCCCATCATGGCTCACTTCACTCGTCACTCTCCCCACCCCAACCCTCAAATGGCGCCATTTTTCCCGCTCTTTATCCCTCATTTCAATTCAAATTCCAGTGAAAAAAAATGAAAAAATGGATCAGACAAACACAGGATAGACAAAGTAATTTCCTAAGACTTCCTTAATTATGTAATGATCATTTATTCATGTGTTATTAAATTTGAATAAATTTATCAATGATTACATTCGAACTGAAGAGAAGCAAGAACTTCAAAGTAATAATACATTTTTTTAAGAAAAGAAAAAAAAATTAATGAAAAAGAGAAGAAAATGTATATCTTCAACAATATAAAAAAAAAATTTCAATAACGCTTAACAATCTCGAGAATTATCCAAATTCTCTGCGAATGAGAGAAAGCCATAGCTTCATATAAACCGTAAATATTCTGATTTGACAGAAATTATTTAAAGAAATCCGAAGAAAAAAAACAATAAAAAATAGAATATTCAAATGAATTCAAGAAAATAAAGAAAACAAAAATGTTTTCTCATAACGCTTTTTTATGAGAAATTATAGATTTATTTTTTTGAAAACAAATGGTTCTCCTCCTCGAACAACGGAAGCAGCACTGAGAATACTTAGAAGGCCATCCTTGAAAACAACAGCAAAATTATCAAGAATTTTCTTGATCATTCTTCTATCACTGGTGATAACATCCTTTATCATCATCATTTCAACATATTCTCTACCCCCATGTTTCCAGTGCCAATATATATGTTCAAGTCCCATGTCTTCCTCGACAAATTTATCAATAATATTATCATCAAGTCCAATAAATTGACCACGTTCATTAACAGTAACTGTTAGAACCTCAAGATCTTTTCGCAAATGAGCTTTTCGTTGATGTTCTTCAGTATCATTGATGATTTTTCCAGCATTTTTGCTTATTCCAATGAATTCAGTGTCTGAAATATTGATGCGTGGATGCTGAACGAGTCTCTGAAGCCAATCAACATGGAAAATCGAATTACTTCCCTCGTGCTTCTTGCCCAAAAAATCTTCGGCAAGTTTTTTCAGTTTAAATCCATGTTTCGTCTCGTTTCTTTCCTTCAATTTCTTCTTCATTATGGATAATGCATCGGAAAATCCATGGACCACTTTTTTGAAGTCCTCAGTCATTCCCACTTCGGAAATTAGAGCAGAAAGCATTGGACCATCAAATGGAAAACAGTTGAATCCAACCAATAGTATTTTTTGACCAAATGACTTGAGAAATTCAATGAAATTCTTAACAGCTTCCTTTTTTGTTAATGCATTGACTGGTTCGCAATTGTTGTACTGATCACGCATTTGATTACGGATGATAAATAGTCCAGTCAACTCCGATACTTCTTCTGTTATTGCGTCCTGATCCTTCGGCATTATGTAAGCAGAGAACTTACGGTTGCCATTTATTGCTGCGAGTTGGATCACCTCGTGGGATGGACCAAAGCCTGTTGATTGAACATCGAAGAATACGATCTTCAAGTTCTTGGGGGGATGTGATTTTTGCTTGGATGATGATTCACCGAGGTTCAAGTTGTTCATTGAAGGGATTATACCACGTGCTGCCATTTTTGCTTGGACTTTATAACTGAAAAATGGGTAATTAAGTTCAGATTAATACAGTTTTTTTTGTTTTGATCTCTGGGAAATTAAAGGGAGATAGAGAGATGTTTGTTCTATGAGGAAAAGTTGAAGTAAAATTTAACTTTGCCGTTTCACATGGTGAAAATGAAGCGAAATCAGTGAAAATACTTGAGATACGATTTTTTTTTATCATTTCATTGAAAAGCTGAGGGAATTTGAACTGAAAATCATGCGCTAAAATTGATTTTTTGGAATTTTCCAAGAATCCTAGTTTTTTTTTTGGAAAGATTTGAAGGAGACACCTTTTTCGTTTGTGAAATATTCAACTTTTTGGGGGTTATTTGCGGTTCTATCGATTATAGCCATTTTGCAGTTGGTCTCGGATGAAAAGTGAGATCATTTGCCATCGATTTCAGTGGTTTGGAAAAGAAAATTATCGATTTTTGAGGTCTTTATAGGGCGAAAACTGATTTTTTTTTACAAAATGGCCTATAAGTACCTTGAAAATCGATCATTTTTCTTTTAGAACTACATAAATCGATGGCAAATTATCTTATTTTCCATTTAAAACCGTCTCCAAGTCGCTACGACGACTAGAACCGGACAAATATCCTCAAAAAGGTGAAAAAAAAAAATGGTAAAACAAAAAAAAAATTGAAAAATAGAAGAGTTTGCCTAAAAAAATCGTGCTTAAAAAAATAGAATTTGAAGAAAAAAAATCCAAAAACCAATTCTGCCGAATTCTTTACCGGAAATTCCCTCAGTTTTTCCATTAAATCCTCATAAAAAAATCCATCTTAACAAATTTCAAAGAAATCCCTATTTTACCCCACTCACCCTAACCTTTTTTTCAGTAAAAAAAAATTCATATCTCCAAAAAAATTTCCAACAAAAATTACTCTTTTTCCCTCAAATCTTGAGATATTCCCTTAAACTTAATCAAATCTATTTGAATCTATTTGAATTTTTCTATTAAAATAAATCATAAAAATTACTGTACCTCGTTGTGTTATTCGTTTTCAATAATGAGCAACAATGAATTCCAAAAAGACTTCGCGAATTTGATGATTGAAGCGTTGCGAATTATTACATCAGAAAATTTGAAAGACTCATGCGCAATAAAGGGACTCCGATGAGGCCCATGGTGGCTCACTTCATGCGAGACTCCCCCCCCCCCCCCTCCCCCCTCTTCTGCCCCCACTCCAGCCCTCAAGCTACGTCATTTCTCCCGCGCTCTTCATCCTTTGTTCATCCATTCTGTTGATATTTGATGCCGGCTCAATATCAACACTCGTAAAAAAAAACAGAGTCAGTATATAAACGTGCACAACCTTTGAGGCATTTTGGTCCACATTCTACATAATATAATTATCATAAATTCATCGAATCCACTTGAATTAGTCCAAAAAATTACATTTATCTTAAAAATTAAAGAATTTTTGCTGTTAAAAACCGTTGGAAAAGACATCGGTCAACATGAAGACCAATCCCTTTGAATCACTCACACTGAGGTAAAAGATTTGGAGTAAATATTACGGTTTATTTATTTTTTCGAGAATGATTGGGAGGTACAATTGGAAAAAAAGTTCAAATTTTGGATAAAATCGTTAATAACAATTTATAAAAGATGAAATTCTCAAATCTGATTAAGTGAATCTTTGAAGAATGAGATGAGGAATGAAATAAGCCTTGGAAACAAAAAATTAATTAAAAATTGAAAAATTTTCATTATTTTTTACATTTTTTCAAGATTCGAAGAAATGTAAAAAATAATGAAAATTTCTCAATTTTCAATTAATTTTCTATTTCCAAGGTTTATTTTATGACTCATTACATTCTTTACAGATTTACTGAGTCAGATTTGAAAATTTCATCTCGTATAAATTGTTATGAACGATTTTAAACGAAAATTTAACTTTTTTCCGGAACTGTACAGTTCATTTTGTTAATTTTGACGACTAAAAACTATTTTTTTTTTTCAGACAAATTGATTTTATTCTATCATCAATTCTTCGAAGAAAAACCTCGAAATCTAAGCGAGATAAAGCGATGTTCATGATAACCTTTTTGTAGAAAATTTGCAGATCTCCAAAAAAAGTTATTATGGAAATCGCTCTATCTCGTTTAGATTCCGAGAAATTCCCAAAAAACTAGTGACAAAATAAAATTGTCGCCTTAGAAGCAAAGTGGCGTAAGTCCTATGTATAAGCATAGCACTTACGCCATTTTCTCTCTAAGGCAACAAAATAAATTCGTCTAAAAATTGAATATTTTTCTTTTTTTCCTGACAATGTCGTTAAAAAATTTTTTTATATATCTGATTTGTTTTTTTTCTTTACATTGAAGAGATTTGATGTCCGAAAATGGAACGACCTTCGACGTTGGCGAAGAGTTTACAAACATGGAGGAGGAAATGATGTACAATCCTGGTGTTAATCTAACTGACGATGAATTACTGAAAATGATTAATATGCAGGAATTTCTGGATGAGGATGATGAAGTTGAGGCTGATTGTGACATTCCCCTGTCTATTGGCATACACTTCGACAAAATCAAGGAGAAAATGGTGGACTTGACTCCAGATGGAAAAGTGAGATTGCACTTTTTTTCAAAAGTCTCAAAAATTTGTATCAAATTTCACAGTTTGTCGCCTTAGAAACGAAGTGACGTAGCTGCTCATATATAGCACATACATAGCACTTACGCCATTTTGTATCTTAGGCAAATACTTGATTTAAAAAGCAAATTTCATCAATTTTTCAATGAATTTATCAAAAAAATTGTATCTCAAATAGCTTCTTTTTCTTATTTTAATTTTTTATTATTTCCAATTAATTAACTAAATTAATTCAATTAATTAAATTAATTAAATTAATTAAATTAATTAAATTAGTTAAAATAATTCAATTAATTAGATTAATTAACTTAATTCAATTAATTCAAATAGTTCAATCAATTAAATTAATTGAATTACTTCAATTATTTCAATTTATTCAAATAGTTCAATCGATTAAATTAATTGAATCAGTTGAATGAATTTGATAATTGATTAAATTGATTCAATAATTAATTAAATTTGAATTTTACAGGTGAAAAAATTAATCAGACAGAAGGGAGTAGGTGAAGTAATTCCTCAGGACGCCCTTGTAACCATAAAATACTCTGGTTACTTCGATGGTCACGACGAGCCATACGATTCATCTTACGCACGTGGTCAACCAGATCGTTACCAGCTTGGCGCAGGACAACTGATATTTGGCTTTGAACTTGCTATTCAAAGCATGAAAAAGCACGAGGTATCGATTTTCTGGATCGATTCAGAATACGCCTTTGGCGAATTTGGCTGTCCACCAATGATACCTCCAGGTGCTGAGATAATGTACATTGTTTCATTAATTGACTATCTTGATAATGGTACTGTTAATAATTTTGAAAATTTGAGTATCGAGGAGAAGAAAAAGTTCTCCAATGTTAAACATAATGTTGCACATCTCTTCACCATTGCTGCTGATGGATTTAAATTGCACAAGTACAAACAAGCCATCAGAGAGTAAGTCTTTTTATTTTTATTCGCATTTTATTTCAAGGGAGGAAATCAATGAAATTAAATATTTATAAAATGCTTTTATTTACAGTTACAAAAAGATTATCCATGATCTTCAAGAAGCAGCACTTGATAATGAAGAAGAGGAACAAGAAATGAAGAAACTTTTGTCCAAAGCTTCTCAAAATCTGGCGATTTGTTATAATAAAGAGAATTTGCCGCGTCAAGCCTGTATTGCCTGCAATGAAGCACCATTCAAGAATGCTAAGATTTATTTCCAGTAAGAGAATAACAGAAAAAATAGTTATTTGAGGTAGTATCTCAGCGAACTTGAGTAGTGTTAACCCGTTATTCTTTTTATGGCCTATCAAAGATGATATATTTACATTTTTCTGAATTTTTTCATAATTTTTGTTCGCGTAGTTTATGACATATGAATAGGGCCGAGACGTTGGTGTAAGGTTTGATCTAGGCTGGAGTTGCCTATAAATCAATCCCATTTTATATGGTTACTATTGCCAAATTGACATTTATAAACGTTGAAGGATTCGTGTTTCCCAATAATTTAAAGAATTGATCAATATTTGGATATTATTATTCATCGTAATGAGTTACTCTACGAGCTCCCCTGAAAGTTCCTCTGGAAGTTCCTTTAATTCAAAAGTTCTTCTGGAAGTTCCCCTAAAAGTTCACCCAATAGTTTTGAACGCTCATAAAGTCAGTTTGACGTTCATAAATATCAGTTTAACATTCATAATCATTCAAAATGTGTTTAATTCAGAGGCAACTTCAGGCTAGATCAAACCGTACATCAACGTCTCGGCCCTAGATATGAATTTCAAAATTATTGAAAATAGCGGTGGTGGGAATGAAACCCCCTAAATCGAACAGAAATAACGAAATTACTAAAAAACCACACACTTGACCCATTATTTAAAAACAATTGGCGAAGAGAACAGCATTTTAACTAAATAATAGAAGGAAAAAATATTCAATTCACCGTAAAGTTATTGAGAAATTTCAATTAGAAGGTAGTCGTAACTATTTGCCTCTCTCTCTTTCTCATGCATGTGATAGGAGATTGATGTAAAAAAAATTCGAGAAACAAAAAATTATATTCACAAGCTGAAGATATGACTTTGGAATAGTTTAATCACTTTTTCGGGTAAATTGAAGCACTTTTTTCCGAATTATTAGCAATTAATTGGAAACTACCCTACAAATTCTCATTTTTTCCTGTTTTATCGACCGTACTCTGGGATACTACCTTAATTCCAAGAATATTGCCTTCTGATATTAATTTCCTTTTTTTTTAATCAACAGTTATGGAAGAGCTTTGATAAAAATGGGAGAATACAAGCAAGCAATAGCAGAATTGGAGAAATGTTTGGAGCTTGAGCCAGGAAATGCCACTGCCATCAAGGAAATGGAATTGGTAAGAAACACTTCTTCAAATATTCAAAACAATAATTAAAAACCTACATAATATCCTCATGTTCAGGCAAATAAATTCATGAAGAAATACAACAAAATCGAGAAAGAAATGTGGGCAAAGTGCTTGGGAATCTCAAAAGCAGATTCAACAAAAGTTGGAGCTTACGATGAACTTGCTGTTAATCTCTGCAAGACTTTCGTCGAAGATGAACACATAATGAGACAGCCATTACCAGAGGGTATACAATCAGAGGCAGAGACTGCTATTCGAAGACAGGCAGCAGTTATGGGGCTGAAGGTAACGTCTCACAAGAGATTCGGAAAGGAAATTATCTACTTGTCAAAATCGGATTATCATTGATTGATTCAAATAATTCGCTTTATTTCTTTAAAAAACAAAAAAAAGTTTATAATTTTCCATTAATTTCAAAGTTTTGTTTATTATTAGCGTATAGCTTATAGAGAAGTATTCTCTAAACGTCAAAAACATTGTCATCAAACATAAATAAATAAAAAAAAGGGGGAATCCCTCAATTATAATTCAAACACTGAATTGTTGGTAATGAAGAAAATTTTAACCACTCCTGCTGATTATGTGGAACTCTTCGCTCATCGATTGAGGAAAATGCTTTAGTTCTCTCCACTTGGCTCCACTGGTTCTTGGCAGTGTCGAATATTTGTGTCGACACGTGTGTTTATTCGTTCCTTATACTCGTTTAATATTGGATTATTAATTAAGAATTAGGATATTTATGTGTCGTGAAATAATTTGAAGATTATTCAAGCAACGAGGATCTAAAAATGGTGGTGATTGGGAAGAAAAAGGTAATTATCTTATATTTGGAAATAAAAATGTGGATCTAACCTCCAATTAACATAGGGGAAGGTGGGATAAAATAGAAATTTCAATCGAATAGTTGGGGATAGAGATTTTTTGATGATTCCATTGGGAAGCTGAGAAAATTTTAGGTGGAAAACATGTGTTGAAATTAATTTTTTTCAATTTTTTGAAAATTCTACATTTTTAGCCAAGTTTTGAAGGGGTTTTTCTTTCGAAAATCGAAAAAATTCATTTTTTCGGCGATATTTCTGATTCTGTTCGTCGTAATGATCTGGGGTTAATCTCAAATGAAAGGTGAGCTCATTTACCATCAATTTATGGGGTTCAAAAAAAAAATTATCAATTTTTCAAATATTTATAGGTCATTTTGCTGAAAATCAGTTTTTGCCCTATAAGTACTTGAAAAATCGATAATTTTTTTTTTGAACCCCATAAATTGATGGTAAATGAGCTCACCTTTCATTTAAAATCAACCCCAGGTCGCTAAGACTAATAAAGCCAGAGATATTCCCAATAAACTGAAATTTTTCAAAAACAGAAGGATTTCACCTTCAAATTTCCAGCAAAAAATGGAATTTTTTGAAAAATTCCAAAAAATAACTTCTGACATATGATTTCCATGGGAAATTTTCTCATCTTCCCAATGGAATCATCCAAAAAAATCTATCTCCAATATTTCCATCGATTTCGAGTAATTTTCATAGCAGAAAATACCAAAACTAGCACGTGTCCATTTTACCCCACCTTCCCCAATCCAATCATTCCTCATTTCCATAAATTCAATTGACTAAATACTCTATTAATTTCAGTATCAAGCTGGCGAGGGTGCCCAGTTTATGACGCGCAAAGCAGCCCTGAAGAAGCTCCAATTATCCCTCGCAGAATTCCGTAAATTATGTATTCTCAAAGGAATATACCCACGTGAGCCTCGTAACCGTAAACGAGCCCAAAAAGGTAAAAGTGGTATAAAAACTCTCTACCACGTCAAAGACATCCAATTTCTCCTGCACGAGCCAATAATCTGGAAGCTCCGTGAATACAAGATATTCAATCGTAAAGTTGGCCGAGCACGTGCAATGAGAGATTTTGCAGCAATGAGAAGATACTTGGACAATCATCCAACCCTAAAACTCGATCACATCGTCAAAGAAAGATATCCAACATTCATCGATGCTCTCCGAGACTTGGATGATTGTCTCACACTCGCCTACTTGTTCAGCACATTTCCCTCATTGAATCACGTGCCACGAGATCAATCCTCTCTTTGCAAAAGACTAACAATTGAGTTCATGCATGCCTGTATCGTTGGAAAATTCTTGCGAAAAGTTTTCGTCTCCATCAAAGGCTACTACTACCAAGCAGAGATAAAAGGACAAACAATCACTTGGATCGTGCCCCATCATTTCTCATTCGAGCCTCAATCAAAGTCCGAAGTCGATTTCCGAGTCATGTCGACATTCGTCGAATTTTACATCGTCATGCTAGGCTTCACGAACTTCCGGCTTTATCATCAATTGAATCTGCACTATCCCCCGAAGTTCAATTCCTATGGAAACGACGAAAAATCGCTTGTCGACGAAGAAGCCTTCGTTTCCGAGAGAATATCAGCACTCAATGTCCCTCTAATCCGTTTGGATCCAACGACACAGGCTGCTGAAGACGAGGACATTGATCTTGACGAATTCACGACTGGTACTGATGAGGCAAAACTGGAAGAGGCGAGAATCGAGGCTGAGAAGACGAGAAAACTGAAGAATCTCTTCAAGGGCAAGAAATTTTTCTTAAACCGTGAAGTACCACGGGAGGCACTTGTTTTTGTTATCAGGTGCTTTGGGGGTGAGGTGTCTTGGGACAAACTGTCCTTTGTTGGAGCTACGTTTGATGAGGATGATGAGACCATCACTCATCAGATTGTCGACAGACCGAAGATGGAGAAGCAGTTCATCTCGAGGTACTATGTTCAACCGCAGTGGATATTCGATTGTGTTAATGCTAAGGAAATTCTTCCTGTTGAAAATTATCTTATGGGGGCTATGTTGCCACCGCATTTGTCACCGTTCACCAATGCGCAACTTGATCAGGTCTATATGCCACCGGAAGAACGCGCACTTAAGGATCCAACGTTCAAGGTTAATGGTCCAGGTGATGAGGATGAGGAGGATGAAGAGGAGGTGGGTGAAGGCGAGGAGGAGGATGAAGAGATTATCGAGGCTACTGATGAAGATGAACCAACTGAAGATGAAGATGATGAAGAAGATGATGATGGAGAGGAGGAAGCTGAGGAAAAGGCGAAGAAAGGTGGAAAAAGGCAAATAAAGGCAGATGATAAGGATGATGAGACCAAGAGGAAGGAAAAAGAACGTTTGGCTAAGAAAAAGGCAATGAAGGTAAAACCTGGTGAAATCGTCAAGGAAGATCCATGGGCCAAGGCAAAACAGGAGAAACACGAGTTCCGATTGCGTGAAAAAATGGTGAAGAAGAAACACAGGAATCTTTACAAAAGTATGATGAAGGGGCGTGAAGACAGGGCCAAGGAAATTTGGCTGCTGAGGAAGAAGAGGAGAAATCATGAAGCTGAGGAGAAGGAGAAGAGGAAGGAGGAGAAAAAAGCAAAGAAGCTTAAAACCCAATGATTGTAATACTTTTTTTTTTGTATGATTTTGGAAATAAAACGCAAAATTTTTATGATGTATTTTTTTTATTTTCTTTTTTCGTTTTTTTGTTTTGTTTTTGACAGAGATGAATCACAGGTGGATTCATGGGGGGCGATAAGGGAGTGGAAGAATATCACTTAGAATAATTAATTAAAATATAAAAAAAAACATTATTTAAAAAATTTGAAAAAGCTATTGACTTTTTCATTTGACACTTTTTTTTTTTCACTTTCTAATCTCATAAAGGTATATCCTTTTTTTTTTTTTTGTTATTTCTCTTAAATCCTCGTTCGTTTATCGTTTAATTATCAAATTGAGATTACAATGGTATAAAGAATCGTATAAATGTATAATAATATTTATATTTCTATATATTTATATTTATATATAATGACGCCAGCTCGCCGGAGAAGCGATTTTTATTTTTTTTTCTCTGCTTTTTGTTTTCACTTTTTTTTCACGTTTTTTTTTATCTAAAAAAAAAAAAAAAAATTACAAAACGGTCCTCCGTGCGAGCCGAAAGTTTGAGCCTTTTTTTTCAGTTGCGCGTTCTTTCACAATTGTTTCACACAATTCGACGTAATTATTGTTTTTTTTTCTTCTTTCTTTATTCACGATTTTTATTTTTCACATCGTGACTCATTTAAAAAAAAAAAACAGTTTTGTGCATAATTTTTTTCTTTATCATTACTTAAAGCTGGTTTTTTCATTGATAGTGGCAATTAATTTTTCGTGAAATTAAATTTCGAAAAAATAATATAATGTCTTCTTTTTCGTTTTTTTGAAAAACAAAAAAAAATTACAATTAATGAAAAAAATTAGTGTATCATAATCAATGAAAATAAAGCTCATTTTCGGGACCACGACTTGTGCCAGACATCCAAGTACTATGCTTCAAGAGTCTTTCGCAGTTGGAAGAAGAAAATTAGTTAATTGGGGGAATAAACGAAATAAGTTAATTTTTCGGTCGTTCAATTTTTTCAAAAAATCTTATAAAATTAAGGAAAATCGAGAAATTTTCGCAGAAACCATTTTCGAAGCTCTGAGTTTACTCAAAAAAATGGTATCAACGAAATTTCTCCATCTCGCATAAATTCCAAGATATTCAATAAAAAATTGAAATCGAAATGACTAATTTTGTGCCTCCACTTCACTAATAAATCATAAAATAGAAAAAAAAATTAATTACTAGGAAAGACTCTCAAGGTGCACATGGCAATAAAAGAAGTGAACTCCTAAAGATTCACGAATTCTGGTACAGGTCGTGGTCCAGGACTATCTAAAAAAAAAAAAAAAAAAAACAATTCCTAATTCACCAATCCTTCGAGAATCTCTTCATCAATAAATTATATTTAAAAAATTAATTGTGATGAAATCGATGAGAGCGCTTGGCAGAAATGCTTGATATGCCATTGATTCCAAATAATTCGTTAATGATTTGTCATGAGCCCATTGAATAAAAAAAAAATTCACATAACATCCACAGGATGTCGATGAATTTTCGAAATATTGGCTTTTTTTTTCTTATAATTCATTTCCAGATGTACTTGACACCTCTGGTCATCGACGAAGGCACAGTACACAAGTCTTCCTAAGTTCTTTAATTCATTTTAAAATAAAAAAAAATCGCCCTTCCTATTATTCACATAGAATAGCGAATCTCATCGTTAATTCTTCCATTTCTTCTTTCTTATTAGAAAAAAAAAAAAAAAATGCAGCATTCATTTTGGCACCAGGGAACGCGCCTCTTTTTTTCATCTTCAATTGTCGTTTTATTAATTATCTTTCTTACCTTTTTTTTTTCATCTATTCTCGTAATATATAATATCTATATATAAATGTTAAACATTTACGCACTCAATCACTCACTTGACGATAAAAAAAATGAAAAAAAAAGAGAGAATTATGAAAAGAGAAATTGCACACTATTAAAAAAATTGTCTTTTTTATCATTTTCATCGCGAATTCATTAATATAGAGATAATTTTCTTCATTTTTTTTTCTATCAAATTCACTTCTATACAAACAAACACACGTTTTCTCATTTTTACGTTTCATTTTCTCATTTTTTTTTCTTCCTTTTTTTCATTATATCTATTAGTTTTTCGATTTTTTTTCAATCAATTTTTTTTTTTTTCGAAGAAGAGAGAATTCCATCGCGACTTTTAGTCGTGAAATTATTAATTGGCTCATCTCCTCCTCTTGGCAGTTGCTGCGGCAATCATTTGTCGTATCATTGGCTCCGGTGAACAGACACGTGGATCACATTTCATGTTACCATCGCCTCCGCAACTGGAAATAAACAATTTGAGTAGAATTAATCATTTTATTCTGTGATTTTAAGAAAAATCCCCCCCTTATCACCTTTTTTTTACTTAACGAGATCGATAATGGAAAATAAGCTTACAATTTTCTTGTTTCAAATTCATTTCCCAATTTTTTTGATGATTATTCATCGAATTAAATAGACAAGTATTACCAATAATCGATAATTACTTTGAAAAATTGTTTTTCTGCTCTCAGGGAGGAAAGTACTATGTTTCTAACCTCGCTTCGCTCGGTTAGAAGCCTAGTTCTTTCCTCCCTCGAACAGAAAAATAGCATACACACCCCGGATGGGAAAAAGTCAACCTCGACAAAAATTTGGCACCCTCGCTTCGCTCGGGAGGCAAATTTTTATCGAGGTTAACTTCTTCCCTCCCTAGGTGTGTAATATACTATTCCGCACGCCGTGCGAAAAGTAGCCACTTTTCGCACGCCACACGTGCGATCAGTGGCACTTTCCACACGTTGTACATAAAAAAAACTGTACCTTACACGTACGGTAAAGATTTTCAGACTCGTGTGATAACAAAAGTCGCCTTCAGAATCTCACACTCGTCAAAAAATACTTTACCGCACTTGTTAGGTAATGTACACTAATTTCTCCTCCATTTCTATCTTCTTTTTTGAATCGAGCGCGCAATTTTGGTTAACCAATGAGGATAGATTTGACAGTAGTAGCATTACATTTACCTTGTATGAACTTTTAGAATAGGATTTTTTTTACTAATAAAGGATTGAACTTACGTGCAATGTAAACATGGTCCAGATGCTGATCTAATGACTTCACCAACTCTATATGCTTGACCCTTGATTTGACAGCCACTTCTTCTTGCTGCACCTTTGTAAGCATGCGATAAGAAGTGCGGTGGCAATGTTGTAGTTGTTGTTGTAGTTGTTGTTGTTATATTGAGTGATGTTGCCATTGATACATGACACTCGTATCTTGGACAACAGAAACCATTGATTGGTTCTTGATGACATCCGCGTATTGGGGGTGGACAGCTCTGTTGCAAACAAATGATATCGCTGCGGAAACAGAAGCAGAAATCGCATGGATCGTCTCTTGGTATCTGTTGTGCTGATACATAGACTTTTCCACCGTATCTGCATGTGCCAGGGCCATAGATAGCTTGATCCTCCTCGTCGTAGTCTTCGTTTTGATTCAAATAGGTACCAGCATTGACTGGGAAGTTTGGACTCTCTTCGCCTGTCGTCTGATCTGGATATTCTTCATGTGCGTGAGGTGGAAGGGGAGAACTTGATGGCAAATACGTCTCGTGGGGAGTCGTTTGATAGGTTTCAGATTCAGTTGCGTTCTCTTGGGTGAATTCGTGCTCGATTGGACTGATTGTCTGTTGAATTTCTGGCTCTTCTGGCTCCTCGGGGAAAATGGGGACTTGAGCCTGTTGATCTTCATCGATTGGTTCTATTGGTTCAGAGGGAATCGGAGATGAACTGGGCTCTTCTTCATGTTCAATTGGCTTCTCTTCAGGTTCGATCGGCTTTTCTTCGGGTTCAATTGGCTTCTCTTCATGTTCGATCGGCGTTTCTTCATGTTCTTCTGGTTTCTCTTCATGCTGGACTTCAGGCGCTGGAGTTTCTTCTGCTGGGGTCAATTTAGTTGCAGATTCTGGCTCTTCTTCAGCAGTTGAAGATTCAACAGGTTGTACTGTCATTTCTGCTTCTGCAGCTGCTGGCGTTGAGGATTCTTCAGAAACTGGTTTGATTGTGGCTGGAGCCTCAGATGGCTGCTCCGTTTGCTCAGCTGCAGGTGTTGTCTTTTCTTCTTCTTCCGTTGGAGCAGAGGAAGACGAGGGAATCTCTTCAGCTTGTGTAGACGATTCAGGAATTTCTGCGCTACTTGTGGAAGATGGGAGTTCGCCGGTACTTAATGGAGTTGATTCTTCGGAAGCTACTGGGGTTGTAGATTCTTCAAGAGATGGAGATGCTTCAGAGGATGACTCCTTCAGTGGTTCTGGGGTTGTTTCACCCAGTCGAGTTTCTGTTGTAACTGGCTCTTCGACTGGAGCTTCAGTCGGTTTTTCCTCTGCAACTGGTCCTTCGGATGGTTTGGCTTCTTCACTTGGTGCTTCCGTTGACTTTTCTTCTGAAACTGGAGCTTCAGTTGGTTTTTCTTCTTCGGCAGAGGGCTCGGTTGGTTTTTCTGCTTCCACAGGAGCTTCAGTGGGTTTCTCTTCTTCTACTGAGGGTTCAGTGGGTTTTTCTTCTGATACTGAAGGTTCAACAGGTTTCTCAGCTTCCACTGGTCCTTCCGTTGGCTTTTCTTCTTCTACTGGAGCTTCAGTTGGTTTCTCCTCTACAACTGGTTCTTCGGATGGTTTAGCTTCTCCACTTGGCGCTTCAGTTGACTTTTCTTCTGAAATTGGAGCTTCTGTTGGTTTTTCTTCTGAGATTGGAGCTTCAGTTGGTTTTTCCTCTGAGATTGGAGCTTCAGTTGGTTTTTCTTCTAATATTACACCTTCCGTTGGTTTTTCTTCTGAGACTGGAGCTTCAGTTGGTTTTCCTTCCGATATTACACCTTCGGTTGGCTTTTCTTCTGCTATTGCACCTTCTGTTGGTTTTTCTTCTACCGTTGGACCTTCCGTTGGCTTTTCTTCTACCGTTGGACCTTCCGTTGGTTTTTCTTCAGCCATTGGACCTTCCGTTGGTGTCTCTCCTTCTACTGGAGCCTCACTTGGCTTTTCTTCTGCAACAGGAGCTTCAGTCAGTTTCTCTTCTTCTACTGGAGCTTCTGTCGGCTTCTCTTCTGCCACTGGCGCTTCCGTTGGTTTCTCCTCAGCCATTGGACCTTCTGTTGGCTTCTCTTCAACCGTTGGACCCTCTGTCAATCCCTCTTCGACTGGCGTTTCACTTGGTTTCTCTTCTTCGATTGTTCCCTCAGTTGGCTTCTCTTCAGCGATTGGAGCTTCCGTTGGTCTCTCTTCTACAATTGGAGCCTCGGTCAATTTACCTTCTTCCGGTTTTTCCGCGATCTCTGGACTTTCCGTATGTGCTTCAGGTAATTCAGTTGATTTCTCTTCGATCGAGCTCTTTGTTACAGCTTCTTCTGGTTTGGGGGAACCAGCCTCTTCCATTGGCGTCGATTCTGGAGTTGCAAGTGTCACCGCTTCCTCTGGGACTGCTGAAACTTCTTCAGTTGGCTGTTCGGGCTTCTCTTCAGTTGGTATACTTGGGGTTTCCTCGGCAAGTGGAGTTTCTGTCGATGCCACAACAGCCGGCACTTCGGGTGAAGATTCTTCGGAAACGCTGGGAGCTTCTGTCGATTTTTCAGTTGAAACCGCAGGTTCTGTTGGCAGTTCTGCGGGTGCAGAAGTCTCAGCCTCTGGTGCTTCGGTCGATTCTGGTTTCGCTTCAGGTGTAATTTCAGCCGGAACTGATGGCTCGGTTTGTGCTTCTGCAGTTACTTCTGACTCTGGTTGAGCAGTTTGTTCCTCTTTGGATGGTTCAACCGGAGACTCCGTTGGTGCCATCGTCACTTCCGCAGGTTTAGCTGTTTCAGACTCTACTGTTGAGATTTCAATTGGCTTTTCGGTTTCTCCTTCTGGAGTTTTTTCAGTTTGAACTTCCTCAGGCTTCTTTTCCTCAGTTGGCATTTCCTCTGGTTTTTTCTCTCCGCTCGGTATCTCTTCCGGTTTCTCGCTTGATGCTTCTTCTGGTTTCTTTTCCTCGCTTTGTGGAGTTATCGTTTCTGTAACTGGCGCAGAAGTCTGCTCTTCGACTGCTGGAGTTTCTGCAGATTCGGGTTTACCAGTCTGTTCTTCTGGCAAGCCTTCCATTGCAATTGGTTCTTCTGGTTTCTCTGCTGAACTTGTTGATTCTTCAGGAGTAGATGATGGAGCTTCAGTTGGGAGACCAGCGGCTTCTGTTGGTTCTTGCGGTGCTTCTTCAGATTTTGGCGTTTGTTCTTCGGGTATTGCTGGTTGTGCTGTACTTCCTTCTTCAGCAGGTGACGTAGATTCTTCAGGGCTCACTGGCACAGAGGTTGCTTCCTCTGGGGTCAATGGTACACTTGTTGCTTCTTCAGGGCTTACTGGTGCACTAGTTCCTTCTTCAGGGGCGACTGAACCACTTGTTGCTTCTTCAGGAGTGACTGGACCGCTGGTTGCTTCTTCGGGGGTGATCGGAGCGCTTGTTGCTTCTTCAGAGGTAACTGGACCGCTTGTTGCTTCTTCAGGGCTTACTGGTATGGCAGTTGCTTCTTCTGGGCTTACAGGAGCACTTGTTGCTTCTTCAGGGGCTACAGGAGCACTTGTTTCTTCTTCAGGGGTTACCGGAGCACTCGTTGCTTCTTGAGGGATCGCCGGAGCACTTGTTGCTTCTTCAGGGATTACAGGAGCACTTGTCTCTTCTTCAGGGCTAACTGGTACACTCGTTGCTTCTTCTACTGCTGGGGCACTTGTTGATCCTTCAATCGGAGTTTCAGATGTTTCGGATGGTTCTTTAGGTTCTTCAGGAACGGCTGTAACAGCTTCTGTACTAGGAGTTTCTTCAGAGGGCTTAAGAGTTTGTCCTTCAGATACTGGAGATGTCTCAGTTTCAGGAGTTACTGCAGATGGCGTTTCTCCTTCAACTTCCGGTGCCTTAGTTTCTCCTTCAATTGGGCTTTCTGGAGAAGCTTCAGTCTGTTCCTCACTAATTCCTGCTTCAGTCGACGAAATTATGGCAGGTGTAGATTCACTTGGCTGCTCTGGGGCAGGCGTCTCTTCTGCTGGTTTAGTTTCTTCCACTGGAGTTTCTGTTGCTTCAACAGGTTTTTCTGGCTCTTCAGCAGGCTTCTCCTCCTCGGGTTTCATCTCTTCAATTGCTGCTGTCGTTGCTTCCATTGCAGCTGGCGGACTAGTACTAGATTCTTCAGAAATAGCACCTTCAGTTAAAGCAGGCTCTGTGATACCCTCCGTACTGATCATTCCAGGTTCTGTGGGTAGCTCAGGAGATGCAGAATGTTCTTCAGGGACTTCTGTTGACTTTTCAGATGTCACTGAAGGTTCTTCACTTGAGACAGATAGGATTTCATGTGCTGTGGTCTGTTCTTCAGGGATGCTGGTCGAAACCTCCTCTTTTGGAACCTCTGGTGCCATCGTCTGTTGTCCCTCGCTTGGAATTTCTTCTCCAACTTTGGTAACGACACCTTCTGTAACTGTTTCTCCGGATACTGCGCTGGGTTCGGTAGACTCGGGTACTTCTGTTGCTGCAGATGAGGATAATGGTTCACCTGCTGTAGTGGCTTCCTTCATAATGATCGGAGCTTCAGTCTGCATACCGGATGGTTCCTCAACAGGGACTTGAGGTGCACTTGTTTGCCCCTCGGGTTCTTCACCAACTACAGGTGCTTCACTTGATGGCACCTCTGGGACTTGTACAGGCTCTTCAGGAACTATCTCAACTTCCTGTGGAGCTACAGTCTGTTCTTCTGCTGGTGTTTCTGATACAATTGGAGTTTGTGGCGTCTCAGTCATCTTTTCTTCGGCTTCAACCTTAGGAATTGGTGTAGTCTGCTCGGCCATTTGATTATCCGCTTCCAGAGCAACTGTTGGTGATGCATCACATGCATACATTGGACAACAACTATCAGCGACTGTGTGAGGCATACAATTCGACATATGACTAGGTGGTGGTGAACACTGTACGTATTCACACTGAACAATGCTACTAACACATTGACAGCTTAATTGACATGGATTGACTGGTGGAATTGCTGAATTATTGCTGTAACTCTCGCCGTCGACTAGACAGTTTCCTTCACCTGGAATTCCTGATGGCACGTATTCTTCAGCGACTGTTGAAGTCATTTCAGCGGGTTGCTCTGTTGTTGGGGCTTCTTCTATCTTCTCGGTTACCTGAACAGGTTCTTCTTCTTCAGGTGCAACACTGGGTTCTTGGGGCTTTTCTTCTTCTACAGGCGCTTCGGTTGCTAATTTCTCTTCGTCAATCGAGGGTTTAGTAGCTTCTTCTGATGGAGGGGATGAGGTCTCTTCACCTGCTGGTTCTTCAGGCTTCATCGTACTTTCTGCCTCCGGTTGTTCACTAGATACTGCGGGTTCTGTAGCCTGCTCAACTGGAACAGACTCTTCCGTTGGTGCTTGAGGAGCTTCGGATGGTACTTCACTGGAGATCGCTTCGGTTACAGCCTCAGTGGATACTTCAGACGGTTCACCTGACGTTACACTTGGCTCTTCAGATACTGCTGATGTTTCAGTGGAAATTTCTGGAGCAATTGCTTTCGTCGTTTCTTCAGCAGGGATTGATGCTTCGGTCTGCTCTTCAGGAGCAGCTGACGATGGCTCGCCAGTGACTCCTTCAACTGGCGCTTCTGGAGAGGATTCAGATACAGGTGTAGGAGTTGTCTCGATTCCACCTTCGACTGGTTTGATTTCGACTGCTACTGATGGTTCTTCCTCAGTAGGTTTTTCAGTTGATTCACCTTCACTTATTTCTGGAATCTTTTCTTCAGGGGCAGAAGTTGATGCTGGCTCTTCTGGTTTCTCCTCAGGTGCTCCAGTCGGTACTTCATTCGTCTCGGTCGTTTTCTCTTCAGTCACTGGACCCTCTGTGGGTAGTTCCTCCTCAATGGGCTTCTCGGATGAAGGAGCAATTGGTTCTTCGCTAGGTTGTTCCTCTGCAGTGACTTCTTCGATAGGCTGTTCAGTTGAAATAGCTGATTCAGTCGGCTTTTCTTCGCTGATAGGTGATTCGGTGGCTTCACCCTCAGTGGGTAGTTTCTCAGGCTCTACTTCTTCCCCTGCGATCTTGGTGACTGCCTCTTCAGGTGCTTCTGTGGGTTTCTCCTCAGCGATTGGTCCTTCACTAGGCTTCGCTTCTTCAGGGGCTTCAATTGGTGCTTCAGTGGCTTCAAACGGTGCTTTAGTCTGCTGCTCTCCACCCTCTTCAGGTATAGATGGTTTTTCTGGCTCCTCCGAAACGACAGATGACTCAGTATGCTCTTCAGAAATGGATACAGTTGGAGTAGCCTCCTCCTCAGGTTTCGTTTCAGGTGCTTCAATTTTTTCCGTTGCTGGTTCTTCAGGAAATTCAACGGATTCAGTTACTTGTTCTCCAGCTTCCTCGGGTTTCTCTTCAACAACTGGGGCTTCAGTTGATGCTGCTTCTGGTACAGCGGCAGTGGTTTCTTCAGGCTTGGCCTCTTCAACAGGGGTTATTGAAGATGATTCTTCGGGTAAACCTGTTGATATCTCTTCAGGAACTGTCACGGGTTGCTCAGCGTGTGGCGCTTCCGTTGAGCCTTCGGTTGATGACGCAGGCTGTGCTTCAGTGACTGGTGTCTCTTCAGCAGCTTTCGTTGGTCCTTCAGTCTCGCTCACTTCACCCTCTGGTAGTTCCGTTTGTTGTTCTAAAGGTGGAATTTCTGATGCGCTTTCAGTACTGACTTCAGCTGGTGCTTCAGATGATGGGGAAACAGGTAATGGCTCTTCCGATGGGGTCGTTGCAGGTTCTTCAACCTCCTCAGACGATGTTTCTTCAGAACTTGTTGGTTCAGTGGCACTTGGTGCTTTCGATCCAGCTTCTTCAGAACTACTAGTTTCTCCACTGACTTCTAATCCCTTTGTTGGCAATTCTTCTGCAGATGATTCTGTTGAAACGCTTGATTCGGTTGAGAGTTCTCCTGGTCCAGCTGGCTCTTCAGTTTCTGGGCTTTCGGATGAGGGGGAAACCTCCTCAATTGGTTCACTGGGAGTAATTTCTTCAGGTACACCGGCTGCTTCTGTTATTGGTGCCTCTTCTGTTACTGGTGCCACTTCCGTTACTGGTGCCTCTGGTTCAACAGGTTTCTGCTCTTCTTCAGGCTTTTGCTCTTTCTCAGGTTTCTGCTCTTCCTCAGGTTTCTGCTCTTCCTCAGGTTTCTGCTCTTCCTCAGGCTTTTGCTCTTCCTCAGGCTTCTGCTCTTCTCCTGGCAGTTCGGTTTCACTAGGAACATTAAACGTAGGATGATAAGTAGTTGGAACAATAACTTCCGGTGCTTCAGTGACTAAACTATCAGGTGCATGGCTTTCAGCCTCAGTCTTATCGTAACCCTCAGTAACATGGACCTCTGTCACAGATTCCTGATCCTCTGCCTTCATAACTGGTACACGTGGGGGAATGGAGATACCAGGAGGACCGGTTGTTGGTACTTCTGGTACTGCCTCTTCGGGTTGTTCTGTAATTTGAGCTGCACCCTCTTCATGTGTTGGCTCACTAGGAACCTCACCCTCAGTGGGAGCGACAGTAATCTCTTCAGGTTTCTGTTCAACTTCAGGTTCAACGGGTTTCTCCTCTTCTACTGGCTTAACTTCTTCCTTTGGAGCTTCAGTGGAAACCTCTTCGCCTTCAGCTGCTTTTGTTACAACCTCCTCAATTACAGGCGACTCAGTCGAGATTCCTTCTTCAGGCTTCTTTTCTTCTGCCTCTGTAACTCCAGCTGCAGTTGTACCTTCAGCAGGTTCACCAGCAATCTCGGTAGTCTCAATCGGTTTAACTCCTTCTTCCGGTACTTCACCTTCTTCCGAAATTGCGCCTTCTGTACTACTGACCTCAGGAATTTCTGGCTCCTCGTGCTTCTGCTCCAAGTCAACTGCTTCTGTAGATTGCTCTTCAGGAACTGCCGTAACTCCTTCTGGTTTCATTTCCGGTAATTCTTCAACCGGCATTTGATCTTCCTTTCTCGCTGGAATTGATGGCTTTTCACTTGGTGCAATTGGACCTTGGGTATGATCGACTTCAGGTTCTTCCTCTGGTTTTGGTGCTTCAGTCGTTAGTGCCTCTTCCGTTCCGACCTTCTGCACCAGCGATGGAGCCTCAGTCTCTTGTTCTCCACCTTCAGCAGCTTCTGTTGGCTTCATTTCTTCAGAAATAAGGGTCGAGCTCTCAGCTGATGGCTCAGTTGCAGTCTCAACTGGGGTAATCATCTCTTTTTGCGGTACTTCATTGTCTTCAGCTGATGTAACGGTCTTCATTGTTGTCTCCTCTGTAGAAATTCCACCAGGTGGTACAATCTCTTCAGGCACCTGATGATCTTCTGGAATTGCATTGTCAGCACCTGGGAAAATTTCTTCCGGTTTCTGTCCTTCAACTTCTTCGGGTGCTAATGTTGCCTGAGTTGCTACAATCTCATTCTCATCTGTTGTTACTGGATGCTGTGCCTCTGCTTCACCCTCTGCAGAAGATAAAAAAAAAAGTGCATACGCATGAGAAATCGACCGTAAAATTCGTGATTTAACCGCAAGCAATATTCTATTAATTCTCAAATTTAACGGAATCTCTTGAGATTGAAATTGTTGCAATTGAATTACAATGTATAACATTGTACGAATGAAATTTATTCTTGAGAATGAAACAATCATCATAAAACTGTAAATATGATTGTAAAGAAAAATGAGAGATTCAAATTACTTTGTTTTATTTATTCAACAATGAATTGATCCAATATTGAAATTGATTCTCTTACCGCATTCGTACGTGGTTGGACAACATTCACCTTCTGGTGGTGGTAGTGCAGTACAATTTTTACCGTGTGTTTTCATTGGTGTACCACAATCTTGTACAGCACATGCAATATCACCACGGAAACAGTAGCAATGTTGACATGGTTCTTTAGCAGAAATAAGATCTCCATCATTGTAAATTTGTCCTTTGTGGAAACACTGAGGTGATCCAATGCCAGGTGCCATTGTTGTTGTCATTATTAAACCAGGAGTTGGTCCAACAGTTGTTCCAGGTTCTTCTTCGTAATCTGAAAGAATTTTTTCGATGTAAAATAGTTCGATTTGCTTTTTTTCTTAATTTAAGGTAGTATCTTAGTGTACGGTCGATAAAACAGAAAAAAAATGAGGATTTCGAAGTTTCCTATTAATTGCTGATAATTCGGGAAAAAGTGCTTTAATTTATCCGAAAAAGTGATTAAACTATTCGACACTATTCATATCTCATAAACTAAACGGACAAAAATTATGAAAAAATCATGAAAAGTGTCCAAAAAAAATCATCTTTGATAGAGCATAAAAAAAGGGATGACTCTCTTAATTTCCGAAAAATTACTTACCACAGTTGTATTTTACTGGACAACATATTCCTGGATGATAAACTGGTTTGCATCCAGCTACCATCAACGTGCACTCTTGCATAAGACAAGTTGTTCTATTTCTGATACAATAGCACAATTCACATGGATTATTTGGATCAGTCGGTAATTGTACACCATCAGCAAAGAATTTATTGTCAATACTGCATCCATAGTTATCATGGAAGCCAACATCCGTTGATTCATCTTCTGGTGTATGTGTAGTTGATGTTAGCAGTTGGACTGGTACTTCAGGACACGTTATCACTGGACAACACTGATCCGGACGTTTTTCAACTTTGCAATCTTGTCCAATTGCTTTTGTGAATGGACAAACACGAAGATAACACATGAGCATTCGATTGTGACACGTGCAATTCAAGCATGGCTCATTCGTTGATATCCTGTCGCCTTCTTCGTAGTGTTGGAAATTATAGTAACATCCAGTTGATGCTGCAAAAAGGAATTTTTATTAGTTTTCACGATTTCTCGTTATTGAGGGACTGTAAAATTACTTTTTGTTGTTATTTTTTTGCTTCTCTTCAAATACTCATTATTGGTTTTGAAATATTACTATTAATGTTTCATAGAGCATTGAACTAGACACTTGAAGCTGTTATGAATTGTTTCTCCTAAGATTTAGTAACGGTCTATCTTTTTATTTAATAAGTTTTTTTTAATAACTTTCGAATTTACTTACAGCCATCATACTCGGCTACTTGTGTGGTATCCTCTTCGTATACTGGAGCTGTAAAAATAATAATTGCGTCATTATTTGGGAAATTTGCGAATTTATCTCTCAGGTCGTTATAATGATTTGGGGAATTCTTAATTTAGGAAAATCGTTTCAGATCATTTCAAGTCATTTTCAATGAAAATTGGGATTTCGAAAAAAAAAGGACGAAAACAAAGCTTTCATTCAGAAGCAAAAATGATTGACTTCTTCAGTACTAATCGTTTATCACTTGTGTAATTACGCAATGAAATATCATGGAAAGAAGTTAAGGGAATAGGGAAAAATAAGAGAATGAGCGTCAAAAAGCGTCATATGGTGGTGGCGTTATATTTCAGTGAAATCCTCGTTAACACCCTCGTGTGCAAAAAGCCCTCAAATAATAGATTAGAGAAGGACAAAGTTTTCTCCCCTCCCAACTTTTTCATTTCTTTTCTTCTCTTTTTCTCTCCTCTTTTTTTTCCCTCGTTTTTGTGTTGTCTAAAAATATATCTGGGGAAATTAAAGTGTCACTGGTAGCATTACTCATCACTGCCCCCTTTGCCAATTGTATTTCACGTTTATTCTCTCTCCTCTCTTTTATTGTCCAAATTTCCCATCCAGATTCATCTCAAATTGTTTGAAACTTCAGAAACAGAGGTACACTCAACTAGATTAAAAAAGAAGACCTTTTCAGGCTGGATTTTACGTGAAAATTAAAGTGTCAAAGCAATTTCATCTAAAAAAAAAAAAAAAATTTTAACTTGACCGAATAAAATCATGGAAATTACATCATTCTGACTGATTTGTGAATACATACTATGGGAAATTCTAAACTTAAAACCTTCCTGTGATTTCCCATGCATGACTTGACTACAAATTATTCTAATCTATTCTTAAATGATATGTGGCAAAAAAAAATAAAGAAAATGCCTATTTTCTTGGAATAAATTCAAACGTATATGCGTATCGTATATGCTTATACATAATTTTTCTCTTTTCTCTCTTTCACGCATAATCGATGTTTGAATTCGTGTCTCGTTCAAATTCCACTGCAAATGTAAGCGCATATGAATCTTCTCGTATTGTCACTTGCGCGCATTTAACAGGTGAGAAAATCGCAGCAAGTCGAGAGTAATGGGCAAAAGAAGAAAAAAAGGGGGGAAAAGGCGCGGAAGGGAGGGGGAGGGGTAGGGAAAGGAAGAGGAACAAGAGTAAGGGCTCAAAGGATATGAGATTGAAATAAAATATTAAAAAAAAGACGATATCAGCATTCCGCCAAGTCTCGAAGAGGGGCAGAGAGTTTGAAACACGCACAGACAATTTCCAACGAATCGAATTGTACTGGGAAATGTCCAACTCCATGAATGAGAGGTGCATGTGTGCATGTGTGTGTATGTGTGTGAATGCATTCGCACATAACTTCTTCTTTCTTTTTTTCTTTCTTCCCTTTCTTTTTAAATTTTTCCCTCTTTTTTCCCCTCCACGTTCTTCAAAACTCTTCTTTTTTTCCTTCTTTTTCCATCCTTTACGAGACTCGCGTTCTTTCACGAAGTACTTCACACGCGTCACGTACACTGTGTTGTCACGCGTACATTTACTAAACGGAAATTATGTGGGACGACGATAATTGTTAATGTCCATCTATTGATTTTAATCGTACAAACTGGTATTAAATCAATCTTTTTTCTTTTTTTTACAAAGTGTTTATACATCAACCCCTTTTGAATGAGTTAACCGTTATTCTCTTAACAGGAAGAGAGAGAGAGGGAAAAAATTTAAGAAACACACATGGAGAAAATTACGCGATGACGGGATTCTTTTTTTTTTTTTTTTTTCCTTTCTTTTCGCAAAACGAAGGCTGAAGAATGTGCTAATATGTGTTTAGAATATTCTGCGCGAATTAACCGAGGGTTTTGCCCACATGAGATGCTAGTAAGTGCGTGATCAGGATTTTTTATTGTTCAGAGAGAAAGAAAGAAGGATGAAGAGAAAAAAAAATAAACGGCAATCAGTCTTTTCTACAATCGTCACCAAATAGACACTTTACGATGACTGTCAATGCTGGAAGAAAAGAATAATATTTATGTACCTAAGAAACACAGATGTAATCGATCACGTGGAGATTTTTTTTTACTATTATTATTATTAAATCACGTCCAGGCCTATTCGTGATAGTGAAAATAACAGACATAGGAAAATTTTCAGTTCTTTCTTTAAAGAATTAGTATATTACACCACAAGGGCAGAAAGTTGAATTTCCTGCACTGCGTGATATGATGCCCGAGGCGAAGCCGAGCATGTACGCAGTGCAGGGCATTCAACATTCTGCCCGTGTGGTGTATACGATTTTTATCCATGCCCGGCCGAAAGTACGTTGGCTAATTAAATTTCTCTAAATGATATAATCATGTTTCAGTATGTATTGATGCCTGCCCCGACATTTGCAGCACGAGCGAAGCGAGTGCTGCTGGTCGGGGGCAGGCATCAATACTTGCAATATACATCTAAAAAAATAAATATAACCATCCATTTTCAAAATAAATCAATTTGTCTGGAAACTTTATATCCTCGTTTTTTTTTAAATTCAAGTGCCTTGTTCACATTGGCGTTTTAAAATATACTAAAGCACTGCGCCATACACGGCGTAATTATAATTGACCCAACATATGTGACACATCGTTGGCTAGAAGTCCTTTCAATCGTTTCATATTAGTTTAAGTGAAAAAATTGAGAAACACAGAGAAGAAATATATTGAGTGACAAAATTAATTTCAAGTGAGCTCTGAGGTTATGTGTGTACAGTCGTCCCAGCCAAAGAAGGATTTTCCGAAGTCCACCCGAAGCTGAAATTTACATATTGTAGCATAGGAGCCGAATATTTCCGAGGATCCTTCTTGGCTGGGACAACTGTGAATTTCTCTTCCCGTTGTGGTAGAGGGCGCGCGTGCAGTGCATGAAAGTTAGACTTTCTGCTTCGAAATCGATGCAGGAAGTACGTACTTTCGGCCGAGGTATGGATAAAAAATTATTTTCAAATAATGAAAAATTATGCATATATAGACAATTTTAAATATTATAAGTGCATGTTTTTTGAATATTTTTCATATAATAATTTTTTTCTTCAAAAAAATTGTCAGATATGCGCTAATTTCATGATTATGACTATTTTGGTCCATTTGGCAGAAAAAAATAAAGGATAAAAAGTATAAACAAAGTAAAAACTAAATTATGAGACAATTAAAGAGAGGAGGGACTCTAAAGAACCGTTTCATTTCAATATTAGAGATTTTTCAGATTTTTCGAAATTATTTTGAAATTAAAAAAAAAATCGAAATTTTTCCCGCAATTTTCTCAAATTAAACTCCGGACCTTTTTTATCCATATTACATTCTAAAAATCAGTTTCATTTCAATATTTAACATTTTTCAGAATTTTCGAAATTAACACTGTAGTGAACCTTTTAATGAAGATATTTATACTGTCATACTACAATTTCAAAAAAAAAACTATAACACTGAAAATAGCAGAAATCGGACAATTCGCATTATTTTTTTATTTCTTGAATAAATAAATTATTTTCAAAATAAAAAATGTGCACGTATTAAAAATTCAAAAAACAAGTAAAAATTTTTCTAAATATTTTTTTAATAATAATTCATTTCTTTAAAAAAAATGCAAAAAATTGGGAAATGTTTGCTAATTCAATCATCATAAAAAACTAAGTAGTATTGCTAGAATTTTCGTATTTAATGGAGCAATTAAAGCAATTGATGATCAAACACTTGCAGGAAATTACATGAACTTTGTGGAAATCCTCTCCTTTTTTTTTTTTCAATGATTCAGATGAAAGTAGTGCCGTCAATGATTCATAACGGATCGGTCAGTCACCTCATCCCCCAAAAATCTTTCAATTTTACGCATGGATCAATTCTTGAATAGGTTATAATCGAGTTTTTTTCTCCACCTGTTTTTACTGTTACTCTCGAGTGAGTTTTTTTTTTCGACTCAACGAAAATTGTGTTATCGTTTTTTTTTTCTATTATTATTTTGTGTGTCTGTGTGTGTTTGAGGCACTTGTAGGATCTCACTCCAGTGGTCGATGCTAGATTGAATGAAATGTGACGGAGTGGAAGGATGGTTTTAAGTTCGTGGTGAAGACGAGCAAAGAAAAAAAAAGGGGTAAATCAATAGAATAGTAAATAAAATAGAACGAGATGAATTCTCGTAATTCTGCGGTTTTTTCCCGATTTATTGCGGAATTCGCTGATAGGAAAATTTTCGTAACTTTTTTTTGGAGAGAAAAATTTTGATTTTCCAGACCTACAAAAGAAGTTTTCATCATTTCAGTAGTGAAGAGGTAAAATAGGATAAATCGACTTATCCTTGTGATAATTTTGAAGGAAATAGCTCGGAAACTAAGCGAGATAAGGCGATATCACTCATATTTTTTTATAGAAAATTTCGAGTTACAAAAGAGATTCGAGGCAAAATCGTCCTATCTCGCTTATTTTTTAAGGTATTTCCAAAAAAGTGAATGAGAAAAAAAAAGACTTATCTCGTTTTACCTCTTCACTACTGATTTTTTCTCTATCTTCAATTTTTTGCGAGATATTTAAAATGAAACAAATTGTGAAAGTAAGAAAATTATGTAATATGAGTATAAATATCTTTCTCTTTCTACTTCAAGGTGTTCATTGAAGCATGCAAGAAGCACGCGGTTAATGGTAATGAACTTTTAGAGCTCCGAGAGTCAGACAAGGTCGTCCACAAATGATTTCATAATCCTTTCGTACACACTTGTTATATTACCTTAAACGTTAAATACTTCGAGTGACAATTGATTATTCAACGTGATGATTTGTTGTAATAGCCGTGAAAATATTGACAGAAAAAATTCGCATAATTTTTCTGTGATAATGAACGAGAAGAAATTAAATCAGAGAATGGGAGAGAATTTTTTCTTCTTTTTTTTTGAGTGCAGAATTATGGAGAATACCTCGTAAACTTCACTTTCTGTTTGCACTTTTTCCTTTAAAGAGGAGAAGAAAAAGTACACAAAAGGAGATGAAGAGTGTTCTGTTTTGTTGCAAAGTGAATGAATTTTCTTGAAGACCAATTTACTTCATATTTCACTCTGCAGCTCTTTTTTTTTACTTCAATGCATAAACAATTTTTATTGTTTTTCTACAAAATCTCATTTATATACAATTCTTTAAGAAAGTACTTTTGGTTGTTACTCAACCGTGAAACATTCCATGCACTGCTTCCTCATTCTCTTTGGAGGAGACGAAAGAGAAGAAGAGAATCTCATCTTTAGAAGAAAAAAAAGGGAGAATGGTTCGAATGAATAAAAAAGTGGAGAGAAGTAGATGTAAAGTGTAAAGACTCCATGCTCCATTAATGATGAATAAAATAAGCCCAAAAATTGAAAAATTAATATAAAATTGAAAATTTTTTATTATTTTTTACATTTCTTTAAATCTTGAAAAATTGGAAAAAATGTAAAAAATAATGGAAATTTTTAAATTTTCAATTAATTTTTTGTTTATAGGGCTTATTTTATTTCTCATTACATTCTCTACAGACTCACTGGATCAGATTTGAGCATTTCATCTTGTAAAAGTCATTATTAACGATTTTATTCAAAAAACTACCTCAAATAATTCATTCAACCTGTCCATTATCTTCGCTATTTTCTTCTTCACTTGACTCCATCAATAAATTAATTTGACCCAAATTATTAGGTCATGATTTCTGGGTTACAGAATAATCTCCAAAAAAGAAGTGATTTTTTTTTTTTAACCGGATAATTTAATCCGTGTCACGCTGACGCTGCACCCACGCGTTCCGTTATGGCCACAACGGTTATGACCGCAGCTGACCTCAGCAAAAGTAGCCTCCAGGAGTGGAACGAATACGAAATATATATACGAAGTGCCTGAGTGAGACAGTGAATGAGAAGGCCCTTTTTTTTTGTTCATTTTTCTTTTTTTACTTGTTCCTTTTCTTCATCTCTCTAAGCAATGCAAAACGCAACAATGGCCTCTTTATCTCATTCTCATGGCCCTGTATATGGCCCCGAGGTACATTTCGAGTCACTTCGAAGACGGGGAAGGAAGAACTATCTTGATTATACGATAAAAAGTCTTTATGTGTCGTCCTTATGTATGAGGCACTACCTGTTACTGAATACATTGGGCGAAAGCATTTTTTTTTCCAGAAGTTCAATTGGATTATACAATTATATGTGGAATATCTTGGAAATCGATGAGTTTAGGAGAATTTGTCAAGAAACATTTTTTTTTGAGAAATTTGTGATCTACAAAAAAAATTTCTTGAAAAATTATTCTAATGTCTTTCCGAGTGACATGATCCAGGATTTTTTTTCGGAGTGAAGGACTCTATTAAAAAATCTGAAAAAATTTAAGAACATGCTCCAATAAATGGACATTGTTGCTGAATTTTTTCAAATTTTTTCGTGCAACCCTTCACCCTCAAAAAAATCCCGAATCATTTTGACCCTTAGGTCCATTTTGCCCCAGTCTTTCCTATTATTGTCTTTAAAAATATAATTTCATGAAAAGTTTTTTTTATTTGAATTTACGTAACTTCTTACTGAATCATTGATATTATATCTGTGATACTTTTTTGCCTCGTATTTCAAGTTCAGTGTTATTCATGTAATTTATTCTTTAATGCAAGGTCAATGTGAATATATTTGTAAATAACGTCATCGCCTTAGAAACAAAGAGGCATAAGTGCTGTGTATAAGCATAGCACTTACGCCCTTTTGTTCCTAAAGTGAAATTTATAATGTGTAATAAATAATAATGTAATTTATACTGTTTAAATCGCTCCAATTGACTCTTTGATCTAAAGTCTTATCAATAAATATTGTTAATTTGTGTAGATGCAATTAAACAAACTTGACAATTGTTACTAATAAAACTGTAATTTTATTCTTTAGACAAAACGTTAAAAATGCTAATCGCTCCAAATTTATATATGCATTCTGGACTATATATAGTGCGATTTCCGGAAGGTTTAATTTTTTTAACTTGCATTAAATCATAAAAGTAATCCTTTCAAAAATCGTACTATAGCTATCACTAATGTCATCCCATCGTTTTTTTTACTTATTAATAATTTCTCCTCTTAATTCAAATCTTATATGTAACTATAACAAATATCTGCCTATTATCAATATCAATGACATCAGAAATCTCCGATAAATCCCATTGTTACTATTGAATTGTCCAAGGATTGCCAGATGTCATTGAATCGAAGAATCACCTGGGTCCTTAACCCTGGGTGGTTAAACCGGCCTCTGCACTTAAACGGAAGCTGACGATACCACGAAGAGTGCCTAGGCCAGTCTTGGGGAGGAGCTGTGTATAGCCAACTTGCTATTACTACTACTCAATGAATTCCTGTTTATATGTACGTGTTACACCAAGACGATATAGATAGACAGAAGGTTGGTATTATACCATGGGAAATGTCCTAGTACAGAAAACGATACGAATGAAACAACCCATTTTGTACTGTGAGCTGAGATTCAGGAAAAAAGTCTATTCTTTCTTTGACTCAACTGTGACAATTTTAGTCAATAACACAAGAACATGAACGAGACGATTGAGGTATTTGAACTTGAAGATTGAGTTAATGAAAAAGAGGAGAAGATTATTCAACTGCAGATGTTGAATTTGCCTTTTTTTTAACAGAAAGAACAGCAATTGAAGAACAATTAAGGTAGTATAGCAGTGTACAGTCGATAAAACAGGAAATATGAAGATTTTTGGGTTATTTTCCAATTAATTGCTGATAATTCGGGAAAAAGTGCTTTAATTTACCCCAAAAAGTGATTAAACTATTCGAAAGTCATGTCTTCAGCTTGTGAATATAATTTTTTTTTTTCGAATTTTTTTTACGTTAATCTCCTATCACTCGCATGAGATAGAGAGAGAGGCAAATAGTTACGACTACCTTCTAATTAAAATTTCTCAATAACTATACGGTGAATTGAATATTTTTTTCTTCTATTATTTAGTTAAAATGCTGTCTCTTCGCCAATTGTTTTTAAATAATGGGTCAACTGTGTGGTTTTTTAGTAATTTCGTCATTTCTGTCCGATTTAGGGCGTTTCATCCTTATTGCCGCTATTTCCAGTAACTTTGATAATTCATATCTCATGGTATTCGACTTTCTGATCACCGTAAAAATATCACTGTAAGAATATTCCAGTATTTTTTATCACTGAGCATAAAATAACTGAAAAATACCACATTAACAAAAATATCATAGTCATTAATTTTTTACTTTATATTTTCGTCTTTCTTTTTTATGTGATATTTTCATATGATAAAACTGTAGTTTTTTCATTCCAATAATAAATTACTATCTATTTTTCAATGTATATTTTCCTCTCCATTTTATGTGATATTAAAATTATGAAAAAATTCAGAAAAATGTAAAAAAATATAATCCTTAATACAGCATCAAGTTAACTACTATCTTGAATTCCATTAATTGAACTGCTGCATGTTCAAACAAAATATAATTTTTTATTATATTCCATAACAGAATGTCTAAGTAGCTTCACCTCATTGTCCATCACATGAAGCGTGTCTACTTGTTCAGCCAAGCACAAAGATAAACTTAAGAAGGTGAAGAGGAAAGTATGAAAGAAGATGAAGTTAGTGTGAAGAACGATACGTTCTAAGTAATTTATTTTGTTTTCCTTTTCCCTTTTTTTTCCATTTTTTTTGCATTATTCCACTTCATATCCTCCCCCAGTAATTTTACAACTTTCTGTTCACTTCATCCACATTTGCGATTATGTTAATCTCAATAATTGACAGATTAACTTATGAAATAAGGGGGAGTGTGGTGAATTTTATTTAATTTCTGCCTTCCAAGTAAATATTTATAATAAATTATGCAGAGTTAAAGGGAGAAAAGGGAGAGAAGAAAAAAATGAAAAAAAATGAACTTACCAGAATTTGTGGATTGTAGAGTCACGAGAACGAACAGCCATAGGATTATTCCAGGCCGGTAAAGCCCGGCACACAACCCCGTCATCTTCCGTATCCTGAAACAAATAAATAAATATTTAATTTAATTTATTTTCCTCTATTTAATCAACATTTATTTCATTTTTTTTCCTTTTTTTTTTTTTTTTTACACACAGGTTAACTCGTAGAGTCTCGAGATAAGTTGGTACAGTGCTGGGTATTATAAACTCCGGAAACCCAAGTTGCGATAAGGTAAGAAGATATTTTCCACAAGAGAACTATTAAATATTTTCCATAAAAGAAGTTTATCGCGTAATCCAGGTGAGTATATGTTTGTGCTTTTTTTTTTATTATTTTTTTTTTCTTTTTTAAAGAAAGAAAATAAGGATAATAGATATTTTTAAATGGTTAACCGTGGGAATCCATCAGATTTTCCGTTATTTAACTAACGGACAAACATGATTTTTGTGATTTAAATTGTTAAATACAATATAATTGTAGTGTCTCTGTAATGCTGATTGTTCAATGCTATCAATCTGGTGAATTCTTTCAAAAATTCTAATTATCAAGGAATAACTCTGGGTTACAATACAACCATTCATCTTGTGCATCGCTTTTTATTCATTAATCATTCATTCTCAACTGATTCACTCGTATCGTATTCGCCAGATCCTTATAATTTATAAACTCGTCGACATGCTTTTATTCGTCTCTTCTTCATCGAACAATTCGTACGAAGAAGAATGATATATTGAATTGGAAAGAAAAAATCCGGTTGAGAGATGAATGAAATTGATGAATTTCATTGATTTTGCATTATGAAAATTGGTTGAAATTAGTGAAAATTTTACAGTTTGAATGTTTTCGATGATTTTATTGAAAAGCTGAGAAAATTTGCGGTGGAAATCATGTATTAAAATCTTTTTTTGTAAATTTTTCAAAAATCGCATTTTTTTGGACGGAAATTAGGCGAAAATTGATCAAATTCAGTTTTTTGAGGATATCTTCGGTTCTATTGGTCGTAGCTCATCGCGGTTGCTCGCAAATGAAAGCTGAGCTCATTTGCCATCTATTCTGATAGTTTACAATCAATTTTCATCAACTTTTCATGGAATTCTAGGCCAATTTTCATAAATCTATCGAAAATCGTTTTTTATCCAAAAGTTTTCCAAAAATCGATAAAAAAATATTGAAACCACATAAATCGATGGCAAATGAGCTCATCTGTCATTTGCGCGCAACCGCAAAGCGTTACGAGCAATAGAACCAAAGATATCGCAAAAATACTAAAATTCTTCAAAAATCAAAAGGAGCATGGCTTCAAATCTCCCACAAAAAAGTCGAATTTTCCAAAAATTCAAAAAAATCAATTCCGACACTTGTTATCCACCGCAAATTTCCTCACCTTCCCAATAAAATCATAAAAAAAAATCTATCTCCAACAGTTGCCTCAGAATCCTCTATCTTATCATAAAATTACATAAATTAAACTCCTCATGCTCGACACGTGCTTACTCCCCGGCACATTTGATTGCCCCAAACAATAAATCCAAATAGAATGAACAAAACTGCACAGACACACACTCCAGTACATAATAAACCGGGAAAAAGCTGAAAGTCATGGAATTTTTTTCAAGTCGGCAAAGATGCAAAGGGTAAAAAGGTGCTTCTTAAAGTTTCCGCAGCCGCAAACTCCCAACATAAATGGGTAGAAAAAGTGTACATGAAATGGTTTTGTGAAGTGTACGTGGGCAGCACCCTAGGTTAGCTCTCCACACGACCTCTATTGTGACCCCTCCCTTTCCACTTTAACCATATACTGGACCAAAGTGACACTCGAGAGTATATACTGACGCGCTCGTTAGCATTACACCGGTGTCAGTTTTCCCCTTGATGTGCCTCTCCATGTTGGTAGCAAGAAAAAAAAGGAGAAAAAAGTATGAAGAAGGTATGGTAAAGGCAGGAAAAAGAAGAAGTAAACGAGACATCTCTCACATTTATGAGATAGCACGAAAGCCACTCTCTGGAGTACCATGGGAATATACTTCCGGTCAGATATAGAGGGAGAAGAGTGCAGAATGAGAGAAAAGGAATTGTGGGATCCCCCGCAGGGGAAAAAGAAGTTACTTTTATGTGTAGGTGTGTTTTGGTATTCAGTTGGTGACTTCATTCAGCTGAGAATTCGGTGAATGAATGGTAAAGAGATCCAGGGGACAGAGAGATTGAAGGACAGGAGAAAAGTGTAAAAGGTACCGAAACATAGAAGCCGCACGGGGCCCTTGGAGGAGGAGAAGAAGAAAAAAGAGGAGATAACTGTTTGAAGAATTATCATGACACTGATGAGGACTAAGAGGCTTGATGACTTTTTTTACTATTGATGTCACGAAAAAAAGAAAAAAACAGTTATGACAACAATTTCAACACTTTTCTATATCCTAATCCTACTTCTATTAGTCTTTCTATTATTAAATGTTTCATTTCCGTTAATTTGTTTAGTAATCCATTAAATTTTATATCTTTCAGTTTAGTAATATTATGACAATTTATATTGATCTAAAGGTATTTTTAAATAAAATTGAATATTAACACATTATTTATCAATAGGGCCGAAACGTTGGTGTAAGGTTTGATTTAGGCTGAAGTTGACTATAGATCAAACACGTTTTGAATGGTTATTAATGTCAAAATGACATTTATAAACGATAAATTGAGTTTATAGAGGTCAATTATAAGACTTCCTCAATAATTTGAAGAATTGGTCAACATTTGGATATTATTATTCATAGTGAGTTATAATCGTGATGAGTTCCCCTACATGCTCCCTCAAAAGTTCCCCTGGAAGTTTCCCAGAGAATTCCTCTAAGAACCCTTTCAAGAGTTCCCCAAAAAGTTCCTCTAAAAGTTCCCCAGAAAGTTCCTCTGAAAGTTCCCCAAAAAATTCCTCTAAAAGTTCCCCAAAAAGTTCCTCTAAAAGTTCCCCAGAAAGTTCCTCTAAAAGTTCCCCAAAAAGTTCCTCTAAAAGTTCCCCAAAAAGTTCCTCCAAAAGTTCCCCAGAAAGTTTCCCTAAAAGTTTTGAACGTCTATACAGTCAGTTTGACGTTCATAAATATCAGTTTAACATTAATAACCATTTAGAATGTGTTTGATCTATAGAAAACTTCAGCTTAGATCAAACCGTTCACCAACGTTCTGCTCCTATTTATCAATAATTCTTGTTACAGGCAATTTGTTGAATGTATTTGTTTTGATTTATAGAGCCTGAAGAAGCTTCTAATCGCAAGCGAAACGTCGTGATTTTAGAAAATGAATGTGAAGATTGACTCCTAATATTTATTCATCTGTCCAATATCCTGATTAACCTCAAAATTTATTATCAAATCATCATGTACGACAAGACAAACAAAAACTTTTGCTATTTCTTGATGATTTATCAGGAAAATTGTATCTTGTGTATCATTTTGATGATTGATTGAGACATTTCAATTGTCCAATGATGTATGCAGTAAGGACTTCCTTCATTTTAAATATATTCAAGAGCACATAAGTGGTTTTTCACAAGATTGGTAAAGGGGTAATCATATTCCGCGTTCCACGGTAATGGTGTATATACGGACACCATGGAAGTGAGCCTTGAGGCTGATAACGGAACTGTGATACACACTCACTCGTGCCAACCTCACTTTCCTGCCAACTTAAACTGACGATACTTAGCAATTATTTAGCATCTAAGAGAAATCAGGAAGAAAAAAAAAAATATTAATTCATTCAAAATTATCAGGATATTCATTCTGTGAATGAAAAATGTGAGTGAATGAATGAAGAAATGGGGGAAAAAAAAATTGGAATGAAAAGAAAGATAAAAAAAACGGTAAAAATCTTTAGAATACTTGAGAAACCAGAAAGCCTGGTCCTGAAAGTGTAAACGTCCTCTAAGAAAATCGAGGTGGGAGTGTTTAACGGATCCGATTCGGATGCCGCTTCTGAAAGAGAAATAGGAAGAAAAAATGAGAATACTCAACACGAATGAGATAAAAAAAGAAGAAAAAAGCCTAAAAAAAACGAAGAAGAACTAATGAAAAAGAAAAACGGTACAAACGAAAATAAATCCTCGTAAGTGCGATGCACCCGTCTACTTCTCAGGTAGGCTCTAATTGATTCGCAAGAAGGTCGAGGGATTGTGTCCATGGATGGATGTGTTTCTCCCAAGGCTTATTCATCTTCTTCTTCTTCCTCTGCACACTAAACAGCTTTTTTTTTTAAAAAAAAGCCCTTTGGGCATTTTCAGGCAGTGTGTGTATGCATACTGGAATTTTCTTTCGTGTACTTCGCAGCTTGGCTCTAATTGATTCGTGGAGGAGTTTTAAAATAAGAATGTTAAGAAATTCTGTTGTTTTTTTTTTTGAAGAAAAAAGGAATAATGCAAGTACATATACATACAAAGTAGGAAGTACGTTAAGTAGAACTCTGTTGAAGAAAAGAGAAGAAGAGGGAGTCTTGAATGATCAATCCAGTGAGTTTTCAGCACGCCAAGTTGGCACAATGACGCCTGACCGCTAATGCAATCCAATGGACACACGTTCGATGTTAAAAGACCATTCAAGTATACCACCGTACTCATGGTGCCTTCAAACCGTCTGTTCTGTCAATTACGATACAAGAGTGGTTGGCTTTTTTTTTTATTTATTTTTTTTTCTTAAAACCTCTTCTACCATCCGATTAATCGTCCTGACTGTTACTTTGGATGCTTCTGTAACTTCTCAGTTGGAAGCCAACCAAAGAAGATGAAACGTTACGTCAACACACACACACATACACGCAAGCTGTTACCTCTTACGTAAAATAAGACGATGGTTACCGAAGCAAGTAACCGTTACTTATTCATCGATCCTGAAATTTACTTTATTTACTAACTTCATTCTTCTTCTTCTTCTTCTTTTTTTCCAGATTTAAATTAAATGGACATTTCTGAATGGCATTAATGTCGACATTGTGCTATGCACATAGTGCTGGTGATTGAGACATTCAACTGGTGATTCTTATGTGTGTATGTCATTAAGCTTTGATAAGATATTATTTTAATGAAAGATATCATAATGGATTTCGTATTTTGAAGAGATATAATGAAGAAATAAGAGTGGAGTTGGGGAAAGAGAGAATTGTGATCCTGGGAATTCTTCCACGGTCAATTATGACAATTAGCGGGGGAGCATAGACTTTTCTACGGTCACACGCCCCCCAACACTTTGCTAGGAACTTCCTCGGAATGAAATACTACAGGTAGATTTTAATTTTTAAGTCAAAAGTGTTGAATTAAGGAATCATCGAGCAAATTTCAAGAAAATCATCATGGACTACGATTTTTAAAAAATGGCTTTTTTGTACACAAAATGCATATGGATGAACGTTAAAAACTTTTAGAGGAACTTCTAGAGGAACTTTTAGGGGAACTTCCAGTGGAACTCTTAGAGAATCACCGAGCAAATTCAATGAAAATCCTCATGGACTATGATTTAAAAAAAAGGTTTTTTTTTGTACACGAAATGCATATGGATGAACGTTAAAAACTCTTAGAGGAACTTTTAGGGGAACTTCCAGTGGAACTTTCAGGAGAACTCTTAGAAAATCATCGAACAAATTCAATGAAATCATCATGGACTACGATTTAAAGAAAAAGGGCTTTTTTGTACACGAAATGCATATGTATGAACGTTAAAAACTCTTGGAGGAACTTTTAGAGGAACTTTTAGGGGAACTTCCAGTGGAACTTTCAGGAGAACTCTTAAAAAATTATCGAGAAATTTAAAGAAAATCATCATGGACTACGATTTAAAGAAAAAGCGAGGGGTTATTCATTTTTGAAATCACTGCGTCACTCAGGACTGAAATTACATGAAATCAGTTGAAGTCAATTGGAATCAGTGAAATCCTGGGATTTCATCGATTTCAGGTGATTTTTCCCTCCGTCTTACACTAGATAGATGAAATCGAAAATTTGAAATCACTCGAAATCATTTGAAATCGTGAAATCACCAAATAAATCCCACGAAATCACATAAAACCGATGATTGTATGAAATCACGTAAAATCACCCTGAAATCAGGTAAAATCAGCAATCACTGTGTCACTGGATTTCCAAATGAATAGCCCCTCGAAAAAAGGGGCTTTTGTACACAAAATGCATATACACATGCATTTCCCATGTGTTGTGTGTGTGTGTGTTCACTTTCAGTGAAGAATTGAATGTTAGATGAAGTTTCCTCTCTTTCACTTTGGCATGCAACAGGTCGGCAAACTTAAACCTGAAGGCACAACTATTTATAGAATTGCGTGTAGAATCGAGCTTAAGTTACGCGATACCACAGAGAGAGAGAGGAGGAAGGATCATCTCATCGCGTTCTCCTCATTTATTACATGTGGCCAGTTAGAAAATTAACTTTAGCAAAAAATAAAGCATTGAATAATAATGTTTAGTTTTAAAAAAAGGATATTTGATGCACGCACATTGGTAGTATTAGTGCAATCAATTTTCGTTAATTGTTGTAATTGCCGTAAATTGAAATATCCTTTTTTTTTCTTCAATTTTACCAAGAGATAAATTTAAAAAGAAAAAAAAGTGCAAAATAATAGAGAAGATCGTTTGGAAGATTAAGTGCAATCCTTGAAGAATGCGAAGTAAGTTATGATGGTGTTACGGGATTACGGTAATAATATTCAAGTTAATTGTATAGTTACTAGTTCTAGTACATTACATTACACACCATACATGGATTATGAACTACTACCAACGTTTGTAACACAGAGAGTCTTCTTCTTTTTTTTTTTTTAAATTTTTTTTAATCCTTTTTCTTTTACTTTTTCAGGTAAAAGTGTGTGTTGATGCATTACCAGCGCATCACAACGATGTATATCTCATGTACATCAACAACCTAGAGGTAGTTCCCCCTCGAGTGAAAAAGATCTAACTCTGTTGATAACACAATAGTGATATTTACGTAGATAAAACACACGTTTATTACACACTTTACCACGTGATATTGCTGTCTTTAAGGGATAATTCAATCTCTTCATGCTTTATTTTCCAAAATTATTCGTCTAATATCACAATGATAATTTTCGGTTTCCAAACTATGTACCGAAACTAAAAAAAAAGGCTATTAGATTTATTATTATATAAGAACTGTAATTATTTCATTATCTTATGCATTTATCTTGAACCCGAGGAATTCATTTTCCCATCCTTTATTGAAATCCTCGAGTGACTTTCCGCTATTGTGCCAAGGTGAACCTTTTTTTTTTTTTTTTTCATAATTAACTTGAGTGTATTTTACATGTTACTTTACTTGAAAAACATGCTTAAAGAATAATACAGAAAAAAAATTCAGCCTATGAGTCACAATGAAGTTGATGATTATCCGTGATTTTTCGAGGGAATTCAGTAAATTCATTGGCTCCCAGGTGAAAATTACACTATTAATTTTTTTTTTCTTCTTCATTGAGTTGAAAAAAAAAACAGATAAATTGTAATATCCTGAAAACGGATATTACCCGTTATGCAAAACAGGTGTGGCTCCAGTGAAAATTAATTATTATTCAAAGTTAACGGTTAAATGGGATAAGAAGTTAAATACATTGGGGATATATATTTCAAAGTAATATAATTTTATAATTCTCATTGAAGAGCTTGGGCACTTCATACACCTCTCTTCCTTATAATCCCAGTGGGGGTGTAAGTGTTTTGTGTATACATACACAATCTCGATTTTCATGGAAATCATTTATTTTAAAAGTTTTTTTTTTTTTTTTTAAAGTTCCTCATTCTATTTTATGCAATTCTCACATGTTTCCAAGTTGGAGTTTAGTGTTCATATCGTACGTCGAACTCCCCCCCCCCCAGGAAAAAAGACTCTCAACTTTATACCGAGACCCAGAAGATAGCACTAGTATTATATAGTTTGAAAAGAAGAAAAAGGAAGGAAAAAAAAGGCAAATTCACTTCTAACATTTCTCGTATTCGCCTTGAGGCAACATGAGCAGAGGATCACTCGTACAAAAAAAAACTCCTCCATCCTCCTTCTCTTTTCGTACTTCTCTCAACCTTCTACCTTTTGACTTCATCAATTTTCCCGTTTCTTTTCCGTGTGTGGGTGATACTCTTCAGGGTTCTTCTCTTTTCTATTCAAACAAATAGGAATATCGAATGAACTAATATTTGCAAAAGGATCGAAGTCAATTTAATTCTTTGAGAGAAAAAAATAAAAATTCTCTTGACTCGACAAGAAGAGGATTATGACAATGCACTTGGAAAAATCATCGCCAGTAAATAAATGTAACACAAAAAATACACACAGGAAGCCTCGCCCCCGAAAACTTAGAGTTTACATTTGAGAAGATATCTTTGGGCAAAAGAATAATGCCGACACGTGAGTCAAAAAAAAAAGAAAAAAAAAAGGTTATCCACCTTTTTCTCCTGCAAGTAAATAGGAGAATACGCGTCCTGTCTGTCTGGGCACATTCCACAGTTGCTTTAAACTTTACTCAATTCCTCATTATTCCTTCTTTTTTTTCTTCTAGTTCGTCTACACAGAATGATATATACCGTTTCTTTTTTCGGAGCACCTGTAGTTTATTACGAAAAAAAAAAAAAAAAAAATACAATGAAAAATTTCACGGCACGTTGGCTGACTGAGTTGAACGGACTACTAAAATTTCAAGTTCACTTCTCTTTCATTCCATTAATGTTTCTGTAATTACGTAAGAGAAGTAAAAAATGTTTCTTTTCACAATATATCAAGTTAGATCGATTCAATCACGTTGCAGGTCTCGAAATTATGGGGGTAAAAAAAGAAGGCACTGTTAAAGCAAAAGACACCTATTTGCAGCTCGCAATGGAAAATCCAGGAAGTACTTTCAAGAGACACATGAAGAACTATACGTTCCACCTGTTCTCTTCTCCAAAGTGATTCGACCTTACAAAGAGAGATAGAGCAAGTTTGTAACCCCACTATTGGAATTGATCACGGTATATTTCTTCTCTTCGTTGTCTCATTTTCTTTGATTTAACAATATTTTTTTGTTCAAAAACTAGGAATGATCCAGCCCATTGCTCGATGCTTACGGTGTATTTACTGTGTTCTGTTTGTGTGTGTGTTGGGATGTGTGCAAGAAAACTGGTCTGCTTAGTTGAAATGCAGTTAGACGAGAGCACGGAAAACCGATCGATTCTACCATGTTTTTGAAATTAAAGAAATATGTGGAGAATGATAAGAAATAAAGGGAAATTACAGTTCAATGAAAACTATGAGTTTGAGTCCAGTTACTTGTGGCTTATGACTGTCTTACCATAAATGGAATCAGTCTTCACGTCATCCTGGCAAAGGAAACGTTTAAAATGAGTTTAAAAAACCTGGACTTGAGATAATTCGATCGATAGCATTGGTCCAGAAGACCTTTAAGAGGGAAATTTAAGATCAAAATGTTACGTCATTGGTCTTAGACTCCTCTCCCTTAAAAAAATAAGGGAACGACTTAAAAATTATTCAGAGGACTACAGAACTGTTTAATTTTTAGTTAGTCAAGTTTAAGCTCCGAAATCGTCAAGTTCAATTTACAAGTGTCAACCGATTCAGTCTACAAAATGAGAAGAAAGAAAAAGAAGAAAAGAATTACTGAGTGAAATAAGAATATTTGAATACCGTTCTAAAAGTTAATGATCGAGTAAATAATTACAAACATTTTTCAAGTTCAATTCAAGGGAGTTCATATTAAATGGAATCGTTTAAATTAAATTACAGGTGAAATTTTTAATCAAGTTTGAATCAGAATAACTGAAAGCAATACGTCAGAAAAAGGGTTTTATGTTTTTGTAGGTATCGTTACATAAATTTTAAAATTGAGATTTGAAATTAATTTTACATGAAAATTTATATGAATCTGAACTGTCTCGTGAAATTTCTAATCAATTGATTTAATTGAATTTTGTATGATTGATAATAATTAAAATAAGGTCCTTAGTAAAATAATAATAGCAATAAATAAAAGAAAAATGGAACAAACACGGTTTCTTATGGACCAATGCAAGATTTTGCGCTTTCAGGTCAGGCAAAAGATTAAAATCTGTAAAATGTCTTTAAAGAAAGGGAAAAAACACCAAAAATTTGCGATTAAATATGAAAATTATTGACTGTATGACAATTTTATAATAAATTATTGTTGTTGCTGCACAGGAAAAGACGTGAATAACCGATATAATTCGCTAATTCTCCTTCAAATTCACTTTCAATACCAGGAAATTGGTTTTCAATCATAAATATCCATTTTCCGGTGTTTTTTTTTCTGCATTTCATCTCATAGTACTTCAATCAGATCATATCTGAGTCTGTTCTGGTTATTTACACCTCTGTAATATATATATATATATATATATTTTTAATTCTCCCTTTTTTTTGTAGGTACAAACTGGGTGGCTTATTCGTGGCCTTCCAACATCCGGTTCATGGTTCACATTTATTTAAAACTTAGTCCTTGTGTCCCTTTACCACCTTCGAGTTTAACTCCATTGGTATACCTATTTATAGGATGATCCTCGTGGACTCTTATAAGGGTGACCACCTGGGCCAATGGGGACACACCACTTTTTTTTTCTCCTTTTTTTTTCTTCTCTACTCTTTTTCAATTTGCATGTGGCAAAGGCACACTCTCTGTAGCTCGATTGTGCACGACCGACATTCTTCTTCTGTCTTTCTTAAGCTCACTTTATTTATTTTACTTTCTTTTCGTTTTCTTGTTGCTGTTAGTGTTTATCGTGATTACGAGTCACGCGGTTCACCACCTATATATATACATATATATAGTACCACCTTTAATTCCGGATCGTGGCTAGTACAGCCCTCATTATCGCCTGTCTCTCGAGAGTGCATAAACACTGTATGATTCAATAATTTTCGAATTTAATGAAATTGGTGGAATTGAGTAATGAAACATTTTCCCTTTTTCTTTGGTTCTAGAATACGAGTAAAAGAAGCGGAAAAACCCTTCAGACAATTGAATACAAATCAGCCACAATTGCATTCATGATGATGATGATGATCAGGCAAAGAGTAAGTACAACTTCCCCCCTTTTTTTTTTCTTTTCAATTTTCCTTAATTATTATTACATTATTATTTCTACCTTATTTTCATTTCTCCTTCATTCTAATAATTTCAAGACACGAAACCTCAACCAAGTAAATATAGAAATAAAAGAATAATACGTAAGAAAATAAGCGAAATGGAACAAAACAGTACCACGGGAAAGGAAATGCAGAAGTACCACACATATATATATATATATATATACGTACACACAGATAGACAGGAGCATAGTTGCATTCATACATATATATATACCCCCAACTACAACTTCTTATAAAACTTCTTCGTCTTATTCTTTCATTCGTTTTCATCATTCCATCTTCTTCTACTTGGCTCGTTTAGTTCTGTTACTATCTTATTACGGGGAGGACTATCCGCAAATGGTCTTCATCAAGGTGAAGACCATGGGGCCCCCAGTGTTCCGCACTGTTGCTACTTAGACTTCAATGCCTTTACCTATCCTCTTATCCACGTAGTGTCTGCGTAACAGAGTGGCATTCTCGTTTTCCCTTTTTTTTTTTAAATTTTTTTTTTCTTTTCTTTTCATTACTTCATTTCAGTTGTTTTTATTTATCCTCCCCTGATTTTTCCTCTTTTTCAACTCTGGTGTTGTAGTCTCAGGTGAAGTTTTCATTTATATTCTACTTAGATTCGCAAAAAAAAAAATAAAACTCTAAACTTTGTTTCGAGATCGTTAGAAGTGAAACTTGAATTAATTCAAAAAAAAATTGGCAATTGAACCATTCAAAATCAATTCAATACTTCAATACAGAGATCGGCGAAAAAAAAATCCGCATTCTTAATTGTTCAATTTTTTTTATTTCTGTAATTTCCATCGAAAAAATTTTAATTACTTTTTTAGTGAAAAATTTGGATTTTTAAATTTTTCATTAAAATTTTTTTTTTTTTTTTAACAATTTTGATTACTATTCTAATTAAAAATTTGACTGATGAAATTTTATAATTCTTTTTCTTATTCGAAATTTTGATTCTTTCTCACTTATTAATTGATTGGAATAATTAATTTTATAATAAAATCAACGCTACTATGTTTAATCTTCCCAAATATAATCGTCTTTCAGACAAAAATTTTGAGTTGAGAGTGTTAACTAAATATAAAACAAATAAGAACTTATAATTTAATCCAATCTAAATGACGCTTATATGACATTTATAATTCAATTTAACTAATAAAAATGTTAATAAGTTTGATAAAGAAAATAATTATGAAATTCCATCAGTCAAATTTTAAATTACAATAGTAATCAAAATTGTTAAAAAAAAAAATTAATTTTCAAACTAATGAAAAATTTAAAAATCCAAATTTTTCATTGAGAAAGTAATTAAAATTTTTTCGATGGAAATTACAGAAATAAGAAAAATTAAAAAATTAAAAATGCGAATTTTTTTTTGCCGATCTCTGCTTCAATATATTCATGGTATTAAATTGCACATGTGTTACTTTCAATCCCTTTTTCCCAATAAATTGGCAAATCTATTTTCGATTCAAATCGATCAATGAATGATTACTATAGGAGAAACAATCCCAAGAATTCCGAATATTCTCATGAATTATTCCTGCAATGTGAATAACCTCTTGTGATATATAGCCACACCATTCATTAAAACCTTAACCTATGGAGTATTTTTTTTTTTGAAATAAAAATACAGCTATCTACGAAAAAAAAGAGGGGAGGGGGGAGGAAACATCGTATTCCAATTTACACAATGAGTGTCCTAATTGCCATCATAATGTAACGATTCAGCTTGTTTAATGAGCAAACTTACGATGAATCTGATCTTCCTCTTGTGTATGTGTGTGTGTATATATGTTGGCTAGAGAAGTTAAATACCGTTATATGGTGGGAATTAACCAATGAGATATCATAAATTTCATAACCGTGACAGTTTAAATATTTTTTTAATAAATAAATAAAATATGTGAAATTTTTGCTGATTTTAGCTATTTTTAGATGAAATCAGTGAGAAATTTTTTTGATAGTTTAGGATTTTTTTTCTCCTCTTTTTTCATTAATTTTAATGGATAAGCGATTTTTTGCGGGATTTTGCGAGAGTGAAAAATTGATATCCGCCATTTTTAATCACCGCGTTTACTGTATACATAACGCGGAAGGAGGATAGTAACCTCCAGATAATCGATGATACCAGAACTCGCAGCATTTGCCAGATAGAAATCCTATAACAGTCCTCAAGGGACAACGATATTCACACACAGTGAAACAAACCCCCTACCCCTCCCCCCCCCCCCCCCCCTTTTTCCTTCTCATTCTCAACACTGGTTGGAGAGGATCCACCTCCTGGTCAGTTTGAATCGTAAATACGCAGTTACACGCAGTGCCGTCTATCGTCGTGCATAAATTATCCGTGGGGGTCCATGGTAAAATCCTCCCCCCCCCCCCTTTTATTCACTATTGGATATGTAATGCCCCCTTCGTGATATACCGGGTGTTTAATTTTCTATTGCTCAATTTCGCGAATTTTTGGGAGGGAGAAAAGGGGGAAAATAGACGGTTGGAGGTGAACGCTTGGAGATGGATTTTTTTTGATGATTTCATTGAAAAGCTGAGAAAATTTCAGCTGGAAAACATAGGTCAGAATTTATTTTCACGTTTTTTTGAAAAAAAATCAACTTTTTTGTAAGATTTTTTGAAAAAAATTGCAAAAAAAAAGTCAAACACGTGTTTTTCGCAACCAATTTCCTCAGATTTTTAATGAAATCCTTGAAAAAAATGGATTTGAAGTTTTTTCAATGATTTTGGGCCGCTTTCACTATTTCAAAATGTGAAATTAAGAAAAAAATTTCATTATCTTTTAAAAGTTTTCTAATTGACTATGAAATGATTTCCCAAGCTGATTAAATTTTTTTTAAAAACCCATTAATGAGAAATATTTCAAAATTCATATGGAACACTGATAATAAGGAAATAGTAAATTTTTTCTGAAGTCAAAAAAAGAAGAAAAAAATTGAAGATTTTATAACTAAACATAAAGGGTCAACGGTAATTTTGCAAATAAAAATAAAGTTATGTGAACTAGAGGCACTGCAGACAATTGTGGTTAGTGAAAGAATTCAATGATATATCAATGAAGAATTTCCCCGAGAAGTCTTCTTCTCATGAGTTCATTGAGAGAATTCATTGTATTTTGAATTAATAAAATAGCCATTAATTATTAACTTTGGCAACAAATTGAAATACAGTAGAAATGAATGAAAAATTTTGAAAAAATAAAAAAATAAAAAAAATTATCTACTGTTATTGTTATTTTAATTTAAAACGTGGTTAAGAAGAGAGTAAAGACCACAGTATCACCAGAATGACGCTGTTTCACGTACTTTACGTTAACCATAGTATCTTTCAGTGGCAATCCAAGAGCCAAAGACCATAGACCCCCAATGCCACTGGTATATAAGCCTCTCCACAATGTTTCTACTTGGCTATTAAGATTCACGAAAGAAAAAAAGGAAAAAAAAAGCGAATGATAAAGAAAAAAAAATCCCGCGGAAAAACCGACTCATCGCATGAACTTATAAATTTACAAAACATAATTCAATGTTTTTTGCTCCATTGTTTTGTTGGAACGAAAAAAAAAGAAGAAGCAAAAAAAAAAAGTGACTTTAATGCTCTCGTTGAGAAAATTAATTTTATTCCAACGATGATTACACTTATTGCGGTACTTTTCAGTCTATACTTGGTTGGAATGTAACTATGCACTTCCTTAATGTCATTTTTTTCCCCTCCTTTATTTTCATTTTATAATGCATTTTATATTTATTTTTTTATCCCCAACTCTACTTGTCAAGAAGTGATGAATTATTTTTACTCAATTAATAAGTTAATTAAGGATTTTTATGCAAGTGAAGATGAGTTGATTACTTTTAATGCGAATAAAGTGTGTAAAAAAAAGGGGAAAATTGTGTGACATTGAAGTTGATGAATCTCCACTTCCTCAAATAAATTGGGATTTTTTAATAATAAATTGGAATTTTTTAAAAATAAATTTCATTATCAAAACTGTAAATTTTAAAGCTTATCTCAAGTATTTTCCTCTCGGTTTACTTTTTAAATCTCATTTTAGACACCCGTTAACCACAAAATACGTAGACTAAAAGTCTTCTTTCTCCCCCCCCCCCCCCTCCCCCCTTTCTTCCTTTTGTGCATTACTCACTTGATGCCTTGGTCCAGCAACCTGTTACCAGTTACTGATTATTCGATCGTGCACAAGTCCCACGCATACACTGTGTGTTTTAATACACACACAGTTACATATAAACACGTAGAGAGTCAACATTTCACACAGGTTGAAAATTTATGGTTAAACTCAGGATAGCTAGGAGGGAGAGAGAGAGAGAGAGAATAGAGATAAAAGATCCATATCCTATCTGATTGCAGAGAATTTCATTTCTTGTTGGGTTTAACACACTCTGGAGGACTGAATAATTTCGAATGGATATTGCGTGAAGTGATCGATTTAGATTCAATTAAGGAGATCCGATAGATAGGCATGAGTCAGATGAAGAGTGAAGTAACCAAAATTTGACGGATTTAATTGAAATGTTGATGGAGAATGGTATTATTTGAAGATCAATAGTTTAAATGGAGAATTTTTCTTTAATAGTTAAATGCAACGTTGCTAAATGTTTCGACTCAATTTTCATGTTATTCTCATATTTTATGGATTTTTTTTTATTCAATGAACTTTATGATAAGGCAAATATTTTATGGCAAAAAAAGGAATTTATATAAATTTGATGAATTTTGAGTTTTTTTGAACCAAATCTAATCGACAAATGATAATATAATTTAAAAGAATGTGTTGAGATCCTGATTTTCCATGAAATCATGGAAAATTCCACATTTTTGTAGAATTATTATAAAAGATTTGATTTTTATTATTATCTAATATTTTGTATTTAACTTAGGTATTGATAAGACCTTCTTAAAGTAGTTTGAAGGAAAAAACGGAAAAAACACCCAAAAATTGATTTTTAAGATTGAAAACCTATTTTCTGGTATTAAAAGCGAATTCGAAGAAGAATTAGTGAATTATATTAATTATTCGTCATTCATTAGTTGACCAATAGTATACCATTTGTTCAGCGTATTCACGTCTTTCCCTATGCAGCAATAACAATGATTTACTGCAAAGTTATCAAACGGTCAATAATTCTCATATTGGATCGTAAATTTTTGTTTTTTCCCCTTTTTTCAAGACATTTTCCAGATTTTAATCTTTTGCCTAAACTGAAAGCGCAAAATCTTGCATTGACCTATAAGACACTGTGCTATTTCTATTTCTTTTTCATTTATTATTGAACATACAAAAAAGTCAATTGATTAAGAAATTTACGAGACAGTTCAGATTTAAATAAACTTTCCTTAAAAATTGGTCTAGTGACCAAAACTACACAGTTGAAAATTCCCGTCTGAATTTTCCGTGCAAAATCCCAGAAATTTCTAACAATTCACATTTCTACTGAAATTTCAGATAATTACGTCATTGAAAAATGAACAAATCATCGATTTTCAAATAATTTCACGTCTGAATATCAATGAAATTTGTAAATTTCAATTTATTTGTTTCTTGAAAATTTAGTAAAAATAGGAAAATTAAAGAAAAAATTGAAAATTCAATCCATTTTGATTCTAAAAATTCATGTTCAGTTGAAAATTCAAGTAATTTGTAGAATTTCTGTCTCGATTCCCCTTTGAAACTCATAGATTTCTTTGAATTTCCTCTGAAACCCACAGATTTCATAACCATCTTCCCATTAAAAAAAAATTAAATATCATGTTTATGAAAATTCCCATCAAAAAGACTTTGAAATTTACATTTTTCTCTAATAGTGTACCTTTAAAAAAAGGGAAATTTCATGCTCTTCTCATCGCAACTAACGCAATTTCCAGAAAATCCATCAACTTCATTATCACCAGGATGAAAATTCCTATTTATACCTAAACACTTTGGTTCAAGTGTACATATCTCATGTGCCTGACTCGGACAACTTGTTGTACACAGTGTTGTGCATGAAGATTTGTGGATATTTCAAGATGAGAATGCGTGATAATGAGTGAGGGGACACATTCAGTGTTGCTGACAGTAGACACACACACACACAAACAAACAAACACACAAAAACACACAAACAGATTTATTTAGTTGAAAAATTCTGGGTTAAGTTGAACGAGTTGTCAGTGTCTGGTTTGTCAACTATCTTGATCCCTTAATTTTTTTTTCTGCCATAAAAAAAAGAAGAAAGGTGTTCTGACCGTGTTACACATATTCGTGACTCATTCATGAAAGAAGACTTGCAAAAAAAAAAAATCGGCAGTCAATTCAACCGGTAGGAAGTGTACCACACAATCGTGACACATATAATCGTGGCGAAAAAAATTACGTATTCTCATCTTTTCTCGTCAAATATTTGCCAATGCATTTCATGAACTTTAACCGTTTTGTATCATTTCTCCAACAGAATTTTGCGGCTGCGCGCAATAGTTAGGCCAAGTGTGCGGAAAATTCATCAAACATTGAGGATCCATTGCACGTTGGATGCTCTTTTTTTTTAACTCCTTTTTTTAACTTCACCCAAATACATAGTATTGTGTGCTGCACACAACTGAGAAAAACGGCATTTGGCTTGAATCGAAACGGCCACGGTTGACCGGAATTGTGTGTCGACTAAAGCCTACATAACCCCAGTAAATCGGTCACATTCACCTACAAATTGTTCTCACGCGCATCATCGATGAATTTAAATGTTAAAGTTGAAAGAAAAAAAGGTTTAAAAAATTCAATTAAATTAATCCGCAAAAATTTGAAGTATTCAATAGTACTCGCGCCTTTTTTTTATTTAATGGACATTATTCTCCCCGCGTACTTCACGATTTTTTCGAAAAATCGCGAAGTTCAACGAACTTCAAAATACCAGACACCCAAATAAATTTGAGGCAAAAGAAAAAAGACAAAAAAAAGAAGAAAAGAGATAATAAAAGGAGATTCATTTGTATTCAACTGAGAAATCAGGTGAATGTGGCCCGTTCGAAGTCCAACAGATTCTATTTGTCTCTTTCTCGTAATACATTGAATAACAGATTACACGAGGAAATGAAATAAATAATTTTTTTTTCTCCTTTTTAGTGCAAAAAAAAAGATGAGGAAAATCTTATCCAATCATTTCCGCCGGAATTGCAATCTAACGAGCCACAATATTTCTTTGTACCCATTTATTTTTCATCTCTTCTCATTTCGAATCAAGAGATAATCCTTTATTAATTTTTTTCCCTCATCTAGACACAACCTCTTCATTTCTCTGCGGAGTTCTCCTTTTTTTTTTAACTTCTTTTTGCGGAGGAACGCGGCACGATCGTCCGCCGATTCTCTACGGCTATTGCCTCCTTACGTTTTGGATCCTTCAGGCGATTTCTTCAGCATTCAATACATATATATATATATATATATTATAAGTTCTTCCTACATTACCTAAACCCTCGCACATCCTCTCTCATTCTCATCTACTTGATCGCACAATTTTTCATCTCATTCTCTCCCCCCCCCCCTTTTTTTTAATTTTTTTCCTTTTTACTCTCTTATCTTATTTTCTTTTAATCGCGTGACTCTGCTATTTTACTCGCTGTACAGAGTTTGTCCGTTAATCCATTTCATTTCGACTACGTCATGATAAAAGAGAAGTTCTTCTGCATCAAGACACCGATCATCAACAATGAACAACTAAATATCCCGCGAGTTAATTGTATTGCCGTTAATTACTCACGTTAATTAGAATAATTTGTCTCTGTGTGTATGTGTGTGGGATTTGATCGTTTATTGATGGGAAAAACGTTTCGATTTTTTTTTTCGAAATTTTTTAAACTGAGAATTTTTTTCTTTTTTTTGGAGCATCCGATTTTTTTTTCTCCCTTTTTTTGTCTTTTTGGAGGAATGTAGCGAACAAAGGAGGTGGTATGTAGCCATAGATTCCATCAATTTACATTTCTCGTTCACGAGAAAAGAAGAAGACCCTGCAAGGCTTTTTTTACTCCTTTTTTTTATTCGAATAACCCTAAACTTCAGAAATACAATGGGTAAACCTTGGACACCGGTTTTTTTTTTTTTTTGGGATCTTTCAAATATTTTTTCAACTATTTCTCTTTTGTGGTTCAGTGACTAATGCAAGTTTCGTTACTTCGTGTGATGTGATGATTTTTTTTGAGAGTCAAAATTTGAGAAAAAATAGGGATTTTTTGAAAATTTTGTAAATTTTGGAAACACAAGATTTTTATAAAAAAATCGAGAAAAATTTGCATCGATTAAAAAATGAAGAATCTCCACTTTTTTGCGTTCGATAAATTCACTTCTTCACATTATCACTTTTTTCAAAAATTCTCACAATTATAAAAATTCTACGAAAAAAAAAATTTTCAACATAAAACTTACCCTCGAAAATACTTGAGTCCTTCCACTAAAAGCGTTGCAATTTCTCCAGTTGAATCTTCAGATTACAGTTTCTTCTTTCCTCTCCCCCCAAAAGAAGGAGTGAAAAATTTTCGTATTTTAAAAAAATCCTTGACCACTTTGTGTGTGTCTTGAGTTCCACCGATCAAGAGTAGAAGAGTAGCAAAAAAAAAAAAAAGAAGAATTCTCAATTAAATCTCAGATTCTTCTCAATATCAAAGGAATAAGAATTTCATCCAAAAAAAAAAAACGACAAAATTTTTCTTCAAAAAGTTCAAAATAAATTTTAAAAAAAACTCTTATATCTTAAAAGATTATTAATAATAATAATAATAATATTATTTTTTTTAAAAATCGGTATATTCAGTTCCTCAGTGTCGTCGGTACGGAAGCCGGCGATAGAGTGAGGCTTGTTAGGCGCGCGCGAGTCGAATAAACGTTGCTAAGGATTGAAGAGAGGATGCCGGATAGCCTCTGCTGGTTTGTGGCGTGTGCGTGATGCGCGCGCGGGGGAGGCTGAACTTGAAGAAGGGCGAACTCTCATCGGGGGATACGACGAGAGTGTCATGGAACTGTTGGCTCGAGAGATAGAGAGAAAAAAAGAGAGAGACTGAGTTTGAATGCAGAAAAAAAAAACGCGCGCGCGCGATATATATAGGAAAGACCGGGGCAAAATGGGGTACATTAAAGTACATGTCCCTGGACCCATTTTGCCCCGCTCTCCCCTATATATATGTATTTTCTTTTGATTTTCATTGAACATCCGCCGAAAGTGGACTCAGAAAAATAAAAAAAATTTTGAAAATTCATTAATTCAAAATCAAAGTTTTGAAGTCTTCTTTTAGCTGTATATTATAGCGATAGCCTATCGTCTGGCATTTTATGCATGTGAAAGAGAGAGAAAACTTGTACTTGGCGAGAGACGCTACCGCATCTCCTAATATAGGGGAGAGTCGTGCAAAATGAACCTGCGGGGTAAAATGATCCAGGATTTTTTTTTAAAGTGAAGGACTTGACGAAAAAATATGAAAAAATTTGACAAGATGCTCCAATATGTGGAGATTGTTGGTGAATTTTTTCAAATTTTTTTGGACAGTTCTTCACTCCCAAAAAAAATGGCAAATCATTTTGACACTTTGGTCCATTTGCTCCGGTCTCCCCTATATATATATGTATATATAAATGGCTATATAGTAAGGGGATGTGTGTTTCTGTATCAGCCTTTTTTTATGACACTAAAAAAAAATTCTGTGACTATTCACCTTTTGCGATTAAAAATCGTTGAAAAAACCTCCACGAAAAAAAAAAATCAAGAAAATACAAACTTCACTCGCGCCCTAGATGACAGTAGAAACGCGCGCGAATTTCGTTTAAAACGAGAGCGAAGTCCTTTTTTTTCTTCGTGTGTCCGAAAAAATTCACAAGATCACGCGGCACCGAACAGAAGTGAACTACTACGTGAGCCGGCTTTACACGGTACCTTAAATACCTTGGGTATGGTGGCCAGTAGGAGAATATCCACTTGGACTCTCTTCACTCCTTCAGCTAACTTCTCCTTCTCCCTCCCCCCTCCCTCTCCCTCTTGATTCTCCCTCTCCAGCTTCTATTTTATTATTTTCTTGCGGACTATACCGTTTCACATCCTTTGGCTGCTTCCATGTCTTAGCTGATTGGCGATGGGGAATAGAAGCGCGCAAAAGAAGGAGGTGGAGGAGAAGAAAGAAGAAGGAAGGAAGGAGAAGAAGAAGAAGAGGATGATGATGATGATGAAGACTGGAGGAGAATAAACCGTGTGGTAGGATAGTTGAAAATCACGAGAGGAGTAGGGATAATCCCTTCGCGGGGGTACTGAAGATAGAGAGGAAGATGTACACACATATATATAGATATATATACACACAACCTGTCCTTGTTTTTCTCCACTATTCTCTTACCCCCACATGACTCACCTCATCTCTTTCGCGTTATCTCCCTCGCGCCTTCGAGGTCCTTCCATCCTCTTCCAGTTTCTCCAGACACTCTTCCCCTCTTCCCCTTTTCCCCTTCTCCCCTTCTTTGGCACTTTGGCCTTTTTTTACCTCCCCTCGCGCATTTTTATTTTACTCCTTTACCCTTTTTTTTATGCCTTTGATTCTCGCAGTCTCTTTTGCTCTCGCTTTATATTTAATTTATTTGATATATATATATTGCAGGGAAAAAAGTCGCGATGACTAACTGGGGAGTTTTGCGAAAAACTGAAAGGGGGGGGGGAGGAAAAAACCCAGATTCGGATTAACGAATATTTTAAGGACGTCATTGATTTCTTGGAGCAATGAATTTCACATCTTGAAGGTATTCCAAGAAGAAAACCTTGTTTTTTTTTCATGAAGCTCTCTCGCGTACCTTTGAAATACCTCACGCAAATCGACAGGCAAACGCGCACGACTGCGCGTGGGCTGCCAATGTCCGCGGAAGACAGTGATAAAGAGAAAGAAAAAGAGAGAGAGAAAAATTGCCCGCAGGAGCTTTGGAGTCAGGTGGTCCACCTGCGTGTCCTTTCTTCTCTTTACAATTCATAATGCCCACGTAACCCTGGGACTCTTTGAAGTCACATGAACGCGAAAAAAAACGAAACTTCACAAATATTGCATCACAAATTATCGCTTTGAAAAAAAAAAAAGTTAAACTCGTTGAGAAATAGATGATTTTATTTTTGCGAAATAGAAAAAAAAGGAATTATTTCGCCTAAGTGTTTTAGGGATTTTTTTTTTCATCCTGGACCACTGAAATTCCGACAATTCAAGAAAAAAAACCTCATTTTTCTTGGAACTGAGATAATTAACATATTCCGAGATAATTCTAACGGTAAGAAAAAAAAATGTCGGAGGAGCATTTTTCAAGTTCATTAGACACAAATTTGACTTCGTCGTTGACTCATCCTCCTCAAACATCATCGAGATTAGTGGAAGAGCCATGACAAAAAAAAAATGAAGAAAAAAAATTCATTAAATCGACGAAATCTTCAGGTTCTCCAATGGCCTCAAAGAAAAATTAAAAAACCCCTCGGAGAATTCGGTTCAGCGAACTGAAGCGAGGACGTAACAGAGACGCTCACACACACACGCAGAGAGAAGGTGTGTTTCCACTTGGTGCCATTGACACTGACATAATCGGTAAGAAGCCGGTGAGTGAGTGAGAGAGAGAGATGAAATGCTTGAGGAAGTAATAAAAATGTGAATGAGAAAGAGAGAAAGTCACCGAATGCAGATAATGAGCGTCAACATCTACTCGAGGGAAAATACGGTCCATTGCATAAGTTGAGCTACGGTTTGAATGGTAACGTCTTAAGGACATATCCAAGTAGCAGGTGAATATAGAATAGGCCAAATGATCTACTTTTTTTTTCTGAATTATCATAAATACTGTAACACTTATAAGAATCTTAATAAATTTCTCGATTGAACTTCAATAATTATAATGATAAAAATGCAAATTAATAAATAAATAATCAAATTCAAAATTAATAGAAAAGTGCAAAATATTTTTATTGCGAAATAAATCATGAATTTAGAGTAAACCGTCAGTCAAATTACATATTTTCATTTTCAAGAATACTCAAATAATTTAAATAAACGGCGATTAAACAATAATGTAATTTTTTATCGGTACATACCTCCTCACACGTCATACTCACACATACAAATATAAATTATAAAATTATCATTCTTTTCTTTTTTTTTATAAATACGAAATTCGTCAAAATAGGCTATTCTATTTCTTTTTTGTTCAATTATAAATTTGTATCGAAATACAGCTTTTATTGCTAAAATTTTAGATCGTAAATTTTTTTGCTATTATTGGGAGTCGATGTATTTTTTCCAATAGCTCAAGAGGAAGTCAGTAATTATCGTACTGGACACATCTTTGTGCCTTTAGATTATCACGTGATTCCCCTTCTCCCTTTGGTGATATTGGTGGGGAAATTTTATTAAGACTAAATCATTACAATACTCTAATTATTTCGATTTCGTAACATTTTACCGATATTGAAACGATGTCGACGATAATAAATTGTTATTAAATAATATTATAAATATCCAATATTGCCGCCATTAATGTTTTTATGTAATTAATTGGATTAATCATCGCTATTTGTCCGATAACAGGTGTTTTTTAATGATTCAAAAAATTAATAAACATTCTGACGAAAGAATATATAAGGGCACGTGGGGCAAAATGGGCACTGTAATGAAATAGTGGGAGATAGATTTTTTTTAACGATTCCATTGGAAAGCTGGGGAAATTTAAGTCGAGAAACATGTGCCAGAATTGATTCTTTTTCAATTTTTTGAGAATTTGACTTTTTTTTGCATTTTTGAGGGGTAAAAGCCTTTTGATTTTTGAGCTAATTCAGTTTTTTTGAAATATCTCTGGTTCCATTGGTCGTAGCGATCTGGAACCGATTTTAAATGAAAGGTGAGATCATTTCCCATCGATTTATGGGATTTTGAATTTGAAAATATCGATTTTTGAGATAGTTATAGGAACTTTTGTGAAAAATTATGATCATCGGGTTTTCTCCTATAACAATGTAAAAAATCGATATTTTTGAATCTAAAACCCCATGAATCGATGGGAAATAATCTCATCTTTCATTTAAAATCGGTCCCAGGTCGCTACGACCAATAGAACCAGAGATATTTCCAAAAAACTGAATTTTACCCCTCAAAAAAGCAAAAAAAAAGCAAATTCTCAAAAAATTGGAAAAAATCAATTCTGGCACATGTTTTTCGACTAAAATTTCCTCAGCTTCCCAATGGAATCATTAAAAAAAATCCATCTCCAATATTTTCATTCATTTAAGGATTTTTTCATAATATATGCATAGAAACTCAAATATGTCCATTTTACCTCTAATGTCCGTATTACCCCACCTTCCCCTATAGTTATACAAGGGAAAAATACATCTGTAATTGAATCTCACTTATGAACTTCTAATTTTAATTTAATTTTTTTCAAAAATTATTTTTCGCTCAATTTGTGTCCGGTAACATGATGTAAAGTAAAAAATCTTTTCATACTACTCTATCAAAAAGTGACCAAAATCGAAAATAAAAAATAGATTATCGCAACTCCTTGGATATCCTCTCAAACAAGCAGGAAAAAGGTGTTATTAACAAGTGAAAGATACGAGCGTCACGTGAAGAAAGAAGAGCATAGGAAATTTTCACTTACATAAAATAAGATAAAAATGAGTTTGAAGTGAAAAGTAAAAAGAAGAGCTTTAGACGTGGATAGACAGAGTGAACTTGACCTGAATTCTCTCGTGCAATGGAGAGAAAGAATCTCCATCGTTTGAAAGGTGGGGAAAAACGCCACTGTAAAGACATAAATGGTGAAAGGGGGAGGGGTGGGAGGGGGAGGGGGGGGGTGAGGTGGGGAATAGTGTTGGGCTCCACAATTTCTTTGCTCACTTCAACACACTTGGAGAAAGGTGAAAGGCAGTAGTTTGTTAGAGTAAGATACAAAATTTACTCTCAGTTTCAATTTGTGTGTGTGTGTTTGTGTGTATTACGTTGGTATTTTTGCGTTGTACATGAAGAGCCCTCCTCCCCCATTCCATTTCAGCTAATCGGTCCCACTTTCACTCATTCACTTTTATCGTACTGAGCATTTCAATTTTACTACGTTCATTCATTTTCATTCAAGTTAATACCAATTATGCAATAAATGCAGTGGTTTAACATTGAATTTTTATCGATTGCTTAATCGAGTTAACTCACACATACAGAGAGAGAGACACACACAAGGTCAAGATGGAAGTTGAATGAAGAGAAACTTTCACAATTGTGAGAGAGTTATTCAAGTGAAATTCATTCATTTCTCTATGTGTTGGTTTTATTTATTATGATTAATTATTTTTTTTTTAATTTTTTTTTCATTTAATGCTTTGCTCCAGATTTCTTGGGGACATTGGGAAATTAGGGGGACAGCTACTTTGTGACGCATGCGAAAGAGGCCCTTGACTCCAAAGCCTCTTCATTAGCATAGGCAGAGAAGGTCAAGAACTTGCTGGCAGAATCATCATTGGCTGACTTCACAGCAAGTTTTTATTTATTTTATCAAGATTATTCTTTTGTAGATAGTAAATCTGGTGAATTAGGAGAGAATCCAGGAGTAAAGAGGATTTTTTTCCTTAAATATCCCTGAAATTAATGGAAATACGTTCTTTTTTTTTTCTAATCTGTTTTTATAGAGAATATTAAGAACTTCAAAAAGGGCGTATCTCCATTAGTTTTCGAGTTATTTTTTAAAAAATGCTGGGAAATCGATCCTGCAGATGATTCTAGGCCCCGGAAGTTGAAAAAACGTATATTCTCTTGTAAATTATTTATTTTGTCGAAATCACCTCTTCTAGACAGTAAATCCATCAAATTAGCAGAAAATTTAGGAATGAAGAGGATCTTTTTCCGCAAATATCTTTGAAATTAATGGAGATACGTCCTTTTTGCCCCAATCCATGTTTGTAGAGGATTTCAAGAGCTTCAAAAAGAGCCCATCTCCATTAGTTTTCGAGTTATCTCAAAAAATGTTGAAAAATAAGTCCTATTGACAAATTTAAATCCTGGAAATTAAGAAATTGAATATTCTCTTCCAGGCAGTAACTCAGTCAAATTAGCAGGAAATTCAATAGAGAAGCGAATCTTTTTCCCCAAGTAGAGAAAATTGGGGCAAAATGAACCTCCGGATCAATATGATTGAGCAAATTCTTTCAGAGTGAAGAAATTCATGAAAAAATCTGAAAAAAATTGAGAAAATGCTCCAAAATGTGGAAATTGTTGATGAATTTTTTGCGAATTTTTTTGTAGAGGTCTTCAGTTTAAACAAAAATCCCAAATAGTTTTCAATAACAGGCCCATTTTGACCCCCCCCCCCTTTCCCCTATCTCCGTAACTAATGGAGATACGCCCTTTTTTTCCTATTTGATCTTCATAGAGAATTTTAAGAGCTTTATAAAGAAGATTAGGGCAAAAAGGGCGTATCTCCATTTTTTTCCGATTTTTTTTTCTTTTTAAAGGCTAAAAATAAATCCTGCAGACAACTCTAAACCCCGGAAGTCAAAAAATTAAATATTTCCTTGTCAATGACACCTTATAAAGTACTCTTGAAAATCGTTGTATTATGCAACGACTCCGCCCCCGTTGGAATCTTTCTCTCTTTCTCTTGCAATAGTCATCTTAAATTAAATATAAATGAAAATCAAGAATTGAAAGAGGAAGCCGATTGGCGAGTTTTCCGGGTATCTCCGACACACTAGCGCGTGCCATTGCACGAGTCCAATGCACAGAGAAATTCCATACATATGAAATTCTCATTTTATTTGAAACGAATAAGTGAGTGCATATGTAAATAAGTGTTAAGATATATAACATTGTAATATACGTATAGCTTCTACATAGATTTTTCACATAATATAAATTCACGTGTAGTTACTTTTCACTTCGTTGTATTAAGAAACATCGTAAACACGTGAATTTACGAATTTTCAGTTTATTGTGAGACGAATATTTCAACGATTCCAGTGTAATAATTTCAAAGAATATTATTTTCTCTCCTTTTTTTCACAATTAAATTATGACATTATCTGTAGAAAAGTTGCTGCTTTTTATTGGTAATAAACTCATGGGATTTTCTACATTGTAGGGAATTTTATTGAAAGAGAGATAACAGATGATAAATTAACGGATGAAAATAATTCGGATTTTCATGGATACATTCAATTGCTTCTTTCTGCTCTTTTCCCTTTGGGGAAAAAAAAGAAAAAAAAGGCGCAAACATTGATTTCCTTTCTACCCTTCGACACGAGGTCAAGAAAGAATTTGCTAAAAAAAAAAAAAAGAAGAGGCGCCTTTTCCCTTTCCTTTTTAAGTAAATCAAGTTATTTCAAGGGTTTGTATCTTTGCAGATCCAACTGTGTATGGAATACGACAAAGTAAAGGGAAGGAAGGAAATCAATAGCGTTGCTAGGTGAAAGTGAGGGAGATGAAGCTGTTAAAGCTCTTCCCCCTCTTGTTATATGGTAACGCACAATTTCATACGTTCTCTGATATTTTTCCAGAAAAATAATTTTAAAAAACAAGATAACTCATAATTTTTCATGTTATTAATTCAGAATAATTGCGATGAAATTAATTAAAAAAATGGAGTGAGTAGGGATTATTGCATACATTGCAATGGTTTGTGACAGGCCGGTATGGTGAATCACGTGTCACATAAAATTATACGCCTATTCGTTTTTCCCCTCGTCGATAAGTCCTTTTGATCGGAAATCACCCTCCTGTCAATGATTTTCATTCCCATCTCTTTTTTCCTTTTTTTTTTTTTCTTCTTTTTGCTGCTCTATAATAGACATTGTGTGTACGTGACGTCACTCACTCCCCTCTACTGTCTGTTACACGTGCCTAGGGTTCGTTTTAGTCTCGGTAAATCGCTGGTAAAGGAAGAAAAAAAATACTGTCCCTACTCCAACAGCGATTATGAACTGCCACAAACATAAACGAGAAACTACTCCACAGTTCTGTGATGCGTTTGTTCTTCAGGGCGGAAGAATATCACCTGTGTCACTGTTTGGGAAGAGGGATTAAGGTAGTATCCGAGGGAACTCGAGGACAGTTAATTCCTTATTTTTTTGATGGTGTATCAAAGATGATAGTTTTACATTTTTATGAATTTTTTCATAAGTTTTGTCTGTGCAGTTTATGGGATATGAATTATTGAAGTTATTGAAACACCTCAAATCGGACGGAAATAATGAAATTACTAGAAAAAACACACGGTTGACCAATTATTTAAAAACAATTGGTGAAAAGAATAGCATTCTAACTAAATAATAGAAGAAAAAAATATTCAATTCTTCGTATAGTTATTCAGAAATTTTAATTAGAAGGTAGTCGTAACTATTTGCCTCTCTCTCTATCTCATGCATATGATAGCACGTATGAAAAATCTCTATAGAAAATTTCTATAGATTTATTCTATAGAGAATCCTATAGGTTTATCGTATATGATATTGGGATATTTTTTATAGGCACTGGTAAAGTTAAAAGGATGAGCACAAGACGCACAAAGTTTATAGATATTTTTCTTATAGACACAAAATTTTATTATAGAATCACATGAAACTCCACTCGTATAGAAACAATTCTTATAGAAACAATAGTTATAGAAAATATCCCAATATCATATACGATAAACCTATAGGATTCTCTATAGAATGAATCTATAGAAATATTCTATAGAAATCTTCTATAGAAATTCTCTATAGGGATTTTTCATACGTGCACCAAAAGGATTTCATCTCCACCTTCATTTTCCTGGATTCAGTATAGAATCACATGAAACTCTACTCGTATAGAAATAATTCTTATAGAAACAATACCTATAGGAAATATCCCAATATCATATACGATAAACCTATAAGATTCTCTATAGAATGAATCTATAGAAATATTCTATAGAAATATTCTATAGAAATTCTTCATACACAAGGAGATTATAATATATAAAAAAATTCGAAAAACAAAAAAAGATTAGACTTTTGAATAGTTTAATCATCTTTTCGTGTAAATTAAAGCACATTTTCCCCAATCATCACTAATTAATTCGAAACAGACGTAAAAATCCTCATTTGATCCCCTTTAATCAACCCTACTCTGTGATTCTACCTCAAATCAAATGGAAAATGCTCATTTAATTGCTGATTTTCTTTGTCACTTCCCCGTGAAAAATTACTGGGGATCATTCGAAGCCAATAAAGAGGCATTGAATAACGAAATAAATTCTCTGATGTTGGAGGGGTGTACTTTTTCATTACCCCAGGATCAAAGGCTGAATTTGCACCAAGTAGTTTCTCTCAATGCAGGTCAGTTCAATTCCCCCAGACGGTGATAAAGAGACTAATCCACTGGGGAAAAACTGACCCGCATCGATAATGCCCGAACCAATGATTTATTCCATCATTCCAAGTGCAGGAAGGAAAAAAAAAGAGGAGGGGGAAAGAAAGAAAGTGAGCGATTTCGTAATTTAAATTTAGTTGAGTTTACAACATTATTCACTATCAGTGAATTAGCAGTTAAAGGAGATGGAGCACAGGCTCTGTCGCTTTCAATGAATGCAATTATCCCTTGAAGCCCTCACGGACCAATAAGTTGATGGCTGATGTAATTAATTTGGAGTGCATCCAGCCAGCAATGGAGTATAGGGGTCGTTCACTTGATGCTAATAGTAAAATTTTACAGTGATCAATGTGAACATTGTACATTAACAGGTAAATTAAGTTTTAGATTCATTGAAAACGTATTTTACGCATTTGCACTTTTTCTTGATAAAAGATTTTCCATTTCTTGAATGAGGGAAAGTGGAAATTTCTGGGGAATGGGTGGAGATGGAGTTTTTTTTTGATGATTCATGTGAAAATCTGAAGATTTTTTGTGTAGAAAATATTTGTGAAAGTTAATTTTTTAGATTTTTTTGGAAAATTTGAGTTTTTTCGGCATAAATTGGGGTCAAATCCTTTGCATTTTCGATTTTTTTTTCACTTTTTCGAGAATATCTCTGATTCTATTTGCTGTAGTGACTTGGAGTTGATCTCAAACCGAAGATGAGATCATTTGCCATTGATTTATGGAGTTCTGAATATAAAATTGTCGATTTTCGAATTATTTATGGGCATTTATGGCGAAAATCGGTTTCTGCCCCATAAGTACTTCACAAATCGATTTTTTTTTCGTCTCGAATCCCATAAATCGATGCCACATGATCTCACCTTTCACCTCCACTTGCAATTTTTAAGCTATGACTGATAAAATCGGAAATATCATTAAAAAAGTAAAAATTTTCAATTTTTCCAGATTTTTTCCTGAAAATTTCGAATTTTCAAAAAATTATAAAAAATGAATTTTTACCGAATGTTTTCGACTGGGAATTTTCTCACTTTCAAAAGAAATCATCAAGAACATTTTATCTGAAATATTTTCATTGATTCCGAGTGATTTCGAATTTTACCTTTCCATTATTAAAAAAATAAAGAATTCCGTTCCCAAGTAATTGAAATAGACTGGCTCCCATGAAGCCAGTACTCTCCCACCCATGATACACAAGATTTACACCCAAAAACTAAATAATTACCCCAAACTTCTCATGTATAATAAAAAAAAAGCGAGTCTTGAAGATTTAATTAATATTATTTATCTTATTTCTGAATCAGCAATGATTTTCTGGTGAATAAGAAAATAAAGATGTGCGTGGTATATAAGGGAGTGAGGAAGTTGGGGCGAATGCCCTGGAACAAAGGTTTTTTTTTTCTCTTCTTCTTCTTTCCGGTCCTAAGTCGTGCAAAACCTTCAACAACGTCATAATAGGAGAGAAGACCTCTCACAAACATAGTTATTTTCATAGCCACCGCTTCGTCACGTCATCACTCTAATTATGCATTATTTTGCATTGTAAGGAATTAAGGACTATCTGATTTTTTTACATTTTATCATAAAACTACCGTTTAATGAATTAAAATAATGAGCACAGTTTAGACAGATTGGAGTAACAATTTTCGGTTGAAAATCACAGAATTTTCTCATTTTTATTTTAGGTAGTATCAGAGTACAGTCGATAAAACAGAGGAAAAAATTAGAATTTTTAGGTTAATTTCCAATTAATTGCTGATAATTCGGGAAAATGTGCTTTAATTCATTCGAAAAAGTAATTAAATTATTCGAAAGTCATATTTTTATAGATTCTATGGAGAATCCTATAGGTTCATCCTATATGATATTGGGATATTTTCTATAGGTATTGTTTCTACAAGAATTATTTCTATACGAGTAGCGTTTCATGTGATTCTATACTGAATCCAGGAAAATGAAGGTGGAGATGAAATCTTTTTGGTGCGCGTATGAAAAATCCCTGTGGAGAATTTCTATAGAAGATTTCTATAGAATATTTCTATAGATTCATTCTATAAAGAATCCTATAGGTTTATCGTATATGATATTGTGATATTTTCTATAGGTATTGTTTCTATAAGAATTGTTTCTATACGAGTGGAGTTTCATGTGATTTTATAATAAAATTTTGTATCTATAAGAAAAATATCTGTAAACTTTGTGCGTTTTGTGCTCATCCTTTTAACTTTACCAGTGCCTATAAAAAATATCCCAATATCATATACGATAAACCTATAGGACTCTCTATAGAAATTTTCTATAGAGATTTTTCATACGTGCTATCACATGCATTTCCTTAGTAGCGGCGAGCGAACAGGAAAGAGCCCAGCACTGAATCCCACGATTATGTTGTTTGGAAATGTAGTGTTTGGGAGGATCTATTTATCCTGTAGTGTATTCTTGTGTCCAAGTCCATCTTGAATGGGGCCATTTACCCATAGAGGGTGCCAGGCCCATAATGGGTCAACTGTGCGGTTTTTTAGGAATTTCGTTATTTCTGTCCGATTTAGGGAGTTTCATCCTCACCACTGCTACTTTCAGTAACTTTGATAATTCATATCTCATAAATTAAACGGACAAAAATTCATAAAAAATATAATCTTCGGTACAGCATCAAAGAATTGAGGGATTAACTGTACTCGAGTTCCCTCCTATACTACTTTAATCAAATTAGTGATAATTGTTGCATGAGTCTCGAATCGGAAATAAGAATGACTGTGAATGATTTCTGGACCACGAGTCATCGATTGGCAATTACACGCTCATAAAATCCATGAAATTCCAATGGGTCTGATGATGATAAATAAAAAAAAAACTATAAAAAAAAAAGTCTCTTTTTACCTACGTTTATTCTATGATCTTCTCACTTCTCTTGCAATACCGTTGGTCTCCTTTAGCCGGAGGGACATTTGACTGTAATCGCTCTGGCGCCCAGGTATTCATTACCATCTTGGTGCCTTATTCTCTCTCTCTATCTCTCTCTCTCTCTCTCAAGTCACTTTGAATCGCGGTGAGTTAACGTAATAGCAACAATAACTGGCTTGTTAAATCCAGCCTTCTATCCACGGTCCTTGTTACTGATTACAAAGTGAAATTTTCCCCACCTTTAATCCCTACCCCTGGATACAAAATCATTTTGTAATCTAAGTATGATGCCGGTGGTGGTTGTTGTCTATTGGACGAGCCCATATATACCGATCATGAGGTGAAATTTTTTAAATCAAAAATTAAAAATAATATAATCATGTTGTTCATTCCGGTAGATTAAATTGAATTAAATAAAATTACTGTTGTGATTTTTTTGCTCGTTAATCTTTCGATATGAAACATTGTTGCTGGTAATGGCTCACTTTTGTTTACGAGGATCATGATAATTTGAAGGGACTCTAGATGCGCGCGCAAACTGTCTAACACATAACCTATAAAAATTCCTATTATTCTTTGATAAATATCTCGGAAACTCTTGAGTCTAGCGAAAATTGACAGGAAACCTTTTTTATGGAGAATTGCACGACCTACAAAAAAGATCTCTTCATAAATTCTCCTAAATCCCATAGTTTTAGAGATTCTTAAAAAAAACTCTTAAAACTGGAGGCCTATGCAAAAATAGGGGAAACTGAAGTCAAATGGATCCTTAAATCGAAATGATTTACGATTTTTTTTTCAGAGTGACGAAGTTCGCCTAAAAATTTGAAAAAATTTGACAACATACTTCAACATGTCTACTTTGCAGGTGAATTTTTTCAATTTTTTTTTGAGAAGCCTTCGCTCAAAAAAAAATCGTGAAGCATATTCACTCGGCGGCCCATTTTGCCCCGGTTTTCCTTGCTAGTCAGTACATAGTCTAAATACGAGAAAGATGAAATGAAATAGTCTAGCCAAAAAATTTAACCGTTACGTGACTCTGTAGAGGCCTTGAGAAAAAACTTTGTTGCGCGTGGGAGCAAAGAGATACAAGAGGGGGGGGGGGGGGGGGAGAACGCACAGGTGTATGCGTAACAAAAAGAATTTCTGAAGTATCACCACTTCGTCGATGACTTTTCAGTTTTTTTTTATTCCTTTTTTTTTGGCTCGTAATACATCTTCTCTGCATGATTATTGATCGAAAACAGGAAGATCCGTATCGGAGCTATTTTATAAATTCCGATCATATTTAATGCGACTTAAAGTGGATAATTCTCGGGATAATTCATTAAGTGAGGAAGCGGAAAAAAAAATTATATTTATTTAGTTTTTTTTTTGCTACAAATGACGTTAACATTCTCACAACTATATAAATGTTTAATCAGTTCGAATTAAAGTCAAGGAAAAAAGGGAATTTGTCGTTTAATGATAAAAAAATTTTATATCCTCAAAGTTTATAAATCGTTTTTTTTTTCATCTTTTCAATTATATTCTACGAATTTTTCATCAATCATGAGGTAAAATCAGAATTTACTAACAATGAAACTTTTCCAATCTCATCGAATATCGTTTTTGTCTAAATTTTTTTCCTTTTTCCTTTTTCACTAACCAGTTGAGAGTAACTCAACTGTTGGCTGGAGAAAATAAAAGTTTTGAGGTAAAAGTTTACTTCAAAAAAGTTCTTTCGTGGTCTCTCGAGAATGAAGAGGAGAAACGATACAGACAGTGGATAATAATCTCGTCGAATTCTATCTCTTTATTCAAAGAGACTGTAGAATAAAGAAGATATAAAGGATGTAAAAAATTTGAAAGTGTCCTTCAAACAGGAAATTAGCGTTAGTTTCAATTCATTATTTAAATTAGCGGAAAATTTTAAAATTCAACAATAAAATGAAGAAAAAACCATTAATTTAAGGTAGTATACCAGAGTATGGTCGATAAAACAGAAAAAAATGGGGATTTGTAGGTTAGATTCCAATTAATTGCTGATAATTAGGGAAAACATCCTCTAAATTAACCAAAAAAGAGATTAAATTATTCGAAAGTCATATCTTCAGCTTGTGAATATAATCTTTTTCACAGAGAATTTCTATAAAATATTTCTATAGAATATTCCTATAGATTCATTCTATAGAGAATTCTATAGGTTTATCGTATATGATATTGGCATATTTTCTATAGCTATTGTTTCTATAAGAATTATTTCTATACGAGTAGAGTTTCATGTGATTCTATACTGAATCCAGGAAAATGAAGGTGGAGATGAAATCCTTTTGATGCGCGTATGAAAAATCCCTATAGAGAATTTCTATAGAAGATTTCTATAGAATATTTCTATAGATTCATTCTATAGAGAATCCTATAGGTTTATCGTATATGATATTGGGATATTTTCTATAGGTATTATTTCTATAAGAATTGTTTCTATACGAGTGGAGTTTCATGTGATTCCATAATAAAATTTTGTGTCTATAAGAAAAATATCTATAAACTTTGTGCGTTTTGTGCTCATCCTTTTAACTTTACCAGTGCCTATAAAAAATATCCCAATATCATATACGATAAACCTATAGGATTCTCTATAGAATAAATCTATAGAAATTTTCTATAGAGATTTTTCATACGTACTATCATATGCATGAGATAGAGAGAGAGGCAAATAGTTGCGACTACCTTCTAATTGAAATTTCTCAATAACTATACGAAGAATTGAATATTTTTTTCTTCTCTTATTTAGTTAAAATGCTGTTCTCTTCGCCAATTGTTTTTAAATAATGGGTCAACTGTGTGGTTTTTTAGTAATTTTGCTATTTCTGTCCGATTTAGGGCGTTTCATCCTTCCCACCGCTATTTCCAGTAATTTCAATAGTTCATATCTTATAAACTACACGAACAAAAATTCAGAAATATGTAAAAATATATAATCTCTAATGCGGAATTAGAAAAATTAGGGGTTAACTGTACTCAAGTTCACTAGAACACTACCTTAACATCGATAAATAAAATCGAAGGACATTGTACTGGAAGATTAATCAGTATCAGTATGTCCGTTAGTCAAATTGAAATAAAAATAAACCGTGAGAATAAATAAAACGGTACTGGTTAAAGATCAATCTAATCTACGAATCGATATCTGAATCATCAGATGTCTACATAGTTTATTAAAGAGATTTTCGAGTTAACTCCGATAAAAATCGAGCAACAGTATTCATCTCTCTCTCTTTCTCCTCAGTGAAATTGAAGTTTTCGTATTGAGAAAAAAAAAAAAGAAGAAAAAAAAAAACATTTAGCAACACTTGGAATTGAATGTAGTGCATGTAGAACGACGATATTGGATTAGACGCACCGTTGGCCAACCTCGGGCAATGTGTCTCGCATATTTCCGTCACGCTTGGACGATCATTGGCCTGTACGGCGCCGCAACTATTTCTCAGATGACTTCCAAAGATCCGTGAATGTGTTCCTTTACACACAGAACACGAAATCTGCAGGCAAAAAAGGCTAAAATAAAAGGAAGAATCAACACTAGTTAAGATAATTTCGATTCCAAAAACTTGTTCTTTTTTCTCATTGTTTTTTTTTTGCATTTAAAACATTGAAGTTCTCCGTTTTTTTTTGGCTTTTTTTTCTAGATTCAATTGATGTTACCGTTATTTCTGATACCTGCTCATTTTTTTTTCTTGCAAGACGCTGTGTTTGGAACAGGTGGAGAGGTGCGTGTGCGTGTGTGTGATGGAATGTCTTCAAAACGTATCAGCTCTTCCAATTTATCTCAAATGCGAGATGAAAATTGATTTGTTCTTATCCAGAGAAAATCGGGGCAAAATAGACTGGTTGAGTAAAATGATTTGGGATTTTTTTTGAGAGTGAAGGACTTCACGAAAAAATTTGAAAAAATTCAACAACATTGTAGATACTTCAGGCCATCTTCTCAAATTTTTTCAGATTTTTTTATGAAGTTGCCTCTTTTTTAAAAATTCTTGAAGTTTTGGAAATTCTTAAAGTGCAGAGATATTTATCTCTACATTATTCCAGAATAATTCAGCTCCAAAAAAAAAGGAATAATTAAGAGTTCCTGATATGTCAGGGTTCGAGGACCACAAAATTCTGATAACGGAACGTGTAGGAGTAAATTTTAATTCTCTGTGAGGTACCGGTCGTGTCCAATACACATTTGGGGCCATTAAAAACCCGAGTGCCCGAGTATCCTTCCGCGTTTGTTTTCTCGTGGTGCTAAAAACCCATACACAAAGTAAAAAGTCAGATAATAAGAGAGAGAGAAAGAGAGGAAACATGTGGACTCACACGATTATAATAAAATCGCAGTTTACTCTTCCTCTCTCTGCAAGATTGATGTTCCCACCGTGAAAGAAGCAAGGAATGTTCGGTTCTTTTAAAAGTTTTTTTAATCCATCGACAATCAGACATTTCTGGAGTGACATCATCATCAATTGCATGGCATATCATTTACAAGCTACATCTTCTGGTTAATTGGTCATACTCATTGATGCATTCATAAAATTAAACGACACTTGACAAATTTATCGACATTGAAGAGAGAATTTGACTAACGGTTTTTGCTCTCAAATAATTTCTAATTTTTTCAAACTCAATCATAACGGAATTTTTTTTTTTCAAGACTTCAGATCGCCCAAAGCTAAATCCACTAATTTTCAAAACGAAAAATAATCACGACCGATTGAAAATAAATGAGAAAAGATATTTATTTTCATTTGGGTGTAATAACAGGACGATTGAAAGAGGAAGAAGACTCGGTTACATTCACGCAAACGTAGAATAGGACATGAATGCTACTTTAAAGTAAAAAATAAAAAAAATTTCAAAAAAAGGCAAAAGACAGCCAAAACTGTTTTTTTTTTTTTTTTTTGTAAAAAAACACAAGAAAAGGCGTTAACAGGCAGGTTGTACCGCACCTATTAAGTCGGCATTCGAAATCGCATGTAACCCGATGGCGTGCCTTTGGCTTCCGCAATTAGGGTCCAACGACCCCAAAAAATTTCTGTATCCACACGTGGAATAAAAGTGAAGGTGTAGTTTTGCGAACAAAAATGAAGATAATGGGGCTGAATTGTTGACGATTCATTTCATAATATTCCGGGTGGAAAAAGGGGGGGGGGGGGGAGATCGAATAGAAGCCAAGGGCTCTTGGATTCTTTGAAAGAAATCATTTGACATGAGCAAGAAGTAAAGAGAGAATTCTAAAAAAGACGAAAAAAAAAAGATACAAAATGGCTGATGCAAGGTCTCCTGATGGTCTTGTGTTGTGTGTTGGTATAAATAGAACTTGTTTTCAAACGACAACGAAAGACATCAAGACTTCTTCTTTCATTGCGGATTTCTTTTCCTTCCTTCTTCATTGGGATCCTCCACTTTTCTCATTTTTTTTTGTTTCTTCTTTATTATTTACCATTTGAGTTCTTGCATTGCTTGCTAACCTGTTATTTCAGGTTTAAGAATCGACGCACTCTCCTCTTTTTTACTCGCAGTTCCTCCATTTTTTTTTATGCCTCGAGTACCGAAGGGGTTTTAGGTATTGCACTACGTGTCATTTTATTTTTCTCCTCGACACATCGAACTTCCGAGAAAATCACAGGGTTTCTTGAGGTTGTATCCTAGAGAAGAGTCGATAAAACAGAAAAAAATGAGGATTTGTAGGTTAGTTTTCAATTAATTGGTGATAATTCGGGGGGAATGTGTTTTAATTTAGAGGAAAAAGTGATTAAACTGTTCGAAAGTATCAGTCGAAATTATTTTTTATTATTTAATAGATGCCTACACAGAGAAAAATGTTTTCTTAATTTAAGAATGTGCAGTCACTTAATTTAAGAATGTGCAGGTCACTTAAATTAAGTGCCTTTTTTCACTTAAATTAAGTGACTTTTTTCACTTGAAGCAAGTGACTTTTTCTTTCTTAATTTAAGAAAGTAAAAGTCACTTGAATTAAGTGACTTTTCTCTCTTAAATCAAGTGACTTTTTCTTTCTTAATTTAAGAAAGTAAAAGTCACTTAAATTAAGTGAATTTTCTCACTTAAATCAAGTCAATTTTTCTTTCTTAATTTAAGAAAGTAAAAGTCACTTAAATTCAGTGACTTTTCTCACTTAAATCAAGTGACTTTTTCTTTCTTAATTTAAGAAAGTAAAACTCACTTAAATCAAGTGCGTTTTCTCACTCAAATCAAGTGATTTTTCGCACTTAAATCAAGTCACTTTTTCTTTCTTAATTTAAGAAAGTAAAAGTCACTTAAATTAAGTGAATTTTCGCACTTAAATCAAGTCAATTTTTCTTTCTTAATTTAAGAAAGTAAAAGTCACTTAAATTAAGTGACTTTTCTCACTTAAATTGAGTGACTTTTCGCACTTAAATCAAGTCAATTTTTCTTTCTTAATTTAAGAAAGTAAAAGTCACTCAAATTAAGTGACTTTTCTCACTTAAATTAAGTGACTTTTCTCACTTAAATCAAGTGACTTTTTCTTTCTTAATTTAAGTGACCTGCACATTCTTAAATTAAGGAAACATTTTTCTCTGTGTATAATGTTTTTTTGCTCGAAAGTGCTGGAAAAAAGGGTTTCAAACCGATCGAATCGAAGTGAGGTCAGAAATCCATTTTCCCAGCACTCTAAGCAGAAAAATGGCATTTTCACTAGTAACAATCGTCAAGTTTATTCATTTAGATCCACTCAAATTAGCTGCATCAAAAAAACAAGGGGTTAACTGCCCTCAGATTCACTGAGATCCTTTAACTAACATTTTCCTCTGATTCAGCTCTCATACTGATTATAATTCTCAGATACTTTAAAAAAATTTAAAAAATGCTCTACTAAATTCCGGATTCTCTCATAACCCAAAAACGAATTGGACTTCCAGTATTTCGGTCAAAAAAATTCCACCAAAAACGAGTTTTCGAAGGAGAAGCAAAAGATAAAAAAAAAGCGTGGAGCACGTGAAATAATGAAGAATGATAAAAGTCCTTGACCTCGAGAATAGATCGCTGTCAAAGAGACCTTTTTTTTTTTGACAAACTGTAACGGCATATTGAATCGGTGTATTTTTCATGAAATCCTTTTTTTCCAACGTTGGCGTAACACAGTGACGTATTTTTGGAGAATTAAAATGAGTACAAAAATATCCATAACATGTAAATGTGGGCGCGCAAAAGAAACAAATGGTTACTTGTTTAAGAGGCCAAAAAAAAAAAAAAGAAAAAAAAGAAAAAAAAGACTGACAACTACCGGTTATAATCCTTGTTCTAGCGGGATTTTTTTTTCTTTTCGTCCTATTGCGCCGTCTACTATTATAACAAAAGCAGCAAGAGAAAGAAAGAAAGAGCACGTGCCACTCGAAACATCAGCAGATGTCGGAGGGGGGATTTCGATGCTTTCCAAGAATTTAGGTGAATGGATGTGGATCATTGGGTTAAGGTGAAGTCACCGATAAAAAACGAATTATCTTAAATATTAAAGCGGCTTTTCTTCTGATTATTCTTGCAGAAGCATCTGTTGATGATTTTGTATTTTCTGTGTGTCTGTGTACTTCTGCAAATTTCAAATGGCTCGTATCATATTTTATGCATTAGTGTAGCATGTGATGATTGGTCTGCGAAAATTTTTTTTGCTACTTTTATTTTCTCAAGAGCTAGCCCAATATTTTTGTTAAATTGAGCGTAACAAGGGTGAAGACACAAAGTGGATTGTAATTCTTCAAGAGAACCTATTCAATTCTGCATTCGATGAATTCCAAGGAGATAAGAGGAAGAAGGAAAAAAAGGCTCCAGACACCGATGGAGATAATGCGTCTGATGCAATTTATTGTGAACTCAAAAATTTTTCTAATCTGCGAATTATCTTTACGCAGTTCTTTATTTTACTTTTATTTTTTCAACATTACACTTGGCAACATGAGCGGATTTCCTCGAGTTAATTCCTCGTGTCTTCCGACAATCAAGGGATCAGTGACACCTGAAACATATGATGATCATGAAAGTTAAGGAGAGAAGTTAGTGACACTTGGATTACAAAGTCAAGGTTCTTGTGAATTTCAATGATTATTTTTTCCATCCAAATTTCGACCAATAGAATTGCACCATTCGACGAAACAAAATAACGCCTACACGATATTTCACTGGAAATTTTTGGAAATTCCACTGGAAATTTTGCATGTTGCCTATATATAAAAAACAAACGATTTGTCAATCCATGTGACTCTAAATTTTGAATTTCTAACTGAGAATTTGTCTCATGGTGCAATTCTATCGGCCCAAATTTGGATGAAAAAATAATCCCCCGAATACCACTCGAGCTTCAAAATTAATCGGGTAATTTTCCTCTAGGTTCCCTGCAAACAAACGAAGTCGTCAAGTTTTTCAGAAAAATCACTCGCGCTTCGCGCTCGTGATTTTTAACCTGAAAAACTTGACTCCTTCATTTGTTTGCAACGAACCTATCGGAAAATTACCCGATAATTTTGAAGCTCTTGTGGTATTACATGTGATAATTTGCACAAAAAGTGCTGATGATCATCAAAAATTTAATTTTTTCTAAAAAAAAATGCGGGGAAATGTGGGGCAAAATGGATATTGTAATGAAACAGTGGGAAATATATTTTTTGTGATTATTTTATTGAAAAGCTGAGAAAATTTGAGTCGCATAACAAATGTCAGAATTAATTTTTTCCATTTTTTTTAAGAATTCGATTTTTTTTGGGTCATTTTTGAGGAGTAAAAAGCCTTTCGATTTTTGCGAAAATTCAGTATTTTCCAAATTTTTTCGGTTCTATTGGTTTTAACGACATATGACCAATTTTAAATGAAAGCTGAGATCATTTCCCATCGATTTATGTGAATTTGAATTTAAGAGCATTTTTGTGAAAAATTATGATCGGGTTTTGCCATATAACCATGTAAAAAATCTATATTTCCATTAAAAACCCCATAAATCGATGGGAAATGATCTCACCATCCGATTAGAATCGGTCCCAGATCGCTAAAACCAACAGAACCGGAGATTTTTCCAAAAAAACTAAATTTTTTTACGAATCAAAAGGCTTTTCCTTCAAAAATGCCCTTAAAAAAATCGAATTCTCCAAAAATTGTAAGAAATTAATTCTGGCACTTGTTTCTCGCCTAAAATCTTCTCAGATTTGCAACGAAATCATCAAAAAAAAAATCTATCTCCAATATTTTACGATTTCACAATATTTTGATGTTATTAATAACTCTACCAAATATTCCTATTCCTATGAATAATTATAATGCATTAATTGTTCATAGGGATATTGAATAAATAATTAACAGCATCAAATTATTGTCGATTTCATGTTGTTAATTATTTTTCCAATATCCTTATGAACAATTAATGCATTGAACTAAAATATGGAAATGAATCCAATAATGAATAATTATAATATTTAAAAATCATTATTTCTCAAAGATCCAAAAAATTCATATCGAATTGTAATTTTCATTTTTTAATTTTTCGGGAGAAATTGTGATTCCGATAAACCCATTAAACAAATAAATTTATTGATAAATTAATTTTTATTAATAAATTTTTTAAGAGAATAGAACCAGGATTTGAACCCACGACCCTCTGATTACATGTCAGGTGCTCTGACCACTGAGCTATTGCGAGTTACTAAAAAATTAAATAAAAATAATAAAAAAAAAAAAAAAAAAAAAAAACAAATTATGAACTGATTATGTAAATTATGAACATCAAATGTTCATAATTCACAATGAAGAAATTCAGATTTTCTGTGAAATCCAAATATACTGTCTTACAATAATGTTTGTATATACATAATGAATAAATACAGAGGGGAATAGGGTAGAGTAAAACGATTCGTTTTGGCTGGTAGAATGATTTGTCGAGTAACATCAAGGTACACCGTTATCATTTTCTAGGCACAACATACGGAGACTACAGAAGAAATGAGACAGAAACCAGCGGGATCACTGGTTAACCGGTGCGCGCACAGTAAAATCACCGAGTTTTCTTCATAGTAAGAAATCGAATTGTGGATTTAACAGAAAAAAAAATCGAAAAAAAATATAAAAAAAATTATCATGAGAAAAAGCCATCATATTTCAGGTAATAAACATTTTCATATTTAATATTGAATGTAGGACGTGTCGAAATGATGTAGACACACATGACTTCATAAAATTGTTACATGAAGTAAAAATACAAACGAATGTATACAAAAAAAGGAAGAAAAAAAAAGACGCATTCTGATATAAGTTAAAAGCTAATAAATCTCTTCATGACAGTATATATTCACGTATATATATGTATGCCTATATACACCATCGAATCATCTTCAAGATGAGTCGAGAAAACTACGCAAAAAAAAAAAAAGATTATGGAAAGAATAAATGATAAATAAATAAATTTAAAAAAAACCATTCAATACATGGCGACTTGCAATTGACTTGCGATGACGTCACAACGGGTCATCAGTCGTGTAAGTTCTCTATCTCTTCATGAAAAACGGAAATACTGAGTGACATCATACGGCAATCGATGGAATCTTTCTTCTGACACATACACCACACACTTGGGGGGGAAAAAAGACGCCATTGGCCTCAGGGAGTTCCGATTCGTTACCACTGAAGATAGTGATCTTCCTCACAGGTAGATGTTTATTTTTTTATTATTATTTTTTTCCACCACCTTCACCTCCTACTTCTTCTCCTCAATTTTTTCCTTTTTTTTCCCATTGTAGCACATTCGAGTCTTCCATAATCGCCTGCGGCGTGACGATGACTAAACACCATGGATCCTTTCATGTGAGGGAGGAGGATGAGGAGGGGGAGGGGGAGGGGGACAATCTCTGGATTTTGCAGAAAGTCTAAAAATTTTCATGATGAAGAAGTTGAAAAATCCATGGAATTTCAGCAAAAAGAAGAGGAGCATGCAAGGAAGTCTGCAGTTAAAAAAAAAATAAAAAAAAAAAAAAAAAAAAAAAACCCTGCGAATATATAAGAAGAGAATAGCAAGACGTTGAGGATAAATTCTTACAGTCCCTAAGATAAACGGTAGTTTTAAAGGCAAAAGATATGGTCTTGAGGGCATTCGAAGAATCAACGATTCCCGGGAGAGAGTGAGGCCAACCCTTACAGGATTGATCCTTGGATGTTAGCCGACAAGAAGTTTATCTCTTCGGCATTGAGGAATAGAGAAGAGAAGAGAAGAGAAGAGAAGCATTTGCTGCGTGAGTTGTTATATGATATACCGAAAATGGGCACACAGTTGTCTGTTTTATGTTATGAACATTTTTCTCTATCTCTTTTTCTAATTTTTTTTCTCTCCCTTATTCAATTTTTCATTGGTCAAAAGAGAGTCTTCCACTTCATTGGAACTTTACAAGTTAATATTGTACGATAAATAATATGGTAAAATTATTACAAATCTTTATTGTATTGACCAACACACAGTCATTTGGATATCAAAAGATCGTTATAAAGAATCAATACGTATGATGATAATATCCTTCTTCAGTATCTTCGTAACTCTTGAACGTCCTTGCCTCGGGCAAAGATCCGAGTATTTATAGACGATGATACCTTTAAGTTCCGTCTCTCATTTTCTTCATTATTTTTCTACACCTTCATATTTTTTTTCCACAAACTTCCTCATTTATCATCGGCCAAACTGTTCTAGCACGAATGTGTCGTTAAAAAGGGGTACAGAGAGAGATGAGGACAAAATATTTGTTTAAATATAGAGTTTTAATAATACCGTAAGAGATTTTATTTGCCGTAAAATGACTTGGCTTGATCGACATGTCCTGTCTGTTCTGATCCATCAAATTGCAGCTTCATGGCAGCATAAAAGCCATATTTTCCCCTTTTTTCAACGAAATTCCCCTTAATTTCCCTAATTACGATCGTTAATTTAATCACGATTGACGAGCCATCAAATGCAACAAAATGAACACTACAATACATATTTTCGATGATTAACGTTGAATAAATGAAAATTAAAGGTAACTCGTTAAATGTCATGTTTTATAAGCTATTGTGGTAGATTCGTTAGCTCGTGGTAACCATGTAATTCAAACGCGTGAGTTTTGTTTCATGTTTCAACACTCGTGGATTTTATAGCTAACGGCTGATGACACGTGTTTGCCCCTTGGCCATTTTAGGATTCAAAGCAACGTTAAAGTTAAATACGTTGTTACTCATGTCAAACATGAGGGGCTTGAAGCTTTTATTAACTTGCTGTGTTGAATTTAGTTTTTTTCTTTCAATTCTGGTCAATTTTTGAAGTCATTGAAAGTGTGTTTGGACAGGAGCCAATAGCTTCCTGATGATTCAATCATTTTTTGGAGAAATTAATTTATTTTGTGGAAAAAAAAAGACATTTTTTTTGGCTTTTATAAATCAAAATGTTTTATCTGATTAATTCGTGTTTTATGAGGACTAATTAATAATTCTCGAGTGTAACAAGATATTTTTTTCCGTCCAAAAATCCGCCTCGCTAAATATCAGGTTGCAGATATAATATGAAAATGGAGATTTTTTGAGAGTGAATCATTGACATAAATAATAACAATACATACTTTTAAACTTCCGTCATTCAATAAGTCAGAGGCACTTTTTTTTTGTGTTTGTCTTTACTCTTTTTCCATCTTCATTTCACTCATCTCAAGTTGACTCTGTCAAGTAACTTATCAATCCAACTACCGATTCATCACACTGCCGATGAGATATTGCTACTTTATCAATTCCTGAATCATCAAAAAAGAAAAGAAGAAAAAAAAAACCCGTTATACTGTGTTAAAACAAAGTGTATCTTTTTTTTAAAAAAAAAGACATTTTAAAATTCACTACTTTACTTTTGCAGATCTTGACCACCGGCAATATACTTGACTGAGAACTTCAGAACCACCTACCAGGATATCTTCTGGGCCTTAAATCAAATACACTTTGTGGTGTATATATATGTGTGTGTGTAACCATTGGGTGTATACCTGTTTCCTCAATCTTCTCTCTGCATAACTTCAGATACTGAACTTTTTTTTACCATTCCATCATGGAAAATCCAGTGAGTTAACACAAATCACTAATATTTCCCAATATTATCACAATAATTGACTAATTTTATGTATATCAAATGTATTCCCTTTTAAAATATATATCATTGGCTATTTTACTGTCTTATTTGCATCAATTTACGAATAAGTACACGGAGGCAGTAATAAAAGTCTCGTAAGAGCCTCGACCGTCTCTCTGTTGAAAATTTATGAGATCTCCAGGAACATTTGCAAAGCCACCCACTGCGATTATGTGAATCTAAAACCGTTTGATGTTTATTGTTAAGTAGAAAAAAAAATTGATGTTATTTATAATCATAATAGGACTGATGCACTGATAATTTATTCAGTATGTGGATGATGATGCACTTGTGTGACTGATTCGAGTCTCAATTTATTAAGTGCGGATATATAAATTCCTCTGTTCAATTCCTTTCATCGGAAAAAAGAAATTGCAAAAAAAAAGGCAATTCCTTTACTTTTTATCCTTTCTTTTTTCCTCTTTTTCGCACATTTAATGGATTCTCGATTGCTGGCGCCGATTAAATGCTCGATCGAACGGATGCACACTGTGTGTGTGTGTCGGTTTTTCTTACCGATATCAGAAAGGTCGTCTCTGTGTTACACGCGTGAATATACGAGACATTTACTTTATTAACCGATTTTATCGGTTCTCGTAAGAAAATTATCATATCAAAAGTAAATTTATACGGTTCATTACAATTGTACATCCTTTTTCCCTCCGAAAGGCCAAAAGAATGTGGACACATTCTCTTCCTAGTGGATGGAAAAAAATCATGTCAATGACACATTTATGATATGCAGAATAATAATTGTTTAATGATAATTTTTTTTTTTCTTTAATTTTATTTCACTGAGAGTGAACTTGTATAATTTTGTAATTGCTCATTAATCATCATAGCGATCACGCCCTATCCGGTTTCTTCTTTATAATTGTATACTCTTCTCATTGGATCTTGGTAATTCATTTCAAGGGATTGGAATAGGGAGAGAGCAAGTTTCTTCCGGGATTGATCAGTGTTTGATGCACATTGAAAAATCAGAAATAACACTACACTACTTCCTCAAATAACTACTTTTTTTTCTTCTTTTACTTCTTCTTCTTCTTCTTATACCTCTATCGAATTCCTAACGATTACTACATGATAACAGTTCATGTTACGAAATATCCGTTTGCAAGAAAATCAGGGGGATGATCAGCTACTCGTCCTTGAACGTGGAGAAACTTTGTAGTTTGTATCGATTTTATACAGCAAGTTCACGTGATAGAAAATTACTTTTCCTCAAGGGATCCTGCACTTTACGGAGAATACAGAGAATTGACGGTAGTACTATGATGAAACTCCACCTGTCGAATTATGTGAGGAGATTCTGGGTGGGAATAATTTCTCTTTTATTTTTTTTTTGAGCTTCATTCGACGAATGGAATTCTCGACGAAGTTCAGGATTGAAGTAGTGTTCTAGCGAATTCGAATATAGTTAATCCCTCATTTTTCTTACATTTTTCTGAATTTTTTCATAATTTTCGGATTTGTAGTTTATGAAATATGAATTATCAAAGTTACTGAAAACCCGTATAGTTAGCCTATTATTTGGAAACTATTGATGAAGAGAACAACATGATAGAAGAAAAAAATATTCAATTCACCGTATAGTTATTGAGAAATTTTGATTAGAAGGTAGTCGTAACTATTTGCCTCTCTCTCTATCTCATGCATGTGATAGTACGTATGAAAAATCTCTATAGAAAATTTCTATAGATTTATTCTACAGAGAATCCTATAGGTTTATCGTATATGATATTGGGATATTTTTTATAGGCACTGGTAAAGTTAAAAGGATGAGCACAAAACGCACAAAGTTTATAGATATTTTTCTTATAGACACAAAATTTTATTATAGAATCACATGAAACTCCACTCGTATAGAAACAATTCTTATAGAAACAATACCCATAGAAAATATCCCAATATCATATACGATAAACCTATAGGATTCTCTATAGAATGAATCTATAGAAATATTCTATAGAAATCTTCTATAGAAATTCTCTATAGGGATTTTTCATACGTGCACCAAAAGGATTTCATCTTCACCTTCATTTTCCTGGATTCCGTATAGAATCACATGAAACTCTACTCGTATAGAAATAATTCTTATAGAAACAATAGCTATAGGAAATATCCCAATATCATATACGACAAACCTATAGGATTCTCTATAGAATGAATCTATAGAAATCTTTTATAGAACTTTTCTATAGGAAAACTCATAAAGATATGACTTTCGACTAGCTTAATCCCCATTTCGCATAAATTAAGTCACGTTTTCCCAAATAATCATCAATTAATTGTAATCCAACCTACAAAACCTCGTTTTTTCCCTCATTTTATCGACCATACTTCCAGGATACTACCTTAATCACAACTTGAAGCAGATACACTTCATGTCAGTATGATGCCTAGAGACTCCCCGTGAATAGGCATTGGTTCGTACTCATTGCAGTCAGAAAGGAACAGTGACTGGGATAACGTGTAATAACTTGGCTCCTTGTGGATCGGTACGATGCTATATTTAGATATTGCCAGTGCCCAGTGTCTCTGCATGTAAAACATGATTCCCTGCTTGACCAAGCGCGACGACTTCATTTTTTTTATTCTCCTCTCTCTCAGTTTACGTCTTTTCTGTACTTTTTTTTACTCTTCTTTTTTTAATCATCTCTCTCTTCATACATTTCTTTCCTATTCGTCCCTCCTCACGTATAATGTACCTGTTTATAGGTTCATTTTAAACTTTTTCTATTTGCCTTCTTGTCTTCCACGACTGCATTACTTTCCTCCCAATGTTTTCCGCTTCCTTGGCTATACAAATTTACTCTGGCTATAAGTGAAGATTCTTCGCTTTTTTCTATTCTTTTCTTCTTTTTTTCTACCTCTTTCTTTGCCAATCGTAACAATTGATGGGACGAGTAAATCAAGTGGATGGGAAATTCTCGAGAAGAGTAGAAAACACTTTCTTTAAATTAAACCTTTTTAGAAATTGAAAAAAAAAAAAAAAAAATTGCACGATAATCATTACGCAATTATCGCGTAATTTCTAACGGATTAATATATATTGTCTAATATATTACAGTGATTAGAGGCAAAAAATAAATGGAGAAAATGAGAAAAAATCGAAACATCAAAGAGCCACGAGACTTGGCTAAAACCATTCGTATGGCAGAATGAGCGATGACTACTCGAGGGTTTGAGGCATTACAAACAGAGAGAGAGAGAGAAAGAGAGAGAGTAGTTCTGAAGTAAACGCCAATGTGTAAGGAGACATGGTGAATTCGTATAGTGAGGTATATCCCCCGTTAATGCAGCTCCCAACGGGTTTATCGAATCCGGTTGGTTAGTATCCAAGTTTCAACGTCGTCTCTACTAAATAATTTTCATATTTTTTTTTCATTTTTTTTATTATTTCTCTTATTCATTTTTGAAAAAATATCAATGATTTTTTTCCCATTTTTTTTTATTCAAGAAGATATTCTAATAATAATTATCGATCCAATTCCAGTTGAACGAGTCTCATGATAAGATCTATCCTCATGCTAAAATAAGCTCGGGTTAAGCTAAATCCGTATATAATCTACTTTGAAAACAAATTGATCAGTGGTAATATTCTCGACCTGCATCATTCCATTGGTATGTCAAGTTAAATAATAATCACTGTTAATTTTTCAAAGTAAATTTACTTTTCAAGAGATAATTATATTCAAGAGTTGAATATTTATCTACTTGTCTGATCAGGTCTTGATCGAGTGTGTGTCCTATTTCCACATGGAGGTGCAGATAAACCTGCTTTATGTGGCCCTTAATAGGATAGTGTCTAGGAACCCTGACACGGTTGCCTGATTTCGGTTATTTCGAAGATTAACCCTTTGAAGGATGATGGTAATTCACTTTATCACCTCGATTTTCTTGAATTTTTCTCATTTATTCACTTTTTAACGTATTCAAATCCGGTTTTTTCACACTTCTCAATCAATTTAGTGATGAAATAACATAGAAATACAGTCTAAATGGCATAATGTTTATAATTTAAAATTTAAAAATGAACAAAATTAAAGGAATTACGTTTTTTTTTTTGGAGAAAATTCATTTTTGAAGAATTTAGGAAAGGAACTAACTGAAAATTCGATGAGAATGGCAACAATATGAAGAATTTTTTTTACTGAAGTTAGCAGGTCAATTCTGTGGCTATTCACGAAAACTAAATGAACATTAAAATTTTCTCGTGTCTTCAAATGATTTCCTTCATTTTATGGAATGTGTATTGAGTGATGAAGATATTAACTTGAATTTCTCAGCATTTCATTCAGTATTTCTTTATCCTGGGTATTCAAGGGAAAATAATTTCAATTTTTCACGATTTGAAAAAGCTAAAGAATTAAAAAAAAAAAGAATAGATTTGACAAGAATCGATTCTTCGGTCATTCGATTTAGAATTGATAAGCGATAGCTCGATTCAATTCGATTCAGAGGATCGATTTTTTTGTGAGAGAACCCTAATCCTTATCCTGATTATCACCCAACATAGCCAAGTAGGGTCTGCTCTTATCTGAGCCTCACCAGCCCCGCATTCCACTTGCCCCAGATTTTCATCCCCCCCCCCTCCTCCCAAGAGTTCCGGTAAAAGTTCCCTCAAAAGTTCCTCTGGAAGTTCCCCTAAAAGTTCCTTTGGAAATTTCTCTGAAAGTTCCTTTGAAAGTTCCCCTAAAAGTTCCTCTGGAAGTTCCCCTAAAAGTTCCTTTGCAAGTTCCCTAAAAGTTCCTCTAGAAGTTGTCCTGAAAGTTCCTCTGGAAGCTCCCCTAAGAGTTCCTTTTGAAGTTCCCCTAAAAGTTTGTAACATACCAAAATTCTTAAATTACTTATTTTTAACTAGTTCTTAGACTTGAGAGAGAGGGAATGAGAAATGAGAAGGCAGAACACAAATTTAAAAAGAAAAATAAAACAATTTATTCAATTTAAACTAACTACTACATAAAGGAAATCAGTATAGATGTAAAACGGGAAAATAATACATATATATATTTTGGAAAGTGTGGGTGTGTGTGGGTGGAATGAATGAAATGTGTGTACTATATATATAAATTATCAATGAAAAATTATCCCAAGTATATAACGTTTATACATAAAATCAAATTATCAATTTTTAGGAATTCAATAATAATAATAACACTCGGAACCGCGAGTTCGTTGTGCTTCACTTGGGAGTCCCCGATACTCCGTTGTTTTTTATTAACCTCAGGAAGTCGGCCTTCCGTTGGCAGAATGTCGGCAGAATGTCGGTAGGATGTCGGCAGAGTATTGTCAGAATACTGGCTGCCAACGTTGCCCACGCGGAGTGCAGAACACTCGTTGTGGTGAGGATTTGGGAGTGAGACACTCTCGGAAGTCTCCTCCGTTGAGTGGGCTTCAGGTTGTCGAAACCGCCATTGGCCAGGGGGTGAGACACTCTCAGGATTTTACTCCGTTGAGTTGGCTTCGGGAGATCCGTAACCTCCGTTAGCCGTGAGCCGTCTGAATAATTTTGGGCGAGCGTCGCCCTTTTATACCCGCCAGAGCCTTCCCCCACCACTAATTGTCACGTGACTTTTCCGTAGCAACGAAAATTGCCATGGCAACCGTTATTTGGGGTGGGGTAGGGCCGTATGTAGCGCTCGGGCCATTTTTAACGTTTTTCCTACGTTACAAATTCCCCCCAATTTTCATTATTTTTATCAGCAAAATTTGAAAATTTACAATTCACATATTTACAAAAACAATTTACTCCTTCATTATCCGTGCAGACGCCATCTTGTTGGACTTCTTCGTAGGCAAAAATTTTCCGGTGTTTGATGGGAAATTTTTGCAGCCATTCTGTTTGGCTGTTGTGGAGGTTCTTGCTGATTTTAACACTCTCTTTACTTTGTTCATCTGGCAATTTCTTCTTTGGTCGATTTGCCCTTTCATCATCTTTGTTGAATTGGTCGCTCATTTGACATTCCCCCCATTTTTCAGTGCCTCTTGCTGTCCTTTGCTCAAGTACTCCTGATGTTTGAGCGGGATTGTCTGAATTAATTTTGTCAGTTTTCCCTTCAATTTTGGGACATTCCTCCTGATGATCAGATTTTCCTTCATTATTTGACTTATCGTCAATTTTGTTTAGCTCACAGTCAATTTTACATTCCCCCCATTTTTCAGTGCCTTTCGCTTTATTTTGCTCAAGTACTCCTGATGCTTGGACGGGATTGTTAAACTGTAATTTCTCCAAATTGTTGTCCTTTGTTGGAGTTTCCCCCCAACGTTGGATTCTCGTCAAAATATTTGTGACAACTGTGTTTGTTGACACTTGTTCCTTTTTCTCAGTTGTTGAATGCTCTCAGCAGTTGACCTTCAGGTTCGAATGTCATTAACACAACACTTTTCACTTTAGTGCAATGTTCTTTAATTTACACTCCAAAACCAACTACAAAAAAAAAATTATTCACTGAATTTCATTGTCCTATCAGTTTGGAGTTATAATCGAATATATTAGTAATTAAACATATTATTTAGTCCGATTGTCACTAACAAACCTCAAATTATCACCGATACTCATTAAATAATTAGTTACTGATTTAATTTATTAATTTATTTGTTAATTAGGGGTTTTCGGGCGAATTAGTCACATCAAAATGAATTGAGTTACAATGGCGGCCACCGTTGCCATGTGGCCTACTACGCATGTCTGAACAAGTCCGCGCATGCGCAGAGGCGTCTAGCGCAAACCGCAAGGTCAGACAAAATTCCAACAGTGTGTTTTAAAAACAATACCTTTTAACTTGAAAATAATACCTTCTAACTTAAAAATAAATTGAATTCCCATTAACCAATCAATAATTGGATTAATCAATGAATTAATGTTATTCCTCGAGGACTGCAAATGATTATTTTTGTGTTGAAATTATAAAAATGACCAGCAAAATCCTATTAACATTTCTGTTTTGTGATTCAACACATTTAAAATATTTTTCCTTTTCTGGTTGCTGTGTCTCCGTTACCGACAGAGTGCGAGATTTCTCTTCGGTAACGGCCACTAGTTTTGTCGCTTCCTTGATTTCCTCACTACCATTTTCAATGGTCTGAATTTTGGCTTCACTGGTCTTCTCTTCAGTTCTGCATTCCTTAACTGCTTCTAGGATTCGTCGTAGTGTCCTTAGGATCTCATCCTGAGTCTCGCTGATGCGGGTCGCCTTGGATTTACGACCCATTTTCACACAAATTTACAATTTCACTTATTTAACAATAAATTTATCTCCTTCTCCCATCTCTCACTATCTCTCTCAAGCCCCACGTTGTTGGGCGCCATTTGTAACATACCAAAATTCTTAAATTACTTATTTTTAACTAGTTCTTAGACTTGAGAGAGAGGGAATGAGAAATGAGAAGGCAGAACACAAATTTAAAAAGAAAAATAAAACAATTTATTCAATTTAAACTAACTACTACATAAAGAAAATCAGTATAGATGTAAAACGGGAAAATAATACATATATATATTTTGGAAAGTGTGGGTGTGTGTGGGTGGAATGAATGAAATGTGTGTACTATATATATAAATTATCAATGAAAAATTATCCCAAGTATATAACGTTTATACATAAAATCAAATTATCAATTTTTAGGAATTCAATAATAATAATAACACTCGGAACCGCGAGTTCGTTGTGCTTCACTTGGGAGTCCCCGATACTCCGTTGTTTTTTATTAACCTCAGGAAGTCGGCCTTCCGTTGGCAGAATGTCGGCAGAATGTCGGTAGGATGTCGGCAGAGTATTGTCAGAATACTGGCTGCCAACGTTGCCCACGCGGAGTGCAGAACACTCGTTGTGGTGAGGATTTGGGAGTGAGACACTCTCGGAAGTCTCCTCCGTTGAGTGGGCCTCAGGTTGTCGAAACCGCCGTTGGCCAGGGGGTGAGACACTCTCAGGATTTTACTCCGTTGAGTTGGCTTCGGGAGATCCGTAACCTCCGTTAGCCGTGAGCCGTCTGAATAATTTTGGGCGAGCGTCGCCCTTTTATACCCGCCAGAGCCTTCCCCCACCACTAATTGTCACGTGACTTTTCCGTAGCAACGAAAATTGCCATGGCAACCGTTATTTGGGGTGGGGTAGGGCCGTATGTAGCGCTCGGGCCATTTTTAACGTTTTTCCTACGTTACAAGTTTCTTTGGAAGTTCCCCTAAAAGTTCCTCTGGAAGTTCCCCCAAAAGTTCCTCTGGAAGTTCCCTTAAAAGTTCCTCTGAAAGTTCCTCTAAAAGTTCCTCTGTAAGCTCCCCTAACAGTTTTTAACGCTCATAAAGTCAGTTTGACGTTTATAAATATCAGTTTAACATTCATAACCATTTAGAATGTGTTTCATCTAGAGGCAACATGAGCCTACATCAAACCGTACACCAACATCTCGGCCCTAATCATGCCCATCACTTTTATTATCTGTCTGAGCATTTTTTTCCTTTTAATTCGATGGTAATAAGCACATCGATAATTAAAAAAAAAAGCTCCGAAACAAATTGTAATGAGCCCCATGAGTAGACATTAACTTGATACTTAATTAATTAATGCAAGTATTATCGTTTGATTAATCGAGGTGGTATTTTTCTCACTGTACAATGGGTCTTTCGACAATTTCCATTTGCTAATCTAACATTGGCTTGTCTCATGTGCTCTCACTCTCCAATTGCAATATAGGCTCCTAGCATCAACAGTACCAAACAGGCCTCAACGAATAGGGAGGGAGGGGGAGGGGGGGCAAGAGGGGACAGAAGGTGGAGGAGGTGGGTAACACTGTGCAAAAGGGGGATATATACCCTAACCATTGCTATCGTATCATCTCATGGCTGCTGGCTTAACGAGCATTTGCAAGTAAATTGGCTCGGATGTATCCCTTCTCTCGTTGCCGCTGGTTCGGGCGACTCTCTCTCTTTCTCGTGGAATTGCACAGCTTCACCAACCTCCTAGTGATCACTGGGCAAACTCCTGTTACAAGTGACACACGAAATACGTTCTCACTATCAATGCCAAGTGTCATGAACTCAAATTCATCGGGAGTTCAAATCAATTGTGTGAGTGGTAAAATTTGATGCATCTGGATCATCTTTAATTGAAAATGGACATGCACTCTTTTTTGTCCTAGTATTCTTATGTAGAGAATAAAAAAGACGTATTCCGATAGTTTTCAGAGATTTTTGAGATATAAAAGAGCTTTTTTCCATTGGTTGCAGAGTGAAGATGTCTAAATTTCCAGGTATTATTGATATTCAGGGAAAGGTGGGATAAAATGGACATTCCAATTGAATGGTTCGAGATAGAAATTTTCTAATCATTCGATTAAAAAGCTGAGGAAATTTTAGGCGGGGTTATGTGTCAAATTTTTTTTTTTCATTTTTGTAAAAATTACCTTTTTTGGCCAAGTTTTGAAGGGGTTTCCCTTTTGAAAATGGATAAAATTCACTTTTTCGGCGATATCTCAGGTTCTGTTGATCGCAGCGATCTGCGGTTGATCTCAAATGAAAGGTGAGCTCATTTCTCATTGATTTATGTGGTTCAAATTTTTTTTTAAATCAATTTTTCAAATATTTATAGGTCATTTTGCTGAAAATTAGTTTTTGTCCTATAGGTACTTGAAAAAATTGATATTTTTCTTTTTAAACCCCATAACTCAATGGGAAATGAGCTCATCTTTCATTTAAGATCAACCCCAGGTCGATACGATCAATAGACCCAGAGATATTCTTGAAAACCTGAAATTTTTCAAAAACAGAAGAGTGTAACCTTCAAATCTTGCGCAAAAAATGAAATTTTTGAAAAATTCCAAAAAATAACTTCTGACATATGATTTTCATGGGGAATTTCCTCATCTTTCCAATGGAATCATCAGAAAAAACCTATCTCCAATATTTCCATCCATTTCAGGTAAATTTCATAGTATAAAATACCAAAATCAACCTGTATCCCTTTTACTCTTTGTGTCCATTTCACCCCACCTTCCCCTATTATAATTCACCATAAATCTGATTTAAATAAATATAAAAAACCTAAAAATTCATTGAATCCTCAAAAAAAAAAATTCGATGAATTCTCATAATTCCACAATTTCCAAAATAATCGCATTAATTCATGTGAATGACCCATATATTCATTCACGCAATTTCGTATACATTCAGGACAATCTATATGTATATGAAACACAGAACCGTTTGACCCGTTAGACACTGCAGCACCATCAGTAACAGCAGCAGCAGCAGCAGTAACAGCAGCCATAGCCATCGTAGAAGAGGGACATAGGGTAAAGGAGTCCAGTGTGGTGGGGAATCAGCGTGAGACAGACACAAGTTGGGCCGTTATGTCAAATCGAGGCCAGCCCCTCCGTATGCATTCCTTAAACGATCGTTTTACCTACAGGCAATTTTTGCCTGTTGTGTCATGTGAATTTTTAGCTAAAAAAAAAAATGCACAGAAAAGAAGAGAAAAAAAAGGTTAATTTCAGCTCATTTTATGATGTTAGTCAATCATCGTCAAACTGAGTTCTATTCCACTTGCGTTTTTTGCCTCTTGATATTGATGAGAATTTTGCAGGAAAAAAAATGCTGATGTTGATGGATTCTTCGGTAATGTAATATGCTCTGGTCCAATGACTTCTGACACTTGCAAAAAAAAAAAATACAAAAAATCAGGAAAAATCGTAATGCAGATGATTATCTTCATGAGATATGACAGGGTATGACTATGAAATACGCATGCGCGTAGATCCGGAAGAGACTCTTGCTAATTACAATAGGTTGGAAAAGAGGCATTAAGAGAGAAGAGAGACTGAAGCAAGTTGGAAATAAATAAAAAAAAATGCATCTGAAGCTTAGTCACAGCTGATGGAAGTTGTGCGAGTGTTTGCAACCAGCTCATTAACCAGACGGCGTAAGACCGACGCAGTTCAGATCATGTGGATAAGGGATACACACAACTGTGTTGTATATATATATGCCTTCTCTTCTCTATAACCAAGGTGGAGATCATCAAGGGGGATTAAATACGAGAGGATAGTTAGAGAGAGAATTGTGTTCACACGTATGACAATGAACTTGGCTGTAACTATTTTCTTTCTTTTCTAATGTTTGATATCTGTGGTTTTTTTCTTTTTTTCGTGCACTTGTTCAGCCGGAAAATATGTGCATTGCGTCGAGGATTCTTCAGGGCGGTCAAAGACACCTTTTACGTGAACGTGATTTCATAATCATTCGAATCCCGTGCCAAGAAATCATGTCTCACTATCGAGAGAAAGACCACCCGTGGCGATTTTATATGAAAATTTTGTTGCAAGAAGACACTATTTTTTGGGTTCTGTGGGGATTCTGATGAGAGGGGTTGAGATAGATTTTTTTTTATGATTGCATTCAAAAGCTGAGGAAATTTCAGATAGGAAGTATGGATGAAGTTATTTTTTTCTAAATATTTAGAGATTTTTATTTTTTTAGAGTCGAAATCGAAAAATCAGTTTTAAGAAAAATTTCAGTTTTTGGAGGTTTTCTTTGGTTCTATCGGTCGTAACGTAGAAATTTTGAATGGAGGTGAAAGATCAGATTAATTGCCATCATGGGGCTGCAAAAGAAAAAAAAAAATTTGGAATATTTACAAGAAAAAATTGACTTTTATAACATAATGGTCTTCAAGTATTTTAAAAATCAATATCTTTCAATTCAAAACCCCATAAATCGATGGCAAATGATCTCATCTTTCATCTCCATCCGGATTTTTTCTTCTATTACTCATAAAACCGGAAATATTCCTAAAAAAGTGAAATTTACTCTAATTTCCCTTTTAAAAAAACGTAGAATTTCCTAAAAATTCGCTAAAAAAAAAAATTCCTAAGGAAATTTTTCACTTCTCTTCAATGAAATCATCACAAAAAACCTATCTCAACAATTTCCACTGACTCCCCCCGTTTTTCTAACAACAGCCCAAAGCCTATCACTGAAAAATTCCACAATTCCAAAGATTACCAGATTGAAGAACCTCATTCGTAACTCTAGCTGCCCCCAATATCTTCCACGATCTAAATATCTCTGAATTATCACTAAAATACGAAAATTCTATAGCAGAATAGTTTGCAAAATTCCAGTATGTCACTATCTCTTCTCCCCCCTTCTTTCAAACTCTAAAAAGCCCATACCAAAAGTGTGCATTCTTCTTCTCCCTGTACTCTCTATTGTATCTTGTTCGCATATCACGATATACCCAATGCCTTTATCATTCATCGATTCTAACAGTACAACCCAAAGGTGCATTTACAGGCCAAAAGAGAATGAAGAGAGAGAGAAAGAAAAAAAGGGAAAAAGAGACAAAAAGCGAGGAAAAGAAAGAGAAAGAGAAAAAGAGAAAGAGAGATAGAAAAAAAGGAGAAAGAACTTCTGGAGGATAGAACCAAGTAACACATTGAAACGAGAGAAGGCAAAAGAGATTCACCCCGCTTCTACCATCAAATGCAGAATGCCTTCAGCGCGTGCTAGAGCACTACCTGCCGTGATCCAATCTAACAGTGGTATATAGTGAAGTAGGTACCTGCTGATATTTTACTGTCAACCAATGGTGCTTCTGAACCCGTTGTCCAAATGATCAATCTCATCTACACAATCTTAAGCTACCGGTAAAACCGAAATAGAAAACCACCAGTTACTTTTGATTTTTCTATCGTGATTTTTGTTAGTCTGTAAGAAAAAAGGAATTTGTGTCTTTTGAGGTCACGAGGATTCATTCCTTCGAAAGATTGGTGATAAACAGGACATAATTGTTGGGCGTGCATCGGCGGAAGAGCGGAAAAATCTGAAAAAATTCCAGGATATGGGAAATGTGCTAAAGAATTTTTGTGAATTTTTTCAGATTTTTTTGACAACTCCTTCATCCTCAAAAAAAATCTGGAAATTCTCAATTAATTGATAAAATGAATTGTCCATCCATCACGACAATTCAGGTTATTTGGTCGCTACGGGAATTACTTTAATGATTATTTAGATGCTTCTTCGATACATTCCATCACTTTTTTCTGTTTTTTTTTCCTTCTCTAATAAACTTCAAGAACTTACGGTATTCTCTTAACTTCTCTTGGATAACTTCACAAAACGGACGGTAGCGATATCTGTCATTGATTTATAGGCTTACCAATATATGTTGGGTGATGTATACAGTGAGAAATGTCAATGACCCATTTCATCATGCCTCATTCAAATTATCCAAAAGAAGTGAATAGTTTATATAGCCAATGACACAGAATCGAAGGTGTAAAGAATCTCTTGAAAATTCTTCAAGATTAATAAAAAAAATTTTAAAAAATTCTTCAAGATTCTCTTTACACTTATTTTTGTTATTTGAGACGGTTTGAGTTCAGTTATTGGTAGAAATTAATAAACTCTACGTTTTTAACTTCTCAATTGATTAAAAAAAAAATAACAGTTTTATTTTAAAATAATTTGAAATTAATCAAAAAACTGGAAATTTGCAGATTTCGAGATTTTTCGATATTTTTAATGAAACTAATGTTTTTCCAAATTTTTCTCGAAATTTTCCTGAAATCTATTTCCAGCAATCTTTCTTTGCCTATCTTCAACATGAAAATCGATTATATCTCAAAAAATATGAAATTAATCAGAAATCTGGAAATTTGCAGATTTCGAGATTTTTCGATATTTTTGATAAAATTAACGTTTTTCTAAGTTTTTCTCGAAATTTCTGTAAAATCTACTTCCAGCAACTTTGCTTTGCCTATTTTTAACATTAAAATCAGTTTTATTCCAAAAAATATGAAATTAAATAGAAATCTAAAAATTAGCAAATTTCGAGATTTTTTTAAATTTTTCAATATTTTTGGTAAATTTGATATTTTTCCAATTTTTTTTCGAAATTTCTGTGAAATCTATCTCCAGCAACCTTTATCCGCCTATCTGTAACATTAAAATCACTTAAATTCCAAACAAATTTGAAATTAACCAAAAATCTAAAAATTAGCAGATTTCTTAATTTTTTGAGATTTTTAGTAATTTTAATATTTTCCCAAATTTTTCTCGAAAAAATAATAAAAAATCTTCCAAATTCTTTAAAATCCTCTTTAAACTCATTTTCCATCATTCGAGACTCTGTAAATAGTTCAGTCATTGACAAAAATACATAAAACTTTCCACATTTAAAATCTCAATTGATTAAAATGATTGATCGATCGAATTCTTCTCCTAATTAGCTCAATTGACATTTGACCTCCGCCTTTTTTGAACTCTACCATCATTTTTTATCTTTTCCTCTAAGTAAACAACTAGAAAAGTAAAAGTTTCGGTCGAAGAATCTCACAAGCATAATTTCCAAACGCCCTACTGCTCATTATAACGTAATTATCTTTCATCAACAACACTAACTATCAGTAGCCCTTGAAAAATAATAAGTTCTCATCAAAGAATTTCGTGTTAATTTGACAACAATATAATTGTCGAGTGATATTAATCTATAATAAAGAAATTCCATAGAATTGAGTGGATTATTGCGTATTAAATTAAGGAAAAATTCTGTTCTTCTGTTTTTACCAAAAATTTTTTTTTTTTTTTTTTCATAAATAGATTCAAAATGTGTTGTAATAAATTCCAAGGCTCTCCACGTTGTAACACGAAAATGAGGACAATTTAAAATGAGATGAGCACGTAAAAGGATCATTGAATGTTAATAATGCTTCACAAGTTTCCCTTTCTTCTGGGATAATCTTCAAGGCAAGAAAATAATGTCTCAATTCACGAAAATTATTGTTGTCAGCATTGGATTTATCGAAAATAAAGCAGTACTCAAGATTCATCGATGATAAATTGAAGAGAATAAAGGTAAATAAAAAAAAAAATAAGGTATTTTATCATTGATTTATTGACTGCAGATGGCAATGAAAATTTTTAAAGGAGGTGCGTGTTAGGACGATCAATTTACCGAAGCGCATGTAGATCAATTGGCCTATCATCACGTTATACCATGACAGGTACGTCAACTCTTCAACGTTACGTTCAAGTTTATTCTTAGCAATTACGAAACATCTCGACAAGACATAAATCGCTGAGGAGAGTTCAATTATCTTGTATGAAGGAATTTTCTGGTGAAAAATCATATATTTTTTCATCGACCACCAAGAATTTCAATTTATTATTATAAATTGTAAATTGTTTTAATTTTTTTTTTTTAATGAAAATTTCGAAAAATTAAGGAGGAACATAGGAATTTTGTCTATTTTAATTAAAAAGTGTTCGATCATGATAAAATTACAGTGAAAAAAACAAATTTTGGTCTCAAATTGATGTATTTTACAAAAATATTAGTAGGGGAAAGTGGGGCAAAATGAACCTGTTTGTTTAAATAATTTGGGATTTTCTAGAGAATAGGCAGCTTTATGAAAAAATCTGAAAAAATTATGCAACAATGAAAACACTTTGGAGCATCTTTTCAAATTTTTTCAGATTTTTTCATCGAGTCCTTAACTCCGAAAAAAAATCCTGAATTATGTAGTTGCAGAAGTCCATTTTGCCCCATTCTCCGAGGATATGATTTACGATTTTTTTTTCAGATTGAAGGCGTGTACAAAAAAATTTGAAAAAATTCACCTGTAAAGTAGACATATTGGAGCATTTTCTCAAATTTTTCCAGATTTTTACACAAACTTTATCACTCCGAAAAAAAATCATAAATAATTTTGGCTTGGGGGTCCATTTTGCTCCGGTTTCTCTTAGATATAGATGATCCATGCTTTTTTGAGAAAAACGTGTTATATTTATTTGCGAAAAATATATTTATTCAAGGCTAGAATTTTTTTCAAAGAAATGTTTAGCAAAATCGTATTAAATTATTTTTGAAAAAATAATATTTTCTATTTTACCTATAAAAAATGCCTTGCGAATCATTTCTTTCTGCATTCAATCATTTTTTATTGATATTTCAATTGAAGTCCTCAAATTCCTCCCCAACTTCATATGACATATATATGTAGTTATATGTACCTCCTCAATTTTTTTCCTATTTTTTCCCATGTGAGAAAAAAAAATGACGTTATCCTTTTTCTTTAAACGTCTTGATGCCTTCGAATGTGTTTGAAAATCAAACAAAGCCCCCGTCAAGTACAACGTGGGACCATGGCCCACATGAATCAAGCCACTCAAATATTGTTTGACTCATCTTCTCAAAGTTGTAGACACGTTTTTTTTTTGTGTCCAGGTATAAATACATATCTGCCATCATCCTGTGTTTTATAATCGTGAGATGATACGTATACACACAAGAGGTTTCTTCCCGAAGCAATGAAAAAAATTTTTTTTTTTTAAATACAAATTAACAAGTGTTTTTGTCACGAGGTCAATTGGATGCTCGACGCTTTTTTTTTCATTTTTTTCGACTTAATCCCTTTACTAAATCTCATCGAGTCCTTGAATACCGAACGGTAAAATCCTGTTGCCCCATGGGGGGATTGACGTTTCCTTGGTGCTAAAGAAAAGATTGTGAAAGGAAGAAATAAAAATAAAAAAAAAAAATTGAAAAAAAAAAAGATGTGCATATGCACACAGGTATATGGTGGAGAAACACTCGATAAGCAGTGACGCGAGAGTGAGATTCCGGAGGAACGAGTCTTTCGTTTTGCCGGAAAAGGATCAATGACCTTTGCTCGGGAAAAACGAGAATGAAAAATTGTCGCGGAAGAGAAGGCAAAAATAAATTGAATTGGAATATAAAAAAAAAAAAAATTGAACAATATAAAGAAAAGAGCAAGTTGGTATCCCGTAGATCCGTTGAGCTCTGGCAAAAAAAGAAAAAAGTTCCCCAAACGATAACGATTCCGATGAATCGTAATCGTTATGGGCTGGAAGAAGAGTCCTGCAAGTACACACACACTTATACCAAATGAAAAAGTAAATAAAAAAGGCAAAATAAATTAAATAAACAACTATAACGTATCTTTACGGTTCGATCGGAGGTCCTTGCCCATGAAGCCGAGGGTGGTCCCAATGGGAACTCTGATACGAGATAAAACCCCATAAAGGACACAAGTAGAGCCAAAGAGGAAGCTTATCGATTTGAATCCAATACAAGTAAGCCGATACTAATTTTTTAATTTTTTTTTCAATTTTTTTAGTGGAGTTATTATGTAAGAGTTTAAGGTGGGCTTTCATTAAGGTAGTTTGGTCATAAACCGAAGTAGTCATTAAGTGTCTAGAAAGAAACTAACGAAAAAAAACACCCAAAACTTAATATTTATGATTTTTTAACATTTTTAGGAACATTTTCGCAATTTTTTAGGATGAAATGATGGCTTAATCGGTCGAACATTAATTTGTTTGTTAAATAACAGGATTAGGGGTCAAACCCTATTTGCTGGTCTTAAAAGCGAATCCGAAGGAGAATTAGTGAATTATATTAATTATTTGTCATTTATTACTTGACCAATAGTATGCAGCAATTCCCCGTGCAGCAATAAAAATGATTTATTGCAAAATTATTAGACAGTCAATAATTTTCACATTGCATCGTAAATTTGGATTTCGTTTCCCCTTTTTTTAAAAGACATTTTCCAGATTTTAATCTTTTGCCTAAACCTAAAAGCGCAAAATCTTGCATTAGCCCATAAGACACCGTCTTATTTTTATTTCTTTTTTATCAAGAAATTTCACGAGATAGTTCAGATTCATATAAACTTTCATTAAAAATTTAATTCAGGTTTTAATCTTTAAGTATGATTGTGAGATAAATCGCAAAAAAAGTCGAATTTTTGTATAAAATCGTTAATAACAATTTATATAAGATGAAATTCTTAAATCTGATTCATTAAATCTGTAAAGAATGTAATGAGGAATAAAATAAGCCTCAGAAACAAGTAATTAATTGAAAATTGACAAATTTTCATTATTTTTTGCATTTTTGAATCTTGAAAAATTTGAAAAAAATGTAAAAAAATAATGGAAATATTCCAATTTTCACTTAATTTTTTGTTTCTAAAGCTTATTTTATTCCTCATTACATTCTTAACAGATTCACTGAATCAGATTTAAAAATTGCATCTTGTATAAATTATTATTAACAATTTCATACAAAAATTTAACGTCTTTCCGATTGTTTCTTTCAATCATTCTTAAACTCGTGTAATGACCAAACTCCTTTAATCGTCGAAAATCGAAAGGCATTCCATTTTATTTAGGCAGAAAATGGAGACTTCAATGCAAGGACGCAAGAATAGAATTTTGAAGATGATTTCATCGAATTCATTCATCATTTACAGGTTTCTCGCAAAAAAAGGGGAATAACAAAAAATCCCACGTAATAACCCAAACATTTCCATTTATTATTACATTCCTTTTTTTTTTTTTTTTTTGTTATCGATAGTTACAGGTTATGTTGAACTCGTCAGACGCCATTTTATTTGCGGAAGCTCCCGATTGCCAGCGACGAGTTCAAGGACGACTGGATCCTCACCAACGAATGGAATTCCCAACGTGTAGACGTAATCATAAGGTTGGGTAGAGAAGAGAAGAGAGAAGTCTACCCATGGAGTATTTTTATTGTTTGCCGGAAGTTTAGTAAGTATATATTTGGAATGGTGTATAAAAAATTTCACACAAAATTGGAAATTGTAGATTAAAATCAATTCATAGAATTATTCATTGGAGAGAGATAAATAATTTAATGTGAAATTGATTAGTAAGATTTTTTCCCTTTTTTTTTCTTTCAAATTTTTAGAATTCATCAATTTTCCTTGAAGAATAATATGGCTATTCCCGTGGGTATTAATCAAGTAATTGTTTAATGTCAATTACGCATTCTTTCATTCCTTATGTGTCGAGTTAATGGTATATTTCAAGGTAAATGTTGGAAAAGTTCAGTTACAATTTTCTGAGAATATTGGGCTTGAGGAATTTCTGCAATTCACTGTATCTACTCAACTTCAACAATGCACTCTTTCTGTTATGTTTAATTTAATTCTGATATTTTTCGGGATTTCAATAATTTGATTGCTCAAAAATTTCTGTACACCTCATTCTAATTTTTTAAAAATAAATTTATTTGATTATAAAACTTACCAAAATAACGTTACATGAAACTTTGCGCCATGATGAATACGAATATCAAAAATCAATTACATACCGTTGCTTTAGAAACAAAGGGGCGTAAGTGCCATGCATTTTTTTTCGTTTATTTATATTTAAGCCTGTGTACATATTTTTTTTTGAATTATTCAATAAATAAGGTAATTTTTAACAAGTTAAGTCATGCAAACATGTCTTACTTTAAGAAATGCTTTGTTGATAGTATTATTATTATTTATTTAGCACATGTATGGCTTTTCAGCCTTTTACATTTGTTTAATCCCCCTTTTTACATATTTTTTCTCCTTTATTACATGAAAATACACATATATCTTTTGCTGCAAGAATTGAGCTCATGTTATAATCAGTATTTGTGTTGAAAATGCGGTAAAGTACTTTTCTGGCGAGTGTGAAGTTGCAAAATGAGCCGAAGACGAGTTTTGTAATGACACGAGTCTGAAAATCTTTACTGCACGTTTAAAGTACTGTTTTTTTACGCACAACGTGTGGAACGTGCAGCTGAGCGCATGCGCAGCGTGCGAAAAGTAACTGTTTTTCGCACGGCGTGCGGAAAACTACATTTTTGTGTGTTAGTGCACTTTTTTTTTTATTTACTGTTTTTGAGCCGATTAGTGCTCTCAAGTTCATAATATAGGGGAGACTGGGGCAAAATGGGGTCCGGGGCATGTGCTTTAAAGTACCCCATTTTGCCCCGGTCTCCCCTATATATATAATTTTATATGTAGCATTGTTTCCTCCTTAAGATGTTATTGAAAAGGAAGGCTTCGAAACCCTTCTATTGCGTAAGTGTCATATATAAATATAGCACTTATGCCACTTTGTTTCTAAGGCAACGATATATTTGTAGTTTCCTCTAGAGACTTGTAGAGTCTCTACACTTTCAATTGATAAAATAACAATTACCAATACCTGCAATTAATTTAAATAATACACTCAATCTAGTGCAAGTAATGAAAGTTGAATGAAAAATTTTTGGACGTCAAGATTCACTCTCAGTTGATTCTTTTAATCCTTTTATTTTCATTTTTATTACCTTCTGCAACACGTAATTATCACAGGGATGTGTGCCCTCACCAATTATCGTCGTCGAGCACGCCATCAACATCAGTGGCTTCTACCCATAGCACTCTGTCTTTTTCACAGCACACCACCACTTTGTCCACATATACTGTTGTGCAAAGTGTATCTGTGCAGTCCCAATCTCCCATTCACAGACAGACAGACAGACAAACACATACACACATATATGTATATGTATATATATGATGTGAATTTTTTTATTTTATTTTGTAGCTTTCAGGAGTGGACTGACATGAGGAGAGCCACGTCACGAGGTGCATACGGTAGCTGTTGAGTGAAGAAGAAGCAGAGAAATAAGGAGAATAAAAATTATATAAAAGTCATGATGTATGTGGAGAATTTGAAGAATTTGTCGGCTGAATTCAATCACTGGATGTTTTTATTTATTTGCGTTTATCCTGCAGCAATTCCATTAATTCCAGAATTAAGGTAGTATCCTAGAGTATTGTCGATAAAACAGAAAAAAATGAGAATTTCTAGGTTAATTTTCAATTAATATCACATATGAAAGGTTTCTCTAGAATATTTCTATAGATTCATTCTATGGGGAATCCTATTGGTTTATCGTATATGATATTGAGATATTTTCTACAGATATTGCTTCTATAAAAATTATTTCTATACGAGTAGAGTTTCATGTGATTCTATACTGAATCCAAGAAAATGAAGGTGGAGATGAAATCCTTTTGGTGCACGTATGAAAAATCCCTATAGAGAATTTCTATAGAAGATGTCTATAGAATATTTCTATAGATTCATTCTATAGAGAATCCTATAGGTTTATCGTATATGATATTGGGATATTTTCTATAGCTATTGTTTCTATAAGAATTGTTTCTATACGAGTGGAGTTTCATGTGATTCTATAATAAAATTTTGTGTCTATAAGAAAAATATCTATAAACTTTGTGCGTTTTGTGCTCATCCTTTTAACTTTACCAGTGCCTATAAAAAATATCCCAATATCATATACGATAAACCTATAGGATTCTCTATAGAATAAATCTATAGAAATTTTCTATAGAGATTTTTCATACGTGCTATCACATGCATGAGATAGAGAGAGGGGCAAATAGTTACGACTACCTTCTAATTAAAATTTCTCAATAACTATACGGTGAATTAAATATTTGTTTCTTCTATTGTTCAGTTAAAATGCTGTTCTCTTCGCAAATTGTTTTTAAATAATGGATCAACTGTGTGGTTTTCCAGTAATTTCGTTATTTCCATCCGATTTAAGGTGTTTCATCTCCATCACCGCTATTTTCAATAACTTCGATAATTCATATCTCATAAATGACATAAATAAAAATGATAAAAAAGTCTAGAAAAATATAAAAAAAATATCATTTTTAATACGGCATCGAAAAAATAAAGGATTAACTGTACTCGAGTTTCCTGGTATACTACCTTAATTTTCTCCATTAAAAAAACAGGGAATCCTCGAGTTATTCATAAAGGTATTAGAATAAAATGTGAAAAATCCATGGCTCATTGGTATGCAGGTTAGCATCTTGCCCATTGACCAGTACTATAGAGAATCGATCCAGAGGATAGGTATTTTCCTTCTAGTCGGCAATGTTTACTGTTTCAGGTGAGTTGTAGATCGCCAACTTATCTCGATCTAGTGCCCATCCACTGGCTGATTCCCTCTCGCAACTATTCACCGTATATACATAGATACATAACATATACATATACACATATGACGTTGAAATCAATGGATTCTCCTACTTCTAGTGTCCTATACACATACATACACATATCCCAATGAGAATAGTGCCCAAGTGCAGTTTACCAGTATCGTGGGGGCCCTTTTTTTTCCACTACTATTCACTCAACAGTTTATGAGGTAGCTTATATTTTGCTTTACATCGTAAAAACCTTGAGGCATCATGCATTTACATTTCCACTCGAGGCAACATGTTAACTATTCTTTTTTTTTCTCCTCTTCTCAGCTTCTAAAATCTAAAGTCTGATATAAGAAAACAGTGGGGTTAAATGGATCCCATTGAACATCATTATTTTTTTTCCCTTTTGATCATTATTCCGATAAATAACGGTGAATTCCCCAGGAATTCATGGAAAATCATTCCTTTTTTTTAGTAGAATCTTGAAGCACGACCTTCAACTTCATTGAAGATGCATCAAAGTCTCAAGGTTACTCATCCAACCAATTACCCACGTTACTCACACGCCCTGCCAATTCCACATTTTGCAATTATGCTCTAAAAAAAATAGAAGAAAATAACGAAGAAGATGAAGAAGGAAAAAAAAGGGAGAAAAATTGGTCATCATGTGTCGGATCTCGTCGCGCCATGGGTGTGGATTGCGTGCAGCATTGAGGCAGGTTTCGATTGACGCCTGAAGCGTACGTCATCGGAGCACTAGAAAATCCATTGGAGACTCTTCTCATCCCTCTTTTGTGTACCAGCAAACACCCATTTTAGCCAAGAGCCGTAACATATATAACGAGAGGCCACCAATAAGTGAGTGAGAAAAAGTACCTACACCAACCCCTCCATCAAGCACTCAACCACCCCCCCCCCCCTCCCTCCCCCTTTGGACGGTTGAGATTAGTTGAAGAAATGGCAGGGCCTCTTATCCTCTTTTGCAAGTTTTTCCCCCGTGGAGTAAAAATTCACGAGCAAATTGAATCTCTTTCTCACTCACTCCATTGACTCCACCTCCTCGTCTTCCTTAGCCTATTCATTTTGTTCCTTTCTTCATTCTTTTTTGCTTTAATTTTTTCTTCCATTTCAGAATTTTTTTTTTTTTTTTTTTTTTTTTTTCGTGATGCTTCATACCTCGGGGTGATGCACGCTGCACGGATGTAGACGGGACGGCCCTTAAGGTGGCCACGTTCTTCTTATTCTTCTTCGTCTGCACCTTCTTTCATCTTCTTCTTCTTCTTCACATGGTACGTTTACATTCTTTCTTTTACATTCAAAAAACATTTATAAGAACACAAATTAACTTTCAATATACTCAAACACTGTTCTAGTACCAAAGCAAGTTGACCACATGAATGTGTACATACTATATATACATACATGTATTTATATATACTACGGAGTGAGCCCCAACGTTTGAAGAGCATCGCATCAGATTGGTAATTATACAAATTGTCCGGCCTGGTGGACGTTGAAGGGTAAAGCGCGTGGCAACATATACAAGCGAAGTGTATCATTATGTGTATGCACGTGACCGTTAAGATTTCGAAAGCGAACATCTTCTGGTCATTGATCTATTTTGACCTTATTTTATTACTTTTATTTTCAAATTTAATAATATTTAAGATCGTTTTATTTAAATCATTAGAAAAAAATCTGTTAATTTGTATGATGGTTTTTTTTAATGAAAACACTGGATTTTTTGCAGTTAATTTGAATATTATAGTTTTTGACTTAATTTGCATGTTGTTACATTTCGCCATTATCGCGACAGACATCTGACGTTCTTTTTGGTTAATATCAGTTTTATTCCGGCGGGACCATTCAAATTTTCATAATAATATCTTTATAAGCATAAACAAAGTCATTTGATGATAACTAAAATAACAAAGACTTTTATTTACTAATTTTGATTTATTGAAAAATGCAGAAACAACACAAGAACAACAAAATACTGGTAAACTCATCATGTTTTAGAGTAGTTTTATACTCCTTTGCTGTAGTCATTCAGTGTAAAGCAAGAAAAAAACAGAAAAAACACCAAAAAATTAATAGTTATGATTAAAAACCTATTTTTTGGTATTTAAAACGAATTCGGAGAAGAATTTAGAAATTATACGAATTATTTGTGATTTATTACTTAATCAATTGATTACAAAGTTATCAGACGGTCAATAATTTTCATATTAAATTGTAATTTTTTTATATTTTTTTAAGCCATTTACCAATTTTTAGTCTTTTGCCTAGCCTAAAAGCGCAAAAGCCCGAATTAGCCCATTTCTATTTGTTTTTTCTTCATCATTGATCAAATAAAACTGTCAATTTATCAGAAATTTCACGCCATAGTTCAGATTCATATTAGCTTTCAGTAGAAATTTATTCCAGATTTTAATCTTTAAATTCGCGTTGGTATAGAACTATCTTGAACTCATATTAGATAAGAATATGACGATAGATCAATATGGATTAGTAATCAACTGATATAATCTCGTATTTGTTTAGATATTTTTCAAGTTTATCTATATATGCTGAATAAATCAGCATAATCGATGAAATAAGCCATTCCATTAATTATTCATTATTTTTCAAAATTTAATCTTTCTCCCTTCGTATTAAGCAGTTTAAGAATTTTTCTCAAAAATCATTATTTTATACATTATTTAAATCATTTTATTTTTACACGCATTGAAAAAAAAAAGGGAATATTACTCCAAAGACTCTTCACTTGCATCATTATCACGATCGATCGATGGATCACGCGAGAAATCCTCTCAAGAGGAAAAAAACCTTAATTACGAATTTAACCCTCCCCTTTTACCATCCAAATTCTCCATTACCATATAATTTCTACAGTCAATTTTCATCCATTTATCGTAACATCACACGATATATACCGTGATTTTTCATATTTTTTTTGTTATTACCATTACTCTCTTCTTCTTTTCATAAATTAAATCTTCCATAATACCCCGAAAAGAGGGAGAGTCTCTTCGTGGAAAAAAATGAATTATCCCGAAACACCTTTTCATAAACACATGCGCAATTTTATTTTTTTCTCGTAAAACTAGATTGAACTTTATTCACATTCTTGGCTGAGTTTTTCCATTTTATTTCTCTATTTCTACATTTTTTTATAGATACAGGGTGACATTTCCACTATTGTTACAAAATAAGCGAAAACGCAGAGTAAAAAATCCAGAACATGTCGCAAAAATTAATTTTTTCTGATAATTAACTTTTAAATTATTAATGAAAGAATTTTGCTATTTTTTGGCCAATAAAAGCGATTAGAATGGCTGCCATAAAGATGAAAGATCCGTGACATTAACAATTGTCTATAATGCCGGCGTTCAGGAGTGAATGAGTGACATTTCTACGTTCGGAATATAGCTTCTCTTGTCATTCAAGATTTTTGATGTTTGATCAATTCAAAGATCAATAGAAAAATAGAAGTGATATGACAAAATGATTAAAATGAACAGCAAATGACCATTGATGACACCCTCTCCAATCTTTAATTGAGAATTATTAATATTTTTTTGCATAATTATTTCCCAAAAAATTTTTTTTTTCTAATCTAAAAGATTTTTGATGTTTGATCAATTCAAAGATCAATAGAGAAATAGAAGTGATATGACAAAATGATTAAAATGAACAGCAAATGACCATTGATGACCGCCTCTCCAATCTTTAATTAAGAATTATTAATATTTTTTTGCATAATTATTTCCCAAAAATTTTTTTTTTTCTAATCTAAAAGATTGTTGATGTTTGATCAATTCAAAGATCAATAGAAAAATAGAAGTGATATGACAAAATGATGAAAATGAACAGCAAATGACCATTGATGACACTATCTCCAATCTTTAATTAAGAGTTATTAATATTTTTTTGCATAATTATTTTCCAAAAAAAATAATTTTTTAATGTAAAAGATTCATACAATGAATGCAACAATGTTTGAAATAAGAAAAATAAGATTTTTTTAAGGTACTTATATGAGATTTGGTAAAAATCTATTTTTTTCTCAAATTTTGACAACAAAAAAAATTTGAGAAATTCATAAAAATAGAAAAAAAGAGTCTCTTCGTGAAAAAAAATGAATTATCTCAAAAATATTTCCATATATATGCATAATTTTATTTTCTCTCCGTAAAACTAGACTGAACTTTATTTACATTCTTGGCTGAGTTTTTCCATCTTATTTCTCTATTTCCACACTTTTTTTTTCTATACCTTCACGTATACCCTGGAGGCGCCAGTGAAACGCATCACGTAAGAACGTATGTGCGGTTTGTTGAAACACACGCGGGTGTAATTTAAACACGAGCGCTCGCGCCTCATTCTCTCTTTCTTTCATCAAATTGTACACGTCGCGACAGTCTGCGCTTGACATATTCCCGCAGTCATTCGCGTATACTTGACGATTAATTGGTCACGTATCACGTGAAGTGGCAGGAGCCGAGGGAGGAGCAAAGTATCAAAGTTCACACGCTTCAGTAGTTTACAAACAGAGTTATAAAATTGTAAAAACTGTCGTTCCAGTGTTGATTCGAAATATCAGAGGAAAAAGCGAATTGATTTCTTGTCAACACTGGATGATGATGAAGTTGATTGATTCCGCCTTTTTCCTTGATTTGTCGAGTTTCAAGGCTTCTTATTTGTAAGGGGCACATACCCCCCCCCCCCTTTAAGGGGTCTGTCTACTTTGGATGTATGCTATCTTCATTAATTTTTTTCAAGAATCCTGTTATGTTTATTAATATAAAAATTGTTGGGCTCAACAAAAACATTTGTAAAGTAGAAGAAAAATTTTTTTTTGATTAATTTTAATCACTTTTTTACTGTGAAAATGCCAGGTTAACAGGAATCCTCCAAAATTTTCACAGGAAAACCAGTGGAAACTTGCATCATTATCTACATCATTATAGCTTTATCTGTTAATTTATTAGCAATTCGCTTCCGAATGGTTCCCTTTTTCTCCATTTTTCACTAAATTGTTTCACATGAATTTCCATTTTTATTCAGATTGGAGAGGAGAAGAGTATTTAATAATTTAATTCGAATTAATATTCAATGATTTCATTTGAATTGGCATTCCTATGGTGTGCAGATATCGATTGATTCATTCAAATTTTTAATATTTCCTTGGTAATCAATTTTTAATCAACGTTATTCTTTGAAATCTGAAGAAATGAAACGTCATGTCTGAAGGTTATTTTCATTTTTCATTTATCAAAATTAATCCTGATCTTCAAGAAAATTAAAAAATGTCAATTTTGGAAATCATTCATATCTCAGAAAATTTTCCATCGATATGATCCATTAGCAATACGCCTCTTGAGCTTCAAAGAACCACGATATCAGCCAACTTTGAAGTTGTTATCTTTATTATTACAGTCGTTATCGTGGGTACAACATTTTCGATAAAACATAATTAAAATCAAAATAACTCAAAAAATGTTGGAAAATAAGCAAACCTATTTGAATTAATTTTTTTCTTTTTTTCATCACCTAAATAATGATTTCCCAAATTTAACCGATCTTTATAGCATCAAAGGGTATAAATATCGGAAAAAAAATTCGAGAAAAATTCCATAAAAATTTCATAAAAGTTTTACGAAAGTTTTATAAAAGTTTCATGAAAATTTCATAAAAATTACAAAAAATTCTGAAAAAATCTCAAATAATTACACTAAAACTGGTTCCGGGGTGTAATATACCCCTCTTAAAAAAAAATAAAAAATATTAACAAATTGACAGTTCCGGGTGGAAATATATATATTTCGGTTAGGTGGGGTAAAACACCCGCTAATGAGACTCCATCCTTATGCTAATCGCTCGCGTGTTAGTAGTCTCCAGAAGAGACCAGAGTCCCGCTTAGTCTCATGAATGTTATCGTTGCTCTTCATCAAAACGTTCGGTGGTTGCGCGAGCGCCATGTAGACGGCTAAAGTGCGATTGAGCCGTCGTTTCTCCCTTGTCGTTTTTTTTTTACCTATTATTTTTATTAACTCTTTTCAAGCCATTGGAAATACTCCAACTTATGTTCATTCTTTGCTCCTCTTTTTTATCCTATTTATTATTATTATTATTTGCAAGGTATACAGAAATTGTAAATGATTCTTTCTTGGTCTACTTCAATCGGCTACAAACACATAAGAGAGAGAGAAAGATTTCTTTCAAGTATTTCTATCCAAACACCACTCACATTGATCTGTCTATCTCACTTCAAACAAAAAGAGCCTATGCACATGCCTTTAGAAGATTGTGGGCATTCCACACTATGCCATTGGCATTTAAAAATAAAACGGTAGCATATCGCGTTTGTTTGTCAACAGGTAACTGTTATTTACCACTGCCACCTTTTTGCCTTCTTTTTTTTATTTATTTATTTTTTTATTACTCTTTTATTTCAATTGTTCTCAACACAAGTCAAACGGTATGAGGATTTTTCTGAACTCTATCCAAAGGTACTATCAGTTTTTTTTTTTGGTTTTTTTGAGATCCGAGCTACACGAATATTTGCACGATACTGTTAAATGCTAAAATATATTATATATATAGAGGAAATGGGGTAAAATGGGGAATTTGATGAAATGGTAGGAGATGGATTTTTTTTTATTATTTCATTGAAAAGGTGAGGAAATTTCCGGTGGAAAACACGTGTCAGAGTTTATTTTTTTGCCTTTCTTTTGAGAATTTCAATTTTTTTTAAAAGAATTTTTTGATTTTTTTTACTTTTTTAAAGGGTTTCTTCGGTTCTATTGGTCGTAGCGATTTGGGATCGGTTTGAAATGAAAGGTGAGATCATTTGCCAGTGATTTATGTAGTCTTTGATGAGGAATTGTCGATTTTTTTTGGTACTTATGGGAGATTTCGTGGAAATGAACTTTTCTGCTCAAATTTCGACCAAAAAATGGCATTTTTGATAAATTCAGAAAAATAAGCTCTGGCACATGATTTCTATGGGAAATTTTCTCAGCTTTTCAACGAAATCATCAGAAAAATTCTATCTTGAATAATTTCCTGGATTTTCGTAAGATGAAACATGAAAAATCAAGAAAAAATTTAAGGGTATACGAATAATTTGAGTTTACGAATCGAAATAATGTTCGACTCGAGATTCAAATCGAATAGTTCATTCAAAACCTTCGAACTAATAAAAAAAAAAAAAATCTTCGAATTATTCGATTCGATTTGAGAGATTTTCACACACCCCCCTCAAATGTCTCCATTTCCCCCCTCCCCCCCATTTTTCAACAAAAAAAAATTAATTCATTCTCTCATTGAATAAAAGGATGCCTCCAATGTGTCCAAAAGCGAGTAATGCCTTTTCTCCACCAGACACAAAGACTACTCCCGTGACCTTGGTGCGAGTTCTCTCCCCTCTATCTGCTAAAGCATGAAAGATACTTTAAAAAAAAAAAAAAAAAAAAATGAAGAAGACGCATCCGCCCGAGAATAGTCACGCCCCGTCGCGAAATTAATCGATTAAGACGTCCCTGCGATCCTAAAAAACTTTTTAAACTCCACTTCTTCCACCTCATGTGCCTCCATCTGCCATCATCCACCCCCTCTTCCAGCAACAAAAAGAAGAAGAATAAAAAAAAAGGCTAAATTGTTCTTTTTACCCAAGAGAGGTCCATGCCTCTCGATTCCTCTTGCAAACGAGGAGACTTTTCATTATTAATAATACAAGAAAGCCGCACAATACAATAAAGCATGACAAATCATCATATTTCCTTTATTCATTAAATTTGCAAAAAACCAATGAAAAAAAAAAAAATTTGCAAAAAAAAAATGAATATATATATCTGTACACCTATATTTATGGATATAAACTTTCGTTTTGTAATAAGAAATTTGCATGTATGTGTATATATATATATATGTGTATGTGTGCTGCAATAATGAAACACACAAGTGGCGCGATTAGTAACGATTATATTCAAACGATTAAATACGCAATAACCCATACTAATGCAAATTCTCATTTTAGTTTAGTTTAAGAAAGAAAGAAAAGGAGATATATATGCTCTTATGTACCATGTGAATTGTTGCGTCCTTGTCAAGGATCATGAGTGCGAATTTTTCTGCACTTTACTACATTATATGAAACACATACACACACACACATACATGAGGTACATAAAGACAATGCAATAAACAAGTTAACGGTCTTTCTATAAAGACAATTATTTTACTTCTATTAAAGGCCAATTAAATTATATTTAAGAAAAGCCGCAATCATGATTAGAAAATTAAAATGGTTAATTGTTTAATTTTTTTCATTTTTTTTTTTTAATTTATTTAAAAGCATTACTTTTAATTGAATTTAGCAGTAAAAATCAATGGTTTATTGCATTTTACCATAAATATTAAGATTTAATGTTTACACTCAGGATGATGACGCTAAGAATCGTGTTTTTTCTCCTCTTTTTTTTCTCTTTTTACAATCTAATGTGCGCATTAACAACTGATGATAAATTTATGGCTAAAGACAAATACAATTGGTTACATTGAAGTGACAAAAACGACAATGGTATTGTGTCCTCAATAATTCTATTCACACGGGTAAAATATCCCAGTTTTACTTTACTGTCATTTATTTGAATTTTTTTTTATTTTTTTACTACTACTTCACGCATTACTCGGTGTCACTGAACACCTGTTGTATAGAATACACGTGCATTTAACTACAAACAAGATACATTATAATGCCAACGAATTACGTACACATGCAGTGATTAATCAAAAATCAAATTGAAAACTTGTTGAGAGACGATAGATTGTATCGCATCCATAAATTCAATGTTTTTTTTTTTTTTTTTTTTTTTTTTTTTTTTTCTTCATTTCTCTTTCTCTCTCGTTTTCTTGGGTATTGTGAAATATTTTTTTCAGTGTCTTTATCAGACCCGGAATTAAATGATTCCATCATCAGGTTAATCATACAAATACAATGAGAAGGCCAGTAAAAGGATGCAGTCCTTTCTTCAATTTATTTTTTTTTTTCATCTTTTTCTTATTCTTCTTCTTTTTTTCTCAGGTAGGATGAACTCATTGGACCGAAATAATGAAATTAGTCATTTCGCCAATTCACGAATGACGAATTGCATTTTTTTTTTTTTTTATGAAAGAATCTTTTTCATGAAAAAAAAAATAGAAGCTAGGAAAAAAATTTTTACAAAAAATTATGAAAAAAAAATTATTCTCTTAAAAAAAAGAGTTGCGTCAGATTTTTAATGATAAACCCAATTTGTTTATCCGGATTTTAATAATAGGCAAGAAGGAAATGATTAAATTCATGTGTGAAGATACATTCGAAATTCAAAAAAAAGAGTCATTCTTCTTTTTTTTTTTTTAATTTTTTTTTATTCGGTATTTAGAATTACGGTCATAGTTGTATGTGCGTTAGTCGCTAGGGTCACTAGGGTCGAGGTAATAAACAAAAAATGACGTCATTATTCTTCTTCTATTAAGATTGAGGAGAAGAAGAATGAAAGAGTCGGTCGTTCAGTTGTAATATTGCCTGGAGGCCACATTCCCTTACCTGATAGTTTCAACTGAATCAACGAATTATCGATATTTGGTCATGACGTCTACGGTCTGACATGTTCAAGGCCAAGAAGAGGTCACTGAAGGCCATCGAAGCCTTTTTTCCCCCACCCCTCCCCCTCTTTTCTAAATTAATTCGCCGAAAAACCGTTGGACTTAGGTTCAGCCAATTAATATTGTGCATTTAGTAGAAAAATGTTATCGAATTTTTTTTTTGATTTTTTTCGGAATTTTTTGAATTATGAAACATTTTCAAATATTCTGAAAGATGTAAACTCTTCCAGAAAAAGGGGGGGGGGTTGGAAAAAGGTAGTATCTCGCCATCAAATTTTCCCCATGGAAAAAAAAGCGAAAATATATTTTCATTTTCATGAATGAATTCGATAAATTCAACAAATTTTCGGATTATTTCAAAAAAAAATTTATTAACCAATAGAACAAATATTTGATAGTTTTTACCACTTTTTTCTCGATATAGAGCATCAGACTGTTAATTTGAAGGCTGTGAGTTCAAACCTCGCTTGAAAATTTCCTATTTTTTCCAAAATTTGATTCCTTGACAATTTCTCAGTTGTAAGTCTGCTAATTATCAAATATTCTAAAAAAAATTATGGAATTAATAATAATGTTGAATTTATTGCACAGTCACTGTGCACGATTCACGTAGTACTTTGTATCGAGTTAAGTGAAATTTCACAACACTATAATGTCTTGCGCTATTAGAAGACTATAAATATACACCATTAATTTACCGTGTTATTTTTACAGCATCGTGTGTGTCGGCTTTTATAATCATAAAAGTGAAATTATGAGTAAATTTTATGGTACATTTTGTTCATTGATTTTTTTGCGAAAAAAAAAAAAATTGTATGGTTCTATCATCTTTAGAGTACAGATTGACCTGAAAAAATATGTTGCTCAACTTGAGGAACCTTCAAACGATGATCTCATTACTGAAATTTCCCTCATTTTCAATCATTAGTCCTGATTATTCGAGAATATTCCGTCTTTTCTGTGGTCATCAATCATTTATCATTGAAAGCTGCATTATTTTCATGAATAAATTCCCTGAAACTTCTTCTTCTTCATTTGTTCCTCTTAATTCGAGAATTGCAATGCTAGTACGATGATACTCGAACTGTTCTTTATTCATAATTTAAGAAAACAACTTGAAGATTAATTATTTGTAAATTATTTCAGGATGACGATTCACCTGGGAAACTTGAAAAACCTAGAAAAGTCGAGGAATTCAAAATTTCTGGAATAGTCAGGGAAAAATCAGGGAATTTTAGTCTCATTCAGGCGAATTTGTAGTTTATTTCTTATTATCTCCATATTTTTAAAAGTTATAAATATTTAATCGAAAAAAATTGAACTTTTCAATTAGTCGAAAATCTGCAGAAAGATTGAGAAAATCACAGTTCTAAAAATTTAACGCAGTTTCGGGGATTATTGTTAAATTCTAATTAAAAAAATTATTTTCAGGAATAACTAAGAATTTTAACGTATATTCGAATAATATTTGCTTTTTGTAGGTCCTGGAATTTCATTTTTAGTCAGGAAAAAGTAATGGAAAATGCAATGGAAGTAATAATAATAATAATAATAATAATAATAATAATAATCAATGGAAAATATGCTACTGAATTGTCGAGTTATTCTATCTAACTGTTATAAAACTGAAGAAACATGTTACAATTAGATCAAAAATCACAACAATTTAGCTATTTTTGTAAATTCTATGTATACATTATGCTATGTATATGTATTATTCAGCTGTTCAATAAAAATCTATCTATTCATCTCATGCATATCTTAGGAGATTAGTAATCGATGGGCTTCGACCCTGCATATCATATCAGAGAATTTCTTGTCACTCTGAACAATAAGTCCCTCATTGCTATTGATAAACTTATAACTTTCTGTAAACTTCGTGTCTGAGAAACACATCGAAAGTTTCTGGTTTCTCAATACTGTTTGTTTGCTAATAGTACTAACTGTAATACTACTCAATGTATATAATTGCCTTAGAGTCAAAGGGGCGTATGTCCTATGCTCGTATATAGCTTTCACACTACTTCGTTTCTAAGGTGATGATATATATAAATATGTAAATATGTATACATTATTAGCAGGATAAATTTCTATTTCAAGCTCCACTAAACAGAAAAAAATCAAGAAATTAAAAAAAAATCATATTTGCAAGCTGAAGATATGACTTTTGAATATGATTTAATTACTTTTTCGGGTAAATTAACCTATGAAATCTCATTTTCCTTCTGTTTTATGGACTGCCCTCTAAGAAACTCCCTTAAAATCACTCTCGAGTTCATTCGCATCAATTATAACGAATTTACAAAGTTCATTCAATCCTTCATAATTAATGAAGATCGGAGTCATCCATATTTCTCATAATTGAGGCACTCAACTCCTCTGCCATCAAATTATTTAATATCACTTACATAATAAGCTTCGAAGTGCCACGAAATGCATTTATGTAAGCAGTGATAAGCAAAAATGTAAATAGCTCAGACAAAAAAAAAGTGAACGTTAAATGGTCATACGTCGTTCGCTCAGCTTCTGCATATCGAGTGAGATAACTCGGTCAGAATGATAAGAATAGCTTTATAAATAAGGATGAAAACGAACGACGAAGATCACTTCAGTCTGTTGAATCACTGCAAATTAACAGCATCGAAAACATGAAGTGTCTGCTGCTAATTGTGATAGTCGGAGCTTTAATAGCCAATCTTGTGGCTGACGAGGCTGATCCAATTGTCGAGACACCCTTAGGGACCCTCAGGGGTCATTATCGAATATCTTCGAATGGCAGAGAATTTCGGGCATTCGAAGGAATCCCATATGCTAAGCCGCCAGTTGGACAATTGCGATTTGAGGTAAGTAAAGAAAATGAAGAATCGTGACCAGAGTTAATGAGACCAGTATTCTTCCAGCCTCCACAACCCTTCGGCAGCTGGAAGGGTACCTTATTGGCTGCAAGAACCGAATCAAAGTGCCTCCAATATGCTCATGTCGGTATGAATCCACCGGAGAAAGTCGAGGGATCAGAAGATTGCCTTTATCTGAATGTCTATACACCAACTGATGGAGACTCATCAAAAACACTACCAGTTATTTTCTATATTCACGGTGGAGCATTTATGTTCGGCGAAGGTAGCTCGAATAGACCGGACTATCTCATGGACCGTGACGTAGTGCTTGTGACTATTAACTACCGTTTGGGACCACTCGGTATGAAATCACCTTAATGACTTCACATTAATCTTAAGGTGTTCATCATTAAGACACTTTTTTTTCAATGCTATTAGAGTCGAATTAGCATCTTTTTGCTTGGAGCAAAAAGAATCGTGGATCATTTTCTCTTATTTGGTATTAATAATCAATTAAGGTTGGGATTAATCAAGATATGGGTAAGGAAAAAAATCGAATTTAATGGTTATAGGCTTTTTGACTACTGGAGATGAAGTTGTGGCGGGAAATATGGGTCTTAAGGACCAGAATATGGCGCTGCGATGGGTTTCGCAGTATATCAAGTACTTTGGAGGTGATTCGAAGAGGGTTACGTTGGCTGGACTGAGTGCAGGTGGCGCTAGTGTTCATTATCACTATTTGAGTCCTCTGAGTCGAGGATTATTTCACGGTAATTAAAAAAAATGAAAGTCATGAAATGAATGATTGAATGGAGATTCTTTTTCACGACTCAATTCACAGCTGGAATGTCAATCAGTGGAACAACTCTCGATTGCTGGGCTCAAGTAGAAAGTGCAGTGGAAAAGGGCAAGAGACTTGGCGCCATTCTTGGATGCCCAACCGGAAGTGGCGAAGAACTAGTTGAATGCTTGAGGACTCGACCAGCTGTTAGCATTGTGCAATCAGTTAGCGAATTTATGGTAAATTGTTTAAATGAATATTAGTGGATCAAGTCAATTTCTCCCTTAATTTACATTTGATTTGGTAGTTTTGCACTGGGGATATAGTCAATATAGGCAAAATACGCCTAACTAGGGTGTCAAAAAGGCGACATTAACTCGGCAGAGCAACGGATTGGTAATTCCCAGCTCCTGGGTTCGATCCCCAGTTTCGGCCGAATGACACAAGCACTACTGTTTTTTTACATGACTTTGACCACAAACACACTATAAACCCCTCTCGATGATTAGCATAACCTTAGCATAAAGATGTTGACGTTAAATAAACATAGAAAAAAATGAGACTTTCTAGAGGAAAGAAATTCGAAAAGAAATTGGGAATGCCCAAGTGGTTTTGAACCCGCGACCTCGAGCTTACCAGTCCGCTACTTTCCAACTGAGCTACTGGAAATTTCCATACTTTCCAATCAAATTTCAATTCTCATAATTTCATCCCCGCCTACTTTTCTTACATTAATTAAAGTAAATTTAATATTTCTAGATGAAAAAAATTCGTAAAGCAAATCACAAAAATCAAAAATTTACATTCGCAGCCATGGCTGTATAATCCTTATACACCATTTGGTCCCGTTGTCGAGAGAAAATCACCCGGAGCCTTCATCGATCGTTCCCCAATTGATATTATCACGAGTGGTGATGCTGCCGATGTTCCCTGGATAACGAGTGTAACATCTGAAGAGGGTCTCTATCCAGCAGCTGAATTTGTCGCTGACGAACATTATATGGAACAATTGAATGAAGATTGGAATCGCATAGCGCCACATTTGCTGGACTACAACTACACAATTCCGAAATCAAAACACGTTGAAATAGCTCAGAAGATTAGGAAACATTATTTAAATGGAAAGAAGATTGACAGATTAAGTGCTAAACCCCTTATTCACATGGTTGGCGATCGGCTTTTCGTTGTTGATGGTGAGAAAGCAGCGAGACTAATGGCTAAAGCTAATCGAAGTCCAGTTTGGTTCTATTTGTACAGCTACAGAGGGGCTTACAGTCTCTCTGATGATTTCATTCCTACTAAAGACGACTTTGGTGAGTTTCTTCTTCTGAATAATTTATTATTAGATGTTGAGGACAAAATGAAAGGGGAGAGTCTTTATATTTTTTTGAAATTTTCGTTTGCCTTTTTTTCTAAGAGATAAGTGGTCGAAGGTTATCATTCAAATGGCTATTTGTTGAGATTGTATAATTTCTGAGAGAGTCACCAAAAGAGATAAGAATAGTCTTTTATCGAATCTTTTGCATCAATATTTGCTTGACCTGGTTTAAAATTTCTTTCATTGATTATCCCATCAGCTTCAAAATATCTTCCAAAAATATTTTATTCTCGTTCTCTTCAACGAACCAATGAATTACGATTATGATACTGAGGTGTTAGTACTGTTACTTCTTGAAAAATGATAACTCAGCAAAGACAAATTGTCTAAAAATTTCAAATGTCCCGAGATGAAAAATGAGAGTCTCCCAAACGTGAAAGAGACTCATTTCTGTGGTGGAGACGAATCTCTATCCGCGCCACCAGAGCGACTTTTGGGAGACTCCCGGCCGTCTCTCACAGCGAGAGCCTATGCATCTCCTTCAGAAATAATTTTTCATTTATTAATTATTACATAATTATTGAATTGCGATGATCAACCATTTCTTTATTCATTATTACAAAGTAATGAGTAAATGCCCAAAGTAATATAACTTGAAAGGAGTGAACATATTTTTTCTATCTCTCACAATTTTCTCTCATAATTGCGGAACTTCTCCTATATCTTCATTTTTAATTGTTATAGAATAAAAAAAATAGCAATCACTTCAGTCGATGAAAATCAGTCGTTTTTTCATCGATTGAGATGACTTCGAATCGATTCTAAATGATTTAGGAAAAATTGACATTCTTATAAAAGATGTTTTTTCCCCGCATACTTTACGTAACAATTATTCACAATCGAGTAAATACAATTCACATCAATGGCAAATGGAATCCTACACTGGTTTCCGATTTTCTGCTCTGCAACGACCAGAAGCAGAAATTTAAAAAAAGAAGCTAGTAAAATAGAAATAATTATGCTCTGAGTTCCTGTTTAAAGTACTTAGTTTGAATTGTCCAGAAGTTTCTCTAACTGTTTGATGGAATCATTTGTTTCAAAAATCAAATGCGCAATGATAATTTTAATGACGAGCTTATAAAAAATTCATTCAGGAAAATTATTCTAAGTGTCTGTCTCTTCAGTAGAGACCTAGAGTATCTCCGACTCTCCCTACTAAATAAATTGCTAATTCAACACGACCATATACTCAAGTCTCTGGCCAATGTGTACCATGAGAGTTCAGCGGATCTCCCAGAGACGCACCGAGTCTCCAAGAGACGCCCAGGCATCTCTGAGAGACTCGATAGTCTCTGAAAGATTCTAATTTTTCATCTCTGGGTAGAGGGACTTCTTCCGAAATTTTCTAATTAAAATTTTTAATTCTCTTTGTTTCCCTCTAATTAAATACTCAATTAATTTTTCTAGGTGTCTGTCATGGTGACGATATCTTCACGGTAATTCGACGTTCTCACGAGCCCTGGGTCACTGGCAAATCGTCTTTGACCGTTCAAAAAACGTTGTTAGATATATGGACATCAATGGCCTCTAAAGGGTAAGAAAATTCGATGAATCTTCTTAGATCTAATAATTTTAGGGATATTTAACTAAATACAGTCATCTTCATTATTTCATTAGAAATCCCTATCTCTGTACTCAATTAGCCTTTTTGTTAATTAGTTCACCAGAAATTGGGGTCAAGTGGCCTCGCCTGAATCCATCCGATGAAGCACTGAAGTACCTCCATATTTCCGGTCCGCAAAAGCCACAGCTCGAGGAGAATTCAAATTTCGGAGAGAAGAAGTTCTGGGAATCTCTGGGTTTCAATGAGAACAAGCCAACTTCTGGACAAAAACACGAGGAGTTCTAAGTGGATCGTGATAATATCGTTGCCTTAGAAACACAAAAGGGCGTAAATGCTATGCTTATCTATAGGACTTACGCCCCTTTGATTCTACGGTGACGATATATCAATCGATGTTCGCGCACTTATGATAAATAGGAGAAGCTGGGGCAAAATGAACTTCTAGCGTAACATGTGATTCGTGATTTTTTTCGGAGTGGAAGACTCGGTGGAAAAATCTAAAAAAAATTGAGAAGATGCTCCAATACTTCGACATTGGTTGTGAATTTTTTGGAAAGATGCCTTCACTGTCAAAAAAAATCCCGAATTATTTTGACACATTGGTCCACTTTGCCCCGGTTTTCCCTCTACAATTAAATATATTTCAATTATGATAACGCCGCGTTTTTTTTTTTTTGTAAAGAATATAATTTTTCTAAAAATAGATTATTTCTCTTCGTTACTTTTTTTTATTCCTCCAAATAAAAATTCATTGCAGTGACTACTCCAATTTATTTTTTTGCTCAAAAACTATAGCACGATTCATTTAATTACTCAGCAAAGACCGTTTAAGTCATTAATTGTGGAATACCATTTGAAAAGTTATTCCGAGATTGCGAAAGTCAGTTATTCAGTACACTGTCCTACTCATTTTTATAGCGAAAATGAAGTGAATAAACCAAATTATTTGTTAAAAATCCAGGGGATTTTTGGACGTCCACCGAAGTTACTTATCGTGTGGACGTGTTGATGTCGATGATCTTCAATTTAGTGGACTGTATTTAGATAGGCTCGTACTCTCTTCGCCTGGCTGCGGCAGGAAGGGAATACAAGGAGCTGGTTCAGGATTTATCTTGACAATTGCATGCGTGAAATAACGACACGCGACACACGTGATTTATAATAAATATATCACAGATTTTAATGATAAGTTGCAACGAATATACAATATTTACACTGATTTGAATGATAATGTTCAATAGATAATTCACTGATAATTCTCACTAGCCGGTTGTAAATCGGTCTAGTTTAATGATAATTGTCCAAAAGATAAGAAAGTATTTTACGATCCCGATAGATAAAGTTCATGATAATGCACGGACCACGTTTAGCGTGGGTCAAGCGATGATTTTACTGATTACGCGAAAACACGTCTGTACTGTTTCGCGGCTTGAAGAGCAAGAAGGTCTCAGAATGAGACTATGGGCTTCATAGGTGACAATGACGCCCTGGGTGATGATTGGGCATCAATCGAACTAATTGATTACCCGCGGATCGGCTGATAACCCTGGCTCGGTCGATAACCTTGCCAGGATTTTTAACATACCGCCCGCCGTCGACGAACCCCTGGAGGCGACCTAGTTCTTTGTCTAGATCTGCGTTGTCCTGGTTCTCAGTGATGACTCTCGATGATGAAAGCTTGACCAGTTTCCATCTACTGGTTGTAAAGCAGGACAGATGTCCACTGATCCTCGCTGATGCTGATGATAACTTGATTTTCTGATGATTTAGAAATTCCTGTAACAATTTCAAAAAATTAGACACTTTGATAATTATTCTTACGCTTCCCCGAGGGAGTGTAAGTCCGTCGATCTTGAAGATGATCGTTGTAGAAAGTCTGATTATTGGACTGATGACTTTCTGAAGATTGTTGATGATTCGCCTTGGATTGATGATTCGATTGACCTGGTGTCAGCTGAATTCGTCAATCTCCGTGATGAAGAAGTGATGATTGTCTGATGTTCTCTGATGCTCTTGATCTTTGCCGATAATTTGTGATATCCCTCAAATTTAATCGTCTTGGATCAAGCTGTGATGATGATGAGTGCATCTGCTGCTAGTAGCTGTATCTGAAGCCTCTGTCTTGATTGAAGCACGTCTGCTTGCTGATTTACTGGTACGCCGCCCGCCATGCAGAGACTGATCAGTGGTCTCTGATGATGGACTTCAGTTTCTGGACTAGGCTGACCAATCTCTTGAAGATGTTATCCACGCTCTCTTTACAGATTGTCGACCCCTGTTAAGCCTGTGGGCTTCATCTTCTCTGATTCCCAGCGTAGTTTCTGATGGCAAGATGATAATGGTTGACTTCGACTTGGTTGATACGCTGTACTCGATCCTCATTATTTCGGTTTACTAGTCTTTATATTCTTGATGACAGTTTATCAATTCTATTGATAATGTTGGATTCTCGAGTGATTGTTGGTATTGGAGTTATTGTTGCTCAAGCGCTGTAGATGATTGCTTTCCCTCGCCGGGTTGTAAGGCCGGTCTTACGTTGGAATGCGTCATGATTGGCTTGTTACCGATGATGGTTATGATGGTCAATACCAATGGTGACTCTGAATGATGAAGTCCGGAGAAGATTTAATTGCTGATGATTTTCTGTGATTAATGATAGCCTTGGTCGATTGATCCTCGGCTCTTCCACAATGACTTGATGATTTCTAGGGATTTGATGATGGACTTGGCTTGCCTGCCGTTCCATTTGAAAGAAAGATGAATTTTCATTTAATTCATTTTTTGTTGCTTGAATGAGAATTTTTCTATTTCCATACAGTGTTGGACTATGCTGCAATGCACTTCTGTAAAATTCTAGAAATGCAAATCGATTTAAATCTCGCTCAGACGTGATAATGTATTGAAATAATACTTATCTTTTCCTGCGAGTCAATTAAATGCTGCGTAGAGTCGATGAATTTAAAGTTTAGCGCTCACTGTCGCTTTGACGGGAGTACTGCTGTCAGCTGTTCGATGAAAATCGATAAGTGGGCGTGGCTTCTGCTGGTCCCACTCTTGCGGCTGCTGCTCGGTGATGTTCGCAGATTCTCGATGAATCTCGGCTGCTCGTGACGTAGATCACGTTCGATGGTAGTAGGGATGCCCGACGACGTCGCTTTTCGCGTAAAGTCGGAGAATTCCCGAAGATGACCGATGGTTGTTTTTCACTTTCGAGTCTGTTTTGATTCAAACGTAAACAAAACACTCGGACACTTTTCGATGGTTTTGCACGATTTTATGTCTATTAAATTCACTGAATTTAACGTGTAAAATATTTCTCGAATATTCGATAAGTTTTCTCGCGTGTTATTTCCACACAATTGTCTCGATTTTATACAGAGGATGAGGGGAGGGGGAAATAACGGATTTTTCGATGAATTTCAGCGTCCTTTCCCAGATAATTTTCTAGATAATTATTTTTGATAATTATCTTTTCCCAATGAAGGACTATGTTGAAAATGGTGGATTTTCTTCCTTCTAATGGATAATTTCACTTTGTGAATTCCCCATAGGTCGTTGGTTTCCATGATTTTCTTTATCTGAAGGACCATGTTGAAAATTGTCTTTACAATTAACTGGTTCTTCCAATAGATAACTTACTAGATGATTTTCTCTCCTCTGCCAGATCTTTACGATCCGGCTCGAAGGACCATGTTAAAAATCCAGGGGATTTTTGGACGTCCACCGAAGTTACTTATCGTGTGGACGTGTTGATGTCGATGATCTTCAATTTAGTGGACTGTATTTAGATAGGCTCGTACTCTCTTCGCCTGGCTGCGGCAGGAAGGGAATACAAGGAGCTGGTTCAGGATTTATCTTGACAATTGCATGCGTGAAATAACGACACGCGACACACGTGATTTATAATAAATATATCACAGATTTTAATGATAAGTTGCAACGAATATACAATATTTACACTGATTTGAATGATAATGTTCAATAGATAATTCACTGATAATTCTCACTAGCCGGTTGTAAATCGGTCTAGTTTAATGATAATTGTCCAAAAGATAAGAAAGTATTTTACGATCCCGATAGATAAAGTTCATGATAATGCACGGACCACGTTTAGCGTGGGTCAAGCGATGATTTTACTGATTACGCGAAAACACGTCTGTACTGTTTCGCGGCTTGAAGAGCAAGAAGGTCTCAGAATGAGACTATGGGCTTCATAGGTGACAATGACGCCCTGGGTGATGATTGGGCATCAATCGAACTAATTGATTACCCGCGGATCGGCTGATAACCCTGGCTCGGTCGATAACCTTGCCAGGATTTTTAACATTATTTAGACTAATTAATGATTACTTTTTATTTGAAATACCCAAGACTTCACTTACATATGTATACATTATTAGCAGGATGAATTTCTATTTCAAGTTCCACTAAACAAAAAAACATCATATTCACAAGCTGAAGAATTGACTTTTGAATATGATTTAATTACTTTTTCGGGTAAATCAACCTACGAAACCTCATTTTTCTTTTGTTTTATGGACTGTCCTCTAAGATACTCCTTTAAAATAACTCTCGAGTTCATTCGCACCAATTATAACGAATTTACAAAGTTCATTCAATCCGTCATAATAAATGAAGACTGAAGTCATCTATATTATATCTCATAATCGAGAGACTCGACTTTTCCGTCATCAAATTATTCAATATCACTTACATTTAATTCGAATTAGAATTTAATTAGAATTTATGTAACCAGTGATAAGCTAAAATGTAAATAGCTCAGATAGAAAAAAAGTGAACGTTAAACTATCATCCGTCGTTCGCTAAGCTTCTGCATATCATGCGAGATAACTCGGTCGAATGATAAGAATAACTTAATAAGTACGATGAAAACAAACGACGAAGATCACTTCAGTCTGCTGAATCACTGCAAATTAACAGCATCGAAAACATGAAGTGTCTGCAGCTAATTGTGATAGTCGTAGCTTTAATAGCCAATCTTGTGGCTGACGAGGCTGATCCAATTGTCGAGACACCCTTAGGGACTCTCAGGGGTCATTATCGAATATCTTCGAATGGCAGAGAATTTCGGGCATTCGAAGGAATCCCGTATGCTAAGCCGCCAGTTGGACAATTGCGGTTTGAGGTAAGTAAAGACAATGAAGAATCGTGACCAGAGTTAATGTGACCAGTATTCTTCCAGCCTCCACAACCCTTCGGCAGCTGGAAGGGTACCTTATTGGCTGCAAGAACCGAATCAAAGTGCCTCCAATATGCTCATGTCGGTATGAATCCACCGGAGAAAGTCGAGGGATCAGAAGATTGCCTTTATCTGAATGTCTATACACCAACTGATGAAGACTCATCAAAAACACTACCAGTTATTTTCTATATTCACGGTGGAGGATTTATATTCGGCGAAGGTAGCTTCAATAGACCGGACTATCTCATGGACCGTGACGTAGTGTTTGTCACTATTAACTACCGTTTGGGACCACTCGGTATGAAATCACATTAATGACTTCACATTAATCTTAAGGTGTTCATCATTAAGACACTTTTTTTCAATGCTATTAGAGTCGAATTAGCATCTTTTTGCTTGGAGCAAAAAGAATCGTGGATCATTTTCTCTTATTTGGTATTAATAATCAATTAAGGCTGGGATTAATCAAGATATGGGTGAGGAAAAAAATCGAATTTAATGGTTGTAGGCTTTTTGACTACTGGAGATGGTGTTGTGGCGGGAAATATGGGTCTTAAGGACCAGAATATGGCGCTGCGATGGGTTTCGCAGTATATCAAGTACTTTGGAGGTGATTCGAAGAGGATCACGTTGGCTGGGCTGAGTGCAGGTGGCGTTAGTGTTCATTATCACTATTTGAGTCCTCTGAGTCGAGGATTATTTCACGGTAATTAAAAAAAAATGAAAGTCATGAAATGAATGATTGAATGGGGATTCTTTTTCACGACTCAATCCACAGCTGGAATGTCATTCAGTGGAACAAGTCTCATTTGCTGGGCTCAAGTAGAAAATGCAGTGGAAAAAGGCAAGAGACTTGGCGCCATTCTTGGATGCCCAACCGGAAGTGGCGAAGAACTAGTCGAATGCTTGAGGACTCGACCAGCTGTTAGCATCGTTCAATTAGTAGGCGAATTTATGGTAAATTGTTTAAATGAATATTAGTGGATTAAGTCAATTTCTTCCATCAATTTACATTCGATTTGGTAGTTTGGGGCTCGGTATATAGTCAATATAGGTAAAATACGCCTAACTAGGGTGTCAAAAACGTGACTTTGAAGAGAAAAAAGGAGACTGCTCGGCAGAGCAACGGATTGGTAATTCCCAGGTCCTGGGTTCGATCCTCGGTCTCTGCGGAATGATACAAGCACTACTGTTCTTTTTACATGTCTTTGTACACAAACACACTAGAAACCCTCCTTGATGATTACCATAACCTTAGCATGAAGATGGTGGCATTGAATGAACATACTAATAAAAAAATAAGGATTTCTAGAGGAAAAAAAGTCGGGAATGCCCAAGCGGTTTTGAACCCACAACCTTCAGATTACCAGTCCGCTACTTTCCAACTGAGCTACTGGGAGTTTCCATACTTTCCAATCAAATTCCAATTCTCATAATTTCATCCCCGCCTACTTTTCTTACATTAATTGAAGTAAATTTAATATTTCTAGATGAAAAAAATTCGTAAATTAAATCACAAAAAACAAAAATTTACATTCGCAGCCATGGCTGCATAATCCTTTCACACCATTTGGTCCCGTCGTTGAGAGAGAATCACCTGAAGCCTTCATCGATCGTTCCCCAATTGATATTATCACGAGTGGTAATGCTGCCGATGTTCCCTGGATAACGAGCCTAACATCTGAAGAGGGACTCTTTCCAGCAGCTGAATTTGTCGCTAACGAACATTATATGGAACAATTGAATGAAGATTGGAATCGCATAGCACCATATTTGCTCGACTACAACTACACAATTCCGAAATCAAAACACGTTGAAATAGCTCAGAAGATTAGAAAACATTATTTAAATGGAAAGAAGATTGACAGATCAAGTGCTAAAACCCTTATTCACATGGTTGGCGATCGGCATTTCGTTGTTGATGCTGAGAAAGCAGCGAGACTAATGGCTAAAGCTAATCGAAGTCCAGTTTGGTTCTATTTGTACAGCTACAGAGGGGCTTACAGTCTCTCTGATGATTATATTCCTACTAAAGACGATTTTGGTGAGTTTCTCCTTCTGAATAATTTATTATTAGATCTTGAGGACAAAATGAAGGGGGAGAGTCTTTATATTTTTCGGAAATTTCCGCTTGCCTTTTTTTCTAATAGATAAGTGGTCGAAGGTTATCGTTCAAATGGCTATTTGTTGAGACTACATAATTTCTGAGATAGTCACGAAAAGAGATAATAATAGCATTTTATCGAATCTTCTGCATCAATAATTACTTGACCTGGTTTAGAATTTTTTTTATTGATTATCCCATCAGCTTCGGAATATCTTCCAAGAATATTTTATTCTCATTCTCTTCAACGAGCCAAATGAATTACGATTATGACACTGAGGTGTTAGTACTGTTACTTCTTGAAAAATGATAACTCGGCGAAGACAAATGTCGTCTAAAAATTTCAAATGTAGAGGGACTTCTTCCGTAATTTTCTAATTAAAATTTTTTATTCTCTTTGTTTCTTTCTAATTAAATACGAAATTAATTCTTCTAGGTGTCGCTCATGGTGACGATGTCTTCACGGTAATTCGACGTTCTCACGAGCCCTGGGTCACTGGCAAATCGTCTTTGACCGTTCAAAAAACGTTGTTAGATATATGGACATCAATGGCTTCTAAAGGGTAAGAAAATTCGATGAATCTTCATAAATCTAATAATTTTAGGGATATTCAACAAAATACAGTCATCTTCATGATTTCATTAGAAATCCCTATCTCTGTACTCAATTAGCCTTTTTGTTAATTAGTTCACCAGAAATTGGGGTCAAGTGGCCTCGCCTGAATCCATCCGATGAAGCTCTAAAGTACCTCCATATTTCCGGTCCGCAAAAGCCACAACTCGAGGAGAATTCAAATCTCGGAGAGAAGAAGTTCTGGGAATCTCTGGGTTTCAATGAGAACAAGCCAACTTCTGGACAAAAACACGAGGAGTTCTAAGTGGATCGTGATAATATCGTTGCCTTAGAAACACAAAAGGGCATAAATGCTATGCTTATCCATAGGACTTACGCCCCTTTGATTCTAAGGCGACGATATATCAATCGATGCACGCGCACTTATGATAAATAGGAGAAACTGGGGCAAAATGGACCTCTAGTGTAACATGTGATTCATGATTTTTTTTCGTAGTGAAGGACTCGGTGGAAAAATCTAAAAAAAATTGAGAAGATGCTCCAATACTTCGACATTGTTCGTGAATTTTTTCAGATTTTTTGAAAGATGCCTTCCCTGTGAAAAAAAATCGCAAATTATTTCGATGAACCGGTCCATTTCGCCCCGGTTTTTCCTCTACAATTAAATATATTTCGATTATAGTAACAGCGCGGTTTATTTTTTTTGTAAAGAATACAATTGTTCTAAAAATAGATTATTTCTCTTCCTCACTTTTTTTTATTTCCCCAAATAAAAATTTATTGCAGTGACTACTCCAATTTGTTTTTTTGCTCAAAAAATATATCACAATTCATTTAATTACTCAACACAGACCGTTAAAGTCATTAATTGTGAAATACCATTTGAAAAGTTATTCCGAGATTGTTGAACCTCAGTCTGATGGAAACAGGTGTCGAGACCACCTTTGAAATTCCGTGAACGATGACGAATTGAATTGAAACACACGAAAAAGTTGGAGATAGAACTAAGTCATTTAAATGAAATTCTAATGGTGTATTTGTTGAAAAAAATCCTTTTCTTTAGATAAATCCATTTTTTTTTCGTTATAGAATAATTTTAAGTGGAGATTTTTTTGCGGAAATTTCGAATATTCCTCGGAATCTCTTCAGTCACTTCCTTCACTCAATATCAAGTCAGCGACTGGGTGTCAATGACTTCAAAAAACACAAGATAAAGAAAAAAAGTCTAATAAATTGTGAAAATAGAGGAAAAGAGCATAGGAAAACAGTTGGAAACCGGAAACAAAGACTGACATGAAAGAATTGAATAAATAAAAGTATCACTGGGGAGTGAAGTCCTAACACAACTCCTGGGAATCGCTCCAGGGGCAATACCGGTTACACGCAACTGTTTTACTTCGTGAAAATTCAAAGTTTACACATACTGAGAGAAAAAAGAATTCTCGGGGACAAGAAAATCCATTTAGACCAAAATTTTCCTTCGCAATTTTTATATCTATATATATGTTGACCTAGAAACAAAAAGGCGTAAGTGGCATTTTTTTTTTTTTTTTATAACAAAAGGGCGTAATTTTTTTTTATTCGCTCTATCGATTATGCTCGACTTTGCCGATCATTTGGAGTATTTTTTTTTCTCAAATAACAAACAGGCGTATCTGCAATTATTAATATGAAAAGGGCGTATCTCCCTCACATACGCCTTTTTGTTATTAATTTTATCCTCGATGGCGCCATTCTGCAATATAATTTATAATAACAAAAGAACGTATTTTCAATGAATGTCTTTAAAAAAAGGGGAAAAGGAAAAAAAAAATTTACGACCCAATATGAAAAATTATTGACCGTCTGATAAGTTTGCAATGAAAGATTGCTGTTCACTGTTAAAAATTTCCATCTGAATTTTTCGTGCAAAATCCCGAAAATTTCAAACAAGTCACATTTCTACTGAAATTTTAGATAATTACGTCATTGAAAAATGAACACATCATTGATTTTCAAATCATTTCATCCCTGGATATCAATAAAATTTGCAAATTTCAGTTTAATTGCTTCTGCAAAATTTTGTAAAAATTGGAAAAATTCTTTAAAATAATTGAAAATTCAAGTAATTTTCTGAATATTCATGTTCAGTTGAAAATTCAAGTAATTTGTAGAATTTCTGTCTCAATTCTGCTTAAGACTCATAGATTTCTTTGCATTTCCTCTGAAATTCATAAATTTCATAACAATTTTCCCATTAAAAAAAAATTCAATATGACATTTATGAAAATTCCCATCAAATTTCCTAAAATTTCCTTTTTTAAAATAATAAATTGCAAGTAATGAATTACAAATAATCAATATAATTCACTAATTCTTCTCCGAATTCGCTTCTAAAACCAGGAAATAGGTTTTTAATCATGAATATCAATTTTTGAGTGTTTTTTCAACAATCAGTGCTATATATAAGGAAAACTTTACTTTAAATCTCCTGAAGACTCTATTTTCGTACTTAAATCTCAATTTTATGATAATAATATTGATGAAAATTCCTGTCATTCTTCTCCTCTCAACATAACTATGATAATTAAATTCAAATTAATACAGAAAAAACATGTTTTCTAAGTGTAATGACACATCAATGGAATCAATGAATTGTCGATTAATGAATCAATGAAGATAATACTTTTCCTTTTCACATTAGGCCTGTGCGCAAATGCAAAACACGTCACTCGCGTGGCATGCTACTTGGAACGAGTTTGCTGCCAATTGACTTGTTGAATTTACATTTTGAAATAGAAAAAAAAAAAAAATAGGCGCCGAACTATTGTTATTATTTGAAAAATTTCAATCAGAATGACGTGATGCCAATTAATTCTATCCTCTTCATTGAGTAGAATTGTTTCTTTTTTTTTATTTTTCTCGAGCATTATTATTTTTTCACCGGTCATAAATTTGTCAATTTTTAATTATCAATTTTTTACCGTAAATTTAATGAAGTACTTCGTAATTTTTATCTCTTTTTTTTTTGTGTGTATCAATAAATCATTCGGGAGTTAGGTGGTCCATGGAGAAGAGTCATAGGACGATGAATCATTTTTTGAAAAAAAAATCAAATGAAATGAAAGATCCTTAAACATTGGTGTACAATATAATTTATTTGTGTACACACTACCCAAACCGGATTTAAGAATTCTAAGATGGGATTAACAAACACGTACTACCTATTAATACTAACATGATGTCAAACATATCGCTCAATGTCCCAGTGATTAATTCAAGGGGAAATATTGATATAGCTTTAGCTATTTGGTTAATGATAGAGTGAGATAATTGTCGGTAGCTTGATTTGAAATTGATGGGGAATTTCCTATTTTGGTAAGAATAGGGATGCTATTTTGGGCCTGTTGAAATTGGGCCAGTGCTTGTATTTCTAAAAATATTCATTTGGGCCAGATGAATAATTTCTGAGATACGGCCCAAATGAGGGCCTCAATAAGGCCCAAAGTATCTCTTTTTGAGATGTAAGGCTCAATTCATACTGGCCCAAAATAGCATGTCTATACTCTTTTTCATGACAAATTCTCCGCTCTTTTCAACTATGATAATGATAATTAGCTCAAGTAATTATCAGCAGAGATACAGATATATGGCCCAATTTCAACTGGCCCAAAATAACATGTCTGTACTCATTTCCATGGCAAATTTTCCGTTCTTTTCAAATATAGCAATGAAAATTAGCTCAAATAGTTATTGCGAGAGATACACAGCTATGACCCAATTTCAACTGGCCCAAAAACGCATGTCCATACTCATTTTCATTGAAAATTATCCGCTCATGTTAAATATGCTCATTACAACTAGCTCAAGTCATTATTTGCGAGGATACATACATAAGGCCCAATCTTCACTGGCCCAAAATAGCATGTCCATACTTATTTCTATGGAAAATTCATCATTCTTTTCAACTATGCTCATCAAAATTAGCCTACACTGATATTTACAGACATATCATCTCAAAGCCTATTTCAGACTAACCCAAAATGAATTTCCGATGCATATTTGAAAAGGAAATGACCTGAGCTTTTCAAGAATACTCGTCAGAAAACATACAAGCCTTCTAAGCTGGTTGGATCAAAATAACAATGTCTGCAAGTGGAAAATTTTCCTATCCTGATTAAAATTCGGTTCAGATTAATGTTTTTTTGAGATACCAGCATATAGCCTGATTCCAATAAACTCTAAATAGTTAAACCTCCCTGGATTATACTAATCATGCACAAGTTCAATGAATCGTTACTCTTTTTTTATCTTCATTCTCTTCTTTCTCATTCAAATTACTTAATTGTCCGGATACATTTAGATGCGCCATGCGATTAGATTTGAAAAAGAAGGAAGAAATGAAGAGATATTGTGAAACGTAATTTTTTCTTTATTCTCTCGCTGATTCCTATTTCCTCTTCTCGTGAGGAAGTGGAAGGAAGATTGTTGAGTCATCAGGAGAATTGCTGAAAATTAAATGGGCTGATGTCATCATGGGTATTTTATTATTTTTTTATTGAATTTTGAAGATCGATCGGGAAAACTAGGAACGTTATCCATTCTAAACGTTTTCTTTGTTCGATTTCCCTATTTTTTTGGTCGATTTTTTGACTTTAACAGTCGACAAGGAATCAACATGTCGACAAGGATATTCTAATGGAAAAGCGATCAATTTTCCACCTTCGAGAGGCAAATTTTTTAATTCGATTCAATTCCGGGTATATGCCGAAGAGGCTTATATAGCACTTCATTACGTGTAGTTTGCAACAACACGGGCGGTTGAGTCGGTAAGGTCACTGACTTGTCATCTGGCGGTCCCGGGTTCGAGACCAACAGATACCCAGTATACATGACAAAAAAATCCACATACTCCCTTCAAGCGGGTTTGTCGTCAGTACAGCGTAAGCTGGAAGCTTAAGTATGAGTGGTCTACACAGTACCAGTACATGAAATATGTACTAATTGTACTTTTCAGTTTTTAGGCTTTCGCGGCCATTGTCATTATTAATATGTTTGGCTTCCGGATGGATGCCGCGTTTGGTTTCAGCGTTGCGCCAACGTTTCGCAAATGTTGCAGTTTGCATCTTCAGAGCTATGAGCTCCGATTCTGAGCTCCATGTTCAGTTTCAGTTTCAAATAATTTTATTAAATCTTGTAACATTCTACACAGTAAATAACAGAGTTTTTACAGTTGAGACTAGAGTCCTATTGGATTGTGGATCCCTATTCTTATGATATAACTCACAGTATATGTATAATCTAGCGTTGGCATGTATTAAAATTTTATCATGATTTTCATTGTTTTTTAAGGAAAAAATATTATAAAAACGTAATTAATTTTGTGAGTTCCATGGTCAAAGGGTAGTCCTTATATATCCATTCTGGTGGAAGAGGGGGGGGGGGGGGGGTGGGGAGGTAGGGGTAGTGGTGGAGCCAATCAGGAGTTTTTAATTGATCAGCTGGTCGATTAAAAAAAAATTGTACGTTTCATGTGTACTTTCCGGTACCTGTACGTTAGTTGGTAGAGTAGTGGACTGATAATCCGAAGGTGCGGGTTCGAATCCCGCTTGGGCATTCTCTGATGTGGAATATCATCGTAATTTGCCGATGATATTTCAATCACAAATAGAATATTGAACGACAGTTTTTGAAGTGTCTCCATCCAATGTCACATTCCGTCAGTTCCTACGGTTAATAATTCATATCAAATACACAGTTTAATACTAATTAACGGATCCTGCAGCTTCCATTCATTAATATCGCAGTAATCCTCCAAAAAAAAAAAAAAAACAGCATGCAATGAATCAATAACTCTTTTCCCAATTGAATTCACATTATCATTGTTATTTGGAAACACGTATATAGAAAGAATTAGAGTAAAGAGAAGACTGTGAATTCAATTGAAATGGATTTATTCATTAATTTATCGGTATTTATGAATACATAATTAATTTTACCATCATTACAATAACGGTAATACAAAATGATTTATCTCAATAACATTTCACCAGTAGATGAATTGCTCTGTGGGCAGAAGCCTTTTTTTCTTTTCGTTGCACCTGATCCAAAAAATAATGGCTTCATTAGTGAATTTTATAGAATCCAGATATAAGTGGGCTTGTCTGTTTCCTGTAAAAAAAAGTATGCAAAAAAAATTCGCCAATTATTTATTTGCCTCTCTTACAATGTTTCTTTTTCGGGGCTTCTTCTATTTTTGGAAGGATTTATAAATCATTATATGAAATTCGTTCGATCCCACGGACATTTGCATTTCTTTAAATTTCATGGCCCCGAGACAATGATGTGTTGGACCTAGTCAAGTTCACGGTTGAGAATCAGAACTAACGATCTCACAAACCACGCATGGGATGAGGAGACCAATCATTTTTTTTATCCTCTTTTCTCTCTATTCCTTTTTTTTTCTTTTTTATTATTCACTTCTCAAGGATCTCAAATCAAGATCCCCCACTTGGACTCTGAGCATTTCGCATGTGTTTTGAATTACTGCCTTCCACACGGTGTGTATACCAACTTCTCAGGAACATTTCGTGATTTCGTTATTCGATACTCTTTCCTTATCGTGATGATGGTCTTGACTCGAACGATCTGTTAGATCCAGAATGATTAATCGTGGAGGCGAATATTCGATGAACGCGCGAGAATTCTACCGCTATTTTTTAACACTCATATGTGAAATAAAGAGATTTCTTTGACACTGGGGGAATTATAGGGGATTTTGGGATGAAGATGGGGTTAAAAGGGGTTGAAATCAGGGGAAATATTTGGGTTAGGATTTTTTTGAAATTCTGAGGCAATTTTAGTTGGAAATATGCGTTGAAATTCATTTTTGGAAATTTTTTCAGAAATTCTATTTTTTTAAGGGAAAAATAGGACTTGAAATTTGTTAAAATATTTGAGATAGTGTTTTTTTGATGATTTCATTGAAATTCTGAGGATATTTTAGGTAGAAATATGTGTTGATATTCATTTTTGCGAGTTTTCTTTGGAAATTCGACTTTTTTGGGGGCAAATTAGGACTTAATCCTTTGCGAAATTAACAAAATCCACTTTTTTGAGAATATCTCCGATTCTAGTGGTCGTATTATAGAATTTCCAAATGGAGGTGAAAGGTGAGATCATCTGCCATCGATTGATGTGGTTGCCAATTGAAAAATATCAATTTTCGAAGTATTCGAGGGATGAAAACTGATTTTCATGAAACAATCTTGCAAATATCTTAAAAATCGATATTTTTCCTTTTCAAACCACATAAATCGATGGGAAATGATCTCACCTTTCATTTAAGGTCAACGCCAGGTCACTACGACCAATAAAACCAGAGATATTCCCAAAAATGTGGATTACCCCAAAAATAAAAAAGAGTACTCCTCAAAATTTTGGTCAAAAAAGTAGAGTTTTTAAGAAAAAAAGAAAAAATACCATGTGACCTATCATTTCCACGTGAAATTTCCCCAGTTTTTCAATGGAGACATTCAAAAAAATCCATCTCGAGTCGTTTCATTGAAATGCCCATTTTACCCCACTTTCCCCTATTCATAAAAATAACTCACGCCTAAATATAGAATAGAACAGAATATCGTCGCCTTAGAAACAAAGTGGCGTAAGTGCTCTGCTTATACCCAACACTTACGCCACTTTGTTTCTAAGATGACGATAGAATTTTATTTTCTTGATGTTCCATTGACTGTTTCACATCACTCTCCCTCTCTTTGCCTCGTTCATTCATCGCTTTAACATTCATAATAATAATATGAAGAATCAAAATGTATTATCTTGTTCCTCGTGCGTTCATCACGCCTGAATAAAAAATTGCAGCAAAAGTAAAAGAAAAAAAAAAGGATCCAACCCAACAGTATCCCGAAAAAAAACTGATAAAAAAATGAATAAACCCACCTCACGCAGTCTTTCCTCGTAATTAAAAAATTCTTCCATAAAATTGTGTGACGTAAAAATTGTTAAAATAAAATGGAAATTTTTTTTTTGTTAAAGTCTGGCAACCATGTATTAAAAAGAGGATAAATACGGGGGTGTGATAGATGGCGCAATTGGTTCTCTAAATACAGGTATAACGAGTCGACACGAATGGGATGATCACTTTGGGTATCTATCGAGGAAATAATTGATGCTGATTTTAAGACGATGCATGCCCAAGTAATTGCAGGTCCCTCGGGGTGTTCCACCTCACAAAAACCATCTTGTCCACAATATTTTTCATTTTTTTTTTCTTTTCAAATAATAATGAAGGGAAAAAAAGAGGAATGAAAAAATTGAAGGAAGTGGAGGGTCATCCTTCGTGAAATTGGCTACAAGCACATGAAGAAGATAAAAAATAAAAAGAAAAAGAAATACATGAAATAATCTCTCAGTATAATGGCGATCACGAGACAGGAGTAATTATGATAATGGCTAAGTAATAAAATACACAGAGCTATGTATTTTTCATTTATTAATTTATCAGTATAATTTTTCAAAAATTTTATGGACTTGCCTTTTTTTTGAAAATAAAGGCAAGAGTACAGTCAACTCTTTATTGTTTTGAAGTCTTATCAAAAATGATATTTTTTTACATTTTTCTGAATTTTTGCATAATTTTTGGCCGTGTATTTTAGGAGATATGTCTAAATCGACCAGAAATAACGAAATTACTAAAAAACCACACAGTTGATCCATTATTTAAAAACAATTGGCGAAGAGAACAGCATTCTAACTAAATAATAGAAGAAAAAAATATTCAATTCACCGTATAGTTATTGAGAAATTTTAATTAGAAGGTAATCGTAACTATTTGCCTCTCTCTCTATCTCATGCAAATGATAGGAGATTGATGTAAAAAAAAATTCGAGAAAAAAAAGTTATATTCACAAGCTGAAGATATGATTTTTGAATAGTTTAATCACTTTTTCGGGTAAATTAAGGATGTATTCTAGATTGAAATTTTTTTTTCTTCACATTTTTTTAAAAACATTTTTCGAATGTATATACATCTCAGAACATTGTGCAGGTATCACAGAGTAAATTTTGGTAAGATTTTTTTTATGATTTCTTGTTTATCAAAAAAAATTCTTGTTTAAAACAACGTAAAACGCGTTTTTCTCTAGACAACGTTTCTTCAGACCTCCCCCACGATTTCTCCAGAACCAGTGGGCCGATCCTTCTGAAATTTACACCACATATTCTACACATAAGAAATCACAAGATGAACCTCCATCAAGTTAAAATTCGGATTTTTAATATTTTTGTTTTACAAAAAACGGTGAAAAATGCACACTTTTTTTAGTTATTTTTCTTTTTTTGAGATAAAATTAACGAAATCAGTTGAAAATTAATATTTTGGAGGTTTAATCTGTAGCCACTATCATACCGAATCTAAAGCACTTCCATTTTTTTGTATCAGATAAGCCGTTGTCGAGATATCGTGTGGGAGCCGAGTGGCCCCAAAATTACAGCGTTAGGTTGAGCAATGGATTTTGTATACAAAAGTTGGAAAAAATAGATTAAAAAAATTTTTATGTTGTATTTCAAGACTTTATTAATCATACCTATTCATTTTCATATTCATCTCTTCCATAGTATTCTCAAAAAAAATTCCGAAAGATAGGTCTTTTTTTTACCCAAAAAATTAGAATACATCCTTAAAGCACATTTTCTCGAATTAACACCAATTAATTGGAAACTAACCTAAAAATCCTCATTGTTTCCTGTTTTATCGACCATACCTTGATTTAATGCATGCCTGCACATTCTATTGTGATCCAGACTAGACGGAATAGATCAGTGGCTGCAAAATACCTACGTGCCCCTTTTTACAACTATGGATCTACTGTGTATTAAAAGGAAAAAAACGAAAAAAAAAAAAATCCAAATCCAATAGATTGCATGTGTATTGAGTAACCAAGTGTGTAGAAGAGTGTGCGAAAGATGGTTCGGGAAATGTGCAAGACAAGAAAAAATTAGCATTCCTCGTGTGCGGTTTACTGTGGTATGTTGATAAAGTCGAAGAGAGAGAGAGACGTGTCGTCGGGCGTGCCCAGTAAGTGAATTCGCATCGTGCGTCCAAAGTTATCTGCTGGAGAGTAACGAAAAAAAAAAAAAAACTGGCAAAATACTTCAGCTTTTTTTTTTTTTTTTTTACTAAAGAAGCCTCGAAGAAGTACGGGCGAAAAAAAAAGTGGCGAAAATTCATAGCGTCTTTCTATGCAATTCGGCGAGTTTACACAGACACAAAAAACGAGTTACGTCTGGATTGGGGCCCCGAGTTGTAAGGAATACGGAAATTGTCCGATGCTTGTCATTGACGTGACCGGTATACTTAAATTCGTAATAAAAAATTTTTAAACTATCCAGTTTTTGCAGCAGTGATTAGTCCTTAAAGTCTCAAAATTCATTTGAATAATTAAATTGTTCTGTGCAGCAGTTATCGACAGCTTATTCATGAGGCCAATTTGAGTTTCTCTCCAGTTTCCGCATTATCACGGAAGCTATTGCACTAAATTCAATAAAATTTTGCAATGACCCATAAAATCCATCGCCTTTATCGTCTCTAAAAAGCCCTTTTTTCCCCTCTTTTTTCTCCCAGTCAAACTCTAGTAGACTACTGTGTTTCAGACAACCACAAATATTCAAATAATAATATGTAAATGTACATTTCAATGGCTGTAATGAAGACATGAAGGCAACAAAATATAATAAGACACTGTGAAGAGGGGAAGAAAAAGGCATTCAAGTAGGTGGACAAGTAATTTACCATCAATTTTACTATTTACCACAGATTTAGCATAGTTATAGATTCATACAGTGAGATGATACGCGGTTGAAAATAGAATTCTTTAGCGATGAGAGGATATTTGAAAAAAAAGGGAATTTAAAAATGGACAAAAAATAAATTTGAAGTACCTATTTTCTTGAACCCCCTCGAGGCAATAAAATGAAACAACATTGAATGTAGTAGGTTGAGTCGAGACAGTGATGGAGACTCCACCATCTCTCTCTCTCACTTCTTCTCTCTCTTTCTCTCTCACTTGAATAAGATGCACGTTTGCCACGGCTATGGCTTAGTGGTTTTGTAACGGGGTGGATGATACGTTATTATCCTATGTGGTACATGGGAAGCAAAATTCATAGTACAGACATCATACACAGGAGGATTATCGAGTCAATGCGTTGGTGGTGAACTCTAAAGAAAAAAGGGAAAAGGAATGAAGAAAAAAAAAGTACTAGAAACAATGATTTTTTCGCTCAATGACTAGTGGTCCAGAGTATTTTCACTATTTGCATCGACAATTATTCATTCTTAGGCTTCCAACTGAGTCCTGTGGTACTTCTACTTCAACTTCAATCAGAAATAAATGACTTAGGGTCAGTGACTGACCCTACAACGTGAAAGGTTGAGATTCCTCCAGGGGGGAGGAGGGGGAGAAGTGGGCAAAACTTCACTCAGTGTCAACGTTGTCCCCCTTTGTTGTTATACTAGAGCTATTGCTTCGTGGTAAAATGAGAAAAAGCTAAATGGACAAGAGAGAGAAAGAATGAGAGAAGTGGAGGAAGAGGGATGTCGTCGTGTGGAACGTCGGAAATTCCACGCGTGCAAGCTCTCCACTTTGCTGTCACACGCACACAAGAAGAAGAAGAAGTGGAAGGAGAAGGTGGACTCTCTCGTGAGAACCCATTGGGTTTTATATCTACAAGGATTGGCTCCTGCTGCTTGCTACTGTTTCATTGTCTTTTCTTGAATACACACACTCTCATTCTCCTTTTTTTTCTCAATTTTATCTATCTCTCTCTCTTTTTCTCCTTTTTTTCTCTCTCTATACCATTCTGGCGCCACTGCCAGTTGGCGCCAACATCTAATGGCATTCGAGGAATTTCACCCAACATTGATTCAACAATTTGAATTATTTTATATATCCTATCCATTGAACTCACCGAAAATTTCTCATTTATTCAGGATCAATTAAATTTTAGTAATGTATAATTAGGGGGAAAGAGAGAAGAGAATTTATGAATAATTTATAGGTGCCAACATTTTTATTGGTACATGGGTAAAAAAAAAAAAATTCCATCATGCGTGGACGAATTGAATCACCTGTGCAATATATAAATAAAAATAGAGTTAATTGGTATGCAGCCATCGTGAGACAACCATATACGTGATCGATCGTTAAAACACATAGGAGTGTATCGGTTACATCGATTGGATAATTGATGCTCAATCGACTTTCATCGACAATGACCCCCATGGGAATCGTCACTCATCCAATACACAACTTGGTGACTTGTGAATGCATTCACACAAATGGTAATAAATTATTTTTACAAATTGTCTGCAGGTTAAAAATATACATGTTGAAGTATTTATATCCAAATAAATGCACAACACAATTAAAAAGGGATTGAGCGGATTTTATTTTAATACAAGAGCTGTGACTTCTTATTAATCCAAGCCAGGAATGAATGTTATTTTTGTTTTACGTCAGTCCTTAGCAACCATGTGATTTTCATCTCTTTTACTCATACATAGAGCCGAGAGGTTGGTGTAAAGTTTGATCTAGGTTGAAGTTGCCTATAAATCAAACCTATTTTGAATGGTTATTAATGCCAAATTGACATTTATAAACGTTGGGCTGATTTTGCAAACATTAAAGGATTCGTGTTTCCCAATAATTTAAAGAAATGGTCAACATTTGGATATTATTATTTATCGTGATGAATTACTCTACGAGTTCCCTGAAAAGTTCCTCTGGAAGTCCCCCTGAAAGTTCCTCTGGAAGTTCCCCTAAAAGTTCCTCCGGAAGTTCTCCTGAAAGTTCCTTTGGAAGTTCCCCTAAAAGTTCCTTTGGAAGCTCTCCTGAAAGTTCCTTTGGAAGTTTCCCTAAAAGTTCCTCTGGAAGTTCCCCTAAAATTCCTTTGGAAGCTCCCCTAAAAGTTCCTTTGGAAGCTCTCCTAAAAGTTCCCCTGAAAGTTCCTCTGAAAGTTCCTTTGGAAGTTCCCCTAAAAGTTCCTCTGGAAGTTCCCCCAAAAGTTCCTCTGAAGTTCCCCTAAGAGTTTTGAACGCTCATAAAGTCAATTTGACGTTTATAAATGTCAGTTGAACATTCATGATCATTCAATGTGTTTGATACAGAGGTAACTCCAGTCTAGATCAAACCGTTCACCAATGTCTCGGCCCTTCTTATCCATCATACTAAGAGAGAGAAAGGGAATTCTAATTCCATATATATAACAATACATACAAATTTATATCTTTTGCCCCCAATGGTTGTTTTTAGCATATTTGAATACGAATTATTGGATGAGAGTCAATTGCATTAACTCTTTGAAAAAAAAAGCAAAAAACAAAGCACGAACACAATAAAACATAATTGAATATTCTCTCATAGCTATTAGTACAATATATATTTCAAGTGTGTATCTCTCTTCCCAGAGGTTCAACTTCGTGATGCAAAAACGGCAATACTGTATTGAAGTAATAGAGTAAGAAAACTCAATACCTATTTCTCCATAGAAGTTATATATATATATTTACAGAGCAGTACTTCAATACCGAATTGAATTGAAGGACTCATTAATAAAAATGTGCACGACTCTCAATGGACTATGAAACTAAAGAAATATATATATATAGCTCTATATATATAGTGTATAATGAAAAAATAATAAATGCCTAATAGAAGTACAAAAGTACAATGCACTTGAACTTTCATCATACACAATAATCGGTAGAATGCTTCTTTTATTATTCATTTTTGTTTTATATTCGACTGTTGAATTATCTGTTTCAACAGATATACGCATACAATGGAAGGGGGAGGAGGAGGGGGGGCCTCCAGTGGAAACCGATCCGAATCTAATCTGTGACTTATAACCCGGCAGGGCTCACGGCAAACGTATATGCACTTTACCAACAACCGTAACACCGTCATAATGCAGAAAATTACGGCCTCGAATACCCACACACACACACATACAGCCTTCCTCAAAAAAAAAAGGAAGAGAAAAAAAAAGAGGCAAATAAGAATGAACGAAAAATTATCATAAATTCGAGGCAATTTTTTTTTTCCAAAACTTTTTACCTCGCATTTAGATGTATTTCAATGCTAAGGACATAAAAACTCTTGAGTTATACTCCTTAAACTTATGTGTGGTCCATCCATTTGGAGTTATTCGAATGAATTGAAGAAGAAAGAGAAGAAAAAAAAATCGTGAATATACAATACTGAAGAGGAAAAAATACAAATAGCCCTTTTAGCCTTCCCCCTCCTCCCCAGGACCTTCTTTCGCGAGAAGCCCTTTTGTGGATCCATGTTCCAGCACAAATTCACTGACTCCTAAATTTATAGCCAAACACAGAGAGAAGAATAAAAATGAAAAAAAAAAAAAAAAACCCTCAACAAAAGACGAAGATACGTTCGCAGTAGGGGGTGGAAAGGCTTTTTGGTGATAAACCAGAATACATGTATCGGCAAATTTTTGTGAAACGCCCCCTGGCCACACGCCAGTCGTCTTTTCGTCTATACGATCAATGACCTTTTTTTTTCTCAAACTGATCTTGAACTTGGTGTTCTGCTTCTTTCTGGCGCGACGCCCGTGTTTTTCCCCGAATATGAGAGGAAACTGGAGTTGAGAGACGCTTACTACTGCGGATTTGTTCGCAGACTCCACTGGATCCTCTTCTTCTTTTTTTTGGCTTTTTTCATTGGCCGGTCCTTTTTTTCCCTCTCACCATTCGTTGAATTCGTCTATGAAGGATGACGACATTAATGGCTACTGAGAATCCAGAGATGAACATCCTTCAGCAGTTAAAGCAGTTTTGCGTTAGAATATCATTGGAATAATTTAGACATGAGAGCAGCGGTAATCTGTGGACACAGTACCAATGAATATTCACCACAATATACTTCTCCGACTTTTGTACGATTAAGTGGACGTAATTTTAATATGTTTGCACATGAATCTTCTTGAATTGAGATCGTGAGATTCTGGATGAGTTGTAAAACACAAAAAATTTAAGGATATATCCATTACCATAGCACTTACGCCACTTTGATTCTAAGGCGATGATATTGTTGCGTGGGTTCAAATCCCACTTCTGACACCAATGTTGCTTTTGAGAGACAAGAAACACAATTATCAATTAAAATGACAGTTTATTTTTGGGGCGATACAGATTTGTTGATCTTGACGCTTCCCAAAAGTATGTATTCTTCTTCTTATTGATCCCAAAAGACATCAATGAAACTTGAAAAATAAAAATGAAAACAGACTGAAGGAAATCAGAGCTAAATGGACATCTAGAAAAAATTATTCAGGATTTTTTTCCGAGTGAAGAATTCTACCGAAAAATCTGAAAAAATTACATGAAAATGCAGAGTTGTTGAAGCATTTTCTCAAATTTTTGCAGATTTTTCCGCAAACTCCTTCACTCCCAAAAAAATTCTGAATCATCTTGCCTTAAATATCCATTTTGCCCCGATTTCCCCTGAAAATGAATAACTTATCGTTAAAAAAAGGAGTAGGCGCCTCTATTCTGTTGAATTGTATGCGCGCATTCTCCCTCGAGTTTCAGCATATTTCCAATTTGGAAAAGACCAAATATCGCTAAGAGGACCGGCAGAAAATGCACGAAACCCACACAAACTTGAGTGGAATTTCGCGTTATCAAGTCAGGCGTTGTGAGGAAGGCCTCGGAGTACTAACGGTTCTTTTCTTACATAATAAAGAGAAGAAAAAAAAAAAGAAAGAGGAAGAAGGAAAGAAAAAAAAAGTAATCTCTTGGCTATCTCAAAGAAGGGCCTTCTCTTGCAAGCCAATCCTGACCTGGTCGCGTGTGTGTATATGTATACCATGAATACATATTCCACCTTCTTTTCTAACATCTAACCATAGTATATAAATGGTACTATACCTTCGGGGATAAGCCAGTGTGTATGCATGGTGTGTGTTGGCCTGTGTTTGCACACACTGGGTCCAGAGTTCCATGAGGACGTAACGGGGTCGCTAGTGTCAACGGGCCTTTAGCTATTAGCCGTCTCTCCAGATGGGGACAATTCTTTTTTTTTTTTTTGTTAAACTTCTATATTTATATGCAGTAGGTTAAAAGAACGAGGATAACCGATTATGGATGTTAGGGCGAGGTGATCGAACATAATGTTAATTTTCCGTATAAAATCGTGAATAATAACGTATAAACAATGAATGTCTCAAAACTGATGTTTTTAATGTTTGAAGAATGTAATGGGGAACAAAATGAACCGTAAAAACAAAAAATTGATTGAAAATTGAAAAATTGGCTGCATTTTTTACATTCTTTTAATCTTGAAAAATTTGAAATATGGAAAAAAATACAGCCGATTTTTCAATTTTTTGTTTTCTAGGGCTTATTTTTCTCCTCATTACATTCTTCAAACACTAAGAAAATCAGTTTTGAGATATTCATTGTTTCAACGTTATTATTCACGATTTTATACAAAAATTTAAGGTTATGTCTGATCTAGGGATGTGAAATGCCGGTCATTTTGAAAAAATCGTCATGTGACGGATTTATGACCGTCATATGACAGTCATGTGACGTCAAGCCTCATTCGGGTCAGAATTTCTGTCATGATCATCAAATGTGCCACATATCATCTTATTAGATGTAAAAATACGGTCAGTGTTTCTTTTTGTCACAGTTTTGTCACAATCCGCAATTGTCATTGATAATTCGATATGACATATTGTTTGATAAATTAGGGGAACATGTGAATTTTATCAACAACATATTTTTTAATGAGCTCGTGTGAATATTGCATCAACTTTCAGTAAAAGCTTTCTCTTAGGGAACTTAGCAAAATTCCCATCATCAAATTTATGACGCAGATGCGCATCATTTACTCGGATGTAATCTGACCGTCAGTTGATAATTCGGTCAAAATTTGGTCATATGACAAAAATGGTCAGAATTGAGCTCCTTCATGTGACAGTCACTGATGTGTCCTAATTTATCCTTAATTTATCCTCGCCCTAATTTATCCTTAAAATAGAGATTTCAGTTGTTTATAATACTGAAAAGTTTGAGGATCTTGGTTTTTTTTAGAGAGAGTAAAAAATCACTATCACTCGGTCTCACGTCACTTTCATTTTTATTCATTACATGGTACATTTGATCATTTCAATTTTTCTCAATTAATAATTCTATTTAAGTTGTTTTTACTTGTTAATATGATCAACGATTTTTCAATACCTGAGATGAGAACGAAGGATATAATGTATTAACTTTTATAACAAATATTATCTATTAGATTTTATTTTATTTTTTTGAGGGAATTAAGCTCCATTTTATTCAGCAATTGAGGATTAAAAACAAAGATTTCATGTCAATTATTATTCGTTGATTAATTGCGTTATTTTAATGGAAATTTTTCATTATCTTGCAATATTTTTCAACTTGGTTTATTGCACGTGTAATTAAGTTGATTAAGTAACGTGATTTTCAAAAAAAAAAAAAATCCCCGCGAATTTTCCATTCAAATTGTCAATTTTTTTCGTGATTAATTCGATAGTGTATATTGAAGGAAGAAAAAGTGCTAAAAATACCGGAAAAACAGATTATAACAGAAAAATATAATACGAAAAAAAAATTATTTCCAAATCAATCGCAAAAAATTTCGATTAATCGTCAGTCTATTACGTACATTTTCCATTTATATTCCAAAAGCCATTTATCGTTACTTTACAATAAAAGAAAGAGAAAAAAATCACCAAACGGTAAAAGACTTTAACGTACTATTATTTCCACTTGTTTCAATTCTTCTTCTTTTTTTTTCTTCTTACCTCACAATTATGTTCATGTCATTAGTTTTATTCTCACATTCATCGCGATTCCCACTCATTTATTACTCAACATTTTAATGGATAATTGAATAATTAGTTTATCGAAAAATAGGTATTCCGTTAAAATCATCCAATTTACGATGGTTTTTTTTTTTAAACATAATTTGATTTTTTTTTGAGATTTGGAAAATTCTTTTGGACTTCAATTAATTATTTTAATTCAGAGTTAATCGGTCATTAAAACGCATCGACAGATTCGAAAAATTTGCTTAATTCACGTTTTTTTTCTTGCTTTCATTTAATTAATTACTTTAATGAGAGAACAATTTTTGCTTTGTCTTTTATGTTTCATTTAATTAATAAAAAATCATCTCTCGCACTGTCGGAATGTCTTCGTCCTGATTAAATCTAATTTGACAATTGCCAAATGTAAATTCTTATCTCATCTCGAAAAAAAAAAAATTAAGAAAAAAAAAATTCATGATTCTTTTATTTTTATACTTCAACTATTTCAATTCACTTACAAGTTATATTCTGAATAATAATTAATTACTATATCGTTAATTATCCTGACAGTGCATTATTTTTTTTTTTTTATTTTATTATTTTTTTTTTCATAATTACCGCTCTTTCTTCAAGTGACCCGGGCGGACGTAAGAAAAATACAAAGTGTAATTGAGTAATAATTATTAATGCCTGATTATTCTTTTTATTACTAATTCAATATTTAATTTTTTATTTATACTTCACTTTTCAACATTCACGATTCGTCTAAAAGTCTCTTTTATCACACTAAAAAAATGGGATATTAATTAATTTTATTTAAATTTTATCGTAATTCGAATAATCGTCAAGTACTCTAATTATTTCAAATTTGAATAAATCTGGTGTCACGATTTTTTTTTAAATTGTAAATAATATTAAACTATCCGGCAAGATTTCACCTGTTACATCTTCAAGTATTTGAAACAAAAGACAAATTAAAAGGTCCAATTGAACTAAAAAAGTCAAATTGTATAACTGATTAAAAAATTAATTCAATAATGAATATCTCAGAGAAATTAAAATATATCGAAATTTTCTTTTCTAAAGTCAATTTTACGGGGGGAAAAGAAGAGAAATATATTCTACAATACGTAAATAAACAATACGTTTTTTTAATTATCATTATTTTATATCTAAATAATTCATATCAATATCCTCCGATCAAGAAGGATTCAACGCGCTTTTTGACCTCTCGATAAATTCGGTCATTTATTTATTTTTTGTCAATTAGTGAAATTCAACGTGCCAACGTCAAATGAAGAATAAAATAGAAAACCAGCGAATGATAATTCTGGTTATTCTCTATCATCACAATTGGAGTAATCATTATTTCATATTAAATCTTCTTTCAATTTTCATTAAATTTTAATTTAAATTGAGTGGAATCACCTGGATAATTTCTTTTGTTAATAATTCACCCAAGTCCAGCCCATTGTATGAAATCTGGTACTTCACGAACTGGTACATCTCTGGCAAGTGCTTTGACCCTGAGATTACGATCCTCAGTTAGAAGTACAACGTCACGTCTCAAACGTCTCGGTTGACCCTCTTCTGTAACCGAGAATGTTCCAAAAAAAGAAGCTATTAGATTTGGTCGAATCCTTTCCGCATATTGAAAAGCAAATTCTTCCTAGACGAGTGGGTTTAGAGGAATTTAAGAGAATACCTTTTTTGTGAAGAATTTCAAGAGCTACAAAAAAGGTCTCTTCATAAATTCTAATAATCCTGATAGTTTTCAAGAGATCATCAAAATAATAAATCTGCTCTAGGATTCAAATTTGAAGGTTTTTCAAATTCAGATTGAATCTAATTGATTAGCTTCAATAATAATATTCTTAGGAAGATTCTTATGATATCTTGTGACATTTTGGATTTTATGGCTGCTTAGTCGAATCCCATATGGATTAGATCATCTTCATTATTAGCTTTATGGTAACTACATACTAATGGTGTCAAAAGCTTTAAAGAGCCTGAATAAAAGGGTGAAACGTGGTTCAATTTACAATTACTTAGGATTGTTAAATTCAACTATTCAAATATACCATGATCCCCAAATCTGAATTCATGAACTCATGAATTCATGGAAATGAACATTCCAATTGATTTTCATCATTGTTGCTATTGAGAATCCATATCTATTGATAATTTGAATGAAATTGTTAATAATATGAGAAATCATGATTGCTTCTAATTACTGATAGCATAACCGTGTCCTATATTATGTACTTTTCATTGGCTTCGATGAACCATCGCCTCGAATCCCATTACAATAAATTCTAATTCTATCAAGTTTTTGAAGGTATGAATGTTCTTCAACACTTACCGACTACTGCTTGATCCTTATTGTTGCACTTAGACAAACTGAGACAGGTTGCCAAAATCCTATCATCATTTCTCGTCAACCCATCCAAAGTAGCATCCTCCTCAACAGTAAATGTACTTGATGTTAATACAGTACCCCTCGTTGTTAAGCACCTGATAGCTGGATTTCGACTTCTTGCAAATGATAATGCAGCTTTAGAAGACTCTGCTACTCTAGCTACATGCTCTGGATTAAGTGCAGCTCTTGAATTTGGAGCAGAGTCTCTTGGATCAGCGCCCCTTGCTAATCCCTCCAATTCATTCAGTACTGTTTGAATAAAAAAAATTCCCAAGGAATTCATCCTTCATTGTTATTCAGAAAATAAAAATTGAAGATAAATGGAATTTCAGGGCGTGTATTTGCTTAACGGATCGTCAAAACCCCAGAGTGTGTGATGCTTTTCACGAGACCCATTGAGAAGACATCTGCATACATTACACGAAAAATTTCAATGGATTGAGGAAGAGGATTACCACAAAGTACTCTATACCACCCCAAAAACTTGGTAGCCTGAAAACTTCATTACAACATAACATAAATTGAAGATAAAATGAATTGGGGGGGGGGGGGGGGAGGGGGAATGAGATTAACAAGTAGCTTACACATTTCCTTCTTTTTCCCCGGAAAAACTCATTACGCTTTGGTGAATTAACTTAGCAAAGAAAAAAAAACGCAGATTAAAAGGGGAAGAAGTGCAGAGAGTGCCTAGGAGGGAATCTAACGGGATTAAACGGGGATTCCCTGCTGTCTAACACTCAGAGATTTCACTTTGTGTATATACATCACTCGTCATCTCTTTTCCCGAGGTTTCCTAGACGTTTCGCTATAAATAATAGATACCAAAGGCACTAACCAAATAATTAATCAGTCTTCACTGAATTAATTTGGCCTCAAATTTGTTTGATACTGCATGATTCAACGACTTTTCGAGTATAATTCCTAGAATCCATCAGCTTCGTTATCTCCTAGGACATAATTTGTTCTCAGTAATCACGTATGGATCAGAATATCACAATATTATGAGAGAAATTAGTTGTTTTCACGCGTTTGAACTTCAAAACGACATGAAATACATACAGAGAGACCGGTTGGCGTATTTTTTTCGCTTTTTTTTCAATAATATTTTTATTTTCTCCATTTCTCTGGATCCCTTATAGCACCGCTGGGTCATCTACACTGGTGTGGCGATTGCGCCCACGCCCGGATCATGGTTTGAGATATATATATATATATATACATATCTATATATACGTGTGTACGAAGCCAATCGGTTCTCTTTGCCCATTGGAGCCTCTCCTTGCCCACACATGCATTCATGTATGAGCCGTGAGAACCTAACTGTGAACTTCACCGTTGTTGCAAGCCTCCCCCTCCCCCTCCTCTTTACCTATACTGCCTCAGCCGCCCCTCAGCGTTTGGCCGGTAGGAATAAAACCCATGCCTATTCACCCAATACTCTCTGCAAGTCCTTTGTACTCCTATTTCTATCTTCCCTTGATGTCTCTGTTCTCCTATCTTTCTTTATCGTACAACGAAAACCAATGCTATATGTATATAATATATATATATATTGGTGTGTATGCATGTGCTGCGCATGGATATGGACGAGGGCAACACCAGACAGAATGGCCAGGGGTCAAAGGGCGCCACCAGAGACGATTTTGCATGAAAGCGCACTTTCGTTTTTCGGCCTCACGGGCGCCACGATGCAATAAAACACTCGATGAGGGCAAAAAACCTCGGGAGAAAAATAAAACTTTTTTTTGGATTAAAAAAAAGGGGGGGGGGGAGGGTTCGATGCACATGGCGAGAACTGAATTTTTTTTGCGGGATTAATGCGCGAATTGTTCTTTTTTGGTGAGAAGGGATTTTTGGAGGTTTTTGTACTTTCATTTATTTTCATTTTAAAAAGTAGTCGTGATAAACGCTTTGGGCAACACTGATCTTAGGAACGTCGGTTTGAAACGTCGATAATTACCGGGGGAGTACCAGGAATTATTGGGCATTAATATTATTAGGGGAAAGTGGGGCAAAATGGACCTGATTGTTAGAATAATTTGGGATTTTTTAGAGAATAGGCAGATCAATAGAAAAATTTGAAAAAATTATTCAAAAATGAAGCCATATTGGAGCATCTTCTCAAATTTATTCAGATTTTTTCTTCGAGTCCTTAACTTCGGAAAAAAAATCCTGAATTATGTTGTTGCAGAGGTCCATTTTACCCCATTCTCCCCTATAATATTGGAATTTTTCGTAGGAATATTGGAAAATCATTAACAACATCGATTATTGTCAAATCGCGATGTTTCGCTGGACAATTCCAGCTTCTGAAACCGAACGTGACATTATTTCAAGCTTCTTCATGTTATTTTGTTCTTCTTCGATAACTTTGCATGTTTGGTCTCGATATTATTGTCTGATGTTATCGAAAAAACTCTTTTCGTTACAATTAATTATGGGATTCATTCCTGTAGGGTTTTTCACTCGCTTTTCCGTAGTAGTACACATCATGTTACCTTAGACCTTCATGCTAAATATTTCATAATCATTACGTAAAAATATGTTAAACGTAAAAAATTGTTGTCTATGTAAAAATTATTAATGTTAATAAAAATCTTTAAATGGAAATGAAAACTGGAATTCATTCCCATTTTTTTTTTTTTTTTTTTTAATGCTTTATTAATCCTTTTAAAAGGATAATTAGCAATACAGTCATCAATTTCCATTTTTTTAGTATTAATATTTAAATTTTTCATAGGGATATTGGAAAATTATTAACAACATCAACTATTGTCAAATATTGTTAACAATTTTCCAATATCCCAATGAAAAATTTTATCATTAATACTAAAAAATATGGAAATGAATCTCATAATTAATTATTTTTATATTTGCTGCATTTTTTATTGGTGAGATACTTTGAAATGAAATTATGTGGAGGTGTTATTCATAATTTCTCTCTTCTTTTTCGCATGTTTCTGCCCCGAGGCTGGGTTCAAACAGATGAAAAGCACGAATTCTCGAGGTGTGTTCGTGATTGAAATTTCGGAGCATCGCTTTTTTTAAAATTTTTTTCCTAATTTTTTACGAGTTTCTTCATTCCTGAAGAGTGAATACACATCTTTGTGATTGCTGTTAAAAAAAGAGGCAGAGAACACATTTGAATTGCAATTGGGCTATATTGTTTGAATGAGTTTAATGGGATTTTGAGTAGAAGGTGTTGAAGAAACAGCGGGTGTGTGTTTGGAATTGGCAAAAAAAAAGCAGAGAAGAGCGTGCTACCGCATCCGGTGTGTGTTATAAATCCACTACGATAATACGAGGCAGACGAGTTTTTCCCTGGATTAAAAGGCAAAAAAAAGGAGCATTTCCCTATGCTTCCCATTTCGATAATCGATGCCCATTCTCTCTTTCACGAGTACAAAAATCGCTAAAAAAAACTTCAATAAACCATTTTCATTGGCTTTTTCCCGTTCATTTCCATCAATTAATTCTATCGTGATAATAAAAACCAATTGGGAGGGGGGGGGGGGGGGGGCGAGAGAAAAGAGGCAAAAGAGAGTAAATATACCTCGCGAGAAATACCTACTCTAAAATCCCTCTAATTTTTTTTTCCTCCCTGAAAAGATGGTGAAAAAAACTTTTATTACATTTGAATTTGAATGAATACATAAACTACTTTCAATTTCACTGTGAAATTCATTGAATCTTCAAACATTTTATCTCTGACCTTTCTTCTCCCCCCCCCCCCCCCCCTCCTTTTTTTCTCAGACTCCAACGCAACTGAGTTAGTGAGAACGAAAGGGCGGAGGGAAAGAGAGATAAAAAGAGAGAGAGGATAAAATAATATGGAAATAAAAAAGAGAGTAAAAAGGAGCCCTTATGAGTCTCTCTGGAGCGTGAAGCTGGATTGGCTGATGAAGACAGGGGAAAAAAAATTAATCTCGTTGGTAATAAAAGTCAGTTTGAGAGGTATTCATGTTTTTAAAATACACAAAGCCTCCACGAAGTTCATCGAAAAAGCTTTTGGAGAGGATATATATTGGAGACTTTTAAAGTGTCTGCGAATTTTTTTTTGTTTTTGCAAATTTACATGTGGAATAAGATGATTTTTAATTAAATTTAAACACGACCTTGCGAGAAAAAATGGATAAACTCTTTTGGATGATTGATTTGATCAGTGTTGACCTCATTGGACTAATACATTGAAGTTGATAATCAAATAATCGAAGAATTTATACTTTTTTTTTCTCTTGTTCTTTTTTTTTCAAGGTAATGCGTGAGAACTTGGGATTAGCATATTGTTTGTTTAATTGGGTAATTTTTGTTTGTCATATTTCATATGCTTTGCATTAGGATGTCCTTCGAGCTGTGTTCAATGAAATTCACTCAAGGATACTCTGACATCGTTTTGAGTTTTAGAAGTTTTTTAAAAGTAGTATCGCAGCGAATTTAAATACAGTTCCCTTATTTTTTTGATGCCTTATCAAAGATTATATTTTTTTACATTTTTCTGAATTTTTTCATAATTTTTGTCCGTGCAGTTTATGAGATATGAATTATTAAAGTTACTGAAAATAGCGGTGGTGGGGACGAAACGCCCTAAATTGGACAGAAATAACGAAATTACTAAAAAACCACAGGGTTGACCCATTATTTAAGAACAATCGGCGAAGAGAACAGCATTTTAACTAAATAATAGGAGAAAAAAATATTCAATTCATCCTTCGAGTCCTGGAACAAATCTCGATGTGCATTCAATGATTTGAACTTCCTCTAACTTCGTGAATTATTGAAAGATATCTCAGAAATCGTTAGGTTTAGGAGAAAATGTCAAGAAACTTTTTTTGTAGAGAATTTAATTTCCCACAAAAAAGGTCTCCTGCAAAATTTTTCTAAACGTCTTCGCCTCTAAGATATTTACGAAACATTAGAAAAATGTCCATTTATCGTGTTTTTCGTTAATTTCAGAGAAAAATTAATTGAATTGAAGATATCTCGGAAACTATGGGGTCTATGGGAAAATGTCAAGAAACCTTTTTTGTAGAGAATTCAATTTCCCACAAAAAAGGTTTCTTGATATTTTCCTCTAAGCCCAATACTTTCCGAGATCCTCATAATATAAAATATTGTATTGTCACTACATATAGTTTTTGAGAAATTTTAATTAGAAGGTAGTCGTAACTATTTGTCTCTCTCTCTATCTCATGCAAGTGATAGGAGATTGATGTAAAAAAATTCGAGAAAAAGGAAATTATATTCACAAGCTGGAGACATGATTTTTGAATATTCTAATCACTTTTTCGGATAAATTAAAGCACGTTTTCCCGAATTATCAGCAATTAATTGAAAATAACCTGAAAATCCTCATTTTTTTTTCTGTTTTATCGACCGTATTCGGGATACGACCTTAAATAATTACGTAGTTTCCCAAAAAAATGCATTTCTCAAGAGCTTTTTTTCGTAAATATCTCTGAATTCAGTCGATTTAACGATAATTGTCAAGAGATCTTCTTCGTAGAGAACCTAATTCTCAAAAAAAGGGCTTTTGATGAATTCGCAAGAAATATTCTAAAAATAATTCACCCAAAATATTTACCTAAATTCCTATGCCTTAACTGCCAATTTCTCCTCTGAATTTCCATGAATATAAAATTTTATTAACGTATTCTAAGTTCATGAAATATACGTTATAACGAGTATAATGCATCAACCATGTTCTATCAACGGATAATTTACCATCAAAACTACAAATTTACTTGTAGCTCCAAAACGTGTAGAATTGAAAATTCGTGAGTGACGTAATGACTCTATTACGAGGTTATTCTCTCTCTGTCTCTGTATAAAAGTGTAGAGAAGTAATGGTAATTGAATTGCTGAAAGAGATGCATGGAATTCATGCATCTGTATTGAGGCGTTAACGATGATGACCTAATGAACTATCGTTGATTCGAGAAGATTTGATGAAGAATAGAAAAGAAGAAAAAAAAGAATGAAGAAGCGGAATTATTTAGAAGAAAGAGAAGGAGCTGATGATGTCAACGCACGAGTAAAACGAACAGGTGTTTACTATATGAGCAATGATCATTTATGGATATGACCTTTAAGTAAAATCTTTCGAATTGCATCATCAAAACAATTTTAACATGATTCTCAATTTTTTTATTGCTATCAATCTTTCATTGTTATTCGAGCATTATTCATTGGTGGTGGACGGAGTCTTGATCCCCGGAAAAAAAACTCATCGGTCAAAATCTCCTTTTTTTAAGATTTTCTTAAAATCTTCCAGGAAAAAAATCTCCTTTTTGAAACTTTCTTAAATAAGGATCTTCCATGAAAAAATCTACTTTTAAAAAATTCCTAAATAAGCAGCTTCCCTGTGAAAATCTACTTTTTGAAAATTTCCTAAATAAGGAACTTCCCTGGAAAAATCGTCTTTTCAAAAATTTCCTAAATAAGGATCTTCCCGGAAAAAATCTCTTTTTTAAAACTTTCTTAAATAAGGATCTTCCCTGAAAAAATCTCCTTTTTAAAAATTTCCTAAATGAGGATCTTGCCGGAAAAAATCGTCTTTTCGATAATTTCCTAAATAAGGATCTTCCCGAAAAAATCTCCTTTTTTAAAATTTCCTGAAATTAAAAATTTCCTAAAAAGGATCTTCCCTGAAAAAATCTCCTTTTTAAAAATTCTCTAAAAAGGATCTTCCTTGAAAAAGTCGTCCCTTCGAAAATTCCCTACATAAGGATCTTCCCTGAAAAAATCTTCCTTTTAAAAATTTCCTAAATAAGGATCTTGCCTGAGAAAATCGTCTTTTCAAAAATTTCCTAAATAAGGATCTTCCCTGAAAAAATGTCCTTTTTAAAAATTCCCTAAAAAGGATCTTCCTTGAAAACGTCGTCCCTTCAAAAATTCCCTAAATAAGGATCTTCCCTGAAAAAGTTTCCTTTTTAAAAATTCCCTAAAAGAGGATCTTCCCCGAAAAAATCTCATTTTTAAAAATTCCCTGAAAAGGATCTTCCCTGGAAGAATCTCCTTTTTGGAAATTTTCTAAATAAGGATCTTCCCTGAAAAGATCTCCTTTTTAAAAATTCCCTAAAAAGGATCTTGCCTGAAAAAATCGTCTTTTCAAAAAATTCCTAAATAAGGATCTTTCCAGAAAGAATCTTCCTTTTAAAAATGGTCCTAAATAAGGATCTTCCCAGAAAAAATCTCCTTTTGAAAAATGCCCTAAAAAGTATCTTGCCTGAAAAAATCGTCTTTTCAAAAATTTCTTCAATAAGGATCGTCCCTGAAAAAATCTCCTTTTTCAAAATTCCCTAAAAAGGATCTTCCCTGAAAAAATCGTCTTTTCAAAAATTTCCTGAATAAGGATCTTCCATGAAAAAATTTATTTTTTTAAAATTTCTTAATTAAGGATTTTCCCGAAAAAAAACTCCTTTTCAAAAATTTCCTAAATAAGGATCTTCCCTGAAACAATCTCCTTTTTAAAAATTTCCTAAATAAGGATATTCCCAGAAAAAATCTCTTTTTTAAAAATTTCCTGAATAAGGATCTTTCCTGAAACAATCCCCTTTTTAAAAATTCCCCAAAAAAGGATCTTCCCTGAAAAAATCCTTTTCAAAAATTCCCTAATTAAGGATCTTTCCGAAAAAAATCCCCCTTTTTCAAAATTCTCAAGCTAATTCTAGTTACCAATCGGAATTATTATTCAATTTCATCACAAAATTTATATCGTTGCCTTACAAGTAAAGGGGCCTAAGTGCTATACTTATAAAGTGTATAATATACACAGCACTTACGCCCCTTTGTTTCTAAAGCGACAATATTATTCATGCTGCGATGAAAATTTTCATATTCAATAAAATGTTCATTTTTTTGAGAATATTTTTAAAAAGGAGATTTTTTCGAGGAGATTTTTCTAGAGGATTTTTATAGAAAAGGGGATTTTTTCCAGGAATTTTATTCTGGGAAATTATTATAGAGTAGCAGGATGCCTAGAACCTTCATTGATTCTCGATTCGTTTTTTTTTCTCTTTATTTCAACTAAATTTTATTCAACTAAATTGGCTGGATTATTACGGATGTTCGGAGTCTGCAATGTGATTCTGGGCTCTCGCCACACGGCGGACCCCTTTTGCCTGTAAATTTCACTGTCTCGACAATGATAAACTGCCATTTCCTTCCCCTATTTTCAAATCCCCCAGAGACCTGTGAATTTGTGAATCACAGCGCACTGGAGATGAAGGGAAAATCGGAGAAATTTCGAGGATAGAGAGTCCCCCCCTCTACTAAATGAAGAATGTTATTCTAGACACAAATATTTGCACCTTGGGACAATAGAATATGAGATGAAAATTTGGATTATTTATTGGTAAATAGTGAAAATCATGAAAAATGATGAGGATTTTAAATTAGATCGGGAATCGAGAGGGGAAAGAAGATCGATGAGAGATTTTCCTCTTCGAGGCGAATAAATTCGATTCAGATACGGTTTTTGTATCTCAATTATTTACAGAGATATTCGCTGGTGGAATTCGTGTCAAGTCATGTGCGAGACACAAACTTTCATCAATATTTGAAGTTTACGCGCGAATTATTGCAGATAGGGAAAAATCGGTTGAAACGAGAATTTTGCTCTTTGTGAGGGAGAATATATTCGGTTTTGATGCCTTTTTTTTGCGTATTTCTCATATTTGTGGAGATTTTTCCATTTGAAAATGGGGAAAAATAGATATTTTGTAAAAGGGAATAAAGTTAGAATTTTTCTGATGATTTTTTTGGAAAGCTGAGAAAATTTTAGGTGGAAAACATGTGTTGGAATCAATTTTTCGAAAAATGGGAAGGATTCTACTCCTTTTTACAAAAAAGTAACATTTTAAGGAAAATTTCCAAAAATATATTCTGATAGGTGCTTTTTACTCCAAATTTCCTCAGTTTTCCAATGAAATCTTCAAGAAAAATCAATTTGAAATATTTCTCCTGCAAATGCCCTGAATTCACATTTTCTACCTAATTAAGGGTGAATCAAGGTGAAATTCAAAAGTCTTTGGTTGGTGAAAGAATCCATCGAATGAAATTTGGAATACGGTGGAATGTGTCAAAAAACAGGAAAAATGTTGAACATAATCCATTTTGCCCCATTTTCCAAGATAAAACATCATTATTCGGGCTTCCATCTTAAAAATCATCTTAAAAATCCCCCTTGGACCACAATTTTCATCCGATTCATATTTATTTTCTTTCCAATATTCGTTAGACTTGAGAAAATAAAATTAGGTATCTGTTTTTCATTAAAGATTCAAGATTATAATCGTCGAGTCCTAAAAACAATGATTTTCTAAACGTTATGCAATAATGAATAGAAAGAATGAGTTGGAAAAATTAATTTTCTCGTGATCCATGATTTTTAATAAAAAACGCCTATCCAATTTTATTTCCTAAAGTCTCACGAATATTAGCAAAAAAATAAATCTGAATCGAATAAAAATTGTGGTCCAAGGGGCATTTTTAAGATGAAAACCCGAATGATGACGTTTTATCTTGAAATACGGGGCAAAATGGATTGGGCTCAACATTTTTCTTGCTTTTTGACACATACCATCATAGGTCGAAGATCACCCAATGAATCCATTAACCAACCAAAGACTTTTGAATTCCACCGTGATCAACCCGTCATCTAAAAATCCAAAAATAATCAACAAAATAACTTACCAACAAGTGGAATCATGAGAGTGAATAGTGGCTGTGTACCGGATGTAGCCCTCGTGATAGTCTGCAACTGTGACAGATAATCAATGAAACAATTCGTATCTGGCACCAACTGTCTGGGTCGTACTTCAATCTCCACTGATACTGATGACTTTTGTAGAATAGCCTGAAAAGAGTAATAAAAAAAAATAAAAAGAAAACAATGAAAAAGCGAATGTGGAAACATCACAGTAGTAAAGTTTAAAAGGTAAAAGGTTGAAAAGTGAAATCGTTTTATCTTGAGATGTGTAATTTTATAAAAGTGTATTGTCAGATATCAAAGATCAATCTTCGTACTTTTGTGATTTCAGAAAAACTCTTGTAATCTAGCTTCAAATTAAGAATCCAGGCAGAAAAAACCCAGGAAAATGGATGGTATCTGATAAATGTGAGTTATTGATTCATTTTTTGCCCATTGTTTGATCTTTTTTTGTTTCGTTCAATTAGTCTAGGATTATTTAATGGCAATACGAGGTGAATCCTCAGTTATTCATCGATTCTATGGCAAAACCATCCAACCGTCCGTAATAAATCAGGCTTAATCCCAGTGTCACACACCATTTATGTGTTATGGTTTTTGTTGCATCTGTTACTCCACCCCAAAAACCATTGCATCTGGTATCCACAATGGCTCTTCTCATTTTTTATTAAAATATTCTCTTTCCATAGATAAATTCGATGAATTTCCTGCAAAAATAACTCAATCGAGGCAGAGTCAGGTCATAAAATACAGAAAAAAAAAAGGTTAAAATTATCGGATAATTGCGATGGAGAGGAAAATTACTTCAATTCATCCGAATGTTTAAACAAATTTAATGTAAATCGTCTGGAGCTGTTATCGTTTTAATGGCTCAAACCTGAAATTGAATTGAAGCCAATTTAAAATGCCATTTTAATTCAATGCCCCGGGTAATATCGTTTCACTCGAATGTACTTATCGATACTTATTACTATCGCCCTCGGTGTTTACTCTTCTTCGTTTCCCATTGTTTTTTCACTCAACATGAAAACAAAAGACATTTACGTTTTGAATTAATGAATGTTAATATTTCGATTCAGGGAATATTATCGATGAATAAAATTCAGGAATTTCGCATTTTCAAAGAATATTATTGAAGATTCCTGCAAATATAGACTGAAGAATTAGTTCAGAAAATATGAACTCCAGAATTTCAGAGATGAAGCAAAAACTCAACTTTTGAGGAAAATAATGTGAAATGAAGCAAAATTGCAAAACTAATGGCATGAGACAAAGAAGCTATGGTTTTAGAAGAAATATCCATATTTCCCTAAATTTGACTTCCATGAATCAGGCCATTCTCTGTATCTGACTAGATTCTTACCATATTATGTGTGAGGCATTCTATGTCATTTCAGTCACTTTTCGAATGATGATTTTTCATTTTGTTCATGTTTGAATATAGTGAAATAGGAATTTGAAATAAATTTGAAATAGAAATATTAATATTGTATCGTAGAACAGCAAAAGTCATCGTAGTACATTTACTTTTGTTTTAAGATTTTTCTAAGAATGGTTTTTACTCATTAAATATATATTGAATATAACTAAATAGAAGTTTTTTGCAGAAAAATACAAAAAAACTGGATTCTCGCTATAAATTGAACGATCCTGTCCCCCACTAGGATTTATTATGACCACCAGGACGACTAATCAAAAAAAAAGGATTGAGGCAGGCTTTCAAATTCTTAAAGAATACCCATGTCCACTATGCATTTCGTGCATTTTTGGCTGGGCAGACTGACGCATATGAAACATGAGTGTCATATGGTGGGGACAAAAGGATGTGTCAGATTCAAGGAATGGTCCTGGCTTGATGCGTCACATTTAGGGGAATTCCACTACACACTCGACGATCCTTGGAACTAAGACTCCACTGCACACTTGACTCCAGATCTGAATGATTGCTGTTTCTTATCCATATGCTATCCGTAAAGGATGCATCACGTCATCACAGGCACTCGAATGAGGTGGCTTTCCTTCTTTTACTAGCATCAGTAAAGTATACGAGCATCAATGTGCGAATTGACTATCATTCTTTCCATTTCAGACTGTTGGACGACACCACTGAGGAACCCATCCTCTAAATTTTTACTGTTTCGAACAAAATAGGAAACAAGCTAACACTTTTCCACTCTAAAACCAACGAAAAAGGTAAAATCTTCAAATTTCCAATGAAATTGTTCAAAAAATTTAAAATCCAACCATTTCATCAGAAATCATCCACTTCCCTTTAACAATATCTCAAACAATAATTTGTATTGATAAAAGCCGCAGTTGCATTTACACTGACATGAACACACGTTTATAATGGTTACTCACAAATCAGATTTGTTGTGTCTCTTCAGCCCTTGCGGGCAAAGAAGAAAAGGTATTATCCCACTATGCCAAAGAATAATAAAGTACACCCACGTTTTTTGTACATAATAATTTCAAGTGTGGGATCGTAGCTGACGACAGCTGTGTGGCACCTGGCTTTAAATTATTATTTGATAAATAATTGTGAATAAAGAAGAAATAAAATTAAGCAAGATCATAAATGGTGAAATTGGAAAAATTGATTTTAATTAGATAAAACATGTGATGGAATGTGTAATGAAAATTGTTGATGAACGTTTTGGACGAATTGGTTAATAAGTAATAACCACCCGGAAGGATAAATATAATGTAATATACGCCTACTCGATCATGTGCTCCAACTCGTCCCCTACTCTTTGAAAAAAAAAAAAAAAAAAAAGATCTTCATGTATATTTCCTCCGTTTTATTCCATGTTATATCGGTTGTAATCGGGTTGCGACAAGAGTTTACGAGGAAGGTGTGTCGAATGGGAGTCGCGGGATGGTATCATACAAGATGGAAATTGATACTCAGACGGACTTATTAACGATTCGCGCCACGGGCATACACATTCACATCAATTTGGATAATACATTTTGCCTGATCAATTACATGGCGCTTGAATTATTGATATAAATACTTTAATTATTTTACAATAATATGTAAAAACGTATTTATAAATTTTAAATCGAAGAAACGATGAGTTCTCGATAAAAAAAAAGGACCTTCATTTTTATTCGATTCAGATTCCCTTTCTTTCCAATAATCGTTAGACTTCTGATAACAAAATTTGGCATCTGTTTTTTTATCAAAGATTAAAGATTATAATCGTCGAGTACTGAAAACAACGATTTTCTAAAAGTTATGCAATGATGAGCAGAATAAGTGAGTTGGCAAAATTAATTTTCTCGTGATCTCTGATTTTCAATGAAAAACGAATACCTAATTTTATTTTCTGAAATCTAACGAATATTAGGAAAAAAATAAATTTGAATCGAATAAAAATTATGGTCCAAAAGGATATTTTGAAGATAAAAATCCGAATAATGACGTTTTATCTTGAAATACGGGGCAAAATGGGTTGGACTCAACATTTGAATGCTTTGATCATTTCCCAATGATATGTGAAATTGTATTTGTGGGTTTTAGATCGAAGAAAGATGAATTTTCCGATAAAAAGTAGGAAAATTGATCCTTTTTACATCAATTTAAACCGCAAAGACGTTAATAATTCATGGAAGCACTCTACTCGCCCCAATTTTTAGCTCACCTCATCTGCTCCTCCATCAATCTCAATTAAAAACTCCTACACCAACAATTCCCTTCAAATATTTTTCATGGAACAATGGAAAAAACCGAAGGAATTCAATTAAAACTTACATATTTTTAATTCATCGCTTCATTTCGAGAGTCTGATTCCATCACCCTTCCAACCCCAAAAGTACCCCAAAAATAACCTGTGGGGATCATAACAAAGAGCATGTGGATCCTCGTGGGAGTTGAGACCTAACACAACTGGATGAAACACAGCCTGCAGGAAAAAAGCTCACGATCTCTGTCCATTCGCTCGGGGACAGATATAGTTAAACCCGAGTCAGACACACATACGGGCTTTTTGATATCTACAGGTCGACGCTATAGCGATATGGTTTGGATGAGAGATTGAGGAAAGAAAAGGTGGAAAGTTAGTGGAGCAAGAGCTTATCAAAAGATAACAGAAAAATATGATGCTGCATCTTGCGGATTTTTTCGTTCATTGGAAAAAGACAAACAGGGAAAAATAATTGATTTTTAGGGAAACATATGGATTGAGGAATTTAGCCGGAATTTAATTTGAGTAAATTTCGATAAAAGAGAAGGAAAAAAATCGAAAATAATTTTGTACCAAAAATGACTATTTAATCGCAAATTTTGAAATTTTCGAGAAATCTTGATTTTTTCTATACTATATATCGTATTATATGCATATATTCTCATATTAATTAAGAAACTTCTTTATTTCACAATTCTGTTGAAGATGTCTCTTAGTCTACATATTTTCGAAATTCTGAAAAATTTCACAAAGTGAAATAGAACTGATTGTTTAAAAGAAAATGCATCATTTGAGAAGCTATTGCACATGCTTATGACGATTTCAGCTTCACTTAAGGTATTATCGCAAAGTTTGGTCGATAGAACAGAAAAAAACGAAGATTTGTAGGTTAGTTTCCAACTAATTGCTGATTATTCGGGAAAACGTGCCTTATTTTACCCGAAAAAGCGATTAAACTATTAGAAAGTCATATCTTCAGCTTGTCAATATAATTTTTTTTTCTCGAATTTTTTTTGCATCAATCTCCTATCACATGCATGAGATAGAGAGAGAGGCAAATAGTTACGACTACCTTCTAATAAAAATTTCTCAATAACTATACGGTGCATTGAATATTTTTTTCTACTATTATTTAGTTAAAATGCTGTTCTCTTCGCCAATAGTTTTAAAATAATGGGTCAACCGTGTGGTTTTTTTAGTAATTTCGTTATTTCTGTCTGATTTAGGGCGTTTCATCCCCACCACCTCTATTTTCAGTACCTTTGATAATTCATATCTCGTAAACTGCCCGGACAAAAATTATTAAAAAATTCAGAAAAATATAAAAAAATGTGATCTTCAATACGACATCAAAAAATAAAGGGTTAACTATACTCGAGTATCGCTGAGATACTACCTTAATTTGATAGAGTCGAATGACCCTGCTTCACCGTCATAATCTCCTGGGTATGATAGAACTCATAATATTTCCAGTCCATGAAATTTTAAATACAAATTCAACTGGGATGCGACAGATGGAGAGAGGTTGTGTCCATTTTAGGGCTCATAAAACTCTGCGGATGATCGAAAAACTTGGTAGAAAAGTAGCCAAAGATGAATAAATGAGAAGGAGGTTATGTTGGGTAATTGAAGAAAGACGAAACCTTGTTTTCTTCTTTTTCTGCTAAAAATGAAATTTCGAATGTCCTTCACGTACTGGAGTATGGCTCCGGTTTTATGGGCCGTATGCCACGAGGATTCAACATAAAAAAGGAATACGAACACGTTGAAAGAACCTGAGTATCCTGTAAACGAATTCTTTTTATTTCAGAATGTTCCTTTTTTTTTGCATTCTTTTTTTTTCCCCTGACGTTATGTAAGAGAAATTCAATGATTCGGCGCACGAAATTGGCGGCATTGGGAACATTATTTAATCCTTTTAAACTTCATTGTGGAGGACACAATAAATGTTCAGTCATGTCTAAAATGACGATAACTGTACACAGGCACTGAATAATTGCTAAATAATTATTGTTTATGGTACATTGACCTTAAAGAGTTGATTTTTTTTTAAGAAAAAAAAAAATCACTGTCCGCAATTCTAATACGTGTAATTATTTTGATCATCACTATCAATCATCACAATTTTTTTTTATTCATCCTCCTTCTCCCCCATTATTTTCATTAAACGACAAAGCAATTGGTTAACACCAGTGGCGGAATAAAATAATTCTTTAATTGAACGAATACAATTTTTCACGAACAGAAGGTTACTTTTAATCATTATGCCTATTTTTTTTCATCCTATTTCTCTCATTTTATTCAACTTTTTTTTTTGCAGTTATTAGTCATTAATTCCTGCGAATCTCTTTATCATTATTTCACGTGAAAATAAACGACAGCCGTGGAGAATTATTTATCGGTAGAATATGAGGTCTCAGTTGAATACAATATTTCATAATCACAATATGTTTTCTCCATACTGCATGACGTCATGAAAATGTGTATTTTTTTTATTGCCTTCACCGTAAATTTTCATTAGGTTTTTTTCCCAGTTTGTTTCATATGTTCATTTGTTTTATTTCCCTTTTCCCTGCGAGCTAAAAATTGCAACTTTTATATATTTTTACTTTTTTTTTGTAGTTTATTTTCATAATAAAAAAAAATTGAGGGAGACAAATGAAAAATCGTCAACATTTCCCATAGGATGAATATTTGATGAACGAAAAACAGGGACAATAATTCTAACTTTGCATCAAGCGACCGAGTTTACGGTTTATTAATGATCCAATTTCCCCCGAAAACCGGCTGAACGAATAAATATTCAATCAGTGATAATTATATCATTAATAACGGAGATAAAAAGTGATAATTCATACAAAATTTTTTTGAATAATCACGGATTTTTTCATCCTCCCATTATATACATTCAACTGGTATTATGAATAATTTTTGAAATTTAATTAATTGTAATTAAATAGTTGGTAAGCAGATTTCTGGAAAAAAAACACGCCCTGTCAGAATGGAAAAAAGGTCATGAGGTTAAAACGAGGTGATCCTCACGACTGCAGGAGCAAACCTAACGGTACATAATTAGTTGGTTTAGTGATATATTACGTCGTATATATTCAGCTATGCAGACAAGCTTTTGGGTCATTGTACGTACATTGCAATTGCATCGTTTAAACGTTTTTTTTTTTTTTATTCATCATACCATCATTCATTCTACTCAGATAAAACATGAATTATGGAAAGATAAGTGAGTGAGTCATTGAAATTTTTGGGAATTTTTGGGTGAAATATAAATTGGGAAGGTGGAGGAAGATGGACACTTCAATTGAACGGTTCGAGATAGAAATTTCCTGATGATTCCATTGAAAAGCTGAGGAAATTTTAGGTGGAAAACATGTGTCAAATTTTTTTTTCAATTTTTGGAAAAATTTACGGTTTTGACCGAGTTTTGAAGGGGTTTCCCTTTTGAAAATCGAAAAAATTCACTTTTTCGACGATATCTCCGGTTCTATTGGTCGTAGCGACCTGGGGTTCATCTCAAATGAAAGGTGAGCTCATTTCTCATCGATTTATGTGGTTCAAATTTTTTAAAATCAATTTTTCAAATATTTATAGGTCATTTTCTGAAAAATCAGCTTTTGCCCTATAAGTACTTGAAAAAATTGATATTTTTCTTTTTAAACCCCATAAATCGATGGGAAATGAGCTCACCTTTCATTTAAGATTGACCCCAGATCGCTACGATCAATAGAACCAGAGATATTCTCGAAAACCTGAAATTTTTCAAAAACAGAGGAGTTTTACCTTCAAATCCTGCTCAAAAAAAGAAATTTTTTAAAAATTCAAAAAAAAAACTGCTGACATATGATTTTCATGGGAAATTTCCTCATCTTCTCAATGAAATCACCAAAAAGAACTTATCTCCAATATTTCAATCCATTTCGAGTAAATTTCATAGTACAAAATACAAATAATTAATAATTGTTTTGAGAATTTTTTTTTTTTTTCGCAGTTCAGATAATTAAAAATATTGATTACGAGTCTAATTGAATAATTAAAATAGCACATGTATAAAACCGTTGTAAATTTTCATGGATATTTATTTCAGAATGACTTTCAGTGTTTCAAAAAACACTGGGATAGGATTAAAATGAAAGACACAACAGGACACTGGCTACTCTGAGTGTGTCTGGGATAATATTACTGAAAGCGGCGCTAACAGAGGATAATTAGTTTAGAGTAATTAGCTGGTGTCGCTTCCACACGGCGCTACTCACACAATTCTCTCTCGTCTTTTTCTTTTTTTTTTTCATTTTATTTTTTTATTCTCTTAAATCCCTCAAGAGAAGAGAGGAAGAATCGTGTAGTCGTATAACATGTCCTTTATTTTCTTGTTATTCTATTATGATGATCTGAATAATTCGTAACGGTCGAGTTTACTGGAAATAATTTTAATTGCAAAATGGGTTTGTGGTTAATTACAATTATTTACTGGGTTTCTTGACAATGCACTTCGTCAAGGACATTGGGAATTTTTTAGAGAAATTAAAAATAAAGAGAATTGATTTTTTTTTAATAAAGGATAAGGGAAAGTGGAGTAAAATGAATATATTGATGAAACGACTTGAGATGGATTTTTAAAAATGATTTCATTGAAAAGCTGAGGAAATTTTTGGTAAAAAACATGTTTCGAAATGAATTTCTTCCAATTTTTTTTAAAAGTCACTTTTTTTGGCCGAGATTCGAAGGAAAAATTCCATTTTTTTTGGGAAAAATTCCATTTTTCTTGGGAAAAATTCACTTCTTTTGGGAATATTCTCGGTTCTATTGGTCGTAGCATGAAAATTCCGATTGAAGGTGAAAGTTGAGATGATTTTCCATAAATTCATGTAATTTTGAAAGAAAAATCATCGATTTTTAAGGTTTTGTGGATTACTTTGTAAAAAAAATCAGTTTTAACACCATAAATGCCTCAAAAAATGAGTATTTTCTCTTCAAAACCCCATGAATTGACGGAAAATGAATTCACCTTCCACCTCCATTCGGAATTTTCACGCTACGACCAATAGAACCGGAGATATCTTAAAAAAAGTGTAATTTTCCAATTTGGTAAAAGGTTAAAGGCGTTAATTTTCCCATAAAAACGTCAAATTGTCGAGAAAATCTTGAAAATTAAATTTGATATATGTTTTCTAACGGGAATTTCCTCATCTTTCCAATGAAATCATCAGAAAAAACCTATCCCAAATATTTTCCCTGATTTCAATCGATTTTCATTGCTCAAACCGCATAAAAATAGATAATACATTTATCTCAAATTCCTCCTCACAATAATTTTATAGGTGTTCATTCTGTAATCTGTGGGAAATACACGATTGTGGTATGTGTTTTGGAATAATGAAAAGAAGTAAAAAAAGAAGAAGAAAGTATATAAAGAACCTGCAAAAAAGTATCTAGCAATAAAAATTCGATAAGGCATCAAACTTCCCATATTATATCCTTATAAAACTGCTATCACTGAAAATCACCGTTAGGCTCTTACATTGGAAGATCACGATGGGAATCCTTCTGTGTTCCTTTCTATTATCGTCTCTTCCTCGTATGTGTGTGTCTATTTTTTTCTCCCTTTTTCATTTAACGTTTGAAGTAAAACGCGTGCCGAAGGCTCACTCGAGCGTAACCCTCGGTGATTTTAATTGAAAATGTATTGAGTCGTACGATTAAATCCTCGATTCAATTATTATTTTATTTTAATAAAAATAATTGGGTAATGGGGGAATAGAATTCTGCCAATTGTGTTTAGCTTGATTTTTTGAATTATTCGTTTTGAGTTGATTTGTGAGATCGGTTCAGACGTTGCATTAAGTCGCTTCTTGAAAAATTACGATTATATGAGTATATTAACTAACAAGTGCGGTAAAGTATACAATGTTAAAAATTTCCGTCTGAATTTTCCGCGCAAAATCCCGGAAATTTCAAACGAGTCACATTTCTAGTGAAATTGCAGATAATTACACAGGGAAAAATGTTTTCTTAATTTAAGAATGTGCAGTCACTTAATTTAAGAATGTGCAGGTCACTTAAATTAAGAAAGAAAAAGTCACTTGATTCAAATGAGAAAAGTCACTTGATTTATGTGAAAAAAGTCACTTAATTTAAGTGACTTTTACTTTATTAAATTAAGAAAGAAAAAGTTACTTGATTTAAGTGAGAAAAGTCGCTTAATTTAAGTGACTTTTACTTTCTTAAATTAAGCAAGAAAAAGTCACTTGAGTTAAGTGAGAAAAGTCACTTGATTTAAGTGAGAAAAGTCACTTAATTTAAGTGACTTTTACTTTCTTAAATTAAGAAAGAAAAAGTTACTTGATTTAAGTGAGAAAAGTCGCTTAATTTAAGTGACTTTTACTTTCTTAAATTAAGCAAGAAAAAGTCCCTTAATTTAAGTTAGAGAAGTCACTTAATTTAAGTTACTTCTACTTTCTTAAATTGAGAAAGAAAAAGTCACTTGATTCAAGTGAGAAAAGTCACTTGATTTAAGTGAGAAAAGTCACTTAATTCAAGTGATTTTTACTTTCTTAAATTAATAAAGAAAAAGTTACTTGATTTAAGTGAGAAAAGTCACCTAATTTAAGTGAGTTTTACTTTCTTAAATTAAGAAAGAAAAAGTTACTTGATTTAAGTGAGAAAAGTCGCTCAATTTAAGTGACTTTTACTTTCTTAAATTAAGAAAGAAAATGTTACTTGAATTAAGTGAGAAAAGTTGCTTAATTTAAGTGAATTTTACTTTCTTAAATGAAGAAAGAAAAAGTCACTTGATTTAAGTGAGAAAAGTCGCTTAATTTAAGTGACGTTTACTTTCTTAAATTAAGAAAGAGAAAGTCACTTGATTCAAGTGAGAAAAGTCACTTAATTTAAGTGAAAAGAGTCGCTTAATTTAAGTGACTTTTACTTTCTTAAATGAAGAAAGAAGAAGTCACTTGATTTAAGTGAGAAAAGTCGCTTAATTTAAGTATCTTTTACTTTCTTAAATTAAGAAAGAAAAAGTCACTTGATTTAAGTGAGAAAAGTTACTTAATTTAAGTGACTTTTACTTTTTTAAATTAAGAAAGAAAAAGTTACTTGATTTAAGTGAGAAAAGTCGCTTAATTTAAGCGACTGCACATTCTCAAATTAAGAAAACATTATTCTCTGTGTACTTCATTGGAAAATGAACACATCATTGATTTTCAAATAATTTCACGCCTAGATATCAATGACATTTGTAAATTAGTTGGCAGAGTGAACCTCCTTATTTACCAATAATTCTATAATTTAACAATAATTCTTCAAATTATCGCAGTGAACATGAATTTCTGCAGATAACAAACGTAATTTGACCCAGATGTCATCGAGTTTTATTGGAATGTTAAAATGATAGTATTACCTCTGAAAAACACGTGTTCAACACCTTTTGTGTTTCCATTCTAAATGGTTACCCCAACAATCTCAATTGCGCGGAGAGGTCAAGAACTGAGTCATAAGGAGCACGTTTCTGAGTGTTTGTGTCTGTGTCTGTGTTTGAATGAAAAAGCAGCAAAAAAATTAGTAATGAAGAAAAAACAATTCATAAAAATAAAATTCATACGACGACCAGTTTCGTAGGCGGGAAATTAGGTGCACACGATTCTACATGAAGGAGATTTAGTCACGACTCTGGCCAAGATTCACACGCGTGACGCGGAAATGAGGTCGACACTGTTTATAATGCTGATTATGATCCCTCCCTTTTCTCTCCCTTCTCTCAAAGTGTAGAAAACTGTTTTGCAAATTTATTTGATGATCTTTGGACTAGAGTACCTGAGACTATGTAATTCAGTCCATTCAATTCATTAGCAAACACTGATTCATTAGGATCAATTATTAATTAGGGTATCGTGTTTGAATTCTGTGCTGTTTGACATTTAGAAAAAAAAATAAGAAGAAAAAGAAAAAAAAGGAGTTTGGTCAGTTGAATGGGACTAGAGTAATTACTTGTTGAATTACAGTTAATGAACTTTGATATATACTTCAAACTGGATCTTTATTTTTGTATTCTGCACATTTTCACAACTGGGAAACAAATAATAAAAAATAAAAAAAAGTTGAACTAACACAAAGGGCAAGAGGTCAGAGTCATTTGCACAGTGACATAATTTTTTTTTTGTCCTTGAAATCAGTTATGCGGAAGTGTTTTTGAAGAATGTTCGAGTTTATTTGAGGTGAAATAATGAGGAATAATTTATGGAATCGACGTGATTTCAAGAATTCATCAAGTTTTTTTTTTTGATAAAAAAAAGAGGCGATGTTTCGATTTTTTTCTTCCTCGATATTCTTCTTCTCCAACAGACAATGCTGATTTTTTGCGAGGATAAAGTCTGCAAGTACAAGTATTCTTTTTTCGAACATTGTGATAAATTCAATATTCTGTCTCTCTTACTCCTGGGATATATCCTTTGTGTTACACACAAGCCTTTCCCGAAAATTCTCGATAAAGTTCGTTGGCTCCACGAAAAACTTGGAAGGAGTTATTAACGACCCATCCACTACCGTCCAAATTTATACAACTAACCCGTAAAAAAAACATCTTTTCTGTTATTCCGCTTCGCCGAACGATTCTGCCTCAATCTACACTGATAACGTAACGATAAAGAGCTCTTTTTCTTCGGGAATAAAACAAATAAGAGAATATAGAACGTAAGATTACCAGGTATTTTTTTTTTTATTCTTGCAGAAGGAGGAACCAGGTGAAATTTATTGTACCCAATGGTGAGGAGTTTAAAAAGAAAATGGGGGATGTATGAGAGAGGAAGAATTGTGGGATGATACCAAGGAGAATGAAATAAGGAAAAGGCACTGGCACTGAGGATAGAAAGAGGCCCAGGAGAATATCCAATTCTTACTATTGAATTTACGATTCTAGGAGATTAATATTTCACGAGAAAATTTGATTCAAAGTGTTATATAAAGGTTCATTTTTCCGGCTATATTCATGAAAATATTTTTGGAGACTTTTTTTTAGAGAATTTCATTAGCTATGAAAATGAGCTCTTCATAAATTCGCGTAAATTCAATTATTTCTGAGATATTTTCGGAATAATTGCCATTTCTGATGCATTTCTAATGAAGTTTTGAACAGGATGCTCTTTAAATTCGATGAAATTTATGAAGTTTTTAATTAAATAGCAGAGGAAGTTAAGCGTCTGAGTCAATGAAAATTTATTACACGCTGTTAATTCAAAATGCGGCCTGGTTATCATGAAGTATTCAGCAATGCCGAAATTGGAGAGCCAAAATTAGTTTTGATCTTCAGTGCTAAACGCAGTTGTAGTTGGAATTGCGTTTGAATTTTTGAAAGAGCTCTCAAAAATTCACGCACAGTTCTTCAACGTAGTTTATTCGGGACAGTCATATTCAAAAGTATAGTCCTGTGCAGTGGTTTTCGAATTATTGAATTACACGGGCTAGGAAAAAATTTATGAAGTGGAAGGTAGCAGATTATTCGTTAGCAGAAAATAGAAAAAGCAGTGACTCTCATGCATGACCGTGATTTCTCGGCAATCGCGGGTCGAACGGAAATAAAAATGGGTGAGGAAACTTGAGGAAACTCGAAAAAGATATAATTGACAGAAATTAATGAAAAATTATAAATATTTTCCATAAAATTGTTAATAACAATTTAATGACGAGATGTATCATCCAGCAACGTGGAACTGCCTTTCCGGAGCTGGGAAAATTCTGAAATTTTGAGGAATGTCTCTTGACATCTTTCCTAAGTTTCCTACCCCATTGAATTATTTTTATTAATTAATTCACATTTGTTGATAAATAAATAAATGGGGGAATTGGCTGCTAAGGCTCTGGTAGGAGTTCTAGAGGTGAGAAAACTCTGAGATTTTGAGGAACGTCTCCTAACATCCTCCCCAAGTTTCCTCACCCATTGGATTATTTTTTTAAATTAATTAACATTTGTTAATAAACAAATAAATGGGGGAATTGGCTGCTAAAGCTCTGGTGAGAGTTCCAGAGGTGAGAAAACTCTGGGATTTTGTGGAACGTCTCCTGGCATCCTTCCCAAGTTTCCTCACCCATTAAATAATTTTTTTAAATTAATTAACATTTGTTAATAAACAAATAAATGGGGGACTTGGCTGCTAAGACTCTGGTGAGAGTTCCAGAGGTGAGAAAACTCTGAGATTTTGAGAAATGTCTCCTAACATCTTCCCCAAGTTTCCTCACCCATTGAATTATTTTTTTTAAATTAATTAACATTTGTTAATAAACAAATAAATGGGGGAATTGGCTGCTCAAGCTCTGGTGAGAGTTCCAGAGGTGAGAAAACTCTGGGATTTTGTGGAACGTCTCCTGGCATCCTTCCCAAGTTTCCTCACCCATTGAATTATTTTTTTTAATTAATTAACATTTGTTAATAAACAAATAAATGGGGGAATTGGCTGCTCAAGCTCTGGTGAGAGTTCCAGAGGTGAGAAAACTCTGAGATTTTAAAGAACGTCTCCTAGAATCCTCCCCAAGTTTCCTCACCCATTGGATTATTTTTTTAAATTAATTAACATTTGTTAATAAACAAATAAATGAGGGAATTGGCCGCTCAAGCTCTGGTGAGAGTTCCAGAGGTGAGAAAACTCTGGGATTTTGTGGAACGTCTCCTGGCATCCTTCCCAAGTTTCCTCACCCATTGAATAATTTTTTTAAATTAGTTAACATTTGTTAATAAACAAATCAATGTGGGGATTCGCTGCTAAGGCTCTGGTAGGAGTTCCAAAGTTGAGAAAAGTCTGGAATTTTGGGGAACGTCTTCTAGCATCCTCCCCAAGTTTCCTCACCCATTGAATTATTTTTTTTAAATTAATTAACATTTGTTAATGAACAAATAAATGGGGTAATTGGCTGCTAAGACTCTGGTGAGAGTTCCAGAGGTGAGAAAACTCTGAAATTTTGAGAAACGTCTCCTGACATCCTCCCCAAGTTTCCTCACCCATTGGATTATTTTTTTAAATTAATTAACATTTGTTAATGAACAAATAAATGGGGTAATTGGCTGCTAAGACTCTGGTGAGAGTTCCAGAGGTGAGAAAACTCTGAGATTTTGAGGAACGTCTCCTAACATCCTCCCCAAGTTTCCTCACCCATTGGATTATTTTTTTAAATTAATTAACATTTGTTAATGAACAAATAAATGGGGTAATTGGCTGCTAAGACTCTGGTGAGAGTTCCAGAGGTGAGAAAACTCTGAGATTTTGAGAAATGTCTCCTAACATCTTCCCCAAGTTTCCTCAACCATTGAATTATTTTTTTTTAATTAATTAACATTTGTTAATAAACAAATAAATGGGGGAATTGGCTGCTCAAGCTCTGGTGAGAGTTCCAGAGGTGAGAAAACTCTGGGATTTTGTGGAACGTCTCCTGGCATCCTTCCCAAGTTTCCTCACCAATTGGATTATTTTTTTAAATTAATTAACATTTGTTAATGAACAAATAAATGGGGTAATTGGCTGCTAAGACTCTGGTGAGAGTTCCAGAGGTGAGAAAACTCTGAGATTTTGAGGAACGTCTCCTAACATCCTCCCCAAGTTTCCTCACCCATTGGATTATTTTTTTAAATTAATTAACATTTGTTAATAAACAAATAAATGGGGGAATTGGCTGCTAAAGCTCTGGTGAGAGTTCCAGAGGTGAGAAAACTCTGGGATTTTGTGGAACGTCTCCTGGCATCCTTCCCAAGTTTCCTCACCCATTAAATAATTTTTTTAAATTAATTAACATTTGTTAATAAACAAATAAATGGGGGACTTGGCTGCTAAGACTCTGGTGAGAGTTCCAGAGGTGAGAAAACTCTGAGATTTTGAGAAATGTCTCCTAACATCTTCCCCAAGTTTCCTCACCCATTGAATTATTTTTTTTAAATTAATTAACATTTGTTAATAAACAAATAAATGGGGGAATTGGCTGCTCAAGCTCTGGTGAGAGTTCCAGAGGTGAGAAAACTCTGGGATTTTGTGGAACGTCTCCTGGCATCCTTCCCAAGTTTCCTCACCCATTGAATTATTTTTTTAAATTAATTAACATTTGTTAATAAACAAATAAATGGGGGAATTGGCTGCTCAAGCTCTGGTGAGAGTTCCAGAGGTGAGAAAACTCTGAGATTTTAAAGAACGTCTCCTAGAATCCTCCCCAAGTTTCCTCACCCATTGGATTATTTTTTTAAATTAATTAACATTTGTTAATAAACAAATAAATGAGGGAATTGGCCGCTCAAGCTCTGGTGAGAGTTCCAGAGGTGAGAAAACTCTGGGATTTTGTGGAACGTCTCCTGGCATCCTTCCCAAGTTTCCTCACCCATTGAATAATTTTTTTAAATTAGTTAACATTTGTTAATAAACAAATCAATGTGGGGATTCGCTGCTAAGGCTCTGGTAGGAGTTCCAAAGTTGAGAAAAGTCTGGAATTTTGGGGAACGTCTTCTAGCATCCTCCCCAAGTTTCCTCACCCATTGAATTATTTTTTTTAAATTAATTAACATTTGTTAATGAACAAATAAATGGGGTAATTGGCTGCTAAGACTCTGGTGAGAGTTCCAGAGGTGAGAAAACTCTGAAATTTTGAGAAACGTCTCCTGACATCCTCCCCAAGTTTCCTCACCCATTGGATTATTTTTTTAAATTAATTAACATTTGTTAATGAACAAATAAATGGGGTAATTGGCTGCTAAGACTCTGGTGAGAGTTCCAGAGGTGAGAAAACTCTGAGATTTTGAGGAACGTCTCCTAACATCCTCCCCAAGTTTCCTCACCCATTGGATTATTTTTTTAAATTAATTAACATTTGTTAATGAACAAATAAATGGGGTAATTGGCTGCTAAGACTCTGGTGAGAGTTCCAGAGGTGAGAAAACTCTGAGATTTTGAGAAATGTCTCCTAACATCTTCCCCAAGTTTCCTCAACCATTGAATTATTTTTTTTTAATTAATTAACATTTGTTAATAAACAAATAAATGGGGGAATTGGCTGCTCAAGCTCTGGTGAGAGTTCCAGAGGTGAGAAAACTCTGGGATTTTGTGGAACGTCTCCTGGCATCCTTCCCAAGTTTCCTCACCAATTGGATTATTTTTTTAAATTAATTAACATTTGTTAATGAACAAATAAATGGGGTAATTGGCTGCTAAGACTCTGGTGAGAGTTCCAGAGGTGAGAAAACTCTGAGATTTTGAGGAACGTCTCCTAACATCCTCCCCAAGTTTCCTCACCCATTGGATTATTTTTTTAAATTAATTAACATTTGTTAATAAACAAATAAATGGGGGAACTGGCTGCTCAAGCTCTGGTGAGAGTTCCAGAGGTGAGAAAACTCTGGGATTTTGTGGAACGTCTCCTGGCATCCTTCCCAAGTTACCTCACCCATTGAATAATTTTTTTAAATTAATTAACATTTGTTAATAAACAAATCAATGTGGGGATTCGCTGCTAAGGCTCTGGTAGGAGTTCCAAAGTTGAGAAAAGTCTGGAATTTTGGGGAACGTCTTCTAGCATCCTCTCCAAGTTTCCTCACCCATTGAATTATTTTTTTTAAATTAATTAACATTTGTTAATGAACAAATAAATGGGGTAATTGGCTGCTAAGACTCTGGTGAGAGTTCCAGAGGTGAGAAAACTCTGAGATTTTGAGAAACGTCTCCTGACATCCTCCCCAAGTTTCCTCACCCATTGGATTATTTTTTTAAATTAATTAACATTTGTTAATGAACAAATAAATGGGGTAATTGGCTGCTAAGACTCTGGTGAGAGTTCCAGAGGTGAGAAAACTCTGAGATTTTAAGGAACGTCTCCTAACATCCTCCCCAAGTTTCCTCACCCATTGGATTATTTTTTTAAATTAATTAACATTTGTTAATGAACAAATAAATGGGGTAATTGGCTGCTAAGACTCTGGTGAGAGTTCCAGAGGTGAGAAAACTCTGAGATTTTGAGAAATGTCTCCTAACATCTTCCCCAAGTTTCCTCACCCATTGAATTATTTTTTTTTAATTAATTAACATTTGTTAATAAACAAATAAATGGGGGAATTGGCTGCTCAAGCTCTGGTGAGAGTTCCAGAGGTGAGAAAACTCTGGGATTTTGTGGAACGTCTCCTGGCATCCTTCCCAAGTTTCCTCACCAATTGGATTATTTTTTTTAATTAATTAACATTTGTTAATGAACAAATAAATGGGGTAATTGGCTGCTAAGACTCTGGTGAGAGTTCCAGAGGTGAGAAAACTCTGAGATTTTGAGGAACGTCTCCTAACATCCTCCCCAAGTTTCCTCACCCATTGGATTATTTTTTTAAATTAATTAACATTTGTTAATAAGCAAATCAATGTGGGGATCTTCTGTTAGGGCTCTCATGAGGGCTGCAAAGGTGAGAAAACTCTGAAATTTTGGGGAACGTCTCCCAACATCTTCCCCAAGTTTCCTCACCCATTGAATTATTTTTTTAAATTAATTAACATTTGTTAATAAACAAATAAATGGGGGAATTGGCTGCTAAGGCTCTGGTAGGAGTTCCGAAGTTAAGAAAAGTCTTAATTGTGATTATGTTGAGCTTTAGCAAAGAGTTAAAATTGAAGATTAACGGAATGATAAAAATGTAATATCGTATAATTGTAGCAAATAGATAGCAAATAAAGATATAAAATTTTGTTAATTTTGTCATAGCTGTATATAATCGTTTAAATTTTTGCATGATAGATTGATTTTTGAGTAAGTGAGAATGATGGATACGTTTGATGCTCTGTGCAAAAAACACAACTGATGACTGATTCATGAAAAAATGCTAAAAAATATTTGGGGAGTCGATGAGGACATAGAGTGACGTTTCTCAGAATCCGAGAGCTTTCTCTCCTCTGGGAGCCTTGATAGAGCCCTAGCAGATGATGTCTTCGATGATTTAGGCATGAACAACTGTTAATCAACCGCAAAAAAAATTTATTGAGTGAGGAAACTCGAAGGAGACGTCAGGTGATTGGTTCTCCCAATTTCCAGAGGTTTCTCACTTCTACACCCGCCATCATAGTCCTAGCAGAAGATTTCTTTCAGAATTTATTTAGAAACAATTGTTAATTGAGGAAAAAAATAATTATTTGGTGGGTGGAGAAACTCCGGGCGGATGTCAGGTTACATTCCTCACAATCTCAGAGATTTTTCACCTCTGAAATCTCTATCAGATGATTTCTTCGAAAATTTATCCATAAACAACTGTTAATTGATAGAAAAAAGAATAAGTTAGTGATTGAGGGAACTTGGAGAAGATGTGTGGTGACAGTCTCCTAAATCCCAGAGTTCTCTCACCTTTAAACCCCTTATGACAGCCCTAGCAGAAGATCCCCACATTCATTTGTTTATTAACAAATGTTAATTAATTGAAAAAAAATAAATAAATGGGTGAGGAAACTCGAAAAGGATGTTAGGAGACGTTTCTCAGAATCTCAGAGTTTTCTCACCTCTGGAACTCTCACCAGAGTCTTAGCAGCCAATTCCCCCATTTATTTGTTCATTAACAAATGTTAATTGATTTAAAAAAATAAGTCAATGGGTGAGGAAACTTGGGAAAGATGTTAGGAGACGTTTCCCAAAATTACAGACTTTTCTCAACTTCTGAACTCCTACCAGAGCCTCAGCAGCGAATCCCCACATTGATTTGTTTATTAACAAATGTTAATTAATTTAAAAAAATAATCCAATGGGTGAGGAAACTTGGGGAGGATGTTAGGAGATATTTCTCAAAATCTCTGAGTTTTCTCACCTCTGGAACTCTCACCAGAGTCTTAGCAGCCAATTACCCCATTTATTTGTTCATTAACAAATGTTAATTAATTTAAAAAAATAATCCAATGGGTGAGGAAACTTGGGAAGGATGCCAGGAGACGTTCCACAAAATCCCAGAGTTTTCTCACCTCTGGAACTCTCACCAGAGCTTGAGCAGCCCATTCCCCCATTTATTTGTACATTAACAAATGTTAATTAATTTAAAAAAAATAATTCAATGGGTGAGGAAACTTGGGGAAGATGTTAGGAGACATTTCTCAAAATCTCAGAGTTTTCTCACCTCTGGAACTCTCACCAGAGTCTTAGCAGCCAAGTCCCCCATTTATTTGTTTATTAACAAATGTTAATTAATTCAAAAAAATTATTTAATGGGTGAGGAAACTTGGGAAGGATGCCAGGAGACGTTCCACAAAATCCCAGAGTTTTCTCACCTCTGGAACTCTCACCAGAGCTTTAGCAGCCAATTCCCCCATTTATTTGTTTATTAACAAATGTTAATTAATTTAAAAAAATAATTCAATGGGTGAGAAAACTTGGGGAAGATGTTGAGAGACGTTCCCCAAAATTCCAGAGTTTTCTCACCTTTGCAGCCCTCATGAGAGCCCTAACAGAAGATCCCATTTAATTAATTTAAAAAAATAATCCAATGGGTGAGGAAACTTGGGGAGGATGTTAGGAGACGTTTCTCAAAATAATTCAATGGGTGAGGAAACTTGGGGAAGATGTTAGGAGACATTTCTCAAAATCTCAGAGTTTTCTCACCTCTGGAACTCTCACCAGAGTCTTAGCAGCCAATTACCCCATTTATTTGTTCATTAACAAATGTTAATTAATTTAAAAAAAATAATTCAATGGGTGAGGAAACTTGGGGAGGATGCTAGAAGACGTTCCCCAAAATTCCAGACTTTTCTCAACTTCGGAACTCCTACCAGAGCCTTAGCAGCGAATCCCCACATTGATTTGTTTATTAACAAATGTTAATTAATTTAAAAAACTTATTCAATGGGTGAGGAAACTTGGGAAGGATGCCAGGAGACGTTCCACAAAATCCCAGAGTTTTCTCACCTCTGGAACTCTCACCAGAGCTTGAGCAGCCAATTCCCCCATTTATTTGTTTATTAACAGATGTTAATTAATTTAAAAAAAATAATTCAATGGGTGAGGAAACTTGGGGAAGATGTTAGGAGACATTTCTCAAAATCTCAGAGTTTTCTCACCTCTGGAACTCTCACCAGAGCTTGAGCAGCCAGTTCCCCCATTTATTTGTTTATTAACAAATGTTAATTAATTTAAAAAAATAATCCAATGGGTGAGGAAATTTGGGGAAGATGCTAGGAGACGTTCTTCAAAATCTCAGAGTTTTCTCACCTCTGGAACTCTCACCAGAGCTTGAGCAGCCAATTCCCACATTGATTTGTTTATTAACAAATGTTAATTAATTTAAAAAAATTATTCAATGGGTGAGGAAACTTCGGAAGGATGCCAGGAGACGTCCCACAAAATCCCAGAGTTTTCTCACCTCTGGAACTCTCACCAGAGCTTGAGCGGCCAATTCCCCCATTTATTTGTTTATTAACAAATGTTAATTAATTTAAAAAAATAATCCAATGGGTGAGGAAACTTGGGGAGGATTCTAGGAGACGTTCTTTAAAATCTCAGAGTTTTCTCACCTCTGGAACTCTCACCAGAGCTTGAGCAGCCAATTCCCCCATTTATTTGTTTATTAACAAATGTTAATTAATTTAAAAAAATAATTCAATGGGTGAGGAAACTTGGGAAGGATGCCAGGAGACGTTCCACAAAATCCCAGAGTTTTCTCACCTCTGGAACTCTCACCAGAGCTTGAGCAGCCAATTCCCCCATTTATTTGTTTATTAACAGATGTTAATTAATTTAAAAAAAATAATTCAATGGGTGAGGAAACTTGGGGAAGATGTTAGGAGACATTTCTCAAAATCTCAGAGTTTTCTCACCTCTGGAACTCTCACCAGAGTCTTAGCAGCCAAGTCCCCCATTTATTTGTTTATTAACAAATGTTAATTAATTTAAAAAAATTATTTAATGGGTGAGGAAACTTGGGAAGGATGCCAGGAGACGTTCCACAAAATCCCAGAGTTTTCTCACCTCTGGAACTCTCACCAGAGCTTTAGCAGCCAATTCCCCCATTTATTTGTTTATTAACAAATGTTAATTAATTTAAAAAAATAATCCAATGGGTGAGGAAACTTGGGGAGGATGTTAGGAGACGTTCCTCAAAATCTCAGAGTTTTCTCACCTCTAGAACTCCTACCAGAGCCTTAGCAGCCAATTCCCCCATTTATTTATTTATCAACAAATGTTAATTAATTAATAAAAATAATTCAATGGGGTAGGAAACTTAGGAAAGATGTCAAGAGACATTCCTCAAAATTTCAGAATTTTCCCAGCTTCGGAAAGGCAGTTCCACGTTGCTGGATGATACATCTCGTCATTAAATTGTTATTAACAATTTTATGGAAAATATTTATAATTTTTCATTAATTTCTGTCAATTATATCTTTTTCGAGTTTCCTCAAGTTTCCTCACCCATTTTTATTTCCGTTCGACCCGCGATTGCCGAGAAATCACGGTCATGCATGAGAGTCACTGCTTTTTCTATTTTCTGCTAACGAATAATCTGCTACCTTTCACTTCATAAAAAATTTTGCGAATTCTCAATGCAAAAAATCCTTTTTCTTGAAAATATAACGAATAGAAATCGTCTGACGACTTAATTTATACTTTTAAAATCAATATCTTCTCAACAAAACCATCAAAAAATTGAAATTTTTTTCAAAAAATTGAATTTTTTTTCAAAAAATTGAAATTTTTTTCAAAAAATTGAAATTTTTTTCAAAAAATTGAAATTTTTTTCAAAAAATTGAAATTTTTTTCAAAAAATTGAAATTTTTTTCAAAAAATTGAAATTTTTTTCAAAAAATTGAAATTTTTTTCAAAAAATTTCTAATTCCTTGATTCATCATGCAATTAGTTTTGGAAAAAAATCGTAGGAACGGTTCTGGAGATATACAGGAAACTAAACATTTTTTAAAAACTCGATTGACCTCCTGCACGTTAATTAAACAGATTTTGATTGTTATCTTGCTTCACAATCGGCGAAAAAATTTGATTTCTTTAAAATTAAATGTAAGACACTTTTTTTCATCCCATATTTCAATTCCATCAAATTCCTAAGAAAAGTCGTTTAGCAAGTGAACTACTTTAATAGTACTATTTCCTAGAGATTTTTAACAGCGAATGAGAGTTTCGTAGAGTTGAATCAATATCTCTTCATTTAAATACCAGACACAGTCCATTTTCAGATTATCACAGAGAATTGGCACTTTCCCACTGCCATTGTCAGCCATTGCCTCAAATTTTAATGGCCAAAGCTGTGAAAAATTGATGAAAAAGCGCGGGAAAGCTTTTTTTAAACCCTTTTACTTCGATCGATTTTCATTTATTTACGTTGTTTTCGATGTAATCTAGTATTGTCTCGATTAAATGACAAAAATCCACCAACCTGTACTCTTTGCCGATGACGTTCCTGTTTTCTCTGACGTCTCTCCAGTTCCTCCTTCCGCTCTATCAACGATCTTATCTCCGGTGGTGAAGTTGTGTCCTTTGAATCGTTTGATGTAAAACGCTTTGATACCGAATCCTCCTCGTCGTCCTCGCTGTAACTGTCTAGGATCAATTCCGAATCACTCTGAAAAATAATAAATAAAAGCAAATAAATGACACAACGAGTTTTAAACTTTTTTTAAAAATTTATTATTCATGAAATATCTGGGAATCTGAACGAGATCGTTAGCGAGAGTTGAATGGGAATTTTCTTGTTCTGCTTACCTGTTCTGGTGGAGAATTTGGAGCACTCGTACTTGATGTCTCTACCAATGACACGTATTCATTGATACCAGTTTCACTCTTCTGCAATTTTAGAACTGGCGTCTCGAGGCCACAAAGAAACACTTGGCCGAAGAATAGAATCTTTTGTATCCTCAGACAGACTTGTGCCACTTCCTAGAAGATAACGATACGGGGAATTTGGTTAAGAATAATTCAACTTTTTGATTAGGGGAAGGTGGGATAAAATGGGCACAAGAGGTAAAACGGACATGTGTTAATTTTAGGATTTTATGATATGAAAATCACTCGAAATGGATAGAAATATTGGGAATAGGGTTTTTCCGATGATTCCATTGGAAAGCTGAGGAAATTTGCCATGGAAATCATATGTCGGAAGTTATTTTTTTGAATTATTCAAAAATTTCATTCTTTGCTTAAGATTTGGAGGTGAAATCCTTCTGTTTTTGAAAAATTTGGGTTCATCAGAATTATCTTCGGTTTTATTGGTCGTTGCGACCTGGGGTTGATCTGAAATGAAAGGTAAGCTCATTTCCCATAAATTTATGTGATTAAACAAAAATTATCGTTCTTTCAAATACTTATAGATTCAAGTATAACTTCTTCTCAGGAAATTGACTATAATTACTTGAAAAATTGATTTTGAAAAAATTTAAGCCACATAAGTCGATGGGAAATGAGCTCACCTTCCATTTGAGATCAACCCTAGATAGCTATGACCAACAGAACCGGCGATATCGCCAAAAAAGTGGATTTTTTCGATTTTCGAAAGCCTCACCCCTTTAAAACTTGACTAAAAACATAAAATTTGCAAAAAAAAAATTCAAAAAATTCATTTTGACACATGTTTTCTACCTAAAATTTTCTCAGCTTTCTAATGGAATCAACAGAAAATTTCTATCTCGAACCGTTCAATTGGCATATCCATTTTACCCCATCTTTCTCTATCTTTTTTTTAAAACAGGTCATTACCAAAATTTTGTTATCTTTAAAACAATTTTCTTCACTCTATGACTTTAGAATATTTCTATTAAATTTCTATGATAACTTACCATGTCTTCAGTTTTCAGTGCATAACAAGGCTCTTGAGGATTTGACATGAGTGGCGTGAAACCAGACAGCGTAGAATCCTCCGATAACCTCACCAAGTCCAACTCTGCCAATGTCAAAATGCATTTAAAGCAATCACTTTATTAAAATTCCAATGAAACGAACGTTCAAAAAAAAAATTAAAAAAAATAATATAATTCTGCCCCCGAGACAGCACGTTTCAATTTTCATCATCATAACATTAACAAGTTTATTATAGCAGCATATTCATTTAAAATGCTACCAAATAATATGGCGTTTGTTGATTGAAATCACGAGGAGAGTTGTTAAACGAGTAAATAAACTTCCACCACTCTTTACATGATTAATACAAAGTTAGCAGTGGACTCAGTTATTACTGAGGCTATAGCCTCATGTATTTTATTATTTCGTTAATAAGAAATACTTCTATCAGGGGAATTGGTGATTACTCATCTGTACTCTTGCTGCTTTCAGTAATTATTTTAATTCAATTTACTTCAGTTATTTTTCATGCACTTCACTTTCTTGCAACTTCATTAAAGCTTTTGCAAGTCACAGGTAAAATTAACGATTCGAAATGACTCAATTTGGATTTTCGATTTTTCTGAAAGATCTAATTATGATCACTTTTTGCAGCTTTGATTATGCTCTACAAAAAGGTCACAAAATTCTCTCTATCTCCTCTAAATTCTGAGATATTAGCCAAAAACTGAGAGTTCTCTTCACTTCTTAATTAACTAGAGTTAGGTAACTAGAGTTGGATAACTAGATTATGACGCGTGCAGCTTACGAATTGTAACTTTGAGCGAACCAATATTTAGGTACAATTGTTAACTAAAGTTCGTGAATGATTAGAATGCATACTCCATCTAACTCGTTCAAGAACTTTAGTTGACGATTGTATTTTGTCATTTTTCAAATTCAAAAAGAAATGTTCCTCCTCTTAAATTGTAACCATTTGTTCCTATTAATTTCTATTAAAGGGGGGAGGGGAGGAATTTAGCATATTTTGCATGATATTTTAACAGAAAATATCTATTTTTTAGGTATCTGCGTTTAAGTAATTAAACCTCAAATAGGGCCACGAAAAGGGACAGCTCTAATGGTTCTTGTTACAATAGAATGATTTTTGTGATGCTAGAGTTAAGGTATCATCTTTTCCATTCATTATTCTTTCCAATAGAGAATAATAAAATCAGTAGCGAAGAGGTAAACCGAGATAAGTCTATTTTGTCCTCATTTAGTTATTTGGAAATACGTTAGAAAATAAGCGAAATAGGGCGATTTTGCCTTGAACCTCTTTTGTAACTCTTGAAATTTTTTACCAAAAAAGATAGATAATATCGCCTTATCTCGCTTAGTTTCCGAGATATTCCCATCAAAATGATCATAAAGACAAGTCGATTTATCCTGTTTTACCTCTTCACTACTGAAATCATATAATTTCATCAAAAATCCCATATAAATATGAATATTAATTCCCTGATCAATATTATATAGTCACGACAGCTTTATAAGCCATTTGACTAGCAGTCATAACTGATACATATTCAAAAATGTTTTGTTCCAAACATGCTCATTTTAATTAAGACATCCTGTATATACTTGTAAATACTGTAACCTATTCCAAAAATGAACTTTGTAGAAAAAAAATCTCATGGTTCTTGCCAACAGATATTTTGTCTTTTAAATATCCCGCGGAGCTCGTGAACCAATAAAATTTAAGCGTTACAGGATTTTGATATATTCGATATGGATTATCGCACTTCGATGAAATCTCACAATATTCATTTTTTTTTAGAAAGAAAGCTTTAATCTAATTAACTACTCACCGTTTTCTCTACCTGTAGCATCACATGACTGTATCAGTATTTTCTTCGGATACGGCAGTTTCTCCAAAAGATTAACCGTCATAGCAAGTCTGCTCCACGCATCTCCAGGAGGTCTAAACATTAGGAAAGGAGAAAAAACATAAAAACATATACTAATTACGAATGATCAGTTGAATACATAAAAACTGTAATTATCAATTACAGAAACATCATCGGTTGTTTATTGAGAATAATAATAATTCAACTGCAATTATTTTAATAGATGTAAAACAAAGGAAAAATCCCAACAGTTAACTTAACAAATTAATGTATAATTATTAGCATGAATAATAATGAAAACAGAAGGGGTCAAAAACGTAGGGATAAGAAGAGAAAAAAAAAAAAAAACAAAGTAGCTATGAAATACAACTCGTATTAAACAATATCTTTAAATACACGTAAGTTTATATCTTTCTACACGCTTGCCTACAGGTTTTAGAGTTGAATTTAATTTGTCTCGGTGGCAAGTCGTCCTTGCCAAGGAGACGCTTGACTCACGTAATTGTTAATCGTTAACGAGAAACAATAATTAACTTATCCCCAGCCGGATTGCCGAGACGGTTGCGCAAACCAATACACACAAACACACACAATTCTCTCCTCTTCTCTTCTCTTCGATCATTTTTTTTATCTTCTTCTTCTTCGTTTTTTTTTATCCATACTACATTCTAACTTTTTTTTTCACAATTTAGTTCCATCATTTTATTTTCATCTCTTTCATCTCAATGCTCACTGGTTTTTAATAATATAAAGAGAAAAAGAAGTAAAAAAAAGAGTAGAAGCCTTGGAAAGAATCTATTTAATGGCCAATTGACTGCATCTTAGCAAATGAACGCAGATTAACTCTTTATTAATTAATAAATAATGATTTAATTGAAAAATTTAAATTCAATATGAAATAATTCAATGATAAAAAATAATAAAAACGTTATCGATTGAAAAGAATGCCAAGGATTATTTTTTTTTCTATCTTTTCTCATTTCGATGAGAAAAAACGAGAATTTTCTTCAGTATTTTCTCCTTTTTTTCCTTTTCGTTTTCAAAATAATTTTCCCTTTCTTGATGCTTCAATCCTTTTTTTTACTATACAACTGCTCTCTGCTCCTCAGTAGTCACGTAGTTACGAACGATAAGTACAAGCTACCAAGCCTAGTGATGACCCTCGTACTTGGCCTCGGCTTGTGTATGTTTCGAAGAAGCCCTGGACGACAACGAATACAGAGTGAGACTAGATCATGAAAAAGAGGAGGAGGAGGAGAGAGAAAATGGAAGTAGGGGGATAGATGATCGTTCGTAATCCTTCTGCTTCACTTGGAACAAGCAGCTTTCATCAACGTCAAGATCATCCCCCTTTGTTCCACGTGCGATTCTACTTTTATACATGAATTCTTAATTCAGGGGAAAAACGAAATTATTTATCGGGAGGAGCTCTTCTTGGTCCGAGGTCAATGAGATTGGTTCTTCACTTGAGTTAAAAAGGTTTCCACTTCAATTTTCGTTATTCATCAAATTCTGAGATGATTAATAAATCAAGTCAAGTCCTTTATATTCAGGTTTTCTGAAATATTTCGAAGTCTGAAGAAGATAAGGATATTTTTGAAGTTGAAAAGCTTTTTTTAGGGGAGAATTGGTGCTATAAGAGAGGTTCTTACCGAAATTTCTCTATTTCCTACAAATTCAAAGATATTTAAGGGAAAAGATATTGATTCCGTTAAGGGGTAACGGAACCCCTTATATATATTGAATTTTTGAACTAATTGTTTGACGATATTTATCAATATTTTCATGATAGAAGAGTGGCAACGACTGGGGAACGACATTAGGAAGTCGTTGCTTCTGATATTTAATGCAAAAAATCATAATTATTACTAAACAATGAGTTTGAAAATTTGAAATTTACTGGGTCTTCCGTTACCCCTTAAGGATGTTCTACCGGTATTTTATCAAAATTTAAAAATGTACGAATTCAATGAAATTTCCAAGGTTCTCCAATTTATAAAGGAACCGTATGCAAAATTTTGGATTTTTTTCATACCTGGTTTAAAAGTTATGAATTTTTTAAAAACCATCGTTTAACATGTGTTCTTATGGAAAATTCACAAAAGCTTAAGAAACTTTTCGAAAAATTCTTCAAATTGGATGAAACTTCGGATATAGGTGAGAAATTACCCTCCGCACAAACGCTCCATTTTTATACGACGATTGGATCAATAATTGGCATTAAAATTAATAAAAATGCTTGAAAAATTGTCACTCGCACGTAAGTGCTGCCAACTTGTGTCGCCAGAATTTCCTAGAATGCAACGCTTTTTTCAAAATAATTCTCAAACTAATTAAATAAAGAATAAAAAAAATATCTATGAAATGTAATGATAATAATATAATATTTGAACACCCGCAGCGTTTTATAATTCCCTGAAAATAATTTTAATGAGGAATTTAAAACCTCATTTTTTCATGTTCAGGGATTGGAACACTGATGAAATCACTGCCCCTCTCGTGCTAGAACATCCTTAAATTTGCTAGTGAAATGTGCAAAATATCCGATTCGCTACGTCCTTTTCTCTCTCGCTGAAAACTTTTACCTGACTTCCTCAGCGGCGTTATCTATTGGCGAGTGGGCGCATCCTCGGGTTACCGACCGTGCAAAACTACAATTTCCGTATTTTTCATTCCATTAAAACAAAAGACCTCAAAAACTTTAGTATCGAAAATATTTCAAATATATCTGTAAATTAATGCTCCTGAAGTCTCTAATTAACACGAAAATAACAAGGCTTCATGTAGTTCAGCAACAAACTCGCGCAATGTGGTATCGAATTTTCTCGCTAATTGAGAAACTTTTTAACCATATATAGAGAATAATAATTTAAAATAAATGAAGAAAGAAAAAAACTCACCCAACACGATAATCAGCGCACGATGGCGGTGGATTCCACACTGTGCTGTGGCACAGCATCCAATCGCACCAAATCTGTTCAATGAAAAGAAAAATATTAAATTACAAATTATCATCATACAAAGTTATGAATAATGATTATTCGAATTCTCTCATATTTTTTTTTACTTTTAAATTCCTTATTAACCTGATGGTTTCAGCGTGAAACTAATTTTCTTGTTTTAAATGGACTTCTTCATTGCATTTCATGAATCTTATATCTTATCAGTTTTGTGAATATAGCAATATATTTAGCTTGAGAAGTGAACTTGTAAAGCAGAACTGAAGCTGTTGATATTAATGATCGCATGAGCGTGAGTGAGAATCTGTTTTAATTTTTTCTACTCTAAGTTTTGACAATTTTGTATTTAAATCAAATTTCGCATCTATTTTTTTTTATTTTTGCTTTCTTATCTATCTAGGTCTTCTTTATTTGAAGCCTATTTTTGTAGGAAAAAGAGAGAAAAAAAATGATTTTTAAGTGCATATATATACATATACATTTTACACTTTAATTATACACTTTTCCAAAAATTCAAATAAGTGACCTAAAACATCTATGAATGAATTCTCTAAAATATTCTCTAAAATTAAATAAATGCAAAACACAATAAGCAAAAATTGTTCACCACTTGTTAATGATTATCAGAAAAATTGCCATTGAAAAACGACGACAAATCATCCCTTCCCAACACTTAAAGTGAACTGAGGCCTTATTTAAACACTTGCGTGGGTGTCCAACAGAAATGAGGGCTCATAAATTCTTAATGCTGAAAATCGGATCTCCACGCAGTATAAAATATAAAAGATGATCAAAAGAATTTACACACGATGCTCACAACAAGCTCTACCATAATGATTATTAATTCTATTCCTTAGATTCCAGCATTTATCCATGTGGATTCATTAATTATCACTGGAGATAAGTATCCTAGGTTGAATTTTGCAATAAAATGAAAAATAAAAAAAAGAAGCAGAAGTAGAATGGCATAAGAAAAGTGGACTGGTTTCTTCGATACCTTGATAGCTGGAAGAAGGACCTGCATGTCCTCGTCGACCACCAGTCGTGGTTGCTCTTGGTTATCCAGTTGTTCCTTCAACAGTGCAATACCACGCTCCAGTATCAGGTTGAACATCTGAAGGGATACGACTAGAGCACGCTCCTGAACCTCTGATCTGTAACCCTGTTCCATTTGTGCATCTGAAAATGAAAGGAAAAATTATCTTTATTTTTTTGATCAAAGATGATATTTTTCTACATTTTTCTGAATTTTTTCATAATTTTTGTCTGTGCAGTTTATGAGATATGAATTATCAAAGTTGCTGAAATTAGCGGTGGTGGGGATGAAACGCCCTAAATCGGACAGAAATAACGAAATTACTAAGAAACCACACGGTTGACCCATTATTTAAGAACAATTGGCGAAGAGAACAGCATTTTAACTAAATACACAGAGAAGAAAGTTTTCTTAATTTAAGAACGTGCAGTCAATTAATTTTAGAACGTGCACTTAAATTAAGAAAGAGAAAATCACTTAATTCAAGATAGAAAAGTCACTCAATTTAAGTGGCCTTCACTTTCTTAGATTAAGAAAGAAAAAGTCACTTGATTTAAGTAAGGAAAGTCACTTGATTTAAGTGACTTTAACTTTCTTAATTTAAAAAAGTAAAAGTCACTTAAATCAAGTGACTTTTCTCACTTAAATCAAGTGACTTTTTCTTTCTTGATTTCAGACAGTAAAATTCACTTAAATTAAGTGACTTTTCTCACTTAAATCAAGTGACTTTTTCTTCCTTAATTTAAGAAAGTAAAAGTCACTTAAATCAAGTGACTTTTTCTTTCTTGATTTAAGACAGTAAAATTCACTTAAATTAAGTGACTTCTCTCACTTAAATCAAGTGACTTTTTCTTCCTTGATTTAAGAAAGTAAAAGTCACTTAAATCAAGTGACTTTTCCCACTTAAATCAAGTGACTTTTTTTTTCTTGATTTAAGACAGTAAAATTCACTTAAATTAAGTAACTTTTCTCACTTAAATCAAGTGACTTTTTCTTCCTTAATTTAAGAAAGTAAAAGTCACTTAAATCAAGTGACTTTTCTCACTTAAAACAAGTGACTTTTCCCACTTAAATCAAGTGACTTTTTCTTTCTTGATTTAAGACAGTAAAATTCACTTAAATTAAGTGACTTTTCTCACTTAAATCAAGTACTTTTTCTCTTTTAATTTAAGTGACCTGCACGTTCTTAAATTAAGTGACTGCACATTCTTCAAATTAAGAAAACATTTTTCTCTGTGTAATAGAAGAAAAAAATATTCAATTCACCGTATAGTTATTGAGAAATTTTAATTAGAAGGTAGTCGTAACTATTTGCCTCTCTCTCTATCTCATGCATTGAATAGAAGATTGACGTGAAAAAAAATTCGAGAAAAAGAAATTATATTCACAAGCTGAAGATATGACTTCCGAATAGTTTAATCACTTTTTTAGGTAAATTAAAGCACATTTTCCTGAATTATCAGCAATTAATTGGAAAATAACCTAGAAATCCTCATTATTTTCTACTTTATCGACCATCCTCTGGGATACTACCTTAATAAATGTCGAAATGAATTTTCCTGAATAGAATAAAATTCCTAAAAATTCTATCTCATACATTTATCGATGCTAAATCCTACCGCTTTTTTAATTCTTTATGAATCGATGCTTTTAACTGATGCCGCGTGATTCTAACCACCAGAAGCCCCAATGCTTTACGAGGGCGACAAACACAGCGGCATCCTTTCATCCAATCTCCTAGAAAATACCTTACTTTGTCTTTCAGTAATCACGTAAATACTGCGAATACTTCGTACAGCAACTGTGTAATTTCATAGTTTTATTTCACCTAAACTTAGGTATTCTAAGCTTCTGTACGTTAGGAATATGTTGCCTGATAATTAACGGTGCATCGAATTGTTTCCAATTTCAATGTCCAAAACTTTTTGATACATTCGTACGATTAACGTTAAAGCAAAGATTGATCAAGACAAATTATGATTGTTAAACTTCATGAAGTCTGAGAGCTAATTACTTGCATTTGAATTCATGTGATTTTCCAGCTTTTTCCCCTTGAGATACTTTTCATCCATTAATACTAATTAAACTGAGTGAACTTTGTATTACGAAGGATGAAAACCATACTTTCTGGTACCATGGGTGGACTAACGAAGTCTTCTACTCTCTGTCTGGTAGAGCAGACGATATTGACTCAATTACTAACCGGTGCAGTACGGAAATTTAGTTAACGTAAAACGTAGCATACTGTGTTACGAAATTGATGGAGAAGAAAAAAATCAGAGAAAAGAGATATTATTCAATTAAATCATTTTTGAATATTTTTGAGGAAATTTAGATAAATGGGAAAATTCATTATGATAAGTCGTTTTATGAGTAAACTACACTCGCAAAACGACTTTTCTTAGGAATTTGATGAAATTGAAGTATGAGATGAAGAAAAGTGTCTGACATTTAATTTTAGAGGAATGTAATTTTTTTGTTGATTGTGAAACAAGATATTAACAATGAAAATCTGTATAATTAACGTGCAGGAGGTCATTCAAGTATTTAAAAAACGCATACACAGTGAAAAATGTTTTCTTAATTTAAGAATGTGCAGGTCATTTAAATTAAAAAAGAAAAAGTTACTTGATTCAAGTGGGAAAAGTCACTTAATTTAAGTGACTTCTACTTTCTTAAATTAAGAAAGAAAAAGTTACTCGATTCAAGTGGGAAAAGTCACTTAATTTAAGTGACTTCTACTTTCTTAAATTAAAAAGAAAAAGTTACTTGATTTAAGTGAGAAAAATCACTTGATTTAAGTAAGAAAACGCACTTGATTTAAGTGAGTTTTACTTTCTTAAATTAAAAAAGAAAAAAACACTTGATTCAAGTGGGAAAAGTCACTTGATTTAAGTGACCTGCACATTCTTAAATTAAGTGACTGTACATTCTTAAATTAAGAAAACATTTTTCTCTGTGTAGTTTCCTGTGAATCAAGAAATGAGGAATTTTTTAGAAAAAACTTCCAATTTTTTGATGGTTTTGTTCAAAAGATATCGATTTTAAAAGTAATAAATTATGTTAAGAAAGCCTACGCCTGTTGGTGTTACGCGATTACATCTTGACGATTTTGCAGTCGTCAGACGATTTTCATTCGTTACATTTTCAAGATAAAAGGATATCTTGCACTTAAAATCCACAAAAAATTTTCCTAGCTCCTGTAATTCAATAATTCGATAACCACTCCAGAAGGACTATACTTTTGAATATGACTGTCGCGTCTTAACTACGTTAAGACAGAAATATTAAATTTATTCGAGCCAGTATAAATAAAGTTAAATAATTCAATTCACCGATATGAAACGTTATAATTTACCCTCAGGGAGGACTGGTTGAGAAGTAGGTGGTGATCCACTCTCATCGTTTCAGCCCAGTTGAAATACTCCAGTGAGAGCACTCTATCGATGAATAATTTTTTTATCCTTTTTTCTTCTCTCATTCAACCCCCCTTGCTACACGGTAGAATCTATCAGACCGCCCACTGTCAATATTACGAACGATCGAATCCCGATCGTACAGTGCTTATTAACCCGCCCGTTCCATTTGCTTTAGGTAGAATTTTCATTCCATTGACGTGTATTGGCAACTGACTAATATGAGCGGTTTCAATTCACTCGATACTTTTTTATCCTCCGGTTGATCCTAATGTCGAGGATTTTTTTTTTTTTTTTTTCATTTTCAAGTACTTTTGGAATAGCAAATGTTTACCAGCAACGAGCTATAAGTGGGCATTGTCTGCATTGGGGTAATGATGGAGATGTGGCACGAAATCGTGGTGGAACATCTCAAAATTGTTGGGGAGAAGCTGATGATGATGCATTGGAAATAGTACATTACGCACCTAGGACGGAAAAAAGTTAATGTCGAAAAAAAAAGTGAATTTTAGCTCCTGAACGAAGCGAGGGTGGGAAAATTTTGTCGGAATCATCTTTTATCCAACCAATGGTCCTCTCAGAGGAATTTTTCAGGAAACTCGTAGAGTAACTCATCACGATGAATAATAATATCCAAATGTTGACCAATTCTTTAAATTATTGGTAAACACGAATTCTTTAACGTTTATGAAGTCAGTTCAATGTTTATAAATGTCAATTTGGCATTAATTAACCATTGAAAATGGGTTTCATGTATTTATAGGCAGCTTCAGCTTAGATCAAACCTTACACCAACGTCTCGACCCTAATTATGACTTCATGATTATGGAGCACTTTGGGCCTTTTCTCCATTTAAGTTCAGATGAAAATTCTCATGAACGTCTATATATGACCGAAATTGCCATTAAAGAGATGTCACGAAAATCATAATAATAATAATAAATACACGGTCGATGGAATCAAATGCTGTAGAAGTCAACTTTGCTTCGTTTGGAAAATTAATTTTTGTTGAGATTGCCTTTTTTTTCATCCATGGCGTGTTTTTTTCCATCCATGCTATTTTTTGGACCGAGGAAGTAAAGAAATATGTTTCCGACCAAGCAAAGATGTAAAAAAGCATTTTTTTCATAAACTCACGCAACTTCTTGGATAAATTCCAATTAAGTGAAAATCCTTCGACAATTGGATCATTACTCTCTCTATCTCTCTGAATAATTCTTTAATAAACAGAAATTCACTGTAAGTACAACTCAACAGTGACATACAAGACTTTTCATCTCTCTGCACGCATCTAGGTGCGAATAAACTCAATGTCTCGTTCTCCGTAACACTCTTCACATCTTTATTTTTTTTATTTTTTTCCATTTCACTATCTCTTTTTCTCTCATATACTTTAGTACCTCTTCTTCCTCACTGTGGGGGCAATTTACTGGATTTATGATTTAACGCCCGTCTCTCAAGACTTCCAAGAGCCGAGGCTACTGCACTTCAAACTCCGAATGAGCGCTGATGGAAAACATGTTTATGGCATCTCAATGAAAAATTAATCAAATGATTCTTTAAAAACCAGTTCTTTTTAGATATTAAATTCCTTTTTTTTAATTAAATTAAAAAAGACAATCGTCCAATTTTTTTCTCCATTCTCTCGCAAATTGATTTCAAGTTTATTGGATCACCGAATCCATTCAAATATTGAACTTCAGCTTTCAAAGTTTTTTCATTAATTCTCTCCAATTGAATCGCATCTCGAAAAACTCTCATAAGAGCCCTTATATAATTCAACCAACGATTCATAACTTAAAAATGAATATTCTCCTCCGTCATCAATCTTTTTCAATTATCCACAGCAATAAAAGCACGTGCAAAAAAAAAAAATAACCTATCGAGCTGCTCTAATCATCACGAAGTGTAGAAGGACGTTGTTATTCGTCCAGCAAATGAGTCACGAATAAACTTCTCTTTGCCATCACACTCCTTCTTCTTCTTCTTCCTTTTACCATCTTTATTTTCTACTGTTAGGGTAGAAGTGAATAAGGATAGAGGCTGGGAACTACCGAGAGGCGAAGGACCCCAAGCCATGTTACTTAGCTATTGCTATATACTTTATACATATATAAACACATATATATATATACATATATATATAAACTACGAGTTACACGTTTGTGTGTGGGGCTCATTGTACGGCCTTGAGGAGGCCTTGCGAGGTCGCCGACATGACGATGCGATGGCAGTTCACTACCGCCAAGTCACTACATCTAGTCATGACCAATAGAATTCTTCAGCCTTTTCTGCACGATGAAAAATTGAGGAACATGAATGAAAGGAAATTAAAGGCAAAAGAGATTTAAGAAAAAAAATATATATATATAAAAAAATTTGAATAAAAATAGAATAAAGAGGGGAAAATCATAGGTAATGACGATGATGATGATTGAGTCTGTGCTGTTTCTAACAAGGTTTTGCTTCTCTTCATTCATTTGCTTTGGGTAATAAAAGGATTCTGAAGAAACATTAAGCGTGTGAGATCAAGAGTAGCTTCTCTTCCAGTGCCCTCTATCTATGTGTGTTTATGTATATATGTGTGTGTCGCAAACAATCCCATTTCGAGTTTAATTATATACTTGGAGTAAACGCAATGCACAGAACATACGTGGGTAGGGATAAAAGGTTAGAGAAGAGACAGAAAAAGAGAGAGAGACTGAGGGCAGAAGCATGGAAAAAAGAAGTTTGGTAAGATGTGCAGTGGGTAAGAGAACTTTTGCATCACGCCAAGGCATCAGGGGCACGCAAGCCTAGTCTTCTTCGTCTTCTTCCATTTTTTTTTCTTCTTTTTTGCCATCCTCCTCTCGGCATTTATTCCTTCTTTTTCCTCTTCAATTTGCTGCATCTTCTTCGGCCAAGTTACTTGGTGGAAATGAAGCAGAGAAGGGACCACAGTGTGTAGGCATATACACATGGCAATGCTTCCTATAATCATATATGGGAATGTGATATCCCTTGATATAATAATAATCATAGGCAATATAACAACCACTTTCTGCTAATGGCCAAGATCTAGAATCTTATCATACTTTTATCGTTTCTCCCAGTTTTTTTAAATTCAATTTTCCGTCTTTTTTTGTTCTTATTAGCATCATAGTGTGCATTTGCAGGCTTCATGTAACATATATGCTGCTTCATTGAATTACAGACATGACTTCATGAAAGCGCGAAGAGAGCGTTGATTCATATAATTGCATGAAAAAATTAGCGCAAATATCAGCCGTTCAACTTCACTTTTAATATTCCCCCCCCCCCTCCTCTTTCTCATGTAACTGAAACGATTCTTCATTCTGTGCACAATATTTCTCTCTCTCTCTATCTCTCTCGACCTTCCTCTTATTACTTTTATATACAACTTCGAATCCTATGAAATTGCATCCAACGAATGAATTGTGGAATGCTGATGTCTGGTTGAAACCCGTGAAGTATCGCCCACTGATTATGGGGTGGGCCTCCTCCTCTCTCTTTCTCTGCAGTGATGATGCTACGGGGAATCTTAAGACAGCCATAAAGTCAACTTCAAAAGCAGAAGCCACTCTTTTGCCCATAACATTCGTTTTAATCTTTTTTTTTTTTGCTCTTTTTTGCCTTTTCTCTCGCTCTTATTTTCTTCATCTGCTTCAAAATCTATTTTTAGAATGGATAATTCCAGTCCAAGGGCCTCATCCTCTGTACCACACGTCCTCGAACCTCAGAATTGTTGAATTACAAAAATAAAAATAAAAAAATAAAAAGCTTCTCGCAGTTAATTATAATCATAAATTCAATTTATTATGGGAGGCAAGCCTTTGATGTAAACGTTTATATTCAATAGAAAATTTGTTGAAATTATATTTATTAGTAGTCTATGATTTTATCGTTGCGTAATTCATAGGATGCATTGGGTTAGAGGAGGAGGACGAGGGGAAAGGGGGGGGGGGGGATCGATAATCGATACTCGCGTGTGCCGTACAGGCTTTTGCGCTTCTTGTGCAGCACGCCTTCTTGCTGAAGAAGAAGAAGAAACTTCGAGCCAATGAGTATAAGAAGAGGGGGACTAGGCTCAATGTGTGTACTTATAGTGTCTACTTCTTCGCGCCAAGGGCTTTTATCAGTTCTCAGGATCGGTGGTGGCATGGGAGAGATGTTCAATGTACAGTGGAGTATGTGCAAGGACGGAGCCAACGCCCACAGTCTTCTTCTTTTTTTGCTTTTTGCCCTTTTTTTTCATCTTGTTTCAGGATGAAATCTATTTCAGAGAGGATCAAGGATTTGGATGCTTGATAGAGCTAATAATGCTATTATTTAACGGGAGTTTGGAGAGAGAGAGCTTATCGCTGCATTGTGGCTAATCGGACGATCAATTTTGTTGAGATAAGACTGTAAATGATCAATGTCAACTGAACTATTCATCAGCTGAAGAATATTTTTCTTTATAGAATCCCAATTTTTTCGTACAATAGGGATCTTACATTTTATTTTGGCTTGAAATTGTTAATCATGATGGGTTCGATGATTGAAAAGGTAAATATGCAGAATAGCGCCCATCTTATAAAATTTGATGATCCCAGAATCAAATTCCGGAAAAAATAGGAAATGCGTAATTGAGGTTTGAACTCACTTCCTTCAAATTATTAGTCTGATGCTCTACCAATTGAGCTACTGCGAGTTCCACTATTTACCTTCGAATTTTTGATTCCGATATATTACCCCATTTTCTCCTCCCCCCCCCCCCCCCTTTCTTGGGGCAAATTCAAATTAATTTTAAATTAATTTTATTTTCTGGGCTCTATTATTCATATTTACCATTGGAAAATACGAAACTTGAAGAAAAATGATCGATTCTGTAGCGAAGTGGTAAAGGGAGTTAAGTCATATAGGATAACCATATATAATTGACAATTTTTGAACGAATTTTGAGCAGTAGTGACGTCACTTCACTGCATTTATTTTCTATCGATAACGCATTTGCAGCTGGCGCTGCAGTAGCATTTGAGATGTTCTGATTGGTTGAGAAGGTTATAAAAGAGCTCCTATTGGTATTGTATTGGATGAAAGTGTGAATTGCGGCTGCCAGGTGTCTCTGAGGCTGAATATAGTGTTCTGACGTCATCTCCGATTTAGAAGCATTTGAAAATGCTAATTTTCAATCGGCTATTACTAACAAATTAATGACCAAAAAACCAATTTTTTCCATTCATTTTCATTTCATAATACGATAATCTTTGAAGAGGAAATCAAGAAAAAATGTACTTGTTCCCTATTGAATTAATTGAAGTTATTCAGTAAAACACTTGGACCTCAAAAAATCAGCAAAAAAAAGGGCAGAACCATTCACGGTTATTATCTCTCCAGTGATGTTTTGCATCTCTGTTTACCAGTACTAAAGTAATCATTTCTCCTCGTGGAAGTTGGGTTTTTAGAGCCCATAAAGATTTACACGTACACACACACACACAAACACAGAGAAATACATATAGACAGTTGGAGTTTTAGTGTAGATTCTTGTGATGAGTATGTTGGTAAAGTTTAGTCATGCAAATATAAACAGTCTTTGATGTCTTCTGGAAGTTTTTGAGTAGCATCAAAAGGGTAGTTTAATGTGTCCAGAATGGATTTTATAGTCATCTTCCTTGATGCTTCTGGAAATAGTGAGATATATAAAGTGGAATAACGTGATAGTTCTCTCTGACATTGTAATCATTGATGGGAAAACAAGAATTGCCCCCCTTTAACGCAGTAAGATAAAATTTATGAGCAATATATAGTTCAGTGATTATTGCATAAAACTCGTGTATTTTTTGTTTTCCTTCTTTTTCTTTTGATTCACTGATTTGTGTCTTCGGGGCATCATCTGGGTCTGGTTATTTCTTGATGATATTCTCGTGGGAAATCATCGTGATTCTCATGCGATGGGTCAATCAGCAAGCATTGGCAATAAATTTTATCGAAATTTCAGATGAAAAATAAGATGAAATGAGTTTAATGAGGAAAAAAGTTGTTTAACACTTTTTTTTATTCACATTTGCAATTGATGGAGGCTTTGGTAGTGGAGGATGTGCTTCACCTTCATGGATTCTATGTTCATTCACCCGACCTTCACAAGGTCACAAGCATCCAACGTATCGGTACAAAAAAAAAGGCATTGAGATGATGCACATCAGGTGGAGAAAAAGGATTGTGAAAAGAAGACAGGTAGAAAGAGGGATCTAATCAACGCCTCACGTCATGCTTGAGGAAGCAGAGGTACTTCGTCCTATTGGACAGGATTGTGGCTTGTAAACAATGCTGGAGATTGAAGGGAAAAAAATGTTTTTCTGCGAGAAAACTGCATTAATCAATCGGAATGATGGAATATAAATTTTTCGGACAAGTCAAATTTATTTAATCATCAATTTTTTGAGAATATCTATGAATTTAAGGTGATATTTTTTTACATTTCCCGGACTTTTTCATAATTTTTGTCCGTATAGTTTATGAGAGCTGAATTATCAAAGTTACTAAAAATAGCAGTGGTGGGGATGAAACGCCCTAAATCGGGCAGAAATAACGAATTTACTAAAAAACCACACAGTTGATTCATTATTTAAAATCTATTGGCGAAGAGAACACCATTCTAACTAAATAATAGAAGAAAAAAATATTCAATTCACCGTATAGTTATTGAGAAATTTTAATTAGAAGGTAATCGTAACTATTTGCGTCTCTTTCTATCTCATGCATGTGATAGGAGATTAATGCAAAAAAAATTTGAGAAAAAAAAATTATATCCACAAGCTGAAGATATGACTTTCGAATAGTTTAATCACTTTTTCGGGTAAATTAAAGCACTTTTCCCCGGATTATCAGCAATTAATTGGAAACTAACCTACAAATCCTCACGTTTTTCTGCTTTATCGACCGTACTCTAGGATACTACCTTAAGTGAAATGAAGTCATTTTTCTAAAGACCTTTTTCGTAGAGAATCCCAAGAACCACAACAAAAAAAAGTTATGAAAATTGCTCTATCTCGCTCAAATTCCGAAATATTTCTTCAAAGAAGTGGTGATAAAATAAAATCAATTTGTCCAAAAACCTTGTATTCTTCGAAATAATTAAAAAAACTGTAATTTCGAACATTCCCATGATTTTATTCGACTACTCTGCAATTAAACGCATCGTATTTCTCGTTTATGGAAAATATTCTGTATTGCGTAGTGTATTACGTATAAAATCCCCCATGGAAAACTCGTTTCGACCTCACACACAACAATTCAGGCATTTGGAATCTCTTATCTCCCTTCAACTCCTCAATGTTACCAACTCTCTTGATTTCTGCCCTTTTTTTTTCTTCTCCTTCTTCCTCTCTCTTTCAACTCCCCAACATTATGCGAATTGCAAAGGAGAGAAAAGTGTGCGATGTGAAACAGGAAAGAGAGGATATCTCTTATGGAACAAAGTGAGAGAGAAACAATTTTGCGATGAAAAAGAAGTGGGGAGGGGGGGGGGGGGGGAAGTGAGGGGTACATGTGTCGTTCTTTCGTGCGTGTCGTGCGTGCGAGTTAAAAATAACACGACTCAAGTTATTTATAGCTATTCGTGGCAACAACGAACCACCAGCATCATGCTGGTGGAGAAAACCGAGTGAGAAAATAGTAAAACTGTTGGCAAGTTAGATGAGAAGAAGGGGGTAGAGGGAAATTGTATACGTATGGGGAAGATAAGGAGAGAAGGCATTTGTGTATTTACTAAATACATGTGGAGACAAATGCGAATGAGAGAATAGGGAATTTAAATGTGGAGGGGAGAGAGAGAGAGAGAGAGAAAGAGCTGACATGTATGAAAATGGAAAAGATATCAGGAGTGAATTTACTTCCGCAGGAACAGCAAGATTACTGGATTGATAAAATGTTATTTTATGGAGTAGGAATTCTGCATTTTTCAAAATTAAGGTAGTATTCCGAATACGGTCGATAAAACAGGAAATAATGAGGATTTGTAGGTTATTTTCCAATTAATCGCTGATAATTCGGGAAAATGTGCTTCAATTTACCCGAAAAAGTGAGTAAACTATTCGAAAGTCATATCTTCAGCTTGTGAATATAATTTTTTTTTCTCGAATTTTTTTTACATCAATCTTCTATCACATGCATGAGATAGAGAGAGAAGCAAATAGTTACGATTACCTTCTAATTAAAATTTCTCAATAACTATACGGTGAATTGAATATTTTTTTCTTTTATTATTTAGTTAAAATGCTGTTCTTTTCACCAATAATTTTTAAATGATAGGTTAACCGTGTGGTTTTTTAGTAATTTCGTTATTTCTGTCCGATTTAACTTTGATAATTCATATCTCATAAACTACACAGACAAAAATTATGAAAAAATTCAGGAAAACGTAAAAAATTATCATCTTTGATACAGCATCAAAAAAATAAGGATTCAACTCTCCTCGAATTCACTGGGATACCACCTTAAATTCCCAAAATAAGACATTATTCAAGAATATTTTTAATAAATAACAATTATATCCCAAAAAGGGCTAAATTCTAATTTTTACATTAAAAAATTTGCATCATCAGCATTGAGTAATAAAATAATTTGATATGCCTTTAGCTTTTGAATTATTGGTGTGTAAAATGCAGTTGCATAAAAACATGGATTATGAGTGTGTGGGTTAAAGTTAGGTTACATTTCACTCGTTGGGCATGAGAGAGTACGAGAGAAGAGGTGCCTATCTATAAAACGTAGAGATAGAGAGAGGGAAAGAGTGGGGATAGAACGTTGTATTATATTAGACGAGAAGAGCGGGTGCATTGCGCCCGGAGCGAGGTGGCCTTGACGTGGGCCGACTGGCGAGAGGGCAAGGACGACTGCTGCAGGAAGCTTTTCTTTTCTATTTACGTTTTTCTTGTCTTTTTCCTTTTTTTTTTTTATATCTTTTTGCTATTTTTCTCGCTTCTTGCTATCCTATTCAATGTGTTTTATGGCTTTTTCATGAAGCTACGACTTCTGCACTTAGTGCAGAGGTTAATTCGCACTTAAATTGTTGGAATATGATTTTTATCAAGATCTTCTGTTGAGGATGTTCTACCGGTATTTTATCAAAATTTAAAAACGTACGAATTCAATGAAATTTCCAAGGTTCTCCAATTTATAAAGAAACCATATGCAAAATTTTGGATTTTTTTCATACCTAGTTTAAAAATTATAAATTTTTTAAAAACCATCGTTCAACATGTGTTCTTATGGGAAATTCACAAAAGCTTAAGAAACTTTTCGAAAAATTCTTCAAATCGGATGAAACTTCGGATATAGATGAGAAATTATCCTCCGCACAAACGTTCCATTTTTATACGACGATTGGGTCAATAATTGGCATTAAAATAAATAAAAATGATTGAAAAATTGTCACTCGCACGTAAGTGCTGCCAACTTGTGTCGCCAGAATTTCCTAGAATGCAACGCTTTTTTCAAAATAATTCTCAAACTAATTAAATAAAGAATTAAAAAAAATATCTATGAAATGTAATGAAAATAATATAATATTTGAACACCCGCAGCGTTTTATAATACCCTGAAAATAATTTTAATGAGGAATTTAAAAACTCATTTTTTCATGTTCAGGGATTGGAACACTGACGAAATCACTGCCCCTCTCAACATCCTTATCGTTAGTTGAAAGGAAATTGAATGAAATTTAGATAAATTTATCCAGATGAAAAAAAAATTTAATCTGGATAAATTCATCCAGATTAAGAAAAAAAAGGGACGAGATTTGTTTGCAGCTCTAGCCAGCATTCGTCGTATTGTGAGAATTCAAAGACTTGACGTAGGACCAAGGGGATGACAACTACAGCAGGGAGACAAGGACGTTTCGAGACTGTCCTCTCTGGATTCTAACAATGCTGTGCACTTGAGGGATATTCTCACTCCTCTCGCGCCTTTATTCATCCAAAACCGTATTCCTCATCAGCATCTAACCAGACACAAGCATGTAAAAGCCCTTTTTTTTCATCATACAAGGAAATATTTTGTCCCTCGGCCAAAAAAAACCGGAAAATTCTAACAAATATGTGAAGATCGAAAATGCATGGGATTTGACATATTGACACAGGACAACGTCGTAATTCACGCGTGTCGCCCGTCAGCAAATAGTAGAAACTTCTTTTTCAGTTACAAAACTCTTGCTGAAAGTTGAGAAGTGATGAAAAAAAAAAGGAGAGAAGAGGAGAAAACTCCATTTCTTAGTCGAGTGTGCATCGTTTGGCAAACTGTGAATAGGTGGTACAAACATATCTGGAGAAATACAAATTCAATATGAGAATTTTTAAACAGAGAAAATTGTGCTGAACAATTTTTTTGGGGTTAGACATATTTTTGGTATTTTATACTATGAAAATTACTCGAAATAAATGGAAATATTGGAGATAGGTTATTTCTGATGATTCCATTGAAAAGATGAGAAAATTTTCCATGAAAATCATATGTCAGAAAATATTTTTTGGAATTTCCCAAAAATTCCATTTTTTGCGGAAAATTTGAAGGTGAAGCTCTCCTTTTTTTGAAAAATTTCAGGTTTTTGAGAATATCTCTGGTTCTATTGATCGTAGCAACCTGAGGTTGATCTTAAATGAAAGGTGAGCTCATTTCCCATCGATTCATGGGGTTGAAAAAGAAAAGTATCAATTCTTTCAATTACTCATAGGGCCAAAACTGATTTTTCAGAAAATGACATATAAATATTTGAAAAATTAATTAAAAAAAAATTTAAACCACTTAAATCGATGAGAAATGAGCTCACCTTCCATTTGAGATCAACCCCAGGTCGCTGCGACCAACAGAACTAGAGATATCGCCGAAAAAGTGAATTTTTTCGATTTTCAAAAAGGAAACTCCTTCAAAACTTGGCCAAAAAAGTAAATTTTTCCAAAAATTGAAAAATAAAATTTAGACCCATGTTATTCTCCCAAAATGTCCTCAGCTTTTCAATGAAATCATTAGAAAATTTCTCTTTCGAACCGTTCAATTGGAGTATCCATTTTACCCCACCCTCCCCTATTTTAAAGCAAGAGAGTTCATCAAAATTATATAGAGTATCAATATCATTAGTAATTCATCTTCTTTCCCCAATCGTATAATTTTCTCTTCTCTTTTAATTTTGGCGGTATTTTTAAATCTCAATCCTTCCAAATTGAAGCTGCATTTCATGAAATAAGGGGTAAGAGAGAATTCGATGAATAATTGATTCAAATCAATTGAATTTTGAAGCAAAGAGCTTAATAATTCTGACGAGAATTGGAGGAGTTGGCATTGACATTAAGCACCGCACGGTACATATAATAACTGTAATAAACCAAGTGCGTGAATAATACCTCATTAATTTCCATAGGCTAATACCATTCCCTTTCTCCATCATATAACATCCATACACACACATACACGCACACAAGATGCATGTTTTTAAAAGCCCTTTAATTTCCACATCAGAGGCCCCTTCATTCACTGACTTACGCTAATTGCACTTGACCCCCATCGTAGATTTATAACTCTCGAATCAGCCGGTACACCTGGCCAGTATAATCCATATCGTGCGCTTTATTTATTTATTTTTTTCGGACCGCAAATTAAAGTACGAGATGACTCGAAGCGAAGAAAGGAATTCTCGAAGTATTACGTGAGCTTTCGATCGATAATGCAGAACGAAAAATCGAATGAAGTTACTTTTCAGATTCTGCAATATAGCTGAAACATAGTTTTTCTAGGACAATTTGCCTTAATTCGTCTATTAAAGTGGTGTTCCAAGGTACAGTCGATAAAACAGAAAAAAATAAGGATTTGTAGGTTAATTCCCGATTAATTGCTCATAATTTGGGAAAATTTGCTCTAATTTACCCGAAAAAGTGATTTAACTATTCGAAAGTCATATCTTCAGCTTATGAACATAATTTTTTTTTCTCGAATTTTTTTTACATTAATCTCCTATCACATGCATGAGGTAGAGAGAGAGGCAAATAGTTACGACTACCTTCTAATTAAAACTTCTCAATAACTGGACGAAGATCTGAATATTTTTGGCTTCTATATTTTGTTCAAATGCTGTTCTGTTCGTCAATAGTTTTTGAATAATGGGTCAACTGTGCGGTTTTTTTGGCATCATTTATCAATGATTAGGGCTGAGACGTTGGTGTACGGTTTGATCTAGGCTGAAGCTGCCCCTGAATCAAATACATTCTGAATAATTATGAATGTTAAACTGATAGTTATAAACATCAAACTGACTTTATGAGCGTTCAAAACTCTTAGGGGAACTTCCAGACGAACTTCTAGAGGAACTTTCAGAGGAACTTTCCAGGGAACTCGTAGAGTAACTCATCACGATGAATAATAATATCCAAATATTGACAAATTCTTTGAATTATTGGGAAACACGAATTCTTTAACGTTTATAAATGTCAATTAGGCATTAATAACCATTTGAAATGGGTTTTATTTATAGGCAACTTCAGCCTAGATCAAACCTTACACCAACGTCTCGGCCCTATTTATCATTTATTTATCCTTTTCTTGTATAACATTTATTGCCTTTTCTTGATGTAAAGGTCCTTTCGGATTTTACATCGAGTAATAACCCTTCCCTCCCGAAGTATTCCTTTTTTTAATAAAAAATCTAAAATATATGAGAAATAGAGCATGTTTGAGTGTCTTATAGTATGAGTCTAGCTGCTTCAATATCCACAGCTTTCGAATGATAAGTTGCCTAAATTAGATTAAATTGAATTGACAATATTAATATTGGGTAAATAGGAAGGAGGATGTTAATTCCCCTGTGTTCCTTTTGGTCCCTTTCCTCAGGTCCTATCGTGGATTCCATCTGGGCAAGGCATCTCTTGTACTCGCCCAGTCCTTGGTTTTGAGGAGATCCTCGCAGACTTATGGTTCAATGCACCTGCTGCATCAGGTTTTTTTTTTTTAGTAATTTCGTCTGTTCCGTCCGATTCAGGGCGTTCCACTCACACCACTGCTATTTTCAGCTTTAATAATTCATATTTCATAAACTACACAGACATTCCGAAACATTTCCGAAAAAAGTAAAAAAAATATGATCTTTGATACATCAAAAAAATAATGGGTTAACTGTACTCGAGTTAGCTAGGATACTATCTTAAATTACCATTTTCGCAAAGGACATAGATCCCTCAATGTTTTACAACTACAAGATTCAATAAATTCCATCAGTTGTCAATTTATTCCTCTAATTTATCGAAAATTTTCCATATTGCAAATGTCGAATTTTATCAGGTAGCTAGAAGGCTTCCTTGAAACTATATAAATGCACTAAACTCTTTTAACGTTAAATTACGATTGAAAGGCCTTCTTCTTTCACGTATGGAATTACTGTTGCGGCCGAATACAGCCAATGAGAAAACAAGATACAGGACATGCATTTATATCGATACATTAAATTCTATCCGGTTACTTGGCCATATTCTTTTTCCTGATGCATCTTCTATTGCAGTAAATAGTTTTGTCGGTTCGTTGACTATTGAATTTTAAATGTATCTTGAGGATAAAATATTTATGGGGGGAGAAGTTCAAAGGTCAAAGGATTATAATTTGAGATAATCAAATTGGAATTTTTTCCCTGGATCGTCAATAAAAATATGAAAATTTTCAAAATTCCATCAACTTCATCAATTATTTTTGGAAAAAAAGGAGAAAAAAACACCATTCTATCCCTTAAAATTGAGTTAACTTGATAACAAGCTTCAAAAAGTACTTACATCCGAAAAAAAAAGATAATGAAGAAGTCAGAAAAAAATTTGGGTAATTACTATAATTTCAAAGTTATGCTTGAAGAAGCTGAATATTTTCTTGTTAAAAAAAAATTTAAAAAGATTTGGAAGCCCTCGAGGGAGAGTGAGCCCGGTTGTATTTTCGACAGGCAATCAGCGAATGCTTCAGCAAAAGGGAAGTAAAAAAAAAATTGAATGAGCCTTCTGCCCTGTGGCTTTGAAGGATAATGACAAAAAAATACGTGAAAAATTTCGCCCAGCATCCGAAATGCCGAAGTTAATGATACCTCCCTTCAGGTTAGCATCTGGATACAGGAGAGGTTTTTGACTTTTCGGTCGTACGAGGAATATCATTCTTTGGATTTTTCATTGCAAATATTTACCAGATGTCTTTTCAATGGCTCTGACAATCGTGGAAATACATTTGACCCACTGCGGATTGTTGGTCATGGACGATAGTCGTGTCATGGACATTAATGGATTAAACATCGATAATGTCGATATTCTCACGAGATATAGATTCTAATTCATCTTGTAAGCCAGGTGGTTTTTCAAAAAAAGAGGGAATTGAATGACATGATAAGAAAAGTGGGTATTCCAATGAAAATGGCTTGAAATGGAATTTTTTCCACTGATTTCATTGAGAGGCTGAGGAAATTTCAGGTGAAAAACAAGTATTAGATTTGATTTTTTGGAATTTTTCAAAAATTCCTCCTGCAATTTTTCGAAAAATTCATTTTTTAGGGAATATCTATGGTTCTATTGGTCGTAGTCTTCAAAAGTTGATTTCAAATGAAAGGTGGGATCATTTTCCATCAATTTTTAGGGTTTTGAAAAAAGAAATACCGATTTTTGAAGGTTTTCCGAAGCGATTTCATGAAAATTAGTCTTCCTTCTATAATTCCTTCAGAAATGGATATTTTTTTCAAACTTTACAAATCGATGGCAAATGATTTCACCTTTCACATCGATTCGGAATTTTCACGCTACGACTAATAAAATCGGAAATATCCTCGAAAGAATGAAATTTTTCTCTGAAAAATTAGAAATTTCAAGAAAAATTGTTAAAATTAACTTTAATATATGTTTTTCAACGTAAATTTCCTCAGCTTTCCAATGAAATCATCAGAAAAAACCAATCCTAAAAATTTCCACTGATTCCCACAATTTCGTCACGTTCCTTCTAACAGAAAGATCAGCAAAAACTCCGTTTTGCCAATTGAAATTCCACTAATCCATAGAATCCATCAATGCCTTCACTCCTGCTATTACACCAGAGTGAAATGAAAAAAAAAAAAATAATCAATCGATGTATTACATTATATTTCTTTATTCCCGTGATACAAACGTGGCCTATGGCCTTGCGTGTACGTGAAAATTGAAGTGTTGATACTAAAGTGTACGTGTGCGATCCACCGTTACGTTTGTGTGAAGACGCACGAAAATTATCTGGCTAACGATCCACACCAAGTATGCGAATACGTTAATTGGTAAGGAAACACCAGTACAAAACACAACTCAACCACCTTCTGTGGGTAAAAACTTCCGGGGGCCAATTATCCATGATACCAACCAAGTCTACAAAAGACCGTTATCCCCTAAGACGATCGGAAATGCTCTTTCTCCCCTCCTCCATCCCCCTCTTCTGCTTTCTATATTCTATCTTTAATCATATTTTCTATCTTCGTTTTTTATTATTTTCAAACAAAAACACATCCAACAGAGTAATGAAGTTAAGGAGATGATGTAATATCATCTTGTCCGTGAGAACATTCCACTTCTTTGCATTATCATGGATAACATTGAGAACACTTTTTACTGGAGTTACCTCGAGAATCATCAATAAGAAATCATGGAGAGTGTTATTAGACTAAATAATATATGTTTTTACGTTAAAATTAAATCTATCGGCTATCAACAAGTTTTTCTCATAAAGTTACCCTGCGATAACTGTTCATGTTGAAGGAAGGAGAGTAGATGTATGAATAGCGCTCGAATCGAATATTAAATTTCAATTCAAAATTCGAATCGAATAACTCGAATTTCCGAATAATCTAAAGTTTCCGAATTATTCCTCAATTAGCAATGAAAAATAAAGCATTCATGTTTTAATATAATTGGATGAAGACAAAACTGTCACATCAACTTGCAATCGATCATCTTCAAATCGATGCGATATCTCGCATTAAATTCGAGATATCGCATTCCATTCAATAGTTTCGTTTCACCTATTTTAGTTTGAGAGGATCAACAAATTGATGCAGAATCTTGCATCGAATCCCAGATATCGCATATCATTCGATTAATCGATGCAGTTACATTCGATAGCTTCGTTTCATCTGTTTTAGTTTGAGGAATCGATTAATCGATGCGATCTCTTGCATCGAATTCGGAATATCGCATACCATTCGATAGATCCATTCCACTTATTCTAGTAGTTTAAGGCGGTAATCGATTAATCGATGCGATATATCTCGAATTGAATTCGAGATATCGCATATCATTTGATAGTTCCGTTTCACCAGTTTTAGTTCAAAGCAAATTTTCAATTTATTCAATATGTTTTGAATATTTTGTAAAATTTGAAGTATTCGGAAAGTCGAATTATTCGCATAACCCTAAAACAGAGGCAAAAATTCCAGAAAAAAAGAATACAAATTCATTGTACATTGAGTGAATACGCCGGCGGATAATGGGAAAAGAGGAGGGATGATTTCCTATCACGTCAAGTTAATCTCGGGGAAAATATAATTGGACTTGCGACGAAGATTATTAATTTAATCGAGCGTTGATGGTATCCCGTCTGCCCTCGGAAATCGTTAATACGTCACTTTAGGGATTTACCTGTTCGTAGAGTGAGGAGTAGATAACCAGTACGGGTCACTGAACTAATCAATAAAGGAGATTATGCTACTGCTGCAAAAATTTTTCCGTTCAAGATGGACAGCACGACATTAACAAATTTATCGATAAATTTTTCATCATCTCCGCAAGTTAATTCGTCGAGAGCGATGAAAAAAAAAAAAGGGTGGATAATTTGAGGGTTGAACACAAAATGTCCATCCATAATTTAATGAATAAAGAGAAATATTGAATGCAAAAATTCGTGGAAGAAAGCATCTTGTATAAGCTATTTTTGGTTATTCACAGGGGAAAAAGGACTGCATAATATTTCGTAACATGCATTCCAATTTAGTGCTGGTACTTGGCTACGTGACTGAAATCACGTTGTTACTTTAAAGCCAAGATCATCATGCAAAGACAATTAAAGTATCATTTTTCTCATACGATTTTCTTGGTAAAGCATTATTGACTTGAAGAAGATGAAAGAAAAAAAAAAGGCATTACTTCCTTTATTTTTTTTTTACTAAAAAAAATGAAAAAAAAAATTGAAAATAACTCATGCTGTCAAACTTTGTGTGATCCCTGAGGAAGAAAGATGCACTCTCAGTTATTTCATGATAAAACCTGTCTCTCTTACACGAACGAGTCATAACGCCCAGGCTAATGCTCCTAATGTCTATAATCTCGGGTCATCTGCATCTCCAATGCCTTCAAACTTCTTGCTATTGCTCTTTCTCTCTCTCTTTTTCTCTGACTATTGCCATTTGTGCATATGTATACCCATTATTTACTACTTTTTTTTTTTTATCTCATTTATATTCGAGGAATGAATATTCGATGCTTGGAAAAAAGAGATGAAATAATTTTATGATGACAGTTTAATCAATGCTTCTTTCGTTCAAATCATTCCAATCATTTTTTTTTTGGTCATTACTGAAGATTTTCCTACAAACTTCAGTGAAGTTGAGTCTTCTGGATGCTTTAACCGGTTTCTGGAGAATATCTTCGGATTTCTGAGAGAAAAACGGTAATTTTCGTGTTGAAAAAATCCCAAAAATTCTTTTTTAACGAACAGAAATGAGGAGGATATCAATTTCCAAATAAAACCATTGAATAAATTCAATTAAAGACGAGAAAAAAAAAGGAACCAAATGATCATAAACCTCGTGTGCACATTGATTCTTCAACCGAAAAAGAAAAAAATTAAAAGAAGATGATAAAAATGAAGTTAAAGCACTTGTATCGTTTCATCTTCAGCGACAGATTTATTGGAGTCTGGTTTTATAACTCCTGGATACATCCAACTTTGGAATATGACTTTAAGACACCTCTCGTGCGACTTAATTGCCAAATTAATATTGACACGATATATGATATTTTCTTTATTATTAATTTTACCTCAATGCTAGTGAAGTGAAAAAAAAGGAAAACAATTCCTTTATATATTGAAGTGTATTAAATTTGCGAAATAAAAAAAAAAAAAGAAATGAAGGAAATGATTTCCAGGGTAGAATGAAATAAAGTGTTTGGAGGCACCCCGAGGACAAGTAAACGACCTTCTTCAGCATATCCCAGACTTCTTACAAGTGATTCCCTCCTTTTGCTCAAAGAATACTGGCGCCGAGATCCTCCGTAGTTTCTAAACGAATTACCCTTCATGTACTCAACTCACACAGCAGTTTATCTGTACTTGCTATCTTTGCAGTTCTCTTCATCATCTGTATCACTGGTCATATAATTTTTTATTCCCCCCCTTTTTTTTATATTTTTTTCATCTTTTTTTTTTTCGTCTCGCAGTTTTATTATATATGAAATTGTTATTTTTTTTTTCGAATTTTTCTTTTCATTTTTTAAAAATTTCATTATATTTTGTTACTTTATTTAACATTCTACCATGGCTAAATGCAATGAATAATACAACGTGTTATGGGAGTTTTACAATAGGATTATGAAAGAAGTTATGATGATTAGACCGCAAAATTGAAATAAAACTCTTTGCTTGTGTATGATGGGTAGGAAAATGGGTAGGTAAAAACCGTTAACTCAAAAGGTTATTAACTAATCTTTCGATTAAAATAACCTATGTTTTTTTTCTATTTTTTGCAAAAGTTAAGTTATACTTCCGGCTATGAATAATATATATATTCAGGCTTCACAAGTGGTAAAATATATATTTCATGGATACTCTGTGGTTTTTTTCATGAACTTAATCACTTGGAAAATGAAGTGCGATGATTTTTTTTTTCAAATTCTTTTCATTTTCAGAATTTTTGGGGTTTAGTATTTTTCTCGCAATTAAAGTGGCGATGACAAAAAAATTAGACAACAATGCAGACATGTTGAAGCATTTTCCCGAATTTTTTCAAATTTTTTCGTGAACACCTTTACTCCAAAAAAAAATCCTGATCCATTTTACTTCACGAGTGATTGGTGGACTGAGGTCTCTTGATAAATTCTCCTCAACTCCATCTTCTCCCCTACTTCATCTGAATTAATTGAAAAAAGGACTTCTTCCCATCCATCAAATATTTTGGCACATACCAAATTGCTTTCACCACTGATAATCTCTCTCTGTGCATTCACCCGATTGAAAAGGCAAAAAAAAACTAATAAAATTCAGTTAATCAATAAAACATGCATGTTAACGTGTTTTTAGTTGGGACGAAAAATTATGCATTTCCCTCTCGTATCTTATCATCCGCGAGGATCTGGATTGCCAGAGAAAGAGAGAAAAAGAGAGTGGAATGCTGTAGTGATGGTGCCAAGGCGTCGCGGCGCCATTCTTGTCTTTATATAGATATTTAAAGAGAGGCATAAGCCATTGGATCTACGATCACCACTGACTCATAGATAATTGATATAATAAACACTTTAATTTGAATATTTCATGATTTTCGTTACAATGTAGATGCAGATGCTACGTGTAAAATGATAAGAGCATTGGAGGAAAAAAAATGCTCGTGAGTGCATGAATTAACGATGATGAGTAAGTTCGCAAGACCTTGATGATGACTCAGAGGATTTTCCCTAAGATTATAACACAAAGTGAATAAATAAAATCATAAATAAAGAATTATATGAATAAATTAAAGTTAATTATGGCATTGGACACCTGTTAGACGACAATATTATCCATCCAAACGTGTTGGATATTTATTATTCCACACCTCATTAATCACAAAACAAATTCTAAACTCATTCATAAATAATTTCCTCAATAATAATACTACTTTACGTGAAAATTGTAGACTCAAGTATAACAATACTACTTCGGTAAATTAGTAGACACTGGTGTGTTATTATTACAGTGAGAGATACACACACACATCTGCAGGATGGTTGGCAGGAAAAACACATATGTGATTTTCTTAACTCAACATGTAATGGCAGAAGAATTGAAGAGGTTCAACGTCAAGTTCAATGGTTGAGAGGGTCATGGGTGCGCCTAATGCTACGTGGAGGGAGAGTTCGTCAGGGTCAAAGTTATAATATCTGGTACTCCATGACCCGCTCTCCCCATCAACTGACCGTCCTGGAATTCCATCATTGAGGTCAGGTTAATGTTACTATCCTTCGGGGCTTCTTGTTTTTCTCAAGGAAAATTGACGAACTTCAATGATATTTGATGCTGATTATCTTCGTTTAAGAATGTTATGAACGTGATAAAAATTTTCGATTTGAGAATTCAATATTTTTTGTAGTTAGATTCTTTTTCGAAGAATTGAACTGTAAAAAGACGTTCATATTTCGGAGAAAAGAATTATTGAAAATTGACATAAAATACAAGGGCCCTCATGGAGAAATGAAGATTATGATCATGAATTAATGAAGATCAAAGTTTCAAGCTCTCGTAGTACAAAGAACAAATCTTCATAAGAAAAATGGATATTGTGTGGTGGTGGCTGGTCTAAACGTCTATGCCAAAATATCTACGACTTAATATCCAAGGTCATAATGTCTGCGGTTAAAATGTCTACTGCCAAAATATCTGTTACTTAATAACTACTGTCGGTAATGACTGATGGCAGAATACCTCCTTACATCGCAAAATATCGCAAATACATCGATTTTGATCTAGGCTGAAGTTACCTATAAATCAAACCCATTTTGAATGGTTATTAATGCCAAATTAACATTTATGAACATTGAATTGACTTTATAACAGTTGAAGAATTCGTGTTCCCCAATAATTTGAAAAATTGGTCAACATTTGGATATTATTATTCATCGTGATGAGTTACTCTACGAGTTCCCTGAAAAGTTCCTCTGGAAATTCCCCTGAAAGTTCCTCTGGAAATTCCCCTGAAAGTTCCTCTGGAAGTTCCCCTAAAAGTTTCTTTGGAAGTTCCCCTAAAAGTTCCTCTGGAAGTTCCCCTAAAAGTTCCTCTGGAAGTTCCCCTAAGAGTTTTGAACGCTCATAAAGTCAGTTTGACGTTTATAAATGTCAGTTTAACATTCATAATCATTCAGAATGTGTTTGATTCAGAGGCAGCTTCAGCCTAGATCAAACCGTACACCAACGTCTCAGCCCTAATTACGATGCACAACTCAAAACGATTGTTGAAAAATATGGATCCATTGATTTGCTTTAGTACCTATCAGGTATTGCTGTTAATATTGTATTGTAAAATTTTCTTCCGTTTCCTTGATGCTTCCATTCATGAAAATAACTGATTTATAGTTCCCACATACTGTTACATATATATCGATAATAGCAAAGATGCGAAGAAAATAGGAGAAGCTGAATTTTTAGGCTTCTGAGAGACGAACATTTCTTGTTCCATTTTTTTTCGTGGATAATTAGTTATGGAACAACTTACCCTTCAGCTGTGTCGTCTCAATAGCAAACATATTAAGCGCAAGAAGCTGCAGCAATCTGGTACCCGGAAGTGGCAATGGTGAATGATGCAAAAGTGCTCTGAACTCCTTGAGCATTTGAATTCCTGCCTCTTGGAATGTCTCCATTCTGTAACAACAAATTAATCAAATACAATTAATGAAAAAATTATTCAAATGATAGTTACAAGTCAAGTTTCTAAATAATATAAACATAGTACAGGATATGTAGTAGACAACTGTAATCACATGTACACCATTGCTCCATTTGCAAAATTTTCATATTAAATAATAAAGATAAACTAGTTATCTGATATTGATATACCCATGTATCCTATCCCTCTCTATGACATTAACATTGAAAAGAAAAAAAAAAGAAAAAATACCAATTGGAAATTTCATTCTGAAAATTGATACTAAGCCGACAACGAAAGTAACCGCCCCGAAGAAAATTTAAATAATTCCAGGCAGGAATTTACAAATAGTAAACTAGTGAAAACATCAGAGTCTTCATTGCTCAATTTAAACTGGAGATAAAGTTCTTTTTAAATAAAAAATTAAACTAATCCAGACAGACAGTTTTATTTCCAAGAAAAAAAAAAATATGAGAAAAAAGCAAAAAGCTCTTGATAATTCTTTACTCCCTTCCAATCGTTGAAATTTCACAATTCTCTATTTTTGAAAAAAAAAAAAACATCGCAAATAAAGTGGCGTGCTCACTATGGCGTAACGCCTATCTTCAGTAGCTCCAAGTATTTTCCACGCAGTATAAACCTCCCTCTCTCTCTCTCTTTCTCTCTTTGCTCATGATGACTCTTCTTGTCGGGTTGAGAATATGTTGTGCACACCCATTTTGCCCATAAGAAAAAGAGAATTCAGAGTAAAACAGGAGTACAGAATAGAGTAAAGTATGAGTGGAGATAGAGAAGGAGAAAGGAGGGGAGTTAGTAGTAGAAGAAGGAAAAAGGGAGAAATGACGGTTGGATTGGCTCGATCTATAACTCTCGTAGCTGGTTGCAATTAGGATAACGGAGACCCTTGGCTGCTAATATCGCAGTATACATTATGGCTATGAGTATGTATGCAAGACACTCTAGCATCCCTCTTCCATAATACATGCTATCCTTATTCAACACTTCTTGCATATAGATATATATATATATACAGAACACATGTGTATTATCGTTCATCTCTCTCATTCATTTCGTCCTCTTTAGTTTTGTCATATTTTTTTTAATTTCGACTTCTTCGTCGTTAATGCCGCAGTGCGATCTCACGGCACTGCTGTTACAGTACTTGTTTTGGTAGATAAAGCAAAAGAAAATTATTTAATACTTTCTCACTAGTTTCAAGCTACAAATGTGTACTATATATATATGAATATGTGTGTGTGTATTTACAAATACACACACACAAGTGAACTTATCTACTATTGCATTTGTGGAAGGCTAACTCTTTTGGAGGCTCACACCAAACGCGCCACGACATTACCAAAGGGGATAAAACGCAGGAGGTGGACGCGGGGGTATATCGGTATAGTTAAACGAGTAAACGAGCAAACGAGTTACTGCTACCAACTCAAACGAGGCATTAGAGGGGAAGAGAGAGAGAGATGGCTGAGTTTAAAGCAGGTTCAATACCGTGTAGCCGATTAGAGAGACATACTGTAATGTAATGTTTGAGGATTTGCTATTGATCAAATGGTTTGTATCAATATATTCAGATTGGAATTAATTTAGTGGTGTTGCTGATCGGATGAAGATGGGATGAGATGAATTTGCGGTAAATTGGAGATGATGAGGGGCGTGGAAGTCTGCTTCCGAATGGAAGATTTGGTTCTGTCATTTTTTTCAAAATCCTAATTTTCATCGGCAATTACTTGGAATGATCTAGAACATCACAAAATGATAGCCAGAACAAATGTTGATATGGATTCTTCTCGAAAATAAGCTATATCTTCCAAAATATTCATCAGATTTCATTCCATCAAATCCCAAAAGATTCGTCTTCATAAGCTGAACTAATTACATCAACGAAAGCATATTTTTTTGATATTTTCAAAAAAATGTGATTTTTCTCAATTTTTTCGAATGAACCCCAATACTTATTATTTGATTATTTGGGAAAATCCACTTTTCTTTCCATTTAAAAGAAATTTAGGGAAATCTATTCGGAAACACATTTGCAAATGCATTAGCAGAAATTGAAAGGAAAAAATATTGAATAACGCCTCTAATTGGAGACTACTTGTTTGATCTTTTTATCACAAATTTATTCCAACTTTTCAATTATCAATTTGTGATGTTTCAAAAGAAAAAAAGCACAAGAGCTTCAAGTCTTAATGTATTGACTCTATGAATTCGTCTGTGGGATAGTAATTATTCAAAGTGACTCTTTCAAAGCAATTTGTTATGATCACTGGGTATGCAATTATTGCTAATGCCTTGAGGGTTAAAGACTACGTCTATTAATGGAGGGAGGTAAAAAGGTAGGACACAACCTATGCCTTATTCCATGGGATAGAACTTTGGGGCGTGGGCAGTGTGATTAGCAGGCTGTGTGCTATTTACCTTGGTTACCTACTACCTCGACTTTTAATGGTTAATTTTCTCTCTCTCTCTCTCTTCGGTCCTCATCTCACCCTGAGGCCATTGAAAATTATTTTATTACAAAGTTCTATTGATGTTAATAAATTTCTCATGTTCATAGAATAGATGCTGAACAATAAAATTACATTTAAACTCCGGAACAAATGAGATAAAGACACATCCAATTGTGCTCCAATCTCTTCAGTATGGACCGAAAATCATCTCCGTTCCTGATTCTTCCCTCTCTCGAAATATGAAGAAAACAATGATTTTACCATCTCGCACACTATCTCTATGTTTCGTGCCCATCAGGAATTCACGTAAATACGTAGGGGAAGAACCATTCACCACCATAGTTATCTTTCCCACAGTCTCTTCTTCACTGGAATAGAGAGAAAACCCAAGGCTGCAGTGGCAAATTTACAGTACGTAACATCTTCACTTTGTGTGTAATATACCTGTCTTTCTTCAACTTTCCTAGCCCTACTACCTAGTTTTCACCAGTTTCTAAACTATAATCTGATTGAACGTTACGCTGAAACACAGAGAGATAAAGATAGAATTCGTTACGTAATCCCTCGAGGGGGTTGATAACAACGGAGTATGTGGCGCCATCTCTACGAAAATAAGAATTTCAGATATGGGAAAAATGATAAAAGTGAGAAAGAAACACAGTGGAATTATTTGCAGCAGCCCCAAGGTAGAGAATATTTATTTCTATCTCAATTGTAGAACTGACTTCCTCATTACGATATCGAATTTCCAAATTGCTCCGAGGTAGCATATCTTCTCTTAACGAATAGAGATGAAATTTCGAGCAAATAGATGTTCATGAGATTTCAGAAATTTTGGTAATTTCTGAAGATACCGAAAATGTAGAAAAAAATCCATGAACTTCACCTCCTGCCCCTTTTTCTCAATCCAATGATGAAAAAATCTCCTGGCATTTCACCTTTGGATGAGGAATATTTTTGCAGAAAAAAATAAATGCAATTTACTGATGATCTTGAACCAGGATTATCTTGAATCACCAATGGTCCATTTAAGTATACTGATTGCTAGTTTCGTAACGAATTGTGGAGATTAAATCGGTTTTCTATCCCTCTCCTTCTGGTTTTTGCAGATGGTATAGTGGCACAGTGTCCCATTGAAAAGTACAACGACTTTAACGTATTACTATATGTTGTTTTTACTTATTTTACAATTCTTCTTTCTTTCTTTCTTCTTGTTTTTCTCTTATCCTATTCCCTCCTTTTTTTTTTCTACCAAGTGATTGGCTGGCCAATGTGTCCAAGTACCGTTAGTAAAACGAGTGGTATAACCGTGGCCTAGGGACTTTTGATCAGGCCCGCCGAATGGCCATTTTAAAATATCCAACAACTGTGTGTGTGGGAACCTAAGGATAGAAGTGTAAAGTTCCTTAATGGAATCTCCACCGAGAGACTTTTCTGGGACGCTATTAAATTCTTATATTTCATTCTTCCTCCTCTTATTTTTTTTTGTATCTTTCTTAGTCTTTTCCTCTTCTTTACATTAATGTACCTTCTATTTATTTTTTTTTATCACAAAAATCCGTTGGTCGTGAGTAATCCTCATCGTGGAATTTTCGTGTTAACGTCTTTTGCAATAGAGTAATTATTGTCACTGCTTTTTATCTCTCTTCATTCACATTCCCATCTCTCTTCCAGCTTCATAAATGTTTAAATGCATTTATTTCAATGTTTTCCTACATTGCATTGAAACTTATTTAAAAATAATGGTCAGTGGAATATAAAGAAATGACAGATGATATGTTGGATATTAAGGTAGTATTCCAGAGAACTCGAGTACAGTTAACCCCTAATTTTTTTTGATGACGTATCAAAGATGATATTTGTTTACATTTTTCTGAATTTTTTTGTAATTTTTGTCTGTGTAGTTTAGGAGATATGAAATATCAAAGTTAAATCGGACAGAAATAACGAAATTACTGAGAAACCACACGGTTGACCCATTTTTTTTAAATTATTGGCGAAAAGAACAGCATCCTAACTAAATAATAGAAGAAAAAAATATTCAATTCACCGTACAGTTATTGAGAAATTTCAATTAGAAGGTAATCGTAACTATTTGCCTCTCTCTCTATCTCATGCATGTGATAGGAGATTGATGTAAAAAAAATTCGAGAAAAAAAATTATATTCACAAGCACTTTTTCGGGTAAATTAAAGCACATTTTCCCCGAATTATCAGCAATTAATTGAAAACTAACCTACAAATCCTCACATTTTTCTGTTTTATCGACTGTACTCTGTGCTACTACCTTAACTTCTAAACCTAATCGATTTACGGTTCTTGATCGTTCATCTGGAAATTTTATAACATGTTTTTCTCCCACTTTTTTCTACCCCATCTCTCTCTTTCTCCTCTATTTTTCTACAATTTCTTCCTCAATATTTTATGAAATTCCTTTATATGGTGATGCTTTCACGTTTACCAATGAATTTGATACATATAATACACCAACTACCAGTATTCACTTAGGATCTATAAAATATCCTAATTGTCCATTTCTTGTTTGTAACACTATGCATTAACGGCAGTTATCAAATCCCGGAAATGCAATAACGATACACACATACACACATATATATATATCTATATATAAATGTGCCTCTGGGCACGATTATCAGTGGCAATTCAACAGACACAAACTAAACTATCAAACAGAATTGCTCAGGGCTATGGAAACACACCCGGTATAATCCTTGTCTAGTTTTCTCTATCCAGTTCTTAATAATTCGTGTACATCGGTACCTCAGGCAATTGATTTACAAGTGTTCTTTCTCATCCAATCGACAGGGCATTGCTTCAGATAAAATTGATGGATCTAAAGACCGAATGGATCTAGACTCATTCGAATTTGATCAAAATAGCTTTTCTGCAGCTCTCCAAATTCCCTAAAAAAAAAGTTTCTCGACAATTTTCGATAATTTCACTCTTTCAAGAGATATTAAGGACTTCATTAGCAATTCATGCGAGAGAGATAATTTTCCAATCCTAGGGCATTGGCACTAGACAACATAAAACTTGTGTCACTCGAACGTCACCTTACGTATTCCTTCGTTTGAATGTGTTTTACTTCATGTCTCAATGTGTTTTTTTTTCTTTCACCTCAGCTTCTCCTTTTTCTTCTCAATTCTCTTATTTCAACTTTTCCCTCTCAAGTGTGTACACGTGTGTGTCACTTAAAAATGTCCAATGGTTACACCAATGTGTATTTGCTGCAGTCCATTCGCGAACCACCATCATTGCCACATACAAACGAATAGAGAAAGAAGAAGAAGAAGACTCTCTTTGGTTCCAGCATCTCTAACCGTAGGTAATAACTTTATTTTAACGCTTTCCACGTAACATAGAATCTCTTTCTCTCTGGCGACAAGTCACTTGTTGGATGTGTGTGTTTGGAATAAGTACAAGTGCACAAATATATTTATCAGTTTGTTACAAGTGCATGAAGATTTAGCCGAAAGCTTTTGTGTCTTCTTGAATTATAAGCGGTGGTAATTTTTTATTTTTTAGAATCCTTAAGGATTTAGAATCTTTTCCTCATTCGAATAGTTCAACCTTTTCTCATTTTTTTCATCACTCTCATCATATTTCCTTTCAGCGGCTTACTTTGTTGTTGGTACATGGAAAAGAGTTAACTACGAGTTAATGTAATAATCATGATCATTAGATTGGATAAGCAGGCATGTAGTAAAGTAATCCCCCCTCCTCCCCCCCCCCCCCCTCTTTTTTCCCCGTCTAAATTTGTGTTGGTTTTGAATTTTATCAAGACATCTAATCAGAGAATAAACTTCAAGGGTATTTCTTGGGAAATACTCAACATCAATTTTTTCCTCCCACAGCCGAAAAAATTTTGCGTTTCCATTTTCTGTGTTTATGGGTTACAAAAAAAAAAAAAAGTATCCAGGACTTTAAGGCATAACGGCAGAATGGCAAAGAAGGCAAACGAGAAGGTTTATACCATTCAACGACCTCAGCCTGTGACTAACAAGTTTGCACTTTAACGGATAACGGGGCATCAGTGTATCCATAGATCATTGGCGGGGGCTTGACCCAAGTGAAAGAAGGTGGCGAGCTCATTGCGTGGGCCAGGGTGCCATAACTGTGCCACCAATGCTTCTACACTGTCCCCCTTCCTCCTCCTTCTCATCAATACGATTATAGCTACCATTTTATTATCGATTTTTGCCTCAAAACTCCTAGCCACACTATATCTGATTCCTCATTTTCCCAATCACTTTTATATCGTTGCCTTACAATCAAAGGGACGTAGGTCCTATGCTTGTACGTAGGGCCGAGACGTAGGTGTACGGTTTGATCTAGGCTGAAGTTGCCTCTGAATCAAACACATTCTGAATGATTATGAATATTAAACTGACATTTATAAACATCGAACTCATTTTATGAGCGTTCAAAACTCTTAGGGAAACTTCCAGAGGAACTTTCAAGGGAACTTCCAGAGGAACTTTCAAGGGAACTTCCAGAGGAACTTTCAAGGGAACTTCCAGAGGAACTTTCAAGGGAACTTCCAGAGGAACTTTCAGGAGAACTTTCAGAGGAACTTTTAGGAGAACTTCCAGAGGAACTTTCAAGGGAACTTCCATAGGAACTTTCAAGGGAACTTCCATAGGAACTTTAAGGAGAACTCCCAGAGGAATTTTCGAGGGAACTTCCATAGGAACTTTTCGGAGAACTCCCAGAGGAACTTTCAGGGGAACTTCCAGAAGAACTTTTAGGAGAACTCTCAGAGGAACTTTCAAGGGAACTCCCAGAGGAACTTTCAAGGGAACTTCCATAGGAACTTTCAAGGGAACTTCCATAGGAACTTTAAGGAGAACTCCCAGAGGAACTTTCAAGGGAACTTCCATAGGAACTTTTCGGAGAACTCCCAGAGGAACTTTCAGGGGAACTTCCAGAAGAACTTTTAGGAGAACTCTCAGAGGAACTTTCAAGGGAACTTCCAGAAGAACTTTTAGAAGAACTTCCAAAGAAACTTTTCAGGGAACTCGTAGAGCAACTCATTCACGATAAATAATAATATTCAAATGTTGACCGGTTCTTTCAATTAATGGAAAACACAAATTCTTCAACGTTCATAAAGTCAGTTCAACGTTTATAAATGTCAATTTGACATACTAACCATTCAAAATGGGTTCGATTTATAGGCAACTTCAGCCTAGATCAAACTTTACACCAACGTCTCGGCCCTACTTATACATATGACTTACGCCCTTTTGTTTCTCAAGTGACGATATTTCTTCGTTTATTATTAGCCTCATAGACTATTTATAAGCAATAAGACTCCTTAATCATTTCAACTTGCTATCCCAATCATGGAAGAATCATTATATTCAAATTAGTTGTCCATTAGTGGATGACTTGGTCAAGAGAAAATGAGTGTTTCAAAAGGAGCAGTACACAGAATCGAATGAAGAAAAATGAAGCCTTTTTTTTTGTTTATTATCCCTGAAACGTCCTTCGTCTTGTAGGCAAAAGAACTTGTTTCGACTTTTGTGTCTCTCTTTTTATCAGAGCAACGATAAGAAAAAAAGTGAGGAAAAAAAAGGAGAATAGGAGGGTAGATAGGAAAAAAAATGTATCATGGGATACTTGAAGGAAGGTAAAAGTGAGACACACACATACACAGACACTCTCTGTGCTTGAAAGGTTATATACCACGAAGCGACACGATCTTAGCAGCAGCCAGCCAGCCACTGTGTGTTTGCTGACTGGGCGTGGATCTTGCATCTTTTCTTATTTTTACTCTATCCTCTTTTGCTTGATGCCTCCTTCTCCTGTGTGTGAGAAGAATCGGGTGAAATTTTTTGCCAACTCGCGTCCATCCCTCCCTGTTCAACCCCATCGTGGCTTGAAGTACCAGGTTGTGTGATGCTTTACTGCATCTTTGAAGAGATCAAAAAACCTTTTGGCTTATAAAACAGATGGACTAAAAAAGGAATGAAGGGAAAAAGAGCTGATGAAGTATACTGGATGGTTTAAAAAAAAAATCCACGATGACATGAGCATAAAGCTCCGGGTAATTTTATTAGCCCCCCTGAAGAACATATGTATGTTGGAAGAATAGAGAGAGGGAGCCACTTTAAGTTAAAGCTTTTCCTCTTTAGTTTACGATCACAACGCCAGGGGGATCATCATCGTACAACGCCCAGATAGCCAGTGGCTTGTAAATAATACCCAGGACAAAATCATGTTATTTATTATGATAAAACCCCTTTTCCCCCTATTCTCTTCACCTGCTATCCCGTGAGATATTTTTAGATTCTACAAACGACTGGACGTGGAAAAGAGGGGCATCAGGCGCTGCTTTTTTTTTGTAGTTTAATGTACATAATGTTGTGTTTGGAGGCAGAAGGTAGAAAATTTCGTAATTCTGGATAAAAGGGCCTTTGATGAGAATCATCATTATGAAACTTTTTTTTTCTCTTCATTCGGTATAAAAAAGTTAATTGAGATATCTTTTAAAGGCACTTTGATAACTGTCATATCTGGGATTTAAAGTTTTTGACGTTTATGGATGAATATCTTGGGAGTGAACGAGTTTACGTGGTTTTAACAAGAGAGCTTTTTTGTAGATAATTTAATCGTCCACAAAAAAGCTCTCTTGTCAAATTCTCCTAAACTTAAGGGTTTACCTAATATTAAATGAAATAATGAGAATTCTCCTTCTTTCCACAGTTGAGTGATTCGTTCCCTGTAATTAAAACTTATATAAAAAAAAAAGAGGAGCTTTGAAAGAGAACCATCATTTTTTGTGAAAAACAGTGTAATCAATCGGCCACCCAGTAATTAATGCTAATTATCAACACTGCAAAAGGTAAATTACAAGGTAGAAGTCGTCAGTAATCCTCAGTAACAAATAAAAAAAGAAAGAAGTAAAAAAAAAAAAGAGCACAAGGTAAATGGGAATATCTCCTGAACACGAGAGACTCCAGAGAATGTGTAAACAGTAAACGAATGAAGGATTTCTCGCGTGGCGCCACCTCGTATTCTCGTTTTCCATATCTAATTATCACTCTCATTCTTTCATTTATGAAATAAAAAAAAAAAAAAAAGGTCAAGAATTAAAGAAAAGAAACGAAAACAAACACATATGGATAATGAATAAAACGATTAAGGAACACAGGCGCCATATTCTCGATACCATTAAGATTCCACCATTTTGTGTGTGCATGTATGTGTACTTAATCTAACCGACTTTGTGGCTTGTCGCACAACTAATCGCTCCTTCAATGCATCATTGAGATAATCGAGTAGAGTCTGGATACATCGGATTATATTTAATTGATGATTTTTTTCACCTTTTTTTTTTCGTTCGTAACTGATCTTCCACATCGGTTAGAAGCTCATAACAAATTTACTCTAGTTATATTATATATAAAAACCGTTCATTACTCTTAAATTAATTAGTTTTTTTCTTTTCCTTCTATTTTAATCCGTCTGAAAGAGGGGAGTATAAAGATTATCGATAGAACAATTAATCGACTCACGACGGGATACTATCCGATTAAATCTAAGAAGCGTAATAGAAATGTAATTCAACTATCTTCTCCCCTCTTTCTCTTTTTCCTCTATTTCTCTCATTTTCTTGGGGGCTCAGTCCATGTGTTTTATCTGAATTACAGAATCTAAGAGATAGAGAATAACAAATAGATTTTTAATTAAATAGTGAAACATTTCAATAAAATTCATAATTTATTAATCTTTTTTTTCTCCTTTTTTTCATACGTTTGTGTTCAGCATTGAGAGAAGATTGTAATCAGCTTTTAATGACAACGAGGAATCGAATTACTAGAATCTGTACATCGTGAGAGAATTGAGTTAAAAATAGATGGAAAAAAAAAAGGAAATGAAATGCATATTTGAGGTGAAGTATCGCGATCGTCCTTGTCAGTAATGTTGCTAGATGTTGAGGGATAAAATCACCGTAATGACCCATTAGGCTTCAGCAAAAAGAGGCGATATCATGGATACGATAGAGAGCTTGGATTCTCCAGATTGCATTATTTTGCTGCATTAAATTAATAGGAATTCTATCGATAAAGTTCAATCAGATACTTTGAAAAAATAAAAGAAGTTTTTTTCCCACTTATTTTTTCTCCAAAAAAATTCCAAAAGACTCTTCGTCCCTTAATTCAATTGATTCGTTTTCCTCCCCACTGAATTCAATTGAAGAGAGTGGCAAAGAGATATTTTCACGAAATGTGTTTACGACACTCGGATTTTCGATTAGAGCAAGACAAACATTTACTCAAGAGTGAATAAAAGAGGCGCCACACTGAAATCCCATTTAAAGATATACACAAAACGGCTGAGAGGGTAGAAAGTGAAATAGAACTGAATAAAGAAGACGAAAAAGAGAAAAAAAAGAAAAAAAACAGAAGATTCTTTTTATCTATTCAAAAATTTATAGTAAGAGGGTTGACTGTGTATGTGTATATGGGTGTGTAAGTGCAAAGGAGCTGACAAAATTGATTCCTATCCCTTTTAATCCTCCAGCCTTGGAGTGTCCTTGCATTAAACAACATCTAGTAAGCACAATCCCCCGAGAAACTGGGAAAAAAAATCATTGAAAATTTATTTCGTTAAATTTTCATTTCAGACATTGTTGCAAGAAAAAATTAGCTGAATAAATCATGGGATCAGGATGATTTTTCAAGCACCAGTGTCCTGATGACCTTAAAATCGTCTGTAGGATTATGCGGTTATTATTAATCGCTGGATTATCCTTGTGTTGTAGTTTTTTTTTTTTTAAGAGAAAATTCATGAATTCAAACATTTGCAAATAAAACAAACTCCAAATACCTCAAAACAAATTGTTGAGCATAATAAATAATATGTAACGCAAAACTCAAATCACTATCCTCCACGAAACATGTCAAACATCGAATATATCGATGAATTCATTCACACAAACTTGCAAGTAACTAATTATGGAATTCGTTTCCACTTATTTTGATTCAATACTTTAGGTGTTAATAGGAATATTGGAAAAGTCATTAACAACATCAAATTATTGTCAAATCGCGATTTTTCGCTGAAAATGCCAGCTTCTCCAGTCTCTTGACATTATTGATGTTTTGTCGATTTAAAATCACATTCCATAATATGGAATAACAAGCAGTCTTAAAATGTCTTTTCCATTTCAACAAATCGTGTTAAAAACATTAATAAATAAATAAATAAATTCCGGATTTTTTTTCGGAATGAAGAACTTGACGAAAAAATCTGAAAAAATTTGAGAAAATTATCCAACATGTCTATATAGTTTGTGAATTTTTTCAGATTTTTTGGAGCTGCCCCTGCTTTTTAAAAAAATCTCGAGTCATCTTATCTCCTAGATCCATTTTACCCCACTCTCTCCTACTATACTTTCGATTATAAGATTTTCTGATAAATGTGTATGATAAAGCCCAGAATAAAAATTGATTTAAAATTAATTTAAACTTGTCTCAGGAAAGGTGGTGGTAAAAATAAGATAATATATCGGAATCAAAGATTTGAAGGGAAATATCGGAACTCGCAATAGCTCAATTGTTAGAGCATCAGACTGGTAATTTGAAGGATGTGAGTTCAAACCTCGCTTACGCATTCCATATTTTTTCCGAAGATTTGATTTCTGGTAATTATTAAATTTTAGGATGGGTGCTGTTTTACACAATTACCAAATCCCACACAACCATTTAAATATATATAAAAGCCTAAGGGCAGACGCAATAAAACTTTGCATTTAGTCTTAAAACTTGTAAATATTGTGAAGTGGATTTCATTCATGTTAATGAAATTCTTCAAATCCAAACTCAATCTGCAGATGAAAAAAATTCCTCTTAAATGCTGAATATTTTTAAAAAATTCCACAATTCATCAATTTTGTTACCAGTAAATAACGCAATTTTCAAAAAAAGACAATTCTTTTTTTTTCAAATGAAAAGAAGTGATGAGGATGTGTTGTAGCATTGGGATGTAACGAACCGGAACTACCTGGGTGGCCTTACCAACTACTTATTCGAAAGACTGTCTCGTTAAGCAGTTGCGCCTTGTGTGTCTAAAAACAGACCATAGCATCGATCCCTAACCAGCCACACCAACACTCTCCACCCAAAGAGGCATTAGCCCTTCTTCTTCTTCTTCTTCTCATCCACCCATTATTGTTTTCTTCTCTTCTGCCAAAGGAGAGACATCGTCAAGTTCTTTGTCTTTGTGAATGGTTATTTTCTATCGAACGTAAAATTCGCTGAGAGAGATAGAGAGAGAATCAACGACAAGATTCAGCAAAAAAAAAAGAGAAAAAAAAATCGAAAAATAAAAGGAATTGATTCTGCAGCATGTTCCTATCAATTGATTCTATGATTTTAAAGCAGTACAATAAATTCAGTACACAAAGTGGAAGAAAATCCTGGGGTTAGGCTCTCCTTCTCTTGAAGGAGCAAAATAATAGAATAGGAAGACACATGGAGGCAGCATTGGAATGCACAAGCGAGAAAGAGGAAATAAAATTAAAAAAATGAATGAAAAAAAGAAGAAGAAGAGAGTCAACATACAAGACACAAGAGATCTCAGAATGGAAAGCAACGATTGATGGTGAAAAACTCCACTAGTGATACTGCATTCGCAAAAAAAAAGTAGGAAAAAAGGGAGGAACGAAATAATGGAGGATAAATAAAATACAATGGACAAAATGACGCGAAGGAGCAGACACGGAGGCTAATCGACGACATTGGTTTGGTGATGCGGTGTAGCCCGATTGGGGGATACCACAAGGAATCCAGAATCCAGTGCGGAATACAACGCACAAACCCATACAAAAAGAAGCAGTACACATAGACATATATATATATACACCCGCAGGACTTTGCTAAAGGATATAAAGGCTTTGGTACACACGGGTCTCTCCTCTTTTTCTCTTCATCTCTCTCATTCTTTCTCTTGCTCTTGCTTTTGCTCTGGCCGGTGGCTTGTCCGCCACAGAGTGTGGTGTGTGTCCTTGAAGCGGGCGGGGTCGTCACACGAGGCCCGGGTAAACGACCATCGGTGATCTCACTCTGATCTCACACGTGAGATGCTGAAGAGAAGAGTTGAGTTTGGTACGGGTTTGAGAGAACTTTTAGTATTTCTCGTATACAGACGGACACACATACAGACGGAAAGAGAATCATCCTCCAGTTTTGTTACAAAATAATAGACATATGTATATATATATATGTAGCAAAGGGGGTTGAAAATAATTCAAACTATGGAGAATATCCTTGACATTGACGAGATATTTTATTGAGCCTGATGATAGGAAATTTCTGGTATTCTTCTTCGGTGCTTGGAGAGCGAATTTTTATTATCCTGGGATGATGATTTATTTGGGGTCCTTCTTGGAGAGGAAAATCAGAGTCTTGAATGAGGTCATTAAAAAAAATTGCTATTCACCATAAATTCCAGACTATTGTAAGGGAAAGTGGGGTAGAAAGAAAGGATTAGAATGAAACGGTTGGAGATAGATTTTTTTCGATGATTCTGTTGGGAAGCTGAGGAAATTTCAGGTGGAAAACAAGTACTTGAATGATTTTTTTTCTGATTTATTGAGAATCCGAGTTTTTGGACAGCATTTCTTTTTCATTTTTTAGGAAAAATTCACTTTTTTTGGAATATCTCCGGTTCTATTGGTCATAACGTGGAAATTCTGGATGGAAATGGAAGATGGGATGATTTTTCATCGATTTCTGGAGTATTTAATTCTAAAAAATGACGATTTTTAGAGGATTTCTGGGTATTTTCGTGAAAATCAGTGTTTGCCCCATAACGATCTTGAAAAGGCATATTTTGCAATTAAAAACCCCATAAAATAATGGTGAATGAACTCGTCGTCTATTTCTATTTGGAATTTTCACGCTACAACCAATAGAACTGGAGATATTTTCAAAAAACAGAATTTTCCCAAAAATGGAAAGAATTACCCCTTCAAATCTCGACCAAAAGAGTCAAATTTATAGAAAAAATGACAAAAAATCATTTCTGACACATGATTTCCATCATAAATTTCCTCACCCCTTGAATGAAATGATGAGAAAAAACCTATCACCAATATTTTCAATCATTTCCAATGTTTTTCATAATAACGTCCTAGACCCAGAATAAAAAGGGGGTAAAAAGATAGGAATCGTGTACCATTTACGCCTTTTTCCCTCTAAGACAACGATATAGACATGAGAACTCAAATGTACCCGTTTTACCCCACATGCCCATTTTACCCCACCCTCCCCAATAAAAACTGCAAGAACTTAATGATGATCCTGAAAATAATAAACACGTGCCTTTCATCCTCCTTCATCACTTCCATCATCCCCCCCCCCCCTCCCTCCCTCCCTTTCCTCTTTCCACAATTTCCCATAATTTTAATATTCCATCCTCAAGGTTATATTAATGATTTACTGGATTTAAGTAGTGATAAGAAACACCCGGTATGTGGTAGCATAACCGTGGATAGAAATACACACAAGTTGGGTATGGGGCGTGTAGTGGCGCCACGCAATTGTCAATTAACATTTTTACAGTCAGTTTCTACCCAAGAAAACACGATGTTGGCCGAGTATAGAAGAGACCAAGAGTAACCCAACCAGTATAGTCCCTATCCTCATTCTTCCTTCCTTCCTCTTCTCTCATCCTTCTTCCTTTGCCTCTTTTTTTTCCCTCCCCCCCTTTTTTTTTTGCTACGTATGAAAAACGTGAAAGAACACTTGGAAGTACCAAAGAGTTAAGCTATACACAACGATCATGGATACATTTCATTATGATTATGTTGGAGAAAAGAAGGTATGGTACTGCTAATCTGCGGTGTCTGGTTGTATCGTACAAGAATGATTTCAAAGCAATTCATGATGGATACCCTAGGCTATTCTACTCTCCCCCCTCTATTTTCCCTCCTCCTTCTTCTCCATTTAACATTGGCCCTTTTCTTCTTTGAGACAGCATATTATTATAGCATGTTATGGTCCATAGCAATCGATACGTCAAAAGAAATAAATAAAATGTGGTATACGAAAGAGAAAAAGAGAGAAAAAGAGAGAGAATGTGCAATGATGCTTGGAGGATGAAATAATGCGTTTGTACCCTCCTGATTGTAGTTTACTGTGTTACTCGATACACAATGAAATATAAATGGTGAGTCAATTTTGCCTTTACGAGATGCAAATGTCGGCCACTTGGCCACCATCAAGTTTTCAAAACTCTCTTCAAGTATTGGATATCACACACACAAGCAGGACTACCTCTGCATCCTTTTTTTTTCTTTTTTTTCTCTTCTCCTATCCTTTCAACGCAAACTCAACACCATAAAGTTTTAAGTTATGACTCTGTGAAATTATATGTAAGTGGAACTCTCTCTCTCTCTATGTTTTGTAGACAGCTTTTTTTTTCAGCTGTTCGATGAAGAATGTGAGAATTTTAGGAATATGTTATAGGCAGAATTTATTGGACCTGCAGGGGATTCTGCGAGAGGTTCAACAAATTAAAGGCAAAGGCACTTGACAAATTCCGGGGAATCAATTAGTGGAGACGTGGAATTCTTTGGGAATTTGGGGATCTAGCAAGTGATCAAGGTCAGCCAATGGGCAGACACACTTTTGGCATAATTCAACGAAAACTGGCGAAAGTAATTGAAGAAGGCCAAGGTTAATATCTCTATCTCTCTCTTTATCTTCTTCTACTCTCCTATCTCCTCTCTATATAAGAATATATATATATATGTAATGGTTTTATACCTATATCGGATCGAGTTCGCTCTAATTGCGGAACGAAGAGAAGAAAAGCCATGGCTCCACCGGTAATTGGTTGAAACAACTCCGGATATGATTTACCGAGGGCAAAGCCGCCACGAGATTACACCACGGTTATTATGGCAGGTGGATGGGATGAAAAGAAGGAAAGGGATATATTCTTCTTCTTTCTCCTTTTTTTTCTTCTTTTTCCTTTCAAAAATTAAAAATAAGAAGAAATAATGTATTGAGAGGTTGAAAAAAACATTGAGTTGAGTGATTCGAGACAAACTTATGGGGCTACATACAAGTTCGTTGAGGAATTCTTTGTTATGTCATTTATTGCGATGAGAAGAAAATAGTGGCAACAAGTGGATGATAGTATTGCTTTCCAACTGATATAGCTTTTTCTGCTGATACTTTAGCAATATGCTTCCGAATGGAAGTGATACAACTTTTTTCAAACCATCATCGAAATATCAAATTTTGAAGAAAATCATTAAAACGCCAATAACTCGAGAACCAATCATGCAAATAAGCTCAAAATTTACAGGCATTTAACTGATACAACTCTCGAGATAATATATGAGTATAAATAACATCAGTTGAATAGTTTCCAGAAATTCCATTAAAAACTGATTTTCGAAAAATGGACATATCTCAAAACGTTTCGATCGAATTCTCTTCAAATAAAGCTTAAGAAATAGAGTTCGTCGAGAGGAAGTTTTCCACAAAATATGAAATTTTTCTATAAAACCGTTTTGCTGTAATTGAGACTTTTATGCACATACAGACATACACACACACAGACATGCACTAAAAATATCATTTTCTCTCTATTTAGATCATTTTAAGTGTCTTCTATTGAAAAAATTACAATCGAAAATTCTGATGATTAGATAGCTTCCATTCGGAAGCAAAACAATCAAATGTTGAGGTTGTAAGGATTAAAATCTAAAAAGTACCGCCGAAACTAAAAGAAAAGAGAAAATGATTTTATCAATAAAATGAGATAAAATAAAGATAATATTCGCACTCTGCATATTTAGGTAAACACAGGATAATGGGTTACGAGCCCTGAAATTTCAAACTGCTCGCTCTCTCTTCTTATCCTCTGCAGAGAAAACATCTCTATTGTCAATTATATTATTTATCATTTTTTAATTCCATGGAATCGTTCATTTGTTCTTGTATTATTTTATTATTGACTTATAATCTATTGCATTGAAGCGAGGCTATTTTTATTTTTCCTGAAATCAAAAGATAAGTAACGTATTTATTAAGAAACTATTGTTCGTGACCAAAAGTTCAAGGTATTATAATTTTTCTATTGCGTTTATAAAAAAAAAGTAAAATTTCATGTTATATATTTTCTTATGTACAATTTGAGACGAAAGAATATGATTGAGAATTTGCCAGTTTCATTAATTAAAAGTTTAGTTCTCTCCATCTTATTTTTTTTTATTAACATTCATCCTTGGAAAAATTGAGTTTAGTTTCAATATTATTTTCAAAATTTACGTTTGAAGGAATTAGATAAAATAAAAAATAAATAAATCATTACGAGGCAAATGGTCCTTAGCAAATATTTTTTTAGAATAATTAAAAAAAGGTGTTGAATTGACTGAATTTAGTTGATCCAAGCAGATTATCTAGTTGAATTGACTAAATTCATTAAATTCCACAGCTATTTTTAATTATTAAAAAAAAATATTTTCTAAGGACCAATGACATCAATATTTCATTGCTTTTACCATTATTTTTCTTTCAATGTGGGAATTTCATGAATTCCTGGATAGAAGGAATGAGCAAACACTGTTCTGTTCATTTATTTTTCTCCCCTACTTTCTTTCTTGCCTTTGGAAAAGGGTCATTGATACTTCGTTTCTGAGAAAATGAAGTACAAACTTCTAGAGAAGAGTTAGGAAGAAACTTACACATGGTGATTATCTTTACAATGGTTCGTAAATGTCGTGGAATGAATGAAGAAACGAGAGATATCTTTTATTTATATTATAAAATAAATGATGCAGGCAGCAAAGTTTTCCTGATGAATAAGGAATGAGAAGAAGAAGAAGTTTGCAATTGATTCTGCATTAAAGGAAGAGATACACACTTCGAAAGTCTCGGGGAAGATAATTATTCAGGTGGAAGTTTTAGGCACCAGTTGGTGGTACATTGGATACTGGAATATTCTGTTAATATTAATGATCGAGAAGGATTAAATTACAATTACCCATAGTAATTATGTGGGGGGTAAAATCTCCTGGAAGGAAAAAAAAGGAAAAAAAATACTGAGAAAAAAAAAATCTTGTGACAAGAAAATTTCATAACAAATTTTTTCTTTGCAGTTTCCATATAGGGGAACGTGGGGCAAAATGGACATTGTAATGAAACAGTGGGAGATAGATTTTTTATATGATTCTATTGAGAAGCTGAGGAAATTTTAGGCAGGTAACCAATGCCAGAATTAATTTTAAATTTTTTTTTTAAGAAATTTGATTTTTTTGGGGGCATTTTTGATGGGTAAGCCTTTCAATTTTTGAGAAAATTCGTTTTTTTTTTAATATCTCCGGTTCTATTGGTTGTATCGACATGGGACCGATTTTAAATGGAAGCTGAGATGATTTCCCATTGATTCATGTGGTTTTGAATTTAATAATATCGATTTTTCAAATAGTTATGGTAACTTTCGTGAAAAATGATGATCATTGGGTTTTGCCCTATAACTATGTGAAAAATCGATATTTTTGAATTCAAAACCCCATAAATCGATGGGAAATGATCTCACCTTTCATTTAAAATCGGTCCCAGCTCGCTACGACCAACAGAACCGAAGTTATTTCCAAAAAACAAAATTTTCTCACGAATCAAAAGGCTTTTACCCCTCAAAAAGGCCCCAAAAAAATCGAATTCTCAAAAAATTCTCAAAAAATTAATTCTGGCAACTGTTTCCCATCTGAAATTTCCTCAGCTTTGCAACGGAATCATCAAAAAGAATCTATCTCCAATATTTTCATGTATTTCAAGACTTTTTCATAATATATGCGTAAAAATTCAAATGTGTCCATTTTACCCCTTATATCCGTATTGCTCCACCTTCCCCTATGAACATATATATATAATATATATAATATATATCATATATATATTATATATATTATATATATATATTCATCGGAATTTTCTAAAATTAAGCAAATTTTCATGTCACAAGAATTTTTCTCTCTCGTGTTTATAAACACGAAGCATTTGTTTTGCAAATTTACCAGGAAGTAATCAATGAAAATATTTATATCCACGTGTGAATGAAGTTATGGTCTTCAGCCATGTGTCTTTTCACCAGCAATCACTACTGGCACGCGTACGCAACACATGTCCATTCATTGGACCCTACGCGATAACGTTAGACCTCGTCAAAACATGTAACCACGAAAGAATGAAAGAAGAAGAAAAAAAAGGAAAGAAGGAAAGAATTCTTCTCATTCAAAGGCAAAATTTACTGTGACACTTTCAGCGCCTGCTAACCATGAAACTGTTGTTCATTTCTTCAATTTTTCTTATTTTCCTCGTTTTTTTCCTTTTTTTTCCCTTCATTTCTTTCCTCTTTTCTCTTCCTTCATGGTTTACCTTTGACTGTATATATTCGTTTTCTACCTTGGTAAATTTCCCAGAATGAGCATAAAATTCATGGGACTTTTCACGCCTACTTGAGCCTTAAAAACATTTAACTGTTTGCACCTACGTGCGTAATAATTATCACCCGAAGAGAGAAGAGCTCAGGGTAAAAAAAAATATGAAAATTTTAAAAATATAAAGGGAAAATATAGACTCACCCTATTTTTGTTATCAGCTTTCCGTGGACGTGCAGGTAAGATGTTATGAATCGTTTATTGACCTGAAATGAAGAATATAAAGGAGGGTTATTAAATATTTATAGAATAATTATTGAACAAGTGTTTTTCATGGAAAAATTCAATGAATTCTTCAATAGTCTAAATTATTAATGAAATCTCTCATTAAATTGTTAAATTTTGGGGTAAAATCCTTAATAACAATTTATACAAGATGAAATTTTCTAATCTGATTCAGTGAATTTGTAAAGAATGTGATGAAAAATAAAATGAACCCTAGAAACAAAAAATTAATTGAAAATTGAAAAATTTTCATTATTTTTTGCATTTTTGTAAATATTGAAAAATTTGAAAAAATGTGAAAAATGGTGAAAATTTTTCAATTTTCAATCAATTTTTTGTTTCTAAGGCTTATTTTATTCTTCATTACATTCTTCACAGATTCACTGAATCAGATTTGAGAATTTATTATTTTATAAATTGTTATTAACAATTTTATACAAAAATTTAACTTCTTTTCCTATTGTACCTCCCAATCATCTTTAAATGAGGATAAAATCATTCATTTCTAGTTTGAGAGAAGAATAATTTTGTTATTCGGTTAATTAATTAAATAACAAAAATATTTTGAACAATAAACAAAGCTTTCATTCTCTCATGAAACATAATAATGAAATTCATTGAAAATAAGGCATTTATAATTTACGAGCTGTTTTCATTGAAGTTTTCGAGTCTGTAAAATTGTTTGTGCATTCAGACTCAATATCTACATAATTTTACGGAAGAATGTGCATTGGTTAGCTCAGGAATTTCAATTATTTCTACTCTATCCGAAATTTTACAGGTATTCAGAAACTTCTATTTTGAGGAAAAAATGAAGAATTTTCTCCTTTTTTTAGGGGAGAATCTTCGAATTAAAGAGGATGGATAAAAGTCTTGACTATAAGTTAGGATTTCAAATTGTCATTAACTATTTTCAATCCTATTCGGAGTTTTTTAATTTAATAAATAAAAAATTACATCCTGAAGATGACTTTATTGGAGTTGAAACATTAATGCTCAATAAAATCTTTTAGATTGATGGACAAATTCATTTCCATGTTTATAATGATTATTTCATTGTTTCATGGGAGATTCAAAGGTTATTAACAACAATACTAAATGATTGACAATTTGCAACGTTTTGCTTATTATTTAGGGAAGGTGGGGTAAGATAGACACAAGGGGCAAAACGGACACGGGTTGATTTCCGTATTTTGTAGTATGAAAATTACTCGAAATGGATGGAAATTTTGGTGATAGGTTTTTTCTGATGATTCCATTGGAAAGATGAGGAAATTTCCCATGAAAATCATATATCAGCAGTTATTTTTTTGAATTTTTCAAAAATTTCACTTTTTGCGCAAGATTTGAAGGTGAAAAAATGGTGGAAACTCTTCTGTTTTTGAAAAATTTCAATTTTCGAGAATATCTCTGGTTCTATCGATCGTAGCGACCTGGGGTTGATTTTAAATGGAAGGTGAGCTCATTTCCCATTGATTTATGGGGTTTAAAATATCAATTTTTTCAAGTACTTATAGGGCCAAAACTGATTTTTCAGAAAATGACCTATAAATATTTGAAAAATTGATTTTAAAAAAATTTGAACCACATAAATCCATGAGAAATGAGCTCACCTTTCATTTGAGATCAACCCCAGATCGCTACAACCGACAGAACCGGAGATATCGCCCGAAAAGTGGATTTTTTCGATTTTCAAAAGGTAAACCCCTTCGAAAGTTGGCCAAAAAAATACATTTTTCCAAAAATTGAAAAAAAAAATTTTGATACATGTTTTCCACCTAAAATTTTCTCAGCTTTCCAATGGAATCATCAGAAAATATCTATCTCGAACCGTTCAATTGGAGTGTCCATTTTACCCCACCTTCCCTAAGCTTCATCAGGTTTTTTTAAAATTATTTCAATTATTATAATTCAGTGACCAAAAAAGCCGAATTCCAACTTATTTATGAACAAATATCAAGATCGAATAAAAATTTATTTAAAAGTCTCACCTCTACACTACTCAATTGCGCCAATTCCTCCAAGTCACTTTGAACTAATTTTGCTTCACTAGCTGATGCAGTTGATGTTGTACGTCTCATTCTTCTACCACCAGGATGTATCCATGTTTCACGTCTCAGTCCACCACTCAAATTATTTGCACCCTCTTTTTCCTTCATTCTGGCACGTTCTTTCCACTCACGTTCCTCCTTGCGTTTACGTTCAGTCGATTCGTACTGTTTCAAATGATAAAAGAAAATTTTTTATTTTTCATTAATTTTTTATAAATTAAATTGTTAAAATGATTTATTTTTTTTTATTAGAAAGAAGAAGGAAAGAAAAATCTATTAAAAAATAACTACGTGAAAATTAATGCGATTCTCTGCATTCCTAAGCCACTAATTTCATGAAATGAATGAATTTCTTACGAAATTTTTTGATTCTAACATTCACTCAAGTATTTTCCTTAGATTTACTTACATAATGCAGATACTGGCAGCAATAAAAAAATTCATAAAGTTGTATTAATAATTAATTTGAAGTGATTTCTTCTCTTTTTGTTTTTTTTTCTTGATATTTCAGTATCGCAAATTTATTTAAACATGAATTTTTCATGATTAGTCCATAAGAATCTCACCTTTTTCCTGTTTTCATCAAATAAAGCGATGAGACTTTCACGAGCCGAGTGAAATGGATTTGATGCCATTAGTGAACGCATGTAGTAGTAAACTGCATCAAGTTTTCGTCTCTGAAATTATGAAGAAAAAAAAAATTAGTTGTTTACATTAGAAATGATTAAACATGTGTCTCGACATAATTAATGAAATTGAATTGAGTGAAAGTTGATGAAAATATTGCAAAAGTTTTATAAATTGTTAAAAATTTCGAAATAATTCATTAATCCTAGACTGCTCCCTCCATTAGAAATTCGCCGGGTTTCACCGTTTTTATTTTTTCATAATCATTTGGCTGAACGTAAAATTCTAAAAAAAATCGAATTTGTTCATTGAAATGTTTAACAAACTATCATATTTTTTAAATTACATATTTTGCAAATTTGATGAAGAAACAAAATGAATTCTAGGACCTGGCGCGAATTTTTCGAATTCTAAATGAAATTGTTTAGAGAGCAACGTTGCCGAAAACTCGATAAATGAGCTCAGCTAGTGTAAAGAGAATTTGGAAACGTTGCAATCAAAAAAAGATGATAGCGAATCTCTCAGGATGGAACCAAAGTATTACACTGAAAAAGCGAAATTCTGGTCTCAAAGAGATGAATTTTGTGCAAATAAATATGAAATGTTCGTTTCAAAAAAGCTAGATCATCTGAGATTGAATGCGAAAGTTTATCAAAATATTGCAAAAGTTTTAGAAATCTAATAATTTATAATAATAATAATCTATATAATAATCCAACGATCTATATCTATATTTATAGGAGATTAGCATATTTATTTGCACGAAATACATCTCTTTGAGACCAGAATTCTTTTTTTTCAGTGTAGTGACGGATTAGGTGACCAGTCTAGGGTTAATTGAAGACCCTGGCTATTCGTACAATCAAGCAACAAATCGTGGATCTTATGTGATTATGTAATACAATGAAAACACGCAATAAGTAGACTTACTTCACATTGTACGAATCTACAAATTTCTGATTAATTTCAAATTGTTTGAAATAAAACTGTTTTTCAATGTTTCAAGTGGCAAAAGAAAGGTTGCCAGACTTCAATTTCAGAGAAATTTCGAGAAAAATTTGGCAAAAATGTTGAATTTACCAAAAAAATCTCACGAAATCTCAAAATCTACAAATCTCCAGATTTCTGGTTAATTATTCAAATTGTTCGAAATTTAAAACTGATTTTTTTTTAAGTGTCTAAATTAGAATAATCAAATACTCACAGCATAATGAGCCAATAGCGCAAGTTGATTGTATGGTCTCCCATGCTTAGGATTGATTTGTTGTGCCTTCAAGTACCACTGCCGCGACTTCCCATAATTAGTAGTTTCATTAGCCTGTTCCTTGTACCTCGCCAGATCCCCCAAAAACAAAAATATCTTCTGCGCACTAATCAACGCAAGTCCAACGAATCCCATTCCCTTAGGCGCCCCCGAAGACGACAAAAAGACATCCAACTTGAACTTATAATTGCTCTCCAAAAGTGCCAAAAGATTTTCAAAATAAGCAGTCCCATCATCAATGATCTTCAGCATGATTTTCTTGCACAGCTCCCTCCCCTCAGGTCCCTCCTTCGGCATGACCTTCCTCAGCATCTCAATAATATTATAAAACAAAATCTTCCAAAAGTGCTGTTCCACATTTTCCGCCTGACAGAACTTCATGTCAGTCTCCAATAAATTCTGAAGACTTTGCTGCAATGAATGTCTCAAAAAAGCGACCCTGTCCCAATTAGCAGTCAACCCCCCAGAACTAAGCAGCCACTGAAGTTCGCGATCCATAGTTTCAATTCCCATAAGAAGACACGGATTCTTAGCTGATCTCAGACTCTCCGAACATGGATCATACCAAGACGGTCTAGAATTCGTTATCTGATCAGCGATATAAGTAGGTGGAGCTCCATCCACTTGCAGACTCTGTTGAAAGTGCGATGGTACATAGGGCCCCGGTGCAAATGACCCTTGACCCGGAGAATCACCCAAAGAGCATCGCGAACCAGGCGAAGGTACAATTTGAATAGGTTTATTCGGATTATTAGGATCAAAAAGCGTTTTCCGGTTTCCTGGACCTTGCTGTCGCTCGTTTCTATTGGACACAGCTGGTGGCGACTGATTCTGCTCCGGAAGCACCAAAACTCCGCCTCTCGCAGGTGAATTAGCTCTTCCCACATTGACATTCGTGTTTAGGGGGGTTCTCTTCCCCTCGTCCGACTCGCATATTGAGATTCGCTTTCCCGTCCTCCAGTTTTCTTCAGTAGGTTCATTCCTCGGCCTCGTAAATCCTCGATCCTTGCTATTTTCCCTGCTTCTATTCATGATATTCCGATTTCCGGGTCTCCTATTATCGAACCTACGAGTTCCATTCTTTTGGTTATTATTGTAACTATCATTTTCACGATTTTGGAGGTTCTTCGTCCTTTCGTGGCTGTTCTCCCTCGTTTTATCCCTCGAATTGCTGCGATCTCCTCGACTTCTTTGTCGAACGCGTTTCTTCTTCAACGAGCGGTTCCTGCTCGGAGTATTAGAACTCTGTCCTGAAACACTCGCATTCTCCCTAAAGCTCGAAATCGACGAACTGCGGCTTAGTTGTTCGTTTTCGAGACGCTCAGACAGTTCCACCTCTTCCGACCAATCGAGAGTGCCCGTTGGCATGTCCGGGAGCGAATAAAACTGTTCGTTCCTACTTTCCGAGCTGTTTTGGGTGTCCTTAAGCGAATCTTGACGCTCGCAATTGTTGTTGGCTTTAGGTGAAGGGGATCTCGGTCTTCTCTGATAGTTTTCGCCACTAGGAAAAGACGGGGGACCCACGTCCATCTTAGAGAGGGACTCCATACTAGTGTACATGGTGCTGTTACTACCACGACGTTCGTAGGAACGCGTCATTAACTCCTGAGACGGTGTATGAGATCGCGAACTTGGAGCTGAATACTGATCTGGAGTTGTTGGACGATGGGTTTGTAGTTCTAGTTCGTCTGGACGTAGACGACCACGTCCTCTTGTACGTATGGGAACGGTATTTGACCATTGAGGGGGTGGTAGGACTGGGGCTGGAAGATTCTGAGGATACTGCGGTTGTTGCTGTTGTTGTTGATGTTGTTGATGTTGTTGTTGTTGTTGTTGTTGTTGTTGTTGTTGTTGTTGTTGATGATGCTGCTGCTGTTGATGATGATGATGATGTGTTTGAGTGTAGAAAATCGTGCTTCTCGATGGATCCCACGTGTCCTCAGGATTCGGCAATGGCAAATCAATGCCATTTTCTGCGAGAAACTTGCGCTGAAGTCGAGGCGGAAGAGTTTCGAGCTTTGATGTTACTTTCGCAAAGTTCTTGCGACCTGATGGAGGCTTTCGAGGGAATTTATCGTAACTTGGCTCGACACTGCGGGTGTCACGGGTTCTTGGGATGTCGTGGTGATTGTGAGAATTGTGGGAGAGTTGATGGGGCGTTGGGGGCTCGGAACCCTGACGGATGTTACGGTGGTGATTTTGGTAGGGTCGTGATTGCGGTGATTCTGGACGCCAGTCTTCGGTTGGGTTTGGCGGGATGTGACGGTTGTGGAAACGCTTTTGGGGATGATCGTTTTGGGGACGATTGGGACGGTTTTGACGGTGGGAACGGTTCGATTGGGTGTCCCAGTCGTCACGGTCTCGCGGACGCTCCCAGTTTGATTGGATTGGTGATCTGTTTAACATAAAGATAATAATGAGGTACATTGTTTAGTTGAATATTGTGGATATTATAGCGTAAGACTATTACAAGCCAATTAGTCAAGCATGCATGATTACACGAGTTACATCACAATCACAAATAATTACATTTTTTTCTGCATTATTCTCATTCAATCGTCAATTTGAAAACAAATAATCTAAGGAAATCCAAGTAGTAGGTTCAAATAATCTATTTTTGTTCTTCATTTTTTTTAAGTTAACATAAATATTCTAATTATTTCGATTTGATAATATTTGTGCTACTCTATCGAAATTGATCAAAATTGAAGAAAAAATAAATTATTCGAACTACTTGGATATTCTTAACTGCATTCAATTGAAAAATAAAAATTTATGACTTTTCATGCATTTTTTTTTTGCAGATGTTTTTATCAAGCAAGTGTTAATTGATCAATTTATAAGTAAATAAGATGGAGGCCATTGGGTAAAACAGCTTTTAGTTCACCTATTAGCTACATCCCGTTCAGCCAATGCCTCCAGCACTTTCTTGGGTACGTACAACTGCTGTTCCGGTTTCTTGTTTCTCCTCCTTGGATCACCATAATGATTCATCTTTCCTTGATCATTATTGTGTCTGTAGTTCAGATGTACATCGTTAAATTTTTCTGCAAGATCGTCCGATGAATTTTGACATTGATTGGTATTGTTGTACTGTGAAACTTTCAATCGGTCTTGCACTGAATTCATTTTTGGCCTTTCGTGATGATAAATTGGACCATCATTTGGATAATCTTCACCGTGACGTCCTGTTTTCTTCAATGGACCACTTCCCGGTGTGTAAAGAAGCTGGGGCCCTCGGGGACCACCTCTTCCACCCATTGAACGATCTCTTTCCAGTTTTGATTCTAAATTATCTGTAAATTTGAGGAATCAACGTATTTTGTTAATAAATAATACATTTTTTATAAGTATACATAGGCAGAAAATTTTTTAGGGAGACCGGGGCAAAATGGGGTACTTTAAAGCACATGCCCCGTAACCCATTTTGCCCCGGTCTCCCCTATAAAAATAAATAATAAATGATAATGGAATTAGCAAAAATCTGAAATAGTTTTTGCAATTTTTTAATTTACTAAATTATTATTTTCAAAAAAAATTAAAAAATTGCACTTATAGTTTTTAGAATTTTCTGCATGTACATATTTTTCATTCTTTTGAAAATCATTTATTTATTAAGAAAAAAATACTAAAAATGGTCAGATCTCTGCTATTTTGAGTATCATAATAATAATTATAACAATAACAAAAATAAGATAAAGTGATTCCACTTTGCACTTCTTTTAGAGAAGAATAAAGCTTTAAAAAAAGGATCTTATGAAAAAAATCTGTATTTCTGTTAAATTCCCATTTTCAAAAATTTATGATTATGATACTGAAAAAAGCAGATATCTGACAATTCTTATTATTTTTTATTTCTTCAATAAATAAATTAATTTTAAAAAAATAAAAAAATACGCTTATGTAAAAAATTTGAAAAACTACAATTGCAAATTTTTTAAATATTCTTTTATAGTAATTTATTTATTTAAAAAAATGTAAAAAATCTTGAAATGTTTGCTAATTTCATTTATAATGAAAATTTGGCTTTAAATCACAATTTAACGATATTTTTTTTACAATTTGCTCACAAATTGAATTTTTTATATTATACTAAACAATTTTTTTTGCATTTAAATTTCGTAATAATTCACTGACACTTGTCACTGATAAATGAAGAATTTTTGACTTTCTACTGAAGCTAATCAATGTATCTCAACTTTCAGTAATAAACAATTCTCATTATTATTATTTTTTTTTCCAAGCACTTTCGATTATATCCAGACTTTATATTGTTTTTGTTTTTTTTTTTCACAAAAATTGAAAACAAATCATTACATTCGATAAGAGTGTTTACATTGTTGTTACCGAAAGCAATTGATTGTGGATATAATTGAATTATCGCAGAATAATTGGAATAATTGAGAATGCAAGGAAAAAAAAATGATGAAATTTTTTTTCTTCACAAAATCAACGACAAAGAATCGACATTGAGATTACTTTTTTAAGGTTAAATCAAAAATTTATTGGAGGTTAGCCTTGGAAATGATTAATAATTGCTCCAAAATAATAAATTATAAAATCACAAAATTGTTATTTTATAAAATTATTTTGAGACTATGAAGTTATTTGAATTGATTAATATCACACAATTATCACTTTTAATTGTTATAAAACCTTGTGAAATTCCTCCCCACTTTCTGCGTCCTTTGTCGTGGTTCGCCATATTGAAAAATAAATATTTTTCATTGTAGAAATGATGCCAGTAGATGGCATTTACGTTCATTTTCTCGAAATTAGAAATAATTTTCATTTTTCTAATATAAAAAATGCACAAATAGATTTTAGAAAAATAGATTAGTTCTTAAAATAGCTCAGATAATATAAAAATAGCTTAGTTTTTTACAATATAAGAATAAATTCTTTACCTGAAATTAGAAATCATTAAATGAAATTATAATTATTTATATTTAATATAAAAAGAAATTCAAATTTGAATAAAACCAGAAGGATTCAAAAATATAAATATGTTATACTGAGAAAACAAAATTCTTGTTTGAAATGGACAAGAAAATTTAATTATAAAAATTTATCTCTGTAATTTCTGTATCTATATATATGGAAATTTTCTAGAATCAAACAAACTTCTTATCAAAAGAATTTTTTTCTCTTAGTATACTAAAATTATCACGCTAACAGTATATAAATCCATTATAGTTCATTAAATATTTGCAAAATTATAAGATAATAAAAAAATGACTATAAAATTTGTATATATCACTCTGTCATTTTCTATATAATGCACAAATGGATTTTATAATATAAAAATAAAAAATAACTCACGTTTTTACAATAAATTCATTACCTGAAATTAAAAATCATTAAATGAAATTATAACTAAATTTAATATTAAAAAAAATTGAAAAGAAATTCAAATTTGAGTAAAAACAGAAGGCAAGAATTAAAGATATATATATGTATGTTACACTGAGAAGAAAAAATTCTTGTTTGAAATTGACAAGAAAATTTCATTATAACAAAATTTATCTCGGTAATTCTTATATCTATATATATCCAAATTTTCTAAAATTAAGCAAACTTCTTATCAAAAGAATTTTTTTCTCTTTAATATATTAAAATTATCACGCTAACTGTATATAAATCCATTATAATTCAATGAATATTTGCAAAATTATAATATAATGGAAAAATGACTGTAAAATTCGAATATATTACTCTATTCCGAATATTTTAAAGTTTTTTTCTTCTATCCTATGTAAATAGATGAATAAAAAAGGCAGTTTTTACTCGAAAACATAAAAATTTTCGAAAAAATGAGAAAAAAGAGCGGCAATCGCCTATTTCAAATTTTTTTAAAAGAAATCAGAAAAATATATAGTTTATATAGTATTTACCATTTGTTAAATGAATAAATAAAACAGTTTTTACTCAAAAACATAAATTTTTTTGAAAAATGAGAAAAGCAGCGGCAATCGCCTATTTCAAATTTTTTTTAAACAAAATAGAAAAATATATAGTTTATATAGTATTTACCATTCGTTGGACATTCCCTATATTTACAAGTGCAAGTGCACATTTCCTAGAAAAGCCCATTGCAAGAGTAAAAAGATTTCTACATTACTAACTTCCACGATCCATCTAACGTTGAACCCTGTAATTACTCGGAATTCAAAAATTCATTAGAACGTCTTCACGGATTCCTGGGAATCTGGATACAGTTAACACAAGGCGCAGGAGCAGTCGATGCTGAGAGTAATCTTGCATCTCTCTGCATCCTGTGTCCACAAAATTTCCCTGAAAATCCTCCTAAACCCCCCTGAGAACCTCTCAGAACCCTTTAAAATAATTCAAAAAAATTTTCATGATATTAAAGAAAAAAACGAAACAAGTGTTGGTGATTTTTAAATTTGGAAATGACGCAAACACAGAATTTGTGAAAGTTTTATCAATGATATTTCATGGTGCTTGACAAATGGATACCACGAAAAACTTCAACAGTTGTCAAATGGTGTCAACAAACAATTAAAAACAAAAAAATGATTAATTAAAATTGTTCAAAACTAAATCACAAAAAAAAACTATAAAAAAAATGCCGAAAACTAATATTGACCTTGACAAATTAATGATAACTTGATATGGATCTGGAGAATTTTTGGACTTCAGAATTAATTAAACGTAATTGGACCAGAGAAGAGTGGGGTGAAATTGATTTTATGATATTTTTAAATTTTTTTTCTTTAACAATTAAGTGAAGTGAGAATTAGAATTGTATTATTAGGTGGGTTCATTACCTGATGCATTTTTGGATAAACAAACCAGCGGGCAGGTCCCATGTTATTGGTGGGTGCAGGAGATATCACGCTGCTACAGCAGCGGTAACTGCATCCTCGATACCGGCTTCAATTCCACTATTAAAAACTCGAGGTACTTAAATTGTAGTTAAGAAATATTTAAATATTCAATTTGATTAGGGTAACACGACCAATAGATGAACACTGACCAAAAGATGGACAGTTTCTATTATCGAGGATTTTCATAAATAAATGAATGATTCTTATACTTTTCACGTCAATTCCTGATTATTACATTCATATAGATTCATAAACTATTTATTACATATCGATTGATCGAAATTTAAAATCATAACACTGCAAATATGCAACTGTCCATCTATTGGGGGTTCAAGTTATTTTCCAGTTTTTCCTTGATTTTCTTTGATTATTTCTACATTATTCAAGTTTAATTGATTTTTAGTCGATTCTCTGTCTATTTTTCTGTACATTATTCCTTTCTGCAACTTTTTAACGTGATTTGCCTATTTTATATGAATAAATAAAGTCTAATATGTCCTTAACCGTCCATCTATTGGTCATGTTACCCTATAAAGTCTCTTCTTTGGTTTGCTTATCAAAAAGATATGGTCACCTTAGAAAGAAAGGGGCGTAAGTGCTACGATTATACACAGCACTTACGCCCTTTTGATTCTAAGGAGAGGATATTTACCTGTTTATTCGCTCTATTCTGAGATTAATTAAATTAATTGAATGGTTCTTCTAGGAGGAAGGAGGGATTTAGGTGGTGGACCCATGATCTCTCCCAATCGATCCAGTAATTGGTCATTCTCCAGGACCGGAGAACAGAGTAGAAATGGACAAAATCAACAAAATTTTCAAAGGGGCATCGTAGAACCCAGACAATCTAATCGTCGTGGTCAACCGACAAACACCATTTCCAAGTAATAAAACTCTTCTATTAGAGGGAAAGTGGGGTAAAATGGATATTTCAATTGAACGGTTCTAGATAGAGATTTCTTGATGATTCTATTGAAAAGTTGAGAAAATTTTAGCTGAAAAACATGTTTCAAAATTGATTTTTTGATGTTTTAGCGAAAATTTCACTTTTTCGATCAAATTTTTAATGATTGAGCTTTTTGAAAATCGAAAAAATTCACTTTCTCGAGTATATGTCTAGTTCTATTGGTCGAAGCGAGTTGGGGTTGATCTTGAATGAAATGTGAGCTCATTTCCCATCGATTTATGCAATTTTAATATTTTTTTAAGTCAATTTTTCAATTACTTATGGCTTATTTCCTGGAAATCTGTGTTTGCTCGTAATCTAATTCAAAAATGGATCATTTTCATTTGAAAATCATGTGAATCGATGGGAAATGAGCTCATCTTTCATTTGAGATGAACTGCAGGTGGCTACGATCGATAGAACCGGAAATATCTCCACAAACATGAATTTTTCAAAAAATGAAAAGATTTTTACCTTCAAATCTTGACCAAAAAAATAGAATTCTTTAAAAATTCAAACAAATTGACTTTTCTATATGATTTCCATCCGAAATTTCCTCATATTTCCAATGAAATCATTAGAAAAACCCTATTTCCATTGATTTCGAGTGATTTTCCTGATATTAAACATCAACACAAAGATATCTCCGTTTTACCCCACCTTTCCCTATCCAACAATTTTCAATGTAAATCACAAGACTCATCAATCATTTTTTTTCACAGCTCTGTAACGAATGCCGGACATTCTCGGAGAGTAATCTCAACTAATCCCAATGTTAATCGTGGGATCTTAGATTTTTCGGAGATGGGTGATGCTGATCTAGCTGGATACAAGCTTCGTTGTGGCGTCTGGATTACCTTCGTCCTTGCCACTGGTTTTGTGTCAATCGCTAAATTTTATTTTGGGAATAGGGTAAGTTAGAATGAGTTTTTAGCGAATATCTCAACATATTTAAAAGATAACATTCCAATTTTTAATAAGCAATTCTAATTAGAAAAGTCATTAACAGCATCAAATTATTATCAAATGACGATTTTCCAATAATTCGATATTGTTAATGACTTTTCCAATATTCCTATAAAAAATTAGAATATCAACCTAAAATAAATGCAAATAAATCCCATAGTTAATTCAAGAGATAGTGAAATTATAGGAATAGCTTTTTTTACAGTCTCCCATTTCCTTGAAAAAAAAGGCTATCACAAAATTTTTAAATTTCAAATCTTCAAATTTTTTAAATTTTTAGATTTTTCAATTTTTCAAATTTTTAAATTTTTCAAATTTTTAAATTTTTCAAATTTTTAAATTTTTCAAATTTTTCAAATTTTTAAATTTTTCAAATCTTAAAATTTTTAAATTTTTGTAGGGATCATGAAATATTAGAAAAAATTAATTTAACAATACTAATTAATTGTCAAATGATCTAGTGTTCATTTGACAATTAATTAGTATTGTTAAATTCATTTTTTCCAACATCCCATGATCCCTTCACAATAATTCACAAACATGGAAATGAAAAACACAATTGATAAGGATTTCCCTTACATTTCAGACAGAACATGGTCTCGACGTTCTAATATTTTGTGGACTTTTGGTGACTCTTCTCATATCCGGTTGCTTTTTCACCCTAACTCGACGTGCACGTAACGTCGAAAGAGGTCCAACTAATCACGAAGAAGTATGTCGTCACAATATTTGCTTCTATACGATTAATCCACCGGAATTGAGACCACAAGTGTCAACATTGAGAGTACCAGTTGTCTCACCAACGCCTCCACCAATCTCTCCATCGCCTCCACCCTATCACATTGCCATTCTCATTCCACCAGCTGATACTTCTGACATTGAGGCACCACCACCCTCTTATGACAAAGCTACAAGACCCACTGAGGCCTCAAGTGTGTCAGAATAATTGTGATTAAAGAAAAAAAAGAAATGAAACATTGGTTAAATTAACAGAGACACAAAAAGAGAACTATATCGGTTCAATGAAAATCGTGAAATATTTTTTTGATTTATTCCATTTAAATTGATCTATCAATTGAAAAAATGTATATAGTAATATTATGCTTTTAAATCATTGAAATTAGGGAGAATCTTTGGAATTTTGAGGTGATTGTACATGAAAAATGTTAATGCACTTTAATTCTCGCTTAATTTAACTGGAAATTAATTTTTTTTTTTTTTTGAAATGTGCCAAATCTTGAATTTCGCGATTTTAATTGAATGCTTCTATATTTTTATTAATTATTAAGTTTTAATCGTTCTGTGAATGGAAATTTCGTTATTCGTTGAAGAAAATTGTGTACAGCTGTCTCAAAATTCCAAAGATTCTGTTAACGAAGAAAAAAACTGAACTTAGAAAAATTAAAAAAACTTGACGATTAAATATTACTTACGATTAGTGCAACGAACTAGGAAAAACAATTTCCTCAATTTTTTAATTTTATTTATTTTCTTAATTCTATGAGGTGATTAGTTAATTATATTGCATAATTAAAACTGTACAGATCCATGTATTATGAGACGAATAAATTTTTTCTTCTTCTGGGATATTTTTTTCCTCAATTATATCTCACTCAAAAATTTTTGATATTTAAATATTTTTTCTTACTCCTTAAAATCTCAGACTCGTTGAATTTCGAAGAGTTTAACGTCTGTATCGTACCAAATTGGTGGCTCAACATTTCGTAGGTAGATTACACCCCACATGTAGGTGCGAAACCAAGCAGTTGTACCAGCATTTGCTTGATATCGACGAATTAAAATTGGATGAGGAACTGGAAGCAGTCCGACTAGAGTTCCATGCTGCAGAAATTTCAAAATCTCACTCTCATCAGTCAATCCCCTGCAACAAAAAAATGTTTATTTTTCATTTTTATTTAAATGCAGCTTAAATCATGGATTCATCCTAATTATGTATACATATTCACATATTCATATATAAGGGAGAACGGGGCAAAATGGGATACGGGGGCATGTGCTCTAAAGTACCCCATTTTGCCCCGGTCTCCCCTATAAATTTTAGTATTTCCATAATTTTTCAAACAAAAGCAATATTGATATACCAGAGATATTATATGGATTTCCTTAGATGCGAAATGCAACTGAAAATCACATTAAATTGCTTAAAAAATGATTAAATAATTATGAAAGTGAATAATTATTGAATAAGTATGGAATCTCAAAATTGGAACTGTGAGAAAAATTTGGAAAAATATGAAATTTACCAAAAATTTCGGAATTTAGAGATTTTTAAGAGTATTTTCGAGATTTTTTAGTGAATTTCAGATTTTTCCGAATTTTTTCTCGCAATTCTTTTGAAATCTAACTCTGGAAACCTTCCTTTGCTCACTTAAAAACATCAAAATCATGAAGAGCAAAAATTTCCACGGTTTCCCCAGACATTTAGAGTTATTATCAAATTTTTAAGCAAAAAAAAAGCTCAATAATTTCAATTGAACAATTCTCACTTGTCAATGCATATTTTCTCGACTTGAGGAACAAGAACTTGAAGTAATCTCATTATTGTTTGTAGTGGTAACTTGGATTTCCACTGATAAACCCATTCACCCGATGGGACCCACTGATTATTCGTATTTACCACTTGTTCGTCAGTAACACGAATTCCGCCTTTCTGCAATAAATAAATCAAAAATAGAAAAAAAAAACCATAAAAATTACAATTTTTAATCAAAATTTCCAAAAAAAAGACTTTATTTAAAAAAAAAAAAAATGTATATTACTCACCGGAACGATAGAATTCTGCTTAGGTTTCTCTTCCTCCTCCTCCTCCTCCTCTTCTTCCTCTTTCCCATTAGCATTATCACTTTTCCCAATATCAACATCAATCGCAGGACTCAAAGGATGTGCGGATTCCTTCTCCGTCATATTTTCGATCCCGGGTGTCTCCAACAAAGTCGCCTTAAGTGTCCCAGGTTCAGCTGGTTGTGCAGGATGTGATCCCTCCATTGTCGTCTCACTGACATTCTCAGTCGAAACACTTGTCGAAGGAATTTGCTTCCTCTGCCTTTTACTCAAAGACTTAGCAATAGTACTGCAGTCGCTCGGTAAATTAGCAAGTGCATGAAAAACCTGGCGTTTTCGTATTATCGTATAAACTAAATTACTATTCCCATCAAATTGATACTGAATGATATTATTAAATATTTCCAACAGAAAAAAGACCAAGTGATGATTCGTAGGAGCTGAGAACAAGAACCAAGGTGTACTGAATGCCTCCAGTAAATGCAGAAGTTTCGTACTAGCTACCATCGACAATGTCTTCAAATACGGCGAAACATTGACGAGAATAGTCAACAAACAATCGAACAGTGGCTGCAGTCTTTGATGTCCAGTAGTTATAATCTTATGAAAAACAGTAACCAAAAGATCCGCATGTGTCCCCGTAAACACTGGAATGTCCATAGGAACAGTAGCTGTATAAGGTTTATTTAATCTGACTCCAAAATTCCTCTCACCGCTCAGTAACAGCAGAATAAAAACCCCAATATGCATCAATCCTACACGTGACTGATCAGCCCTCGAGTCATTCAAATGATACAATATAGGCACAAGTACCTCAAGTACATCTGAACTTTTCAAAACATAGTACAAAAATTTCTTATTATAATCACACATTTTCCAAAAAAATACCAATAATTCTTGATGAAAGTGTACTTTTTTAGTTGAATTTGGTAAATATGTTTGGGTCAATGGATTATTTAACAATCGCGTTATGCCCTTAAGTACAAAATGAAAATCCTCGTCTCTGTGAATTCTGCTGAGATAATTTATGAACAGATTGTCACCACTCAGTCCAGATTCTTCGTTTGTGGCGGTGTCTCCACTTGTGTCGTGATCTAGAGTTACGATTAGGATCTGAAGTGCAACGTCAACTAGGGGCTCTAATGAATCAGTGAAGAGCAGATGATTGTAGGGTACACCAAGGCCAACTGGATTATACGCACAAACGGTATTCAATAATGACGTGAACATTGGTAATGCATGACGATTTTCAGAACTTGTTAAATGTTGAATCCATCTGTTTGGAGTTATTGATAGATCACTGGGTGGATTGTACATTGTTTCGCTGAAGCAGGTGAGTAGTAATTTAAGAAGCTCTGTTCTATTGGCATCGAGTATTGGATAACGTGGTGGTGAATGTGCGAAACCAACGCCAGCCTCCCAAATGTATTCGCAGCTGTCTATTGACTGTAATTCTTCGGCTTTATCGGGTCCAGACTTTCTTCCGGAAGCTACGGTGAAATCTGGACAGAATAGCAGATCGCATATTGCGTTTAAGAGGGAGTGAGCGAGGGGAACACTCTCGTCTTCCTCTTCTTTTCCTGGTAAACTTGACCAGAAAAATCCTTTCCAATCGGAATCCTCGAAGATGTAAGGCAAGACTCGGGTCAACAGTCTGCAACAGTTCAACACTGTTTGGTGCTCTCGCTGGGTTCTGCAGCTATTGTCAACGGCTTTGACGAGCTTCTCAACTGCTTTGTAGCACAATGTTGCTAGGTTTGATGGTGCTTCCTCTCGGAGAATCCTTATTTCAGCAGCTGGGATGAGGGTGAATATGTCTTGGACACTGGAGACGTTTTCGGACCAGAATTGATCCCAGAAATTGTCGTCAGTGGCATCAATTACCTGAAAAAGAAGAAAAATATGGTAATCATAATGAAGATAATTTTATATTGTGCTCTTTCAAAAGGGCAGAGAAAGTCAATTTTTTTTTTTCATTTATTGAATTTTTTTCGATTCAAAAAAAATTTTTAAAAATCGAATCTGCTCCAGATGACGAGAATTGTGCAATAACCCCTTCTATAGCTATAATATCTCTCAATAAAAAGAATCAATACTAATTTTCTCGGTCTTCCACTTTATTTTTGAGATATTCGAAGAAAAAAGCTGATAAAAAAGATATTGATTCATTTAATTTCACAGTTTCGTAATAAAAATAAATAGGTAACTTATTTTTAATTACAGGAAATGAGGAAATTTACTCAATTCATGTTATTTTCATTTTTATAATGATTTTAATTAATTGTAAAATCTGTTTTTCGTGATACTTACTTGAGTTTTTGATGTCAGCTGGACAACAGCCTTTCGAAAGTTGAGTTTAGTGTCTGCGTTACCCATTGTAATGAATTCTTCTAACCAAAATATGTATAGGTTCACTATGTTAAGAAAAGGCTCTTAATTCATGAGGAAAAAATAATTATAATTAAAGTCTTTCAATCGTTGATTATGGAATATAAAAATGTGAAAAGTCAACAATTGCAGAAGCTCGTGGTAGCACGTCGTGGCATTGCCACCTGAAATCCGCTCAATATCCAGTGAAGTAAATTTGACGTTTGGCGTTGCAGTGACGTCAGAATATTAATATCCAGGGACGTCAAACACAGGGGCATGAATGAAGGCAATAGAAGCTTCCACAAGAATGAATTGGTGGAGCCACAATAGTTGCACTCATTTTCACTGTGAAAATTCAATAATTTCGTTTTTTAAAGGATAATAGGGAAATACGATTGGAAAAAAGTTAATTTTTTTCTATGAAATCGTAAATAAAAATGTATACAAGATAAATGTCTCAAAAATGATTTCATCAGTATTTTGAGAATGTTATAAGGAACAAAATGAGCCGTAGAAACAAAAAATTAACTCCATAATGAAAGATTGTTATCTTTTTTTTATTTCTTTAAATCTTTAAAAGTTTAAAGAAATGTAAAAAATGATAACAATTTTTCAATTTTCGACTAATTTTGTGCTTCTAAGGCTTATTTTATTCCTCATTACATTCTTTATAGACTCACTGAATCAAATTTGAGAATTTCATCTTGTATAAGTTATATTCAACGATTTAATACAGAAAAATGACGTTTTATTCGATTAGACCTTCCAAATATCCTTAATTCGAATTTCAAATCGCAAATTTCCCGTTGCGTAATTCGATGGAGGATTCCATGGATTTCCTGAAACAACAATAAATAATGCAATACTGTAAATCGAAAGAGACAGAAAAAATATGATTAGAGCTAGGAATACTTACTCAGTTGTATATTCCTGAACTGCCTGAGAATTTTTCAGGCTCCGATCCACTCATGGACTCTGGGTTTCCACTCATAGACTCTCAGTTGCAATAATTAAGATAATTTTCCAGGCTCCCACACAATCATAGACTATCGATTCCCAGGAAAAAATGTTCAGATCTGATCAGATCAAATTAGATCTGATCAGATCTATTCAGATCTATACATGTTAAAAATTTCCATTTTGTCAGATCTAATTGGATCTAATCAGATCTAATTAGATCTGATCAGATCTAATTTGATCTGATCAGATCTGAACATTTTTTCCTAATTAGATCTGATTAGATACAATCAGATCTAAGTCTGATCAGATCTGTTTAGATCTAACTAGATCTGATTAGATCCAAGTAGATCTGGTCAGATCTAACTAGATCTGATCAGGTCTAATTAGATCTGATTGATTTTATCTAAATTGGGTCATCAGATCTGACCAGATCTAGTTAGATCTGATCAGATCTGAGGAACTCAGATCTAATTAGATCAAATTAGATCTGATCAGATCTAAGAAACTCAGATCTGATTTGATCTGATCAGATCAAATTAGATCTGATCAGAGCGCGCCAATTCCCAGATCTGATCAGATCTAAGGAACTCAGATCTGATTAGATCTGACCAGATCTAATCTGATCTGATCAGATCTGAACATTTTTTCCTGGGTTATAATAATAAAGATCATTTTCCAAGCTCCCATCTAGTCACAACTTCTTGGTTGCAATGATAAAGATCATTTATCTGGCTATAATTCCTAGATTCTCTTGAATGCATAAAGAATTGGCATTCATAGTTAATATCCATATTTAATAAGACAATATGCATATTTAATAAAAAATGTTTTTTCCCAAGTTCTATCCTAAAACTGAATTCTTAATAACCATCGAGTGTAATATTTTTCGATAAAAATTGAGAGTTATTGAGTTCAAATTAAGAGCGAATGTGTATGGAAATTGACAATATAATCCAGATCAGAAAGGGCGGAGAAAGGAAAATAATGGATACTCACTCTTTTTATAAGGAGACATCGCCTGAGAATATGGACCAATGTTCTGGAACATTCACTGGAACCATTCTAATGAGTATTTTCTTGCGAGGAAAAAATGGAATTGTTTGCCTCGTAAAAAAAAAAGAAGAATCCCTGATTTGTCGATTTTGTTTCATTTTTGTCAATATAATATTCCTCCCATTCTTCAATAAATTTATCCAGACGACCATGTTAAACAAATATTATTCTATTTCATTCTCCAATTAAAATAATTGAAAAAATTAAAAATAAATTAAAATAAAATTACAATTAAGATAATTAAAATGATTCTCCCTTCAATTTAATTTTGTTGAATTTGAATGTTTTGTATTTGACTTTAAAAATGCCAGCCATGATTACTGTTATTGGCGGGAAAATACGATCGACCAATCACAGGGCATCATGAGCCCTTTCGAAAAAATTGCGACACAAAAATAAAAAATATCCAATTTCTTCTAACAAATTTGCAATTTCACCCGTTGATATTGATTTAAAAAATTATGTTAAATATTATGTTAATATTTTAAATATATATAGTTTCTTGAGAAATAAAAGGGCGTTAGTGCTATGTATGTGTGTAACAAAGTGGTGCAAGTGTTGTGCTTATAACATAGCACTTACGCCTCTTTGTTTCTCAGAAAACGATATATATTCATGCTGCAACCAGATTTTCCCGCGCAAAAGTTACGATCATAATCCCCACTAGCTTTTTCGTTATCTTATTGTCTCAGAATTAGTCCACAACTCTCGTGCATCACTCGCGAATGTTTTTTAATGATTAAAAGTCATTATAAACTATCACAAAAAATAGATAAATAAATAAATCGCTCGTCACTGCAAGTAACATACGTCGGAACTGACTGAGAAACAAAGTGAGAGTGGCTCTTGCCGCGCCGATTACTCGGCAGTTTGACAACTCGCCGCTTCCCCCTCCCTTCTCCCCTCTCCCCCCTCAGCCCTCCACACCGTAAGAATTGCACATTTTCAATTTTTATGTCTTGAAAATTTGACTAATTTGAGGGAAAATTGAAAAAATTTTACTTTTTTAATAAAAAATGGGAAAAACATTTTTTTTTTTAAGAAAAATCGAACAAGTGCACTTTTTCCTTAAAAAATTGAAAAATTTAATTGTTCAAGAGAAAAATGAAAAAATTTTGTTTGTTTAAAAAAAAATTGATAAACTGCACTTTTTCTTTGAAAAATCGAACTTTTCCTTTAAGAAATTGAACTTTTTCTTTGGAAAATTGCAAAAATTTAACTTTTTCTTTTGAAAATTGCAAAAATTCAAATCTTCCTTGGAGAAATTGAAAAATTTAACTTTTTCTTTGAAAAATTGCAAAAATTTGAATTTTTCTTTGAAAAATTGAAAAATTGAGAAAAAATTTTGTTTGTTTAAAAAAAAATTGCAAAAATTGCATTTTTTTCAAGGAAAAATTAAAGAATTTCGCTTCTTTAAACAATAATTGATAAACTGCACTTTTTCTTTGAAAAATCGAACTTTTCCTTTAAGAAATTGAACTTTTACTTTGGAAAATTGCAAAAATTTAACTTTTCCTATAAAAAATTGAAAAATCTAACTTTTTTCTTGGAAAATCGCAAAAATTTAACTTTTTCTTTGAAAAATTGCAAAAATTCAAATCTTCCTTTGAAAAATTGAAAAATTCAACTTTTTCTTTGGAAAATTGCAGCAATTCGACTTTTTCTTTGAAAAATTGCAAAAATTTAAATTTTTCTTTGAAAAATTGAAAAATTTAACTTTTTCTCTAAAAAATTGAAAAATTTGACTTTCTTCTTGAAAAATTGCCAAAATTTAACTTTTTCAAAGAAAAATGAAGAAATTTCACTTTTTTAATTTTGTTTTCAGTTTGACTACTCAGCGTTTCCCCCACTCTTCTCCTCCTCACACTCGAGAGAGAAATGGTATTACTTCACGTTCAGTGAGCTCTCGTCGAACAGTCACAGACGAGAACTCAGGGTGTCGGTGTTGTGTAAATAATTACAGGTTTTATTTTCACTTATCGTATTTAAAAATGGCAGACGGCGTAAAAAATTACATGTGGTTTCCAGTTATAATTGCATTATCCTATACCATTTATACCAATGATGTTTACAAAGATATAGCATATAAATTAATTACGGGTGATTTTTCAAGTGCTTACGATGCATATTCAAAATATTCCAATGATGTTAATGTAAGAACGGATGGAGCACTTTTTACTAAGGAAGAACTGGAAAAATATAATAATTTGAATGATGGAATGTACTTAGCAATTTTGGGAAATGTTTTTGATGTCACGGAGGGAAAAAAACATTATGGAAAGGGAGAAAATTATCATGGATTTGTTGGTAATTATTATATCAATTAATTTGATTCATTTAATTTATTCAATTTATCTCATTTATTTTATTTATAAAGTTGAAGATTATTTTTTTTCAGATTTTGGAAAATATCTTTGGAGCCATTAGATTTAGGAGAATTTGTCAAGAAACCTTTTTTGTAGAGAATTAAATTTACCACAAAAAATGTCTCTTGACAAATTCCCCTAAAACTCATAGTTTCAGAGATCCTTATGTTTTACTCCGACTATTACTTTAATTATTTAATTTTTTTTTCATTTATAACATTTGAAATCGTTTTTTTTTAGATTTTTACAGATATTTTTGAAGCCATCAGGTTTAGGGAAATTTGTCAAGAAACCTTTTTTGTAGAGAATTAAATTTCCCACAAAAAAGGTCTCTTGACAAATTCCCCTAAACCCAATACTTTCAGAGATCCTTATGTTTTTGCTCCGACTATTTTATTTATTTAATTTATTCAATTTTTTTTCATTCATAAAATAAAAAATGTTTTTTTTTTAGATTTTTGAAAATATCTTTGAAGTCATTAGATTGAGAGGAATTTATCAAGAAACCTTTTTTGTAGGGAATTAAATTCCCCACAAAAAAGGTCTCTTGACGAATTCCCCTAAACCCAATACTTTCAGAGATCCTTATGTTTTGGCTCCGACTATTATTTAATTTATTCAATTCTTCACATTCATAAAATTAAAAATGATTTTTTTGTAGATTTTTAAGAGTATTCTTGAAACCATTAGATTTAGGGGAATTTATCAAGTAACCTTTTTTGTAGAAAATTAAATTTCCTACAAAAAAGGTCTCTTGGAAAATTCCCCTAAACCCAATAGTTTCAGAGATCTTCTATATTTTACTCCAAAAAAATTAATTACTCAAAATATGAGAATTTTTCTAATTTCCTTTGGATTCTCTTATTTCAATTAATAAATTTCAATTTTATTTTGCAGGTCGAGATGCAACACTTGCCTTTATCACTGGTGAATTCACTGAAGACAGCCTAACAGATGATATATCAAGTATAACAGATTCTCAGGCAAAATCAATTGACGGTTGGATAAAATTCTATGTCGAAAAATATGTGTATAAAGGTATAATAATGATATTCGATATCCTGTGTAAAAATTTCTAACTTTCTATTGGGATTTTGTCATTTCAAGGCTAAAAGCTTTCATAATCATCTTACTCTATCTGCGAGAAATTATTTTGAATCTGTAATTAATGAATCATCCGAACGTTTCGACCTATTTTTCAGAATTCTCTCCTATAATTTTCCTGTTTTATTGAGATTTCCAGTAATGTATAAGCATAATAATAATAATAATAATAATAATCATTTCCTCGTGTTTCAGGAAAACTCATTGGCAGATTTTACGACAAAAACGGTGAACCAACGGCTGAATACTATAAATTTAGAAGTAAAGTGGATAGAGCAGAAGAAGCAAAGTCAATGGACGAAGAGAATAAAAGGAAATTTCCACCTTGTAATGTAGAGTGGAAACTTAATTATGGAACCAAATTCTGGTGCACAAAGCAAAGGTCATTACACTATTCAATGCACTCATTTATTTTAATTCAAATTCAAATTCAATTAATTCAGTTATTCAAAAGAAATGATGAAAGTGAATAATTTAATTAGAATTTAATTAGAATCGATTAAAAAATATCGTTGTCTTAGAAACAAAAGGGCGTAAGTGCTATGCGTATACACAGGACTTACGACCCTTTGACTCTAAGGCAAAGATACATTTCTTTTTTTTCAACTTCGTTTTTTCAATTATTGTCTTAAAAAATAATTGAAATAGACAATTTTTTGGAAATGAAAACCATTTTTGTGGAGAATTATTAGAGCCACAAAAAAAAGTCATCACGAAATTTCTTCTATTTCCACTAAATTTCGAGATATTCCATGAAAAAAACAAAAGCTACTGCCTTTTTTTAAAATTAATTGAATTCAAAAGTCAAAAGAAAAGATGAAATTGAATAATTCAATTTGTGAATTGATTGAAAAATGTATTCACTTTTTTTTTAACTTTATTTTTTTCTAAATATCTTGGAAAATAATTGAAAAAGACAATTTCTTGGAAATAAAAACCTTTTTTGCTGGAATTATTACAAAAAAATTTCTATTTCCATTGAATTTCGAAATATTTCATGAAAAATAAAAGCTACTTTTTTTCACTTAATTCCTTAATCAGAATGAAAAATTAATGATTTTTTAATTATGTTGATAGTGGTGGAATTACGAGAGAATGGGAGGGACTTCCCAAACAATACGTCGAGAATCCAGCCAGTGGCCAAAGCAGATGTGCCTGTATTAATTTAGACAGCAGTGATTATCGTGAAAATCAGGGAAATATTAGAGATTACGAAGACTGTTATAATAATGGTGCTATATGTTACGTGAAGGACTAATTTTTTTAAGACTAATAGAAACAATTTTTTTATAATTCACCGAATTTTTTAAAGAAAAATATAAAATTTGAATAAAAACATTCCGATTTTTCTAAAATTGTTTCTTTTAAATTATTTTCATTGTTTTATTTATTTTTTTAAATTATAATTATTAATTCATGAACCCATTAATTAATCAACTCGTCTTAATTCACAGGTCAAAGGTTCAAATCATGAAAAATTGAAATGAATTAATCATTTTCTCCTATTTTTTTTTCATAATTATTATTTATTTCTAGTCATTAAAAAAAATGTCTGATAGAAAAAGAGAAAAAACGACGACACAGTCTTTTATATTATAATACAAATTGCATAAATGCGTTATTCTTAATTGAGAATCACTTTGCAAAAAAAAAAAAACTATTTAATAAGCACTTATTTACATTAAATTTGTGTTTTTGAAAAATTTTCAGCTTTGATTTCATCTAATTTCTTTAAAAATGCCTTCATTGTTACACTGTTTGGCTTTGTTTTAATTTTCGAACCAAATGCACGTTTTATTTTTGCACGTCTCTTTCGTAATTTAGCATCATTAGATCTTGTCTCTTCAAATGGAATTAATCTTCTAAATTTTCGTCCACTTATTACCGTTGAATTTTCACTCATTCCATCAATTTCTTCGTAGATTGTTTCAAGTGTTGTATTTTTATTTCTCTTCCAACTTTTGTCGAGATAGTATTCGTGAATTTCAGTTTCACTTTCCATTGTTGAGTAACTTCTTTTCTTCGGTTTTATGCTGCATCTGTAATCATTAATTAGAGGGAGATGAGATAAAAGGAACGTGGGGGAGTAAAAATCGCTCGAAATCAGTGAAAATGTTTGAGATAGGTTCTTTTTGATGATTCCATTGAAAATCTGAGAAAATTTCAGTTAGAAAACACACGTTAACGGTCATTTTTGATATTTTTTTAAAAACTCGACTTTTTTGGGGAAAAAAAATTTACGTTTTTGACGACAAAAATCGAAAAATTTCAGTTTTTTCAAGATTTCTCGGGTTCTATTGGTCGTAGCGACTTGAGGTTGATCTTGAATGAAAGGTGAGATCATTTGCCATGGATTTATGTGGTTTAAAATGAAAAAATATCAGTTTTTAATGTAGTTATAGGGCAAAAAGTGATATGGGTTTTTTTCATCGAAAAGAAGGGATAAATACCTTAAAAATTGATAATTTTCATTTCAAAAACACATAAATCGATGGCAAATGATCTCACCTTTCTTTTAAGATCGACCCCAAGTCGCTACGACCAATAGAACCGGAGATATCCTCGAAAAAGTGGAAAAAATAGAAAATGGAAAGGGTTTGACCCCCAATTCGTCCCTAAAAAATCAAATTTTTTAAAAATTCAAAAAAATAAATTCTGACACATTTTTCGCGTAAAATTTTCCCAGCCTTTCAATGGAATCAATAACAGAATTCTATCCCAAGTCCTTTACATCTTTCAAAAGAATTCTACAAAAAACCTCTTTTGTAGAGAATTTTTATGATTCAAAAAACAATCTCTCTATAAATCCTTCTAATTCCAATCATTTTTGAGTTATTTCCGAATTATCATGATACTAAAAACAGCAGAAATCTGACAATTTCTATTATTTTAAGTTTTTTCATCAAATAAATTATTTTTGAAAAAAATAAAAAATATGCACACGTAGAAAATTAGAAGAACTCCAAGTGCAAATTATTCAAATATTTTTTTCATAATAAATTATTTGTTCAGAAGAAATCAAAAAAAATTATCAGATGTGTGATAATTTCATTATCATGAATTATCGAGGATTTTCTTTCAATCTCTTCATTCTCTTATTACTCCAATAATTCAATACCTTCTATTGAGCGATTCAGTTGTTTGCGTGATTTTAGGGACTCTCTTTCTCATCGAGTACCTTGGTGTTATTCCACTTCTGTCATTATCGACAGTCAGCATCTCCATGCTGGCTACTACGTCTGGTAAATTTGTACTGCTTTCACTGATTCCACTGGAAAAAAATCATCCAGACATTCATTAAAAATAAAATAAAAAGAATTAAAATCAAAATTAGCACACATCGGACCATTTCTTGGATTTTTTTCAAACAAATAAATCATTATTGAAAAAAATATTTTGAAAAATTGCACTTATAATTTTGGTTTGAATTTCCTACATGTGCATATTTTTTATGGTTTCAAAGAAGAATTTATTCACCAAAAAAATGAGAATAATAAAAATTGTTAGATGTCTACTATTTTCAGTATCATATAAATTATTGTTAAAAAAAATATTGTAAAAAATTGCATCCATAGTTTTTTTAATTTCCCATTTGTGCATATTTCTCATTTTTTTAAAGAATAATTATTTATATGTTGAAAAAAAAGAAAAATCGTCAAATTTCTGCTATTCTCAGTATCATATAAATCATTATTTAAAGAAAAATCTTAAAAAATTAGCATTTATAGATTTTTTAATTTCCCACCTGTACATATTTTTTATTTTTTTAAAAATAATTTATATGTCAAGTAAAAAAAATTAAAAAATGTCAGATTTTCGTTATTTTCAGTATCATATAAATTACCATTTAAAAAAAATCGAAAAAAAATTTGCATTTATAGTTTTTTGAATTTTCCACTAATACATGTTTTTTATTTTTTTCAAATAATCATTTATACGTTGAAAAAAAACGCAAAATCGTCAAATTTCTGCTATTTTCAGTATCACATAAATCATAATTTAAAGAAAAATCTGAAAAAATTAGCATTTATACATTTTTGAATTTCCCACTCGTACAAATTTTCCATTTTTTTAAAAATAATTTATATGTTAACTAAAAAAAATTAAAAAACGTCAGATTTTCGTTATTTTAAGTATCATATAAATTATCATTAAAAAAAAATCTGAAAAAAATTTGCATTTATAGATTTTCAAATTTTCCACCAACACATATTTTTCATTTTTCCAAAAATAATTTATATCTCAGAAAAAAGCTAAAAATCGTCGAATTTTCGCTATTCTTAGAATCATAAAAAAAGCTTCAATTAATAATTTAAAAAAAAAATAGAAAAATAGGTCGAGTATTGACGTTACCTAGCCTCTGCACAGCCTTCTGCCATCATTCTCTCCTCTCTCCCATAAAAAAAAGTCTCTCACAATTGCCAAAGACGTAATTATCGACTCAAAGTTCCCAGAAATTGAGTCTCAATTACCAATAAATTAAATAAATTAATATTCATAGAAAAAAGGTAAATATTTTTTCGTTGATGCTGAAGGCAGCTCTCGTCCCTTTATCCCTTTGCAGAACCTCAACCGAAACTCGCATACAGCCGCGTTTACAAAAACCTTCAAATTTCCCCCAAAAAACGAAATTATTCTTCCTCAATTCTCCATTTTCCCCCAATTCTCCACTTATTTTTCCCAATAATCTGTTGAAAAAAAAAAATTAATTTTCAATTATTTTTCCAGATGAAAAATTGTCTGAAAATGAAATTTACACTGTTGACACATGAAAATAAATAAAAACCTGACAGCAGCGCCAAAATACACGTGACGTATATATAAACAAGTGTTTTTCTAACCTCCAAACACGATTTATTCATATTTTTTTCCTCTTGAAGAAAGAAAATTTGCTAATTGTCATTTGTTTTTTGAATTTTCTTCAGTTGAGAGGAAAAATGGAGACGGTTAGACCGTGTGGATGCAAGGGCATAAGGACATGCTTGATTTGTGAAGAAAAATTCAATATTTCAAAGCCAAATCTGTTTGAGGAATTACAGGTAATTATTATCGTTGACTTGAGAACAAAAAAGGTATAAGTGCTATGTATAAATATAGCACTTACGCCCCTTTGTTTCTAAAGAGACCTATAAAAATACTGAAAAATACTGGAAAAAACAGAAATCTGACAATTTCTATTATTTTTCAATTTTTTTTATTAACAAAATTATTTTTGAAAAAATTTAAAAAAATATGTACATGTAAAAAATTTAGAAAACTACAAGTTCAAATTTTTTAAATATTTTTTTATGATAATTTATTGCTTTTAAAAAAAAATAGAAAAAATTGTTGGATGTATGTCAATTTTATTATCATGTAATTATTAAAATTTTTATGTATTTCACTTGTTTTTTAGTCTAATTTTTTTGCATTTATTTCAGAAACTCGCGAGTTATGTTTATTGTCCTCTCTGTGGCAAAGCGTATCCAGGATGGGATGTCAATATTTTTAGAGAGCATCCTCATCACAAGGGAAAGCCAATTGCTTATCCTGGAGTTTTCATAAAAGTACGAAGCATGAAAAGCTCAATTTTCATTATTATAAAATTTCATCAGACAAATTGATTTTATTCTATCATCAGTTGATTGAAAATATCTCGGAAACTAAGCGAGATAGAGCGATTTTGTCGAAATCCTTTTTTGCAGCTCTCTAGGTTGTCTACAAAAAAGGATTCATGTAAAATCGCTCTATCTCGCTTAGTTTCCGAGATATTTTCAATAAACTGATGAAAAATCAAAAGTAAAATCCATTTTTTCTGAAAATTTCATATTCTCTATATTTTTTTCGGTTTTTGAGAATATCTGGGAAACTAAGCGAGATAGAGCGATTTTGCCGGAATCCTTTTTTGCAGCTCTCAAAATTGTCTACAAAAAAGAATCCATGTAAAATCGCTCTATCTCGCTAAGTTTCCGAGATATTCTCAATAAACTGATGAAAATTCAAAAGTAAAATCCATTTTTTCTGAAAATTCCATATTCTCCAAATTTTCGGCGGTTTTTAAGAATATCTCGGAAACTAAGCGAGATAGGGTAAAATTGAAGAGAACCTTTTTTGTAGATCGGAATGAGACCTCCAAAAAAGGTCTCTACAAATTTCGTCATATCTCCATTATTTTCCGATATATTCATTAAAAACCATTGACCAAAATTTTCTCCAATAAAAATTTGAAAAAATGAAAAAATTCAGAAAAATTAATTAATTAATGACGTATCAGCTAGATTTCCTAACGGACAATGAGGCCAATGATCTACTGAAAGATCTTGATTGCCTGCCTTGGGAGACATCGCAAAGTGGTCGGAGAAAGCAGAATTATGGGCCCAAGTGCAATTTCAAGAAGAAAAAACTGCGATTGGGCGAATTCAATGGTTTTCCAAAAACAACGAAGTTTGTTCAGGACAAATTCAATGAAATTTCGCTATTAAAGGGGTTCAGGACAATTGAACAGTGCAGTCTCGAGTACACTAAGGAAAGAGGAGCTTCCATTGATCCACACATTGACGATTGTTGGATTTGGGGAGAGAGAATTGTTACTGTAAATGTTTCAGGCGACTCTGTTCTCACTATGACGAGGTGAGAATTTTTCTGCAAAGATTCTTCAAGCATTCATCGAGCTTTTTTATTAATTATAGGGTGAAAGTACCAGTTTTGGTCACCTTTGCACTTTTTTTGGCCACTCCAAAACTAAAATTAATTTTTAAAAAATTCTTGAATAAAAATGATATTTTTACTGAATTTTGAAACCTTCATAATTACAAAAATCGAATTGATAATGTTATTGTACTTATATAAAATGATTTATATTCGAATTTGGATATGAAGTAGCTAAAAAAGGCACAGTGGCCACAAATGGTATTTTTACCCTATTCATAATTAATATTATTAATTCGGTGATTCGGTATCATTTAATAAGGTATCATGGAAATAAATCGAGATACAATCTTCAAGACGTTCCAACGTATCAGCCAGTTGTTGATGAGAATTATGAGGTCGATGAGAATGTTGGGGACATTGTTGTGAGACTGCCAATGCCAGAAAAATCGCTGATGATTCTTTATGGACCCTCAAGGTGATTTAAATAATAATTTATTTTTTAATAATTTTTTTTTGTTATTCCTCCATAAAAATATCTCTCAAAAGCTGAAATTACAGATAATTTCTCTATTTATTGTCTATTTCATTGCTATCTGTTCTTTTTTATTCAATTATTTCACATTTCAGTTCATTTTAAGGATGATTGGGAGGTAAAATTGGAAAAAAACTTCAATTTTTGTTTAAAATCGTTAATAACAATTTATAAAAGATGAAATTCTCAAATCTGATTCAATGGATTTGTGAAGAATGTAATGGGGAATCAAATAAGCCCGCGAAACAAAAAATTAATTGAAAATTGAAAAATTTTCATTATTTTTACATTTCTTTAAATCTCGAAAAATTTGAAAAAATGTAAAAAATAATGAAAATTTCTCGATTTTCAGTTATTTTTTTGTTTCTAAGGCTTATTTTGTTCCTCATTATATTCTTTACAGATTCACTGAATCAGATTTGACAATTTCATCTTGTATAAATTGTTATTAACTAATTCATACATAAATTTAACTTTTTTCCGATTCTACCTCCGAATTATCCTTTTTAAATAATTTTTTCTTATTTTTTCATGAAAATTTTCCTGAAAAAAAACTTTTAGAGATAATTTTTCTATCTTTTTCTATTCAATTGCCATTTATCCTTCTTTATTCAATTAATTTACATTTCATAAAAAAAAAAAAAAAAAAATTACATTTCACTTCATTTTAATACGTAAGGCGTAAAAATTCTCTACTAGAGTTTCTTGATGTCTCCACTAGAATTAATGATTTTCTTTTTGCAGATATGAATGGGAGCACTTGGTATTCCGTGAAGACATTGATTCTCGTCGAGTATGTCTCGCCTATCGAGAATTTACACCCCCATATTTACCACCAGGTGATCGTAGCAATGAAGCTACTGAAATTCTCCGACGAGCTGAAAACTTTTGGTAATTCCCCTTAAACTAAAAATTAACTCTTAAGACAAAAAAAAAGGATGTTACATGTTTATGAATAAAGAAGAATTAATTCATAAATTTAAGAATATTTATTCAAAAACATAGAAATTACAATACTAATTTGACTCTATTATTTTTTTTTTATATTTAAAAAAACAGCTGCTTACTTTTCTCATATCATTTTATCACGATTATTTTTAGAATTACAGGCACAATTCATTTATTTATTTATTTATTTAATTAATTAGAGAAGAAAAAGAAAATAATTAAGTACTTTTTTTTTATCATACTTATGGCTTCAAGATAACGAGAAAAAAAAAATAATAATATAATTTATTTTAACTCTTGGTTGAGGTTTTAAGAGGATCTGAAGATTGCATGTAAACTACAGGAAATGTAATGAATGGATCATTTTTTCCAAGTGGCTGGTATCCGTCAACGAGACTCTGGCGTAATTCCCATTTTTGCTTTTCTCGTTCTGTCTTTTGGCGGCGAATTGCACGTCCAAGAGTGCAGGCAAACATGATTCCAGTGAACTGCAAATGAAAAAGATGCAGAATAAAATATACATTCATTAAGGGGTTGATTTTGGTATTTTTTACTATGAAAATTACGAGAAATGGATGGAAATATCGGAGATAGATTTTTTCTGATGATTCCATTGGAAAGATGAGGAAATTTCCCATGAAAATCATATGTCAGAAGTTTTTTTTTTGAATTTTTCAAAAATTTCATTTTTCGCGCGAGATTTGAAGGTGAAAGTCTTCTGTTTTTGAAAAATTTCAGGTTTTCGAGAATATCTCTGGTTCTATTGATCGTAGCGACCTGGGGTTGATCTTAAATGAAAGGTGAGCTCATTTCCCATCGATTTATGGGGTTTAAAAAGAAAAATATCAATTTTTTCAAGTACTTATAGGGCAAAAACTGATTTTTCAGAAAATGACCTATAAATATTTGAAAAATTGATTTAAAAAAAATTTGAACCACATAAATCGATGAGAAATGAGCTCACTTTTCATTTGAGATCAACCCCAGGTCGCTACGACCAACAGAACCGGAGATATCGCCGAAAAAGTGAATTTTTTCGATTTTCAAAAGAAAAACCCCTTCTAAACTTGGCCAAAAAAGTAAATTTTTCAAAAATTGAACAAAAAAATTTTGACCCATGCTTTCCACCTAAAATTTCCTCAGCTTTTCAATGAAATCCTCAGAAAATTTCTATCTCGAACCATTCAATTGGATTATCCATTTTACCCCACCTACCCCTATACCACGTTTTTTTCTAGGGCGACAATATTTCCCTTTAAATTTTCATTTAAAAAAATTGGAAAAACCAATACTCACTTGAATGAGTGCAATAGCAATTGCGCCAGTTCCCAAATTAAGTGCACTTCTCTCAACAATCATAACTAAACGGCCGATACATCCATCCTGATAAACTCCAGCACAAACTGTATTGTTATCACCAGTAATACTTGTCCAGGCGCAACACGAATCTGGGAAAGCATAGTCTGCATTTTGTAAGGGCCAATCGATCTCTTTCCAATCGGCACTACCACTGTATCCGCAGCATCTCAACTAAGGAAAAAATAAGTGAGATAAATTATATTGTTAAAAATATCGTGGTTCTAGAGAGAAAAGGACGTAACAATATAGGAAAAGTGTATCATTTACGCCCTTTTCACTCTCGGACAACGATATGATTCCTAAAAATAGCGGAGATGCGATAATTCTTATCATTTTGTCATCTTAGAGGAGAAAAAGGGCGTAAATAAGACAGGCTCCCCATCTTGTTATGCTTTTTTCAATCTAGGACCATGATTTTCATTTTTTCTAACAAATAAATTATTTTTAAAAAATTAAAAAAAAATATGCAAATGTAAAAAATTCGAAAAAATACATGTGCGAATTTTTTAAATATTTTTTTTGTAATTAATGTATTTGTTTAAAAGAAATGCTAGAAAAATTAGAAGATTTGTGCTAGTTTCATTATCATATCATCACCTTAGAAACAAAGGGGCGTAAGTGCTATGCTTATACACAGGACTTACGCCCCTTTAACTCTAAGGTGACGATATTAAATATTAAAATTGGAAAGAATGTGATTACTTAATTCTAAAAATAAATATAAAATCTATTTTTTAAAAATATATCTATATATGTTAAATTTACCCTGGACTGCATGAAATCAACGGCAGCTGTTTTTTCATAATCATATCCGTATCTCTGCATTGTTGCATTAACTTTATCAACAAGAAGGCTCTTAATTCCATCTTGCAGTGCGTAAGCGGAAATAGCAGCTGCTACTTCAAGAATAAGTACAACAGAAAGAGAAACTGCGAACTGAAAATTAAATGCAGAGGTGTATTCATCACAATTCATGAATTTTTTTAAAAGAATTTTGCATTTTTTTGAGTGAAGAAAATATACTCACAACAAGTACCATGCAGGTACTCTCTTTGATAGCTCCGCAGCATCCGAAGAAGGCAATTACGAACACCAGTCCTCCAATAACAATCAGAAGAGTAGCAGGTGAGAAGTAACTTGGATCCAGGAAGTCTCTGAAGTCTTCGTAAACGGCGTAAATTGTTGTGCCAACGGATATTATCATTACGCCAGTTAACTGCAACATTTCATCAAAGATTAATGGTCATTAATTGATTGAATCCATCATTAATCAATGAAATTCATGAGCATTAATTGATTAAATCCATCATTAATCGATGGAATTCATGGAAATTGATTGATTAAATCCATTATTAATTAATTAAATTCATGGGCATTAATTGATTAAATCCATCATTAATCAATGGAATTCATGGGCATTAATTAATTAAATCGATCATTAATCAATGAAATTCATGGGCATTAATGGATTAAATCCATCATTAATCAATGAGATTCATGGGCATTAATTGATTAAATCCATCATTAATCAATGGAATTTATGGGCATTAATCGATTAAATCCATCATTAATCAATGAAATTCATGGGTATTAATTGATTAAATCCATCATTAATTAATGAAATTCATGGGTATTATTTGATAAAAAATCCATGATTAATCAATGAAATTCATGGACATTAATTAATTGACACCATCATTAATCAATTTAATTCACGGACATTAATTGATTAAATTCATTATTAATCAATGAAATTCATGGACCTTAATTGATTAAGTCCAGCATTAATCGATGAAATTTATGAGCATTAATCGATTAAATCCATCATTAATCAATGAAATTCATGGACATTAATTGATTAAATCCATCATTAATCAATTAAATTCACGGACATTAATTGATTAAATCCATCATTAATCAATGAAATTCATAGACATGAATTGATTAAATCCTTTATTAATCAATGAAATTCATGGAAATTAATCGATCAAATCCATCATTAATCAATGAAAATTATGGGCATTAATTGATTAAATCCTTTATTAATCGATGAAATTCATGGGTATTAATTGATTAAATCCATTATTAATCAATCAAATTCATGGACATTAATAGATTGAATCCATCATTAATTAATGCAATTCAGGAATTAATTATGATGATGAAATGAGCACACATTCCACTATTTTTTGCCTTTTTTCAAAAAAATCATTATTTAAAAAATATTTAAAAAATCTTTAAAAAAATTTGCACTTGTAGTTTCTTCCAAGTTTTTGCACATCCATATTTTTTGTTCATTTTTTAAATAATTTATTCATTAAAAACATGAAAATAAGAAGAATTTTCAAATTTCTGCTATTTTCAGTTTCCTAATCAATTCTTATCTGATTCTTGTAAAAGGATCTCGAAAACTATCACCTCTACGAGAATTTGTCAAGAGACCTTTTTTGTAGGCCACAAAATTCTCTACAAAAAAGGTTTCTTTCAAAAATTCCCTAAACCCCCTCATTTCCAAGATATCTTTTAAATAATCTAAAAAAATCACCTCGTCCCCATTAAAATCAAAGAAAAAGAAAATTCTCAAGTCATTCAAAGTAATTCGCAGAAAAATTAACTTGAGGACAATGAGTAGTACAGTAAATCAATCACATTTTGTTATCATATCATAAACGATAAGGAACATGAAAAATAAGCGATAACAAGTTTCTTTTGTTGAAACAAACGTCGAAAAAAAAAATGAAGAAATCGATTCACGAGTTAATTTATTAACTTCATATTAATTCGACGCTTTTTTTTTTTCTTTTTTAATGGAATATAAGTATTGTATTGACCGTGTGACCAGGGCTGCGTGTCTTTTGCATTATTGACCGTACTATTTTCCCCCTTCGAGGTCACAAATACCCCCTTGCTGCTTGTGTTTTGATGAACACTGACCTTACCAACGACCTCCGGGCTCTCTTCTATCTATTTCCCCAACTGATTAAAAAAGAAGTGTTCATGAAATACATGAATTTCCAAAGCCCTGATAATTCCTATCGAAATCAATGGAATATTACTATTTATTTCGTGATAATGAATAAAGCGCGCGTCTGACAATTTTTCGAATTTTAATTTTTAAACAAATAAATCGATTCAAAAAAAATATTTAACAAATTTATTCCTCTAGTTTTTTGAATTTTCTATATGTGCTCATTTTTTTAAAATAATTTTTTTATTAATAAAGGAAGAAACATAGAAAATTGTTAATTTTTTGAATTTCTTTAAACAAATTAATTGATATCAATAAAAAAAATTTTTAAATTTGCTTTTTTGGTTTTTTGAATTTTTTGTATGTGTTCATTTTTTTTAAATTTTATTATTTATTTAAAAAAAAACAAAAAATTGTCAATTTAAACATTTTTTTTAAAACAAATTAAGTGATATTAAAAAAATATTTAAAAAAATTTACTCTTATAGTTTTTTTGAATTTTTTATGTGTACTCTTTTTTTTAATCATTTATTCATTTAAAAAAAAAACATTAAAAATTGTCAATTTTTGGAATTTCTTTAAACAAATTAATTGATATAAAAGAAATATTTAAAGAAAATTCCTTCTTATAGTGTTTTTAAATTTTTTATGTGTATTCTTTTTTTTTAAATAATTTATTTATTAAAAAAAAAGAACATTAAAAATTATCAGATATCAGTTATTTTTAGTATCATTTTTTATTTATTTCCGAGTAATAGCCTATCAGCTCTTTTTATTAATGAGCCTCCCCCCCCCCCCCCTTACCCCCTCCCCTCCCTCCAGTAATCAAATCTCCTATAATTAATGAAATTTTATCAAAAAGATCGAAATTAACAAAAAAATCAACGAAATGATATTATAAATGATAGAAATTAACAGAAAAATTGAAGAAATAATTTATTTTCATAATTTTCAAACGTTTCTTCCTTCTTCCCGAAGACATTAAATCCATAAATTATTATCGCGCGCTTTTTTAAAAAATATTTCTGCATTCTTTTCAAATGAATAAGTCGTCAGGACTAAATCGCTTTAAAAACAAATGTAGTAGGGGGGAAAAAACCTTGTAAAACATCGATTCCATATTCAAATCGGTTAATTATCCCGCCAAAAACGCAACCCTGTCCCTGCAAATTTCCGGGAATCCCCGAGGAATCGCCTCCGCCATCTGTTCCAAACAATTCAATGAAAAAAGCAAAAAAAAGCCTTGATAAAAAGAAGAATAGGGTGAATTTGCGTAGGGAACTCCCTAAATTACAGGTTTTGCTCCCTTTTTTGTGGCTTTAATAATTAATTCCTCGTGTCCTTCGTGCGCAAAGAATTTCCTCCCCCTTAGGGTCCGATGACGTCACTGGATCATGATAAAAAGGCGATGAAAAAGGGGAGATGGAAAATTTTTCTATTAAAAGAGGCGAATTAAATTTTTTTTAATTTAAATATTTCATGTGGATGAAGTGGAATGAATTAAATTAAGAATTCAAACGAACCACGAAGAGCGAATTAACTGCGCAGAGAAGATACTTGATGCATCTTAGGCCAACATCAAGATGGGTCGCCGCCATATTGGCTCCCTTTTCTCCTTTTTGACGCTGGATTTGCCGAAGAATCGCCACTTCTTCAGGTTCTATAATATTTTACCCCTTTTTCTTGATTTATTTGCAATAATAACACTGCGAAAAAATAACAGCAAGGCTAATTTTTTTTATTATTTTTTTTAGGTGCAGCAAACTACGTGGATACTTGGCAGAAGTTGAACTACGTATCAGGTGGTCACACCTGATAATGAGACACACGAGAATGTACGACAGGCACGACGACAATACACGAAGTGTGTGTATGATATGATGTATTGGAAAAAAGAAAAAAAGAGGGGAAACACAACAGTGCCGGGTTTATAGGGGAGAATGAGGCAAAATGGACCTCTGTAACTATATAATTAAGGATTTTTTTTTCGTTGTTAAGGACTCGATGAAAAGCTCTGAAAAAAATTTGAAAAAATACTCCAATATGACTTCATTGTTGTATAATTTTTTCAAATTTTTTGCTAAAGCTGCCTATTCTCGAAAAAATCAAAAATTATTTTAACAAACTGGTCCATTTTTCCCCACTTTCCCCTATATATAAAACTTGACAAAACACAATTTGTTATTTACAGATTATTTTCATGAAATTCTTCCTTATTCGTCGTTGGATATCTCTTTTCTTTATCTGTCTTTATTTCTCTGTCTCTTTCTCTGTTTCTCTCGAGATTTGTTGGGAAACAGCGATTGATGAGAATTAGTCATTGATGGACTGACGTCACGAGAGATAAAAACACTGGATTTTATGAAGAGATACTTTAGATGTTAAGATGTATAAAATGATAATTTTTTTTCGCTTTTTTTGAGAATTTCCAGAAAAAGATTGGAGATAGGTGGTTTTAGGGGGGGGGGGGGGGGGTGATTTTTGAATGAGATGAAATTCTCTAAAAAAAGGAACTTTCCATAAATTTTCCATAAAAAAAGACAATAATTTTCATATTTTTAATCAGAAATTCTTATTTATTTATATTTAAATTACAATCCCAATTTTTTTTGGATTTTTCATGAACTCATATAAAGTTGATTTCTTATGAATCGAAGATTTAACAAATTATGAAGATCATTAGTTGATCTTCTGAGTGAATAAAAAATGAATTTTCAAACTTTTATACAGAAAACGTGATTTTTTTTTTAAACTGTCTCCTCATATCGGTTCTTTCTGAGGATATCAACTTAGATTTTTACGTAAGGACGTAATATTTGCACACAAGAATACACTTAGATAATTTCAAAATGTTTTTACACAAAATTCAGCTCGACCCTGCTCATTTTCTTCCTTAAAACTATGTTTTTTTTTCATTTAATTCAAACAGTCTCGTAGCTGTTTTTGATGGTCCTTGCCAAGTAGATGGAGAACCAGATACCAATGGCCTAAAAAACAAAGAGAATTGAAATGAGATGAAAAAAATAAATTAGAGAAACGGTTAAGGTAGTATCCCAGTGAACTCGAGTGCAGTTAACTCCTTATTTTTTTGATGCCGTATCAAAGATGACATTTTTTCACATTTTTCTGAATTTTTTCATAATTTTTGCCCGTCCAGTTTACGAGATATGAATTATCAAAGTTACTGAAAATAGCAGTGATGGGAATGAAACGCCCTAAATCGAACAGAAATAACGAAATTACTAAAAACCCACACAATTGACCCATTATTTAAAAACAATTGGCGAAGAGAACAGCATTTTAACTAAATAATAGAAGAAAAAAATATTCAATTCACCGTATAGTTATTGAGAAATTTTAATTAGAAGGTAGTCGTAACTATTTGCCTCTCTGTCTATCTCATGCATGTGATAGGAGATTGATGTAAAAAAAATTCGAAAAAAAAAAATTATATTCACAAGCTGAAGATATGACTTTCGAATGGTTTAATCACTTTTTCGGGTAAACTAAAGCACGTTTTCCCAAATTATCAGCAATTAATTGAAAACTAACTTGCAAATCATCATTTTTTCTGTTTCGTCTACCGTACTCTGGGATACTACCTGGTAAACCGGGATTATTATTATTATTATTATTATAGGGGACAGTAGGGCAAAATGGACCTAGAAGATGAGATGACTCGAGAATTTTTTAAAAAGCAGCGGTTGTTTCAAAAAATCTGAAAAAATTCACAAACAATATAGACATGTTGGAGGATTTTCTCAAATTTTTTTAGATTTTTTCGTCAAGTCCTTCATTCCGAAAAAAATTATTTAATCATGTTACAATGAGGGTCCATTTTGCCCCACTCTCCCCTATAAGAAAAACGAAAAGCCATACTGCAGAGAAATCGATAACTTATTTAGGATATCTGTGGTATAATGAATTGCCAGAAAGCGGTAAAGCCGAAAACCGACTGAATATATTTAAAAAATTGTTGAGAAATTACGTTAAACAGAATTGTAATATATGAAATTTAGATGTTATACTAGAAGAGATATCAGAATAACCAATGCAGAGACAATTATTTATATGACTTGTGTATCAAATAGCATATTTGCTAAATTAACAAATAAAGAACATTATATTATTATTATTACCTGGACAAATGCAATACCAAGACCAGCACCACCAAGCTGCACAGCATGAGCTTTGATAACGTGTCCAAAGGTTGATAAACATCCATGCGGATATTTGTTCTCAGAATCCATTGTACAAGTAGCATTACCAATTGCTCCATAAACCTGACTACAGCATGACATTGGCAGACCAGTTATATCGCCGAACTGCTTCCAATCAGTTGCATTAACTGTACCGCAGCACTTGAACTGCATGGAAAATTCAAAAAATTGGTAATTAAATAAATACATTATCTTCAAAATTAACAAGTACAATAAAAAATGCATTTTTTTTCAGAAAATTCTAGAAATACCTTGATATAATCAGACAAAAAAATCGCCATACATACTATATATGAGGTATTCCACGTGAAAACGGCGGACTTTTTCCCTGACCCCTGCCAATTCGGTTCAGTTTTTTTTGTATGATTATATCAAGTTCAAGAGACACCCCAAAATTTTTTCAGATTTTTCTACATATCCCTTGTTGAGGAAAAAAATTTTTTACCTAAAAAAAAAACGCCCAAATTTAAAAATCTGAAAAAATTCCCAAAAATACGTAATTATATGTAGAAATTTTCAAGCCATCGTCCAGAGTGGAAGTACAATTTCTTCTGTGTTTAACGAGCCATTAATGTTCAAATAATTTTGCAGAATTCGAGAAAAATTCACTTTGGGTAAATAATTGAATCCTTTGACTCACTGATAGATTTTTTGGGGGACAAAGGACCCGGATATATAAAAATTCTAGAAATAACTTACATCTTCCTGCAAATGATCCCAAACTATCGTTATCTCCCGGCTTGTGTTGTAATCCTGCATTGTGTGTTGCATTTTAGTTCGCATCGCATCAGCAGCATCGTCCCTCAACACGTAACCAGAAATACCGGCAGCAAGTTCCAAAATGAAGATAAGAACCATCAAACAAGTAAACTAAAGAGAAAAAATGACCATTTTTTATAGATTGGTTGTGCTGAGAATTTATGTGCAGGCTTTAATTTTACCGTGAGTATCATGCAGTAGTTTTCTCGAACAGCTCCGCAGCAGCCGAAGAATGCAATCAAGAAGATGATTGAACCAATGGCGATCAATAGAGATGGAACTGAGAAGAATTTATTGTCCAAGAAGTGCTGATAATCACTGTAAACTGCATGAATTGTAGCACCGATTGAGAGAAGTATAACTCCGGTTATCTGTAAGTAGTTTAGATGAGTTCTTGAGCTTTTTTTACTTGAGCAGATTTTTATTGACATGGATCATCTTTACATAACAGCAATATTGACAATTACACAGAGAAAAATGTTTTCTTAATTTAAGAATGTGCAGTCACTTAATTTAAGAATGTGCAGGCTACTTAAATTAAGTGAATTTCTCACTTAAATCAAGTGACTTTTTCTTTCTTAATTCAAGAAAGTAAAACTCACTTAAATCAAGTGCATTGTCTCACTTAAATCAAGTAACTTTTTCTTTCTTAATTTAAGAAAGTAAAAGTCACTTAAATTAAGTGACTTTTCTCACTTAAATCAAGTGACTTTTTCTTTCTTAATTTAAGAAAGTGAAACTCACTTAAATCAAGTGCATTTTTTCACTTAAATCAAGTGACTTTTCTCACTTAAATCAAGTAACTTTTTCTTTCTTGATTTAAGAAAGTAAAAGTCACTTAAATTAAGTGACTTTTCTCACTTAAATCAAGTGACTCTTTCTTTCTTAATTTAAGAAAGTAAAAGTCACTTAAATTGAGTGACTTTTCTCACTTGAATCAAGTGACTTTTTCATTCTTAATTTAAGAAAGTGAAACTCACTTAAATCAAGCGACTTTTTCTTTCTTAATTTAAGTGACCTGCACATTCTTCAATTAAGTGACTGCAAATTCCTAAATTAAGAAAACATTTTTCTCTGTGTAATAGGTAATTGCACAATGAATACAGGATGTTTGGAGGGATATTGTTACCACCCGGAGGCTTCTACATATATATCTGAAGGCTATTGATGAATCATCACCTTAGAAACAAAGTGGCGTAAGTGCTATGGATAAGGATATGAATATACCATGAATTTATCCGAATCCTGTTCTTGATTTAGATTTTGATTTTGATTTAGATCCTGATCCTGAATATACCATGAATTCTCTGCTGACCTTAAAAGTGGCATGAGTGCTATATATAAGCATAGCACTTACGCCACTTTGTTCCTAAGACGACGATATAATACTTGAGAAGCCATTGGGGAGCATCAAATGAGAAATAAGGAAAAGCGCTAAAAAATCTCCAATTCATGATGAGTGAGTAGTGAATTAATGGTGGTTTTTTGATCATCTGGATAAAATATGGAAGTTTGAGCGTTTAAGAAGGTGATTGGATTGCAGTGCGAGGCTTTCAGAAAAATCATGAGTGAAGTTACATATATGAGTACAGTAGAGACTCTGTAATATTGAGATTCATTAGCAATCGGATTCATTTCCATGTTGTTGACCATCTATTTGAAGTATCATGAGAAATTGGAAGGTTTCTTCAAAATGAAAATGCTAAAAGATTGTCGATTTGCGACATTTCGCTTTTACTCTAAGTTTCATCAGGCTCTTGACATTATTAGTATCTCGTTAAATTAATACTACAATAGTTCATGCTGAGAACCAACAACATTGCAAATTAATTGAATAAACTATAAATACACACTCAATTATTTGTTGTTGCACTTTTTCTTGACGACTCCCCGCTCTGGGGTGCAATAAAAAATAATTGAGTGTGTATTTATAAATGTATTTAATTAATTTGCAATGTTGGTTGGTTCTCAACATGAACAAGTGTAGTATTAATTTGACGCGATACTAATAATGTCAAGAGCCTGATGAAGCTTGAAATTATAAGCGTAACTTCGCAAATTGACAATATTTTAGTATTGTTATTTTAAAAAAGAACCTTCCAATGTCCAATGATACTTTAAATAAATTGAGATTCATATCAATGAATATGATCCATTGAGTGCAGGAGCATCAACATTCACAGAATTACCCAAATGGATAAGAGACAAAAAAGCTGTAATTAATGTGCAGAATAAGGACGATGAATAATAAGAAGTTAATAAGCTAAGAAGTTATTAAGAAGATCTATGTTTGATATTTCACGAAGCGTTTGGATGAAAGTGGAGTGACATGTGCTCCTGATGATTCGCAAGAATTCGTTTTGGGAGATCTGGAGTTTCGCTAATGAAATCATTAAACATTCATTTTTCATTTTCCTTCATTTTAATGCCTCAAGTCGAAGAATCCATTCATTTCCCGCCTTTTTTTTAAATTGAATTTCCCCCATAATTTCCTGTCATTCTTCATAATCCGCCCAGCAACAAGTTTCCAATGCCTCTATGAATACGAGAAAAAAAAAGTTCAAATAATAGTTTCATTCTCTATTCTGTCATTGAAAGCTCTTATTGCACCTGTGATAGAAACAAACATCTGTGCAAATTGTGTCTTCCACGTTTGCATTATGTCACATTGCATCACTTGAAGGGCTTCCCACACTCTCCCTGAAGACTATCAACACGTTAACGTCATGACACATTTATTATTATTTTTTTAAAAATTATATTTCATCTATTTCTTCTCTAAATATTCATGAAATTACGAAACTCCAGTTTAACATCAGTTATTAGGGCAATATCTCGGAATCTAAGCGAGATAGAGCGATTGTCATGGAGACCTTTTTTGTAGAGGAGAATGAAAGCTACAAAAAACGTTTCTGTAAGAACCTCGTATCTCTCTTCGCCTTTTAGATAAATCGGGAAAATGGAAGATATCGATAATTCATGATAACGAAAATCTGAAAATTATATAGATAATCATTTTTCCGTAATCATTAAATGAATAGCTGATAATGATTCAATGATAATATTTGGAGTATTGAGAAAATCATAAAATTTCATCGACTTTGAGTCTTGTAATACAAAATATTAATTGCGAAGTGTGAGCTGCGGTGTCCGAGCGGTTAAGGAGATGGACTTGAAATCCATTGGGTTCTACCCGCACAGGTTCGAATCCTGTCCGCAGCGATTTTTTTTTCACTCATTCTTCCATATTAAATGATATCAATCGAACCAATCACAGCTAACTTGATAAAGTTCTGTTTTTATCATAAATAAATTATAAAAAAATCGTTGAATAAACGGGAATTAACGTTTTTTATCAAAAAATACATGTTATTGATAACACGTAGTCGAGTGAGTCACGCTCAACCCAGAGATTTCGATTTCAAGAGCCAATAGAAACACGGAATCCACCAGATTGAACCCGGAAACCCCCGAAAATTCAGTGAAAACCAAAAAAAAATCTCATTTTTTTCCCGCGAAAAATTCAAATGCCTTTTACTCTCAATTTTCCATTTTTTTAAGTGGAAAATTCCTCAGAAAATCGCTTTAAACAATTTTTTTCCATTAAAATTATCAATTTCACGAGATTGCGCAATATTTACCCGTCACACACTAATTCAAAATAAATTCCCCCTAATCCAAGATAAACAATCTCCTTTGATTCGCCTTCTTCCGTTCAATCGAGAGACTAAAAAAAATCGAAAAATAACCACTCGTTCAAAAAGAAACGCTAAATTCACAAAATTTTCAATGAAAAATTGAATAAATCGTTATTTACCACAAAAAATAGATTGAAAGTGAACATAAGGTACTTTATGCACCGAGAGCCCAAGGGTAACTTCAAATCTGCCACCATTTTGTCGTAAAAAATTGGAAATCACAGACGTTCAAGGATAAATAAGTTGCAATTTAATTGGGAATCAATCACTTTTTACAATTAAATTGTTTAATTGAGGAGTAATTTTACACTTGCACTGTTGAAGTTGACGTTTCAACGAGTTTTCAATGACTCGCGCGTTATAACAGTACCGTTGCGCAGTTTCAGATGTGTTTCTTTCGTTTTTCCACTTTTTTTTTTTTACTTTAATCTTATCAGCGAACGTTCGAGTCCCCGAAAACGACAACTGTGACGCTCTACCTCCTCTCTCAATTTTTGTGATGAAAAAAATAAATATAAAGAGTGAGAGAGAGAGAGAGAAAAAGAGGGAATGAGGAGTGGGAGGGAGAGGAAAATGTTATAAGCATGTGGCTCGTGCGATAATTGGGTAATTCTGCGCATGATCAGAAGTTTCAGGTGCGTAAAATTCAAATTTTCACCACGACCGAACAACTTTTCGTCCATTTCTTCAGTAATTTGAAATTTTGAATCGATAATTAATTGACGCGATTAGTTTTTTGGAGTTCTGTATGATTAAATGATTTTTTTTGCTTTGGAAAATAATTTTTGGTTTTATTTTTTTGGATTCAAAAAGGAAAAGTAATGAGAAAATGGAAATTAATGAATTTAATATTTTAATTATTGAATTTAATGGGAATTAGATTTTTGTGTTTAATTTATTGAATTTTTATGTCAATTTCTTTATAAATTCGGAATTCAATTGGCGCAATTAATTTTTGGAGTTCTTCATAATTGAATAAATGTTGTCTCTTTTAAAGAAATCTTTTTTTTTATTTTTTCTGATTCAAAAAGGAGAAATAATGAAAAATTAAAATTAAAAAAAAATTATTCAATTTATTGAATCTTATGAAAATTCGATTTTTGTGTTTGATTTATTGGATTTTGATGTCAATTTCTTTATAAATTCGGAATTTAATTGGCACAATTAGTTTTTGGAGTTCTGCATAATTAAATAAACGTTGTTTCCTATGAAAAAATGATTTAAAATTTTTTTTCTGATTCAAAAATGAGAAATAATGAAAAATTTAAAATAAAAAAAAAACCATTTGATTTTTTGAATTTTATGAAAATTACATTTTTGTCTATTTCTTCATTAAATGAATTCACTTCGGAATTTAATTGGCGCAATTAGTTTTTTGGGTTCTGCATAATTAAATAAATGTTGTTTCCTTCAAAAAAATGATTTTTCCAAATTTTTTCTGATTTAAAATAGAAATGATGAGGAAATTAAAATTTAGGATAGAAATATTTTATTTATTGAATCTAATGAAAATTAGATTTTTTCGTTTAATTTTTTTTTGTATTGAATTTTACAGATTTTTTGGGTTTTTTGGGGAACTTTTGGATTATTGTAACGCACCTGGAATTTTTAAATAATGATCAGGTGGAGAAAGACCTGTGCTCCACAAATCGAGGAAAATAAGAACGCGTGAATGTCTGACGTGGCCGAAGCACGTGGTCACAACTTCGATCACAGCGCAATCACCATAAAATTTATGTAATGAATAACTTTCACTAATCTTCGGTAAATTTAATTGACTGTGACTCATGAATTTATTAATTTTTTTCATTTTTTTCATATATCTTATTGTTTTCTCGATAAAATAATTTTTTTAAATTTTCAAAAAACCAAAAAATTATTTGGAAACTCAAAATTTTTTTAATTAAATAAAATCACATTTAGAATAAATCGAGAAAATAAAAAAAAAAAGTAAATTTAACAGAATTGAGTATGAAACCTTTTTTTCGTAGAAAATTCAATTATCTAAAATAGAAGATTTCTTTATAATTTCCATAAAAATAAAAAATTATCGAGAAATTCACAAAAAATTCCAAAACTGAGAAAAAAAACTCTATTTTATCTAAAAATTTGTATTTAAATTGAAGAGAAGAAGAAATAGTTAATTATCAACAGTTTTTCATAGTTTAGTTCAATACAAATTCAATTTTTTTTCAATCTTTTTTAATAACTCATTGATTAATGCGAAATTTCTTATCTCAAAGTACTATATTTATTCTTGAAAGAAGTGATAAGATGATCAGCTTGAGAAATCTCCAATTAATTTATCATAATTAATGAAAATGAGTTCATTACAATCCGGATATAATATATATGTATATAGGGGAAAGTGGGGCAAAATGGACCTGTTCGTTAAAATGATTTGGGATTTCTTAGAGAATAGGCAGCTCAATGAAAAAATTTGAAAAAATTATACAATATTGAAGATATATTGGAGCATCTTCTCAAATTTTTTCAGATTTTTTCATCAAGTCCTTAACTTCAAAAAAAAATCCTGAGTTATGTTGTTGCAGAGGTCCATTTTACCCCATTCTCCCCCATAATATACATTACTTAGATTGAATATTATTCAATCTAAGTAATGTATTCTTCCTAAGCTCTGTCTAATAGATTATGAATAAGTTACAATTGTTTCTTCCTTTTCTCTCTGTTTTCCCATAATATTATTATTATTTCTTATTATTCCATTTTTTTTAAATCATATTTTCTTTTGATTTTAATTCAATATTATCGTTTTTAGTTTTATGCCGTTCAATTGTTGAAGAAATTTATAATTTTTTGGTGGCTATATATAGTCTTTTAAGGCTACAATTATAATACACATTTATGAAAATATTAATATCATTAATAATTCAATTTAAGTGATTCACAAATAATTTCTAAAACTAATAATTTTGGATTGAAACTAATAATTTTGGATTTTTCTTAGTTTCAAGAAACTTTTTTCTTAGGAAAAAAAAACATTGCTTTTCTTAGTGTATCGATTGAATCATAACGCATTTAATTTTGATATTTATGTTTGACTCAAAATTTTCCTAAATTTGAAAAATTCCAATTTTTTAATTTTTTTTTAATTAAAAAACGAATTTTTTAATTTTTTTAATTAAAAAACGAATTTTTTCATTTTTTCTTTAATTAAAGAACGAATTTTTTCAATTAAAATATTTTTTTTTCCTCTCAGCAAAATGTAATTAATTTTCTTCATTTGCCATGGCTGTAATACACGTCCATGAGCCAAATCAACACCCACTAAATATTTCAAACATATTGAAATTGAAGTGAAGATAGCCAAGTTCTTTAGTTGCTTCAATAAAAAATTGGTTTTTGTTAGAATGAGACACAATGACTTCGTGCTAGTTTCTTGCTGTTCTCGCATCGACCCAATGAAACCTATATCCCTGTAATAATCTCAGAATAACAGCGACATTTGCCCTGGTATTACCCACCCCTCTAAATCTGCCCCAATTAACATTAATTCTCAATTGCCTTTTTTTCCCCTCAGATTCATGTTACCTGGGGTCAACTTGTTTGTCTATAGATATCTCAGAATCTGAAGGGGATAGAGAAATTTTTCAAGAGACCTTTTTTGTAGAGAATTTCAAGGGCTACAAAAAAGGTCTCCACAAAAATTTCGCTATCTCGCATAGTTTCCGAGTGCCTGTCCAAAAACTTTTGGTACTGTCTGCAGTCATTATGCTGAACCTAATTGAGATGACACGAGAGAAGCACCCAGAGGTCATAGCATCCGCTTCCGCCCACGTTCAGCTTTTATGATTGAATTAATGTCTCTCTCCAAATACCAACAAGAGTACTCGACAAATAATAACCATCAACTTCTTCATATTTTCTCTTCAATCATCGAAATTCATCATTTTTTCGAAAAAACGGTTTTTATGGTCAATTCAATAGAAAAATTATGAACTCAAAATTTTTATGCAAAATTTTATTTTGAATCAATAATTAGACTCATCGTATAAACATCCATTTAATGTCGCGTTACTAATGCCAAAAGGGCGTATCGCGGATTTTACGCCCTTTTGGCTTTGCAGAACCAAAAGGGCGTATCGAAAACAATGTTCCTCTCCTGTTTGATTCAAAAATGTTGAAAACGTATTTTTCTGTCAGAAAAATACAGAAAATTTTTTTTTTTTGTGTACGCCCTTTTGGCTTTAAGAGACAAAAAATTTAAAGCCAAAAGGGCGTATCCCAACTTTTTTTCATCGCAATTATTATTTGGGATCAGGAGGGTGTTTATCCAGTTCTTCGTGATTATCCCGGTAAATAAGCGAGATAGAGCAAAATGGACATTAGTATGGGATCAGGAGGGAGTTTTTTCAGTTTTTGTCGATTAACTCGGAAAATAAGCGAGATAGAGCGAAATAGACATGAATGTGAAATCGGCAGGGAGTTTTTCCAGTTTTTGCCGATTAACTCGGAAAATAAGCGAGATAGAGCGAAATGGACGTTAATTTGGGATCAGCAGGAAGTTCATTCAGTTTTTCGTGATTATCTCGGTCAATAAACGAGATAGAGCGAAATGAATATTAATATGGGATCAGGAGTGAGTTTTATTCAGTTTTTCGTGATTATCCTGGTGAATAGGCGAGATAGAGCAAAATAGACGTTGATTTGGGATCAGGAGGGAGTTTATTCAGTTTTTCGCGATTATCTCAGTGAATAAGCGAGATAGAGTGAAATCGACGTTGATTTGGCATCAGGAGGAAGTTTAATCAATTTTTCGATATTATTTTGTCAAATAAGCGAGATAGAGCGAAATAGACGTTGATTTGGGATCAGGAAGGAGTTTATCCAGTTTTTCGCTATTTTTTCGGTAAATAAGCGAGATAGAGCGAAATGGATGTCGATTTCGAATTAGGAGGAAGTTTTATCAGCTTTTCTCGACTATGTCGGTGAATAAGCGAGATAGAGCGAAATAGACGTTGATATGGGATCACCAGGGAGTTTTCCAGTTTTTCGTGATTATCCTGGTGAATCAGTAAGATAGAGCGTAGTGGTCGTTAATTTGGGATCGGAAGGGATTTTATTCAGTTTTTCGTGACTATATCGGTGAATAAGCGAGATAGAGCAAAATAGACATTAATGTGGGATCAGGAGGGAGTTTCCACATGAAAGAATTCCTCCTGATCCCAAACTAACGTCCTTTTAGCTTCATCTCCCTTGTTTACCCGGATAATCACGAAAAACTGAAAAACTCCGTGATGATCCCATATCAACGTCCATTTCGCTCTATCTCCTTTATTTACCGGAATAATAGCGAATAACTGAATAAACTCCCTCCTGATCCCAAATCAACGTCTATTTCGCTCTATCTCGCTTATTCACCAGGATAATCGCGAAAAACTGAGAGAACTCTATGGTGATCGCAAATTAACATCCATTTCGCTCTATCTCGCTTATTCACCGAGATAATCCCAAAAATCTGATAAAACTCCCTCCTGATCCCATACTAATGTCTATTTCGCTCTATCTCGCTTATATTCCGAGTTAATCGGCAAAAACTGGGAAGACTCCCTCCCGATCTCACATTAATGTCTATTTCGCTCTATCTCGCTTATTTTCCGAGTTAATCGGCAAAAACTGGAAAAACTCCCTGCCGATTTCACATTCATGTCTATTTCGCTCTATCTCGCTTATTTTCCGAGTTAATCGACAAAAACTGAAAAAACTCCCTCCTGATCCCATACTAATGTCCATTTCGCTCTATCTCGCTTATTTACCGGGATAATCACGAAGAACTGGATAAACACCCTCCTGAACACCCTCCGATGAAAAAAAGTTGGGATACGCCCTTTTGGCTTTAAATTTTTTGTCTCTTAAAGCCAAAAGGGCGTACACAAAAAAAAAAAATTTTCTGTATTTTTCTGACAGAAAAATACGTTTTCAACATTTTTGAATCAACCAGGAGAGGAACATTGTTTTCGATACGCCCTTTTGGTTCTGCAAAGCCAAAAGGGCGTAAAATCCGCGATACGCCCTTTTGGCATTAGTAACGCGATGTATTAAGTATAAAAAAATATATATTTTTTAAAAATTATTAACTTAAAATTCTATCAAAAATTTTATTTCGAGTTAGTAATTTTTTTATTAAAATGATCAGAAGTCATTTTTGCAAATAATAATATCCCATTAACATCATCACTCAGGCAAAAGAGAGTAATGAAAGAAGATATCAAAAACATGGTTCAAATTGGATCGATTTCTCTACCATTGTAACACTGGATACAATAATATCTACCTCCAGTATAACAATGGCACGTGCGAGAGGGCTCGACATTACAAGGGGTATGCTTCTAACAGTCACCTGTCACGAATGCTGGAGCATTCATGGCATTTCACTCCTTTTTTCCCCTTATTTCTTCCTCATTAACACGATGTAATGGGCCAAAAAAAAAACGGCATCAAATGAACAAAAAACATGGAACGATATTGATTAAGGTTCTAGTCCCTAGGATGGTGCACGTTATTCGTTTTTTTTAAAAAAGCTTCCATTCGGAAGCAAAAAACATTATTTCAGCTTCCATATGGAAGCAAAAATCATTATTCTAGCTTTCATATGGAAGCTTTGTTCGTCATTTTTCCCTAGAAATCCCATTTTCTATGGAAAATGACTTCCCATGACGAAGAAACCAAAAATATGTACAATTAGTACGTATTTCATGTACTGGTAGTGTGTAAATCACTCATACTTTAGCTTCCAGATTACGCTGGACTGACGACGAACGATTTTTTTTGTCATGTATACTGCAAAATCATCTGAAACATTGAGAAATGAAAGCCAAAAAAAATTTTAAAGCCAAAAGTGGAAAAAAAATGAAGAAAACCGAAAAAAAACTTTCGTTTACAATCAGTTATCGTTGGATATCTCGGAAACTAAGCGAGATAGAGCAATTTCAATGAAACTTTTTTTGTAGCTCTTTTTCTCCTCTACAAAAAAGGTCTCTTCAAAAATTCCCCTATCTCCCTTATTTTCCGAGATATTCAAGAAAAACACATTCTGAGGTGAAATTACCTTCCCCTCCACCCCTCTTCTCCCCTCCCCTTCTCTAACTTCTCCAGGCAAGCTGCGCGCGCATCCCAGCAACAATTCCCTACACACCGAGGCCTACACGAAAAAAAATATCTCGCCACTGCACTCCTGAGCGAGACATCGAGGCGTCAAGACGTATTCGTGCAACCCATAATCCCCACAAAAGTTTTCAAGCGTTTTCAGTGAAATAAAATCGTTGAATTGAAGATTAAAATATTTTTTTTGGACAAAAGTGGAGTGGACAGTGTGACAGAGTGATTTTTAGTGGATAATATTTGAGATTTAAAAGGGAAAAAAAAACAACAGGATATCAAAATGGTGTCTGGAGGTATGACCTGTGTCAAGTATCTTCTCTTCCTCTTCAATCTGATATTTGCGGTGAGTATTTCATTTTCATGTTGAATTATTATTATTATCTTTGGGATCATGGGACGTTGGAAAAAAATTAATTTAACAATACTCAATAATTGTCAAATCAACGATGTTTTTTCTGCTTTATTGAGGCTTTTACATTTTTTACATTTTTTTACATTTTTTTAAATTTTTACATTTTTTGATTTTTTTACATTTTTTACATTTTTTTACATTTTTTTAGGGATTTGAGTTCAAACCTCGTTTGTTCATTCCCTATTTTTTCCGCAAATTTGATTCTGATAATTATGAAATTCTTTGAAAAACAGACCTCTAATATTCATAATTACCCGCCTTTTTTTTTAAATTTAAATCAATTGAAATAATCGAAATTTGAAGAAGAATGTGTTTTAGTGTCAATTTATCCTTTGTTTGACGCTCGTTCTAGGCACCTATACCTATCTATATATCTATAGTGTACGTATAGTAAGACGGGCTCTCTCGGGGGCTCCGCTCGATAATCCAAACTCACACACAAATGGAAAGAGAGTAAAAAAGAAAAAGCCATAGGAAAAGAAAAGGTGGAAACGGAGAATTCAATCTATTTTAGTTTTCAAAGTTCTAGCTATTCGAATTATTTCCATCTATTTTTCCTCGTATTTAGGAGAGAGCGAGTACCTTTAACGATGGAGGACGTGTCGATGACCTTTCGAGGGCTTTTTTTTACGTTTATTATTTAAAGATCATTTTTTTAGGGACATAACACATACAATGGGAAGAAGGAAGGAGCTCCAGCTCATGCGTGATGTCATCTGTTTCCGCATTTTCTTGTGTATTTATTTTTATAAAAGAACAAAAATGAAGAAAAAATGTTTGTTGCAAGAAAATTCACTTTGATTTCCCGAAATTTTCGATATATCGTCACCTTAGAAACAAAGGGGCATAAGTCCTGTGTTATACATAGCACTTACGCCCCTTTGTTTCTAAGGTGACGATATAGACATAGAAAATGGGGAAAAAAATGCGCTTTTAAATATTTGTATATAGCACTTACGCCTCTTTGTTACTAAGGTGACGATATATATATCTCTATATCTATATGTCTATACATCCAACTATATTGTAATGAGATTATCCATGTAAGATCTTAAAAGCAATAAATATATGCATACATATATACATTATCACCTTAGAAACAAAAGGGCGTAAGTGCTGCGTATGAGTATAGCACTTACGCCCCTTTGTTTCAAAGTCGATGATATAGATATAGAAATTGTGAAGAAAAATGTTGTTTTTTTCTAATTTTTGCATAGCACTTACGCCTCTTTGTTACTAAAGCGACGATATATATTTCTATATCTATATATCTATATATCGTCACCTCAGAAATGAAAGGGCCTAAGTGCTGCGTATGAATATAACACTTACGCCCCTTTGTTTCTAAGGTGATGATATAAATATAGAAATTGTGAAGAAAAATGTTTTAAAAATTTATAGCACTTACGCCTCTTTGTTTCTAAGGTGATATATATCTGTATATCTATATTTATATATTTATATAAATATATATTGTCACTTTAGAAGGAAAAGGGCGTAAGTGCTATGCTTATAAACAGCACTTACGCCCCTTTGTTTCTAAGGCGACGATATATAGATATAGAAATTGTGAAGGAGGATTTTGTTATTAAATTTGCTTTTTTTTGCCACAAGAAATGTATTTTTTCCTCGTTTTTATGTTGAAATATCTCAAAAACTATCCGTCAAAAATTAAAAATACCCAATTCTCTATTTATTGTGTTATTTCTCCTCTATCCAATGAATTTCAAACTTTTCTCTTTCACGAAGTCCGTCCAGCTGTTCCCGAGATATTCGCGATTGAACTTTCGAATTGATTTGTTTTTTTTTTTTTTAATTAAAATGACACGAAGACGAGTTTGATATTGGCAATTGCATAATTAACGTAACGGTACGTTAATTAAGAATTTATGGTGACCGTTATCGATTATGTCAGTAGCGAAGAAGTAATCGAGGATAAGTCGACTTCCCCTCCCTGTCCCCCCTTTTCTTCTTTTTTCCATGAATATCTCGGAAATTAATAGAGATACGCCCTTTTTACTCTGATCTTTTTTATGCAACTCTTGAAATTCTTTACAAAACAATTTTAGAACAAAATCGCACTATCTCGTTTAGTTTCCGGGATATTCGCAAGAAAAAGGGGAGGGGGGGGGGGGAGGAAATCACCTTATCTTGTATTGGCTATTTACTACACTAAAAAAAAAATTTGTTGCAAGAAAATTGACTTAGTTGTAGAAAAATTTACTTTTCTCCAGAAAATTTCGATATTTCATCGTCTTAGAAACAAAGTGGCGTAAGTGCTGTGTATAAGCATAGCACTTACGCCCCTTTATTTCCAAGCCGACAATATATATAGATAGATATTAAAATTGCAAAGGAAAATTTTGTTACAAGAGAAACCGGGGCAAAATGGACCTCTGCTGCAAAAGGATTCAGGAATTTTTTTTAGAGTGAAGGACTCCGTGAAAAAATCTGAAAAAATTTGAGAAGCTGCTCCAATATGTCTCCATTGTTGCTGAATTTTTTCAGATTTTTTCTAGGAGCCGCCTCTCTTTAAAAAAATCTCGAATCATTTCATCTTGCTGGTCCATTTTGCCCCGATTTCTCCTAAAGAAATTTTCTTGCCACGAGAATTTTTCGACTCCTTCGTGTACAATTATTATTGTTATTATTATCATTATTATTATCATCATATATTCATCATATTAATTGCCGAATAATCTTCATTATTATTAATATTATTATTATTATTATTTATTCATTTCCATGGCATTTATTGCTTCTCCGCTCTTTACATTGACCCCCCCCCCCCCCCCTCCTCTACAAAATATGAGAACAATCAAAGAATTAAAAAATTGTCCTCCATGTACTAATTTCTATCTTCTCATTTCTTTGCAGATTACTGGAATCGTATTTATCGCTGTTGGTGGTGTAATACTTGGTTATTACAGTGGATATCGAAGTTTTGTCGACAATTGGTTCTTTGCAGCACCAGTTCTCATGATTGTCGTTGGTATTATTGTCTTCCTGATATCATTCTTCGGTTGTTGTGGTGCTGTAAAGGAGAATCACTGCATGATCATTACTGTGAGTATTAATTTTCGTCGAAAAGGAGGAGAATGAGGAAAATCTTGAAACTATTCATGAATTATTCATCTAATTTTCTTTCTTTTTTTTTTGTTCATTAAATGCAGTTCTCAGTGCTTCTGCTCATCATATTCGCACTGGAATTGGGTGCAGGAATATCGGGATACATGATGCGAAATGAGGTCGGAACGATGCTACTGAGACGAATGAACAACTCAATGACGGTTTATCATTCTGATAGTGAGGTGCACAATGCATGGAATGCACTCCAAGTTGATGTAAGTATCGAAAAAGTCATTTTTTGAATTAATTAATTGATTAATTGGATTTTTATTCAATTGATAATTCATTCACCAAAATTACTGATACCTGGTATCAATTTTTTCAGTTCAAATTTTTGTATTCAATTTTATAAGAATATTTTATTCAATTAAAAAAAAAATATTTTAATTTTCATCAATTAAATTTGGGGAAATGGGGGTAAAATGAAGTGTTAAATACTTAGGATAGAGCTTTTTTGATGATACCATTGAAAAAATGAGAAAATTTGCGGTGGAAACGAAGCGTCTAAAGTTACTTTTTAGAGTTTTTTGAAAATTCGAACATTTTGAACGAGATTTGAAGGGTTTTCTCTTTCTATTTTTATGAATTTTTGGATTTTTGGGAATATCTTCGGTTCTATTGGTCGTAGCAGATTAGGGCTGGTCGAAAATGAAAGCTGAGCTCATTTGCCATCGATTTATGAGGTTTTTAATTTTTTTAAATCGATTTTTCATGAATTTATAGGTAATATCATAAATATCAGTTCTACCTTCATAAATTCTTCAAAAATCAATGAAAAAATTTTTGAATCACTGAAATTGATGGCAAATGAGCTCAGCTTTCATTTGGGACTAATCCCAATGCGCTGGGACGATTAAAACCAAAAATATTCCCTAAAAATTGACTTTTTCTTGGAAAATAGGAAAATTGTCCCTTAATTCCTGTCTAAAATGATTGAATTTTTCGAAAAATCCCCAGAAATCAATTTTGACACTTGTTTTCCACTCGAAAATTCCTCATCTTTTAAATAGAATCATCTAAGAAAAAATCTATCTTCAACCGTTCTATTGGAATACCCATTTTCCCCCAAAATAAAAGAATTTAGAATTAAATTCTTGAATTAGATTCTTGATATTCTCTCGAATAGAGAAGTTACGGTTGAATTAATTCATAAATCCCCCCCAAGTCCAATGGTCATGGGGTACTTTACCCCCAATTTTTGGGTCTCCGTGAACTCATGAAAGATTATTCCACGAACGAACTATTTCATCAAGTGAATACCCCAAGACGTTTATGGAAATTCTCCGGATATTCTTTCATAATACTGAAAATAGCAGACATCTCACAATTTTTATCAGTCTCATTTCTTTCTTTTTCAGTAAATTATTTTTAAAAAAATCCAAATGTAGAAAATCCAAAAAACTAAAACTGCAATTTTTTAAAATATGTTTTTTATAATAATATATTTGTTTTAAAAAATGCAAAAAAATTGTCAAATGCTTCATAATTTCATTTTCATCGTTTTTCCAAGAAATTTCCTTGTCTAAAATGCATAAATTAAATGCATAAATTTCCATAAATTCGAGACCCTCGTAAAAACTCATTAATTCGATTTTTCAGAATTATCTCGTTTTACCACTTCAATTATAATAATTCCACAATTTTTTTTTCTCAAAAAATTCTCAATGAAAACGCTTTTTTTTTCATGAAGAAAAGACATTGACACCTCCCTAAAAGATTCCAACTCTATTTAAAGATCCTTTTCTTTCACTTCAATAAAGTGAAATTCAAATGAATTATTGATGACAATATGTGGAGCAAGCAATTGTCTTTTGAACGTAAAAAACCGTAAGTATTAATAATAATTGTACCGAGGACAAACAGGGCTGCCTAGACACAGCCATGACGACACGTAGGTGTATTATATCATTGCCTCAGAGTTAAAGGGGCGTAAGTGCTGTGAATAAGCATAGCACTTACGCCCCTTTGTTTCTAAGGCAAAACGATATGTACACCTGAGATAGTAACTTAAAGGTACACGTACAGGCCTTTTCAGACCTTGCTCATATTGCAAATCAATATTTTCTACCCCCTCACTATTTTCATATCTACAATACTCATGTAACTCCATATAGACATATATACATATATACATGAGTGCTTGTTCGAATAAATTTATTCCATCAAAGTCGCATTTATTTTATGCGAATAAGCGAATTTATCTATAATAAAAATATAATATGATACATTTTTTTTTTTTTTTTGATAATAAAATGGATGGAAAAAATAATGTTTTTATATTTGCATTTAAAATAATATTCTTATTTTGTTGAAATGAAATTTGAAAATGGGGACATGCAAAACAGCGGAAATGGGGGAAAATGTACAGTTGTACTGACCTTGATAGGAATAAAAAAAAATAACAGGTGTTACTTCGTATTTTCTTCACGTGTGATTTAATTCGTAATTTACATTAGATGTGAATAATTTAAATTGTCGAATAGGAAAAAAAAATTCATTCTTATTTTTTATGATAGTTAAATATAATGTACTATATTTGACAATTTTTGGTTTTTTTTTTAGCAATTAAATTATTATAAAAAGCGTGTTTAGAAAATTTGTATTCATAGTTTTTGCAGTTTTCTATAAAAGGGAAGATGGGGTAAAACGGGCACGGGTTAATTTCGGTATTTTATCCTATGAAAATTACGAGAAATGGATTGAAATATTGGAGATAGATTTTTTCTGATGATTCCATTGGAAAGATGAGGAAATTTCCCATGAAAATCATATGTCAGAAGTTATTTTTTGGAATTTTTCAAAAATTTCATTTTTCGCGCGAGATTTGAAGGTGAAACTCTTCTGTTTTTGAAAAATTTCAGGTTTTCGAGAATATCTCTGGTTCTATTGATCTTAGCGACCTGGGGTTGATCTTAAATGAAAGGTGAGCTCATTTCCCATCGATTTATGGGGTTTAAAAAGAGAAATATCAATTTTTTCAAGTACTTATGGGGCAAAAACTGATTTTTCAGAAAATGACCTATAAATATTTGAAAAATTGATTTTAAAAAAATTTGAACCACATAAATCGATGAGAAATGAGCTCACCTTTCATTTGAGATCAACCCCAGGTCGCTACGACCAACAGAACCGAAAATATCGTCGAAAAAGTGAATTTTTTCGATTTTCAAAAGGAAAACCCCTTCAAAACTTCCCCAAAAACGTAAATTTTTCCAAAAATTGAAAAAAAAGACATATGTTTTGCGCCTAAAATTTCCTCAGCTTTTCAATGGAATTATCAAAAAACATCTATCTCGAACCGTTCAACTCCAATTGTCCATTTTACCCCATCTTCCCCTATATTCACAAGCTGAAGATACGAATTTCGAATAGTTTAATCATTTTTTCAGGTAAATTATCGCACATTTTTCCAAATCATTAGCAATTAATCGAAAACTATTCTAAAAAATCCTCATTACTTTCTATTTTATAGATCGCACTCCAAAAAAATACTTAAAAAAAAAACGATTTTTTCTTCTCTCACCCAATAAATAAAAAAATTGAAATCGAAATCTCAATAACGACATCGAAACAATAAAAATCAACTTCCCAATAAAATCCAGAAACTGTAATTCCATAAAATACAAATCTATAGATATACTATATCTGATATAATACATAATCTCAAGTAACATTTGGTTTTTATTGCAATTGTTGATTGAAATGAGGGGAAAGAGAAAGAGAGAAAAGGAAGAAAATGACAGTGGAAAAAATTGTCTAGACAAGGGGATTTCGAGAACATTGAAGGGGGGGGGGGGGGGTCGCGTGTTGTTAACGATTATTGCATGACCATGTGCAGTTTCACCCCCCATGAGAATTCCCAGAAAACGCTTTTCTCTCCCTCTCAACTTTCTGATTTCTACTTCCCCCAGTTTTTTTTTCTTTCGCTTTTATTCAACTGTGTGACAATTGTTATTTCTTTTTTCTTTTATTTTTTCTGTTGAGCCACAATTTGTATGCGTTGCAACGTTTGTCTTTTATGGTATTGTAGGAAGCTGATAGATAAAGTCAATGACCGTTGCCTTTCGTGATTATGCATTTTAAAATGTGGAAGGTGTAACACGATGAATAATACCGTTGCATAATTTCATTACAGTGAAAGGTTCTTGTTTGACAATTTTTTCTTCTTTTTTCTTTTTTATTGATAATAAAATGGATTTTTTTTGTGTGTGTGGTAATAAGGCGAGGCCTATTTACACACAAGGTCGATGGGTAGATTGAGTTTCTATGTTGAATTATAATACTGCGGCTTTAGAATTAAGTTTCTTTAGTTCAGTGGTAAAACGAGATAAATCGAAATAGAGGAAATTTTTTGTAAATTACGTCTTTATTTATTTTTTTGAGATTTTTAGTTGTAATTTTCATCAAAAAGGTTTTTTTTTTACTTTTTTTTTGCTAATTTAACGTGTTTTTCTATCTTTACAGTAAAAAAAAGTTAAATTTTTGTGTAAAATTTGTTAATAACAATTTAAATGAGATAAAATTCTCAAATTTTTTTTTTTTTATTTAAAAAATTCTCAAATTTGATGAGTAAATCTGTAGAGAATGTAATTAGGAATAAAATGAGTTTTAGAAACAAAAAATTAATTGAAAATTGGAAAATTTTCTGTGCTTTTTACGTTTCTTCTTTTTTTCGAGTTTTGAAGGAATTTTTCAAAATCACAGAAAATTTTACAGTTTTCAACCAATTTTTTGTTTTTAGGAGGTATTTTATTTTTCATTACATTTTTTATAGATTTACTTCATCAAATTTGAGAATTTCATCTTGGATAAATTGTTATTAACGATTTTATACAAGAATTTACGTTTTTTTTGGACTGTGCAGATAGAAACACCTTAAAACACAAAAAAAAATCAGTTTCATTTTAATATTTGAGATTTTTCAAAATTTTGTTGGAAATTTGTTTGGAAATTTTTTTTCGAAATTTTCTCAAAAAAAATTCAGTTTTATTTTAATATTTGAGATTTTTCGAAATTTTTTCGGAAATTTGTTTGGAAATTTTTTTTCGAAATTTTCTCAAAAAAAATTCAGTTTTATTTTAATATTTGAGATTTTTCGAAATTTTGTTGGAAATTTGTTTCGATTTTTTTTCGAAATTTTCTCAAATTACCTTTTGAGATTTATCTATCGATGGGGTTGATTTTACTTCTAAAATCTGTGTAGACTAAACTTCAAATTGCAAAAATTCAAAGATCCTCGAATTCTCAGTCAGATTTCATGAAAATTCATAAGATTTCGCGAAATCTATGAAAATTGAACGGATTTCTGAAGATTTCATAGATTTCTATGAGAATTTAAGAGATTTCAGGGAATTCTAAGAGATTTCAAGATTTCATGGCAGAAACAAAGATGCATAAAAAATGAAAATTTGATTAAAATAATTTTCAACAAAATTCAAAATCTTCTATGGCTTTTCTCAAGTTGTCAAATCGATTTTTCAGATATTTTCACTATTTATTTCAGATGAAATTCCAAAGACTTCACAGATTTCATGAAATTTCCATTGGATTTCTCTAGTTTTTGGGCGATTCCAAGACTTTTTTCCAGATTTTGAAAGATTTCGAAAATTCAAAAATTTCAGGAATCTTTGAAAGAATTCTGGAATTTTCTTGAGATTTATGATTTTAATGTACACCAGATTTCACAAGTGATAATTACTCCCTCGATTTTCATTGTTTCTTTTTTTATTTCTTTTCAGTTCAAGTGCTGTGGCATCAATGGATCAACCGACTGGTGGCCAACTAATTTCAAAGACCCAGAATTACCTCCCTCCTGTTGTCACGAAGTATCATCAATGGCTCAGTGCGATTCAAATTCAATTACAGCAAGTACTGAAGGCTGTTTGAAAAAACTCAAGAATACAATTGAAGACAAAGCAATTATTCTAGCTGCTTCTGGCATTGGCATTGCTCTTGTACAGGTAATTATGTTAATTTAATCAATTAAATCAATGACATTTAATTTTTTAAATTTCTTTTTTAATTAAAAATTAATTACATTTTTTTAAAGATTTTTTTTCTCCTTTTTTTAATCTTTCTAAAAATTAATTACGTTTTTTTTACCAATATCGCTTTTTTCTGTTAAAAATTACATAAATTTCTTTGAAAAATGCAAAAATGTACAAAGCACTTCAAAAAAGTGCGAAAGCTGAAAAAAATGGGTAAAGCACTTTAAAAAAAGTGCAGAAGCTAAAAAAATGGGCAAAGCACTTTAAAAAAAGTGCAAAAGCTAAAAAAAAGTGCAAAACACTTTAAAGAAAGTGCAGAAGCTAAAAAAATGGGCAAAGCACTTGAAAAAAAGTGCAAAAGCTGAAAAAATGTGCAAAACACTTTAAAAAAAGTGCAGAAGCTAAAAAAATGAGCAAAGCACTTTGAAAAAAGTGCAAAAGCTAAAAAAATGTGCAAAACACTTTTTTAAAAAATGCAGAAGCTGAAAAAATGTGCAAAACACTTTAAAAAGGTGTAGAAGCTAAAAAAAATGTGCAAAGCACTTAAAAAAGTGCAGAAGCTAAAAAAAATGTGCAAAGCACTTTAAAAAAAAGTGCAAAAGCTAAAAAAATGCGCAAAACACTTTAAAAAAAGTGCAGAAGCTGAAAAAATGTGCAAAACACTTGAAAAAGGTGTAGAAGCTAAAAAAAATGTGCAAAGCACTTAAAAAAAAGTGCAGAAGCTAAAAAAAATGTGCAAAGCACTTTAAAAAAGTGCAGAAGCTAAAAACAATGTGCAAAGTACTTTAAAAAAAGTGCAGAAGCTGAAAAAAATGTGAAAAGCTAAAAAATCATACATAATTCTAATAAATAATAATAATTGCAATTTTTTTTTATTTTTTACAGCTCATCGGTGTGATATTCGCCTGCTGTTTGGCTCGATCAATTCGTCGTGAATACGAGACTGTGTAAGCTGAGATAAATATTGAATTACATTAAAAACAAAATAATAATAATTAAGAAAAAAAAAACTATTTCTAAGAGAAAATGAATATTAATTAAGAAATAATCGCCTAATTGTTTTTATGCACATTTTGTACGGAATTTGTTCTAATTTTCTTCATTCATTTGTCGTACTGTTTTTTCATGTAATTTACACATATTGTACACGTCAGTGTTTAACAATGCACATTCACAAAAATTTTCAGACAAAAAACACACGATAATACACACTAAAGTTAAAATTAATCATTTAATTAATCATCAGTTTTATAATATTGTGTTTTTTTCAATCATTCGTTCATTAATTTCATGAAAAATTATTTTTCTACTGTTCGCCTCTCGACCAATTTATCCGCAATATGCAAATTACTGAAATAATTTGAAAAATAATGTCAATTGTTAAGAAAAAAATACTCTATAATTCAAATTATCAAATAATATTTTGGAAATTTTACTTAAAACTTTAAAAAAAATTAATAAAAAGATTTCTTCGGTGAAATTAGATGAAAAATTCATTAACAAAGCTTATTCGCTTAAAGTTCAGTTGGCATGTATGTAATTATTGTAATTCACCAAATTATTTCACATCAAAAATTCAGTAAATTGATAGAAAATGAATAAAAAAATCTGCAGAACATTTATTGACTTTTTCTATCACTTTATCGAATTAAATGATTACTTGTCGATATAATTTCGTTCACTATCACTTAAAAAATTACAAAAACTGCTTAAAACTATGATAACAAAATTAGCAGACATCTGACAATTCTTTGAATTTTTTAAACAAATAAATTATTTATAAAAAAAATTTAAAAAAATTCGCGCTTGCAGTTTTTTGAATTTTCGACATGTGCATATTTTTTATTTTTCAAAAAAATGTTTTATTTGTTGAAAGAAAATTTTTTTTATAAAAATTGTTAAATGTCTGCTAATTTTAAATTCATTAAAAACCACAAAATTCAAGAACGCTGTGATTGAAAGTAATTCTACTGTATGCGTGTGTGTGTGTGTTAATTAAATATTCAGCATGTTAAAAAGTGCTGAAAGAAGCTGAAAAATGATTTTAAAAAAAGAGGAGAAGGAAATTTTTAGCAAAATAAAAATAATGTGCTGCAGTCAGGGCAGAAAGCCAATTCACCAATTTGCCATTTTGTTGTATCTTTTACCAATTTTAATTTAACAATAACAATTAATGAATTATTGAAAAAAATAGATCTGAGAATTTATCTGGAAAAATTATTGATTATCTAGAAAAAAAAAAAACGAACGTGAGTCCACTAATTTTAGTTTAAGAAATAAAAAATAAAAATAAAAAAATTAATTAATTAAATGAAAATATTTAACGAATTACTATTATAAGCAATTATTCCCTGTTTCTATATTATTGTAGAATTCTACGTAGTTGTTAATGGAGAATATTAATTAAAAATTTAATAGTCTGTAGTTGATTATGAATATTAATGAATTGACTCGATGAATTGGAGATTCATCAGGAAAATTGATTAAAATACGTAATTAATTCGATTTATCAATCAATTAATTATTAAAATTAGTTAATTGATTGATTGCACATTTTTCGAGTCGAGAAAAATTTCTGTTTTTTTAACAAAAAAATAAATTAACATTCTGTGAAAAGGTTCGTTAACTTTGGACAAATATTAAATTTATTAATAACTATTTTTTTATTTTTAATTTACATTATTTATCTCTTTTGCCTATTGTAACGCTGTTCTTTGGTGCTTGTTGGACGTTTTTTTTTTTTTCGTTGTTTAATTTGTTTTTTTCAATTACAAATTGCATCCATTGATTTTGCACAAATGCAAGGCCTCAAGTCAATAAAAAAAAGATTTAATTAATTGAATAAAATTAAATGTGTTAATATCGAAGCAATTGCAAAAAAACCCGGGAAATATGAATTTTCATGTATTTTTCAAATTCTTTAATTACAGCGAAACCACAGCACACTGATCAGCCATCAGTTAGGAGGCATTCAATAAACATTGAAATAAAAACTGAAAAAAAAAAAAAATAATTTAATAATTTAATTTAATTAAACGAAAAAAAATCGAAAAAGAGAAATTTTTAAATTGAGAGGAAAATAAAAAAAAAAACATTTCTTGAATTATAAATGTGCTTTTGAACATTCTAATAAAAAAAAAAGAAAAAAAATGCAGAATGCGTTGAATAAATGAAAAAACAAGAATTTAAATAAAAATGTTTAAATTTTCAAAGATTTATCATTTTTCTTCGTCTCGGGGAAAACGTTCTCTGCTTGCTGAAAAGAATTTAAATAACTGCCACTTTGTCTATTTGCCAAAAAAATTAAAAATTGAAAAAAAAAACAATTTAATATCAATAAAAAATAAAAAACAAGCACGAAACGTTTGAAAATTTGAATAAAACCAATGCCTTATTTTTTTTCAATCAACGAAAAAATCAATGAAAATAATAATTAAAACAAGAAAAACTGAGCCTAGTTTTATTTTTATTTTTAAAGGTGAATAGACACATTCTTCGATGATTAAAGATGTGTTGAGTGAAATTTTATTGCCGCTTGAGATAATCCAAAAGCGGCTTAAATCGCGCTATTAATAACGTCAATCCCTCCGATGTGAGGAAATAATTTAAAAAAAAAAAACGCTTCTGCACACTGAGATTATTATTAAGGGGAAAATTAAAGTATAAATAAACTATTAAAGATTGTGAAAAGCTATCGATGTAAAATTCAGTGATGAAGTAGAAAAACAAAGGAAATCGACAATTTTTTTTTCGATTTTCGTTGAATTTTCGAATTTCGAATTTCGCGGGAGATAGAAAAAATGATTAAAATTCATGCAATCTTGATTTTAATTGATAAATAATTGAATTCGGCTTTTTTGGTCATTGCATAATAATAATAATAATGAAATAGAATAGGAACACATCTTTTATTTATAATTTATGAAATTATTTATATTATATTTATTTAATATAATATAAATTTTATTTTATATTTATATTTATATATTTATAATTTGGAATTATTAAATAAATAAATAAATAAATAATTTAAGGTATTTATGAAAAATCGAAAAGTAGATGCGAATTATATTTAATTAGAGTTTTTATTCTATTTTATGACAATTATAATGTAATGACCACAAAAGAACCGAATTTAATTAATTTTCAGTTAAAAAAATTTATGTAAAGGCCTTTTTTTAGAGGAGAAAAAGACTTAAGGTCTTAAAAAAAAGGCCTTCACAAATTTCTCTCATTTCTCTTCGTTTTCGAGATTATTTCGAAAAAAATTGAATCGAAAATTGTCAATTTTAGAAATAACACTAAAAATAACAGAAATCTGACGACTTTTATATTTTTTTTTCTTTCAATGGATAAATTATTTAAAAAAATAAAAATATGCACATTTAAAAAATTTAAAAATCTACAAGTGCTAATTTTTAAAAAAAAATTTTTATAATAATTTATTTCTCTAAAAAAAATGCAGAAGTTTGTCAGATTTCTGCTGATTTTATTACTCAATTTCCACTTCTTCACTGAATTCTTTTCTGTGTAATAGAAAAAAAAACGAATTTAAACATTCTCTCATTCATTTGATCATTCATTTTTAATTCTTGATATAAAATTATAATTAATTAAATTTTAATTGAAGAATTTTGAAGAATTAGTCATTAAATTGTATCATTTTAATTGATTTGGAGTGTGCCTAATGATAATTACTGTTTTTTTTTTAAATTAAGCAATTTAATAATTAAGATTTTAGATGTTTAGATTGAGACAATTAATCTGCAATATTGCTTTGTTTTTTTTTTTTTTTTTTTTTTTTTCGAATGAAGAAAAAAAAGAGAGAAGATAATGAATTTTAAAAATAAACGTGGAGATTAATTAATTAATTAATTAGTAAATAGCACATGTCCAAAGTTTCGCTCCTTGTCATTAAAAGAGAAGAGACAATTAATTACTCTTTATTTTAATAATAATAAATGTGAAACAATTATTTTCCGATTAAATTTCAACTAGACAATCCCATTGGCATTATTATATTGATATAAATGATAAAAAAAGAAAGTGAATAATTGAAACAAAATATTAAAAAAAAAACACGAAAGACTGAAAAATTTGAAGAAAATTATTGTAATCAGTATTAAAGGAAAAAAAATATTTTAAATCAATTGGTATTTTAAATATCAAAAATTTACAAAAAAGATTAAAAAATTGGCAGACTGACTTGCAATATTTACATGAAAAAATCTCTTTTTTCTCAGTAAAAAGTAAATTTTTAAAATTACAGAAAAAAAATATTATTGTATTTGAGAGTAAAAAAAAACTAATTTAAAAAAGTAATTTCAATTGGGAATTTACTTATTTTGTGGCATTTATTGATAGGAGCCAACGACTCGTCTTTAGCACATATTTGTCTAGCTTTTATGTATAAATAAAAATTAAGAAATAAAGATGAAAATATTGAAAAAAATTGATTTTTAATTAATTTTCAAGATTTTTCTCCCAAAAATCGAAAAAAAATATAGGGGAAGGTGGGGTAAAATGGACATTCCAATTGAACGGTTTGAGATAGAAATTTTCTGATGATTCCATTGAAAAGATGAGGAAATTTTAGGTGAAAAACATGTGTCAAAATTTTTTTTTTCAATTTTTTGAAATTTTTCTATTTTGGCCAAGTTTTGAAGGGATTTCCTATTTGAAAATCGAAAAAATTCACTTTTTCGGCGATATCTTCGGTTCTGCTGGTCGTAGCGACCTGAGGTTGATCTCAAATGAAAGGTGAGCTCATTTCTCATCGATTTATGTGGTTCAAATTTTTTTTAAATCAATTTTTCAAATATTTATAGGTCATTTTCTGAAAAATCAGTTTTTGCCCTATAAGTACTTGAAAAAATTGATATTTTTCTTTTTGAACCCCATAAATCGATGGGAAATGAGCTCACCTTTCATTTAAGATCAACCCCAGGTCGCTACGATCAATAGAACCAGAGATATTCTCGAAAACCTAAAATTTTTCAAAAACAGAAGAGTTTCACCTTCAAATCTCGCGCGAAAAATGAAATTTTTGAAAAATTCCAAAAAATAACTTCTGACATATGATTTTCATGGGAAATTTCCTCATCTTTTCAATGAAATCATCAGAAAAAATCTATCTCCAACATTTCCATCCATTTCTCCCAATTTTGAAAATTATATAATTTGAAACAAATTAAAATGAATAAAAACACATTAATTGTACAAGTTATCTTTATTTCATCATTATATCGATGCCAATAACTAGCGCACTAACATTTATTTACTTTTTTTTTAATCATTAAACCACATTTTGAATTTTTTCCACTTTCTCAACGAAGAAATTAATGAAAAAATTCACACACACACACAATTTTTCGAGTCATTTTTTTCTTTTATCCAAATCATTCAGAATTTCCTTTTTTTTTCTTTCAATCAATCATTCAGGCTAAATTGGAACACCAAATAGAGATATGTGGATTCATCCACTTCGCAAAAAATGTTATGACCTCCAACGCAATGGAGATATTTACAAGACTGACACGATTTAATTAATTTTTTTAATTCATTTTTATTTACGATTTTACGGATTTTTTCTTCAAAGCGAATGTTAACATTTACTTTTTTTTTGTTTTTTTACTTATTTTTCCTTTTCATCTGCACTAAGGCTCTCGGGATCTGTACAAGGCTCTTAAAAGCTGACTATTCATTTTTTTAAATGTTTTTTCCATTTTTCTTGCTTATTGTAACATTTTTTTATTGAATTAATTGAAAAAACGAAAAAAAAAGCTTATTTCATCGATGATTTTCTTTTTTCAAATATCTCGGAATTGAAGAGAGATAGAGAAATTTTTGTAGAGACCTTTTTTGTAGAGAAAATCAAGAGCTAAAAAAAAGGATTCTTCAAAAATCGCTCTATCTCCTTTAGTTTCCAAGATATCGAAAAAAAACGAAAATTAAAATCAATTAAATTTAGTTTTCGTTTTTTTCACTAAATTCAATTTATTTATTTGTAAATTATCATTTAAATTTTTTATCATTTTCATTTTGTGAAGCAAATATCTATGCGTATTTGAGATAAATTATTTACAAAGTGGCCTCGTCCTTTTTCCCGCTCATTTTTTTTCAAATTTATAAAAAAAGAGCAGAAAAAATGCATTCGATTATTCCTCAAGTCTCATTGTTTTTTTTTTTTTAATCATTCTATTAATTAGAAGTCATTTTGGAAGTCTGTTATTTCATGTATAATTAATGAAAAAAAAAAATCATTGTTTATAAAAAGATCATAAGCTACCCAAAAAAAAAAAAATCACATTCAATTGTTACTCATTTCCTCTTTTCTCCTTACACGACTTAATTAATCATTAAATTCTTAATCTGGAATTAATTTTTTTTTCTCATTCGTCTGTTCTCAAAATATTTTTCTTTCCTCCCATGTTCACATTTTTTTTTCCTTTTTTTTTCATTGCAAAAATTAATGTACAGAAAAAACTAATCAGTTATTTACAATGATTGAAATTAAATTCGTTCGTTTATCAAAGAATTCTGCAAATTAAAAAGCAAAAAAAAAAGAAAAATAAAAAAAATTACTGGAAATAAATTGAATTGAAATTCACGTAGCAGTCGTCTTAAAAACTACAATTTACTTACAATTTATCAAATTCGAAAATTAAATTCTTCGTTTTTTTTTTACTTACAATTCTAAAAATAAGAAAGAAAAAAAAAATTTATCTTCAATTTTTATCAATTTAAATACTAGGCTTGTCATTAATTTCTTGCATTAATCATTCACTGTTTGATTACAAAAAAAAACAAATTATGAAGAATATTGAAAAAAAAATCTGTCGAATATATGAAATTATCTTGATATTAAAAAAAATTATCTTCCACTTTTTTTTGCTGAATTAACAAAAAAACTGTAAAAATATTATATTCAATTTGATTCTTCACTGATTAATTTCCCATTTTTTTTGCATTACATGAAACTGTAATTTTTTTGTATATAAAAAAAATCATTCAACCACTCATTCGTTCATTCATTCGATAAAAAAATGAAATAACTAAAATTAAAGTAAAGAATAAGAGAAAAAAAAAATATTAGAGCACATCACAATCTCACAAGCCCCATTTGTTCATTGATCTGGCTTCTCCTATCATAAATCTTTACCATTTTGCATTAATTTCATTGAAAAATTCTGTTTTTTTTCCAAAAATTGAAAGAAAAAATGAAAAATGAAAATGAAAATGAAGAAAAAACCCATTTTGGGCATCTAGGAACGTACTTGGCATGTTAATACACAATAATATGCATTTACATGACATTATTTTCACAATATTCTTTCTGTTAAATTATTATTACTTCTTTTATTCTTAACGTTTTTAATGCAATGATTGATGAATTAATTAGCGTATGGCTGATAGGAGCTTTTAGTTTAGTGAGATAATTTTTATTTGCTCATGTAGCGTATCTTTTAGTCCAGAGCCGGGCAATTCTGTCGTGTTCCTCACGATTTTGTAGGTACTGCGTTGCTATACTACCAACTAATGGATCAGCTGTAATTAAAAATGATAAATTATGTATTTCATTGAATTTTTGGAGTTTTTAGGATACTAAAAACAATTATAATAAAATTAGCAGACATCCCACAATTTTTTGCATTTTTCTAAACACATAAATTGTTATTAAAAAAATATTTAAAAAATTTGCATTTATAGTTTTTCGAATTTTCTACATGTTTATATTTTTTTCTTTTTTTTAAAATAATTTATTTGGAAATATATAAGAATAGAAAATAAAATGGAAATTATAAGAATTGTTAGAGATCTGCTATTTTTAGCAATCATTAAAAATAGCAGAAATCTGACAATTTTTAAATTTTTTCTATTTAATACATAAATTATTCAAATAAATAAAAAATATGCACTCGTAGAAAATTCTAAAAAATATTAAAAATATTTTATATAAATATAAATGCAAATTTTTTTAGTATTTTTTTATAACAATTTATTTGATTGAAAAAAGAAAGAAAAAAATTTATCAGATTTGTGCTAATTTCATTGTTTTCGGTCTTTCCATCTTTCCTTTCGTTAATTGTCTCGATTAAATTTTATAATTGCCATATTTACCTGGATTACAATCTGTTAGAAGAGAACAGATGGACAGTAGAACCTTAGAAATAGTTAGTGCAGGTGACCAATTGTCTTTCAATATATCTAGACATATGACACCCTGGCTGTTGATGTTGCAATGATAAATACGTGTTCGGAATGTAACCTGATGAATAAAACAAATGATTATTAAGTATTTAAACATTATAACTGATTATTAAAAAAGTTAGAATGAGAGAAAATGATAAATTTCACTTTTTCATTAACATTGTTTTTTTTCTCGAAAATTTCCAAATTTATGGGATAGAGAAATTTTCTTGATTTCCTTTTTTGCAGAGAAAATCGTGGAAATTTCGCTACCTCAATTATTTTCCTGATATTATTGAAAATAGCAGACATTTTCCAATTTTTTGCATTTTTTGAACAAATTGTTACTAAAAAAATATTTAAAAAATTTGCACTTGCAGTTTTTCAAATTTTCTACAAATTCATATTTTTTCTGCATTTTTAAAAAAATTATTTATGCAAAAAAAAAAGGAAAAATTGTCAAATGTCTGTTATTTTCAGTGTTCCTCATTTTTAATAACATAAATTATTGTCAATAATGTTGTTAATAATTTTTTTCAAATTCCCTTTGAACAACTAGAGTTTAATTAAAAATCAATGGAAATAAATTCGATAATTAAATTCTTACTTTCGGTGGTTTGAATGGATATTCTGGTGAAAAATGAATGTCCAGGAAAAAAACACCACCCTCATAAACAGATCCTGGTGGTCCCAAAATTGTTGATACCCATTCATACAAATTGTCACCTTTTGGGCCAGCACTGCAGTTTGGTGGTGGATCCAGTGTTATTTCAGCTAATTCTTTCTGTATTCTGTGAATGAAATGAATGGAGAATGATTTAGAAAAGGGGAGAATCAATAGAGAGGAGAATGACAAAGAAGGGCAATAGGGGGAAAAAAGAGGGGGGGGGGGGTAAAGAGGGCATAAAGGGTGAAAGGGAAACCTTTTGGTTTTGATATTTTATTTTATGAAAATCATAAAAAATAAGGGGAAAAATTTGAGATTGATTTTTTCTGATGATTTCATTGAAAAGCTGAGAAAATTTCAGTTGGAAAACATACGTTAAAATCGATTTTTGAGATTTTTTTGAAAATTTGACTTTTCTAAGGGAAAATTGGGGGTTTAAGTCTTTGGAAAATTGAAAAGTTTCACTTTTTTGGGGATATCTATGGTTTTATTGGTTGTTGCATGAAAATTCTGAATGGAGATGAAAGATGAGATGATTTTCCATTGATTTATGGGATTTTGAAAAGAAAATGATCGATTTTTGAAGTATTTATAAGCAAAAAACTGATTTTCGCAAAGTAGCCCATAAAAACCTCGAAAATCGATTATTTTTTCTTTCAAAACCCCATAAATTGATGGCAAATGATCTCACCTTTCAGTTAAGACAAATCCCAAGCTGCTAAAACCAATAGAACCGGAGATATCCTTAAATAAAGTTTAAAAAATCAAAAATGTATGGAATTCGACTCCAAATTCGCTCCAAAAAAGTCAAAATTTCAAAAAAATTAGTAAAAAAATTGATAAACACATGTTTTCCACTCCAAATTTCCTCAGCTTTTCAACTAAATCATCAGAAAAACTCTATCTCAAATCGCTCCTTTGTTATCCCCATTCCATATCCCTTTTTCCTACATTCTTGAGCCAAAAAATCATTTTCTTCAAGAATCTCTGCTCCAAAATCTTCAAATTCTCCAGAATTTTATAATTTTTAATAATCTTAAAATGTTCCAAAATCCTCAAATTCTCCAAAATCTCAAAAGTTTTCCAAAATCTTCAAATTTTCAAAAATCTTTAAATTTTCCAAAATCTTCAAAATGTTTTAAAATCTTCAAATTTTCTTAAATCTTCAAAATCTTCAAACTTTCTTAGATCTTCAAATTTCCCAGAATCTTTAAATCTTCCAAAAACTCAAAATGTTTCAAAATCTTCAAATTTTCTCAAATCTTAAAATTTCCCAGAATCTTTAAATTTCCCAGAATCTTTAAATCTCCCAAAATCTTCAAAATGCTTCAAAATCCTTGAATTTTTCAAAATCTTCAAATTCCCAAAAATCTTCAAATTCTTTCTACAAACCAAAAAAAAACCGAATAAATAAACTTCTCAATCAAAAAAACTCTCTCGACGAGGCTCCAAAAAAAAAAAAAAAAGATTGAGGTTATAGTAACCCACCTCTTGGCGGAGGTGCCCAGAGCCTTTGACATTTTAGGATTTGGCTTGGCCTCTTTATTATCCGGTTTATTGTCAGCAAGTGATGAGCCTCTGCCCCGACCTGTCCCACTCGATCCAGCTCCAGAAGACATTTTTCCCTGTAATAGAAAATAGAGTAAAAAAAAAAATGAGTATTTACTCCAATTCGAAAAAAACACAACATTTTTAAGAAAAATACATAAAAAGGGATTTTCCTAAATTTGAGTAAAAATCAATTTTTTTTTGAATTTTTTGCACCTTTTTTCGCTTCGTCCACGCTGTGTTGATGATTTTCGTTGAAAAAAAGCGTCACCGGGAGTTTCCCTCGTTTCCACAATAAACAAATACCTGAATTTTCAAATAAAAAATATAATTAAACAATGTAAACAATTATTTAACAAATAAAATTAATTAAAAACTCTTACTTTTTGAATATTTTCCCTTTTTCACTGGGATTTGACGTGAAATTCCTCCTTGCCGGATCTATTTCGACAATGGAGGTCCCAAGGAAACACACACAGACACACACACATACACACAGAGTGGTCGAAAAATATATTCTATTGTAAAGAAAAAAGAAAATGTAAATATTTGAATTTTTTTGTGTGATCACATGAATGTTACGAATATTTTGTGACAATTTTTTTTTGAATTTTTTTCGTTGAGTTTTAGTGTAAAAATTTCAAATGCCGATTTTTCATGTATTCTTTGTTATTTTTAACATGAATTAATGGGTTTTGTGTGATGAGCCCTTTTTTTTCTTTATTTTCTACTACTTTGACTGACTCCTTGTGTTTGGGAGTGTATTTCCACCAGGTAGCGCCTGTTGTGGAGAGAGAAATTGTGGATTTGCTCATGCGCAGAAGGTTTTATTTTCGAATTTTCCCGCTTATTTTGCTGTTTTTCACACACACACAATTTGGAGGAGTGATGGGCGATCGGTAGAAAAAAGATCGATTTTTCGAAGAATCGATCTTTGAAAAATATGATTTTTATGAAAATCGATTTTTTTTTAGAGTAAAAAAATCGATAGTAATCGATAGTAAATAAGTTTCAATAATCGATTAATCGATGCGATATCTCGCATTGAATTCGAGATATCGTACTCCATTCGATAGTTCCATTACACCTTCTTTTTAGCTTAAGGGATCGATCAATTTCAAAAATTCGATTAATCGATGCGATATCTCGCATTGACTTCGAGATATCGCACTCCATTCGATAGTTCCGTTTTACCAGTTTTAGTTCAACGGGAGTCCTATTCTTCATTTTTTTAACTTTAAATAATCGATTAATCGATATGATATCTCGCATTTAATTCGATATACTTTAAATAATCGATTAATCGATATCATATCTCGCATTGAATTCGATATATCGCACTCCATTCGATAGTTCCGTAACACCTCTTTTAGTATATGGGGACTAGCAAATAAAAGCGCGCTACGCGCGCCTTCATTAATTTTTCTTCCACAAATATAATAGCAATTTTAATAGCAATTAAATTGAAGGCGCGCTGCGCGCGCCTGTGGGATTTTTTCTTGCCGAAACTTCCGATTGTCATTTTTTTTACATATTCGATTAATCGCATTTACATTCGATATATCGCATTAGCAATTCGATAGTTCCGTAACACCTCTTTTAGTATATGGGGAAAGGGATCGATCAATGTCAAAAATTCGATTAATCGATGCGATATCTCGAATTTACTTCGAGATATCGCATTCCATTCGATAGTTCCGTTTCACCAGTTCAAATTCACCGGAAAAACACTATTTTACATTTTTTTATTAAAAAAAAAATTGATACTTCCAAATCAATTTTTCCAAATTTTACAATCGATTTTTCCAAATCAGAATCGAAAAATCGATTAATCAAGTTTCGTAAAATCACCCAAAAAAAGATGATTTCCAAGAAAAAAGAATCGATCTTCCAGAAATTGATTCAAAATCGCCCATCACCAATTCAAAATGGTCGCAAAAATATCTCCGGCTCTTCTCTAAAAGTCAAAGCGCTTTCTCAACCTCTTAAATTGTGCCACATTGAAGATTTTATTGATTTTCGATGCATTTAATTGACCTGCACTTGCTGCAAGCCTTTTATTTCAATTGCATTCACTTCCTTCAACATTTAATAACCTTTTAACGTTTAAAAAATAAGCAAAACGAAGCTCAACAATAAAAAATTCAAAAAATCCATTATTTAATGAAGATATCCGTTCCGTTGAACGTCCCGCGCTCAACTGCGCGCCGCCAGCACGAGAATACCCGAGCGCGCCCGAGCCTACCCGAGTTCATCCCCACTCCTTTCCCCCTGCTCTCCCTACCAACTGCAGCAGCCGCCATCTTGTTTTACGCATTCGCAACATTTTTCTTTAGTCTATGGCCTCCTCCGCCATTATCGTCCCCACTTATTTTTTTGCACAAACCAGTAAAAAATATTGTTGCTAACTATATTCAATTAAAAGTTAACAATTGTTTCTAAATTTTATATCAAAGATATAAATAATTAAATAATCAATAATTCTAGATTAATCGCGCGTTATTGGTGTCATGTGAAATATTTATTTGAAAATTATTTCATGAAAAACGATAAACGTTCTGACACAATCGCACGAATTCACGAATGTGTAAATTGTTTGATGATATTGTGTCAAATAATTGATGTATATAATAATTGGAAAAAACAATAAATTTGATTGTATCGAGTAAACTTGGATATTAATTGGAAAAAAGGGTATAAAGTCTATTAAATCAAAGAATAAAGAGGAAAATGTCAAGTGCAGAAGTCGATGAACGGTAATTATTTTTATTTATTTTTTATTAATCAAAAAAAAAATTTTTTAATTGTTTTTATGTTTTTTTTAAAGGGTTACTGATGAAATTGAAGCACTGGGAGCTATTTTACTCGATAATGAGTTGAAAGTCAAGGAAAATGAAAGGTAAATTCGATTTTTCAATTTTTTTTAATTTTTAAATTTCAATATAAGGGCGCGGACTTTTAAATAATTTATCCATCAAAATAAATTATCTTATGAATTATATCTGACAATTTTTGGGATTCTTTTTAACAAATAAATTATTATAAAAGGAAAAACATTGAAAAATTCGCATTTGTAGTTTTTTTCACTAAATTTCACATTTTACTAAATTTATTTACTAAAATTTACTAAATTTGCATACATTTTTCATTTTTTTGGCAATAATTTATTTTTCAAAAGATTAAAAAATCTAAAAATTGTGTAGATATCTGCTATTTTTAGTGTTTTATTATTTTTATGATTTTTTTGCAATTATTTGAGGCACAGAATTATCAAAAATTCATTTTGCAACATATTGGCACATTTAATTACGTTTTAACTAAATATTTTCATTATTTTCTCTCTTGCCATTTTTTTTTAACGAGAAAATATTGATTTTATTCTCTTTCTTATTTATTTATTTATAGAGGAATTCCAGAGATTATTGAGACTCTCGTGTTTCCATCGACTGGAGAAGACTCACAGTCACAATATGTTTGTGTTACTCTGGTAGTTTATTTATCGCCAGGCTATCCAGACGTATCGCCAATAGTAACATTAAAAAATCCACGTGGACTGGATGAGAATACGGTTGAATTGATTGAACATGAAGTCGAGGATAAATGCAAGGACTTTTTAGGTCAACCTGTGATGTTTGAGCTCATTGAGGTAATATATATTGTTGATTTGTTGTTATTTGTTGGTGAATGGTGAAAGTGTGCAATGGACCGAGAAATTGTTTCGTTGAACATTTTTCTGTTCCTGTTTCTGTTTTTTTCGTTAATTTAAAAGTAGAATTTAATAATGTCTCAGGGAATAGGGGAATTTTTATGAAAACTATTAGAGATAGAGTATTTTTGATGATTCCATTGAAAAGCTGAGGAAATTTCAGTTAAAAAACAAATTTAAAAATAGAATTTCAAGATTTTTTTGAAAATTCAAAATTCAAAAAGGTAAACTTTTTTAAAAGTTGCAAAATAAATATTTTCAGACATCTTTCTAAACGCAAATTTCCTCAGCTTTTCAATGGAATCGTCAAAAAAATTATATTTGGAATATTTCCACCCATTCCAGATTATTTTAAGGCTAAAATTCAATATCCTCATCTAAATTTCCTCTTCACAAGTGTAAAAATTGAATTTTAAGATATTTTGAAAAATCCTAATTTTTTTTCAGTAGAATTTTGAAAAGGTAAACTCTTTAAAAAAACTATTTTGACACTTCTATCCTAAATTTCTTCAGCTTTCCAAATGAAATCGTAACGAAATTTACATCTCAACTATTCCCAACCATTTCATATTATTTTACGACTGAAATCCAATATCCCTGTCTCAATTTCCTTCTAACCAATCTCTCCTTCTATTTCACCACTCAACTAATGATTTTGTATTAATTCTAAGCCTTAATAATTTTAAAAAATTATTAATAATTATTCTTTAATGATTTTGTATTTATTCTGAGCCTTTATAATTTTTTCAAATTATCAATAATTTTCCTTTAACAAGTTCGTATTGATTCTAAGCCTTAATAATTTTTCACAATTATTAATAACTTTTTAAAAATCATTTTGTATCGATTCTAAGCCTTAAAAATTTTTCAAAATTATTAATAATTTTTTTAAGATGATTTTCTATTGATTCTATGCCTAAATATTTTTTGAAAATTATTAACAATTTTTTAAAAATGATTTTGTATTGATTCTGATCCTTAATAATTTTTTTAAAATTATTAATAATTTTTTTAAAATAATTTTGTATTGATTTTAAGCTCTAATAATTTTTCAAAATTATTAATAATTTTTTTTGATGATTTTGTATTGATTCTAAACCTTAATAATTTTTTAAAATTATTAATAATTTTTTTAAAAATGATTTTGTATCGATTCTAAGCCTTAATCATTGCAGTTGGTACGTGAACACTTGACACAGAGTAATTTACCAACTGGCCAGTGTGCAGTCTGTCTCTATGGATTTCGCGAGGGTGATGAATTCACAAAAACTGAGTGTTATCATCATTTTCACTCGCACTGTTTGGCAGCTCACGTAGCAGCTGCTGAGAAATATTATCTAGAGGAACTGGAGAAATTGCCGCAGTGGCAGCAGGATTCTGCCAAAGAATTTCAAGTACTACCACTTCTCATCTCCCAAAGAAACACAAAAAATTCCCTTTTTTTCTTAAAAAATTACATTTTCTTATTTCCCAATTGTTTCAGGCAATTTGTCCAGTTTGTCGTGAATCAATAAATTGTGATGTTGAGAGTTTGTGTTCAGCAGCACCGCCAATTGACGTTGAAACAGCAACTGATTTTTCAGTAACTGCTGAATTACGTGAATTACAGCGTCAAATGTCAGTTTTGTTTTTGCATCAACAGCAGAGAGGAGGAATTATTGATCCAGAGGCTGAAGGCACAAAGATGCTGTTGAGAACTGAGGACGATTCAGTTGCTGGTGCTGAAACACCAACTTCACCAGCTGGACCAAGCTTGACAGCACTTCCAGCTAATTCTAATGTGGTAAATTAATTTTAAAAAATGATAACAAAACTAACAGACATCTACCAATTTTTTTTCTTTTTATTTTAAGAGATAAGTCATTTGAAAAAAAATATTTGAAAAATTCGCACTTATAGATTTTTGAATTTCCCACATTTTTCTTCATTTTTTAAAGATAATTTATTCGTTAAAAGACAAAAAATCTAAAAATTGTCGATTGTCTGCTATTTTTAGTCTCATTTTTTAATAGTATATTATCTAACAAGTGCGGTAAAGTACTTTTCTGATGAGTATGAGTTAAAAATGAAGCGAAGGCGAGTTTTGTAATCATGCGAGTCTGAAAATCTTTACCGCACGTGTAAAGTACTGTTTTTTCTTATGTACAAGTTGTGGAAATAGTATTTTATCTCACAAGTGCGGTAAAGTACTTTTCTGACGAGTGTGAGGTTTAAAAACGAGCCGAAGATGAGTTTTGTAATCACACGAGTCTGAAAATTTCTACCGCACATGTAAGATGCAGTTTTTTTTTACGTACAGCGTGTGGAAAAAGTATTTTATCGAACAAGTGCGGTAAAGTACTTTTCCGACGAGTGTGATCTCGCAAAATGAGGCGAAAATGAGCTTTGTGATCATGCGAGTCTGAAAATCTTTACCGCACGTGTAAAATACAGTTTTTTTAAACACGTGCAGCGTACAGAAAGTGTCTACTTTACGCACGGCGTGCGAAAAATGCACTTTTCGATGAAAAACATCAAGCAAAGCCACAAAAAATCGATTTTAACCATTTTTCCTTCTATTTCAGCGTCATCAACAAGTTGCAGAGGCCAAACACTCGAATCACCAGCAACAAAGTAACTCTGATAAAGACAAACAGAGTGATTATCATCGTGGATCGCACAACAATCATCATCATCATCATCACCATCATCATCATGGTCGTAAAAATCGTGGACGCGGTCGTGGCAGTGAATCACGTCGTAATTGCGAGCGTTTTCGCCAAAATGACACACAACCCAGATGACAATGGGCTGGTAATAGTCGTAATACTGCCCAATTTATTCGCAATATAATCAACAATAATCGTTATATTATCAGTGTAATCAGCAACAATTGTCTTATGATTAAAACTTGACTCAATCTATTCTCAATATAATTTTCCTTTTTTTTTTTTTTAAACTTCTTTATTATTTAATAATTCTCTTTTTTTTGATTTGTTGATTTATGATATAATTACTTAATGTTAATTGAACCACAAAAGTAGATATAAAAATTTATTATTTTTCTATTCTTCATAAAAAAAGCAAGGAAATACTTTAATTTTTGCATTTCTCATTTTTTTGTCATTGATTCACTACAAAAATCATCTTTGACTGTGATATATTACTTTTTTCTCGTAATTTATGATTTATATATGATTTTTTTTCTCTTATGACAAGCCATTTTGTTTTTTGTAATCACAATAAAACTAGTCATTAAATAGATTCTGTGATTTTTCATTAAAAATCTATTCCTAATTATGTTTTGAAGGTAAATAAGTTTTTTAGTTATAAGTAAATTATTAAAAGCCTTCAATAAGTTAATTATGCGAATTAACAATAATACTAGACAACAAATGCAACAATTTAAATACATGGAGTAATTAATAATTTGATTGATTAAATCAGTTTTAATAATGTGGAAAAGAAGATGATGGTGAAAATAGCTTAGGGTGAGAGTGGTCCAGTGGCCGAACGGATAAGACTCGTCAAATACCAGTGATTGAACATACGAAATTTGATAATTACTGATATATTTAACAGTTTCATAGGCTCTTATTTAAGTTGATGAACATTATATTGTGTTTCAAAGATTAAAAAATAGATATTTCGCTGAATTACCAATTTTTTTTGAGGTAAATATGTGAAATAAATGTGTTCGATCACTGGACGAGTTTGAACACTGGTCAACTCACCCTAAATCCGACAATTTTTTGCATTTTATTTAAACAAAATGAATTATTGTAAAAAAAATATTGACAAAAATCGCTTCTCATAATTTTTTGAATTTTCTAAGTGTACATATTTTTTTTTTTTTTAAATAATTTATTTGTTTAAAAGAAAGAAAAAACTAAAAAATTGTCAGATATGTGCTATTTTTTGATGCTAAAAATCGCTGATATGTGAAAATTTTTAAGTTTTTTCCTTTCTTTTTAACAAATAAATCTTTAGAAAAAACGAAAAATACGCGAATAAATGTAGAAAATTCAAAAAACTATAAGTGCGCTTCTTTTTCCTAACAGTTCATTTGTTTAAAAAAATCCGAAAAATTGTCAGAAGTCAGCTAATTTCCTCATTATCACCTTATTTTCACCGTCATAAAAGAACTTCATCGACATTCCCTCCCAAAACGACCCAAACAACCGAAAAAACCCATCAAATACTGTAATAAAATACTCATCGACCCTTGACCATCCCCCTATCCCCCAATTTTTTTATTTTCATCTCAAGTTCCCTCAAACTTCCATCAACAGGACCCATAAAATTTTGACTTTTCATTATCAAATTAGCCGCGAAATTCAAAAGTTGCGGGTTGATTGGAACGGGTGATGGTAATGGAATGTCTGTGAATCCGGTGATATCGCCATAGCCTTCGTCAACGCTCTCATCCGCACCCTTCGACAGCATTTTCAACCGATCCTTCAGCTCCTTTTCGCGATTAAGTGCTTGTTGAAGGCAAATCGTCATCGAGGAAACCGTTTCTCCTTTTTGATAGGCAACCTTTGACTTCGCCTTTTCTCGCTTCAACAAATCCTCGAGAACCTTCGATTTTCCCCTCTCCTCCTTTATTTTCTTCATCATCGAGTTATTAACAGCCACAACTTTCATCTTCAGTCTTTCATTCTCCCTCTCCACTTCCTTGACTTTCTTTTCTGCCTCCAAACTCCTGTTTTTAACAGCTTTGTACTGTGCAATCATCTTCATGAGCTGCAGCCTCAACTGCACGATCCCCTCCTCCACCTCCCCCTTCTCCTTCTTCGAGGCCAACAGCATGACACTCAGCCTCTCATTTTCAATCCTCAAATCATCCCCATGATTCTGCAAAACCCTAATTTTCTCCAGAGCTTCATTTCTCTCAACCGCCATTTTGTCGATCTCATCCGCCATTTTGTCGGCATCTTTCCCGCGTTTTATCGCCCTTTCCTCCGCCAAATTCCTCGAAATTTCCACGTTTTCGTATCTTTTCTCTGCAATTTCGAGCTGATGGACCATTTCTGCTATTCGCTTCTTTAATTCAAATGTCGTCACGTCATCCGCCATTTTGTCGGCATCTTTCCCGCGCTTTTTTGACCTTTCCTCCGCCAAATTCCTCAAAATTTCCATGTTTTCACATCTTTTCTCTGAAATTTCGAGCTGATGGACCATTTCTGCTATTCTTTTCTTCAATTCAAAGGTAGTGACGTCATCCGCCATTTTGTCGATCTCATCCGCCATTTTGTCGGCATTTTTCCCGCGCTTTTTCGCCCTTTCCTCCGCCAAATTCCTCGAAATTTCCACGTTTTCGTATCTTTTCTCCGAAATTTCGAGCTGATGGACCATTTCTGCTATTCGCTTCTTCAATTCAAATGTCGTCACGTCATCCGCCATTTTGTGGACGGGCGCCATTTTGTTGTCCGCGAGATGGTTCCGTTCTTGGCGCCAATTCTCCCGCTCTTTCAAATATTTTACCTCCAATTCGTCGAGTTTTGAACGGATTTTCGAGTTTTCCTCGGATTTATCGATTAATTCGGAGATTTTTTGCTCACGTTGGGTTAAAATCTTTTGATAGGCTTCTAAATCCATTCGCAGGCCTTTATTTGTGGCTTCTGATTCGTGGAGACGTGCTTGATACCATTTTGACGAGTTTTCGATTATTGCCAATTGACATTCCTTTTCCTTTGAATTATTCTCGAGTTTCAGCTTTTCCTGGAGCGAAATCTGCGCTTCTTGAAATAATTCTCCTATTTTCGCCTTTAATCCTTGATTCGAGGCTTTCAAGGAGATGATTTCGGTTTTTGAATTCTCGAGGGCAAGACGCAGCTTCTCGTTTTCAAGTTCTAGGTCCTGCAGCTTTTTTGTGAATTCTTGGGAAATTAAGTGGGGGGAGGGAATGTTGAAATCCTCGGAATTTAAGTGAAATGAGTCGAACGAAGCTTCCGAGTCGATTTCGAAAGAATCCATTTTAAGGTTTTTTTTGAATTAAAAGTGGTGGCAAAAAGCGCAGATGTTTCTGAAAAGATAAAAATGATGATCACATATGTTTGGAGGTTTTTGGGGAGTTTTGAGGGTTTTTTGGGGGGAAATAGAACGAATACTCACGTTGAAGGTAGAAAATTGTGGATTTTGCTGGTTTTTGATGATTTCATTGTTAATTAAGGTGAAAATCCATTTTTATGGAGGAAAAAACGGAGTTTCTTATGGCGAGGAGCTTTTTTTCGATAAATACTGAGGAAACATAGCCTAGAAGTTGGGAAAATTGATAAGAGCTACTGCAGCGCTTATTGAAAGTGGCGGGAATATTCAAATAATCGTTAAATGTTGAAAAAATGAATTTTTAAGAGGACATTTTTTTTATTAGTTTTTGAAAGATTTCGCGGAAACTAAGCGAGATAGAGCGATTTTGGTAATCACCTTTTTTGTAGCTCTATCTTTTTTCTACAAAAAAGGTCTCTACGAAAATTGCTCTATCTCGCTTAGTTTCCGAGATATTAAAAAAAAACTGATGATAGAAGAAAAAGGATTTTTTTAGTGTTTTTTTTTGATAGATAGAAAAATGCAAAAATAATTCCACATTTTTATTAATCAATTTTGTACATTTTTTTAATTTTTTTTTCAATCATTTATTTCAATTTTCATATAAAAAATTTATAAAAAATAAATATATTAATTGACAGGATTCACTCACACACTCGACACATTCAATACTTAATTACAATTATTTTTTTAATTTTAAATCTAGAGTACAATTTTTATAGTGCCTAATTCTTGACTTTATCTCAATTTCAGCAGTTTATTGATGGCAGTCAGGGTAAAATTAATTATATTACCTTAGAAACGAAGTGGCTTAAGACTTATAAAAAAAAAAAAGAATCAGTTTTATTTTAATATTTGGAATATTTCAGAATTTTCTAAATTTTTTTGAATTTTTTTCTGAAATTTTTTTTCGAATTTTTTGTTCAAATGTTTTTCTTTTAATTTTTTTTTGACATGGAACCATGTATTAGTACACTAATATGCTATATATATAGCACGTGTGCCACTTTGTTTCTAAGATAACGATTATTACTCATAATTCCAGAATTAATAAGAAATACGTAATAATCTCATTTTATTCTCGAGGATATCTTCAAAACCGCTTGATTTTTCAGTTTAATTTAATTTTTACATATTCGTAAAAAATATTACGAGAGTTTTTTTTAAGAGAAATAGAAAAGCATTGGCAGCTAGTTTTACAATAGATTTTTTTTCAATTAAATGAAAAAAAATACTGTATTTTCAGTTTTACATACTTTTTTTTTTTATAGTACGAAGGAAATTACTTTCTTTTCTCAGACACACACACAATCACACCTTAAATGTAAAATTAACAATATCTTTTTACATTAAACGAAATTCGAGGGATTCAAGGTGAGAACGAGACGAATCCAATAAATATTAATTAAAAATTCCTTTTTTCTTAGATATTTCGAAATTATTTAAATATCTCGAAAACTAGAGGAAATAGAGAAATTTTTGTAGAGACCTTTTTTGTAGCTTTTGAAATTTTCTACAAAAAAGGTTTCTTCAATTTTTTTCTATCTCTATTATTGACCGAGAGGTCATGACACTTTCATCTCAGCTAAATGATCTCATCAAAAAAATTCAGAGCAAAAAAATGTAAATGAAAAATATTTAATGAGAAAAATATTTTAATGAATTTGATCTCAACATGAAAAAAATTAACGATAAAATTATGTAAAAAAAATTAAATCGTTGTATACAAAAATTTTATGAGATATTGATGTCTGGGGTATTTAGAACTGAGATAGAGGAAGGTGGGGTAAAATGGGCACAAGGGGCAAAACGGGCACAAATTGATTTTAGTATTTTATACTATGAAATTTACTCGAAATGGATGGAAATATTGGAGATAGATTTTTTCTGATGATCCCATTGAAAAGATGAGGAAATTTCCCATGAAAATCATATGTCAGAAGTTATTTTTTTGAATTTTTCAAAAATTTCATTTTTTGCGCGAAATTTGAAGGTGAAACTCTTCTGTTTTTGAAAAATTTCAGGTTTTCGAGAATATCTCTGGTTCTATTGATCGTAGCGACCTGGGGTTGATCTTAAATGAAAGGTGAGCTCATTTCCCATCGATTTATGGGGTTTAAAAAGAAAAATATCAATTTTTTCAAGTACTTATAGGGCAAAAACTTATTTTTCAGAAAATGACCTATAAATATTTGAAAAATTGATTTAAAAAAAATTTGAACCACATAAATCGATGAGAAATGAGCTCACCTTTCATTTGAGATCAACCCCAGGTCGCTACGACCAACAGAACCGGAGATATCGCCGAAAAAGTGAATATTTTCGATTTTCAAAAGGAAAACCCCTTCAAAACTCGGCCAAAAAGGTAAATTTTTCCAAAAATTGAGAAAAAAAGATTTTAACACATGTTTTCCGCCTAAAATTTCCTCAGCTTTTCAATGAAATCATCAAAAAATTTCTATCTCAAACCCTTCAATTCGAGTCTCCATTTTACCCCACCTTCCCCTATTTTAATCTCCAATCAATTATTCATGAAAATTAATGCCTAAAATATTATTGATGAGATATTTTAATCCAACATAAAAAAAATTCCCCTCATTTCACCAACATATACAAAAAAAAAAAAAAAAACTAGAATTACCAAGATTATCTCGTTTTTTTCCTTTTCCCTCGATTATTTATAATACAAATAATATTAACAATGAAGCTGGAGATTCCACCTCCTTCTTAAAAATATGTACAAATGAATTTTATCACCTTAGAAACAAAGGGGCGTAAGTGTCTACGTTTATACAAAGTACTTTACGACACTTTGCCTCTAAAGTGACGATTTAATCAAATTTTTTCTCGTAAAACTCAATTATTCAACAGTCAAAATCGACGAAGATTGAATTTAAGGCACTCTTCGTATTTACGAAGATTAATCCAATTTTTTTCTCTTCTCCCTTTTTTTTTCCTTTTTTTTTCTTCTTTCTCATCAACTCGATTAACCAGGCACTCCCTGTGCAGTATTGGTTATTGGTACAGAAATAACATAAATATCGACTTTTTCACCGGATGTTTTGTCAACTAGATCATTGTAGTTAACTGAATCGTATGGAGGCGGTGCAAAGAGATGATAAGGCGGTGGTGGAGTGTCTGTAACATTTCTCGTTATTGTTACAGGCTCATTTGATCTTTGGGTGTAGGGTGTTGCTAGTGGACGTGCTGAACGTCTGCAGCACCATTCAGAACAACTGACTACAAGAAAAAATGCAACTAGTCCACCGAAGGAACCAATGTACCATACTATTGACCAAGGATCCAAAGGACTTTGATTTTCCTCATTTTCTGAAATTAGAGAGAAAAAAAAAATTTGATTAGTTTCTTTTTTTTAAAAATGATTAATGAATATTTTGGGAATTATTGACTTTAATTAGAGAATAGCTTCTTTTTTTTAAGAAATTTAAAAAAATATTGATTAAAATCGCAGTTTAATGTTTTTTGGAATAAAATTGAGAGATTTTTGGAATTTGAAAACCTCCATTCAATATTTTTCAATCACTTTCCTTATTCACTTTGATTTTAATTATTTTAAAATTCGATTAGTTTTCTTCTTTTCTTTTAATAATTGATTAATATCTTGGAAATTATTATGATAATGAAATTAGCAGATATCTCACAATTTTTTTGGCATTTTTTTAAACAAATAAATTATTATTTAAAAAATATTTTAAAAAATTTGCACTTGTTTTTTTTCAAATTTGCAAAATGTGCATATTTTTTATTTAGTTTTTTAACGTTTATTTGTTGAAGAAATGGAAATTATAAGATTGTTAGATGTATCGGATATTTTTAGTATCATAAATTATTGACTTTAGTAAAAAAATAGCTTCTTTTTACAAGAAATTTAAAAAATATTGATTAAAATCGCAGTTCAGTGTTTTTTGGAATAAAATTGAGATTTTTGGAATCTGAAAATCTTCATTTAACATTTTTCAATCACTTTCCTTATTTACTTTGATTTTGATTATCTTCGGTGCTAATTGAGATAGAAAAACAAAAAAAAATGGAAAATCTTCGTCTTTTCAAGAGCTACATTTTTTGTCCGAGACATTTTCCTGTATCTCTAACTGCCTATTTGATAAAAGCCTCGAAAGTAGTGTAGAGGAAACTATTTTTCAAGAAATTTAAAAAATATTAATTGAAATCGTAGTTTAGAGTCTTGTGGAATGAAATTGGGAAATATCTGGGCTTTCAAAAACTACATTTAACATTTTTGAATCACTTTCCCTCTTTCCCTTTTTCTATTTCTATAGAAATAATTATTCATTGTATGAATGAAGAAAAAAATGCAAAGAATCGATATCTTTGATTTCGATTATCTCAGGTGCTTATTGAGATAGAGAAACAAAAAAAAATGGAAAATCTTCGTCTTTTCAAGAGCTACATTTCTTGTACGAGACATTTTCCTCTATCTCTAACTGCCTATTTGCTAGAAGCTTTAAAAGTAGTGTAAAAAAACTCTTTTTCAAGAAATTTAAAAAATATTAATTAAAATCGTAGTTTAGAGTCTTCTGGAATAAAATTGGAAAAATTTTGGGCTCTCAAAAATTACGTTCAATATATTTTTGATCACTCCCCCCATTCTCCAATCATTCATTCTATAAATAACCGTGAAAACGTAAATAATCGTTATCTTTGATTTTGATTATCTCCGAAGTTAATTGAGATAGAGAAACAAACAAAATTGGTGAATTTTCCTATTTTCAAGAGCTACATTTCATGTATCAGAAATTTTCGTCTATCTCCAACTGCCTTTTAAGTCTTTTATCTTTGATTTTAAAAACCTCAGAAGTAGTGTAAAAACAACTTTTTCCCAAAAAAATTCAAAGATTTCAATATCTCTGAAACTATCGATTTTAAGAGAATTTGTTAAGAGACCTTTTTTGTAGCAAATTCAATTCTCTACAAAAAAGGTCTCTTCATAATTTTCCATAAACCTCTTCATTTCCCAGTTATTCAAAGAATACTGCACACAATTTTTTTTGCTACATTTTCTCTGAAAAAAAAATTATTTTAACGTTTAATTCGATATCTACGGAACCAATTAACGGATTGAGCTCATCAAGTTCTCAAAATTTTCGTCTTTTCGTACTCTACAAACGCCTAAATTTTCATTCATCCACCTATTCCTGCTCCAAAGTTATCCCACTCCAAAGTTGACAATTTCTGAAATTTCCCAAATTTCAGAATTTCAATTTGTTTTCCTTTCCCCTTTTTTTAAATTTAAAATTTCGGCTATTTTCGCGCTCTCAGTTTCACCTATATTTCACAAATCGACTCAGTAACCTGCGACAAAGGAAGTCTTTGTTGCTGAACAAGGCCCTGACCCCACACACTCCTTTGTCTCTTCACATGAAAAAAAAAGAAAAAAAAAAGAAAAAAGAAGAAAAATTACTGAGTTGGAAGCAAAACAGGTTTTCGAAACGAGTATCGAGTATAAAAAGAAATGACAAAGACGACTTCTCTGCCTCCATTGGTCTTACTAATACAACTTATCCATTAATAAATTTAAAAAAACAGTTATTTCGACGTAAATGAAAAAGGCAACAAAAAATTGCTATCAACATTTTCCTGAATGACGAAGATTCAGCGAAAAAAAAAAGGAAATTATGTCTTTTTGCTTCCGAATGGAAGCTATATAATCATCAGAATTTTCGATTGTATTTTTTTTAATAGAAGATACTTCAAATTTTATAGAAAAATTTCATATTTTGTGAAAAATTTCTTCTCAACAAACTATTTTTAATGGAAAACTCTTGAAAATGAGTTTTTGATGATTTCATTGAAAAGCTGAGGAAATTTTAGGCGGGAAACAAGTGCCGCAATTACTTTTTTTGAATTTTTGCTGATTTTGACTTTTTTGAGCATTTTAGAGGAGTAAAACCCTTCCTTTTTTTGAAAATTTTCAGTTTTTCGAGAATATCTTCGGTTCTATTTGTCGTAGCGTGAAAATTCCGATGGGAGGTGAAAGGTGAGATCATTTGCCATCGATTCATAGGGTTTTCAATTTAAAAATATCGATTTTTAAGGTATTTATGGGCATTTTTGTGAAACAGTTTTGTGAAACAGTTTTTGGCCTATAACTATCCCAAAAATTGATATTTTTGAATTCAAAACCCCATAAATCGATGGGAAATGAGCTCACCTTTCATTTGAGACCAACCGCGAATTGCTACGACCAATAGAACCAGAGATATTTGCAGAAAACTAAAAATTTTCAAAAAAGGAAAAAATTCCCCTCAAAAATGCCGGAAAATATCGAATTTTCAAAAAAATCGAAAAAAATACATCTGACACTCGTTCTCCGGCTAAAATTTCCTCAGCTTTTCAATAAAATCATTTAAAAAAATCCATCTCTAACCGTTTCATTACATTGCCCATTTTGCCCCACTCTCCCCTATGTCCATTTTTCGAAAATCAGTTTTTAATAGAATTTCTGGAAAATATTCAACTGATGTTATTTATACTCATATATTATCTCGAGAATTGTATCAGTTAGATGCCTGTAAATTTTGAGCTTATTTGCATGATTAGTTCTCAAGTTATTGGCGTTTTAATGAATTTTTCAAAATTTGATATTTCGATGATGGTTTGAAAAAAGTTGTATCACTTCCATTCGGAAGCATATTGCTAAAGTAGGGGAGAATGGGGCAAAATGGACCTAGAAGATGAGACGACTCAAGATTTTTTTAAAAAGCAGCGGTTGCTTCGGAAAATTTGAAAAAATTTCCAAACAATAAAGACATGTTGGAGAATTTTCTCAAATTTTTTCAGATTTTTTCGTCAACTCCTTCATTTAAAAAAAAATTCCTTAATCATGTTACCATTAGGGTCCATTCTGCCCCACTCTCCCCTATTAGGAGAAAAAAGCTAAATCAGTTGGAAAGCAATACTATTATACTATTATCTACTTGTTTAATATGCAATTATTCTCACCTTCATCAGAGTCATCTTCTTTCGTTCCACGTTCATAATTCTTTTCACCTGGCTCGGAATCAAATTCAATTACGTAAACAGTTTGTTCATCATTTATACTTCGATCATTCATCAAATCTGGTTCATTGGCACGATTTTCACCGGATGATTGAATTACCTCATTTGTTATTAATTTTGAGGCTTTATCGGATAAATCACTGATCTCGTAGTTTGTTAATCCATGGAGATAGTCTGTAAAAATAAAAATTGATTGATTATTTCATTGATAAATAATTTTTTTACATTTTTTTAGTGTAGTTGCATCGTTTTTTGAAAGGCACTCGGAAAATATTGAGTTTAGGAGAATTTATGAAGAGACCTTTTTTGTAGAAAATTAAATTCTCCACAAAAAAGGTCTCTTGACATTTTTGCCTAAACCCGATACTTTTCGAGATCCCATTAAAATAATAATTGAATTTTCCGAATTAATTTAGTTTTCACTATTTTTCAAGAAAATTTCGTTGATGAATCACTTTTTTTTTCAATTTTAGGATCATTTTTTAAAAGGCACTCGGAAAATATTGGGTTTAGGAAAATTTATGAAGAGACATTTTTTTTAGAGAATTGAATTCTCCACAAAAAAGGTCTCTTCATAAATTCTCTTAAACTCAATACTTTTCGAGATCCTATCGAAATAATAATTGAATTTCCGGAATCAATTTTCTTATCTCTATTCTTTCAAGACAAAAATGAATGGGAAAATCATTGACTAATGTGTTCGTAACATCGAATGAAAAAAAAATTGTACTTCAATAACACGATACAACGTTGCAACACACCTCCAATTAGTCACGGAATAGACGTATAGACAGTAAATTAAAAATTAATTTATTTCTCGAAAATTCGATGATGCATTAATTACAGAGAATCGCAATTCTCTGAAGTAATTTGTTTGTCTTCCGCTAATAATTTGGAAAATATCGTGACGTATTGTTGCTTACGTAGACGATGTGAATGATTAATCGAGAGGAATTAACAATTTTTTTGCAAAAAAATTTCGAATGAAGAGGAAAGGAAAGAATTTGAAAAATTTATGATAATGAAAATAGCAAAAAAATGAGAATATTTTTTTTTATAGATAAATTATTTTAAAAAATGAAGAAAAATACGAAAATGTAGAGAACTTAAATATTTATACTGGAAGGTGGGGTAAAACGGGCATGGGTTGATTTTGGTATTTTATACTATGAAAATTACTCGAAATGGATGGAAATATTGGAGATAGATTTTTTCTGATGATTCCATTGAAAAGATGAGGAAATTTCCCATGAAAATCATATATCAGAAGTTATTTTTTGGAATTTTTCAAAAATTTCATTTTTAGCGCAAGATTTGAAGGTGAAACTCTTCTGTTTTTGAAAAATTTCAGGTTTTCGAGAATATCTCTGGTTCTATTGATCGTAGCGACCTGGGGTTGATTTTAAATGAAAGGTGAGCTCATTTCCCATCGATTTATGGGGTTTAAAAAGAAAAATATTAATTTTTTCAAGTACTTATAGGGCAAAAACTGATTTTTCAGAAAATGACCTATAAATATTTGAAAAATTGATTAAAAAAAAATTCGAACCACATAAATCGATGAGAAATGAGCTCACCTTTCATTTGAGATCAACCCCAGGCCGCTACGACCAACAGAACCAGAGATATCGCCGAAAAAGTGAATTTTTTCGATTTTCAAAAGAAAAACCCCTTCAAAACTCGGCCAAAAAAGTAAATTTTTCCAAAAATTGAGAAAAAAAAATTTTAACACATGTTTTTCGCCTAAAATTATATTAAAATAAGCATGATAGGGCAGTTCCATCTCTATCCTTTTTTTAGCCAATTTCAGGAGCTACAAAAGTGTATTAAGATCAAAATCGCTCTATCTCGCTTAATTTCCAAGATATTCTCAAGAAACTGACGATAAAATAAATTTCTTTTTTTCATGAAAAGAATAAAAGACTAAAAAATTAATTGAATTTAAAAAAAAATCATATTTCAATAAAAAAAAGTCTAATCTTTATTTTCTGATGAGAAAAAAAAATATATATGTCATAATGTGTTTTACTGCTCTTGACCTCAATGCAGAGAAAAACGTTGGGTGAAATTACGCAACTGTCGAGTTTAAGGTACAAGAAAAATCACTGAACAAACCGATTTACCTGATGATTTTTTTTTTTTCTTCTATTTTTTTACTTATCATTATTATTATTATTTCTTTAATCCCATCAGTGGCTTATTTGATACTTGAGTCACGTAGGCAAGTTTTGCCTAATCACGTAGACACGCACGTGTACAAATTGAACGGATATGTTAATCATTTCTCGTCTTAATGTTCACATATTTACAGGGATATTTTGCGGATTAACTGTTAAATTCAGTCCCACCTATATTATTTCAATAAAAAATTTATGTGACTGTAAAATTCACATTGACTGTATAATCTGTGGCTTTATTTGTCCATCTAAATTCATGGATGAAGAGATTTAGTTGGAATAATCGAGAAGAATGAGGGAAAAAGAATAATATTTGAACGAATAATCGGTATCTCTGGATTTGATTATCTCTGGTTCCAATTGATATAAGGGGAATGGAAGAGAATTGGGAAATTTGTCTGGGCTCTCAAAACCTAAATTCAACATTTTTTAATCACTTCCAGCATTCTCAAATCATTCGTTCTATGAATGATCAAGAAAACGTGAAAAAATCGGTATCTTTGAATTTGATTATCTCTGGTGCTAATTAAGATAGAGAAACAAAAAAAAATGGAAAATTTTCGTCTTTTCGAGAGCTAATTTTTTTGTTTGAGACATTTTTCGATATCTTCAACTGCCTATTTGCTAGAAGCCTACGAAGTAGGGTGAGAAAAAGTGTTTTTAGAAATATTTAAAAGATAGGTAATAAAATCGTAATTTAGAGTGTTTTGGAATAAAATTGGGAAATTCATGGACTCTCAAAACCTACATGCAACATTTTTCAATCGCTTTCCTCATGCTCCAATCATTCGTTCTATAAATAAACGTGAAAACGTAAAAAATCGGTATCTCTGATTTTGATTATCTCCGTTGCTAATTGAGATAGAAAAACAAAAAAAAATGGAAAATTTTTGTCTTTTCCAGAGCTACATTTCTCATCATAATCATTTTTCTCTATCACCAAATGCCTATTCGCTGGAAGCCTCGAAAGTAGTGTGAGAAGAACTCTTTTCCAAAAAAAATTAAAAAAAATTATGATTAAAATCGCAATTTAGGGACTTTTGGAATGAAATAGGGGAATTCCCAGGCTCTCAAAACCTACATTTAACATTTTTTAATCACTACCCCCCCCTCCCTCTCCCCACTCCCCAATTATTCGCTCGATGAGTAAAGACAAAAACATAAAATATCGGTAAAACATTAAAAATCGGTATCTTTAATTTTGATTATCTCCATTGCTAATAAAGATAGAAAAACAAAAAAAAATTGAAAATTTTCGTCTTTTCAAGAGCTACATTTTTTGTGCTAGACATTTTCTTCTATCTCCAACTGCCTATTTGCTAAAAGGCCCCAAAGTACTATAAAAAAATCTATTTTTCAAGAAATTACAAAAATTTATGATTAAAATCGAAATTTAGAGACTTCTGAAATAACTCAGGCTTCTGGAATAGAATAGGCCTTTCTGGCCTCAAAAAACGTACATTTAATATTTTTTAATTACTCCCCCCCCCCCTCGTCCATTCTCCAATTATTCGCTTAATAAATTAAGACAAAAATATAAAATATCGGTAAAACATTAGAAATCGATATCTTTGATTTTAATTATCTCCATTGCTAATTAAGATAGAAAAACAAAAAAAAATGGAAAATCTTCGTCTTTTCAAGAGCTTCATTTCTTGTCTCAACCATTTTCTTCTATCTCCAACTGCCTATTTGCTAAAAGTCCCCAAAGTAGTAGAAGAAAGCCTATTTTTCAAGAAATTTAAAAAATAACGAATAACATCGCAGTTTCGAGTCTTCTGGTGTTTACAATTTATTAACGAGTATTGAATATTAACTTCCTCATTGAATCTGAAATCCGGTTTCGAAGGATGAACCAATAGTCTGATCGTTTTCTTGTTTTTCCATCGATTTAATTTAAATAAAATATAAAACAGTAAATTAAAGACATGAAAGAATCTTTTGTTTACTGTATTGATTGATAATTATTATTATTATAAAAAAAAAAGATGTAATTTGTATTAATTTCACGTTTATTCTTCTCTAAGAATAGAACGTCTCTCTGAAGAAGATTTGCGCGCCAATTCTGTACGTCTTTCAATAAGACAATTGATTGTATAATGATATGAGTTAATGTGAAACGTGCATTGGCAGTATAAACATGCAATGTTAGCACAATGCAAATTATAAAGACACTCTAAATATTTTATTTTTCTTTGGAATTAAAATGCATCGATTTTTGCGTTCTTCAACGATTTCGAGATTTAAAGGTGTCTACTGGATAAGCGGTTGGAGCTAGAGAAAAGTGGCTGGGGAATAAAATAAAGCCCTTAAAAAGACGAACATTTTCATTTTTTTTTTTATTTTTCTAGGTTCATTAGAAATGGAGATAACGAATTTTGAAGATAACGATTTTTTTTAGTAATTAAAAAAAAATTAATTTGTGTTCTTTTTTTTTAAAATTATTTAGAGGGAAAAAATGCGCATTGGGAGTAAATAAAATGAATGAATTGGGAAATTTATAGATTAATCAAAATTTATATTCCACATTTTCTCGACCACTTCCCCATTCTCAAATCATTTGTTCTAAGAATAATCGAGAAAAGATGGAAAAAATCGGTATTTTTGAGTGTTATTATCTTTGTTGCTAATTGAGATAAAAAAACAAAAAAAAATGGAAAATTTTCGTCTTTTCGAGAGCTACACTTTTTGTATAAGACATTTTCTTCTATCTTCAACTGCCTATTTGCTAGAAGCCTTCAACTAAGTGTAAAAAAACATTTTTGAAGAAATTAATAAAATCGCAGTTTAGAGTCTATTTAAAAAAAAATTCATGTGTTTCTTTTCTTTCAATTATTATTATAAAAAAAATTCGCATTGAAAGTGAACAAAATTTGGAAAAGTCCTGGACTCTCGAAACTTATTTTCAACTTTTTTCGATCATTTCCTCATTCTCAAATCATTTGTTCTCCGAAAAATCAAGAAAACGAGGAAAAAATCGGTATTTTCGATTTTCATTATCTCCGTTGTTAATTGAGATAGAAAAACAAAAAAAAAAGGAAAATCTTCGTCTTTTCAAGAGCTACATTTCTTGTACGAGACATTTCCTTCTATCTTCAACTGCCTATTTGCTAAAAGCCTTGAAAGTAGTGTAAAAAAAACTATTTTTCAAGAAATTGAGAAAAAAAATTATTAATAAAATTGCAGACTTTAGTCTCTCTAAAAAAATAATAATAATTCACATAATTCTTTTTTTTTCCACTTCCATAAAATAAAATACGCATTGGAATTGATAATAATGTTTTTCTCGAGAATCCATGGAATAATTCAAAATAATAAATTTCATCGAACGAAAAAAAATCATGTAAAAAATAGAAAATCTCTTTTCTTCATGTCTTTCAAAGCCAAAAATATTCTGGCATGTGTATTTCACTCGTATTACGAGGTATTGTTTCAAATATGTATACGAATGTATAACATCTACATAATATTGTTCCAGGCGAAGTGCCAGAGACGATGTATTGATTTCCTCATCTCATATTTCTGAATGTCTGTCCGTCTGTTTTCTTGCGTATTTCGTAAAGCTATGAGATATGTAAAAATAAGAATGGATGAGGTGAAAAAAAAGAAGTCAAATGAATAAATAACAGGAGAAAAACAAGACGATCCTGTTGTCTGGGTGAAGAAATGTTGATATGAGTGTCCACCCTTTTTTTAGCTCATTTTTTGTGAATCTCGAGGTTCGAACGAATAATCGGTATCTCTGGCTTTGATTATCTCTGGTTCTAATTGATATGAGAGGAGTGGAAGAGAATTGGGAAATTTGTCTGGGCTCTCAAAACCTAAATTCAACATTTTTTAATCACTTCCAGCATTCTCAAATCATTCGTTTTATGAATGATCAAGAAAACGTGAAAAAATCGGTATCTTTGAGTTTGATTATCTCTGGTGCTAATTAAGATAGAGAAACAAAAAAAAATGGAAAATTTTCGTCTTTTCGAGAGCTAATTTTTTTGTTTGAAACATTTTTCGATATCTTCAACTGCCTATTTGCTAGAAGCCTACAAAGTAGGGTGAGAAAAACTGTTTTTCAGAATATTTAAAAAATAGGTAATAAAATCGTAATTTAGAGTGTTTTGGAATAAAATTGGGATATTTGTGGGCTCTCAAAACCTACATTCAACATTTTTTAATTGCTTTCCTCATCCTCCAATCATTCGTTCTTTAAATAAACGTGAAAACGTAAAAAATCGGTATCTTTGATTTTGATTATCTCCGTTGCTAATTGAGATAGAAAAACAAAAAAAAATGGAAAATTTTCGTCATTTCAAGAGCTACATTTCATATACTAATCATTTTTCTCTATCTCCAACTGCCTATTTGCTGGAAGCCTCAAAAGTAGTGTGAGAAGAATTATTTCTCAAAAAAAAAATTAAAAAATTATGATTAAAATCGCAATTTAGGGACTTTTGGAATAAAATAGGGGAATTCCTGGACTCTGAAGATCTACATTTAACATTTTTCAATCACTTCCTCCATTCTCAAACCATTCATTCTATAGAAGCCGAAGAAAACGTAAAGAAATCGGTATCTTCGTGAATTTCCACCTGTTTTTCCTCATTTTCTGTGAATTTCAAGTGAATCTTTGATTGCAGTTATCTCAGCTGCAAATTGAGTTAGAGAAGCAAAAAAAAGCGGAAAATGTTCGTCTCTCCAAGCCCCACATTTCCCTCATTTGAACTTTTCCTCTATTTCCAACGGCTTTTCCAATAAATCCCTCCAAACACAAAAATAACAAAAAAAAAAAAAAATCTAATGGAAATAATTTTTACAAAAAGAAGAAAATCTAATGAATTAAATTTTTATTGTTAGGTGGAATAAAGTAGAAAAAAAATGAAGACAAAAGAGGAAATAATTAAAAAGTTGGCAGATAAACAAAGGAAAAGCAAGAAGAAGAAAAGACTGCGAGAGTACCTTCTCTCCACTTGTTTCTCCTCAAGGAGATCTTGCCTTGCGGGTACTATATGTGCTTTTGTCGTTGCACATCTACACACGACAGTGACACACGAGTGATCCCTCTTTTCCTCCCCTTCCCCCTCCCCGAGGCCTGAAAGTACCCATGTAAGAAACTGTAACATGAGGTGAATTGTGAAGGAGAACATCGAACAAAGTCGTAATACAATGCAGATGACACTTTTATTTTTTTTATTTTTTTTTCATTCGATGGACTGAAAAATACGTCAAAAATCATTGTTCTCAGGTGGAAAATGTCGAGTGCTATTGTCTTTGATGTCTTCATCGAAAAGCTGGAAAAATATTTCGATTTTCGTGAAGAATTCATTTTTTTTTTTTTTTTTTTATAAAAAAAATAAGAAAAATTTCTTTTTTTTTTAAATGGAAATTCAGTAGTTAAGTCATTTTTCAGCGAATATCTTGGAAACTACTGGAGATACGCCCTTTTTGCTCGAATCCTTATTTGTAGAGAATTTCAAGTGCTACAAAAAAGGATTGATGCAAAAAAGTCGTATTTCCATTAATTTCTGAGATTTTTCGAAAAAAAAGTGGAAAAAAATTCGAACAAACTTTCTGGATTTGAAAATTATATCAAAAATCATTTTTTTAAGGTGGAAAATGTTTTTTGCTTGTGATTTTCTTCGATCATTTCGATTTTCTCCAGAAAATTCATTTTTTCTAAGGAAACTTCAAGAATTAAAAGAAGAAACCCTTTTTCTAAAGCGAATTTCTCAAGAATTAATGGAGATACGCCCTTTTTGCCCTAATCCCTTTTTTTTAGGCACTCTCAAAAAGCGGAAAAAAGAGATCAAGATTAAAAAGGCGTAACTCCACTATTAAATTTTGAATTTTTCCGAAAAAAGCGCGAAAAAAGATGGACTTACGCCCTTTTATCTCTTCGAACATTAATTTAAAGACCTTTTCACCGAAAATTTCACAAGTTTCCCCATAAAAAAATACTTCAAGTCCTCTAATCTGTGATTGAACAATTGTTAAACGCAAAATAAATAATAAAAATTAAATAATTTCAATGAATTTATAGTTTGTAAGTGAATTGGGAATGAGAACGATGAGCCGCACACGACCCGTATATACCGCAGTGTCCTCTGGCTTAAAGCCAATTCTTCTTGTTACACATATAGTACCTAATAATATTATCGTTAATGAACTCCAGTGAACGATTCAGTGAACTGAATCAATAAAGTTGGAAATAGTTTTGTCCATAAATGGAGAGGCAGATGCTCCACATTGTAAATCATTCCAATGAAATAACTCTAAATAATACAAAAGAAAAAAAAAAGGGGGGGGGGAGTTTTTATTGAGTTTTTTTGCTTAATTAACTTCAATTGAAGAATTAATTTTTTATCTTTAAAAAAAATTAGTTTAAAGTAGTTCTATACTTTTTCCCAAGAGTCGTTGAGAGTCAAGCAATGACAATGTCATATACAAATCAATTAAAAATGTACAGAATATGAATATATTCTGAGATATATTATCAAAAACACAAATAATGATATATCTTGTTATAATTTAAATTATATTAAAATATAACTTTTATTATAAGTGGATAGATAATTTAAAAAAATATGATTTTGAAGATATTTAAAAATACAAATAATAATTAATATTAATAATTTATTATTATTATTATCTATTATTTATTATTTATTATTTATTATTAATATTGCTTTTGGTTGAAATTCTAATAAATCATTCATTTTATAAAAAATACATTTGAGAAACTTGAATAGAGATTTACATTCCGATAAACACATATTCGCTAAAAAAAAGTATTGAGTCCATCTGAATCAATGCTGTTGTTATTACTAATTTGGAAGATATAACTGCATATATCATGGAAATATAGGGGAAGGTGGGGCAAAATGGACATCAGGGGTAAAATGGACACATCTAAATTTTTAGGCAAATATTATGGAAAACTCTTGAAATTAATAGAAAAATTGGCGGTAGATTGTTTTTGATGATTTCATTGGAAAGCTGAGGAAATTTTAGGTGGGAAACAAGTGCCGGAATTAATTTTTTTGAATTTTTGGCAGTTTTGATTTTTTTGAGCATTTTAGAGGCGTGAAACCCTTCCTTTTTTTGGAAATTTTCAGTTTTTTGGGAATATCTTCGGTTCTATTTGTCGTAGCGTAAAAATTCCGATGGGAGGTGAAAGGTGAGATCATTTGCCATCGATTCATAGAGTTTTCAATCTAAAAATATCGATTTTTAAGGTATTTATGGGTATTTTTGTGGAACATTTTTGTAAAACAGTTTTTGGCCTATAACTATCCCAAAAATTGATATTTTTGAATTCAAAACTCCATAAATCGATGGAAAATGAGTGCACCTTTCATTTGAGACCAACCCCGAATTGCTACGACCAATAGAACCAGAGATATTTTCAAAAAACTGAAAATTTTCAAAAGAGAAAAGACTTTCAGAAAAATTTGAAAAAATTTGAAAAAATTCAGAAAAATTTGAAAAATTTCGAAAAATCTCAAATATTGAAGTAAAACTGATTTTTGAAATGTATATGGGCAAAAGAAGGTTGCTGGAGTTTAATTTGAGGAAATTTCCAAAATTTAAAAAAAATTCAGAAAAATTTGAAAAAAATTGAAAAAATTCAGAAAAATTTGAAAAAAAATCGAAAAAAACTAAAAATCTCAAATATTAAAATGAAACTGATTTTTTTTTACCCCTCAAAAACGCCGCAAAATATTGAATTCTCAAAAAAATCGAAAAAAAATACATCTGACTCTCATTTTCCGGCTGAAATTATCTCAGCTTTTTAATAAAGTCATCAAAAAAAATCCATCTCTAACCGTTTCATTAGTGTCCATTTTGCCCCACTCTCCCCTGAGTAATTATAAGAAATTATATCTGCTTACATTTTAGAATAGAATTTTTTTGTGGGTTAATTCGTGTTTATATATATATATATATATATATAGTTATAGCTATCTTAAAGTAGATTGACTATGTTTGAATAGTCGTGACGAATCACGACTTGATCTTCTCCTCCTCAACCCACATTTTCACGTACTATCACCCCTCACCACCCCCCCCCCTTTTTTTTTCTTCTGCACTTGTTCTGCACGTTTATCGTACTCACGGGGATCACTCGAGAGAGAAAAGAATTTTCACCAGGGAAAATTTTCGACGACTCATGCTTTTCTGAAATAAATGTCAATTGGTAGAGAAGCATCTCAAGCAGAAGTGAAGTAATTTTCTCCTGCACTTTATGCTGATAATAAACCTTTTTTTTTTTCTTTGTTTTTAGAGAAAATCCCCAGCATCGAAGATTTTATTTGGGCGATAAAGAAGTCAATTGAGTGGGAAGATGTTGAATTTTTGTGGAGATTTGACGAATTTTTTTTTTTATTCGATAAAATAAGATATTGAGATTAAACAGTTGTTTTTGAAGGAATATGAGAATATAAATTGGCCAATTAACTTGTTTTTTAAAATTTCTCAGATGATATTGAGCAAGAATAGATGACCCTGAATAATTCTTGTGGATTCAATGATTTAATAAAGTGTTGAATAACTCTTTTTCACCTAAAAATAAATAATTAAAATTGAATTATTTCGCAATATTAGGTTTTTTTGTTTGAAAATCCCGCGCAATTTGTGGAATTTTGATTAACCAATGAAAATTAGGCGTGACAGGATCTATTCTCGATGAATTATTATTAATGTCGATTAATAGATGCGATATCTTGGATTAGATTCACAATATTATGGTATCAAAGCATAATTACGTCAACTTCTAATCAATCATTTTAAAAATAGAGATTAATCGATACGATAACTTGGATTAGATTCGAGATATCACATAACATTTGATAGTTCGCTTGCACTTACTTTAATTCGAAGGAAAGAAAGCGTCAAGTTAGGAAGAAAGGGGCGTAAGTGCTATGTTTTTCCACAGCACTTACGCCCCTTTGTTTCTAAGGCAACGGAAGACAGCTTCTAATCGATCGATTGCAAATATTCGATTAATCGAAGCGATATATCGCATTAAAAATCGATTTATCGCATTAAAAATCGATATATCGCATTAAATTCGATAAATCGCATTAAATTCGATAAATCGCATTAAATTCGATAAATCGAAATAAAAATCGATATATCGCATTAAATTCGAGATATCGCATTAAATTCGATAAATTTTGTTTTTTTCATTAGTTTTTTTCTTTAGAAAAAAAAAAGTTACGATTTTTCTAAGAAAGAATCAAAAAATTGATCGATCGAATTTCTTAAAATCCCCCGAAAAAATCGATTTTTAGAAGAAAAAAACAGAATCGATCTTAAAAGATGGATTAAGAATCACGAATCGTTATACTTCACTTAAAAATAATGTTTTTTTTTTTTTTAATACCACCTAAAAATAAATACTAATCAAAATTGGATTGTCTCAACGAATTAAATGATCTTGAAAGACTCATCATGGTGCAACATTGAGTTACAATGTGCTTTCATAATATTTGACATTATATAAATCGTATTTACTTTCTTGATGAAGCCAGAAAAGTGTGAATTTAATGTTTATTAACACCTGGTCAAGGTAATTCTCAAGTTTATTGCAGCCAAAATTGAGAAATCGCAGAATATCTTGAAAATCGTAAAATTTAGAGAATTTTCGGTAATTACTAATTAACGAAAATTCTCTATTTTTGACGATTCAGAATATTTCGAAGATTGTCAAAGATAGAGAATTTTCATTAATTACTAATTAACGACAATTCTCTATCTTTGACGATTCAAAATATCTCGAAAATCGTCAAAAATAGAGAATTTTCAAAAATTCTCTATCTTTTACGACTCAGAATATTTCAAAAAACGTCAAAGATAGAGAATTTGCATTAATTACTAATTAACGACAATTCTCTATCTTTGACGATTCAGAATATCTCAAAAATCGTCAAAGATGGAGAATTTCCGAAAATTCTCTATCTTTGACGATTCAGAATTTCTCAAAAACCGTCAGAGATAGAGAATTTCCATTAATTACTAATTAACGACAATTCTCTATCTTTGACGACTCAAAATATCTCAAAAATCGTCAAAGATAGAGAATTTTCAAAAATTCTCTATCTTTGACGATTCAGAATTTCCCAAAAAACGTCAAAGATAGAGAATTTTCATTAATTACTAATTAACGACAATTCTCTATCTTTGACGACTGAAAATATCTCGAAAATCGTCAAAATCAGAGAATTTTCGAAAGTTCTCTATTTTTTACCGATTCAGAATATCTCGAAAATCGTCAAAGATAGAGAATTTTCATTAATTCCACATTAACAAACATTCTCTATCTTTGACGATTTTCGAGATATTCTGCGATTTATTAATTATTAGCAATTATCCTTAATGATTTTAAGGGTAATTACTATTTACCTTTTTTTTGTAGGAAATTTCAAAAATAAAAAAAAAAAGTTTTTTCATAAATTTCTCTATTTCCCATAATTCTCGATAAATTAAAAAAAAAACTGGGGTCAAAGAAGTGGAGAAGTTCTTCAGTTCATTCATAAGGTTTCCAGATCGATGAAAGATCAATCAAAAAAAAAATAATCCTGTTATTCTTAATTTATTATGACGATGACAGGTTCTCAGATAACAAACCAGTGACAACTCTTTCCTTTTTTTTTTATTCTATTGGTGAATGCGGCAGAAGTAGACGTCATGAGGAGAGAAAAAAAATGCCCAAGGAATTGGTAACAATGAATTTCCTTGATTTTTTGAAAGATAATAGAAACAAAAATAGATTTATCATCTCTTCCGCATTTAAACGTAACCATTTCCACGTGTTTTTTAAGTGTTTATGACGTCATTAACAAATTAGCCATGAGATATTATCAGTATCAGTATTTTTCTAGTGAATTCGTTCTTTTTTTTTGGGTCAAAGTCTTTAAAATGAGCAATTAAAGAATTGGGAGTTTTTAGGTCAATTATCTTTTTTTCGGATCAGACTAGAATTTTTTTTTATAAAAAATTTAAAAATCTGTAAAAAGAGAATTGGAGGAAAAAAGGCGTATTTTTATTGTTTTTCAAGATATTTTTTTAAAAAGGAGCGGAAAACATCAATTGAACTTTGATGAACTGAAAAAACGATCAAAAATCATTTTTTTTAAGTGGAAAAAGTCGAGTTATATTTTTATTAATTGTCTTTCTTTGAAAATTAGGAAAAAATTTCGATTTTCTTCACAAAAAATTTTTTTTTTCTCATAATAATTCAGTAATTAAGAAATAAAAGCGCTTTTTTCTAGAGAATATCTGAGAAATTAATGGAGATACGCCTTTTTTTGCCTCAATCCTTTTCTTTTCTCTAGAATTTCAAAAACAGCAAAAAGAGGTTCGCATAAAAAGGGCTTATCTCCATTAATTTCCAAAATATTCGTAAAAAAAGACCAAAAAAAATGGATTAAGTCCACTTAATCCTTTTTATTTTTTCGCTATTAAATTGAAAAAAATTGTCAAATTGTCAAATTCTCTAGTAAACGCGTTTCTAAGTTGAAATCTTCAAAAAAAAGTCTATTAAAAAAATTGTGAGTTTTCTGAAGCCAACTTTTTTTTCTGATGAAACTAGCAAAAAAATCAAGAAAATCATTATTTTCGTTTTCCGAAGACCCACAATTTGAACTTTAATCGTTTCTTTCCACTTTTTTTTATGGCTTCTTCCACAAATCAATTCGAAATTGGAGAGAAGAAAAAAAGAAGTCTCAATTCCAGAGTTTTGATTTGAAGAAATGAGTCTCAATTCCTTTTTTATTACAAACAAAATTGCAGTATTAATTTAAAAATTGAGGTCATCTACAAAATTGAGCAGCACATGTCGCCAAAATCTCCAAATTCCCAATAATAATAATAATAATAATAATCCTCGAAGATTATTCAGCAATTAATAAAATGAATATATCATAATATAATAATTATAATAATAATAATAATAATAATAATAATAATAATAGGGGTCGGAGCCTTTGAAGATTACTCAGCAATAGTAATAATAATAATAATAATAATAATAATAATAATAATAATAATAATAATAATAATAATAATACTAATAAAGGAAAGATGCTACACTTTAATGATAAATTGAAGGTACAGTCGAAAAAAAAATTGATTTTTTGTTTAAAATCGTTAATAACAATTTATACAAGATGAAATTCTCAAATCTGATTCAGTGAATCTGTAAAGAATGTGATGAAGAATAAAATAAGCCTTAGAAACAAAAAATTAATTGAAAATTGAAAAATTTTCTGTATTTTTTACATTTCTTTAAATCTTGAAAAATTTGAAAAAATGAAAAAAATAATGAAAATTTTTCAATTTTCAATTAATTTTTTTTTTTTTAAGACTTATTTTATTCCTTATGACATTCTTCACAGATTCACTGAATCAGATTTGACAATTTCATGTTGTATAAATTGTTATTAACGATATTGAACAAAAATGTAACTTTTTTTCCGACTGTAGCTCCAATTTTTATTTTTAAGTTGATACGATGAAAAAAAAAGAAGGGAATTAAAAAAAATTGTACTAATAAAATTGTGTGAGCAAACGACTCGAGGCTAATTTAGTTAGAAGCATATATCATATATGCTTTACTTCAAGAAAATGAGAGAAAAAAAAAATGTAAAAAATTGTATAAACAGCTGATTAAACGTTTCGAATACTGATAAGGGAATTGCTCGTTGATATCAATATTTTCTTCGATCTCAAAACAACAAAAATGTATGAATTAAACGTATTAATTAATAAAAAAAAATTCATTTTAATTTACTTAGAGTTCCGAGAAATCTTGGATTTTCATGAAAAATGATAATTTATTAAGAATCAATGTAATCGAAGGCAGTTTAATCAGTAAATATTTCATGAAAAATCGAGAAATTGACGCGGAATAGAAATTTATTATTCTAATAATTTAGAAAACAATTTTTTTAGCTCCAAAAAATGTTTTTTTCTTTTTTAATAAAAAAAATTGTTAATTAAATTTGTTTTTTTTTCTGTCTTTTTTTCTCTATCATCCAAGCCTCAATATTTAGCTGGGTAAGGTCGACCAGTTGAGCTAATATTAGTCGGCATCAAGTGCCTGAAATATACACGTATTGTTGCACGTGTGTTCATCTCTTTTCAAAGAAAAAAATAAAAAAAAAATTCAAAAATCAGAAAAGAAATTTATAGAGTTTTTGATAAATTCATCGAAAAGCGCGTAAAATGTTCTCTGAACGCGAAATTTCAAATTTCCCGCAATTTCTTTTCAAATCCACGAATTTCATCAGTTTCAATTATTTTCTCCAATTTAAAAGGAAAATTTTTTTAAAAATTTAAAGAAAATTAAAGAAATTTTTTAAAATTTTTTAAGAAAATTCAAATTTTTTTTCAAAGAAAATTAATAAAACAATTTTTTTCCTCATAAAACTAAAAAATAAGCAATTTCAAAAATTGCGCGAAAATTCAAAAAATTTTACCTGGTATCGGTGGTGCAAAAATAGCACGCGTACAGTGAAAACTCGTTGAAATGATGAAAAACCAGGTAAATTCAATGTAACTCATTGTTAAATATCGTTAACACTTTTTTATATCCACAAAAATTCTCAAATCCTGTGAAATTCACTCAAAACACTTTGGTTTTAACAAGCCAATAATACTTGATTGCAGCTCAATTGCTACATTTCTTCACTGGCATTCCCATCGTCTCCTCAAATTAATAAAAAAAGAACTGTTCAAATTATTTTTTAAAAACTATGAATTAAACTCTGAATTATTTTTAAAAAATTTGAATTAATTCAAGAAAAACATGTTTTTTATTCAAAGTTTCAAGTCAATCGAACACAATTTCTTCGAAAAAATTTCGAAAATTTCTTCGAAAAATACCGCGAGAAGTTATCGGCTAGTTAGCCAGTGTTAAACTGGCAGTTGATTCACTTTTGCATGTGTAATATACAATGGTTCAAGTTTGAGAGAAGAGATAATACGAGCGACACTGCTGCTACACCACCACTGGCATTCTATCTCTCTCTCTCTCTGTCTCTTTTTCTCTTTCTCTCTCTTTTTCTCTCTTCCTCTTTATCTCTATCTCTATCTCTCCCTCCACTTCACTTCTTTCAAACTTTTTTTTTCTCTCTCATATCAAGTAATTCTTTTTTTTCTCTCCTTTTTTCGCCTGTTTGCAGTCACCCACATGTGCAGAGACATGTGAGGCACTCTGCAATGCTCTGCAAAAATTTTTTTTGGAGTGAAAGAGTGAAGAATAAAGAATTCACGCTGTTTCTTATCGCTTTTTGATGCACTCGAGAGAAGTCAAAGCGAAGTTAGATCCGTGACGATTTTCTGAGATGCGGAAATCACTGGGAATTTATGTGATTTCAATTTTTACCGGATTTTATGAATACCTTTTTTGAAAAAAAGTTTTTTTCTTTACAAAACGGCTGTTTTTTCATTAAAAATGCCCTTTTTCTTTACAAAAAGGCTTTTTTCTTTACTAAAAGCCGTTTTTGGAACAAAAAGCCTATTTTTTACATAAAAAAGGCCCTTTTTTTGGAACAAAAAGCCTGTTTTTTCAACAAAAAAGCCCTTTTTCTCAACAAATAGGCTTTTTTTCTAAACAAATAAGCCCTTTTTCTTTACAAATAGGCTCTTTTTAAAAGCTAATAAGCCTTTTTTCTTTCCAAAAAGCCTATTTTTTAAACAAAAAAGCCCCTTTTTTGGAACAAAAAACCTTTTTTGGAACAAAAAGCCTATTTTTACATAAAAAAGGCCCTTTTTTGGAACAAAAAGCCTGTTTTTTCAACAAAAAAGCCCTTCTTCTTAACAAATAGGCTTTTTTTCTAAACGAATAAGCCCTTTTTCTTTACAAATAGGCTTTTTTTTTGAAACAAATAAGCCTTTTTTCTTTATAAAAAGCCTTTTTTGGAACAAAAAGCCTATTTTTAAAAAACAAAAAAGCCTCTTTTTTGGAACAAAAAGTCTATTTTTTCTCAACAAATAGGCTTTTTTTTAAACACAGAAGTCCTTTTTCTTTACAAAAAGGGTTTTTTCAAACAACTAAGCCCTTTTTCTTTGCATAAAGGCTTTTTTTCTTCAACAAATAAGCCTTTTTTCTCAACGAAAAGACTTTTTTCTTACGAATAGGCTTTTTTTCACAAAAAGACCTTTTTTTAAAAAAAACAAAAAGGCTTTTTTGAAAAAAAACTTTTTCTTTTTTTTTTTTACAAAAAGACCTTTTTTTGTTGCAAAAACACCTTTTTTGTACGAAAATGTTTGTTTTATAAAAAAAAAGGCTCTTTTAGTTGCAAAAAAACACTTTTTTTCTACAAAAATGTCGTTTTGTTTAACAAAAAGACTTTTTTTTTACGAGAAAGGCTTTTTTTTTTCAGAAGAAGGCCTTCTTTTTAACAAAAAAGTCTTTTTTTTTTACGAAAAAAAAAGCAAGAGGAAAAGAGATCTGATGCGTCATTCACTTTTTTATTTTCTATTTAATGGAATATTGATTAATTTATTTTTACTTAATGAGAGAATTGAAGAGGGGAAAAAATTCAAAAGAATTCCTTTTTAAATCTGAAGGATTTGCACCTTTTCATGCATTTTTTCTTGTTATTTCGTCATCCCAGAATCAAAAAAGCGTAAATGCTGTGTATAATCGCAACGATTTAATTCTTTCCTATTTGAATTAATAGGAAATTAAGTCTTTGGAGGGAAAATTAATTCATAGAACATACTGGAGGGGAGTTGATCAATAGTTTTGAATTATTTTATGTTTCGTAATCAATTTTATTGCGTGGGAAATGCAAGGTGTTGCCTCGTTGCATCAAGTTGAGGAAAATCCTTTTTTTTCTTTCGTTTCGTTTGTTAATATGTTTTTTTTTTTTTTTTTTTTTTCTTGATAATGTCTTTACTCGTTGCTATTGACAGTCAGATGCAATCTTCTACGTATTTGCATTGTAGTAGAGATTATTCCTTCAAATGTGTTATCAGACGATGTATTTTATCATTAGAAGTGAATTTAAAGAAAAAAATGACCTTGATAAATTGCCTTTTTTTTTCTTTTTCTTTTTTTGTTTATTTATTAATACTTTCCACTCGAATTGCAGGAAGTTAAACGCGATTTCTCTTTGATTCTTCTTTTTATCTTGACAGTTTTTTTTTTTTCTTATTTTTAAATCGTGACTAATTACATTGTTTTATTATTTATTTATCATTTATTTTATTTTATTATTTTCGGAGAAATTTTTTTTTAATTCGTTTATTTGTTTAATTTTGGTTTGGGATTAATAATTTATTTTTTAGAATTTTTTTTTTGCTTTTTATTTAATGATTTATTTGGTTGTAATCGAAATTGTGATGAAATCAATGAATTTGAGGGATTTCGGGGATTTCCTTCTAAAAGAGGGAATTACTCCTAAAATATGTGTACACTAAACTTCAAATTGCAAAAATTCAAAGATTCTCGAATTCTCAGTCAGACTTCATGAAAATTCATGAGATTTCGCGAAATCTATGAAAATCGAACGGTTTTCTGAAGATTTCATAGATTTCTATGAGAATTCAAGAGATTTCAGGGAATACTAAGAGATTTCAAGATTTCATGGCAGAAACAAAGATGCATAAAAAATAAAAATTTGATTAAAATAATTTTCAACAAAATTCAAAATCTTCTGTGGCTTTTCTCAAGTTGTCAAATCGATTTTTCAGATATTTTCACTATTTATTTTAGATGAAATTTCAAAGACTTCACAGATTTCATGAAATTTCCATTGGATTTCTCTAGTTTTTGGGCGATTCCAAGACTTTTTTCCAGATTTTATGAGATTTCGAAAATTCAAAAATTTCAGGAATCTTTGAAAAAATTCTGAAATTTTCTTGGGATTTATGATTTTAATGTACAACAGATTTTACAAGTGATTGACCTCTTGGGATTCCCCTTTTTTTCGAGTGAATTCAAGAGGCGAAAGAAAGATGAAGATAATACTTGAAACTTTTTCACGAATATTCTCAGAAAATCTTAAAATCTCGAAATAAAAAAAATTGCAAAGAGACCTTTTTTTCAAAAAAAAATCAATTTTTTATAAAAAAAAATCTTGCACTTTTTTTTCTCGTGAAATTCACTCGTTCTCGAATTTTTTTCCAAATTTACTCCGAATTGAGACATTCATCGAAAAAAAATTGGAAATCCCAAATAAAATGCGTATCATTGTCCCAAAAATTTCCAATCAATGATAGTCGTCTGAGTAATTTCCGCCCCTTCAATAAAAGATTAAATAATTTCGATAACATTAATTTTAGAATTTTTTTATCAACTAAAAATTCAGATAAATTCTATGGTCATTGGAGAAAAAAAAAAGTATTATCAGGGGAAGTACAAGGTTCCAACTGATTTTTTTATCAATTTATCGATTAATTGTCGATTGATTTCATTCACAAGAATATCTATTATTACCGTAAATTCCCAGGAAAAATGATTCAATCAAAATGACAATGATATTTTTATTTTTTCGTTGAAATAAAAAGAAAATCCCTTTTTTTTTTTAATCGTCAATTTATTTATTTTACGAGAGATTTTTCAGTGATTTCGTAATTTTTATTAAATATTCATAGAATTTATTAGTGTAAAACGTTCATATCTCCTGTATAACTAAGTTTTAACATTGTTATTTTTTTACAATAACTCAGATTTATTTTTTTCAAATTTCTCATTCGAAAAATCCTAACAGCAAAAAAAAAAGCATTCGTTATTTTGACAATAATTCTCTATTAATTATTATTTTTTTATTCCTCACATTTTTAATTTGTATAAAAAATGGCATTTCGTTTGTTATTCACTCTTGTTAAGTAGTTTTTATTTTTTTATATTTTTTTTAGTGCAATTCCGTGAATTTTCATAAGATGAGAATAAATTTTAATTTACGTTTGATAATTTAAAAATCATGCAAAATTCTTTCGTAAATGATTATTTTTCTCAAATATTTAAAAACAATAGGGAAAGTGGGGTAAAATAGGTCACTTCAATTGAACGATTTAAGATTGGAATTTCCTAAAGAGTCAAAAAAATTTTTTCTCAATTTTTGAAAATTTTTTATTTTTCGCCAAGTTTTGAAGGGGTTTTCTTTTTAAAAATCGAAAAAATTCACTTTTTCGGCGATAACTCCGGTTTTGTTCGTCGTATCGACCTGGGGTTGATCTCAAATGAAAGATGAGCTCATTTCCCATCGATTTATGTGGTTCAAATTTTTTTTAAATCAATTTTTCAAATATTTATATGTCATTTTCTGAAAAATCAGTTTTTGCCCTATAAGTACTTGAAAAAATTGATATTTTCCTTTTCAAACCCCATAAATCGATGGGAAATGAGCTCACCTTTCATTTGAGATCAACCCCAGATCGCTACGATCAATAGAACCAGAGATATTCTCGAAAACCTGAAATTTTTCAAAAACAGAAGAGTTCCACCTTTCAAATCTCGCGCAAAAAATGAAATTTTTGAAAAATTCCAAAAAATAACTCCTGACCTATGATTTTCATGGGAAATTTCCTCATCTTTCCAATGGAATCATTAGAAAAAACCTATCTCCAATATTTCCATCCATTTCTCGTAATTTTCATAACATAAAATACCAAAACCAATCTGTGTCCGTTTTGCCCCTTGTATCCATTTTACCCCACCTTCCCCCAAACATATAAGCTCATCAAAGATATGACTGAAGTGATCGTTTCAATTGATTTCAAGCAATCAGTACTCACAAGTCTTCAAAAAAAACACAACAATTCAATTATTTCTCATCAATTAATTGAATTTATATAATCGTTCAATTCTCTCACCGACACTTTCTCTTCAAATTGAATAATCAAAAAACATCACAATTGATAACAACATTTTTTTCGATATTAAAAATGAAGAATTGAGTGAAAACGTTAATTTGTTCGCATGAGTACTGATTAATTACATTATTTTAATCTCGCGACCATTTAGCACGCAGTGAAATAAATTATTATTTTTTTTTTTTGGTATCAACTCATTAAAATCTAATTCAAGCATAGAACATGACGAAAAGAAGAAATGCATAATATAATTATTCAATAATTGTTCTCTCAATGAATTAAAAAATTAAAAAGAGAAAAAAAAAGAAAAAAAAATGATAAAACTATGTTTTGAGTATCACAATTTATCGTAAAAGTGTTTTTTTTTTTTTTTAATCTACACATTCAATTGATCCTTTTTTTTGATTAAAATATTAAATATTTCATGTATTATCATCATTCTTCGTCATATAAATACAACGAAAAAAAAAGAATTATAAGAAAAAATAAAAAATAAAATATATTATATTTCAATGAAAAAAACGATCAGAATGGTGCAATAATAGCAGCAGCTTCACCACGACTTGTTGGTAATGATGCACACTCACTCCACTTATTTGAATTTGGATCGTAACTCTCAACAGTTGATATTGTTATTTGTGTACGATAAAAATTTATTTCACGTGATTGATCACCACCAATTACGTATAAACGACCATCAGCAGCTGCTACTGCTGGATAAGAACGTCCCATATTCATTGGTGCTACTGCTGTCCATTTATTCTAAAATTAAAAAATTAAATAAATCATTAGAGAATATTTTTGCCTAATGGACCAAAATAGATTTGGAAGTAGATAAGAAAAAATTAAAATTAAAAAAAAATTATTAACGAATTATGATGACGAAATCAGCAAAAATCGAACAATTTTTTCGATTTTTTTAAACAAATAAATTATGATAAAAAAAAATTGTAAAAAATTCGCATTTTTGTTTTTTTAATTTCCTAAAAATGCAAATTTTTCATTTTTTCGAAATAATTTGTTTGCTGAAAAGGAAGAAAAAAAATCTAAAAATTGTTAAATTTCTGCTATTTTCAGAAAAATTGTGTTATGAAAAATTGAATATTTTCCTTAATAAAATAAAGGTTTATTACCTTTTCAAATGAATATCTTTCAACAGATGTGAGAACTTCTTGATTTTTATTCATTCCACCAACAACATAAATGTAGCCATCCAAAATAGCAATTCCCATCTGTGATCTTGGAGTTAACATTGATGCCAGCTGATTCCATTCACCAGTCACTGGATTGTAGCTCATTACGTCTTGCCTGTGTCTACTGTCGTGTGTGCAGCCTCCAACAACGTAAATCAGTCCTGAAAAAGAAAAAAAATAGAATTAAAGTCAGTAGTGAAGTGATAAAACAGGATCAGACGTTTTTTTGTCCTTTTTTTCAGGGAATATTTCAGAAATTAAGAGAGATAAGGCGATTTTGCCCGAATTCTTCCTCTGTAACTTCTGAAATTCTCTCTAGAAAGAAAGATTGAGACAAAAAAAGGCGTATCTCCATTAATTTTCGAAATATTTGCATAAAAAAATCCAATTATCCCTTTTTTTTCGCTAATAGACTCAGAATTCTGAAAAAGTCTTAGAAATTAAAAAAAACGTCATTTTTTTGAATATATGGCCGCAAAAAAAGGTTGCCAGAGTTTAATTTTAGAAAATTTCTTTGAAAAAAAGAAAAATTTTAATAAAAATCGAATCAAAGTTTAAAATAATTTGGAAATAATTTTTTAAATAATTTTGAAAATTCTGAAAAATCTTAAATATTGTAGAGAAACTGATTTTTTTTTAAATATATGGCGGCAAAAAAAGGTTTCCGGAGTTTAATTTGCTGAAAATTTTGAAAAAAAAATAAAAAATAAATAGAAATCGAAATGAAGTTCGAAATAATTTCGGAATAATTTTCTAAATAATTTTTTTAATAATTTTGAAAATTCTAAAAAATCTTAAATATTGAAAAGAAACTGATTTTTTTTAAATATATGGCGGCAAAAAAAATTCTCTAGTTTAATTTGCTCAAAATTTCAAAAAAAAATATAAAAAAAATAAAAATCAAAATAACGTTCGAAATAATTTTTTGAATAATTTTGAAAAGTCTAAAAAATCTTAAATATTAAAATAAAATTGATTTTTTTTCTTCACCTTCATAAGCAACAACTCCCATACTGAATCTAGGTTCTGGTAATTCCCCATGAAGTGTCCAAGTATTGCTTATTGGATCATAAATTTCAATTGAACCGCCAATATCCTCACCAACCCATCCACCAAATGCATACAAGTGATTATCCAAAGCGCACAATCCAAATTCACATCTGGGCTCAACCATACAAGCAATCGATGTCCAAACATTGTCTCTTGGATCATAACACTCTCCATTAGCTATTATACATGATTCTAATTCACCACCAACAACATAAACTTTTCCATCAAGTAATGCAACACCTGGGAGAATACGGCCAATTGTTATTGGTGCAACTTCGCTCCATTGTCTGGAATTAATGAAAGTTTGATTGAATAAGTTTTGTTGGAAAATAGGGGAAGGTGGGGTAAAATGGACACAGGTTGATTTTGTTTTTTTTTTACTATGATAATTACTCAAAATGGATGGAAATATTGGAGATAGGTTTTTTCTGATGATTCCATTGGAAAGATGAGAAAATTTCCCATGAAAATCATATGTCAGAAGTTATTTTTCGGAACTTTCAAAAATTTCATTTTTAGCGCCAGATTTGAGGGTGAAACTCTTCTGTTTTTGAAAAATTTCAGGTTTTCGAGAATATCTCTGGTTCTATTGATCGTAGCGACCTGGGGTTGATCTTAAATGAAAGGTGAGCTCATTTCCCATCGATTTATGGGGTTTAAAAAGAAAAATATCAATTTTTTCAAGTACTTATAGGGCAAAAACTGATTTATCAGAAAATGACCTATAAATATTTGAAAAATTGATTAAAAAAAAATTTGAACCACATAAATCGATGAGAAATGAGCTCACCTTTCATTTGAGATCCACCCCATGTCGCTACAACCAACAGAACCGGAGATATCGCTGAAAAAGTGAATTTTTTCGTTTTTCAAAAGGAAAACCCCTTCAAAACTTGGCCAAAAAAGTAAATTTTTCCAAAAATTGAGAAAAAAAAATTTGACCCATATTTTTCACCTAAAATTTCCTCAGCTTTTTGATGAAATCATTCAAAAATTTCTATCTCGAACCGTTCAATTGCAGTATCCATTTTACCCCACCTTCCCCTTAGTGTCAATTTTTTGAATAATTTTTTTTTTTAAATCCGAAAAATTGTGAGATATATGCTATTTCAATTTTTATAAATTACCCAGTGAATGTATCGTATTTCTCGATAGTTTCGTAAGTAGATTCAGCATCTCTAGCCCAACTGTCAGCTGTGTGCTCTCTTTTGGAGCCACCAATAACGAGGATATTTTTTTTGGCACAGATCCTCGGCTGTGCCCTCAGCGGTACCAGGCATCCTTTATTTGATATCAAATCCTTTTGAATAGATCTCAGGGCAACGATCAAGCTTGCATCTTTGCAGTCAAGTATAACAGATTCTAAACGGCTCAGTGAACACAAACGGAGTCTTATGTGACTGAGAATTTCGAAAACATAGCAACGACGAGTTGGCACGTCGTGAGTTATCCAATTGTAGGCTGCTTGGAAGACCTGGAATTTAAATTTTATGAAATCATTAAAAATAAGGATTGATTGATGGAATCAAAATTAAGGATTAATTGATGGAATTGATGAAATTAAAAATAAGGATTAATCGATGAAATCAAAAATAAGGATTAATTGATGGAATTGATGGAATTAAAAATAAGGATTAATTAATGGAATTGATGGAATTGAAAATGAGGATTAATTGATGAAATAAAAAATAAGGATAAATTGCTGGAATTCAAAATAAGGATTAATTGATGAAATCAAAAATAAGGAATAATTGATGGAATTGATGGAATTAAAAATAAAGATTATTTGACGAAATTAAAAATAAGGATTAATTGATGAAATCAAAAATAAGGATTAATTGATGGAATCAAAAATGAGGATTAATTGATGGAATTAATGGAATTAAAAATAAGGATTAATTGATGGAATTAATGGATTGGGGGGAGGGGTGGTGGAGCAAAGTGGAAAATCTGATGGAAGGGTTTGAAATTTAATTTTTTTTGTGGAAAACCATTAATTTTGAAAATTTAATGAGACTATTTCACCTGAAATTCAGTATCGATGTGTATATATTCACTTCTGAGAAAATGAATGAGATATTCCTTTGGCAAATCAAGGAACTCTTCTTCTTGCGATACTTGTGGAAAATTGACTTCAATAAAACGTAGGGCAGTCTCCATCAACTCTAATCGATTATGCGCTTCTGCAAATCTAATAATAGAATAAATTTTTTATTATCACCATCAAAATACGTATTCTTCATGATAATGAATAATAAAATTAGCATAAATCTGACAATTTCTTAAATTTTTTTAAGCAAACAAATTATTTTCAGAAAAATATCCAAAAAATTTGCATTTATAGTTTTTCAAATTTTGTACATATGCATATTTAAAAAAAAATAACTTATTTGTAAAAAAAAACGGCCAAAATGGTCAAATTTCATCTGAAAATTCTACATTTCCTCTTCTTCTTTTCAACAAATTAATTTCCTTTGAGAAAATGAAAAATATGCACATGTACAAAATTCAAAAAACTAAAATTGCAAATTTTTCAAATATTTTTTTTTTATAATCATTTATTCCTTTAAAAAAATCCCCAAAAAATTCAAATATCTGTTAATTTCATTACCATTCATTTTCAGTATTATTGAAATTGGCAAAAATCTGACATTTTCTAGAATTTTCTTAAATAATGAAATTATTACAAAAAAAATATTTAAAAAATTTGCACTTACAGTTTTTTGAATTTTTTACAGTTGCATATTTTTTATTTTTCTAAAAATATTTTATTCGTCAATTGAAAAAAATATGAAAAATTGTTACATGTTTCCTATTTTCATTATTGTCATTTTTAGCAGAATATCTATCTTCAATTACTCCAAAAAAAAAAAATACCTGTAAATTCCCAGGGCATTTGAGTAATGCAACTGTTGTCTAAGATACTCGATGCATCCAGCAACAACTTCATCGAGTTCAAGCATATCAGCAGCAGCAAATAATTCTTGTACATTGTCCTGTGTAATATCAACATTTCCAGTATAAATAAAATCGACTAATATAGATAATATATTTGGTGTAATTGAGTGTATCTCAACGAGTTCTTGCTGTTCCTCAACAAGTCCACCAGTGAACATTGCATTGAAATAAGCACTGCCAGCAGCCAATACAGAACGATGTGCACGTATTATTTTGTCACCAGCCATTAATCCAACATCACTGAATTGATTTTTCAATCTTTGGGCATTTAAATTTCTCAGTACTTTTGGTGCATACTGTCCAACAGCATAAACTGTACTTTTTACATCAGTTTGTTGACGTACTGGCTGTGATGAAAAACCCATTGTTTGTGATGAATTGTGGCCACTCTTCAGTGGCTGGGTTCCACCATCAGCCATGAAACCATCTAATTGCCCTTTGTCTACTGCTCCTAATTCAATTATAAATCATAATTCAATTAAAATACCATAGTCTTGAAATTTTACAGAAAAATTTTCAATTATTGGAAATTTTTTTTTCGTGGGAAAAAGGACATTTTTTTTGGTGATCAGTTTTTTAAAAGGCACTCGGAAACTAAGCGAGATAGCAAAATTTTTGTAGAGACCTTTCTTGTAGCTCTCGTTCTCCTCTTCAAAAAAGGTCTCTTCCAAAATTTCGTTATCTCGCTTAGTTTCCGAGAGCCTTTTAAAAAACAGATTTTCAACGAAAATCGATGGAAAATTTGAATTTGGAGTAATTGGTGAATATCTCAGAAACGAGTGGGTTTAGGGGGATGAACTAAAATAACCTTTTTCATGCAAAATTCAATTCTCTACAAAAAAGGTCTCTTCATAAAATCCCCTAAATCTAACGGCCTTTTAAATATTCATGAAAATACTCCAAAATGAATGATTTCTTTAATTATTGATGATTAATAAGATAAATAGAATCGAAAATAATAATAATAACAATAATAATGATAATAATAATAATAATAGACAGTTTTACTCCAATATTTGAGATTTTTCTGAATTTTTGGAATTATTTTTAAAAAACTTTGAAATTTTGTTTAAAAAATTTTGAATTTTTTTCATAAAATTTTGAAATTTTTCCTGAAAACTTTATAAAACTTCTAATAATAATAATGATAATAATAATAATAATAATAATAATAATAATAATAATGAAGCTCCTTCTTAAATTAGGGTTAAGTCATGAATTTTTGAAAAAATATCTCATTTAAACATTTTTTTTCCAAGTTCTCCAATTAACCCTAAAAATTGACCTCAAAATTAAATTTCCACCAATGAAATTAATTAATTAATAACTTACGACATATACGTGACAACACTTTGTAGACACTTTGAAAGGATTTTGTATTATTTTTACCCTTCAAACGCATCACTGCCAATTGTAATTCATTTTTTATTTCACAATAAATTATTCACGAATGAGGAATAATTAACAATTTATTAAAATTTCAAGCGCACAATTTAAAATGATAATATTATGAGAATTTTGTGATTTAAAAAAAAACGATGAAATTCATTTGCTTTTTAGTCTTCAGGGACAAATCAATTTTTTTTTAACACTATAATCTACGTGAACTTGACATATGTCAGGTGAACTTTGTGAAGTTTAACGTATAGGACATTTTTCTTCCATGGGTGGCTTCAATACACACACACACATACACACACAAACACACAGAGAGACTACCAATCACTTGAAATTTGTCAATTGACAATGAAGTATCGATTTTTCGAAGAAAATGAGAAAAGACAACTTCACATGTCACCGAAGATTCACGGGAATCCCCGAATTTTATGCGCGCGGTTTTTGAAAAAAAACTGTATTTATGCTGAATATATGACGTTTTTGCTTCCAAATAGAAGCTATGTAATCATCAGAATTGTCGATTGTAATTTTTTTAATAGAAGATACTTAAAATGATCAAAAAAGAGAGAAAATGATATTTTTAGCGCATGTCTGTGTGTGTGTGTATGTTTGTGTGTTCATAAAAGTCTCAATTACAGAAAAACGGTTCTATAAAAAAATTTCATATTTTGTGGAAAACTTCCTCTCGACGAACTCTCTTTTTTGAGCTTTATTTGAAGAGAATTCGATCGAAACTTTTTGAGATATGTCCATTTTTCGAAAATCAGTTTTTAATGGAATTTCTGGAAACTATTCAACTGATGTTATTTATACTCATATATTATCTCGAGAATTGTATCAGTTAGATGTCTGTAAATTTTGAGCTTACTTGCATGATTAGTTCTCGAGTTATTGGTGTTTTAATGAATTTTTCAAAATTTGATATTTCGATGATGGTTTGAAAAAAGTTGTATCACTTCCATTCAGAAGCATATTGCTAAAGTATCAGCAGAAAAAAGCTATATCAGTTGGAAAACTATACTATTATCCACTTGTTTTCTGTTACAGAGACTTGAATAGTCAAACTCAATTTGTAATTGGCTTAGCCTTATGTACACTTGGTGCAATAGCATCACCAGAAATGGCTCGTGATTTAGCAGCTGAAGTTGAGAGACTTATGAAATCACCAAATGCATATATACGTAAAAAGGCAGCACTTTGTGCATTTAGAATAATACGTCGTGTACCAGAATTAATGGAGATGTTTTTACCAGCAACAAGAAGTCTATTGACTGAAAAAAATCATGGTGTATTGATAAATGGAGTTACATTGATAACAGAAATGTGTGAAAACAGTGTAGACACGCTCAATCACTGCAAGAAGGTAAATTTAATTATTTAATTATTTAATTAATGTAATTTTAAGGATTTTTTTTTATCAATTTTTAATTTCTTTAGTATTAAAATTGCTGTAACTGGTTTACATTCCAAGATATTCTCGAAAAATCGAGCCAAAAATTAAATTGAATTGCTAAAAAATTAAATTATTCTATGTACCTCTTTCCTATCTAATTCTCTCAATTCTTTAACGTGATGAATTCAATTAATTATCCAATTTTTGATGTATCACGAAATAAAATATCATTTGCCAAACGCATTAAATTTGCGCGCCTTTAAAATCTCTTTATTTTTAAATGAAAATTCAGAACAATTCTATTTTATCCATCGTTTTTCTTTTTTAAATTCAAACGTTTTTGACGCTGGCCAATGGGAGCGCAGCAGGCGCCACCACAGCCAGTAGCTTTACGAGTTCCTGTGTGTCTCAACGGTAGACCGAGAAGAGAGGGGGAAGCGGCGAGTGTCAAGCTACCGGCCGGCCGGCACAGCAACAGTCACTTTCACTTTGTTCTTCATTGGATTCACACGTATTTCGTCCGCAGCAACGACTGTTTTCTTTATTTATTCCATTTTTTGAACGATTTATTCGCGACAATCTATCGAAAAACATTGGCGAGTGATATACAGAATATATTAGACATATTTTTGGGGCATAAAGATGGCGGAGGAGGACGTGCGAATTGTAATCACGTTTCGCCAGTGAGATTTTTATCGAAAAAAAATAAATATTTCCGCGACACAACCGAGCTTTGACTACTCGTTTTTTTTGTTTCTATTATTTTTTCGGATTTTTTATAATTCTTCGGAAGGTACGTGGGTATTAGTCTGTGGGGGGGGGGGATTTCCCCGCCAACAGTCGTGGCAGTGAGACGCCATTGTCATTTGCATTTTTATTATGTATTTTTTCGGATTTATTTTTCTGAAGTAGTGTGCGAATTGGTCTGGAGTGGGGGAGAATTTTCCCGCCAAAAGCGGTAGCGAGCAGACGCCATTTTTATTCGCAGTTTATTTATTGCTGGTGACAGACGTTTTTTGTCATTAATCAGCAACAATGGTGTTTTATCACGAATTATTATTTTTTCTTCTGAATTATTACTCATTTCTCTAAATTTTTGTTTTTGTTTATTTATTTTTTTTTTCCGGCGATGTGTGGGAATCAGTGAGAGTGGGGGAAGGGTTTTGCCGCCAAATTTGCGGGACAAGAGACGCCATTTTCATTTGAAGTTTGTTTATTGCTAGAGACAGACGTTTTTTCATCGGACTCCTCCATTTTTAGATTTTTTTCAAAATTAAACTCGGGAATTTAGAATTATTTTGGAGTTATGCTCGGATTAATTCTGAAAAAATAAATATTTGTAAGGGGGGGGGGGGGGGGGGGATCAGCTGAGAAAACAGAAAAAAAAACTGTCATGTTTTTGCCGGTAAAATATCATCAATCAAAGAATTAATCGCATCAATCAACCATAAAAGTGTTTCATTGTGAATTATTAATTTTTCTGAATTAATATTCATTTTTTTGCAATTTTCAATTTCTTTCTTTTTTTTTTCGTGGGAGTGGGGGAAGGGTTTTGCCGCCAAAATTGCGGGACGAGAGACGCCATTTTCATTTGAAGTTTGTTTATTGCTAGAGACAGACGTTTTTTCAACACACTCCTCCATTTTTTTTTTCATTTTTTTTAAATTAATTGCGAGGATTTAGAATTATTTTGGAGTTGTGCTCCGATGAGGTTTGAAAAAGAAAATATTTGTGTAAGAAAAAATCTATTGTCGAGAGGCTGTGGAAAATAATAGATGAAATAATTTTTTTTGTCGGTCATTGACCTTGTCGTGTGGTTTTCCCGCGCTTTTCCGTTATGCCTTCATCAGCTGACAAAAATCAAGAGGAACTGTCACCTTTTCTGCCGATAAAATCACATCAATTGAAGATTTAATGGAATTAATCAACCATAACAATGTTTTATTGCGAATTATTTCTTTTATTTATTTTTTTTCTGTGAATGTGTGGAAATCGGCGGGAGGGGGAGGGGGGGAAGGGTTTTTTGCCGCCAAAAGTGCTGGCGGCGAGGCGTCATTCTCATTCGCAGTTCATTTATTGCTGGAGACAGACGTTTTTTCAAAACACTGCCCCATTTTTTTTTTTTAATATTTTTTTAATTAATTGCGAGGATTTAGAATTATTTTAGAGTTGTGCTCCGATGAGGTTTGAAAATGGAAATATTTGTGTAAGAAAAAATCTATTGTCGAGAGGCTGTGGAAAATAATAGATGAAATAATTTTTTTTGTCGGTCATTGACCTTGTCGTGTAGTTTTCCCGCGTTTTTTCGTCGTGCCTTTATTAACTAAAAAAAAGAGAGGAACATTAATTGAAAAATTAATCGCATCGCGATTTTTTTTTTGTATTAATAATTATTTTTTTGCATTGTTTTTTTTTTTAATTTTTTCTCGTGAGTGTGTGGGAATCAGTGGGGGTGGGGAAAGAGTTTTCCCGCCAAAAATCCTGGCGAAGAGACGTCATTTGCATTCGCTGTTTATTTATTGCTGGAGATCAACAATCTTGCAGTGTTATCTTCGTGAGTATCATTTTTTTTTTATATATATATTTTTAGTGGGGATTGAAGATTATTTTGGAATTTTCTATGTCAATGAAACGTGAAATGAGAAATATTTGTGGGAGAAAAAATGAATCGTGAAGGGGCTGTGAAAAACAATAAATAAAACAATTGATTTCGTTGATTGTTGGACTTGCTTTGTGGTTTTCCCGCCTTTTTGCGTCGTATGGTTATCAAGTATTTAAAAAAAGGTGGAGAGGAGGGGGAAAGTCATTTTTTTTTGTCGGAAAATATCCCATCAACTAAAAAAAAAAAAAAAAAATGGATAATTAAAAAAAAAATGATTTTGCGATTCAACCGCGTTTTTGTGCGAATAATTTTTCTTTCTCAATTAATATTTTTTTTTTGCATTTTTCCTTTTTTTCTTCTCCGCGTATATGAAAAGTAGGGGGGGGGGGAGGGTTTTGCCGCCAAAAGTGCCGGCGAAGAGACGCCATTTGCATTCTTGGCATACTTCTTGCTGGAGACCAACGATTTTCCAGTATTCTTCGTGATTTTTTATCTATTTATTATGGGATTTAAGGATTATTTTGAAGGTGTCTTTTAAATAAAACATGGAGTGCGGAATATTTCTTAGAGAAAAAATTTGTCATGAAGTGACAAAGTGCTTTATTGTGCTCACTGTGTATTTTCCCGCGCTTTTTTTTCTTTTTTCCTTCTTTGATAGGAAAAAAAGGGAACTGTCTTTTTTTGCCGGCAAAATTCCCTCTCTTTGTGATTTTATTTTTTTTTTTGTATTTTTCGTTGGGACGTTTTTTTTTTCGTATTCATTCAGTGCATCGCGAGATTTACTGAAACTGAAGAACGGAAGAAGCATTCAAAGAGGAGAAAAGAGATCATCAAACGAGTGAGTAATGGCAACATTCTTTCCTCTGTTTCCTTTTTTCAAATGAACTGGATTGAATGAATTTATTGAAAATTTTAACGATTTTAATCGTAAATTAAAGGCAAATCTTTTCCAAGCTCAAATTTTTTTTCTTCTATTTTCGATTAATTTTGGCGGTCTTAAATTAAAATTCATTTACTAGTAATAGATGAAACCATCCGGAGTTGAAGAAGCGTGGATCTGAGAAAACAGATAAAATGATTAAATCAAATGAAAAAAAAAAAAAAAATAACGATTTAATCAGAAATCTGAAAATTTGTAGCTTTCATGAGATTCTTGGTAAATTCGAATGTTTCCTTAATTTCAAATACATTTATTAATCGGTTTATTCATCAATTGATTTCTCTTTATTGTGAATTATACTTTCTTTTTATTTTTTTTTTTTTTATTGCTGAAGTGTGAGATATTCACATTTTTCTTTGATTTCGTTGGGAAAAATTACTTGAACGAAAAAAAATTAATTGAAAGTTTATTTGGTCAGATCAATTATTTTCAACATTTTTTTTTAAATTTCTAACGGTCATACCCTTTTTTTCAATCAATGGGAGAAGAGGCTCGTTGATCTGTCGCCTTTTTTTCTCTCCGTTCCCGGAATTCATTATTTTATCTTTTCATTGTATTGTATTTATGTGTATCTCATTTGATTGAACAATATTGACGAAAATTTCAGTCGGTAAGTGAATATTAACTTTTTCCAATGAATCTGCGGCAATTTTTTTTCATTGTGAACTGATGGAAAAGAAAGTACCGGAAATGATGAGCAAAGAGGAAAATATTGAGGCATTTCCGGGGATGAGAGGAAGGAGTCATTAATGCAACTTTTCCAGCCATTTTTCTATCTCGATCGTTGGAATTTACTGCGTGATTCTCCCGTTTTGTACCTCCATTGTACTGGCTTCTAATTTTGTCGTTGAATTCCAAATATAAAATCAATCTCATGCGATTGGCCGATGCTGAATAAGTACTTGACGAAACTTGCAAAACGAATTTGAAAGGAAAGATTCCTGGCTGGGTGAACTGATTATTGTTAACAAATTTTTCTGCCATGATTCTTGAGAAAATCACGATGTTCTCGAGATAATCTACTTTTGAATTGGATCAGGCATCTATCTCTCCATGGTAACGACTGTGTATGGAAATTATTGTTCAATGAGACGGACAATTTTTTAATTCCACCATGTATATTTTTCATTGTTTCAGGTATTAAAAATTAGGGGCTTGAAAAAACTTGAAACATGGCTAGATCGTCGAGGGGTATTTTTTTTGTTTCCAATTTACTGATGTTTCATATTAATTTTCTAAATAGTAATCGTGCAAGTTTGTTTATTTTTTGTTTATTCATTCAATAATTAGTATTTTGCGAACGATATTTAATAAGCGGAACCCGGTGTTAATAAGTGCGTTTCCCTTTTTTTTATTTATTCAATAATTAGTATTTTGCGAGCGATATGCGGTTTATGAAACTCATCGTTCAGCGGCGTATTTCCGGTCATTTTTCATTCATTTAATAATTAGTATTTTGCGAGCGATATGCGGTTTATGAAACTCATCGTTCATCGGCGTATTTCCGGTCATTTTTATTGATTTAATAATTAGTATTTAGCGAACGACGTGTGGTTTATGAAACTCATCGTTCAGCGGCGTATTTCCGGTCATTTTTTATTTATTTAATAATTAGTATTTAGTGAACGACGTGTGGTTTATGAAACTCATCGTTCATCGGCGTATTTCCGATCATTTTTCATTCATTTAATCATTAGTATTCAGTGAACGACGTGTGGTTTATGAAACTCATCGTTCAGCGGCGTATTTCCGGTCATTTTTCATTCATTTAATAATTAGTATTTAGTGAACGACGTGTGGTTTATGAAACTCATCGTTCAGCGGCGTATTTCCGGTCATTTTTTATTTATTTAATAATTAGTATTTAGTGAACGACGTGTGGTTTATGAAACTCATCGTTCAGTGGCGTATTTCCGGTCATTTTTTTATCGAGTAATTAGTATTTAGTGAACGACGTGTGGTTTATGAAACTCATCGTTCATCGGCGTATTTCCGATCATTTTTCATTCATTTAATCATTAGTATTCAGTGAACGACGTGTGGTTTATGAAACTCATCGTTCAGCGGCGTATTTCCGGTCATTTTTTATTTATTTAATGATCAGTATTTAGTGAACGACATGTGGTTTATGAAACTCATCGTTCAGCGGCGTATTTCCGGTCATTTTTTATTTATTTAATAATTAGTATTTAGTGAACGACGTGTGGTTTATGAAACTCATCGTTCAGTGGCGTATTTCCGGTCATTTTTTTATCGAGTAATTAGTATTTAGTGAACGACGTGTGGTTTATGAAACTCATCGTTCATCGGCGTATTTCCGATCATTTTTCATTCATTTAATCATTAGTATTCAGTGAACGACGTGTGGTTTATGAAACTCATCGTTCAGCGGCGTATTTCCGGTCATTTTTATTGATTTAATAATTAGTATTTAGCGAACGACGTGTGGTTTATGAAACTCATCGTTCAGCGGCGTATTTCCGGTCATTTTTATTGATTTAATAATTAGTATTTAGCGAACGACGTGTGGTTTATGAAACTCATCGTTCAGCGGCGTATTTCCGGTCATTTTTATTGATTTAATAATTAGTATTTAGTGAACGACGTGTGGTTTATGAAACTCATCGTTCAGCGGCGTATTTCCGGTCATTTTTATTGATTTAATAATTAGTATTTAGCGAACGACGTGTGGTTTATGAAACTCATCGTTCAGCGGCGTATTTCCGGTCATTTTTTATTTATTTAATAATTAGTATTTAGTGAACGACGTGTGGTTTATGAAACTCATCGTTCATCGGCGTATTTCCGATCATTTTTCATTCATTTAATCATTAGTATTCAGTGAACGACGTTCGGTTTATGAAACTCATCGTTCAGCGGCGTATTTCCGGTCATTTTTTATTTATTTAATGATCAGTATTTAGTGAACGACATGTGGTTTATGAAACTCATCGTTCAGCGGCGTATTTCCGATCATTTTTCATTCATTTAATAATTAGTATTTAGTGAACGACGTGTGGTTTATGAAACTCATCGTTCATCGGCGTATTTCCGGTCATTTTTATTGATTTAATAATTAGTATTTAGCGAACGACGTGTGGTTTATGAAACTCATCGTTCAGCGGCGTATTTCCGGTCATTTTTTATTTATTTAATAATTAGTATTTAGTGAACGACGTGTGGTTTATGAAACTCATCGTTCAGCGGCGTATTTCCGGTCATTTTTATTGATTTAATAATTAGTATTTAGCGAACGACGTGTGGTTTATGAAACTCATCGTTCAGCGGCGTATTTCCGGTCATTTTTTATTTATTTAATAATTAGTATTTAGTGAACGACGTGTGGTTTATGAAACTCATCGTTCATCGGCGTATTTCCGATCATTTTTCATTCATTTAATCATTAGTATTCAGTGAACGACGTTCGGTTTATGAAACTCATCGTTCAGCGGCGTATTTCCGGTCATTTTTTATTTATTTAATGATCAGTATTTAGTGAACGACATGTGGTTTATGAAACTCATCGTTCAGCGGCGTATTTCCGATCATTTTTCATTCATTTAATAATTAGTATTTAGTGAACGACGTGTGGTTTATGAAACTCATCGTTCATCGGCGTATTTCCGGTCATTTTTATTGATTTAATAATTAGTATTTAGCGAACGACGTGTGGTTTATGAAACTCATCGTTCAGCGGCGTATTTCCGGTCATTTTTTATTTATTTAATAATTAGTATTTAGTGAACGACGTGTGGTTTATGAAACTCATCGTTCATCGGCGTATTTCCGGTCATTTTTCATTCATTTAATAATTAGTATTTAGTGAACGACGTGTGGTTTATGAAACTCATCGTTCATCGGCGTATTTCCGGTCATTTTTATTGATTTAATAGTTAGTATTTAGTGAACGACGTGTGGTTTCTGAAACTCATCGTTCATCGGCGTATTTCCGACCATTTTTCATCCATTTATTAATCAGGATTTAGTGAACGACGTGTGGTTTATGAAACTCATCGTTCAGCGGCGTATTTCTGGTCATTTTTCATTTATTCAATAATTAGTATTTAGTGAACGACGTGTGGTTTATGAAACTCATCGTTCAGCGGCGTATTTCCGGTCATTTTTTATTTATTTAATAATTAGTATTTAGTGAACGACGTGTGGTTTCCGAAACTCATCGTTCATCGGCGTATTTCCGACCATTTTTCATCCATTTATTAATCAGGATTTAGTGAACGACGTGTGGTTTATGAAACTCATCGTTCAGCGGCGTATTTCCGGTCATTTTTTATTTATTTAATAATTAGTATTTAGTGAACGACGTGTGGTTTATGAAACTCATCGTTCAGTGGCGTATTTCCGGTCATTTTTTTATCGAGTAATTAGTATTTAGTGAACGACGTGTGGTTTATGAAACTCATCGTTCATCGGCGTATTTCCGATCATTTTCCATTCATTTAATCATTAGTATTCAGTGAACGACGTGTGGTTTATGAAACTCATCGTTCAGCGGCGTATTTCCGGTCATTTTTTATTTATTTAATGATCAGTATTTAGTGAACGACATGTGGTTTATGAAACTCATCGTTCAGCGGCGTATTTCCGATCATTTTTCATTCATTTAATAATTAGTATTTAGTGAACGACGTGTGGTTTATGAAACTCATCGTTCATCGGCGTATTTCCGGTCATTTTTATTGATTTAATAATTAGTATTTAGCGAACGACGTGTGGTTTATGAAACTCATCGTTCAGCGGCGTATTTCCGGTCATTTTTTATTTATTTAATGATCAGTATTTAGTGAACGACATGTGGTTTATGAAACTCATCGTTCAGCGGCGTATTTCCGATCATTTTTCATTCATTTAATAATTAGTATTTAGTGAACGACGTGTGGTTTATGAAACTCATCGTTCATCGGCGTATTTCCGGTCATTTTTATTGATTTAATAATTAGTATTTAGCGAACGACGTGTGGTTTATGAAACTCATCGTTCAGCGGCGTATTTCCGGTCATTTTTTATTTATTTAATAATTAGTATTTAGTGAACGACGTGTGGTTTATGAAACTCATCGTTCATCGGCGTATTTCCGGTCATTTTTCATTCATTTAATAATTAGTATTTAGTGAACGACGTGTGGTTTATGAAACTCATCGTTCATCGGCGTATTTCCGGTCATTTTTATTGATTTAATAGTTAGTATTTAGTGAACGACGTGTGGTTTCTGAAACTCATCGTTCATCGGCGTATTTCCGACCATTTTTCATCCATTTATTAATCAGGATTTAGTGAACGACGTGTGGTTTATGAAACTCATCGTTCAGCGGCGTATTTCTGGTCATTTTTCATTTATTCAATAATTAGTATTTAGTGAACGACGTGTGGTTTATGAAACTCATCGTTCAGCGGCGTATTTCCGGTCATTTTTTATTTATTTAATAATTAGTATTTAGTGAACGACGTGTGGTTTCCGAAACTCATCGTTCATCGGCGTATTTCCGACCATTTTTCATCCATTTATTAATCAGGATTTAGTGAACGACGTGTGGTTTATGAAACTCATCGTTCAGCGGCGTATTTCCGGTCATTTTTTATTTATTTAATAATTAGTATTTAGTGAACGACGTGTGGTTTATGAAACTCATCGTTCAGTGGCGTATTTCCGGTCATTTTTTTATCGAGTAATTAGTATTTAGTGAACGACGTGTGGTTTATGAAACTCATCGTTCATCGGCGTATTTCCGGTCATTTTTATTGATTTAATAATTAGTATTTAGCGAACGACGTGTGGTTTATGAAACTCATCGTTCAGCGGCGTATTTCCGGTCATTTTTTATTTATTTAATAATTAGTATTTAGTGAACGACGTGTGGTTTATGAAACTCATCGTTCATCGGCGTATTTCCGGTCATTTTTCATTCATTTAATAATTAGTATTTAGTGAACGACGTGTGGTTTATGAAACTCATCGTTCATCGGCGTATTTCCGGTCATTTTTATTGATTTAATAGTTAGTATTTAGTGAACGACGTGTGGTTTCTGAAACTCATCGTTCATCGGCGTATTTCCGACCATTTTTCATCCATTTATTAATCAGGATTTAGTGAACGACGTGTGGTTTATGAAACTCATCGTTCAGCGGCGTATTTCTGGTCATTTTTCATTTATTCAATAATTAGTATTTAGTGAACGACGTGTGGTTTATGAAACTCATCGTTCAGCGGCGTATTTCCGGTCATTTTTTATTTATTTAATAATTAGTATTTAGTGAACGACGTGTGGTTTCCGAAACTCATCGTTCATCGGCGTATTTCCGACCATTTTTCATCCATTTATTAATCAGGATTTAGTGAACGACGTGTGGTTTATGAAACTCATCGTTCAGCGGCGTATTTCCGGTCATTTTTTATTTATTTAATAATTAGTATTTAGTGAACGACGTGTGGTTTATGAAACTCATCGTTCAGTGGCGTATTTCCGGTCATTTTTTTATCGAGTAATTAGTATTTAGTGAACGACGTGTGGTTTATGAAACTCATCGTTCATCGGCGTATTTCCGATCATTTTTCATTCATTTAATCATTAGTATTCAGTGAACGACGTGTGGTTTATGAAACTCATCGTTCAGCGGCGTATTTCCGGTCATTTTTTATTTATTTAATGATCAGTATTTAGTGAACGACATGTGGTTTATGAAACTCATCGTTCAGCGGCGTATTTCCGATCATTTTTCATTCATTTAATAATTAGTATTTAGTGAACGACGTGTGGTTTATGAAACTCATCGTTCATCGGCGTATTTCCGGTCATTTTTATTGATTTAATAATTAGTATTTAGCGAACGACGTGTGGTTTATGAAACTCATCGTTCAGCGGCGTATTTCCGGTCATTTTTTATTTATTTAATAATTAGTATTTAGTGAACGACGTGTGGTTTATGAAACTCATCGTTCAGCGGCGTATTCCCGATCAATTTTTTTATTTATTCACTAGCTAGTACTTGCGGACGATATGCGGTTTATGAAACCCATCGTTAATAGGCGTATTCGCGATCATTTTTTATTTTTTATAGTTATTATTTGCGAACGATACGCGGTTTATGAAACTCATCGTTAATAGGCATATTCCCGATCATTTTTTATTATGAGTATGTTCACTAATTTTTTATTCATTTTATAGTTAGTATTTGGCGATTTTTCTGCGCAGTAATAAACGTGCAAGGAGGACTCCGTTTCAATTCCGTAGGATCAGCAGTAATCACGGACACCGAAAAAGCGTAAGCATCTATCATATAATTCTTCTTTCTTCGTAAATTTGCATACACAGTCGTTTCTCATCTTTGCTCCTTTCAATTACCGTACTGTTATGAATCTAGAATGTCCAATCATTAATAATCAGTCATACTCTTACATTTACTTCAAAGTTATGTCCATTCTGCACTTCATGTTGGTTCATATCTATACTTTGAATAATAGGAATAGAATGTTCAATGAAATTAATGAAATTTGATATTTCAGCTTTTTTCATGTTCAATAACTCATGTGATTAATTTTACTAAACATATTTTGGAACAATTTCATAAGATTTTCTGAAACATATAGGAATGGGCCAATTCACATGACAAAAATCATTTTAGAGGAGCGAAAAGATTTGAATTTGAAAAAAAAACATGACATCGTATCTACATATACAATATTAAATACTCAGCTGGGATCTTTCTCTTGCCATGCTATTGCAATAAGCAGTGGCCCTGCAGTTTCTGATCCATGATTGATTCCTATCACTTTATTGAATATGGATGATGGACGATTCTAATGCTCCGTGGAACAGGTGATGAGAACTTCTCATTAAGTAAGTGCATTAATATATACATATTTTCATCGTTCAGAAATGAAACGGATCACTCACAGAGCTAATTGAGGTAAGATCTATTAAATTTCCATGTAGAGATCCATTAATATAAATATCTATATAATAATCAATTTTAAAATAGCCGCTACTGTAAGGGCCCTCGAATAGGCTAGTTCTGGACACTACACTGGTGTAGTGTCAGGAAATCGAAAACGCCATTAATGAATTTTTCAAAATTTGATATTTTGATGATGGTTTGAAAAAAGTTGTATCTGTTCCATTCGGAAGCATATTGCTAAAGTATCAGCAGAAGGAACTATATCAGTTGGAAAGCAATAGGGGAAGGTGGGGCAAAATGGACATCAGGGGTAAAATGGACACATCTAAATTTTTAGGCAAATATTATGGAAAACTCTTGAAATTAATAGAAATATTGGCAGAAGATTGTTTTTGATGATTTTATTGGAAAGCTGAGGGAATTTTGGGCGGGAAACGAGTGCCAGAATTAATTTTTTTCAGTTTTTGGCGATTTTGACTTTTTTGAGCATTTTAGAGGGGCAAAACCCTTCCCTTTTTGGAAATTTTCAGTTTCTTGAGAATATCTCCGGTTCTATTCGTCGTAGCGTAAAAATTCCAACGGGAGGTGAAAGGTGAGATCATTTGCCATCGATTCATAGGGTTTTTCAATAAAAAAAATCGATTTTTAAGGTATTTATGGACATTCTTGTGAAACAGTTTTGTGAAACAGTTTTTGGCCTATAACTATCCCAAAAATTGATATTTTTGCATTTAAAACCCCATAAATCGATGGGAAATGAGCTCACCTTTCATTTGAGACTAACCCCCCATTGCCACGACCAATAGAACCAGAGATATTTGCAAAAAACTTGAAATTTTCAGAAAAGGAAAGGCTTTTACCCCTCAAAAATGCCGAAAAATATCGAATTTTAAAAAAAAATCTAAAAAAATGTATCTGACACTTGTTTTCCGGCTAAAATTTCCTCAGCTTTTCAATAGAATCATCAAAAAAAATCCATCTCTAACCGTTTCATTATAGTGTCCATTTTGCCCCACCCTCCCCTACTATTATCAACTTGTTTTCATCCAATTGTTGAAGATTGCTCAATTTTTCGCGCTCAAATCGATTTTAAACCAATCAAACTCGCGCTCGATCAGAAATCGGGTGTGACTAGAGATGGGCGCCCGTCACATGACGCGTCACAAGACGGTCATATGACGGTCATGTGACGTCACGCGACGAAGTAGTTGTGACCGTGACAGAATTCGGTCACAAAATTTCACTGAATGACGGTCATAAAAGGAAAATAAATTATGACCGTCATTCAAATCAAATGTATCAAATTCCCACAGATTTATAAAATTAACTGAATAAATGACCGTCATAAATTGAAAAAATTTAATGACGGTCATTTTACATCTATATAGATGTTTCAGCATCAATTATTTTTCATTCCTTGGCAAGTGTAAATGAATTTGGTTATGAAAGACTCAATTGAAATCCGTTTGAATTGAAAAACAAAAAATTCATATTGCAATCAAATGTATTGAATATTTACTGATTTTTCAAATTGACTGAAAAAAATGACCGTCACAAATGAAAGAAGTTTAATGACGGTCATTTTACATCTATATAGATGTATTTTACTATCTCACTCATTTTCCAGTCTTGGACAAGCATAAATTTAATTGTGACTGTCATTTTCCATTTGAAATTTTGTGACGTCATGTGACCGTCACAAGACGGTCATTTTTTGGTCATATGACGTCGGTCCAAAAATGACCGTCATTGCCCATCTCTAGGTGTGACACATGTGTTTTCCCGTCTTTTCGTCCGTTGGCAGCACTGAATCGAATATATATATGTATATATATATCTCGATGTGTGTGTTTCCTCGTCTTTTCTGTAACTTTCATAAATAACATAAAAAAATAAATTCTCAGTAATTGCCGTAAATTCTCAAATTTTGAGTTGTTTTATTATTTCGTTTGATGTTTTGAATTGCGTTTGAAAATCGAGTTAATTCGAGGAGACAATTTTTCTAAAAATGTCGAGTATATCAAGAGGCAAAAGGTCGTCTGGAAAGCTGAAGGTGAGTTTAATGTGCACTGCGTGTGTTTTGGAGTATTTTGCCACCTGTCGATTCTTCATTTTGCGATTATTTCAATTTGCAGTAATAACAATTGAGGAAAAAACGCTAAATCCTCAATCTCCAATTTATTTTTTTAATTGGAGAAGATTCAAAAGTGGAATTGTGACTTGTACCATCTGTTGAATTGGATGAATTTTTTGTTGATAGGTTAATCATTGAACTAAACATGCATTTTTTGTTTCAGACGATGGGAAGTGACGATGAATTCCTCACGAGAATAACAAAATCACTGTATTATTCGAAATTACCAAGAACTGATAGACTTAGTTTACCGGTAACTGGTACGTATTTTTTATTTTCTATAAATATTTTTTGAACCCTTGGGTTTGAGAGAATTCATCAAGACACCTTTTTTGTGGAGAATTAAATTCTTTATATAAAAGGTCTCTTTCTGAATTCTTCTAGGCCTGATAGTTTCCAAGATATCTGCGAAAAACTGAAGGTTGATATTCAGGATTTCCCCTTAAAATTAAAATATCTCTGAAACCATTGAGTAATCACTTGTAAAATCTGATGTACATTAAAATCATAAATCTCAAGAAAATTTCAGAATTCTTTCAAAGATTCCTGAAATTTTTGAATTTTTGAAATCTTATAAAATCTAGAAAAAAGTCTTGGAATCGCCCAAAAACTAGAGAAATCCGATGGAAATTTCATGAAATCTGTGAAGTCTTTGAAATTTTATCTAAAATAAATAGTAAAAATATCTGAAAAATCGATTTGACAACTTGAGAAAAGCCATAGAAGATTTTGAATTTTGTTGAAAATTATTTTAATCAAATTTTTATTTTTTATGCATCTTTGTTTCTGCCATGAAATCTTGAAATCTCTTAGTATTCCCTGAAATCTCTTGAATTCTCATAGAAATCCATGAAATCTTCAGAAATCCGTTCAATTTTCATAGATTTCGCAAAATCTCATGAATTTTCATGAAGTCTGACTGAGAATTCGAGAATCTTTGAATTTTTGCAATTTGAAGTTTAGTGTACACAGATTTTAGGAGTTATCAACCCCTCAAAGTTCCCTTTTTTTCAAGTTAATCCAACTTCCCACAAAAAAAACGTCTCTCCCTCAATTCCCCTAAACCCAACATCTTCAAAAATATCCACCAACCCAATCAACCCAGACTAAAATAATTAATAAAAAATTAGAATAATTAATAGAAAATTAAAATAGTTAACAAAAAAATTAGAACAATTAATGAAAAAATTAAGTTGGAGTTAATTGAATAGGGATATTCGATTTGAAATTCGAAATTCGAATATTCCTTTTAAGATTCGAAATTCGAATATTCGATTCCAAATTCGAATTTTTGTTTCGAACTTCGAATATTCGATTCAAAAGCGAGTATTTCTATCCAATTAACTCCAAAAATTAATGAAAAAATTAAAATATTTAATTAAAAAATTAAAAACATCAATAAAAAATTAAAATAGTTAATAAAAAAATTGATATAATTGATAAAGAATTGATATTATAAAATAAAATTAATCAATTCTCCCCCTTTTTCTAGAATTCGCTGCAGAATTATTCTCCGAAGTAAAAAGTGGCTGTACCCTGGACCGTTTGGACGTCGAGGAAGCAAGTAGAATCTCACGTAATGCCTGTGTCTCCCCCTGTTCCTTCGTCCTGGCTCTTCTCTACCTGGAGCGTTTAAAAGACTGTAATCCCGAGTACCTGTACAAAGTAGCACCATCCGAATTATTTCTCGTGTCCCTAATGATAGCCAGTAAATTCTTGAACGACGATGGCGAGGAGGACGAAGTATTCAACACTGAATGGGCGAATTCCGCTGATTTACCAGTTCCCCACATAAATCGTTTGGAAAAAGAGTTTCTCGACGCAATTAACTGGAAGATATTCGTGCACAATAAGGACTTTTGGGACAGACTGAAGAAATTGGAGAACGATGTCGCTTATAAAGAGGGAAAAAAACGCGGATGGTTTTCTTATCACGAGTTATCGCAATTGGTCGAGACAATCAGGATAAATGCACTTGTTCAGGCACTGGTCAGCATCTCCAGTATCTGTCTGGCCACTTACACAGCAGGTGTCGTAACACTTTTGGGATCAGCTTTAATAGCCAGCAGCATCCCTGGAATCTCATTGGCTCCAAAATCTCAACCACTCTCATTTAATTCAACGAAAAATCCAATTTTATCATCTGACGATGATAATTTAGAGGATAATTTAAAAAATAATTTAAAGAAAAACGATTTTTCTGATGATTTAGACGAAAATTTTCATGATTTTTCGATTTCTGAACAGAATTTTTCGATTTCTGACCACAATTTTTCGTCTTCTGACTACAATTTTCATGGATCTGAGGCTGGAAATGACTCGTGGCAGTGGTGGATGTTGCCTATAGCTAATTGGGTGAAATATGATGATGATAATTATCGTGTTAATGATATGCATACGCAATACGACTTTGTTTCGTCATTTGTAACGAATTCCCAGGCTTTAATTGGTAAAAAGGATTACAAAGCTTTTGATGAGTTTGTCACGGAAATTAACTGGAAGGAAACAGTTAATGATCATTTTCAGGATTCAAGAAGCAATTGGATGTACTATATTGAGCTTGTTACTAAAATTTCAATTGGCCATCAACACTGATGACTTTTTTTTTTAATGTAATTATTCGGGAGAGATATGTATAAAAAGGGATATATATTTTTTCTACTAACTTTTACGTAATTAGCAGGAAAATAATGAAAATTTCTTACATTTCTTTTTAATTTTTTTTTCTTTATTTAGTCGAAATAAATTAATTCTTTACACATTGTTCAATATTTCATAACAATAATAAATGCAATGGTGCTAAAAAAAACCAGTGAATTCTTCAAATTTCTATTCTCTTTTTTTCCCTCTTTTTTTTAAACTATAATTAATGAAATTTTCCATTAATTGGTCCAAACTTTAGAATTTATCTAAATTTTCTTTTTTTTTTTTTTATATAATTTTCTCTAAAATTCACAGTGTATACATTTTGCCATGAGATTCTATCACTTTGTCTAATATCAAAGATTAAAAAAGCAAAATTTTATGTAAAATAATGCCACAAATGCAATTAAAAAAAGAAGAGAAATCTATTTATAAAAAATAATTAATTAAAATTCTGATAATAATCTCTCGTAACAACAGAAAATATTTACATTTACGTACATTTACAAAGAAAAATCTGCAATATTATTTTACTTAATTGATTCTCCCGTATTATCAATTCGTTTTGTTCGTTAATTGTGTTAATTAGCGATGGCAACTATTAACAGTTTTAATCATTACGTAGTGATACTATTTTTATTTTTATTTTTTTTCATCGTTCGTCTTATTTTTTTCGGCCTCTTCGGCTTTTTTTATATCAGCATCGCTTTTCCTCTGCCACAGGAGAGGTATCATTCCCAGCATGCAGCCAATTGTTACACCGATAACTCGACCCTAGAATTTAATTGAAATTAAATTAATGAGGGAAAGAGCGAAATATTTACTGAAAATTCTCTGCAGAATAAATTTTTTGAAAAAAAAGAATTAATTCAGTGGCGAAGGGGTATAACGGGATGATTCGATTTTTTATTATAATAAAATTAGCAATATCCAACAATTTTTAGAATTTTTTTCAAATAAAGAAATTATTATTTAAAAAAATATTTGAAAAATTCGCCCTTATAGTTTTTTGAATTTTTGACATTTGCAAATTTTTTCTTTTTTCAAAAATGATCTTCTTGTTTGAAAAAAAATTAAATATTGTCAGATTTCTGCTATTTTTAGAATCATTATTATTTTCCCTGTCTTTTTTCGAAAATATCGCAGAAATTAATGGAGATAAGTCGATTTTTAATGATAATAAAATTAGCACTTCCAAACAATTTCTTCCTTTTTTTTAAAGAAATGAATTATCATTTGAAAAACATTTAAAAAATTCGCACTTATGGTTTTTTGAATTTTCTACAAGTGCGAATATTTAATTTTCCAAAAAACAAAATCTTTATATCAAAAAAAATCAAAAATTGTCAGATTTCTGTTATTTTTAGAATCATTTTTTTCCCTGTCTTTTTTCGAAAATATCTAGGAAATTAATGGAGATAAGTCGATTTTTAAGGATAATAAAATTAGCACTTCCAAACAATTTCTCCCATTGTTTAAAAATAAATGAATTATCATTGAAAAAACATTTAAAAAATTCACACTTATAGTTTTTTGAATTTTCTACAATTCTAAATATTTAATTTTGCAAAAATTCTGTTTTTGTTTTAAAAAAAGTCAGAAATTGTCAAGTTTCTGCTATTTTTAGAATCATTTTTTTTCCCTGTATTTTTTTTAAATTATCTAGGAAATTGATGGAGATACGCCCTTTTCACCCTGATCTTTTTTTTTAACTCTGGAATTCTCTACAAAAAAAGAATAAGAATAAAAAAGGCGTATATCCATTATTTCTCAAAATATCCCATTATAGATAATCGATAAGATAAATCAATTTGTCCCGTTTTATTTTTTCATTAATGAATTCATAAAATCATTAATTGGCTGAATTAATTACCAGATTAGCAGCTAATCTAGACTTTGGTAAATTCAGCTGTATTGGTGTTAGTCTCGGTGGTTGAAATCCAATTTTCTGAGCCAACAATTCCACATAGTAGGCTGATCCAATTCCAAGGATATCCGATATTGTATTCCCTAAGGCAGCCGCAGCCATTGTAGAAAGAGTTATAACTGCACCTAGTGACGTTTCGATGTGTTCACCCTAGAAAAAAACAGAGAAATTTCCATTTTTTAGCATTTAAATCCATTTCTGAAGCTGTAAGCGGTCAAAAGATAATGATTTTCAGAATAATTTCGAGAATTCGGGAAAATCTCAAATAGGAAAATATAAGTAATTTTCAAGAATTCGAAAAAAAAAATGAAAATAATTTTTAAAATAATTTCGAATACTTTTTTGTTGGAAAATTACAAACAGAGAAACTTAACAATTTTTTTTTTTTAACTTTTCTCAGTTTTTATAGAATATCTCGGAATCTAAGAGAGATAGAGCGATTTTTGAAGAATCCTTTTTTATAGCTCTTGATTTTCTCCACAAAAAAGGTCTCTACGAAAATTTCTCTATCTCTCTTAAATTCCGAGATCACAAGGGAAAATGAATTGTAAGGAGTTTCTTCCTTTTTTTCTCTTTATTTACTCATTCTCCTATCGATTATTGGAGTACTCACCGCAAGAATCATTATAAAATTATCGAGAAACCCAAATCCGATGAATGGAATCGCATTAGCGACCGCCACTGAAAGAAAAAAAGAAAAGATATTAACTTCATGGGAGAATTTTTTCCTGAAGAATCATCATAATTCAGAATTCTATATCAAAGAAAAAGTCTGAGGATCATCTATTCGAGGAAGCTATCCTCGCAGAATATTCAATTCTCATGAATAAAATATTCCATTAATTCTCTTTTCAATGGGAAAAGTTCCCTTGAACTCATTTGTGAGTTTTTATTGAGTTCAGAGAATTTCACGTGGATTAGGGCTTGAATATATAACTAAAAAAAAGTGGATTTAGGGGATTTCATGAAGAGACTATTTTTGTCGAAAATTCAATTATTAAATAATTATTAAACTCAATTATTAAATTCTCTAAAAAAAAAGGGTTTCTTGATAAATTTTGCTAAATCCAATAATTTTCAAGATATTTTAAGAATTCTTAGGGTTTAGAAAATCCCCCCCCCCCCCCCTCCTCAAAAAAAATCCCCCAAAAAACATCGAATTAAATTGATTTTTTCTCCTCTGAGAATAAAAAAAATGAAAAAGTGAAGCTTATATTTTTTTTTTTTTGACAATAATTCACAATTCTAATTATTATTCTTCGAAAAACCTTTCTTTTCTTGCAATATTAAAGATCGATTATTTTAATTTAAAAAATTCACTTGCAATAGAAAGAAAGAAATTTGACGAAAAAAAAGAAGAAAATTGGAAAAAGAAAAGAGAAATTAGCAAATTTTTTTGAAGGAATTTTTTTTTCAGTGGAATTATGTCCAGCTATTAATTAGATTTCATTTTATTAATTAAAACTTCAAATAATTTTATTTAATTAACTTTTAGAAATAAATTTGAATGAATTATTTTACCTCTCAACAGATCGTTGGTCTGCGGTTGCGGTACTGTTTCAACTGAAAATTAATATCGAAAAAAATGGCAATTAAAAGTGTCCTTAAAAAACTTTCACTCAATGATGGCATGAGAGATGGTCCTTTTCGATTTAAATAATAATAAAAAAAATAAAATGATTTATCTAATGAATTTTCATGAAAATGAGAATGATTGATTCAGTATTTCTATCACAAAAAACTATGATAAAATCATTCCCAAGCTTTCGGAAAAAATCAAAGTCAAAAAAATTAAGAAGTGATGAAAAAAACGTTGTTTTCAAACATTTAAACATTGAGATAAAATATTTAACACAATTTTAATTGCATTTTTATAAATAAAGATGTTCGAAAATGTCTGAAAATTCTTGTGAAAATTAGGAAAATGAGTTTAGCCATGCTCATGCCACAGCTTTGTGTTATTTTCTTAAATAAATTAAATAAAATTCAAAAAAAATCAAAAATTAGACAGAATTTGTACTTTTAGGCAGACTTACAGAATTAGATATTTTTTTTGTCCAGTGTGATAGGTAAAGCAGAAAGGAGACAGCCTGTGTCAGTAAGATTTATTTCCCATGAATTGTATTTTTTTTAGAAAATTATTTTTGGGATAAAAAAATGATAAAAAAATAATTAGAATAATGTGCCCAGAGCTTTTTTGGGTGGAAGGCAGAGGACAGTGAGTATTTTTTTTTTCTAAACAAACAAAGAAAATAATCACACTTAGAGAATCATTGAAACTTCAATCGATGTTTTTTTTTTGGCTTTTTGTTTAATTTAATTGCTAAAAAAACATCAATTTCACATGCCAGCTTACACTTTTCTTCCCCGGGATCCGCTTAAAGCAACACATTATTATTAGTAGAGATTAAATACTTTTTTTTTGTTAATTTTAGTCAATTCTTCAGGAAAGAAAATTTGTGATTTTAAATTAAATGCTTTAGAAAAGTTTCTTGAAGAGAATTCATTGATAAAAAATGGAAAAAGACTTTGCAGTAATGGGAATTGATGAATTATTCTTGAAATTTCTTGGAACTTTATTTAATTTAATTTTAATTTTAATTAAATTAAATTAAATTGAATTAGAAGAAATTTTTCAGAATTTCTTGAAATTTCGTGGAATTTAATTTAATTTTTTAATTAAATTTAATTTAATTTTAATTTTAATTAAATTAAATTAAAAGAAATTTCTTGGAATTTCCTGGAATTTTTTGAAATCTTTTTCCATTAAATCGATTTTACGATTTAATTTAAGGTAGTATCTCAGGACATGATCAATAAAACAGAAAAAAATGAGCTTTTCTAGGTTTTTTCCCAATTAATTGCTGATAATTTAGGAGAATGTGCTTTAATTTACCCGAAAAAGTGATTAAATTATTCGAAAATCATATCTTCAGCTTGTGAATATAATTCCCTTTTTCTCGAATTTTTTAAAAAATTAATCTCCCATCACATGCATGAGATAGAGAGAGAGGCAGATAGTTACGACTACCTTTTAATTAAAATTTCTCGATAACTATACGGTGAATCGAATATTTTTTTCTTCTATTATTTAGTTAAAATGCTATTTTCTTCGCCAATTGTTTTTAAATAATGGGTCAACTGTGTGGTTTTTTAGTAATTTCGTTATTTCCGTTCGATTTAGGACGTTTTGAAAATAAGGGGTTGAATTTGCTGAGATACTACCTCAATTTCGAGAGAATAATCACTTGTGAAATCTGGTGTACATTAAAATCATAAATCTCAAGAAAATTTCAGAATTCTTTCAAAGATTCCTGAAATTTTTGAATTTTTGAAATCTCATAAAATCTGGAAAAAAGTCTTGGAATCGCCCAAAAACTAGAGAAATCCAATGAAAATTTCATGAAGTTTGTGAAGTCTTTGAAATTTCATCTAAAATAAATAGTGAAAATATCTGAAAAATCGATTTGACAACTTGAGAAAAGCCATAGAATATTTTGAAATTTGTTAAAAATTATTTTAATCAAATTTTTATTTTTTATGCATCTTTGTTTCTGCCATGAAATCTTGAAATCTCTTAGTATTCCCTGAAATCTCTTGAATTCTCATAGAAATCTATGAAATCTTCAGAAAACCGTTCGATTTTCATAGATTTCGCGAAATCTCATGAATTTTCATGAAGTTTGACTGAGAATTCGAGAATCTTTGAATTTTTGCAATTTGAAGTTTAGTGTACACAGATTTTAAGAGTAATCAACTCCCTCTTTTCATTTAATTTCTTCATTTTCTCAAGAAACTTTTAAACGTTTAAATTAATAGGGGAAAATTGCCAGTTGTTAATGAGACATCTCAACCACCACCGCTGCCTCCCTCGTAAGCTGAAATCAAGGCATTAATGTTATTTCTTGTGACACTCGTACCATACTTTTTTAGCAGCCAGTCGTCAGGTACAGCACAATAGGTTCCAGTTGGATCGACATCTCCTAATGATGGTACACTGCTTGGTCTTCCAAATTTACTTCGCCAACGAAAAGCAGCCAATTGACCTGTCATTAAACTTGTTTCATAACTATTCTACGTGTTTTTCAATAAAAGAAAAATAATTTTAAAAAAATATTTGGAACTCGAGGAAATCCTCGATTTCATTATACCACAAACGTAAATCTTTGAAGATCTCCAAAACGAGTGGATTTATCAAAAAATGTCAAGATACCTTTTTTGTAGAGAATTTCGAAAGCTACAACAAAGGTTTCTTGACATTTTCCTCTGAATCCTTCTATTTCCGAGATATCTTCAAGTGAATAAAAAAAATTAAAATTAATTAATTTTAAAATTAAAGAATTAAAGAATTAAAAATGGAATTTTTAAAACAAGGTAGGTTGAAAAATCACATTTTAATGTTAAAAAACACTATTTCCCAAATATCTTCGAAATCACTAGATTTATCAAAAATTTTCAGGATACCTTTTTCGTAGAGAATTTCAAGATCTACCAAAAAGGTTTCCTCACATTTCCCCTTAAACCCCTCCATTCCCTCAATATCTTCAAATTACTCCGAAAAAATTGAATTTTTAAAAAAAGAAACCTTGAAAAATCGAATTTTAGTGTTGAAAAACACTTTTTTCCAAATATCTCCAAAACCCCTTACTTTATCAAAAATTCCCAAAATATCTTTTTTGTAGAGAATTTCAAGCTCTACAAAAAAGGTCTCTTGACATTTCCCCTCAAACTCCTCCATTCCCTCAATATCTTCAAATTACTCAAAAAAAATTGAATTTTTAAAAAAGAATTAAAAAATCAAATTTTTGTCTTAAAAAACATTTTTTCCCAAAAATCTCCGAAACCCCTGGAGTTACCAAAAATTCACAAGAAACCTTTCTTGTAAAGAATCGAATTCCCCACGAAAAAGCTCTCTTGCAAAATTCCCCTAACTCCAATACTTTCCAAGATCCCTTTAAAAATACCTCAAACCAAACATTTACCTTGGTACTCAACCCTCGTTTGCTCTGATTTACACTCTTCCAGTGCATTAATAAGTACACTTCTCTCCTCAGGTGTCAACCTAACAGCCAATTCCTTTGCCTGTTGCTTTGACAGTGCCCCAGGAAGTGTTCCAACAGCTCCAATAGCAGCTCCACATCTTTTCCTACCAAAACTGATTCTCCTCTCTCCAATGATCCTGATGTCCCCCTCCAAAATCTTCAGCATTGACGTGCATCTCAATCTATTACCAAGAAAAACACGATTCAATCGTGATTGGCATAAAACTGTCATCGTGCTCATTTTTAAACAATCAATATATATTTTCTTCAATTTTAAACTCAATTTTTTTCCTCAATTTTTTCAATTTTTTCAGAGAATTTGAGTTTATTTGAACACTTTTTAATTTATTTAATTTATTTAAATTATTTAATTTATTACTGAATTAAGCTCATTGTTCAAATTTATTCAATTTATTGTTTATGTTATTTTTTTAAATTAATAAATCATTTTTTCATTGATAATTCACAATTATTCCTGTGCACTCTCGTGCACAGCCTGGAAATAACTGGATTTCTATGGATTTTCTTGTGGTTGCTTATTCTTAAATACTGACGTCATCATGGGCAACCTCGCTTCTGATTGGTCGCCTTCTCCTGGATGTCTAAAGGTTGGGTAAAGGTGCATTCTGATTGGCTGACGAGGGGAAAGAAGGGATTTCCCATATTCACGTAGTCTGACGTCACGAATTTCTTGCATGGAACGTCAGAATGTGTGTTTTTATTTATTATTATCATGTTTTTAATCCTTTAATTTGTTGGAAATCTTGGAAATTATGAATTATTTATTGTAGAATTGTTTTTTGATATATTCTTTTTTAGGGGGGAACATGTATACATTGTTAAACGGTTTTTATAAGTATTTAGTGCAGAAAGATGAGTATTTTGTCCTTATTTTGGGACTTGATAATGCTGGAAAAACGGTAATTATTAAAGTTTTTTGTTGGTTAATTTTTTAGGTTATGAAGTGAGGGTTTTTTTGTTATTGTTTATTTTTAAAATAATATGTAACAATTTTCTGCATTTTTTAAAAACAAAAAAATGGATAATTTCCAAAAAAATGTTTAAAAAAATTGAACTTACAATTTTTTTTGATTTTTTACATTTTTGTATTTTTTTTGATTTTCTAGAAAAATAATTCATTTGTTAATAAAAAAAAAAAAAAATTGTGAGATTTCTATTATTTTTAGTGTCAATTGTTTAATACAGAAAATAGCAAAAATTAGACAATTTTTATCGATTTTTTTTCATAATAAATAAATTATTTTTCTAATAAATTGAAAAAAAATATGAAAATTTCAAAAATTCAAAAAATTATAAGTGCAAATTTTTTAAATATTTTTTTAAAAATCATTTATTTACTTAAATAATTGCAAAAACTATTTCAGATGTATGCTCATTTCATCATCATATTATTATTATTATTGTTGTTATTGTTGAAAAGGCATTGTTGATGATTTTGTTCATTTATTGGGATTTTTTTTTTACAGACTTACTTGGAAGCTGCCAAGACAAAATTTACAAAAAATTATAAAGGAATGAATCCAAGTAAAATAACGACTACTGTTGGACTTAATATTGGAAAAATTGATATTGATGGTGTAAGACTCAATTTTTGGGATCTCGGGGGACAAGAGGAGTTGCAGTCACTATGGGATAAGGTGAATTATTTAATTTAGTGGTGAAAAGAGGTAAAATAGGATGATTTATGGTGATAAAATTGGCACACACATCTTCACGATTTTCTGAATTTTTTTTTAACTAATAAATCACTTGTAAAAAAATATCTAAAAAATTTGCATTTATAGTTTTGTTAATTTTCCATATGTACATATTTTTTTTTACTAATAATTTATATTCTTTCTCTAAGAAAAAAATTGTCAGATGTTTGCTATTTTCAAAATCATGAAAAATCGAATTTTCTCGTTCATTCGTTTTCTAGAATATCTCGGAAACTAAACGAGATAGGGCTATTTTACAAGAATACTTTTATTTTGAGAATTTCAAGGGCTACAGAAAAGGATTGGAGCAAAAAGGGCGTATCTCCATCAGTTTCCGAGATATTCTCAAAAAATCTATTGACAAAAAATGTCGATTTATTCAGTTTTACCTTTTCGTTCATAAATTTTATGATCAGTTTTATTTAAATTTTAAATTAACGCAATTTCTTTAATTAATTCTTTAATTATCTAATTTTAATAAACTCCAGGCTAATGAGCCCATCGTAGCTAATGCATACATGTTTATTACATTTTAGAATGTCGTACCTGCAATATTTTCTCATAAATTAATCATCTCATTAAACATCATGTATATTCTAATTTAAATTAATGATATTTCATCAGTTTTTGGGGATGATCTCTGTTAATAATAGAGATAAAAGAATTTTCTGTAGAGACACTTGTTGTAGAGGAGAATGAGAGCTAAGAAAAAGGTTTCTTCAATAAAATTTCTATCTCCTATAGATTTCGAGATAATTTGCAAAAACGAATGTCAATAGAAAATCGATCTTTTCAATTGTTTTATTCTTTTTCTAATATTTTGATTTTATTTCATTTTCATTGCAGTATTATGCTGAATCACATGCAGTCATATACATCGTTGATTCATCTGACAGAGAGAGAATACCAGATTCCAAAGAAACGTTTGGTAATAATTAAAAAAGAATTTCAATTGCAAAAAAAAAATATTTCGAAAATTCTATGAATATGGAGATATCTCGGAGAGTAAGTGAGATAGAGCAATTTTGTCCTGATCCTCTTTTGTAGCTCTTGAAATTGTCTACAAAAAAGGATTCGAGCGAAATCGGCTTATCTCGCTTAGATGCCGAAATATTTCTAAGGAAAAAACTCGTGACAAAATAAAATGAATTTTTCGTAAAATTTAAAGTTTTTAGAATTTTTCATTTTATTATTGATGAAGTGAAAAATTAATTTTTTTAATTTAATTTTTATATTTTTCGTGCTTTTTTTTAGATCGTGTGATATCCTCAGAACACCTGACTGGTGTTCCCCTCCTAGTATTAGCGAATAAACAGGACATTCTCGATTCAATGGGAATTAGAGAAGTTAAACCAATTTTTAATAGAAATGCGCATTTAATTGGAAGAAGAGACTGCATGGTGATGCCGGTATCGGCGCTTAAAGGGTAAATTAACATTAATCGACAATTTCGCAATTTTCACGTTTCCATGAGAAAAGAAAATCCTGAAAAATTCAATTATTAACTCAATTTTCAAATTTTCTTAGGGAAAGATGGGGTAAAACGGAGACGAGTTGGTTTTGGTATTTTATACTATGAAATTTACTCGAAATGGATGGAAATATTGGAGATAGATTTTTTCTGATGATGCCATTGGAAAGATGAGAAAATTTCCCATAAAAATCACATGTCAGAAGTTATTTTTTTGAATTTTTCAAAAACTTAATTTTTTGCGCGAGATTTGAAGGTGAAACTCTTCTGTTTTTGAAAAATTTCAGGTTTTCGAGAATATCTCTGGTTCTATTGATCGTAGCGACCTGGGGTTGATCTTAAATGAAAGGTGAGCTCATTTCCCATCGATTTATGGGGTTTAAAAAGAAAAATATCAATTTTTTCAAGTACTTATAGGGCAACAACTGGTTTTTCAGAAAATGACCAATAAATATTTGAAAAATTGATTTAAAAAAAATTTGAAGCACATAAATCGATGAGAAATGAGCTCACCTTTCATTTGAGATCAACCCCAGGTCGCTACGACCAACAGAACCGGAGATATCGCCGAAAAAGTGAATTTTTTCGACTTTCAAAAGAGAAACCCCTTCAAAACTTCCCCAAAGAAATAAATTTTTCCAAAAATTGAAAAAAAAAAAATTGGCAAATATTTTCCGCCCAAAATTTCCTCAGTTTTTCAATGGAATCATCAGAAAATCCCAATCTCGAACCGTTCAATTGAAGTGTCCATTTTACCCCACCTCCCTCAATATTTTCTTAATTAATTCCTAATCATTGATTATCTATTGTTAATTTTTCAGGGACGGAGTAGACGAAGGGATTCACTGGCTAGTCGATTGCGTCAAGAGAAACAGTGACGTTCGTCCACCAAGAAATCAGGACGACAATTGTTTGTCGTGAAAAAGCAAAAGGCAAAAAACAAAAAAATCTCAGTATTTTAAGAAACTGTTTTTTATTCTAATTCCTCAAAAAAAAAAAATAAAGGGAAAAAAAGGCTATAATTGAATTATATTACTTTAGTTTTCCTTTATCGTAGTGATAACTGGGTAAAAAAAAGAACGTCCGATACGATAGCACAGGTAGAGGAGATAAGAGATAAGAGACAGTGGAATGAAACGAGAAAACCGATTGAATCTTCTTCTTCTTTTTTTTTCTTTCACAATCAAATATGTTCAATCATCCGTGAGCATAAATCAAAAAGTATGTTTCGAGAGTTTAAGTGTAATTAAAACATCTACAGTGTTGGATAAAAAAAAATTAATTTTTTTGAGAACATTTTATTTGTTTTATTAAAATCTGTTTTATTTAATCTTTTTTTATTCTGAGTTCAACGACATTGTTTTTTAGTGTTTGCTCGTTTCCCCTATTTTTTTAAGGTGACATGTGGGCGTATTATGATACCGATGACTGGAGTGTCTTGCCGCAAGAGCTCAATAGAAGGTAAATACATAGAAACCGGTTTTTGGACTTTTTTTTTTGAATTTCAACAATGCAGTAATACAGGGACTTCATTCAACCGTAAATATCTCGGAAATGAGTGGGTTTTGAAGAATGGACGTTCAGTCCTTGTTTTTAGATGATTTAATTCTCCACAAAAAAGGTCTCTTGAAAAATTCTCGTAACTCCAATGGCTTTTTAGATATCCACAAAATAATAGAAAAGTGATCAGATGTCTCGTTTTAATCTGCCCTAATTAACGTTAAAACCTCGTAAAAATTAAGAAATCTGGCATTTTCCACTCGTAACTCCAAAAAAAAACGATCACAGATGAATTGAATTGTTTTTGAATTATTTAAATTTAAAGAAAACTTTAAATTTTTTCAAAAATCGCCTAAAATGCAAATTTTTCATTCAAATTTTCCCGCCACAAACTCCAAAGCTCTTTCCTATGAATATCTACTCTAACTGCTCCAAAAATGAGCTCCTTAACTCGAAAAAAATACCAAAAATTCCTCTTAATTATTAAAAAATTTAAAAAATAGGTAAAAAATACGAATTGCAATATTTAAATTTCCCCGCCAAAAATTCCACAGCTCAGCCCCGAAGTCTCCCCTCCAATTGCTCCAAAAATCCACCCCTCAATTCCTTAAAAATTCCCCTCAATTATTAAAAAAATGAATAAAAAAAATAACTAAAAATTAAAAATTGCAATATTCAAATTTTCCCGCCACAAACTATTGAGCTCAACCTCACAACTCCCCTCCAACTACCCCCGAAAATTCACCCCCTAACTCAAAAAAAATCCCCTAAAAATCCCCCCAATTATTAAAAAAATGAAAAATAAGAAATAACTAAAAAATACGAATTTAACATTCAAATTTTCCCGCCACAAACTATGTAACTCAACCTCACAACTTCCCTCCAACTACCCCCAAAAGTTCACCCCCTAATTAAAAAAAAATCCCCTAAAAATCCCCCCAATTATTAAAAAATGAAAAATAAGAAATAACTAAAAAATACGAATTTAACATTCAAATTTTCCCGCCACAAACTACGTAACTCAACCCCACAACTCTACTCCAACTACTCCAAAAAATTCACCCCTTAACTCGAAAAAAATCCCCAAAAATCCCTCCCAATAATTAAAAACTAAATTAATTCCACCAATTTCAAAAAAAAAAATCAAAAATTCCCAAAAATTCATAAATGTATGATGTGTACAAATTCTTCACTCTATGTCGGCCATTTTGCATTGCACGTTGGATGAAAATTCATTAGTGTTCAGTGGTGGGGGGAGTTGGTAGAACTCCCAGAGGTGATTTTCAACCGAAAAAAAAGAGGAAGAGTAAAAAAAAACGAAAAAAAAAAGGCAAAGATCAAAGACTGATGAAGTTGATGTTCCAGTGCTTCAAATTGTCCATTTATTTTAATTGCCAAGTACTTTTAATTATTTTATTATCAATAATAATGATTTATTTGTTGCCTAAAAAGGACTCGTAATAATTTCAGTGTCAGTGTTTCGGCTCAGGTAATAATTTGGTCTTGTGGTGTTGAATTTTCGAGAAAAAAGAACGTTTTTTAAATGGAAAAAAAGGAAAATTGAGTGTGAAAATTGATTGATTCTTTTAATTGAGATGAGGAAATGAGGGGGACTGGTTTTTCCTTGTGGGGGGGACGAAGAGGGGTCGTGATAAGGCCTCGGTGAGCCAAGGCCCCATTTGAGTGACTATTTGTCCAAGATTGCACCTGACACGGTGGCATTACAACACCTTTTTTTGGGTTTATTTAATTAATTTTTATTTTTTATTTATTTTTTTATTTAAATTCTAGGAGTTTATGGAGGGGAAGAGATGCCGGGAGTCAGGGGATTTGACAGCTAACCATGTTTTTTTATTAACCTTGACGTGTTGGACTCAAAAAATCTTCAGAATAAATATTTTTCAGGGAAAAAACTGGATTTTTTGTTTTTTTTTTTAAAGAGAAAAAGAATTTTTTATGTTGAAAATTCAATTTATTGACGTTTTTATGAGAGGAATTGATTTTTTATGTTGAACATTCAATTTATTGACGTTTTTATGAGAGGAATTGATTTTTTACGTTGAAAACTCGATTTTTTAGGTTTTTTTAAAGAGGAAAATATTCTTTTATGTTAAAAACTCGATTTTTTGAGTTTTTTTTGAAGAGGAAAATATTCTTCTATGTTGAAAACTCGATTTTTTGGGGTTTTTAAAGATTAAAAGATTTTTTTATGTTGAAAACCCGATTTTTTTGAGGGTTTTTAAAGAGGAAAAGACTTTTTACGTTGAAAACTTGATTTTTTGGGTTTTTTTTCAAAGAGGAAAATATTTTTTTATGTTGAAAACTCGACTTTTTGTTCATTTTTTAGAGAAAAAGATTTTTTATGTTGAAAACTCGATTTTTTGGGTTTTTTTTAAAAAGGATCTCAGGAATTGTTGGGTGTAAGGGAATTTAGCAGGAAACCTTTTTAGTGAGAAATTGAATTTTGCACAAAAAAGGTCTCTTGGGGATTTTTTGTAAATTCAATTGTAAGAGAGATATTCTTGTTCTTGTCTTGTTCTAATAAAACACAAGTTTTCTTGATTTTTTAGAAAATTCTGGGAACGAAGTTTCTGTTTTTTGTGAATATCTCTGGAGCTGTTGGATTTAAGGGAATTTAGCAGGAAACCTTTTTTATGGGGAATTCAATTCTCTTGAAAAAAGAGATCTCCTAATGATTTCTCGTAAATTCAATGATTACAATAATACTCGAGCTCTAAAAACAAGTTTTCTCGATTTTTTTAGAAAATTTTGGAAACGAGGTTTCAGTTTTTCGCGAATATCTCTGGAGCTGTTGGATTTAGGAGAATTTGACAGGAGATCTTTTTTGTTTGGAATTAAATTTTGCACAAAAAAGGTCTCATGCTTAATTTTCCTATCTCTACTCGTTAACGAGATATGCAACAATACTGAACATTCCGATTTTCACTTCTGATTCAAATACATTTTTTATCTTCATTTTTAGTTTTTTTGAGGAAAATCAGACGAGTTTCTTGCATTTCATTAAATGTTAATGAAACTGGTAATCAAGTTGGATAAACTTGAATTATTTATGATAGAGAAGGTCAATCGACTGGGTAATTATCGATAAAGTGGAAAAATAAACGTTAATTGATGTAGAACTTGAGTTTATTGAGGTAATCCCTCGAGTTTATGAGGGGAAAAAAAATATGAAAAAAAAGGATTAATTGATTTTCACATTCTCGAGGGGATGGTTCAATTTTTTCCCAATTTTTTTCTGTTAATCAATTCAATTTTCCTTTTTTAATACCAAAAAAATATCGGAAAAATTCTGGAAAAATAGGAAACTTCATTTAAATTCAGTGATTTAACTATGATAAATAATTAACACTATTTTTTATATTATTTTAAATCTTTTGCAACTCTTTTTCGTAATTTTTCCTGTTAATTAATTCAATTTTCATATTTTAATATCGGAAAAATCGGCAAAAATTGTTAAAAAATATGAAAATTCATTGAAATTCAGTGATTTAATTATGAAAAATAATTAACACCATTTTTCATATTATTTTGAATCTTTTGCAATACTTTTTCGTAATTTTTTCTTGTTAATTAATTTAATTAATTTAATTTTCCATTTTTTAATACCGAAAGACTCGGAAAAATTGTTGAAAAATATGAAAATTCATTGAAATTCAGTGATTTAATTGTGGAAACGAATTCACACCATCTCTTACATTATTTTCAATCTTTTTTATTTATTTATTTAAATTAATACACTGCATCAATTAATATTCAGCAGGATTTCGAGCCGTACACTTTGGAGCTGATTGTCGTTAATTAAAAAGACATTCCACTTATTTATTATTTTCAAAGTAAAAAAAAAACGTCAGGAGACACGTTCTGAACCATGAATGCCTCCGAACATGGGTAATTAATTAATTAACAAAATTCAAACCCCAAGTATTAAATTTTGTAAAAAATATAAAAAAAAAGACTAATCAATTTCTCGTTTTTTTTTAATATCTCGAATTCACTGGAAAATAGAGAAATTTTCGGAGAGACCTTTTTTGTAGCTCTCATTCTCCTCTTAAAAAAAGGTATCTTCAAAAAATCCTCTATCTCTCTTCGCTTTTAAGATATTTAATTAAAACGAATGACATAGTAATTGATTTTTCGATTTTTTTTCTCAGAATTACCGAATTTTTTTATGTAAATGAAATTAACACACATTTCACAATTCTTAAGATTTTTTTTAACGAATAAATTATTGCAAAAAAAAACATTAAAAAAATTTGCACTTATAGTTTTTTTAATTCTCTAAATGTGCATATTTTTTATTTTTCAAAAAATAATTTATTTGGTTGAATAAAAAAATATTAGAAATTTGTCAAATGTCTGCTATTTTCAGAATCATAATTTTTTTCCCATAAAAATGAAAAATAGTCCTCTGTTATTACTGCATTGTTAATTGTCATTCAAAGACTTCGAAAAAAGTCAGTTTTTTTAATCGAAACGCATGGATTTTGTATTTACTCCTATTTTTACAGGTTTAACCCAGCCTTTAACATGGCCTCCATAAGACAAGCATTGAATGAGGCTGTTGAAAGAGGTTTGTACACTCCCATCTACTAATAATCACAGTTGATTTATTCATTTCCTCAAATCCATTGTCCCTGCTTGTTTATTTGGGTTTTCCAACAATTTATCAACTTTCAATTCACCGAAAAAAAATTCAATAAATTGCTTTTTTTTATTGTATTCTTCTTTATTTTACAGTGATGGGCCCAGTTTCTGACAGTTTCCCAGTAATTGACGATTTTTGCGAAATTCTCAGTTATATTCAAATGCACAATATATTTTTTAATATTCAATTGCTGAGAGAAAAAAGAAACAAATAGGGAAAGGTGGGGTAAAATGGACACTTTAATTGAACGGTTGATGATTGAAATTTTCTAATGATTTCATTGAAAAGCTGAGGAAATTTTAGGCGAAAAGCATGTGTCAAAATTTTTTTCTTTCAATTTTTGGAAAATTTTACTATTTTGGCCAAGTTTTGAAGGGGTTTCCCTTTTGAAAATTGAAAAAATTCACTTTTTCGACGATATCTCCGGTTCTGTTGGTCGTAGTGACCTGGGGTTGATCTCAAATGAAAGGTGAGCTCATTTCTCATCGATTTATGAGGTTCAAATTCTTTCAAAATCAATTTTTCAAATATTTATAGGTCATTTTCTGAAAAATCAGATTTTGCCCTATAAGTACTTGAAAAAATTGATATTTTTCTTTTTGAACCCCATAAATCTATGGGAAATGAGCTCACCTTTCATTTAAGATCAACCCCAGATCGCTACGATCATTAGAACCAGAGATATTCTCGAAAACCTGAAATTTTTCAAAAACAGAAAAGTTTTACCTTCAAATCTTGCGCAAAAAATGAAATTTTTGAAAAATTCCAAAAAATAACTTCTGACATATGATTTTCATGGGAAATTTTCTCATCTTTCCAATGGAATCATCAGAAAAAACCTATCTCCAATATTTCCATCCATTTCTCCTAATTTTCATAGTATAAAAAGCCAAAATCAACCCGTGTCCGTTTTACCCCACCTTCTCCTATGTATTAATATAATTAAATTATATTCAATAAGCAAATAGTTGTTGCCTTCGATTTACGCTGTCAGAAATAGGCTCTAAAGTGTCAGAAACCGGGACCACCATGGTAAATTAATAAATTAAAGGAATAAGTAGTGGAGGGTGAATTTGAAGGGGATAAATTGTTTTATGTACACACTAACAGCTCACGATTCATCCGTCTAACCACTGTAGCACAATTTATAACACATTTGGGTAATTTTAAAAGTATCAACAGTTAGAATGCCAGCACCAACGAGACTGAGGGATTTAATACGACAAATAAGAGCAGCTAGAACAGCTGCTGAAGAACGTACAGTTGTTAATAAAGAGTGTGCATACATAAGATCAACATTCAGAGAAGAGGACAGTGTTTGGAGATGCAGAAATATTGCCAAGCTACTTTATATCCATATGTTGGGGTAAGTGGATGTGTCTTCATCTTCAAACCCTTCTTCAAGCATTTTTTTTCATGGAGAATTATAGCAAAAATTGGGTGAAAATTTAGTTTTAAGGTTTTATATTGTGAAAATCTCTTGAAATTCGAAGAAATAATTGAGGTAGAGTTTTTCTGATGATTTCATTGAAAAACTGAGAAAATTTTCCATGGAAATCATGTGCCGAAATTGATTTTTTGGGATTTTTTCAAGTTTTCTCTTTTTTGTTGTAAAAATTTGAGAGTCAAAACCTTTTCGTTTTTGTAAAATTCCACTTTTTAGAAAATATCTCCGATTTTATTGGTCGTAGCTCAGAAATTACGAAGGGAGGTGGAAGATGCGATGATTTGCCATTAATTTATGGGGTTTTGAACTAAAAATTATCGATTTTTAAGGTATTTATCGAGCAAAGAACAATTTTTTTCAAAATGACCCATAAATACCGCCAAAAATCGACTATTTTTGGTTCAAAACCCCAGAAATCAATGGCAAATGATCTCACCTGTCATTTAACATAGACCCCAAGTCGCTACGACCATCAAAACCGAGAAAATTCTTGAAAAAGTGTAAAAAATAGAAAATTCGTGTTCCAAAAATGGAATCTTCCAAAAAAATAAACAATTTTAACAGATGTCTTTCACCGGAAATTTTCTCAGCTTTTCAATGAAATCATTTTTAAAAAACTAACTGATGTCATTTTATCAAAATTCCCATTTTACCCTATTATTTCTCTAAATTCTCTATCAATAAATTCCCCTAAAACCGAATAATTCCCATAAAACCTAAAAAAAATACATTTATTTTCCAGTTATCCAGCACACTTTGGTCAACTGGAGTGCCTGAAACTCATAGCCTCACCCAGATTTACAGATAAACGTATAGGATATCTGGGCGCTATGTTACTACTCGATGAAAGACAGGATGTCCATTTGTTAATCACCAATTGCCTGAAACAGTACGTCACAAAAAAAAAACACACAAATAAAATTCCTTGTTCATCATAAAAACTCTGGTTTTTGCTTCCGAATGGAAGCTATGTAATCATCAGAATTTTCGATTGTAATTTTTTTAATAGAAGATACATAAAAAGATCTGAATAGAGAGAAAATGATATTTTTAGCGCATGTCTGTGTGTGTGTATGTCTGTGTGTGCATAAAAGTCTCAATTACAGCAAAACGGTTTTATAGAAAAATTTCATATTTTGTGGAAGACTTCCTCTCGACGAACTCTATTTTTTAAGCTTTATTTGAAGAGAATCCGATCGAAACTTTTTGAGATATGTCCATTTTTCGAAAATCAGTTTTTAATGGAATTTCTGGAAACTATTCAACTGATGTTATTTATACTCATATATTATCTCGAGAATTGTATCAGTTAGATGCCTGTAAATTTTCGAGCTTATTTGCATGATTAATTCTCGAGTTATTGGCGTTTTAATGAATTTTTCAAAATTTGATATTTTGATGATGGTTTGAAAAAAGTTGTATCACTTCCATTCAGAAGCATATTGCTAAAGTATCAGCAGAAAAAAGCTATATCAGTTGGAAAACAATACTATTATCCACTTGTTTTTTTGTTACAGAGACTTGAATAGTCAAACTCAATTTGTAATTGGCTTAGCCTTATGTACACTTGGTGCAATAGCATCACCAGAAATGGCTCGTGATTTAGCAGCTGAAGTTGAGAGACTTATGAAATCACCAAATGCATATATACGTAAAAAGGCAGCACTATGTGCATTTAGAATAATACGTCGTGTACCAGAATTAATGGAGATGTTTTTACCAGCAACAAGAAGTCTATTGACTGAAAAAAATCATGGTGTATTGATAACTGGAGTTACATTGATAACAGAAATGTGTGAAAACAGTGTAGACACGCTCAATCACTTCAAGAAGGTAAATTTAATTATTTAATTATTGAATTTTTTAATTAATGTGATTTTAAGGATTTTTTAAAATCAATTTTTAATTATCACGAAAAAAAAAACACTTGCTACATCTTACACATTACACTTTACACGATTTTATCATATTTTTTCGTTGAAAAAAAAAAGAATTAGAGAATTTAAAAACTAAATTTATGAAAGAAATTGAAACGAAAAAATGAGAGAAACAATAATTTTTATCTATCCTGTCTCCAGGAGTGCGGCCACCGAGAGGTAAAAATAAAAACTTAAATCCAATAAATGTTTTTGGATATAATTCATTTATTTTGCATGATTTCGAATTTAATTGCTTTGATTATTTAAATTATCATTGTTTGTAATTTGTTGTTTATCAGACAGTATGAACTATTAATCTTCAATGTAAAGAAATTTTTTCAATGTTTTTACAAAGTTTCTATTTCATTTAAGGGGGTAATCACTCCTAAAATCTGTGTACACTAAACTTTAAATTGCAAAAATTCAAAGATTCTCGAATTCTCAGTCAGACTTCATGAAAATTCATGAGATTTCGCAAAATCTATGAAAATCGAACGGATTTCCGAAGATTTCATAGATTTCTATGAGAATTCAAGAGATTTCAGGGAATACTGAGAGATTTCAAGATTTCATGGCAGAAACAAAGATGCATAAAAAATAAAAATTTGATTGAAATAATTTTCAACAAAATTCGAAATCTTCTATGGCTTTTCTCAAGTTGTCAAATCGATCTTTCAGATATTTTCACTATTTATTTTAGATGAAATTACAAAGACTTCACAGATTTCATGAAATTTCCATTGGATTTCTCTAGTTTTTGGGCGATTCCAAGACTTTTTCCAGATTTTATGAGATTTCAAAAATTCAAAAATTTCAGAAATCTTTGAAAGAATTCTGAAATTTTCTTGAGATTTATGATTTTAATGTACACCAGATTTCACAAGTGATTATTCCCTCGATTCCATCGTCATTTTTTAAAAATTATCTCTGAATATAAACGAGATAGAGCGATTTTCCCTATCTCCATTATTTTCAAAGATTATTTCACAAAAATCGATACCAAATATCTAAAATTTCTCGTTTTTTCACATTACTCCGAATGTTCTCCTTCAATTAAACTAAAAAAAAAATAAGTAATGAAAATGTTTTCGGGCCCAGTATGTCAGGTCATCGAAAAAAAACCCACAAAATCTCAATTATTTACCTTAAATTATATTTTCAGTTGTTTAAAACTGTTTTGCAGGTTTTCTGCATTCTTTCTCAATGGATTTCTCTTTCTCTATCCTTCAAAATCGTAGAAAAATCCTAAAAAATCCCAAATTAATCATGTTTTTTCTTCTTCTTATTTTTAGATCGTTCCAAATTTGGTGAGAATTCTAAAGAATTTAATACTGGCTGGTTATTCACCAGAGCACGATGTATCCGGTGTATCTGATCCATTTTTACAAGTTAAAATATTACGTTTATTGAGAATACTTGGAAGAAATGATGTTGATGCATCAGAAGCAATGAACGATATATTAGCACAAGTTGCAACAAATACTGAAACAAGTAAAAATGTTGGTAATACAATACTTTATGAGACTGTATTGTCAATAATGGATATTAAAAGTGAAAGTGGCCTGAGAGTATTAGCTGTCAATATACTTGGAAGATTTCTACTTAATAATGATAAAAATATACGTTATGTTGCATTAAATACATTGTTAAAAACTGTTTATGTTGATACATCGGCTGTTCAAAGACATCGTTCAACAATATTAGAGTGTTTAAAGGATCCAGATGTATCAATAAGAAGACGTGCTATGGAACTTAGTTTTGCACTTGTTAATACTAATAATATACGTAATATGATTAAAGAATTATTACTATTTCTTGAACGTGCTGATCCAGAATTTAAAGCTCAATGTAGTAGTAATATTGTCATGTCTGCTGAAAGATATTCACCAACTAAACGCTGGCATTTGGAGACACTCTTCAAAGTTTTAGTTGCTGTAAGTTTCATTTTTGTATTATTGAGAAATTAATGACCATGAAATTAGCAGACATTTGACAATTTTTTTGGATTTTTTTAAACAGATAAATTATGCAAAAAAAAATATTCAGAAAATTCGCATTTATAGCTTTTAATGTAGATTTTTCTTTAATAATTTATTATTTAGAAAAAAGAAAAATCTAAAAATTAGCAGACATCTAACAGTTTAATGCATTTTTTTTTGTAAGAAATGAATTATTTTTTTTATAATTATTCCAAAAATTCGCATTTGTAGATTTTCAAATTTTCTACATATGCATATTTTTATTTTATTTTTTAAATAATTTTTTTTGTTGAAAGAAAAAAATAATAGAAAAATTGTCAAAAATTTGCTTTTTTCAATGTAACTAATCAACTTTTTTTTTTTTAATATCTTTGAAAGTAATTGAGATAGGAAAATTTTGGTCCTGATCCTTTTTTTGCTCTTCTTCTTCTCTAAAAAACGGTGATTACCATAATTTATGTATCTCGATTAGATCTCGAGATATTCGAGGGTAAAAATGAAAAAAAAAGTTGATTTATGGGAAACAATTCGTTTTATAATAATAATTTTTATTGTTTTTTCTTTCAAGGCTGGTAACTACGTTCGTGATGACGTTGTTGCCTGTACAATTCAGTTGATATCAGAGACTCAGAGTCAGCAGGGCTATGCAGTTACTGCACTTTGGCATGCATTGGAACGTGATACATTTGATAAACAACCATTGGCACAAGTTGCCACGTGGTGCATCGGTGAATATGGAGATCTTCTGCTGTATGGACCACCGCCAGATGATGTTGAAATTCCCGTGAATGTAAATATGCTATTTTAATCATTTTTTTCTCGATAATTACCGTTAAATTTACGATTCTACAGAATTTTTAGGCAAAAGGATTTCATTTCATCTGCAGTTTTTTAAGAAAATCTCGGAAACTAAGCGAGATAGAGCGATTTTACAAGAATCTTTTTTTGTAGCTCTCGAAATTCTCTACAAAAAAGGATTGATGCAAAATCGCTCTATCTCGCTTAGTTTCCGAGATATTTTAAAAAAACTGATGATGGAATAAACTCATTCTGTAAAAAATCTTCAAATTCTTCAAAAATTTCACTTTTTAAAATTATTTTTTAAAGTTAACTGAGGATGAGGTGATTGACGTGTATCAGAGGCTACTCTGGAGTCCCCAGAACACCGTAGTAACCAAGCAGTACACTCTTTTATCCCTCACAAAATTGAGCACGAGATTCCAGCGTGGAAACGAGTGAGTAAACTTTCCCCCCAAAAAAATCGCATGAAATGTACTTTTATTCTTCCAAAAAATCTGCACTGTTGAAAAATCAAATCAATTTTTAACAGTGCAGTTTCCCCCAAATGAATATGTGCATGAATATTTAGTCAAATTATTTCAGTAGGCCGCCTCGATTTTACAGGAAAATACGTCAGATAATTGACACATTTGGTAGCAACTTGCACATTGAATTGCAGCAGAGAGGCATCGAATTTTCTCAGTTGTTCAGGAAATACGATAATTTGAGGCCAGCATTGTTGGAGAAAATGCCACCGATGGAGACAGCAAGACCACAGGCAAATGGAATCATTGGTCTTGTTAATGGAGAACAGGAAATTGAGGAAGAGAAGACAATTGAACAGGTGGTTTCATCATCCAGCGAGTCCAATGCACTTCTGGACCTTTTGGGATCCAGTGAATTGTCTGTGCCAGCTCCAGTCACGTCTCCAGGGGCTGTGACAAGCCCTGCTGGTGGCAATAATGATCTGCTTGATCTTCTTGGGGGTTTGGATTTAACAGGACCTGGAAATGCCAGTGAAGATGTTGGAAGTCCTCTGGGACAATTGGGACAAGCACAACCAGCTGATCCTATCTTCAGCCCAACATCAAGCAGCAATTTCCTGGTCGATGGCTTGTTGAACCCACCAGTTCAAAATGAAGCTCCCAGTTTAGTTGTTCTGGACAAAGTTGGACTGAAAATAACATTCAAAATGGAAAAAGGAACTGATGCACCTGATCTACTTGTTATCAATATGACTGCAGTTAATTCTGGCACAACTTCACTCACTGATTTTCTATTTCAAGCTGCAGTTCCTCGAGTAAGTTGGATATTGAATAAATTAAAAAAAATTATTAGATTTTTTTTTTTTCAGAGTGAAAGACTTGATGAAAGAATCTGAAAAAATTTGAGAAGATGCTCTAGCATGTTTTTATTGTTGTGGAATTTTTTCAAATTTTTTCGTAAAACTGCCTATTCTCAAAAAAAAAATCCCAAATCATTTTGGAGAATAGGTTCATTTTTACCTCTTCTCCCCTATAAATGAAAAAAATTGGATATTATCAGAATTTTTGGGGTGGAAATCTCGGAGGATAAGCGAGATAAAGCGATTTTTGTGAAAACCTTTTTTTTATGGCTCTGAATTAAAAAAAAAAAAATTCGGAGAATAAAATAGAAGAGATTCTCATGAAAATTTCTTTTTTTATCTCTAATTGAGTTCGAGATTTTTGAGAAGAAATGAACATTTTTAATTAATTGGGTTTTGATTTGAATTTTTAGACATTCCAATTACAAATGCTGCCACCATCGAGCACCATCATCGCTCCCCAGGGCCAAGTCACTCAAGTACTCAAAGTCTCAAACATGAATTCGGTAATGAGAAACACTTAATTATCATCTAATCTTCAATTTTCTCAAAATTTTGTGAATAATTTATTAATTATGACATTTAAATAGCGAAAATTTAATAATTTTCCGATGTTTTTATAATCTTTTAACGAATATTGTGGTGGTCCCAGTTTCTGACAGTGTCCCAGTGACTGAAAAATTCTTGTAAATTTCTCAATTATATTTAAATTTACAATATATTGTTTAATTTTCAATTGCTGAGCTCTTTTAGCGCAATAAATATGTATTAATATAATTAAATTAGCAAACAGTTGTTGTCTTCGATTTATGCTGTCAGAAACTAGTTCTAAAGTGTCAGAAATTGGAGCCAACACAGTAAATTTGAAGAAAAAAAATTAAAAATATGCAAATTTAGAGAATTCAAAACGTTAAAAGTGCAAATTTTTTGTATATTTTTTAAAAATATAATTAATTTAATTTTTAAAAACCTAAAAAAATGTCACATGTATGCTAATTCCATTATTATTACTAATTTTAATTTTTTTTTCATTTAGAGTGCCCTCAGGATGCGTCTGCGTATTTCTTACACTGGTGAACAAGGCCCAGTACTCGAACAAACGGACGTTAACAATTTTCCAGTGCTGTGACACCAATCACCTACAAAAATTCTAAATACACCTGCTTAAATTCTAAAAAATAAGAATTTCAACAAATGAATAGAACAAAAACAGGTGTTTTTAGAATCGTGATTTTTATTCCTCCGAAATGAAAATGAAACACGAGATATTAGCCTGGAGAATGATTTTACTCTCCTCAACTTCACGAAAAAATAATGAAAATCATGAAAATAATTGAAAAAAAAATTGATTTAAGTGAATTAAAGTTATGAAAAATTGATAATAAATTGCAGGATTTGAGTGAAAAAAATCAATCTCCAGGTCTCTTTTTTTTTCTACTATGCTTGTAATTAACAAAAGCTCTGTATATAATAGTTAGCTTCTTTCTAACCAGAAAAAACTTCATTTAATTAAAAAAAAAAGTGGAAGAAAATGAGGGAAAAAATGCGATAAAATTTATCATAGAATGTATTAACTAGCCAACATCATTATTATTCTTGTTTTTTTTTTCTATGTTTAATCATCGAAAAAAAATCGAAGAAAAAAAAGGAGCAGTGATTTGTTTTTTAATGATTACGACCGGAGGATTAAATTAATTCACTTAAATGAATTATTTTCTCAAGTATTTCTACCTGCCAAATAATCATTGTACTTAATTTGAATTTTTAATTAATTTTTTTCTCATTTTTTTAATTATTCGTTCCACTATTTCTGGCGCATCATGTTTCGCAGTATAATTCCCTCCGTCCTTGTAAAATAAATGAATTAAAAAATTTATAAACTCGAATTGAATGACAATTAATCCTCTGGTATTAAATTTTTTTATAAATTATAATTGAAGAGACATTTATAAACAAAAAAAAATGAAACAGCTCCTTTTGTTATTTCTTATTCATTTATCCTTTAGTTTTATAAATAAATAAATAAAAAAAAACAAACATAAGATTAAATAAAATTTGAATGAAAAAAAAAATTCAATAATGTGAGTTATGAGAATAAATTTTCTTTATAATTTCTATATATATATAAAGAGATCTGTAAGGACGATTATGAATTTTTGAAAATTATGAAAAAACGAATAATGTATGAGAAAAAAAAAAAAAGAAAAAGTGTATATAATTTCTAGTGAATCAAGGTGTGAAAATAAAATGTATTTTTATTCCACAATTTGGTCTTTTATTTAATCATTTTCATTTTTAATCACGAAGTGAAGAGGAAAAGACAAAAAAAACGAGTTAATCTCACATTTTAATCAGATTTTAGGAAATTTAAAAAAAAAATAGAAGAAATGGCAATCGAAAAATTCGCATAAAACGACCTTTTTTTGCAGCTTCAATTTTTTTCCATAAAAAAAGGTCTCTCCCCCCTCCCCCCTTTAATAAATGCAAATTTACCCCTTTTTTTTCTTTTTCCCTTCACTAATTAACGAATTAATAAAAATGAATTGACGTGTTACGACTCCATTTGGGCTGTTCCAACTTGATTGAAGAGTCTGTCCTTAATTATTTGTGCCATTAAACCGTGAATGACTTCAATAGTTGTTTTGCAACTATCTTTGGTTGCTTTGACAAGTTTATCTTCAGTCTTACGATCCTGCGACTCATTGCCAATGAGAAATCCATAGTTTCCACGTGAAACAACAGCCTCTGACTGCTCCAATTTGTCGGAGAGATCGAAAATTTGACCGGTTGTGTACTCAGAATTCGTTAGAAGGCTTGAGGAACTCAGGGTATTGACCCAGTACTTGTTCCAGAGTGATTCCAAGAGTCTCTTGTCCAATGAGGACTTGAAATAAGTCGTTTCTAGGGAGTAGTACTGCTTGCAGTGGACTCCAAAGTCCTCGATTTTGTTGAGGGGAATGGTCTGGTACTCGGAGGGCTCTTCATTCGCTGGTTTATATCCCTGAAAGAGCAGAAGAAAGACGATTACTCGATTCAAATTCTTTATAAATTTTTAAAGATGTTTTTTGAGAATATCTCGGAAACTAAGAGAGATAAAGCAATTTTTGATAATGATCTTTTTGTAGTCTTTTTATTTCTCTAAAAATAAGGGCTTTTACGAAAATTCTATTATCTCCAATAAATTCTAAAATTTTCATCATAATAATGAAATTAGAACACATTCAACAATTTTTTTGTTTTTTTTTTCAAATAAATAAATTATTGTAAAGAAATATTTGAAAAATTTGCACTTGTGGTTTGTTAAATTTTTTCCATAGAGGAAGGTGGGGTAAAATGGATAATCCAATTGAATGGTTCGAGATAGAGGTTTCCTGATGATTCCATTGAAAAGCTGAGGAAATTTTAGGCAGAAAACATGTGTCAAATTTTTTTTTTCTCAATTTTCGGAAAAATTTACTTTTTTGGCCAAGTTTTGAAGGGGTTTTCCTTTTGAAAATCGAAAAAATTCACTTTTTCGGCGATATCTCCGGTTCTGTTGGTCGTAGCGACCTGGGGTTGGTCTCAAATGAAAGGTGAGCTCATTTCTCATCGATTTATGTGGTTCAAATTTTTTTTAAATCAATTTTTCAAATATTTATAGGTCATTTTCTGAAAAATCAGTTTTTGCCCTATAAGTACTTGAAAAAATTGATATTTTTCTTTTTAAACCCCATAAATCGATGGGAAATGAGCTCACCTTTCATTTAAGATCAACCCCAGGTCGCTACGATCAATAGAACCAGAGATATTCTCGAAATCCTGAAATTTTTCAAAAACAGAAGAGTTTCACCTTCAAATCTTGCGCAAAAAATGAAATTTTTGAAAAATTCAAAAAAATAACTTCTGACATATGATTTTTATGGGAAATTTTCTCATCTTTCTAATGGAATCATCAGAAAAAATCTATCTCCAATATTTCCATCGATTTCGCGTAAATTTCATAGTATAAAATACAAAAATCAACCCGTGTCCGTTTTATACATATTTCCCCTTTTTTCTGACTAATTCATTTTTTAAAGAAATTAAAAAAAATAAAAATGATCAGATGTCCACTATTTCCAGTCTCTTCCATTTTCAGCATAAAAAATCAATATTTCACGTTTTTTACGTAAAAATAAGGAAAATAATTATTCTCACTTTTGGATAAGTTCTGAAAGCACCCAAGCAAACTTTTCCAGCCGATATAGTCCTAACAGGATCAATAACAATAGCAACAAAAGGCTCTTGAAAATTCTGATTCAACATTTGCGTTGAAACATCAATGCCAGAAAGCCAACAGCCATAACCAGGATGACTGTGATACCATCCAATTGCATTCTCGTGTCTTCCAACTCTCTTGGCAGCCTCAATGTAACCAGTCATGTACTCGTAAGCCTGTGCTTGAGCATTAACACGTGTCTCTGTACCCTCAACAGGCAGTGCAAATGAATCCATGACAACCATTGTATTTGATGTTACTTTTCCCAGTAAAAGGCCCATTACTTCGAGTGTACCACCAGAACGTGCGTGCATTACCATTTTCAGTAATGCTAGAGCTGATATTTTTATGTCTTTGAAGAAATGAGGACTGAAATTGAGAAAAAAAGAATATTTAGAGATTCAGAAGAATATGAAATTTTTTGAAGAAAAATGAATTTTTCAGACAAATCTATTATATTTATGATATTAAAAATAAATGATGAAAAAATTGGAACACATTTTTATTTTGTTTGCATTTTTTTAAACAAATAAATTATAACAAAAAAAATATTTAAAAAATTTGCATTTAAAGTTTTTTGAATTTTTCACACGTGCATTTTTTTCATTTTTTAAAAAATGATTTATTTATTAAATTAAAAAAAATAGCAAAAATTGTCAGATGTCTGCTATTTTCAGTGGAAAAAATAGCAGAAATCTGATTTTTTTAAGATTTTTTTATTCTTTTAACAAATGAATTATAGGAAAAAATAAAATAAAAATACGTCTATTTAGAAAATTTAAAAATCTATTTGTGCGAATTTTTTGAATGTCTTAATAATAATTTATAAATTCTAATAAATATTCTTAAATTTCTTCAATAATGATACGAAAGTGCTTTATAGAATTTGTTTGAATATTTTTGTGCTTTAAGAATATTTTTTTATGAATAATTGAAATTTTTTTTTATAAAAGAAAAATTAAATTTTTTATTAAGACTTTATAAAGTCTGTATAAAGTATTTTCATATATGTTTCACTATTATTTAATATTTGATCATCAGTTTTTTTGAGAATGTCTCGGAAATTAAGCGAGATAGAGCGATTTTGCCCTTGATCTTCTGTTTTACAGAGAATTTCAAAAACTATGATAACTTATTTGAGAAAAAAAATAAAAAATGAAAATTTCATGGATTTGCTTATTTTATTATCTTAAATATCTGCAAAAAAATATGAATTTAATCATAAAATTCTCACTCTTTTTCCCATGGTTTAGCAGCAAGTATGTCCTGTTGTTCCTTACGATCGTATCTGTAAATCTCATCAGCAGCTGATATTGTTTCTACATTATTTGACAGTTCCCATGTCCTCATGGCAATTGTTGACTGATCATCTGATGTGCCAGCCATTTATGTAAAATTCTTGTGAAAAAAAAAGTTACGATACGAATTATTGTCTCTAAATTTTGTGAATTTTCTATAATATCTATTATATTATTTAGAAATTATTTGTGTGTTTGATAGATTAGTTATCATGTTATGTTGCAAATGTGGTGAGGAAAAACACAGGCTGAGGTGTCCAACTGTTGGACGAATGAGGATATAGGGACTTTTAGTTCCCCAAAAAGATGGTACGAAAGCTCATGAACTAGGGAAAAATTGGAGACAAATGGGAGAGGGAAAATCAAAATTTCTTAAGGTACTTCCGCAGTAAGTAAAGAGGAATAGATTCGAATGTGCCACAGATTTGAAACTTTGAGGATATATTCTTCTCATAAGTAGAAATATATTTTGAAAGTTTCATAACGATCGACCACGTAGTTTTTTTCTATTAATTATTAAAATAATTAATTTACACAGGCCCTAATGACACTTACTTATTTTTAAAAATCATCGACAATGTGCTGCAGTCTTACCCGCGCGCGAAATCACTTCCCATATTATTTATAAATATAACTTGATAATTAACTTCCCGATAGGGAAGTTTATGTATTTACCCCGAAAATGAAAATTCGATTTTTTGATGGATCTTTACGTTTTGAGACGTCCACAACATTTTCTGATAGTTTTTAGAAACATGTCTGTATGTATGTGTGTGTGTGTGTGTGTATGTGACCGATTTTTTCGTTCACGTTTTCTCGATAATCAATAATGCGATCGAGATGATCAATATTGGAATCGAAGCATCTCGATATAGATTGGTGTTGATTAGATTTTGGTTGAAATCGGTTCAGCGATTTCTTAGTTTTTTACGAGAACATAATCAAATGTCTTTCACAATATCTCCGGTCCTATTAGTGATAGCATAAAAATTCCAAATGGAGGTGAGAGGTCGGATCATTCGTCAGCAATCTATGTGGTTTTCCATGAAAAATATCGATTATTGAGATATTTATGGAACCTTCCGTAGAAATCTGTTATTGAACGTTAACTATCTCCAGAATCAATACTTAATGAATGAATGAATAAATAAATAAATCAATGAATCAATAAACAAATGACAAATGTCATCTCTTACCTCCATCCAGAATTTCTATGCTACCACCAACAGAACTGAAAATATTCATTTATGTTCGTTTATCTAGATACGCGGTAGCGTATCGGCCAAGTACATGTTGAAGGGCCGAGCGCTGAGCGTATATATTCTCGACAGAGCTTCCCCCTCCACCACTCTTTTTTCTTTATTATTTAATTGCTCAAAAACGAGACAAACTACGCAAAAAGTAGTCTTAGTTACATCACCTAATTCGACATCGAGCATTCGAATGGTGATTTTTTTTATTTTTTTTATTCAATATTTAACTAAAAACGCCCCATAGCAACGGTCCCGGAAACATTTTTTGCCAATTACATTATCTTGAAGCCACATTTCTCTTAGAAGGTTGGTACCACTGTCCCTTTCGTTGACAGCCAGTCTCTATCGATTAAACAGGAGTAAAATCCGAAAGTCGGTAAAAAAAATTACCATTCGCAGGTAAGTCATTATCGACTTTCAGAAATTTATTGAAGAAGATGGGTTGAAGTCAGACTAGTCGGAAGGAAAAAGTCGGAAAAATTCCAAAAAAATGGAAAAATTTGAAAAAACGTTCGAAAATCTCAAATATCGGAATAGAAACTGACTTTTGAAATATGTTGGCAAAAGAAGGTTGCCAGAGTTTAATTTGAGGAAATCTCGGAATAACAATTCGAAAAATTTCCGAAGAATTTCAAAAAATTTCAAAAAAAAATCAAAAAATTCGAAAAACAATCGAAAAAAATTTCGAAAAATCCTGCTTGCGCATTCCATATTTTTTTCCGAAGATTTGACTTTGATTATTATTTAAATTTTATGTAGGCCCCTTTCCTGCATAATTACCGAAAAAATTCAAGAAAGAATCGAAAAATTTGAAAAAAAAATTCGAAAAATTTCAAGAACCAAAATAAAAACTGATTTTTGAAATATATATTGGCTAAGGAAGGTTACCGGAGTTTAATTTGAGAAACTTCTGAAAAAAAATCGAAAATTTCCAAAAAATTTCAGAAACCTCGGAAAAAAATCGAAAAAAATTTGAAAAAATTCAAAAAAAACGAAAAATTTGGAGAAAAAAATCGGAAAATCTTAAATTTCAAAATAAAAACTGATTTTTAAAATATATATTGGCAAAGGAAGGTTGCCGGAGTTCAATTTGAGAAACTTTTGGAAATAAAATCGAAAAATTTCCAAAAAATTCCAAAAAAATCGAAAAAAAATCGAAAAAAATTAAAAAAAAAATCGAAAAATTTAAAAAATCAAAATAAATAATGATTTTTGAAATAAATATTGGCAAAGGAAGATTGCCGGAGTTTAATTGGAGGGAATTTCAAAAAAAAAACTCGAAAATTTTCAAAAAATTTCAAAAAATTCGAAAAACATCGGAAAAAAATGAAAAAATAAAAAAAAAACGAAAAATTTGCAAAAAAAATCTCAAATATCAAAATTCAATTTTTTTTCCTTCTTAATTTTCTTTTCATGCAAATCTAGTCGAAATAAGAAACTGCTCGAAGAAAGAATGTCCTAATGCTAACTTGGACGAAAATGATGTACTGAAGAATTTTTAAATGTAGTAAAATTGAGATGCTGAAACTTTTTTATGTAGAAATATTTATTCGAAGAATCCGTAACTTTTTGAAAAAAAAATTATTGTCGATAAAAAAGATGGAGAGTGACATGTATTTATAAAAAAAATTTCCTCACATATACTCATTCCGAAAAGGAACTAGGGCGATAAATAATCGCCAGGATCATTAATTGCACGAATAAATAATTGAGAAAATATTTATGCGTGGAATTATTAACAGTCCGATGACATTATCATTGCGAATGGAAAATCAGGAGAAGTTAGAAATAATGAGAAAGATAAAAATCACATTCAAGTATGGACGAAAAAATGATTTTCAAAATTGTTCAATGGAGGAATTAAATTCAGGATGAATGAATGATTAGTAAGTCTATGAATTTTGAGGTAATCATAATTTCAAAAATAAATTTTGGACCAATTTTATTTCCTGGAGAATTGGGAATTCCTCGGAAATTCTATTTGACACATTCATAGAATCAAAGAAGAATCGAATGCATTCCATTTTGAAATTCCCATGAATTGGCGAATTTATGGGTTCTCGGTAAAAAAATAATTTTTTCTTCGGGGAAGTTACCATTCTGCAGAAAATACAATCGGTCTAAAATTTGTTTTTGAAATTATAATTACCCCAAAATTCATAAGCCTGCTGATTATTCGTTCATTCCAATTGAATTCCTACATTGAACAATTTTGAAAATTATTTTTCCTTCCATAGTTCAATGCACTTTCTTATTTTTCTCATTATCTTCAATTTCTCCTAATTTTGCATTCGCAATGATAATGTCGTCGGGCTATTGATAATTCCACGACTAAATATTTTCTCAATTATTTGTTAGTGCAATTAATGATCCTGGCGATTATTCATCGCACTAGTTTATTTTCGGGATTATTATATGTAGGGAAAAGTTTTTTTATGATACGTTCATTTTCCATCTTTTTTATTTTCAATCATTTTTTTTCCAACAGTTATGAATTCTTCGAAAGAATATTTCTAAAGAAAAAAGTTTCAGTATCTTAATCCTGCACACTTTAGAAAAATCGTGAGTATATAATTCGCTCATTTATCCATGCAGAAGGGAAATTTTCGAGAGAATTTATAAAAGGACTTTTTTCTTTGCCCAGTTTTCCGTTCTCACTTCTTCCGCCCGGCCTGTGCCCTTAACCGAAGAAGATTCCGAAAACTTTAAAAAAACAATGAAATCTGGGGGACAAAAACAGAAACTGAAGTTTCTGTTGAAAAAATGTGGCCAAGTACATGTTGCTGAGAATCCCCCTCTTTTAAAAAATGAATGAGATAATTCGAAGGAGCCAAGAATTCGAACAATTCTGCGAGAGCTGATGAGGAGGACAAGGAACAAATACGAGTAGATGGCAGATTATTTAGTAGGGAAAATTAGAAACTTGGCCTTTTCGATTTCCATCAATGACTTCGGATGTGGAAAGGCCAAGTTTCTAATTTTCCCTAGTAAATAATCTGCCATCTACTCGTATTTGTTCCTTGTCCTCCTCATCAGCTCTCGCAGAATTGTTCGAATTCTTGGCTCCTTCGAATTATCTCATTCATTTTTTAAAAGAGGGGGATTCTCAGCAACATGTACTTGGCCACATTTTTTCAACAGAAACTTCAGTTTCTGTTTTTGTCCCCCATATGAATATATGAACGTCGGACGTCTGATGATACGTCAGAAGAATTATCGGGAAGTTCTTAGTGTGATTGAAAGAATCACTCTCATTGTAATATATATTGACTAACTCATCACAATTAGTTCATGAGCGAACAATAACCCATACAATTCGCAAACGAACAGAACGAACAAGCAACTGCGCACTACTCTATTCGCGAGCGAGCGTAGCGAGCGAGCAACTATGCACCCCACTTCGCGAGCGAGCGAAGCGAGCGAGCAACTGCTCACCCCTAGTTTTTTTGATATTTTACCACGTAATTATTGAGAAATATCAATTAATCCGAGTGTCGCCACCATTTTACCATATCCTCATAATTATTTTAATAATTAATAAAAAAAAACTACGTGGTCGATCGTTATGAAACTTTCAAGATATTGTAGCGTATCCCCCCTTCTTAAAAAGGAGAACATAAGAAGAGGAGGCTAGCAACGCTTGTCAATTGGTTTTTAAGAAGAATAACAAATAATAAAGTCAGACGAGAGACGGATCCCAGACCGCCCCAACCTTTTGATAATTAATTAAAAGTGTTTGTGTTACATTTATTCTCCCTTGGAGTTAACAATATATTTCTACTTATGAAAAGAATATATTCTCAAAGTTTCAAATCTGTGGCACATTCGGTTCTATTCCTCTTTACTTACTGCGGAAATACCTTAAGGTAGTTACCTCGTCCTAATGACAAAGTTCAAGACTTGCTTGAAAATCAGGCTATGAATAATTAGATTCATAATGCATCTAATGATGAAATTTGAGAACGATGATGTAGATATGAGATACTTGCAATTAAAAATACCGTTTTGCTACCGAATGGAAGCTGTGTAATCATCAGAATTTTCGATTGTGATTTTTTTAATAAAAGATACTTAAAATGATCTAAATAGAGAGAAAATGATATTTTTAGCGCATGTCTGTGTCTGTGTGTATGTCTGTGTGTGCATAAAAGTCTCAATTACAGCAAAACGGTTCTGTAGCAAAATTTCATATTTTGTGGAAAACTTCCTCTCGACCAGGCCATAGTGAAAAATTTCAAACAATGACGATAATGATAATGCTGAGATCTAGCATATCATTTAAATTCAAGACATATAGATTTTATAATGTTGATTGAGTACAATTGACGAGGGTAATTGATTAAACTCACTAGAAGGGAACTAAAATAATTGATAGATATATTTCTTATTCATAGATTATAGCACTAACTTACAATTTAGTAGTCGCATTGAGAAACATAAGATCTTTTGAGAATGAAGAAAGTTATTGCTTATGATATTTCACTTGCTTGATATGAACGAATGCACTATTGCTTAAAAATTGTCATTTTTGTATCGTGTTTGAAAAAAAATGATTATTCAAAATTTATATAAATTCTCCATATTCTATATCTTCTTTAATTTTCTTGGAATATATTATGGTTGAAGCTCATTTAAAAAGAAAATTTTAATAATTATGAAGGTTGTTGAGCATGATTGAGCTTTTTTTTTCTAGATATCATCGAAAATACATATTCTCTTCTTTTATTTTGTTTTTTATGAAAAGAATGTACTATCATACGAAAGTTTTCACTCTTCCACCCTGCTTACCCCATTTCAATGAATTTATTCATACTTAATAACCCATGGGAACAACTAAGAATTTGTAACAAGTCCGAGGAGCTTCATATAATTTCAGGATCCAATGAATAAATGATCATTGTTATTACATGGTTGTTAGTAGTTAGTTAGTTTATTTCCAGAATTGTACATAAATTTCTTTTTTTGTACATTTTTGGTGTGCATTTTTACTTGTCTGTAACTTCCTATAATATATGTTATTAGAGAAAAAGAAAGGCAAAAGAAAGAAAAAAAAAATAAAAAAAAAGACAAACATAAAACAATAAATAAAAAGTTGAAATGGCAAGTAAAAAGCGATGAAAATTGTATATTACATGTATCCACATTGTGGATTGTCTGTTTTGTTGGACAGTCTCTTTTTTTAAAGCTTAATAAGACACTAGCACTTTTTCACTTTTTCACTCTCTTTGGTTGTATTGCACTCGGGAGTCTTCCAGCTTATTACATGGTTGTTATCACACGCTTAATCGTTCAATTATTTCATTGTGATCTAGTCGATAAGCTGTTATTGATCTTTTACCAATGAATGATTGCCTGCAGCATATAATTATTAAGCGCTTTTTTATATAGGGCTGTTTTTTGAATATCAAATACTGAGCAGTATAATCGTTAATAATAAATTTACAATTTCCTAGTAATAGTAATAACTCATTAATCTGTCAGTATTTCTTAGTTCCTCCAACGGATACAGCTATCAAATTATTGTGAAAGCAGAAAAAAGAAAAATATTATTGTAATAAGTTGTGAAAAATTAAATATTAAAAGCAAGAATACGGTTTTAGCAAATAGATTGTTTCAAATTTCTTCAATTGAGTGAACGCACGCCTCTATTCTGAAAAATGGCATCAGAAAATACTCTCAGCGATGATTTTCACGAAAATTCAACGAAAATCCGCAAATCAAATTATCAAGAAGAATTAAATTCACGGAAATTCACGCGCATAATAACTATTGCTAATTATTTGAGTGGAATACTTGGCTACAATATATCTATAGCTGATGTTGATTTTACTGAAATAAAATGGACATATCTGGCATTACCTTTTTTAATAAATGTATTGCTTCATCCATTTCTTGTGGCAAAATTTTTCATTCAACTTGATAAAAATGTTTATGAAGCATTAGAGACACTCCCAGTTATCGTAAGTGCAATTGGACCAATTGTTCAGGTAAAGTAATAATTTAAAAAAAAAAGAACGTCAAATTTCCTGTTTGAGTATATTAATGTTCTTTAATCTTCGTTGATGCTCACCTTGTGTCCTTGAGATAATGTATTACTTTAATTTAATGTTTGTCAGGATAATTGTTGGGTGTTGAAATAATCGTTTAAACGGAGTAATTGGTAATTAACTTTAATGAACATAAGAAACGTGGTTTTGATATAAAGAAATAATAACGCGTTCAAATGAAGAAACTGAATAGAAATCGTTATTGAAATAAACGTAATTAATTGCACTTTGGCTTTGAAAATAATAAAGAACGTAACGTATAACTTGTGGTAACGTAATAAATTAATCGTATTAATTATCGTATTCGCGAGTTTAATCGTACTCGGCCCTTTATCGTAACTTTCGTATAGTAACTTTCACGTGCACTCGTCGAGTCCCTGACCGCGAGTGTCCCTTCATGTCTTCGCCAATTCGTTAATCGTCACCCGTCATAATATTTCGGGTTTCCGAATTCGCACGTAAGGTGTTGCTAACAAGTAATTTGGAATTTTTTGAATAATGTTAAAGCGTTTTCGAATGCTTCATCTAGAAATGAGATTGAAAGAAATTTATCGACATATATGCAAAAGGTGGGATGAAGAATTACAAAGCGGAGTTAATGATGAAATTGTTAAGAATGCGAGAAAGCATCTTTTTTTTTCTAAATTGTACAGTATGTTCTTAGTGTCTGCAGTCTTGTCTTATGCGATTCGTCCATTTGGGTGAGTCATTCTATTTTCAATAAATTCAAATTATAATAGAGATTCGAAATTATTCATAAGCAGGATACTGAATAAAATTTACAGAACACTTTTTACATACTATGTTCTGAATGGTAATGAAACATTCACGGAAACCAATATACTTCCTGTTGCATATCCTTTTGCAATTGACACAATGTGGAAATGGTCACTTTGTAATTTTTTGGAGGCATTTGATTTAGCGATTGCAATAACGCTTATAATCAGTAATGATTTCGCATTTGTTCAAATGTGCGCACTGCTCTCATTACAGATTCAAGTGAGTACGATATCTGGAATTACTGAATACGTTCTCAATATTTTTTAATGAGATAGTACTGGAAATGATTATTATTTTCCAAGGTTGTTGGTGATAAATTACAAAATATTGTTGAAGAAAATGATAGCAGGACCAATTGTGGGACACTGGAGAGACGATTACTCGAAATTGGGAGACAACATTGTGAACTAAGAAAGTGAGGCACATAGTGATTCATTCCTCGAAATAGGGATGTGCAATATCAATCGATTCATCGAATTTTTCGATAATTTTTTAAAAATAATCGTATTTTCTACTCGATTTTTTTTTATCGACGATTCATCGATGTTCGATGTTCGATATTTTTCACTCAATATCACTGATATTTTTAAATATCAAAAATCTTAGTGTCAAATGAACAATATTGATTGACCATAAATCAAACTGAGCTAAGATCCACTCGTTCCATATTTTCTTATTCATAAAATTTGGATTACTCACGTAAGGAACAATAATGTCTTGTACTTCTTCATTCATCTCATACTTTCTATTTCACTTTTCATCATTAATTATACCCTAATAATGATGGGAATAAAAAAAAATGAAACGTTCATTATTTTTTCTTGCTACTGATCGATGAATCGAGAATCCGATTAATCTTTTCTATGCATCGATGAAAAAACATCAGAATAAAATAACATCGATTTTTATCAAATCAATTTTTTTTCCAAGTATCGAACACCCCTACCTCGAAACAACTTCTATAAAGTTTCTATTTATTTGCTTATGTTTTCGTTAATCCATATAATTCACAGGGCATGCCGGAAAATTGAGGATGCATTCAATCCTGGAACACTGGTAATGCTGATAGGTGCTGGTATTAATCTCTGTGCTTGTGCAATCAGTGTGGAGAAGGTTGTCATTATTGATTATCATTAACTAGTAACTTATACACTTACTTATTAGCAATTATTCTACATAGAAACTATCGGAAAACCATTTTGGAGATGTTGTCGGATTGGTATTCCATTTTTTAGCTGTAATGATAAAAGTTTTTGTATACTGTAATACAGCTGAAAATATCTCCCATCAGGTATAAAATAAACAATTAATGAAGAAAAGAAATAAATTAAATCATCTGATTTTGAGCATAAATTGCAGTTGGAGAAAATTTCACAAAAAATTTATGAATCACAGTGGGTTGGCCACAGTAAAAGATTTCAAAAAATGATGATAATAATAATGCTGATATCTAACATACCATTCAAGTTCAAAGCATACGGATTATATACTGTTGATCGAGTACAATTGACGAAGGTAATTTATTGAACTCACTAGGAGGAAACTAAAATAATTGATACTTTCACTTCTTACTTACAGATTACCGGACTAACTTACAATCTAGTAGTGGCATTGAGGAACATGAGATCTTTTAAGGATGTATAAAGTTATTGCTTATGATATTTCACTTGCTTGATATAAAAAAAAATGCACTATTTCTTGGAAGTTTTCACTTCGCATCGTGTTAGATAAAAAATAATTATTCAGGATTCGTATGAATTTCCAATATTCTATATCGTCGCCTTAGAGTGAAGGGGCGTAAGTGCTATTCTTCCCAATTTTTTTTCAAAATAACAAAAAGGCGTATCTCCACTATGATTGCTTCAATAGGCTTTCCAAGGCCTTTTACGCAATATTAGTAGAAAAATAAAAAATAATAACATATAGGCGTAAATACCACTGACTATGAACAGAGGGGCGTAAGTGCCATAGTTTAGATACAAATCGCTAAAAACAAAAAAGCGTAAGTGCCAAAATTCGGATGGAAAATCCTAAAAACAAAAGGGCGTAACTTCAAATATTCTCATGAGATAACAATAATTATGAAAACAAAGAGGCGCAAGTGCGGAGATACGTCCCTTTCATTCTAAAATTGGTAGTTACGTCACTTTGTTATTTCAATTTTCAACTATCCAAATAATGTCCCAGAGGCCATAAAAAACATTTTGGAGTGATAAGTGGACATACGCCCCTTTCACACCAGAATTTCGTGTTTTTGGCACTTACGCCCCTTTCACTCTAAGGTAACATTGGCTCATATTTCGGTAAATATGGTTCTAACAGCCAATGTAAATTAGTAGGGCATCTAGTAGAGATCATCAAGATGCTGGAAAACTATAAATATACTTGGAAAATACAAGCCGAAAAATTTAATTGACTGTTGAAAGGAACTTAGTCGATTTTTCAATCGCGACCCCATTATTCATATTCATTGGCTCATATTTTGGTAAATATTGTTCTAACGGCCAATGTAAATCAGTAGGGGATCTAGTAGAGATCATCAAGGTGCTGGAAAACTATAAATATACTTGGAAAATACAAGCCGAAAAATTTAATTGACTGTTGAAAGGAACTTAGTCGATTTTTCAATCGAGACCCCATTATTCATATTCATTGGCTCATATTTTGGTAAATATTGTTCTAACGGCCAATGTAAATCAGTAGGGGATCTAGTAGAGATCATCAAGGTGCTGGAAAACTATAAATATACTTGGAAAATACAAGCCGAAAAATTTAATTGACTGTTGAAAGGAACTTAGTCGATTTTTCAATCGAGACCCCATTATTCATATTCATTGGCTCATATTTTGGTAAATATTGTTCTAACGGCCAATGTAAATTAGTAGGGGATCTAGTAGAGATCATCAAGGTGCTGGAAAACTATAAATATACTTGGAAAATACAAGCCGAAAAATTTAATTGACTGTTGAAAGGAACTTAGTCGATTTTTCAATCGAGACCCCATTATTCATATTCATTGGCTCATATTTTGGTAAATATTGTTCTAACGGCCAATGTAAATTAGTAGGGGATCTAGTAGAGATCATCAAGGTGCTGGAAAACTATAAATATACTTGGAAAATACAAGCCGAAAAATTTAATTGACTGTTGAAAGGAACTTAGTCGATTTTTCAATCGAGACCCCATTATTCATATTCATTGGCTCATATTTTGGTAAATATTGTTCTAACGGCCAATGTAAATTAGTAGGGGATCTAGTAGAGATCATCAAGGTGCTGGAAAACTATAAATATACTTGGAAAATACAAGCCGAAAAATTGAATTGACTGTTGAAAGGAACTTAGTCGATTTTTCAATCGAGACCCCATTATTCATATTCATTGGCTCATATTCTGGTAAATATTGTTCTAACGGCCAATGTAAATTAGTAGGGGATCTAGTAGAGATCATCAAGGTGCTGGAAAACTATAAATATACTTGGAAAATACAAGCCGAAAAATTTAATTGACTGTTGAAAGGAACTTAGTCGATTTTTCAATCGAGACCCCATTATTCATATTCATTGGCTCATATTTTGGTAAATATTGTTCTAACGGCCAATGTAAATCAGTAGGGGATCTAGTAGAGATCATCAAGGTGCTGGAAAACTCTACATATACTTGAAAAATACAAGCCGAAAAATTTAATTGCCTGCTGAAAGGAACTTAGTCGATTTTTCAATCGAGACCCCATTATTCATATTCATTGGCTCATATTTTGGTAAATATTGTTCTAACGGCCAATGTAAATTAGTAGGGGATCTAGTAGAGATCATCAAGGTGCTGGAAAACTATAAATATACTTGGAAAATACAAGCCGAAAAATTTAATTGACTGTTGAAAGGAACTTAGTCGATTTTTCAATCGAGACCCCATTATTCATATTCATTGGCTCATATTTTGGTAAATATTGTTCTAACGGCCAATGTAAATTAGTAGGGGATCTAGTAGAGATCATCAAGGTGCTGGAAAACTATAAATATACTTGGAAAATACAAGCCGAAAAATTTAATTGACTGTTGAAAGGAACTTAGTCGATTTTTCAATCGAGACCCCATTATTCATATTCATTGGCTCATATTTTGGTAAATATTGTTCTAACGGCCAATGTAAATTAGTAGGGGATCTAGTAGAGATCATCAAGGTGCTGGAAAACTATAAATATACTTGGAAAATACAAGCCGAAAAATTGAATTGACTGTTGAAAGGAACTTAGTCGATTTTTCAATCGAGACCCCATTATTCATATTCATTGGCTCATATTCTGGTAAATATTGTTCTAACGGCCAATGTAAATTAGTAGGGGATCTAGTAGAGATCATCAAGGTGCTGGAAAACTATAAATATACTTGGAAAATACAAGCCGAAAAATTTAATTGACTGTTGAAAGGAACTTAGTCGATTTTTCAATCGAGACCCCATTATTCATATTCATTGGCTCATATTTTGGTAAATATTGTTCTAACGGCCAATGTAAATCAGTAGGGGATCTAGTAGAGATCATCAAGGTGCTGGAAAACTCTACATATACTTGAAAAATACAAGCCGAAAAATTTAATTGCCTGCTGAAAGGAACTTAGTCGATTTTTCAATCGAGACCCCATTATTCATATTCATTGGCTCATATTTTGGTAAATATTGTTCTAACGGCCAATGTAAATTAGTAGGGGATCTAGTAGAGATCATCAAGGTGCTGGAAAACTATAAATATACTTGGAAAATACAAGCCGAAAAATTTAATTGACTGTTGAAAGGAACTTAGTCGATTTTTCAATCGAGACCCCATTATTCATATTCATTGGCTCATATTTTGGTAAATATTGTTCTAACGGCCAATGTAAATTAGTAGGGGATCTAGTAGAGATCATCAAGGTGCTGGAAAACTATAAATATACTTGGAAAATACAAGCCGAAAAATTTAATTGACTGTTGAAAGGAACTTAGTCGATTTTTCAATCGAGACCCCATTATTCATATTCATTGGCTCATATTTTGGTAAATATTGTTCTAACGGCCAATGTAAATTAGTAGGGGATCTAGTAGAGATCATCAAGGTGCTGGAAAACTATAAATATACTTGGAAAATACAAGCCGAAAAATTGAATTGACTGTTGAAAGGAACTTAGTCGATTTTTCAATCGAGACCCCATTATTCATATTCATTGGCTCATATTCTGGTAAATATTGTTCTAACGGCCAATGTAAATTAGTAGGGGATCTAGTAGAGATCATCAAGGTGCTGGAAAACTATAAATATACTTGGAAAATACAAGCCGAAAAATTTAATTGACTGTTGAAAGGAACTTAGTCGATTTTTCAATCGAGACCCCATTATTCATATTCATTGGCTCATATTTTGGTAAATATTGTTCTAACGGCCAATGTAAATCAGTAGGGGATCTAGTAGAGATCATCAAGGTGCTGGAAAACTCTACATATACTTGAAAAATACAAGCCGAAAAATTTAATTGCCTGCTGAAAGGAACTTAGTCGATTTTTCAATCGAGACCCCATTATTCATATTCATTGGCTCATATTTTGGTAAATATTGTTCTAACGGCCAATGTAAATCAGTAGGGGATCTAGTAGAGATCATCAAGGTGCTGGAAAACTATAAATATACTTGGAAAATACAAGCCGAAAAATTTAATTGACTGTTGAAAGGAACTTAGTCGATTTTTCAATCGAGACCCCATTATTCATATTCATTGGCTCATATTTTGGTAAATATTGTTCTAACGGCCAATGTAAATCAGTAGGGGATCTAGTAGAGATCATCAAGGTGCTGGAAAACTATAAATATACTTGGAAAATACAAGCCGAAAAATTTAATTGACTGTTGAAAGGAACTTAGTCGATTTTTCAATCGAGACCCCATTATTCATATTCATTGGCTCATATTTTGGTAAATATTGTTCTAACGGCCAATGTAAATTAGTAGGGGATCTAGTAGAGATCATCAAGGTGCTGGAAAACTATAAATATACTTGGAAAATACAAGCCGAAAAATTGAATTGACTGTTGAAAGGAACTTAGTCGATTTTTCAATCGAGACCCCATTATTCATATTCATTGGCTCATATTTTGGTAAATATTGTTCTAACGGCTAATGTAAATTAGTAGGGGATCTAGTAGAGATCATCAAGGTGCTGGAAAACTATAAATATACTTGGAAAATACAAGCCGAAAAATTTAATTGACTGTTGAAAGGAACTTAGTCGATTTTTCAATCGAGACCTCATTATTCATATTCATTTGCTCATATTCTGGTAAATATTGTTCTAACGGCCAATGTAAATCAGTAGGGGATCTAGTAGAGATCATCAAGGTGCTGGAAAACTATAAATATACTTGGAAAATACAAGCCGAAAAATTTAATTGACTGTTGAAAGGAACTTAGTCGATTTTTCAATCGAGACCTCATTATTCATATTCATTTGCTCATATTCTGGTAAATATTGTTCTAACGGCCAATGTAAATTAGTAGGGGATCTAGTAGAGATCATCAAGGTGCTGGAAAACTATAAATATACTTGGAAAATACAAGCCGAAAAATTTAATTGACTGTTGAAAGGAACTTAGTCGATTTTTCAATCGAGACCCCATTATTCATATTCATTGGCTCATATTTTGGTAAATATTGTTCTAACAGCCAATGTAAATTAGTAGGGGATCTAGTAGAAATCATCAAGGTGCTGGAAAACTATAAATATACTTGGAAAATACAAGCCGAAAAATTGAATTGACTGTTGAAAGGAACTTAGTCGATTTTTCAATCGAGACCCCATTATTCATATTCATTGGCTCATATTCTGGTAAATATTGTTCTAACGGCCAATGTAAATTAGTAGGGGATCTAGTAGAGATCATCAAGGTGCTGGAAAACTATAAATATACTTGAAAAATACAAGCCGAAAAATTTAATTGCCTGCTGAAAGGAACTTAGTCGATTTTTCAATCGAGACCCCATTATTCATATTCATTGGCTCATATTTTGGTAAATATTGTTCTAACGGCCAATGTAAATCAGTAGGGGATCTAGTAGAGATCATCAAGGTGCTGGAAAACTCTACATATACTTGAAAAATACAAGCCGAAAAATTTAATTGCCTGCTGAAAGGAACTTAGTCGATTTTTCAATCGAGACCCCATTATTCATATTCATTGGCTCATATTTTGGTAAATATTGTTCTAACGGCCAATGTAAATCAGTAGGGGATCTAGTAGAGATCATCAAGGTGCTGGAAAACTATAAATATACTTGGAAAATACAAGCCGAAAAATTTAATTGACTGTTGAAAGGAACTTAGTCGATTTTTCAATCGAGACCCCATTATTCATATTCATTGGCTCATATTTTGGTAAATATTGTTCTAACGGCCAATGTAAATTAGTAGGGGATCTAGTAGAGATCATCAAGGTGCTGGAAAACTATAAATATACTTGGAAAATACAAGCCGAAAAATTGAATTGACTGTTGAAAGGAACTTAGTCGATTTTTCAATCGAGACCCCATTATTCATATTCATTGGCTCATATTTTGGTAAATATTGTTCTAACGGCTAATGTAAATTAGTAGGGGATCTAGTAGAGATCATCAAGGTGCTGGAAAACTATAAATATACTTGGAAAATACAAGCCGAAAAATTTAATTGACTGTTGAAAGGAACTTAGTCGATTTTTCAATCGAGACCTCATTATTCATATTCATTTGCTCATATTCTGGTAAATATTGTTCTAACGGCCAATGTAAATTAGTAGGGGATCTAGTAGAGATCATCAAGGTGCTGGAAAACTATAAATATACTTGGAAAATACAAGCCGAAAAATTTAATTGACTGTTGAAAGGAACTTAGTCGATTTTTCAATCGAGACCCCATTATTCATATTCATTGGCTCATATTTTGGTAAATATTGTTCTAACGGCCAATGTAAATTAGTAGGGGATCTAGTAGAGATCATCAAGGTGCTGGAAAACTATAAATATACTTGAAAAATACAAGCCGAAAAATTTAATTGCCTGCTGAAAGGAACTTAGTCGATTTTTCAATCGAGACCCCATTATTCATATTCATTGGCTCATATTTTGGTAAATATTGTTCTAACGGCCAATGTAAATTAGTAGGGGATCTAGTAGAGATCATCAAGGTGCTGGAAAACTATAAATATACTTGGAAAATACAAGCCGAAAAATTTAATTGACTGTTGAAAGGAACTTAGTCGATTTTTCAATCGAGACCCCATTATTCATATTCATTGGCTCATATTTTGGTAAATATTGTTCTAACGGCCAATGTAAATTAGTAGGGGATCTAGTAGAGATCATCAAGGTGCTGGAAAACTATAAATATACTTGGAAAATACAAGCCGAAAAATTGAATTGACTGTTGAAAGGAACTTAGTCGATTTTTCAATCGAGACCCCATTATTCATATTCATTGGCTCATATTTTGGTAAATATTGTTCTAACGGCTAATGTAAATTAGTAGGGGATCTAGTAGAGATCATCAAGGTGCTGGAAAACTATAAATATACTTGGAAAATACAAGCCGAAAAATTTAATTGACTGTTGAAAGGAACTTAGTCGATTTTTCAATCGAGACCTCATTATTCATATTCATTTGCTCATATTCTGGTAAATATTGTTCTAACGGCCAATGTAAATTAGTAGGGGATCTAGTAGAGATCATCAAGGTGCTGGAAAACTATAAATATACTTGGAAAATACAAGCCGAAAAATTTAATTGACTGTTGAAAGGAACTTAGTCGATTTTTCAATCGAGACCCCATTATTCATATTCATTGGCTCATATTTTGGTAAATATTGTTCTAACGGCCAATGTAAATTAGTAGGGGATCTAGTAGAGATCATCAAGGTGCTGGAAAACTATAAATATACTTGAAAAATACAAGCCGAAAAATTTAATTGCCTGCTGAAAGGAACTTAGTCGATTTTTCAATCGAGACCCCATTATTCATATTCATTGGCTCATATTTTGGTAAATATTGTTCTAACGGCCAATGTAAATTAGTAGGGGATCTAGTAGAGATCATCAAGGTGCTGGAAAACTATAAATATACTTGGAAAATACAAGCCGAAAAATTTAATTGACTGTTGAAAGGAACTTAGTCGATTTTTCAATCGAGACCTCATTATTCATATTCATTTGCTCATATTCTGGTAAATATTGTTCTAACGGCCAATGTAAATTAGTAGGGGATCTAGTAGAGATCATCAAGGTGCTGGAAAACTATAAATATACTTGGAAAATACAAGCCGAAAAATTTAATTGACTGTTGAAAGGAACTTAGTCGATTTTTCAATCGAGACCCCATTATTCATATTCATTGGCTCATATTTTGGTAAATATTGTTCTAACGGCCAATGTAAATTAGTAGGGGATCTAGTAGAGATCATCAAGGTGCTGGAAAACTATAAATATACTTGAAAAATACAAGCCGAAAAATTTAATTGCCTGCTGAAAGGAACTTAGTCGATTTTTCAATCGAGACCCCATTATTCATATTCATTGGCTCATATTTTGGTAAATATTGTTCTAACGGCCAATGTAAATTAGTAGGGGATCTAGTAGAGATCATCAAGGTGCTGGAAAACTATAAATATACTTGGAAAATACAAGCCGAAAAATTTAATTGCCTGCTGAAAGGAACTTAGTCGATTTTTCAATCGAGACCCCATTATTCATATTCATTGGCTCATATTTTGGTAAATATTGTTCTAACGGCCAATGTAAATTAGTAGGGGATCTAGTAGAGATCATCAAGGTGCTGGAAAACTATAAATATACTTGGAAAATACAAGCCGAAAAATTTAATTGACTGTTGAAAGGAACTTAGTCGATTTTTCAATCGAGACCCCATTATTCATATTCATTGGCTCATATTTTGGTAAATATTGTTCTAACGGCCAATGTAAATTAGTAGGGGATCTAGTAGAGATCATCAAGGTGCTGGAAAACTATAAATATACTTGAAAAATACAAGCCGAAAAATTTAATTGCCTGCTGAAAGGAACTTAGTCGATTTTTCAATCGAGACCCCATTATTCATATTCATTGGCTCATATTTTGGTAAATATTGTTCTAACGGCCAATGTAAATTAGTAGGGGATCTAGTAGAGATCATCAAGGTGCTGGAAAACTATAAATATACTTGGAAAATACAAGCCGAAAAATTTAATTGACTGTTGAAAGGAACTTAGTCGATTTTTCAATCGAGACCTCATTATTCATATTCATTTGCTCATATTCTGGTAAATATTGTTCTAACGGCCAATGTAAATTAGTAGGGGATCTAGTAGAGATCATCAAGGTGCTGGAAAACTATAAATATACTTGGAAAATACAAGCCGAAAAATTTAATTGACTGTTGAAAGGAACTTAGTCGATTTTTCAATCGAGACCCCATTATTCATATTCATTGGCTCATATTTTGGTAAATATTGTTCTAACGGCCAATGTAAATCAGTAGGGGATCTAGTAGAGATCATCAAGGTGCTGGAAAACTATAAATATACTTGGAAAATACAAGCCGAAAAATTTAATTGACTGTTGAAAGGAACTTAGTCGATTTTTCAATCGAGACCCCATTATTCATATTCATTGGCTCATATTTTGGTAAATATTGTTCTAACGGCCAATGTAAATTAGTAGGGGATCTAGTAGAGATCATCAAGGTGCTGGAAAACTATAAATATACTTGAAAAATACAAGCCGAAAAATTTAATTGCCTGCTGAAAGGAACTTAGTCGATTTTTCAATCGAGACCCCATTATTCATATTCATTGGCTCATATTTTGGTAAATATTGTTCTAACGGCCAATGTAAATCAGTAGGGGATCTAGTAGAGATCATCAAGGTGCTGGAAAACTCTACATATACTTGAAAAATACAAGCCGAAAAATTTAATTGTCTGTTGAAAGGAACTTAGTCGATTTTTTCAATCGAGACCCCATTATTTATATTCATTGGCTCATATTTCGGTAAATATGGTTCTAACAGCCAATGTAAATTAGTAGGGGATCTAGAAGAGATCATCAAGATGCTGGAAAACTCTAAATATACCACTTCAACTTCGTCGTAACTTGATATTGGTGGGACAGTAAGCATCATCAACTGGAGTTACGGCAAGTCTATTTAGATTAATTGTGTTTCTGAAGCTCCAATTGACTTTCTCTCAACTTCTTCTATAGATTCCCATTTTTCTCCGAATTACACATGCGAAATGCCTCATTACACATGCAATAAATGACACACGTATAAATAAAACAACTCTCATTCGGAATTACACATGAGGAGTAATACACATCGATAAATTGCACGCATGAACTTGCGAATAACACAAAGTGTGATTCAGAAAACACAGAGTGTAATTCGAACAACACAATGTCTGATTTGAACTACACACGGTGTAATTCGAATAACCCAATGTGCAATTTCAAATACACATAGTGTACAACGATTTACACAATGTTCAATTTCAACTACACACAGAGTTCAACGAATTACACATGTTCTGTGTGTGCAATTGGAAATACACATTGTGTAAATAATTATCGTGTAATAACAGTTGAGTGCAATTCAGAAATGTGTTGATACAATTTGTGCTATTTGGATATTTTCGCGCGTAGATCAGCATAGTGTTCTCAACTTAACGTGTAATACAACGATGTGTCATTGCACAGTCGCGCTATGTGAACCATCTCATGTGTCATTAGTCCGTGTGTGATGTGTAATTTGGCTATGTGTTGAGAAAAAAGGGGGGTCGTGCGCAAGTATGCCGAAATTTCAAAAAATGATTATAATGATGATACTGGAATCTAACATACCATTCAAGTTCAAAACATATGGATTTTATAATGTTGATCGAGTACAATTAACAGAGGTAACTTGTTGAACTTACTAGAAAGAAACTAAGACAATTGATACTTTTATTTTTTACCTACAGATTATAGGACTAACTTACAATTTAGTAGTGCACGGAGAAAAAAAAATAGCTATTCATCCTATTTTCACATAGGGGAAATTCCTATGTTAAGATAGGGATGTTTACTATGTCACTATAGTAACTAGTGCTATGGAAAAATAGGATAATTACCCATTTTTTATAGGTATATTTCCTGTATATTATGAGAATTCCTCCTATGTTAACATTGGAATAATTCCTATGATGACATAGGAATTATTCCCATGTGAACATAAGAATAATTCCTATAAAAAAATGGTAATTATACCTATGTCAAGCATAGGTATAATTTCTATACTAGCATAGGAGAAATTCCTATAGAAACATGGGAATTATTCCAATGTGTAACATAGGAGAAATTTCCATGTTAACATAGAAGAAATTCCTATAGAAACATAGGAATTATTTCTAAACGAGAACAAACCCTTATTCAAGTTCCAATTTTTTTGAACTTGCAGCGGCTCAGATACGAACGTATCCGAGGCTCATTTTAAATCTCGTCATGTCGTCGACCTAGAAACAAAAAGGCTTAAGTGCCATTTTTTTCATTTTTTTTTAAGGCTCACGCTATTTGCACAATACACGCAAAAGTCACGCAAGGTATAATATACCAAAAATATGATTAAAATTTAATTTAAATTACTGCGTGATGGGCAGAGGTGGGGGTATATACTGAGTGTGTGACTTTTCAAGGCAATTCGAATGGAAATTTGGTATAGAACTGGATAGCTCAATCGGTAGAGTGCCCGACGATATTGTTAGACAAAGTCTATTTTACAATTATTATTCTTTCCTTCACTGGTCGTTTAAATAGTAAATTTATTACTATTTCACTATTTCTAATAAATACCTTGCACTGCTTGGGTGCTTCTCTTTTTTTTCTATTAATGAAAGCGTAGTTTTTTGATCTTTTTTACTGTTCGCTGAATATAAGTATTATTAGTCATTAAAAAAAACAAATTATATACCACATAAAAAGTCATATATATTGTTATTATGAATGATGTGGGAGAACAATTTGCTTTACCACTTTTTTTTCTCCTACATCAACACTTCATATTGCTAAAATGTAGAAGTTCGAGAGATGTTTACATCCAGGAACTTCATCAGTTATAATTTATAACAATAATGATTATAGTTTTTTTTACACTGTTTTATACTGTACATATGTAAATATTTTTTTTATGCCAATAAAAACTGTTGTTATCAAAAAAAGTAGAGTGCCCGACGCGACATCGGAAGATCCAGGGTTCGACTCCCGGTGCAGGACTATCCAATTTTTTCTGGAATTGTTTTGAAATGTATTGTGCAAATAGCCAAAACCTTTTTTTAAATCACAAAAGAGCGTAAATTTTTTATTCGCTCCATCGATTATGCTCAACTTTGCCGATCATTTGGAGCATTTTTTTTTCTCGAATAAAAACGGGCGTATCTCCAATTATTAATATAAAAAGGGCGTATCTCCCTCACATACGCCCTTTTGTTATTAATTTTATCTTCAATTACGTGATCCTGTTAATAATTTATAATAACAAAAGGGCGTATGTTTGAAAGATACGCCCTTTTACTGTTATGAATTCTCATAACTTTCCAAAAGTTTAATGTTATAATTAATAACAAAAGGGCGTATCTTCCAAACATACGCCCTTTTGGTTTAAAATAAATCAGGGAAATGAAGAAAAAAAAACATAATAACAAAAAGGCGTATATGTTGCAGATACGCCCTATTCCTGCTAAGATTGGCAAATACGTCCTTTTGTTACTCAAATTTTAAATTCGTTTTTTTCTGCATTGGGAGAGCATAAAAAACATGTTCAGAGGCATTTTAGACATACGCCCTTTTCCCTCTGAAAAGTGTTTTTTTTTGGCGCTTACGCCCTTTTGTTTCTAGGTCGACGATGTTATTGGTCAATTCGGCAAGACGATTTGTGAAATGAGGCTTCTCATTCTGTCTTAGCCATTGAGCTCGTCCAGAACTTAAATACACTCATTAAGGGGTTAGACCACTGTAGAATTTTCAAAAAAGCGATTTTCCTTTCTTGGCTCAAAAAATAGTTTGAGCCCATGAGAAAGTGCAGAAACAAAGTTCATCACGTGATACCCATTTTTTCTAATGAAATTTTGAAATCTTCATCCAGCATTTCTTTATATTTAAAGCACATGTCAACACTTTGAACGCAGCATAACTCGAACGATTTTCATGTTTTTGAGGTGAATTTCTGACAGTATCTTTGAAATGATATTTCGAAGCGAAGTACGTGGGATTTTTCCAAAATGATGAGTTGCCCCTCTTTCATTAAGAAAAATTGACCGTTTCTTTCGTCAAAAATTGGACGTTTTTATTCAAATACCCGCCGATTACTGAAAAAGCAATATTTTTAAAATCGGCGACATACTTCGCTAGCTATAGGCATTCAGATTGAGCCAATTTTTTTTCTCAATCTGCACGGAGAGAAATTCTAACGAAAATATAATGAAAGATCTGAGTAAAAAGTACCGAACTCTCCGGAATCGCGGGACATTTCGTGATGTGTACAAAATATTGAAAAAATTCCATGGCAATTTTTCACAGGAGTACATCAAAAAGTGAACCGGTTCAGTAATTTTTGACGCACTCACAGCGCCATCTTTGATGTTCAGATGTGACTTTTTGATGTACTCCTGTGAAAAATTGCCATGGAATTTTTTCAATATTTTGTACACATCACGAAATGACTCGCGATTCCAGAGAGTTTGGTACTTGTTACTCAGATTTTTCATTATATTTTCGTTAGAATTTCTTCTCTCCGTGTGAATTTATACCAGCTATACTGCGTGCAGTGGAGCACCGGAAATTTGACGAGCTTCGAAGAAATGGCTGTCATGTCGCCATTTTTCAATATTTTTGCCTGAAATTTTGGATTTGTGAACTCGAACATATGCCCAATAAGTCCCCGGAATGTCATGAATTTATGACCCTTTTTTCCCCATAAGAAAAAATGCTGAAAAAATCCTTTTTTTGGGAGGATTACAGTGGTCTAACCCCTTAACATCATTTCAACCTACTTTTCTTTCACATTTCTCCAACAATAACATAAGAATAATTCCTATGTTAACATAGGAATAATTCCTATGCCAGCATGGAAATAATTCCCATGTTAACATAGAAATTATTTCTATGTTAACATAGGTACAGTTCCTATATTTACATAAGTAAAATTCCTATGTTAACATAGGAAAAATTCTCATAAAAACATAGGCATAATTCCTATGTTCCCTAGGTATTTTTCCTATGTCAACAGAGCGATTTTTCCTATGTAAAGTCTCGAAAAAAAATCTATGTAACATAGGAAAAAGACCTATGTTCCATAGGCATTATTGTTATGTTCAGCTAGTGAAGATCCCTATGTTAACATAGGAATTTTACCTATGTGAAAAAAGGATAATTACATAGTTTTTTTTCTCCGTGTGGCAATGAGGTACATAAGATCTTTCAAGATTGTATAATGTCATTGCTAATTATATTTTTGTCATCGTTTTTCGTTGTCGTTATCGTCCATCAGGTGGGTCGACTTATTCGGATGAGGATCGTGAAGAGAAGGCTCCAGAAATAATGAGGCGTGTGATTATACATATATGAACTCACATGTGCGGGTATATAATGAAATAATGAAGCAAATGAAGTACAAACCAAAAGAAATAATAATGTATACACTTATTAGCGTTAATAAAAAAGAAAAGGTTTAATGATTAGTAAAGTATGAAGTGAAGAAAGTAATTAATTATTTAGACTTCCAATAGCAAAAAGATAACGTGGTTTCCATGTGTTAAGGTATGACTATCACCAGAGGCTTGAAATACGAAAAATCTGAAAAAATTCAGAGATATTCTTCACAGGAAACCCAACAACTTTTCCTCATGGTGAAAAATTTTCTGACCCATGGAATCCGAGATATTGAATTTCAAAAAGTGCATTTTTCCCATAAGAAAACGAGTAAATTGAGTCGCGATTCAATCATTATAAATTTAAAGAAAAACGGCATTTACGGGGCTTCTGAAAAAATTGTAGTCCATAGTCACCACTTTTAAGAATTTTTTGAGACCAAAATCAGTTATTTCTGACCCATAGTTTTGGAGAAAAAAAAATAAACGATTAATGGCAGGCCAGCACCGCTGTGTACGTACACGCGGTCGCTCTGTATGTGTGTACAACTACAGGAGTATTCTCTAGTGTGCGCGCATACGTATACGCGCACATTAGTGTGCGTAGGCAGGCCCGTATCAGAATTTTAACAAATGGTTCTTCGAAAAAAAAATCAAAATATTAGTAGATATAATTATTTTGATTAAATTATGCTTTCATATGAAAGCAAGAAATTATTGAGGCTGAATAGCATTATAGTTTGAACAATTTCTCCCTCCTTTGGTTGTTCCAAATGATTTTTTCCTAACCTCCCTTGCCCCCACGCTTAGTGGTGACGTGAGCGATAGTCTTACCTTAAGCGTACAGCATCGCGAGGCTCTCTGGACTTGACCGTGAGATTAGAGAGATCGGTCAGTGTCACAGCTTCGATGGGGAATGAGGTAATTAGCGTTCAATCGGTAACATTTCGTTCATTTATTCCTGAACGACCCTATAGCTGCAACACAAATCACTGTAGGTGTCATTTCTCGAGTGTAGGGCCTCATTATATCGGATAGGAAGCATTCATCATTTGTCCAAATGTGTGCACTACTTTCATTACAAATTCAAGTGAATACGATCTCGGTAATTACCAAATGCATTCTCAAATACTTTCTAATAAAAATAGTACTGAAAATTATTATTATTATTTTTCAAGGCTGTTGGTGATAAAATAAGAACTGTTTATGATATTTCACTTGCTTTATATGAAAAAATGCACTATTGCTTGAAATAGTATATCACCTAACAAGTGCGGTAATAGTACTTTTCTGACGAGTGTGAGGTTGCAAAACGAGCCGAAGGCGAGTTTTGTAATCACGCGAGTCTGAAAATCTTTACCGCACGCGTAAGGTACTGTTCTTTTATGCACAACGTGTGGAAAGTGCCACTGACCAGACGCGTAGCGTGCGGAAAATGGATACTTTCCGGACGGCGTGCGAAAAATCTACATTTTTGTATCGCGTTTGAAAAAAAAAAATTATTCACAATTTTTTTTTTTTTTTTTTATTGTCAAAATTGATATGAATTTTCAATTATTCATATCTTTTTTCAATTTTCTTGGAGTATATTACGGTTAAAGCTCATTTTAAAAAAAATGTTATTAATTATGAAGATTGTTAAGCATGATTCAAATTTTTTTTTAGATACCATCGAAGATACATCTCTTTCTTTGTTTTGTCCTTTTTTTATGAAAAAAATGTGCTATAATGCGGAAGTTTCCATTCTTCCGCCCTGTTTACCCTTTTCCAATGACTTCATTCAAACTTAACAATGCATGGGAATAACTCATAATTTGTAACAAGTCCGAGAAGCTTCAGATAATTTCAGGGCTCAATGAATAAATGATCATTGTTATTACATAATTGTTATGAAAAGCTTAATGGTTCAATTATTTCATTGAGACCTAGTTAATGAGCTCTCATTGAATGTTTACCAATGAATATTATCGTCTGCAGCATATTATTATTGAGCAATTTTCCATCTAGAGCTGTTTTTTGGATATCAAATACGGAACAGTGTAATCTTTAATAATAAATTTACAATTTCCTAGTAATGATCATAGCTCATCAACCTGTCAGTATTTCTTAGTTCCTCCAACGAATACAACTATCAAATTATTGTGATAGCATGAAAAAAGAAAAATATTATTGTAATAAGTTGTGAAAAATTAAATTTTAAAAGCAAGAATACGGTTTTGGCAAATGGAATGTTTTACATTTCTTTAATTGTGTGAACGCACGCCTCTATTCTGGAAAATGGCATCAAAAAATACTCTCAGCGATGATTTTCACGAAAATTCAACGAAAATCCGCAAATCAAATTATCAAGAAGAATTAAATTCACGGAAATTCATGCGCACAATAACTATTGCTAATTATTTAAGTGGCATACTTGGCTACAATGTATCTATAGCTGATGCTGATTTTACTGAAATAAAATGGAAATATCTGGCACCACCTTTTTTAATATACGTATTACTTCGGCCATTTTTTGTGGCGGAATTTTTCATTCAACTTGATAAAAATGTTTATGAAGCATTAGGGACACTTCCAATTATCGCAACTGCAATTGGAACAATTGTTCAGGTAAAATAATCATTCAAAAAAAAAAAAATGTCAAAATTCCTGTTTAAGTAATTTGAAATTTTTCACAAAATGTTAAAGCGTTTTCGAGTGCTTTATCTAGAAGTGGAATTGAAAGAAATTTATGGACGTATATGCAAAGGGTGGGATGAAGAATTACAAAGTGGAATTAATGATAAAATTGTTAAGAATGCGAGAAAGCATCTTTTTTTTTCTAAATTGTACAGTATATTCTTAGTGTCTGCAGTCTTGTCTTATGTGATTCGTCCATTTGGGTGAGTCATTCTATTTTCAATAAATTCAAATTATAATAGAGATTCGAAATTATTCATAATCAGGGTATTGAATAAAATTTACAGACCACTTTTCACATACTATGTTCTGAATGGTAATGAAACATTCACGGAAACCAATATACTTCCTGTTGCATATCCTTTTGCAATTGACACAATGTGGAAATGGGCACTTTGTAATTTTTTGGAGGCATTTGATTCAACGATTGCAATAACGCTTATAATCAGTAATGATTTAGCATTTGTTCAAATGTGTGCACTACTCTCATTACAGATTCAAGTGAGTACGATTTCTGAAATTACTGAATACGTTCTCAATACTTGGTAATAAGATAATACTGAAAATCATAATTATTTTTCAAGGCTGTTGGTGATAAATTACAGAATATTGTTAAAGAGAATGATAGCAGGACAAATTATGGAACCCTGGAGAGACGATTACTCGAAATTGGGAGACAACATTGTAAATTAAGAGAGTGAGGCATATAGTTATTTATTCCTCGAAATAAGGATGTGTGATATCAATCCATTCATCGAATTTTTCGATTATTTTTTAAAAATAATCAATTTTGTTACTCAATGTTATAAATTCATACACTCGTTCCATACTTTCTCATCCATGAAATTTGGATTATTCATGGGAGAAACAATAATGTCTTGTTTTGCTTCCACATGGAAGCTTTGTTTTCGCAATTTTTTTCAAAATGCCAATTTTCATTGGGAACGACTCAAAATGATCCAAAACGTCAAGAAATCATAATGAGAAAAAAAATAGACATGTATGTATGTGTCTGTATGTACGACTTTACGACTCTCTATTACTCGAGAACGGTGAGAGATAAAAATCTAAAATTTTGGCAAGATATCAGTTTTGATGGAGTGTATGTCCCATAGAAATTTCAGCAAGATCGGTCCAATTGTTTCTGAGATATAGCAGTTTTTTAAAAATTGTATCTTTCAAAATTTCTCAATTTGCGTGAGACGAATTCCGTTCAAAATTTTACTCAAGATTTGCAACCATAATATCTAGCTTTTGGCGAATTTTCATGAATTTAATCCCATTATTCTATCAGTTATTAATTTTTTTTGCTATTCTTTTTTCAAAAACTCGGTTTTACGACCATAACTCAATGAATAATTGACTTGAAGACTTCAAATTTTCACTATATATGAAGTTCCTGATAAAGATGGTTGGGATTGAATCTGAGGCATATCGGCTGAACGGTTCTCGAGATATTTTGAATTGAAGTTTTTCCGAAAATAGGCTGTATCTTCCAAACTACTCATCCGATTTTATCGGGACAGAGCTCAAAAGATTCGTCTTCATGAGCTAAACAAACCCTCAATTTCTGGAACTTTTAGATGACATTCTCCACTTATTACATTGAAAAATGTATCTTTTTCTCGATATTTCCAAAAAAAATCCAAAGAATGCAATTTTTCTCGATTTTTTTGAATGGACACCCCTATTTTTTATTTGATTTTCTGAAAGAACACATTTTTCTCTTCCAAATAAGCCTCTACTCACCTTCGTAGGACAATTAGAAATTGTACCCAAAAGGGAACATTAACCCTTTAACGCTTATGGGCGTTTCCCCCACTCTGCGGCCTGGTAAGCAGGCGGCGCATATCTGCGTTAGTGTGTATCCGTGAGCTCTGGCGAGCAGTACCGTACCCACTATGAGGTTGCTGTTTGTTTTGAAATTTTATCGGGTTTGTTATTGTTAGTCAATAATTTTGAGTTTTTACGTTAAATATTTTGTAATTTTTTATTCTACATCATCAGAAATGATATGAAATAAAAGATAATTCAAGAATATTTGAATAACAAAAGAAGGGGCACTGAGGGAACCCATCAGATCTGTGTATCACGGTAATGACCGAGCCTGAGTCTCGTAAACTGAGGTAGTGGGGACTGAGAGCGCACGCGATTGGCTATCCCCACTCTAACGCCGCGGGTACGAGTTATAGTCCGATTTTTAAAAGGATTACTTTTCTGGGAGACCCAAGCCGTATCTAACCTTACGTAAAAAAAAGTAAACCTTTCGGTAATCGGACTATAGTCCGACTTCAGCGTTAGAGGGTTCAAGATGGCTGTATAGTCAGGAGACTAAAGGCCAGCTGTGCTTCGCGCAGCCCAAAAAAGAAGAAGAAGAAAAGCGTTAGAGGGTTAAAAGTGAAAAAGTGATTTTTTATGTAAAATTTAGTATATATAATTTTTCTTCGAAAGGGATGATAGAAAAAATTCAGGAAGAACTATTCGGAAGCATCCTGCTAATTCATTAGCAGAAATTGAAAAAAAGAAAAAGCGACTTAAAGGATAACGTAGATGAAATAGCGACTAACGCCTGCTTGTTTTTTATTCATCTCATACTTTATATTTCACTTTTTTATCATTAATTATACCCTAATAATAATCAAAATAAAAAAAATGAAACGTTCATTATTTTTTCTTGCTACTAATCGAGGGATCGATTATTATAAAATCAATTTTTTTTCAAGCATCGAACATCTCTACCTCGGAACAACTTCCATAGAGTTTCTATTTATTTGCTTATGTTTTCGTTAATCCATATAATTTACAGGACATGCCAGAAAATTGAGGATGCATTCAATCCCGGAATACTGGCAATTATGATAGGTGCTGGTATTAATCTCTGTGCTTGTGCAATCAGTTTCGAAAAGGTTGTTATTATTAATTATCATGAACTAGTAACACATGCTTTTGCTTATTAGCAATTATTCTACACAGGAACTATCGGAAAACCATTTTGGAGCAGCTGTCTCATTGGTATTCCATTTTTCCGCTGTAATGATACAAACTGTTATATACTGTAATACAGCTCAAGATATTTCCCATCAGGTATGAAATAATCAATTAATGAAGAGAAGAAATAAATTAAATCTAATTTTGTGCTTAAATTGCAGTTGGAGAAAATTTCGCGAAAAATTTATGAATCACAGTGGGTTGGCCACAGTAAAAGATTTCAAAAAATGATGATAATGATAATACTAAAATCTAACATACCATTCAAGTTCAAAGCATACGGATTTTATAATGTTGATCGAGTTCAATTGACGAAGGTAATTCATTGAACTCACTAGAAGGAAACTAAAACAATTGATACTCTTATTTCTTATTTACAGATTATATCACTCACTTACAATTTAGTAGTGGCATTGAGGAACATAAGATCTTTTAAGAATGTGTAAAGTCATCGCTTATGATATCTCACTTGTTTGATATGAAAAAATGCACTTTTGCTTGAAAATCTTAATTTTTGCATCGTGTTTGAAAAAAAATGATTATTCTAATTTCATGAAATGAATTTTCCATATTCTATATCTTTTTCAAATTTCTTGGAATACATTATGGTTTAAGCTCATTTAAAAATAAAATTTTAATTATCATGAAGATTGTTACCCATGATTAAAAGGTTTTTTTAGATATCATCGAAGATACATATTTTTTTTCTTTGTTTTGTTCTCTTTTTATAGAAAAAATGTGCTATCATCCGGAAGTTTCCACTCTTCCGTCCTGTTTACCTTAATCTAATGAATTTATTGGAACTTGATAACCCAAGGGAGTATAATTTCAGGAGTCAATGAATAAATGTTCATTGTTATTACATGATTGTTATCACAAGCTTAATTGTCCAATTATTACATTGTGATCTAGTTGATTAGCTCTTATTGATCTTTTACCAATGAATAACTATCTGCAGTATATTATTATTAAGCGCTTTTCCATATAGGGCTGTTTTCTGAATATCAAATACAGAGCAGTATAATCGTTAATAATAAATTCACAATTTGCTAGTAATAGTAATAACTTATCAACCTGTCAGTATTTCTTAGTTCCTCCAACAAATACAACTATCAAATTATTGTGATAGCAGAAAAAAGAAAAATATCATTGTAAAAAGTTGTGAAAAATTAAATATCAAAAGCTAGAATACGGTTTTAGCAAATAGAATGTTTAACATTTCTTTAATTGTGTGAACGCACGCCTCTATTCTGAAAAATGGCATCAGAAAACACTCTTAGCGATGATTTTTACGAAAATTCAACGAAAATCCGCAAATCAAATTATCAAGAAGAATTAAGTTCACGGAAATTCATGCGCACAATAACTATTGCTAATTATTTAAGTGGAATACTCGGCTACAATGTATCTATAGCTGATTCTGATTTTACTGAAATAAAATGGAAATATTTGGCATTACCTTCTTTAATAGTTCTATTACTTCAGCCATTGTTTGTGGCAAAATTTATCATTCAACTTGATGAAAATGTTTATAGAGCATTAGGGACACTTCCAGTTATCGAAAGTGGTATTGCAACAATTGTTCAGGTAAAGTAATAATTAAGAAAATAAAAGAATGTCAAATTTCCTGTTTAAGTAATTTGGAATTTTTCGAAAAATGTTAAAGCGTTGTCGAGTGCTTTATCTGGAACTGAGATTGAAAGAAATTTATGGACATATATGCAAAAGGTGGGATGACGAATTACAAAGTGGAATTAATGATGAAATTGTTAAAAATGCAAAAAAGCATATTTTTTTTCCTAAATTGTATAGTATGTTCATGGTGTCTTCACTCATATCTTATGTGATTCGTCCATTTGGGTGAGTCATTCCATTTTCAATAAATTCAAATTATAATAGAGATTTGAAATTATTCATAAGTAGTGTATTGAATAAAAATTACAGAACACTTTTCACATACTATATTCTGAATGGTAATGAAACATTCACAGAAACCAATATACTTCCTGTTGCATATCCTTTTGCAATTGACACAATGTGGAAATGGGCACTCTGTAATTTTTTGGAGGCATGTTATACAACAATTTTCATAGCACTTGTAATCAGTAATGATTTAACATTTGTCCAAATGTGTGCACTACTCTCATTACAGATTCAAGTGAGTACGATATCTGGAATTACTGAATACGTTCTCAATACTTGTTAATGAGATAATACTGAAAATCATGATTATTTTTCAAGGCTGTTGGTGATAAATTACAGAATATTGTTGAAGAGGATGATAGTAGGACAAATTATGGGACACTGGAGAGACGATTACTCGAAATTGGGAGACAACATTGTGAACTAAGAGAGTGAGGCATATAGTTAGCTCCGTATAAATAGCGGGTAAAAAACGTTTTTTTTTGCTTTAGTTTTTTTTTGTGACTTGGCGGTTCGATGGTGTTCAATGGTGGACCACTTTCAATGATTTGTTATAATTAGTTAATTTTTCAGAATGAATTTATTTTTTAGTCTATATTTACCGGGGAAATTTACTATTTTTCAATTTCAACTTACTTGAACCGATGTAAAAACGATTGGTGGTCAAAGGTATCTCAATACGAAGATCCTCAATTCATAAGTTTTCCATTTATTCAATAAACAATAGTGAAGACGTCGGAAGAGACTTTTTTCTTAGATGTTTTCTTGTGAATATCCGGAAACTAAGCCAGCTAGAGAGATTTTGTTCCAATCCTTTCTTATAGAAAATTTTGGGACCCACAAGAGAGGAAAGGAACATCTTCTCCCTATTTCGCTTAGTTTCCGGGATATCCTCGAAAAACCAGCGATGAAAAAACTGATTTATTCTAGATACATTTTTTCTTTCAATAATTTATTTAGAATCCCTATATAATAAAGTAGTCCCTATACAATAAAGTAGATGGAATAAGAATGAAGTTGGCAATATCATCGTTTTATTCGTTCTGTGATTGGTTCGAGAAAAATCAAAGGCTGAATAAAAGCACGATATTCGGGGAACCTAGGGGACCGAAAATAGTAAGCGATCTAGGAAATCGATTTTCTGTCAAATTTTCGGATTTTGATTCCCTTCCAAAGTCATTTTTCACCCATTTCTCTTGGAGATACGAGGTTTTCCTTGAAATTTGGCAAAAGTTGTATAAAAGCACGATATTTGGGGAACCTAGGGGACCGAAAATAGGAAGCGATCTAGGAAATCGATTTTCTGTCGAATTTTCGGATTTTAATTCCCTTCCAAAGTCATTTTTCACCCATTTCTCTTGGAGATACGAGGTTTTCCTTGAAATTTGGCAAAAGTTGCATAAAAGCACGATATTTGGGGAACCTAGGGGACCGAAAATAGAAAACGATCTAGGAAATCGATTTTCTGTCGAATTTGCGGATTTTAATTCCCTTCCAAAGTCATTTTTCACCCATTTCTCTTGGAGATACGAGGTTTTCCTTGAAATTTGGCAAAAGTTGTATAAAAGCACGATATTTGGGGAACCTAGGGGACCGAAAATAGAAAACGATCTAGGAAATCGATTTTCTGTCGAATTTGCGGATTTTAATTCCCTTCCAAAGTCATTTTTCACCCATTTCTCTTGGAGATACGAGGTTTTCCTTGAAATTTGGCAAAAGTTGCATAAAAGCACGATATTTGGGGAACCTAGGGGACCGAAAATAGAAAACGATCTAGGAAATCGATTTTCTGTCGAATTTGCGGATTTTAATTCCCTTCCAAAGTCATTTTTCACCCATTTCTCTTGGAGATACGAGGTTTTCCTTGAAATTTGGCAAAAGTTGTATAAAAGCACGATATTTGGGGAACCTAGGGGATCGAAAATAGGAAGCGATCTAGGAAATCGATTTTCTGTCGAATTTGCGGATTTTAATTCCCTTCCAAAGTCATTTTTCACCCATTTCTCTTGGAGATACGAGGTTTTCCTTGAAATTTGGCAAAAGTTGTATAAAAGCACGATATTTGGGGAACCTAGGGGATCGAAAATAGGAAGCGATCTAGGAAATCGATTTTCTGTCGAATTTGCGGATTTTAATTCCCTTCCAAAGTCATTTTTCACCCATTTCTCTTGGAGATACGAGGTTTTCCTTGGAATTTGGCAAAAGTTGCATAAAAGCACGATATTTGGGGAACCTAGGGGACCGAAAATAGGAAGCGATCTAGGAAATCGATTTTCTGTCGAATTTTCGGATTTTAATTCCCTTCCAAAGTCATTTTTCACCCATTTCTCTTGGAGATACGAGGTTTTCCTTGAAATTTGGCAAAAGTTGTATAAAAGCACGATATTTGGGGAACCTAGGGGATCGAAAATAGGAAGCGATCTAGGAAATCGATTTTCTGTCGAATTTGCGGATTTTAATTCCCTTCCAAAGTCATTTTTCACCCATTTCTCTTGGAGATACGAGGTTTTCCTTGAAATTTGGCAAAAGTTGTATAAAAGCACGATATTTGGGGAACCTAGGGGACCGAAAATAGAAAACGATCTAGGAAATCGATTTTCTGTCGAATTTTCGGATTTTAATTCCCTTCCAAAGTCATTTTTCACCCATTTCTCTTGGAGATACGAGGTTTTCCTTGAAATTTGGCAAAAGTTGTATAAAAGCACGATATTTGGGGAACCTAGGGGACCGAAAATAGAAAACGATCTAGGAAATCGATTTTCTGTCGAATTTTCGGATTTTAATTCCCTTCCAAAGTCATTTTTCACCCATTTCTCTTGGAGTGTAACGTACTGACTAAATTCGCCAGAAGGCGCTGATACATTTTATTTCAACTATATTATCGACTATCGCGTTTACCGGCAATTAGCATATAAGAATTCAATATTATCATTAATTTTGAATAGAGCACGTGACCAGCTGCACATTTTAAACATTTAATTTATCTTTTAGACCACATTTTTTCCTTTCAAAAGAATATTAAATATAAATATCCTGTATTTTCATAAAACCTTGAGGAAAGAAACTTCGGTAAAATTAAACAAAAGCATTTCGGACAAATAGTGGAAATATTAGAAAACTAAAAGATTTAAATAAACGAACGGTTATCCTAGAGTTGTAAACTTAACGTTAAAAACCCTTGTCGTTATCCCGAACGCTCTAAACAATCGAGTATCAGATGTTTTCTCAACAACATCTGCAAGCTTAAAACCTCCTACGAACACCCACAGCTCGACGCTGGACTTCTTGTCCAATCGTCTCGCTGTGATCCTTCCCCAAATGTTTTCGACCAATTATATTTTGGAGAAAACAAGTAACAAAACGCCCTTTTGAGTACTGTAAGGTTTCGAGTTTGGAAACGAAGAACTTTTAAATCACTCTTGGAAAATAACTAGAACCGAACACTTATACTTGATACTTCTAAATCAAAATCCGAAATCACAAGTTTCTATCTCAAGTGTTAATCAGACTGAATACAGATTCGAATTCTCTTCGATAATTCGAAGTGTTCCAAGATTCAATAATAAATCTAATTAAGTGAAAAGCATTTCTTATCTAATAATTGTAATTGAAAGATAATAATTTGGACAAATCGTGTATGAACAATTGTGTAATCAGTGTAATATTAAGTGTTGAATAAATGATAGTTAAGTTAACTATTTGTGTTCTATTTTAATTCAGCCACGCATAGTGGTAAGTTGGTGGAACCTACTTATATATATAAAAATATTGGAGTTTCCAATTCCATCTGGAGTTACTGATTCAGGAGGGTCGATAAATCAAATCTCTAATTCATCAACGAACTCTCAAACCCCAACTGGGACGTAACAGGAGATACGAGGTTTTCCTTGAAATTTGGCAAAAGTTGTATAAAAGCACGATATTTGGGGAACCTAGGGGACCGAAAATAGAAAACGATCTAGGAAATCGATTTTCTGTCGAATTTTCGGATTTTAATTCCCTTCCAAAGTCATTTTTCACCCATTTCTCTTGGAGATACGAGGTTTTCCTTGAAATTTGGCAAAAGTTGTATAAAAGCACGATATTTGGGGAACCTAGGGGACCGAAAATAGAAAACGATCTAGGAAATCGATTTTCTGTCGAATTTGCGGATTTTAATTCCCTTCCAAAGTCATTTTTCACCCATTTCTCTTGGAGATACGAGGTTTTCCTTGAAATTTGGCAAAAGTTGCATAAAAGCACGATATTTGGGGAACCTAGGGGACCGAAAATAGGAAGCGATCTAGGAAATCGATTTTCTGTCGAATTTTCGGATTTTAATTCCCTTCCAAAGTCATTTTTCACCCATTTCTCTTGGAGATACGAGGTTTTCCTTGAAATTTGGCAAAAGTTGTATAAAAGCACGATATTTGGGGAACCTAGGGGACCGAAAATAGAAAACGATCTAGGAAATCGATTTTCTGTCGAATTTTCGGATTTTAATTCCCTTCCAAAGTCATTTTTCACCCATTTCTCTTGGAGATACGAGGTTTTCCTTGAAATTTGGCAAAAGTTGTATAAAAGCACGATATTTGGGGAACCTAGGGGACCGAAAATAGAAAACGATCTAGGAAATCGATTTTCTGTCGAATTTGCGGATTTTAATTCCCTTCCAAAGTCATTTTTCACCCATTTCTCTTGGAGATACGAGGTTTTCCTTGAAATTTGGCAAAAGTTGCATAAAAGCACGATATTTGGGGAACCTAGGGGACCGAAAATAGGAAGCGATCTAGGAAATCGATTTTCTGTCGAATTTTCGGATTTTAATTCCCTTCCAAAGTCATTTTTCACCCATTTCTCTTGGAGATACGAGGTTTTCCTTGAAATTTGGCAAAAGTTGTATAAAAGCACGATATTTGGGGAACCTAGGGGACCGAAAATAGAAAACGATCTAGGAAATCGATTTTCTGTCGAATTTTCGGATTTTAATTCCCTTCCAAAGTCATTTTTCACCCATTTCTCTTGGAGATACGAGGTTTTCCTTGAAATTTGGCAAAAGTTGTATAAAAGCACGATATTTGGGGAACCTAGGGGACCGAAAATAGGAAGCGATCTAGGAAATCGATTTTCTGTCGAATTTTCGGATTTTAATTCCCTTCCAAAGTCATTTTCCACCCATTTCTCTTGGAGATACGAGGTTTTCCTTGAAATTTGGCAAAAGTTGCATAAAAGCACGATATTTGGGGAACCTAGGGGACCGAAAATAGGAAGCGATCTAGGAAATCGATTTTCTGTCGAATTTTCGGATTTTAATTCCCTTCCAAAGTCATTTTTCACCCATTTCTCTTGGAGATACGAGGTTTTCCTTGAAATTTGGCAAAAGTTGCATAAAAGCACGATATTTGGGGAACCTAGGGGACCGAAAATAGAGAACGATCTAGGAAATCGATTTTCTGTCGAATTTTCGGATTTTAATTCCCTTCCAAAGTCATTTTTCACCCATTTCTCTTGGAGATACGAGGTTTTCCTTGAAATTTGGCAAAAGTTGCATAAAAGCACGATATTTGGGGAATCTAGGGGACCGAAAATAGGAAGCGATCTAGGAAATCGATTTTCTGTCGAATTTTCGGATTTTAATTCCCTTCCAAAGGAATTGTCAAATTGCAGGAAAAAATTGAAAACAAAATTTAAAAAAAATGCCAGACAGCCGAGCTTTTTCTACTATTTTTTTCAATTTTCTTTTCCAATTTTTCCCTGCAATTTGACAGTTCTCCTCCTTTCAGCAATGATTTTCATCGTTGCTGGAGAGAGAGGAATGCGTCAAGGCAAGGAAACAGTTGTGAAGAAAAAATTTGAAAATGTAAAAGAGACCTGGACTTTCAGCCGTAATTTTTTTTTTTTCTCAATTTTTTCCCTTAATTTGACCATTTCTCTCTCTTGAGCAATGATTCTCCAGTTGCTGAAGACAGAGGAATGTGTCAAGACAATGAAACGCTTCAAAAAAATGAATTTCCAATATGGAAGAGGCCCGGACTCTCTGCCATTAAAAAATTTGTTTTTTCTCCAATTTTTCCCTGCAATTTGACTGTTCCCTTCTCATCAGCAATGATTTTCATCGTCGCTGACGAGGGGAATGCGTCAAGGCAAGGGAAGAGTTAAAAAAAATTAAAGTGGAAGAGGCCTAGACTCTATGTAATTAAAAAAAAAAAAATTCATTTTTTCCCTCAATTTGACGGTTTTCTTCTCTTCAGCAATGATTTTTATCGTTGCTGAAGAGAGGGAAATACTTCAAAACAAGGAAATTATTGAAAAAAAAAACGAAAAAAATTGAATTCGCCCGTTCGAATTATTGGCACACCCCTTATTTCAAATTAAATATTGGAAATATTCAATATTTGATATTCTCAATAAATTATTGAAAAAAAATATGTATCTAGAATAAATCAGTTTTTTCATCAATGGTTTTTTGAGAATATCTCGGAAACTAAGCGAGATAGGGCGAAGATGTTTTCTTCCTTTCTTGTAGCTCTTAAAATTCTCTATAAGAAAGGATTGGAACGAAATCTCTCTAGCTGGCTTAGTTTCCGAGATATTCGCAAAAAAACATACACGAAAAAAGTCCCATCCGACGTCTTCACTATTGTTTATTGAATAAATGGAATACTTATGAATTCAGGATCTTCGTATTGAGATACCTTTGACCACCAATCGTTTTTACATCGGTTCAAGTAAGTTGAAATTGAAAAATAGTAAATATCCCCGCTAAATATAGGCTAAAAAATAAATTAATTCTGAAAATAAACTAATTATAACAAATAATTAAAAGTGATCCACCACTGACCACCAGCGAACCACCAAGTCATAAAAAAAATTAAAGCAAAAAAAAACATTTTTTACCCGCTATTTATACGGAGCTTGTTTTCGTTAATTCATATAATTTACAGGACATTCCGGAAAGTTGAGGATGCATTCAATCCTGGAATACTGGCAATTATGATAGGTACCAGCATTAATCTCTGTGCTTGTGCAATCAGTGTCGAAAAGGTGATCATTATTAATCACCATTAACTAGTATCATATTCTCTTGCTTATTAGCAATTATTCTACATAGGGACTATCGGAAAACCATTTTGGAGCTGCTGTCGCATTGGTATTCCATTTTTTAGCTGTAATGATACAAGTTTTTGTATACTGTGATACAGCTGAAGACATTTCCCATCAGGTATGAGATAAACAATTAATGAAGAGGAGAAATAAATTAAATCATCTAAATTTGAGCATAAATTGCAGTTGGAGAAAATTTCACAAAAAATTTATGAATCACAGTGGCTTGGCCACAGTAAGAAATTTCAAAAAATGATGGTAATGATAATGTTGGAGTCTAATATACCATTCAAGTTCAAAACATATGGATTTTATAATGTTGATCGAGTACAATTAACAAAGGTAAGTTGTTGAACTCACTAGAAAGAAACTAAGACAATTGATACTCTTATTTTTTACTTACAGATTATAGGACTAACTTACAATTTAGTAGTGGCATTGAGGAACATAAGATCTTTCAAGATTGTATAATGTCATTGCTAATGATATTTTTGTTATCGTCTTTCGTTGTCGTTATCGTTTGTCAGGTGGACCGACTTATTCGGGTGAGGATCGTGAAGAGAAGGCTCCAGAAATAATGAGGTTATTCCTTCCTCCAAATCACTCAATATGCCTTCCTAAGACTTTGAATTTGCGTGCCTGAAGTGAAGATTATGATCCGGCGTGATTTTCCATAAAACGTGCAATGGGTAGTGAGACTAGACCGTTGTAGGTGCCATTTCTCGAGTGTAGGGCCTTATTACATCGGATATGGAGCATTCCCTCTCTATGTCTTCGTCTTTTTCCGTCAAATCACTCAATATGCCTTCCTAAGATTTCGAACTTGCATGCCTGAAGTAAAAATTATGGTCCGGGGTGGTCCTCGTCAATTTTCGATTAATAGGATTGAGTCCAAAGGAGGCAAATGAAGGGGCCCCAAAAACCAAAAAGGACAAGCCGGATTGCTTGAGGTACTTGAATATTGCATTCATCACCAGAGAAACCGGGGGTGCCCAGTGTCGGAATATATTTTGCATTTCTAAGTACATTTCTATACCAAAATTGATGTGAAATGATCCTTGCCACTTGGCGATCTATAGAATAGAGTCCAAAGGAGGCAAATTAAGAGACTTTGGCCCTAAAAACCGAAAAGGACAAGCCGGATTGCTTGAGGTACTTGGATATTGCATTCATCACTGGAGATACAGGGAGTTTTCTCAATAGTGGAATATATTTTGCACTTCCCAGTACATATCTATACCAAAAATCGATGTGGAATGGCCCATTTATCGCTCATACCTCCAAATACAAGCGTTCAATTGCTAATGTAAATTAGCAAACCCTCCAGATAACATCGGGCAGATGCAAAGAAAAATTATATTAAATATATACTCCTTGCAGATAAATCCCCGAAAACCTCATTAAAATGGCCCCAATCGTCCAGGGTTCTAGCGTTAACCCCCTAGTCAAATACGAAGGGATTAATAAATGTACTAATAAACCCAAAGTATCAATAAATCTTAACTTTATTCTTTTATTTCGGTCTAATCATCTCTTTTTACATTGTAAAATTTATAAAATCATTCTATTAATAAAGTAACACTATGCAATTTTTATTTAGATCTCTTTAGATTCGAATAGTTCTATATGATATTTAATATGTTAACGCCTTAACATTACCTCTCAACGCAGTTCTTGATAATGTGAAAATGATTGTCCATCAGTGACACCCTGGGCGGCCAATTCAGACAAAGTTCTCTCCAAATAACTTACATCTGGATAACCATGTCCAGATGTGGATGGGCCAAGTTCTGTTTTATGATGAATCTCATTCCATGTGACAACGTCCTCGCGACCTGTTGTCACAGAGCGACCGATGGTAAATATTAGACGTCTCTCGAAAGCCATTTGCAGAAGTCCGAGTACACGACGTCCCAGATCATTGTCTGGTAAATAACAGACACGTGGAAATCCAACTGCATAATAGGTTTGACCTGGATTTGGATGCTCGGGCCCTTGGATTCCAGATGGAATACTAAAAAAAATAGTTTTTATGAAGTTTCCAGGCAAATCGATTATTGAATCACCAGTTTTTTTGAGAACATCTGGGTAATTAAGCGAGATAGAGCAATTTTTGTCAAATCCTTTCTTGCTAGCTGTTGAAAATCTCTACAAAAAAAGAATACTGGCAAAATCGCTCCATCTCGCTTGAAATCCGAGCCATTCAAAAAAAAACCAATGACGAAATGAAATGAAAGTTTTATAAATTTAAACAAATCTCTTCGAAATAAGGAAGGATTTTCTAGACTTACTCATAAGTAATTTGAATAGTATTAGTATGTGGAAATCCAGCTAATGCTCTAGGTATCCTCGTCCAGTTCATGGTACCTGGCGGTTGATTTCCCCTCTTTTCTCCATAAATAAGGCGACAAACTGGACACTGGATGTACATAGGATGCGGTTGAGAGCTCAGCATGGCATTCAAACATGCCAGATGAAATCTGTGATGGCAACGAGTCAACTCAACAGTTAAAGGCTCTGGTGTGCCAAGGCAAACTGGACAGGAATCAGATCCATCACTCTCAACGACTTTAACATATTGAGAAATAACGTCTGAGTGAATTCTATTATTCTCCTGTGTTTCTCGACTCAACTCATCATTTCCAATGCTACTGTCAAGAAGATCCCCTGGATTTTCATGGCTCAAATATGTTGAGACTGTGTCGACACTTGGTCTACGGCCACTTTTCGTGCTACTTGAGTCAGCATCCAGTACGCTGTCCCAGATGTTTCCTTTTATTATCGGTTCATTCAAAACCACTGGTGCAGTTTCTATCGTGTTTCTCGTGCCGAAAATGTTAAAATTACTGAGAATCACACGGGCAATATTTGACGCTCCATTTTCACTGTTTTTGGACTTTTTTGATGTCTTCTTGGTACTTCCACAGGGCGGTTTTTTCAGGACACTCTTACCACTCGGATTTTTAACGACATTCAGAGGCGGAGATGTACGTCTTCCAGTAGCGTAGTGCAGCTCATCGAGTGATACTTTGACTAGAGGATATGGTGCTTGCTGTACACGACGTATTGGACGAACGTACCCAGTGCAACAGCGTACTTGAGTCAAATTACAAAAGTTTATTATATATGGGAAGCCTAAATATGTTTTAGATACATCGATTGTCTTGTTTCCCTGGAAAAAAAAAGGAAAATTCATTATGCATTTTAGTCTTCATTTTTTCAATTATGGAAAATCTTTTTAAATTCGTGAAAATATCTGAGATAGGGTTTTTTTAATGAATTTATTGGATAATTAAGGGAATTTCCAATTTAAATCATGGGTCAGAATGGATTTTTTTGAATTTTTTAACGAATTCAAACTTCCTTAGCTATTTAATGGCCTTTTTTTCATTAAAAAAAATCCATTCCAAGCCGTTTTATTAAAATCCCCATTAAATTCCACTTTTCCCAGATAAATTTCTCAAATTTGATCATTTGTTTTAATTATATATTTACCATGGCCCAAGCTTCTTCAATCAGACACTGCACTTCCATGTCATATATGTGCCAATCATCTGTGTCGCCAGCCCACTCCCACTTGGCCCCTTTTCCGGCTGGTGAACCAGGAAGATAGAATTTCCTCCTAACACTATGAATTTCTTCTCCATCATCGCTGCACTGGGTTTTTGTTTTCAAATTTATATAATACCTATAAAAGGAATGATTATTATCATTATCCATGATAATGAAATTGGCCTAAAAGTAGCCTTAGAACCAAAAAATTAATGAAAAATTGAAAAATGTTCATTATTTTTTACATTTTTTGAATCTCGAAAAATTTGAAGAAATGTAAAAATAATGAAAATTTTTCAATTAATTTTTTGGTTCTAGAGCTCATTTTATTTCTCATTACATTCTTCAAAGATTTACTAAATCATATTTGAGAATTTCATCTTGTATAAATTGTTATTAAAGATTTTATACAAAAATTTGAATTTTTCCAATTGTATCTCCCAATCATCCTTGAAAACCAATTGTGTTTTTAATTTCCATGTTTAATAATTATTATGTTGGGATCATAGGACATTGGAAGAAATCAATTTAATAATACTCATTAATTGTCAAATGAATGAAGTTTCGCCTGCTTCATTGAAACTTCCTCAGGTTCTGGAAACCATACCATAACTTTCAATTTTTTGTATTATGGTTTCCAGAACCTGAGGAAGCCCCAATAAAGCAGGTGAAACGTCGTTAATTTGACAATTATTTAGTATTATTAAATTAATTTCTTCCAACATCCTTAAAAAATTTTCTATCTGATTGCACCGATTCTTGCGGTATCAGAATTGTAATTGAGTGACCGGATGACCAAATGGTCAGTGCCATAATAAAGAAGAAGAAGAACAAGAATTGTAATTAACGATTCTTCAAATCCCCAAAGTTTGTAAGGTGGACGCTGACGTCATCCTGTATTGTTGATAATGAGGAAATAATGTATTCGATAAGGCTAGAGGTACAGAAGAGTCTTTAATAAATGCATCGAATTCTGTATATAATGTTAGTGTCTTTGAGGTACTTCCGCAGTAAGTAAAGATTGATTGATTGATTGATTGATTGAGAAATATCAGTTCATTAATTCATTCATTCAAATCAATTCATCAATCAACTCAATTAATTATTGAGAAGTATTCGAATTATTCAAATAATTCGAATTATTCAAATAATTCAAATAATTCAAAGTATTCGAATAATTCAAGTAATTCAAAGCATTCGAATAATTTGAATTATTTGAATAATTCGAATACTTTGAATTATTCAAATTATTTGATTTATTCGAATTATTTGAATAATTTGAAGTATTCGAACCACCCGAATATTCATCTCGATGTTCGAATCGAATATCACTATTCGATTCAATTCGATTCATTAAGTATTCGCACACCTCTAGAATATATCCTCAAAGTTTCAAATCTGTGGCACATTCGGATCTATTCCCCTTTACTTACTGCGGAAGTACCTCAAGTGTCATTCAAGTGTACGTAAAGTGTAAGTAATTTAACATATACTCAAAGGGCATGTTAAATACACGCAAAAAGCGTGTTAAATACACGCAAAAGGCATGTTAAATACACGCAAAAGGCAACTTCTGTACATCCAGCCTTATCGTAATATATTCACCTGTCTAGAGTTGGATCAGCATCATTCAAAAAGACCCTGGTCAATTTTTTTACATGAGCCCGTTCTAAATGCTGTGAAACAGCAGGACTGTATGGTCTCCATCTACCCTGTCTATTTTCCCACTCCCATACAACAACAGCATGTCCATGTTCTTGTACGTGTTGTCCCTGTGCGTTCATCTTCACTATGGAATCTCACACGTATACATTATATTCACACACACAGACACACACAAACACAATTACATGTCGAGAGCGTGGGAACACTCGCAAAGGGATTAATAATCTCAATATCTCAATATTTAACTAAATTTCCTATATTCTCTTCAATTTCGATACATTTTCGAACACTTTTGGTGAAAAAATTCAAGTCTTTATAACTTGAAATAGACCGTTAATTGGTTCTAAATTGAATGAATTTATGAGTGACGTATACTTTACAAGAGTCCAGCCACTTGTTACGGGAGAAAAATCCCACTGATCTGTTCATGGGAAATGAGAGAGATGGAGATAAATCGAATTCCACATCTCTCGAATCGAACAGCGCCATTGTTGATAATTTGTGTAACTTGATTTTGACAGAAAAATAAGAATCGGTAATTTCACTGTCTTGTCTGACATTTTAGGATAAAATAGGGATCTTTAAAAATAGGGAAGCTGGTAAAGTGCTCTGGAGGTAAGGTCGTACTGGCCAATGGAGTAGCCTCGGAAATATTCGGCTTGTATGCTACAACATGTAAGGCCCAGTAAACGGAAGCAAAATTAGCGCTAATTCCGTGTTAGCTTAATTTTATTTTGCGCCTCAAATCACTAATCACGAGTTAACTCAATTCGAGATTAAAGTTAACAGAGGTGAAAATATCAGTGTTATTGTTGTACTAACGAAAGAATCGACATCCGAAGCATGCCGAAGCGAAAATTTACATGGTGCGGCATTGGAGCCGAAGAAAGCTGATGTTGATTCATTTGCTAGTACGACTATACCATGCATTTCGTTATAATTCTCAGCCCTGATCGCTGCCATTTTTGTTCTCTCTCAATTACGTTAATCCGCCGTTAATGAAATACACCGCAAAATCAGAATTAAGCTAACACGGAATTATCGCTAATTTTGCGTCCGTTTACTGGGCCTAAATTTCAGCTTCGGATCGACTTCGGAGATTACCTCTTTGGCTGGATTGTAGTCGGGTTCTTTGCTCTCATCAAGCATCACTTGCATGATTTGAAATCGAAAAAAATAATCTGAAACAGTATCAAACTCACGGAAAATCTGAAACGGTTTTGCCACTTTTTCGATTTTATGTTTTAACAATCTGTTAAAACATGAATTCGAAAGGAGATTCGACCGATAGACACTTTTTCATGACTTCGATAACGTTTACATTTTTGAATTTTGAAACTAATGCAACTAACGCTTAATGCGCATGCGCTCTCATAACTCATCAAAATGTCTTAGAAACAAAGGGGCGTAAGTCCTGTGTATAATGTAGCACTTACGCCCCTTTGTTTCCAAGGCAACGATATAATTGTTTATACCACTTGCGAGGCCTCAAATGAATTTTTTATAATCATTAGAATTTTTCCCAAATTAAATAAATTATTTTAGTACATTTCCCAAACGATTCTACGTCACTCACATTATTTTTGATTTTTTCCCCATTATCCGTCTGCTAACTATACGTTCAAAAATACAAAAAGTTACAATAAATTGATTATTGTTTCTCAAATTCTGAAAGTCTTTTCCCAAATTCCACCAATTGATTCCCAAACGAATGAGCCAAATTCCAAACAAAAAGAACTTTTTCGTCTGCCAAGTTCTTATTCTGAGAATTTTTTAGCCACCTCGTGGAGAAATAGTGCAATTCAATATTTTGCTTCTATGACAGAATTTTCCAAACGTCAATTTTAATTGTAATCATTGTAATCACTCCATCAAAGTCTCATTTTCATATTATTACTGACTTTTTTTTGGGAAATTTGGCAGAACAAGTGATAGTATGTGTAAGAATATTTCTATTTTCTTAATATTATACATAATTAATTAGATTTTTATTCATCTATTACCACAATTTTATGGTTCATATGATATTTTCAATGTCAATCTAATGTTTGGGTGTTTTGAGAGAAGAAAAAATGAAATTTAGGTAATGAGGAAGTCAAAAATTATTCAAAAAATGGTTTTATTAAAATCTGTTTGATCTCCAAAAGAGCCAATACCTCCAAAACTCAAAATGGCGACTCATGAATTTTTTCTACTCACAAAAACCCAGATTTTCTCTTAATTAGATACAACAATATTACCATAAATATAATTAATTGTCAATTTCATATTATTTCTAGGGGGTTCATGAATACACGATGCTTCAACTGCTTATGAACGATTAAACCAAGAATATCCAGTAAAACAACATCAATGTAATGTTTTCAGAGGTTTGGATTGAAGCTGATAATTACGAAAGTTTGGAAAATAATATTATCACCGTGGAGCACAAATGTGTACTATGTGAGGCTGAACTGGAGAGCAAGGAGGCTCTTCAGGAACATTTCAGGTAACAAGAATGATCGATAGTTAATTAAAATTCAGTAGTGAAGAGGTAAAACAGGATAAATCGACTTATCTTTGTGATCATTTTGAAGGAAATATCTCGGAAACTAAGTGAGATAAGACGATATTATCTATCTTTTTTAATAGATAATTCAGTAGTGAAGAGGTAAAACAGGATAAGTCAACTTATCTTTATGATCATTTTGAAGGAAATATCGTGGAAACTAAGCGAGATAAGGCGATATTACTCATCTTTTTTGATAGAAAATTTCAAGAGTTACAAAAGAAAGGGGGGGGGGAATCGCCTTATCTTGCTTATTTTCTAACGTATTTCTAGAAAATTGAATGAGAAAAAAATAGACTTATCTCGTTTTACCTCTTCACTACTGAATTTCAAGAGTTATAAAAGAAATTCAGGGCAAACTTGCCCCATCTCGCTTATTTTCTAAAATTTATCAAACAAGAAGAGCGAAGTTAGCTCTTTTGATAGAATGCAAAAAATCCTCCTTTGGGATAATGAAATTGAAACACATTTTCATTGAATCAAATTTAAATTTTTTCATTGGATTATATTGAAACAGATTTAGATGTCTCTAGATCTAAATTTTGGGACGGATCTAAGGAGATCTAGGGGGATATAGATAGATCTAGAGAGATCTACGTAGATCTAGATAGATCTCCGTTTTCTAATTTTTCAGATCTAATTAGACCTAATTAGATCCAAACCTATTTCTGAACCTATCTAACTAAATAAATAATTAGGGAATAGTGGGGCAAAATGGACCTAGAAGATGAGATGACACGAGATTTTTTTAAGAAGCAGCGGTTGCTTCAAGAAATCTGAAAAAATTAACAAACAATGTAGACATGTTGGAGGATTTTCTCGAATTTTTTCAGATTTTTTCGTCAAGTCCTTTACTCCGAAAAAAATTCCTTAATCATGTTACCATGGACCCTCCATTTTGCCCCACTCTCCCCTATAATAATATTATAATATTGCAAATCACCTTTCAGGAAACATGCAAATAAAGAGATTGATGGACGTGGTAAACTCCTGGCTAAGACAGTCAAAAGAAAACCAGATAAAAGAGATGCACTATGTGATATTTGTGGGACATCATTTGACACAATAACAGCAACGATTCGCCATCGCTTCAAAATGCATCCAAACTCTCCAACAAAGTACTACTGCAGCTACTGCGGGATGCAGTTTCCCCTCAAAACCCACAGGGATTCCCATACAACAAGCCATGATCCAAAGGAAAGTAAAAATACAGAGGAGCACAAAAAATGTGAGGAGTGCGATATAATATTCTACAATTTGAAAGCTCTAAACTATCACTACCGTTCAATCCACAAAAGATTGGTCCAGATCTTTCAACCGATAGCTACACCTCCACCGAGCAACAAGATCAAAGTTAATTCCATGAATGATGCATTAAGCGTGTATTATTGCCATATTTGTGGTGTTGAATACGTAGTGAAGTTCAATTTGCAACAGCATTTGGAGAGGGTTCATTCACAGGAAGAACGAGAATCAGTTCCGGTAGATTTGATCAAATGTACAACGTGTTCAGCGTATTTCTGCAGTAAAAAGGCTTACGATGTACATAATACCTATCATAAGCCCAATGATCTCTACGTTACGTCTGAGGAGCAGCGTCTTCAGACGATAACGAAAATCGATCAAGACTTTGATATTCGCAGGGTTAAGCCATCGGTCGAGAAGTATTTGCCAAAGCTTGATAGTGAACTGCGGCCCCAGAAAAGAAGGAGAATTAGCAAGGAAATTGATAAATTCTTGGAGGTGACAATCAAAGAAGAGAAGAAGTCTGATAATGAGGAGTTAAGGGATAACCAGGATGGCTCCAGTGACTCGGAAAGTGATATACCACTACAGCAGAGATTACCCGCTAGTTAACATAGTTATTAATTTAAAAAATTCATTTAAAAAAGGGAAATAATCGATTTTGAGTTGAAATTGGATAGATTTTCCTTTTTTATGTATTGTTGATGGGGATAAAAATCTGCAGGAGCGGGAATTTGATGATAAATTTGTGCAGTACTATCGTAAGACGAGGGGAGAGATTTAAAATTATAGTCAATCGATATCGAAAAATAATTTCATTAGCGAAGAGGTAAAATGAGATAAGTCTATTTTTTTCTCATTTAGTTTTTTCGAAATACGTTAGAAAATGAGCGAAATAGGGCAATTTTGCCCTGAACCTCTTTTTTTGTAATTCTTGAAATTCTCTGCCAAAAAAGATGAGTAATATTGCCTTATTTCACTTAGTTTTCGAGATATTTCCTTCAAAATGATCACAAAGATTAGTCGACTTATCCTGTTTTACCTCTTCACTACTGATTTGTACTCATAACTAATATAAACGTCTTTTATATTCGTTTTTGTTTCTTAAGTGATGTCTTTCGATTAATTTGTAAGAATTATGGTCATACTGAAAGCAATCAGTGTGGTCGGATTATTTTATATTTAATAAAAACAAGTGGATAGTTGAAGAAGAGTATATTTATTCATTTTTTCGCTGCTTATACTCCTGGAACGTCGCGAAAAGACAATCTTTTAGTATTGTTTGACAACACGTACGAAAGTGCTTTATAAAGAATAATGTTTTTATAAGGAATTAAAACTTTTTTTTATGAAGAATCGGAAATTTTTTATAAAGACTTTATAAAGTCTTTACAAAGTATTTTCATTTGTGAAGTGGGGCAAAATGGAAATGTTCGTTAGAATGATTTGGGATTTTCTTGAGAATAGGCAGCTTTATGAATTAATTTGAAAAAATTATACAACAATGAAGACATGCTGAAGTATCTTTTCAAATTTTTTCAGATTTTTTCAACGAGTCCTTAACTTCTAAAAAAAATTCCTGAATTATGTTGTTGCAGAGGTTGATTTTGCCCCATTCTTCCTTTCATTTAAATAGGGGAGAGTGGGGCAAAATGGACACTGTAATGAAACGGTTAGAGATGGATTTTTTCTGATGATTCTATTGAAAAGCTGAGGAAATTTCAGCCTGAAAACGAGTGTCAGATGTATTTTTTTCGATTTTTTTGAAAATTCGATATAATTTGGCATTTTTGAGGGGTAAAAGCCTTTTCTTTTTCGAAAATTTTCAGTTTTTTGCAAATATCTCTGGTTCTATTGGTTGTAGCAGTTCGGGGTTGGTCTCAAATGAAAGGTGAGCTCATTTCCCATCGATTTATAGACTTTTGAATTCAAAAATATCAATTTTTGGGATATTTATAGGCCAAAAACTGTTTCACAAAACTGTTCCACAAAAATGCCCATAAATACCTTAAAAATTGATATTTTTAAATTGAAAACCCTATGAATCGATGGCAAATGATCTCACCTTTCACCTCCCATCGGAATTTTTACGCTACGACAAATAGAACCGAAGATATTCTCAAAAAACTGAAAATTTTCAAAAAAAAGGAAGGGTTTTATGTTACGTCCTAGACTTGTTTTGGACGTTGTTGTTGCTGCTTTTAGACTCTACAGAGTCTTGGGATTTCCGAGTCCTCGATTTCCGCCTTCAATAACTGCATTTTGTAAGAATTCACTGGCGTCATGGTCCATTAAAGAGTTGAGTAGTCTTATGTACGGAGTTGCACTATAGGTTTGGGAGAAATGACTTTTGAAATGATTCACACGCGATGTTCGAAATTAAACTGAGCGAATTTTATTAGAATATTTCTGTTTTTATAATTTCTGCACAGGGTCTTAGTCAGCATTTTGGAATTGCTGACATGGTTCCTGTGCTTGGTGTGAAGAGTATTTTTTTATGAATTGGAAGAGTTACATAAAATAATTCCGTGAGAATGAAAATAAAAATTGTTAGTGACATTATATTATTAAATTTGTTAGTTATTTGGTTGAAATTGTTCAGTAAAGTCGTTGGTCAAGTCCCCTCTCATCAGTTCACTCGTTGCGGTGAACTAATACGTCACATTTACCCCTCTAAAATGCTCAAAAAAGTCAAAATCGCCAAAAATTCAAAAAAATTAATTCCAGCGCTTGTTTCCCGCCTAAAATTTCCTCAGCTTTCCAATGAAATCATCAAAAACAATCTACCGTCAACATTTCTATTAATTTCAAGAGTTTTCCATAATATTTGCCTGAAAATTTAGATGTGTCCATTTTACCCCTGATGCCCATTTTACCCCACCTTCCCCTATATATTCAAACGAAGCGGCTAATTTTGTAACCGTCAAGTGCTGCTAAAAAGAACGTTGACGTTTAAAAATTGAACTACACCACAAAACATGTTCTAACCTGTTTCAAATTTCCTGGAAGAGCTCAATTTTTTAACTCGTGTTATTGTTCAATGAATAATTTTATTACGCAGCACCCATCGATTAAAATTTTCCTCAAAATTAAAGATTTTCAGAAGGAAAATCCGGAAAAACTGACAAATTTTTCTGCAGATAAATCTCTTCACTGGTATATATAGACACTCGATCTTTCTTATAATTAATTAATAAAAAAATTTCTACATTTATCAATTGTTTCTCCTGAAATAATAATGTTTTCAGAATCTTTGTTCCTCCAATATGACTCATTTAATATCAATTTTTAATAATAACTCCATTTTTTTTCCTATTAGAGAAGGTAATTCACTCAAAATGAATCTACCTAATGATTCAGTGATAATACTAGACTCACCGATGGAAAAAAATGGAAAAAAATTGGGTAAAAGTCCACAGAAGAAGAAAAATCTTCGTAGATCACTACGAAAAGCTGGTATGGTGAGGCAGTTGTCATCTGTGGATGAAAAACCTAGGACTCCATTGAAAACTGTTTATCAAAGCGTTTTGGGACATCAATCGAATGGCATTCGGTATTTAAAATGTTGAAATTCTTCAAAAATAATAGAATTCACCTTTTTTTAGTAATTTCTTGAAAAATGAAGAGAAAGAAGAATAAAGGAAAAATTAGAGCAAAATGGAGTCGATGTTAAGAATAATTAGGCGTTTTTTATGAGAGTGAAGGGTCGTTCAAAAAAATTTGAAAAAATTCACCAACAATATTCATATATTGGAGCATTTTCTCAAATTTTTTCAGATTTTTTTATTAAGTCCTTCACTCCGAAAAAAAAAATCCTAGATCAAGTTACGAATTTTTTTTTGTTTTGTATTTTTTTGTTTTTAATTAGTTTGATGTATTTTCGGATTTATATTGTTATAATGCAAATTTATATTGCAAATATTTATATTGCAATATTTATATTGCAAACAACGAAAAAAGTACATTTTATATGCCATATATGCATAAAGAACTTATTTTCGCAATAATATAAAAATTGAATTTTTTTTTTAAATTAATGACGAAGGTTCATTTTGCCTTAATTTTCTTTATTCAGTTTCCAGACAAATTGATTTCATTTTGTCACCAATTTATATATTTTTTAATTTTCGGAATCCAAGCGAGATAGAGCGATTTCATTAGAATCCTTTTTTTGTAGCAAATTATAAAAATTTACATAAAAAAAGGTCTAAAACGCTCCATCTCGCTTAATTTCCGAAATATTCCTCAAAAAAGTGATAAAATGAAATGAATTTGTCTAAAAACTTCAAAATCGAATTGAAAAAAGTAAAGAAATCACAAAAAATTCATATGAATTCCATTATTTTCCACTAAATCTTCAAATTAATTTCCAAAAAAATAATATTTTACAAGTCTCCAACAAAGTCCGAACATAAAAAAGCGTCTCAGAAGTTCGATGACTCCAAAAGTGCCAAAAAAGCGTAGAAAACGTGAAAAATCTGGAGGCAATGAGACGATAATTATTCTCAGCGATGATGACGAGTGTAAAGAGCTGCCTGAGGTCATAAATACTGCAGAAGTCATTTGTGTACCAGATTCAATACTAGAAGCCCCAAAAGACTGTAATTCAAAGGTTCAGACGAGAAAAAAAAAGCTGGCAGTTAGAAGAACACTTCAAAAAGGCAATACGAAGAAGGAGAAAATAAAACCAAAGAATGAAATTAATAAGAAAAGTAATGATGGAGATTTGGAGATTGTTTGGTCATCAGGAGATGCATCAGAAAGTACTAGCACTAGTATTCCTGATAACGAGAGGAAAAAGGAAGAGGAAAATGAAGAAAAAGTCAAAAATGAGCCTTTTTTTGTGGATACAACTGGTGATGCTAGTTTGCTTCTTCTAGATTCATTGATTTTGGATGAGAGAGATGATGGGAAAGATAATAAAATCAATAATAAAATGAATAAGAGGAAGAATGAAGGGAAAACGAAGAAAGGGAAAGGGAAAGGGAAGAAAGCTAGTAGATGGGACCAGCAGAAACTGCGAGAGATTGTCGTGGATGGATGCAATGTTGCGATGCTGTAAGTTGGGATTTTATTGAGACCTACTGGCGAGGGGGTAATCACTTGTGAAATGTGGTGTACATTTAAAAGGGGAATCTCAAGAAAATTTTAGGATTTTTTTAAAGATTCCTGAAATTTTTGAATTTTTGAAATCTTATAAAATCTGGAAAAAAGTCTTGGAATCGCCCAAAAACTAGAGAAATCCAATGGAAATTTCATGAAATCTGTGAAGTCTTTGAAATGCTGTTTTCTTAGCCAATTGTTTTTAAATAATGGGTCAACTGTGTGGTTTTTCTGTAATTTCGTTATTTCCGTCCGATTTAGGGCGTTTTAAAGATAAGGGGTTGAATTTGCTGAGATACTACCTTAATTTCGAGGGGTCAATTACTTGTGAAATGTGGTGTACATTTAAATGGGAAATCTCAAGAAAATTTTAGGATTTTTTTAAAGATTCCTGAAATTTTTGAATTTTTGAAATCTTATAAAATTTGGAAATAAGTCTTGGAATCGCCCAAAAAGTAGAGGAATCCGATAGAAATTTCATGAAATCTGTGAAGTCTTTGAAATTTCATCTAAAATAAATAGTAACAATATCTGAAAAATTGATTTGACAACTTGAGAAAAGCCATAGAAGATTTTGAATTTTTTTGAATATTATTTTAATCAAATTTTTATTTTTTATGCATCTTTGTTTCTGCCATGAAATCTTGAAATTTCTTAGAATTTCCTGAAATCTCTTGAATTCTCATAGAAATTTGTGAAATCTTCAGAAATCTGTTCAATTTTCATAGATTTCGCGAAGTCTCATGGATTTTCATGGAGTCTGACTGAGAATTCGAGAATCTTTGAATTTTTGCAATTTGAAGTTTAGTGTACACAGATTTTAGGAGTAATTACCTCCTCACCTATTGCACAATGTTTTTGTGTTAACTAATATCATTTTTACTTCAATGAAATTAGCACATATTTCACAATTTTCAGAATTTTTTCGAAAAAAGAAAATATAAAAAAATATTAAAAATTTGCACTTATAGGGGAAAGTGGGGCAAAATGGACCTGTTTGTTAGAATGATTTGGGATTTTTTTAGAGAAGAGGCAACTCCGTGAAAAAATTTGAAAAAATTCTATAAAAATGAAGACATATTGGAGCATCTTCTCAAATTTTTTCAGATTTTTTCTTCGAGTCCTTAAGTTCGAAAAAAAATCCTGAATTATGTTGTTGCAGAGGTCCACTTTACCCCATTCTCCCCTAGTTTTTTTTATTAAATAGTTCGTCTGTTAAAAAAAAAACTGAAAATTGTCAGATGTCTGCTATTTTTGGTATCATTAATTTTTTTCAATAATTCTCATTATAAAAGACAAATTTTAGCAATTATAAATGATCATTAACATCAATTATTGTCAAATCGCCACGTTTCGCTGAAAAAGCTGACATTCTTCAGCAAATTATTGTAATTTGACAATAATTGATGTTTTTAATGATTTTCCAATTTCCTTATAAACAATTAGAGTGCTAACTCCAAAATTTAGAGTCTAAATTAATGGAAATAACTCCTATAATTAATTTATAAATGATTTCAGGCATACTCCAGGACAGGGATTTTCAGAAAAAGGGCTAAAACTCGTACTCGATTACTTTGTTGAAAGAGGTCACAGTGTTACAATATTTTTGCCACAACACAAACGTTCGAAGAGTCGAAAATTACTGGAACAGTGGTATCAACAACAAATTGTCGTCTTTACACCCAGTAGAAAAGCTGGGCAGAAGACTATAACGCCTTATGACGACAGGTAAAAGGATTAATTATGGCAAAATGAACTTTTGGAGCAAAATTATCTAGGATTTTTTTTTTCGGAGTGAAGGACTTCGTGAAAAAATCTGAAAAAAATTGAGAAGATGCTCCAATATGCTGAGATTATTGGTGAATTTTTTCAAATTTTTTTTCGCAGACGCCTTTATTTAAAAAAAAAATTTCGGATCACTTTGCCCAACAAGTTCATTTTGCCTCTATTTATTGTACTAAATTCTTCGAAATTCGCGAACGATTGTTGATATTTTTTTTTTTATTTTCTTCCCTCATCGAAATGTTGCTCCATCTCAAATTAATCCTTGAATTTATAGATTTATCCTCGATTATGCAACGAAATGTCAGGGAATCGTGATCTCATCGGATCAGTACAGGGATTTGTGGGCAGAGAAACCAGAGTGGAGAGAAACCATTGAAAAAAGGCTTTTACCACCAACTTTTGTTGGTGATTACGTTATGTTTCCTGAGGATCCATTGGGAAGACGTGGACCTAAGCTAGATGAATTTCTCAGATTGTCTTGAACTTGAAAAGGCAAGAAAATATTTAAGATTTTCATGTACATAAAGTTTTTTTTCTGTTTATGATAAATATTTACCATTTCTTTTTTCTTGTATTTTATATGTATATTTTTTTTCCATAAAAAGGTAAAAATATAAGGCATATTTCTTTCCAAAGAAAACGTAGTTCATTTTGTCCTGCTGTCTTTTTTTATATTGTTGCATATTTAATCCTCGTTTATGAATAATTGGTTTTTTATTAATTTTATGATGAATATTCAATTCACGAGATGACAGGAATCCAAAACATTCACAGTGGAAAGGGTTTTCTGTTTGTTATCAACGTGATGGCCCCAGTTTCTGACGGTGTCCCAGTAATTGACGATTTTTGCAAATTTATTAGTTATATTTAGGGATGATTGGGAGGTACTATTGGAAAAGAGTCAAATTTTTGTATAAAAATCGTTAATAACAAATTTATAAATGATGAAATTCTCAAATCTGATCCAGTGAATCTGTAGAAATGTAATGAAGAATAAAATAAGCTCTAGAAACAAAAAATTAATTGAAAATTGAAAAATTTTCATTATTTTTTACATTTCTTCAAATTTTTCAAGATTTAAAGGAATTTAAAAAATGATGAAAATTTTTCAATTTTCAATTAATTTTTTGTTTTTAAGGCTTATTTTATTCCTTATGACATTTTTCACAGATTCACTGAATCAGATTTGAGAATTTCATCTTTTATAAATTGTTATTAACAATTTTATACAAAAATTCAACGTTTTTCCGATTGTACCTTCCAATCATCTTTAAATGTAGACAAAAAAAAATTTGTATAAAAATAATTAAATTAGATTCAATGAACAAATAGTTGTTCTTTCATTCAAGTTATCAGATACTAGCTGTAAAGGGTCAGAAACTGGGACCACCACTATATAGTTAAATAGATTGAAACATTATTTGTTTTTCTTTTTTTTCTTCATCATAAAAATTAAATATAATTAAAAATGATTTTTATTTGATAGAGACATAAAAATTTCCAATTTAAGACACAATTCAGGCACAATAGTTTCGTAGACTGCCTTTCAACTATTTTCTAATATTTTAACATAATTAAATTATCGCAGAGCCGATTTTTTTTACAAATTTTCGGAAATATTCGTGTTTCCTTTATTTAAAAAAATTAATAGCACTTTCGAATATTTCTCTTTTCTATTAACTTTCGCCGTTTTAATTATAATAATTTCCATACGGAAAATATATTTAAAAATATACAAAAATTCCATTATTTCTTATCCAAAAGTGGAAAAGAAAATCAATTAATTAAAAAATATATATAGAAAGCTGCAATAAAATTATTTACATTCACTGAATCCTTTCTTAATAATTACCCTCAAAGACACTTCAAGAATTCAAATCGTCAAAATTAACATTTTTCATCTTCTCTCATTAATAAAAGTACAATTTTAGTACATAAATTAAAAAAAAAAACAAGGTATCAAAACAATCGTCAAACAATTCTCATAAAAAATGACAAAATCATAAGAAAAAAACTAACAAAAAAAAATAATGAAAATTATATTATCTAAAAAAAAAATTATCATTTTTTAATGAGTGACCGCATCTTGCTAACACATTTATTCACAAAATTACGTTTATATTTATGATAAATTTCGTCGTCAATTAAATCAACACTATTATTAAATAAAGAGAGTGTTCCACTGTTTCTATCAATTCCATCTCCACAACTCCTAGATCTCAATGAATTTTCATATTTATTTTCACAATTATTATCAGTATTAACCAACTTTTCTACACAATTTTCGTCAGTTCTTTTATTTTTATCACAGTACTTGTTTTCATCTCTATCAAATGATTCTCCAAGCTCCTCCCTCGCTTTTTTAGCTGCCCTGATTCGAAATTGTCGTGATTTGAGTCGCGGAACTGGTATAGGACCCAATTTCGCCTTTTTTTCATGATTTTTACACTCCTTGATGTCCCTGAGATTGTTCCCTCTCCTACAATCATCATTACCCTTCAAAATCCCACTTTTCCCAGTACTTGAAGAGACATCAGGACATGATCTTCCACAATTATCCCATAAATCATCATTTTTCATCTCAGAAAAATCCGCAGCATCATTTGCTCCACTCGATTCATTTCCTCCCATCGAAACTCCACATTTCCGATCATCACGAACATCATTATCATTACTATTATCATTATTATTAATACTAATATTGTTATTACGTAATAAAAATTCATCTAGGCTTTGCGACCTCGTCCTGAATTGATGAGCAGATCTCACAAAGTGAATTCCCTTCACTTTCCCCTCTTTTGCAGTTTTTGCAGGTTTTCTAGGACTTTTTAATGTCTCCAAAGACTTCGATATACTCGAATTATTCCGAAGACCTTTGATTGAACATCGAAGCAATAAATCTTTGCTTCTAGTCATCTGCATAGATTTCAATCGCGGAGATATACGAGCTGTACTCAGCATCCATGGACCATTTTGAGGATTTTTCTTAAGCCTATTAGGAATTGCTAAAGAAGGGCCAATGGGGGCAACTAGTCAATCTCTGCCACCTGTTGAGTCTTTATCACTGCCACGACTCTCATTACTGTGCATTCGCTGATAATTAGGTGGTTGTCGCATATTTGTACTGCCAGGTGTACTTGGAGTTGTTACTTCCTTTGATCCTAAGGCTCTGCTTATGTTTGCGGATGACGAGATGCCAGCAGGAAGTTCGCCTCTCATGAATCTTTCGAGTTTGTCGACACAGGCGTCTTGGTAATCGTGGATCCAACGAACTCCGTTGAAATGACAAACTGCTCGCATGTCTTCGGGAAGTTCTTCGGCTTCTGGCCACTGGAAATTATCGATTATGGGAATGATGTTGCATTGGGATTGCAAAGCTGCGACTATTTCTCGGTGGACCCAATCCTTGCAGTCGACATCCTGAGCACATCTGTCCAAGGCTTTTGGTGTCAAGACTAAAAGAAAATGCTTTGCCTGTCTTATACTCTGCAGCAAATTATTGTCGAATTTTCCGGCTTCCAGTCGCTCGACGTCTATAAAAACGGAGAATCCTCGCAATTGCAGGTGCACTTTTAGCAAACTAGCTAATTGCGAACCATTACTTCTTCTGTAACTGACGAAAACGTCGAGACTCTTGTCCGGACTCTGATCCTCACACGAATTAAGCTGATTTTGATGAGAATTTTTGATAGCGTCCATAATTCGCAGCCTATGAATACTGTTAGCTATACCACATTCTGTTAAAAGCTGATCCTCGCTTATATTTCTGATGCTTTCCTTATCAACGCCTGCGTTTAGCATCGCATAAGTGTAAATCGAGAATTCGTTTCCGATGCACTGTAAAAAAGAGTTCAAATTTCCGTTGTCTCGACTACTGTAATCAGCCATTTTCTTTAAATTTTGAAGTTCTCGAGTGAAGCGTCTTCTCCTGATTCCATTTGTTAAGCCTATATCTTCTTTTAGGTTTTCTTCGGTTAATTGCAATAAAAGATCTCCGTCAACTCGACTTTCCACGAAATTATCCGCGTATTCCGTGAAGCCGATTTGTTTTACCCATTCCCTGACATCCTCGGTGCTCCATAAAGGCACCTGTTGACTCAGTTTGTGAGGAATTTCTTCGCCAATCAGCCTTAACGCTTGTGCAGCGTACTTCGAAGCTACAGCATTAGGACAAGACGCCACTTTTTTCAAAGGTTCAATAGCACCGATCTCCTTGAAAATCTCTTCGTTTCCCTGTTGCTGCTTGATGCCAGCTTCCATGCAGAAGTGAAATGCAGCTAAATTCCGGGCTTCCTCTCTTTTCGACGATAATACTGGCACCAATCGCTCCAGCCAATTCTTAGATTGACCATGTGCATGAGCTAAATTGGATTTCGCGAATTCGTAGGGATTGTGCGAGGTTACGAAAGGTTCAACGAGATTGAGGGTTCCACTTTTTAAAACAGCCGCTTCGATCTCCTTGTTGGCGACGAGAACGGCGATAGCAAGACAGGCGTAATACTTGATGTTATCATCGTTATGAAAGGCGAGAGGAAAGAGCCAAACCGGTACTTTGCGTTTTATCATGGCCTCTTGGTTCTCTGCACCTCCGTAAAGCGACAAATTGGCAAGAGCTCCGGCACAGTGTCGGAGAGTCTCGACGTCGTTTTTTCGGCATTCAAAAAGAACGGCGTCTAAACCACCTAGGCGGATGACGTCACTGCAAGTACCTTCAGAATGCTTAAAAAGGTGTTCTAGGATGCCTGTTCCGACTCGGGAATGATCCACGGAATTTGCGTTTTTTGTGCAAACACAGGCGACATTAACGACTTTTTCTAAACCATTTTCGACGACGTGGGCACGATTTTCGGTTGTTAAACACTGTTCGAGGAGTCGGGCGGACGAGAATTGGAGCTCTTGATCGCTTGCCATGCAGTTTGACATGAGGAGATCTAGGAGACCTCGGGTTCTTAAAGTGTTGCAGAGAGTGTAGCCGAGATCGTGGCCATGGGTCGGTACTGCCCATGCTTTTCTGATGATTTCATTGACGCGGTTCAGGAGAAGAGGTGCTTTTGATAATTTTGAGGACTCGAGAGTCTTCAATCGGTCGACGAAATTATCGAGATGATTAGCGTATTTTGTGCGGGCTGCGTCAACGTCTGATTGCTTGGAGGAAGAGCAGAGGTGGTCCAGGTCGTCCAAAGGCATTGATAATAATTCGTCTTCTGCTGGCCTGATTCCATTTACTAACTGATTTACTGCACTTGATGCTGTTATCATTGATGATTTTGACGTCATGCCTTTTGCTATTTTTATACTGGATTTTGAGGAGGATGCTATGTGCTTCTCGTGATTGTAAATACCTGAGGATGTCACTGTTTGACGCTGCTGTTGGGCTGCCATTGCTCTCTGGAAAATAAATATATGTTTTATAAAAAACAAAAAATAAAAATATGCTTTTCTTTATCATTTTGTCATGATTTTTCGAAAATCTAGCTGTGGCAGCCTTTTTTTGGCTACTTATCTTTGCTTTAGGAACAAAGGGGCGTAAGTCCTTTGCATAAACATAGCACTTACGCCTCTTTGTTCCTAAGGCGAGGATATAATCTTAAAATTATTTTTAATTAACACAATTTGAGATTTTCTTGAAATGCCGAAATCTTGAAGTTTCGAGATTTTTTAGAATTTTATGGTTTTTTATCCGAATTTTCTCAAGATTTTTGTCATTATCATACTGTTATTAAGAGACAAAATAAATTTTAAGTGTATTTTTTCTTCTGTGAAGAGTATTTTTCATTATATATTCATTAGTTATTGATTTATCATTCAATTAACATTAGTTTGAACATTCTCGGGGTCAAGATAATCTATCAAAGTGTCTTTTTTACACTTTATATAACAGGAGATAAGACTCGACACAATAGTACGACGTATTTTTTTTTTCAATTTCCCGGGGAATTTATGAATTTTCATTTCTATTAATACCTTTTTCGTGTTTATTATTTCATTTTCTAAAAATTGATTTTTTATTTTATTTATCGTTTGTAAATAGATTCGAGACTGTTTCACGACTGATCAATCTCATTGTTTTACATTTTCACTATAAAAAAAGCCGAAAAGGCTATATATATAGAAATTTTTCAAATTTCAGATAATTTAGCCTTTTTTCTAATCATTGCTTTCATTTATTAAAATTTGAGAAGAAAAATAAAAAATACGAAAAATGCATTACATTCAAAATTCTGTATGTATTTTTGATTTTTCTTTTTCGAATAAAAATGAAAGCAATGACTCGAAAAAAGGCAAAATATCTAAAATAACTTAATGATAAATAATCGAAGATTAAAAAAAAATAAAATAAAATAAATACTCGAAGAAAAATAAACTTTAATAGTTATATTGTCGCCTTAGAAACAAAGGGGCGTAAGTACTATGTTTATACACAGGACTTAAGCCCCTTTGACTCTAAATTGACGATATGGAAAATAAATAATAATAAAAATTACGCGAATTAACAATTTTTTAGTATTTTGTTTAAAAAAAAAAACATTCTCATTTTCCATGATACTAAAAATTAATTATAATTAAGTTTAACATGGAAATGAACCTGATTATTGATAAATATTACCTTTTCCGTGCTAAAAGAGTCACTCTGCAGCTTCATAGTGGATGCAGCTACATTATTGCTCTCTTGATGAGATAAATCCCCTGTTTTCAAGCTTCTTTGTTCCTGAAAAATCCCAGAATAGTTAGAATTCTCATTAAAATTGTAAGAAAAATGGGGGGAAAATGTTATTTATTGCTACAATGTTTTTTCTCCTTTTTTTGATCAATTAATTAAATGAAATATTTGAAAATAATTCGATTATCTTCAATTTTCTATTTGATTCTTGACAATTTACCAAATCTTTCCGGGATACTATATTACCATGATGAAAATGCTTGTGAATCGGCCAGAATTCACTCATTTTCACTGATTCACATCTGTTATTCGAGCCCCAGAGTTCGATTACTGAGAAAAAAAATAAAAAAAAAAGTGTATCTATCCTATTGTGGATGAGAGCTTGTGCCAAACGAAAATGTGTTTAAGTGACGAGTGCTGAAGGTAACTGGCTCCCACTCTGGTCGTACAGATAAATTTATCGTCTACATACTATGCACGTCATCACGATCACCGGAAAAAAAGTTGTCTCTTTCTTTTTTTTTAAGAGGTGTTAATCAAACAGTCAATCTACTGGAGTAATGCCTGAAATTTAATCGATAGAAGCTTCAAGATTATCGGAATTTTTGATTCAATTGTTCCATTATACTCTTGAGGATTTATGATAAGGAAATTATCACAAATCTGAGGATTTTTAGGATTTTTTCAAACAAATCATTTTTTTTTTAGTAAAACAAATAAATTATGTAGAAAAAAATATTTTAAAAAATTGCACTTGTAATTTTTTGAATTTTCAAACAAATTATTTTTTTTTAGTAAAATAAATAGATTTTTTTAAAAAATATATATTTTAAAATTTGCACTTTACATTAAAATTGCAAATTATTTTTTTTTTCAGTAAAATAAATAAATTATTGTTAAAAAAAAGATTTTAAAAAAATTGCACTTGTAATTTTTTTAATTTTTTGCATATGTATATTTTTTATTTTTTTTCAAAAGTAATTTATTTGCTCAAAATAATGAAACTTGTATGTCTGCTATTTTCAATCATGATTATCATGATTATTGATGTTACCAGAATGACTTAAATTGTTTCGCGGAATGTTTATTCTAGTTTGGATGTGAGCCCAACGTAATATTTTCTGTAGCATTAAAAGCCTTTTCGCAACGATCACCACAATCAATGAAACATGTAAATTTCAGAGAATCACACAAATTATGTACCAATTTACTAGTTAGCGATGAATCACTGGTATTCAGAGACTTTGGTGGTATTTTGGAGCTTGAAGTAAGATCTTGGAGGGATGGTCGAGGTATTCTAGTGAGCCTGGAGCCCATGATGATCAAAAAAATGATTCCATCGAGTTGGAAAAGGGATGACACTAAGGGATAACACTAGAGGAATTACACAAAGATGTTTTCACGGGTGGTTTTACTACTTTACGGTCTCTAGAATGAAAGTGGGGTGTTTCCTTATCGATCAGAGCCACAGGAGTTGCCCATCGCAACCCAGACATTGCTCACATCATTGATTTTCCAATTAAATTCGTTTTTTTCTACCCGAAAGATAAAATCATCTTTTCCCATTAAGAAAGAACTTCCGGAATTTAGGAAAAAAAGGAGAAGCAGAAATTGAAGTTCTTCACAATTTTTCGATGAATTTCAACTTACTCGTGCTGCAGCAATTCTTTTTTCCGCGGAAACTCCATCAACTTCGACCCGTGCTAGCGCAGCCGTAGCAGCAGATTCCTCTTTGTACGAAACGTCACCAGCTTGAAGTGCACGTATTTCTGCACTGTTCGCTGTTGCCTTTTCCGCACTGAATCCATCAGTTACTACCTAAACATAAGAGTAATTTCCTTTTTAACCTTTAGAAAACCGGGATTTAAAGGGGCACATCTCAGGATCTCTCAGAAAAGTGATAAAAAAAGGTATCTAATATCTAGTATCTGGTATTTTGTCGCAGACCTTAGAAAAAAAGAGGTGTAAGTACTGTGTTTAAGCATAGTACTTACTATTTTCTTGGAATTTATGACCTTATCATAATTTTATTGTTGAAAGTGAGACCTTTCAAGCCTCAAATAAGACCTAAAGACCACTTCCAACAAATAAAAGCATAGCACTTACTATTTTCTTTGATATAAGACCTTATTACAATTTTATTGTTGAAAGTGAGACCTTTCAGGCCTCAAATAAGACCTAAAAGGCCACTTCCAACAGAAAAAAAGCATAGCACTTACTATTTCCTTGGATATAAGACCTTATAATAATTTTATTGTTGAAAGTGAGACCTTTTAGGTCTCAGAAAAGACCTAAAAGGCAATTTCCAACAAAAAAAAAGCATAGCACTTACTATTTCCTTGGATATAAGACCTTATCATGATTTTATTGTTGAAAGTGAGACCTTTTAGGTATCAGAAAAGACCTAAAAAGCCACTTTCAACAGAAAAAAAGAATAGCACTTATTATTTTATTCGATATACGACCTTATTATAATTTTATTGTTGAAAGTGAGACCTTTCAGGCCTCAGATAAGACCTAAAGGCCTCAGATAAGACCTAAAAGGCCACTTCCACCAGAAAAAAAGCATAACACTTACTATTTTCTTCGATATACGCCATTATTATAATATTATTGTTGAAAGTGAGACCTTTCAGGTCTCAGAAAAGACCTAAAAGGCCACTCCCAACGAAAAAAGCATAGCACTTACGCCCCTTTATGTCTAAGACAACAATGTATTCATCATAGGCAACGTTCCGATAACGTGTATAATGATAACACCAGTATAATGGTTTTGCGGCCATCTAAAAGTTAAACTCATAGTGATGGTGATTCTGATTTTATCAAATAATTAGCCCTTTGCTCCGCAAAAAAGTACGAATCTTCGCATAACAGCACAAATTGGGGCAATCGTGCGAAGCAAAGGGTTATAAGATTATTTTGTGCTTATCTGTTGTTATTATGAAACTATAGAAACATTTTGGCACAGTTCAAATGGTCTTCAAGAAGTGGCCTTGACCCAGAGCAAAAGCAGACAGAATCACTCCACACCTGACCGAATTCTTAACTTGTAATGTCTTCACACCCTTTTTCAAAGTGTTACCTTCGTCTTGGATGCACTTGTCATCTTTTTTTGTTCGAATTTCATGGTTTCCTGTCCTCCAGAAAGACCTCCAATCGAAGATATTTGGGGGATATTTCTGCCTGAATTTATACAGTGAAGGTTGTTTAAAGGTTTTAGAGCTCCAAGTTGTGATGGAGAACCGGTGATTGGGAGGACTCCGGATCCAGAAACTGGGGGAGGGGTCTCGGGATCTGGAAATGTTACTAGAGGCTCGGTTATATCGTCTTCCTCTGGAACATCCTCCTCCCTAAAAAAAAAATTGAGTATATAGACAATTTATCTTTTAAAATGACTCCTAAAATATGCAAAAATTCAAAGATTCTCGAATTCTCAGTCAGACTTCATGAAAATTCATGAGATTTCGCGAAATCTATGAAAATCGAACGGTTTTCTGGAGATTTCATAGATTTCTATGAGAATTCAAGAGATTTCAGGAAATACTAAGAGATTTCAAGATTTCATGGCAGAAACAAAAATGCATAAAAAATAAAAATTTGATTAAAATAATTTTCAACAAAATTCAAAATCTTCTATAACTTTTCTCAAGTTGTCAAATCGATTTTTCAGATATTGTCACTATTTATTTTAGATGAAATTTCAAAGACTTCACAGATTTCATGAAAATTCCATCGGATTTCTCTAGTTTTTGGGCGATTCCAAGACTTTTTTCCAGATTTTATGAGATTTCAAAAATTCAAAAATTTCAGGAATCTTTAAAAAAATCCTGAAATTTTCTTGAGATTTCCCATTTTAATGTACACCACATTTCACAAGTAATTGACCTCTCGAAATTAAGGTAGTATCTTAGCAATTTCAACCCCTTATCTTTAAAACGCCCTAAATCGGACGGAAATAACGAAATTACAGAAAAACCACACAGTTGACCCATTATTTAAAAACAATTGGCTAGGAAAACAGCATTTCAAAGACTTCACAGATTTCATGAAATTTCCATCGGATTTCTCTAGTTTTTGGGCGATTCCAAGACTTTTTTCCAGATTTTATAAGATTTCAAAAATTCAAAAATTTCAGGAATCTTTAAAAAAATCCTGAAATTTTCTTGAAATTTCCCATTTTAATGTACACCACATTTCACAAGTAATTACTCCCTCCCCTATCTTCTACAAATAATACAAAAAAAAAATCCAAAGATATTCGTACATATTCTAATTGTTATTTCCACTTAAGTTACAGCAGATTCAAACTTTTTACTGTGTTATTATTTTAAAAAATTGATTTTATTTTATTTATAACTTGTAAACAGGTTCCATGTTTCATACTTGCATTGTAAAAAGCCGAAAAGGCTAAATATATCGAAAAATAATTAATAATAATACAAAAAAAATCTTTCCTTATCTCAACTCCCAAAATTTACCTGTCCACAAGATTTTCCATACTATTCCGCAACCTCGTAAAATTAGTTGATATATTTTTCATCTCCGAAATTCCTCTTTTTAATTCAGTCAAGTCACTTTTCATTGAGCTTGCTTTCATTTCACTCGACGAGGAAGATGTTAAAATCCTTTGCGAGGATTTAGCAACTCTGCTGCTTGTTGTCGTGCTGCTTGAGCTACTACTGCTACTGCTCTGGCTCTGATTAGTCAGCATCTGCAATGAAAATACATGGATTCAATATTATATCTTTAAAAAATCTAGAATTTCATCAACTATTACACAGTCAGAGATTTTTTTCTCCTTTTTTCTCCTTTTTTTTTATCTTCACTGGGTTATTTTCATTTCGTTGAGGAACTCTGTGAGTCATGTGAGATCTTGGTGACGTGGCAAAAGTGGATGAAGTTAGAATTTAGTGGTATTTGGCAAGTGTTAAAAGTGTGTTGATGATGAGCCAGAATACTTCTTCAAGGTAGAGGCCATGTAGTATGATTAAATCAAAATTTAAAAGAAAAAAAAAATGAATAATTATCACACGAAGATTCTATTGGGTTATTTGGAATTAATGATTTACTTGTAAATTAAGTAGGAATTTCTTCGTGATCCAAGATCATGTATTTTCTCCTCAATCTATCTACCTGTGAAGAATTTGTCACCTGTGGCAAATGATGTGATCTTCCAGGTACCAAATTATTTTTCTTCTGGAAATTTTCCATTGCTGCTTGCATATCAACGTTCTCTGTGTCACTTGGAAATTCAGACATCTGGAAAATATTAATAAATTTATATTAAATTAATAAATATTAATAAATAAAAATAATAATAACAATTATTAATTAATAAAAATTTTGAAAAATCATCTATTTTCATAATCAAAAAAAATTAACATTTAATATAAAATGGCATTTAACTTAAAATTCAAATTAGCAAAAAAAAGGGGAAAAACGAGCCAAAAAGGATGGGGATTTTTTTTGATAGTGAAGGAGTGTTCCAAAAAATTTGAAAAAATTCACCAACAATGTTCACACATTGGAGCATGTTCTCAAATTTTTTCAGATTTTTTCATCGAGTTCTTCACACTGAAAAAAAAAATCCTAGATCATATTACCACTCCGGTCCATTTTGCCCCATATAATTTGAAAATATAGATTAATTAAATGCATTCCTTATAATTTAAAGAACTTTTGTGATAAAATTCTTTTTAAAAGAATTGTGTACCTATATATATCAGCTCAGAAACTTCGTTCGAATTCGTTATTTTTCAAATGTCATTAATAATAGAAATTTTTGTTAAAAATAAGATAAAATAAAAAAAATGAACTGTCACTGGATTTATAATGTGAGGGGCCTTGACACAGTTTAGCATTAGTGCCCACAAGTCCTTTCCTGTGGTCCCCATAAAAAATTGTTTGATAATTCTTTCAAACTTTGCAAAAAAACACAAAAATACTCCAAAGCTCCAATGTTTCTAGTGTTTTTATTCTTTCAAACTGAGAGGTTAGAATTATCAGCATGAAAACGTGTGGAATACGATCTTAATGCTTGTTAATCATGCGATAAAATGACTTTGATAGCCAAGAAGGTACTGACAACACTGGCGCGTGTGTTTCAATGCCTTTTCCTTTTTTTTTTTTCTTCTTTCTTTGATGTTTGCCTTATTATTATGGTTCATTTAATCAAGCTACGATGCGCGCGCCTCCTTCCACGTGGCGGTAAACTATGTAAGTTTCATATATATATATTTTATATATATTAGGTAATTTTAGGTGTATCCTCTGGTTTTTAGAGAATTTAATAACACCTACAAGGTCGTTCGTTGGCCCCTTTAGCGAGATAAAATTATATAAATTCTTATCTACACTCCACCATTTCCTGTTCTAATCTCCGAATTTTTCTGGGTTTTTTTGGTTTTTTTTTAGCGCAAAAGAAAGAGCGGCACTTTGAAGTCAGTCTAAGTAAGAGTTATGGAGGATCAAAATTATTTAGGAAGAGGAAATATTTATTTTAAATGAATAAAAAAATTATATTTTATGTAGGGGTGTGCGAATATTCGAAATTTCGAATAATTTACCTTGAATTGAATTTGGATAATTCGATTCAAATTCGATTCGAAATATTCGACATATTCAAATAATTCAAAGTATTCGAATTATTCAAATAATTCAAATAATTCAAAGTATTCGAATAATTCAAGTAATTTAAAGCATTCGAATAATTTGAATTATTTGAATAATTCGAATACTTTTAATTATTTGAATAATTCGAATACTTTGAATTATTCAAATTATTTGAATTATTCGAATTATTTGAAGTATTCGAACCACCCGAATATTCAGTTCGATGTTCGAATCGAATATCACTATTCGATTCAATTCGATTCATTAAGTATTCGCACACCTCTAATTTTGAGCCTTTAAAGATTCCTTAGGCCTTAAAGGCCTAGTGATTTCGATCGAAACCACTTTTGCATTCAAATATTCATAATTTGGTCAAAAATGAGTATATTTTTGATTTCTAAACGCCAACGACACTACAAATTTACACTACTTTGTAAAAATAATTATAGTGCAATGAATTAATAACAATTTTGTAATTATAACAATATAAACAAATGGATAATAGTATTGTTTTCCAATTGATATAGCTTTTTCTGCTGATACTTTAGCAATATGCTTCCGAATGGAAGTGATGCAACTTGTTTCAAACCATCATCAAAATATCAAATTTTAAAAATTCATTAAAACGCCAATAACTCGAGAACTAATCATGCAAATAAGCTCAAAATTTACAGACATTTAACTGATAAAACTCTCGAGATAATATATGAGTATAAATAACATCAGTTGAATAGTTTCCAGAAATTCCATTAAAAACTGATTTTCGAAAAATAGACATATCTCAAAAAGTTTCGATCGAATTCTCTTCAAATAAAGCTTAAAAAATAGAGTTCGTCGAGAGGAAGTTTTCCACAAAATATGAAATTTTTCTATAAAACCGTTTTGCTGTAGTTGAGACTTTTATGCACACACAGACATACACACACACACAGACATGCGCTAAAAATATCATTTTCTCTCTATTTGGATCATTTTAAGTATCTTCTATTAAAAAAATTACAATCGAAAATTCTGATGATTTCATAGCTTCCATGCGGAAGCAAAAGTATTGATTTTTTATATGCACGTGGGAAATACGAGGCTTAGGGGAAAATATCAAGAGACCTTTTTTGTGGAGAATTTAATTTCCTACAAAAAAGGTTTCTTGACTTTTTTTCCTGCACTTGATTGTTTAGGAGATATCTAAAGATTTCTAAAAATGGGTTCAATTTATGGAAAATAAGAATTTTTTTTTACTAATTTGAGAATATCTCGGAAAACATTAGATTTAGGAGAATTTTTGAAGAGATCTTTTTTGTACACACAGACATACACACACACACAGACATGCGCTAAAAATATCATTTTCTCTCTATTTAGATCATTTTAAGTATCTTCTATTAAAAAAATTACAATCGAAAATTCTGATGATTACATAGCTTCCATTCGGAAGCAAAAAATGGCAAATTATCGAATTATGTGGGACTAGGCTCATAAAAAGGAGCACTCAGGGGTTTTTGGGGTCGCTGATTACGAATCCGATGTCAGATTTTCAAAATTTTCAAACTCCTAAATACAAAACTTGATGGAAATTTCGTTACTTTAGAAAAGTAGGGCTTCAAAGGGTTAAAGTTATCAAAAAAACGAATATAGGGAGAAGTGGGGCAAAACGAACCTGTTTGTTAAAATGATTTGAGATTTTTTGGAGAATAGGCAGCTTTATGAAAAAATCTGAAAAAATTATACAACAATGAAGACATATTGGAGCATCTTCGCAAATATTTTCAGATTTTTCAATCGAGTCCTTAACTTCGAAAAAAAATCCTGAATGAAGTTGTTTAAGAGGTCCATTTTGCCCCATTCTCCCTTATATATATAGAAATACAAGTGAGGTCTTCTCTCTCGTCATTGGCTGAAGGAAAACTGATTCCAACTTCAATCTTTCGCTCAAAAGCAAAAACTCATTTTCTTCCTTCCAACAGTCATCGAGGAAAATCAAAGGTCTTCGGAGAAGACTTTTGAAATTAGATTAGCATTTTTTTTTGTTGAAATCGAAAAATTCTTCCGTTAAAATGTCTTCCTTTTGTACGTGAAAATAAAAAAACACGTTGGCCTTAGAAAAGACACACGGTGGAATGCCGTTCGGTTAGTATGCAATAAAAGAGAACGACAAGATGAATCGGTCAGGCACATGGGATTTTTTTTTTTCAAAAAGAGCGGTAGAAAATGAATGAAGAAGACATGGAGAAGTGAATATTAATCATTTGTTATGGATTTTCATGGTAATATTGGAAGGAATAGATATATGACACAATTTTTAGTTCTTCCTTTTTTTTTATCAAATAAATTATTTTAAAAAAATAAAAAATATGCAAAAGTAGAAAAATTAAAAAAACTATAAGTGCGAATCTTTCAAATATTTTTTTAAAAATAATTTATTCGTTCAAAAAAATTTGAAAAATTGTCAAATGTGTGCTAATTTCATTTTCATGGTTTTCCCCTGTTTTTAATAGAAAAGAAGAAAATTAAAATATATTGAAAATAGCAGATATTTGTTAATTTTTAGATTTTTTTCATTTTTTAGAAAATAATTTATTTTGAAAAATGACAAAAATGCATATATAGAACTTTAAGCGCGAAATTCAAAGAACTATGAGCGCGAATTTTTCAAAATATTTTTTTATAATGATTTATTTCTTTAAAAAAAATCTCAAAAATTGTCAGATGTTTGCTAATTTAATTATCATGAAATTATTATTATTGTTAATTATTATATATCCATCATTTTAATAATATTATTATTAGTAAGGAATAGATATTACATAACTTACAGGTTTTAAAAATTCAGATCGAAGTCTATAAACTTCGCGTCTTTTGGCATTCGTCTCCATATCATCCACGCGATATCCAAAAAATCCAGAAAAAGTCACAGAAAAACAGTTTCATAACTCTTTAAAAATCATCACTAATCTACTTTTATTATGCATTCACATTAATCAACAAATAAGACATCTAGACCTTATTTTCTTCTCCTGAAAAGGCAAACGTCTGAACTACACGAGTTCCTACTCACAACTGACGTATTGAATCAGCTGTAATCGTGAGAATAAACTCGTCTGTAAGCGATGAGTCACTTGATTTTATAAAAAAAAAAGAAAAAAAAGAAGTGAAAAAAATAAGAAAGTAGGTAGGAGAATGAGGAAAATAGAATTATAAAATGGTTATTATTTTTCGTCTCCAGTTGCATCAAATTATGTGAATAGAGTGCTTTTTTTTTCTAATTTCTCTTTTTATTTTCAGCAGAAATCAAGTGATGGAATTTGAGGAAAAAATGCGGAGAGAAATTACCGGAGTTCCGACAACGGTTGAATGACTCATCTCGTTACTTCTGGAAGCCCGGGAGACATCGCTTAAATGCCCCTTCTTTAAACTTTAGTATTATATTCAATTTTTCGTTTTTTTTTTTAACACGATAAATTCATATTTTGAATAAAAGTAATTGAAAAGAAGGAATAATTGAAATAAATTCAATATTATAATGGGAGAATTTATTTTGCCTTTTTTAAAATTAATATGTTTTTCTTGCCACTTCTTTAACTTTAGCATTATATTCAATTTTTCCTTTTTCTTTATACGATAAATTCATATTTTAGATGAAAGTAATTGAAAAGAAGGAATAATTGTAATAATTTCGATATTATAATGTAAGAATTGAATTTCATCTTTTTAAAGTTGATATATCTTTCGCGCCATTTCTTCAACTTTAATATTATATTTAATTTTTCTCTTTTTATCACGATAAATTCATATTTCAGATGAAAATGATTGAAAAAAGGAGATGATTAAAATAAATTCGATATTATTAATGTGGGAATTCAATTTTACCTTTTTTACAATTAAAATTTACATAGCGGAAAGTGGGGCAAAATGGACATTGGCAGTGGCAGATGGATTTTTTTTTGATGATTGTATTGAAAAGATGAGGAAATTTTAAGCAGGAAACAAGTGCCGGAATTAATTTCTTCCTTTTTTTTTGAGAATTTGATTTTTTGGGCATTTTTGAAGGGTTTTAATTTGTGCGAAGGGTTTTAAAAGCCTTTTAATTTGTGCGAAAATTCAGTTTTTTGAAAATATCTCCGATTCTGTTGGTCGTAGCGATCTGGGACCGATTTTAAATGAAAGGTGAGATCATTTCCCATCGATTTATGGGGTTTTGAATTTCAAAATATCGATTTTTTCCATAGTTATAGGGCAAAACCTGATGATAACAATTTTTCACAAAAATTCCCATAATTATCTGAAAAATCGTTATTTTTCAATTCAAATCCACATAAATCGATGGGAAATGATCTCACCTTTCATTTGAAATCGATCCTAGATCGTTAAGACCAACAGAACCGGAGATATTTCACAAAAACTGAATTTTCTCACAAATCGAAAGGTTTTTACCCCTCAAAAATGCTCCAAAAAATCGAATTCTCAAAAAATTAAAAAAAAAAATTCTAGGACTTGTTTCTCGCCTAAAATTTCCTCAGCTTTTTCAATAGAATCATCAAAAAAAATCTATCTCCAATATTTCCATTGATTTCAAGATTTTTTCATAATATATACACAAAAACTAAAATGTGTCCATTTTACCCCTTATGTCCATATTGCCCCACCTTTCCCCTATATGTTTTTTCATTCTCATTATTTCATCAAAAGACGAGTTTATGAATCACTATTAAGGCTCTCTGAGAAAAAAATACATATAGATGGGTTATGAGAAGAGGATATCCCAGTATGACTCATTCTTTGGTATGTTCTTATCATGTATTCATTTCGCACTCAAACATACATACGATAATAATAAAGTTACTTTTTTTCTCTTTTCTTTATTTTTAGGAGCGGTTTTTTAACTTTGATATTATCCAAGTATTTCTAGAATGACGCGTTGAATATATGTAATTGTACAATCAGACTGTTTGAATAGACGATCTCTGATGGATGAATGAGAATGTGATTCATGTTTTTATTATTTTACGAAATAATGTGAATAACGCAGAGTTGTAAGATTAGAGAAATGAAGTCAAGGGTTTTGGAAGCACCGGTTTCTGACACTGCCCCAATTACTGACGATTTTAGTAAAAATTTCTCAGTTAAGGAAAACTGAGGCAAAGTGGACCGAAATTATTCGAGATTTTTTTTGAGAGTGAAGGAGTCCACAAAAAAATCTGAAAAAATTCAGCAACATTATCCAAATATTGAAGCATCTTCTCAAATTTTTTGAGATTTTTTTATGGAGTCTTTCACTCCGAAAAAAATTCCTGAATCATGGTTCTTTTCATTTTCTCTTCAAACTGAAGAAATGAAGGACTTTTTTACTGGTTTTAAAATCTTTCTTTGAATTTAATCATTTAATTCCTGTTCACTTTCATCAATCTCTTCTTTCGAATCCTCAAGCTCTTCATTCATATCAGGAATTTGTGTCATATCTGGAGGCTGAAAGTCTTCGGCACCTTCAGGGAAAAATAATCTGCAGATTTCATCGACTTTTTCTTCGTCTTCTACAATGGTATAGGGCTCATTTCCAGCAAATGCTAGGAAAATCTCGTCGTTTATTCGATGGATGATGAATATGAAGATTTCATTGCCATCAGTGACTTTTATCTAAGAATTTTTGTAATAATAATGATAATAGATTAATAAAGGAATCGAAAACAAATCACTTTTGGGCAGAAATCGGCAGAAAAAAAATTCGCATTTTTAATTTTTTAATTTTTTTTATTTCTGTATTTTCATCGAAAAAATTTTAATTACTTTCTTAATGAAAAATTTGGATTTTTAAATTTCTCATTAGTTTGAAAATTAATTTTTTTTTTTAACAATTTTGATTACTATTGTAATTAAAAATTTGACTGGTGAAATTTTATAATTCTTTTTCTTATTCGAAATTTTGATTCTTTCTTACTTATTAATTGATTGGAATAATTAATTTTATAATAAAATCAACGCTACTATGTTTAATCTTCCCAAATATAACCGTTTTTCAGACAAAAATTTTGAGTTGAGAGTGTTAACTAAATGTAACACAAATAAGAACTTATAATTTAATCCAATCTAAATGACGCTTATATGACATTTATAATTCAATTTAACTAATAAAAATGTTAATAAGTTTAATAAAGAAAATAATTATGAAATTCCATCAGTCAAATTTTAAATTACGATAGTAATCAAAATTGTTAAAAAAAAAAATTAATTTTCAAACTAATGAAAAATTCAAAAATCCAAATTTTTCATCAAGAAAGTAATTAAAATTTTTTCGATGGAAATTAAAGAAATAAAAAAAATTAAAAAATTAAAAATGCCAATTTTTTTTTGCCGATCTCTGCTTTTGGGCTTTTTTCATCTTCGCCTTAGAACCAAAGTGGCGTAAGTGCTATTTTTATGCATAGCACTTACGCCACTTTGGTTCTAAGTCAACGATATAATAATTACTTTCTCCAAAAAATCGGTTGGATTAGACGCAAGTCTTCTAGCATTCCAATCATCATATTCAAAAACCCCAAATTTCTCGATAGCCTCCTCATAATTATTATAATTCTCCAACACTGATTTTATCTTGGTTGCATCGAATTTGAAGGCACATAGAGGTGGAGGCTGTACTGGCTCTTCATATGGATGAGACATTTCAATATAAGTTGGAAATAACGTTTTAAAAACGTGCACTTTGTTCCTAGCCTGTGCGCGAAATCAATTTTTTTTAGAATCATTACAGTCAATTCTTTGTTTTCTGCTCATTTTCTTTGATAATGATACTGATCGCGTGCTGTAGCACACGGAAAATTAACTCATAATTTATTTTTTTCAATTTCTTTGATGATTATTCTTCAAGTTCAATTAGAAACCATCATGGAAGATCGGTAATTACTTTAAAAAAATTATTTCATCCTTCATTTCCCTTTTTTTTAATTTTTCGAACTTCATTTCTGCTTTGGTTTTTTGAATTGAGCGCGCAATTTTGATTAACCAATGAGAAATAGACGTTACACTTTTAGCGTTACATTCGAAGTGTATGAACTTTTTAGAATAAAAAAAAATGAAATAAATAATATAATAAACAAATAGGATAGCATAAAAAAAAATAATAAAAATAAAAAAAAATAGTAAAAATAAAAAAAAATAATAAAAATTAAAAAAAATAAAAAAAATAAAAAATAAGAAATAAAAAAAAATAAGAAGGAAAGGAAGATTTCATTTACTTGAGGAGGAAACCATACAGCAGAATAAACTATTTCTCTTTCTATCTTCTCCTCCGACTCATCCTCTTCTTCAAAAAGACATACAAACTTATGACGATCCAGGAAACTCAAAGCCTCGGATCCTTCATCATCTCCCGGAAACTTCTCTTCAAGAATGAATTTAAGGAAATTCTCCGCATCATCGGGAGCTCTTGTAGGACATGGTTTCTCATTTTTTGGACACTGAAAGGGATAAGGAACCGGCCAATCTTCGGGAGGAGGTCGAGCTTTGAGCCTCAGTACCAAAACTTTTCCATCTGTTAGACCTTTTAATTCGATTTTTCTCAGAATTAATTTCCGAATCTGTTAAGGATCTTTTCTTTATAATAGTAATTAGGGGAACGTGGGGTAAAATGGACATTGTAATGGAACAGTGGAGATAGAATTTTTTTGATGATTCCATTGAAAACTGAGGAAATTTTAGGCAGATAACAAGTGCCAGAATTAATTTTTTGAGAATTTGATTTTTTTGGGCATTTTTGAAGGGTAAAAACCTTTCGATTTTTGAGAAAATTCTGTTTTTTTGAAATATCTCCGGTTCTATTGGTCGAAACGACATGGGACCGATTTTAAATGAAAGCTGAGATCATTTCCCATCGATTTATGTGGATTTGAATTTAAGAATATCGATTATTCAGATAATTATGGGAACTTTAGTGAAAAATTATGATCATCGCGTTTTGCCCTATAACTATATGAAAAATCGATTTTTTTGAGTTCAAAACCCCATAAATCGATGGGAAATGATCTCATCTTTCATTTAAAATCGGTCCCAGATCAATACCACTAACAGAACCGGAGATATTTCCAAAAAAATTAATTTTCTCACAAATCAAAAGGCATTTTACTCCTTGAAAATGCCCCAAAAAAATCAAATTCTCAAAAAATTGAAAAAAATTAATTTTGGCACTTGTTTATCGCCTAAAATTTCCTCAGCTTTTCAATGAAACCATCAAAAAAAATCTATCTCCAATATTTTTATTCATTTCAAGATTTTTTCGTAATATATGCATAAAAACTCAAATGTGTCCATTTTACCCCCTACGTCCGTATTGCCCCACCTTCCATTAGAATATAACTTATGGAATAAACCTTGGACCATGTCCTCAGTGACTTCAACATCATATTCAACGAACATCTTCTTCAACATTTCTTCATTTAACTGCATTCTACTTTGCTCGAGCACATCAAATCTGTCCGGAAGTACGTCATGAATTAATTCAGAATAAGGTGGACACTTGTCCTTATCTTTTTGATGACCAGCTTCATCAAGAAAGACCCACGGATACAGTATTAAAATAGTTTCTTCTGATAATTCGCAGATCATGTAATAGAGATATTCTTCGTAAATCGCACGTTTTTCCTGCTCGATTTTGGACATTTCTGTGTCGAGAATAGCTTTCCTGAGAGGGAAAAGCTCAAGATGAAAGGATTTTTAGGAATTTTAAGGTAATATTCCAGAGTAAATTTGTTTTTAATTATTTGAGCTTTTTTTTTTCATTGGACTGCTCATTATTTAAGTGATAAAATCATTAAATGAGCCATTATTACAGTCACTTCTGTAATAAATTGATTTTTAGGTCATTAATTAAAAGAAAATTAAAAACGCATTACGTTTCGACGACATTTGTGCAGTTTTCCTGAAGATGCATGTCTTTTAGTTATTAGGGTCACACGACCAATAGATGGACACTGACCAAAGAATGAACGGTTTCTATTATCGAGGATTTTCATAAATAAATGAATTATTCTTATACTTTTCACGTCAATTCCTGATTATTACATTCATATAGATTTATAAACTATTTATTACATATCGATTGATCGAAATTTAAAATCATACCACTGCGAATATGCAACTGTGTCCATCTATTGGGGGTTCAAGTTATTTTCCAGTTTTTCCTTGATTTTCTTTAATTATTTCTACATTATTCAAGTTTAATTGATTTTTAGTCGATTCACTGTATATTTTTCTGTACATCATTCTTTTCCGCAACTTTTCAACGTGATTTGCCTATTTAATATGAATTAATAAAGTCTAATATTTCCTTAACCGTCCATCTATTGGTCATGTTACCCTATTATTATTTATTTAGCACATGTATAGCTTTTCAGCCTTTTACACTTGTTTAATCCCCCCTTTTACATAGTTTTTCCCTTTATTACATAAAAATACACATATAGCTTTTGCTGCAAGAATTGAGCTTATTCTATAATCGGTTCATTTCTTTTAGTTATAATTTGAATAATTTGACAAAAAAAAAAAAATTTGAAATTACAATTGATTGTTGACAAAAATTTGGAACTGTATAAATTTCATAGATTTTGAATTTAATTTTTTTGTTTTGTTAAAAAATGATTTAGATTATAAATAATTTTATTGAAAATGTCAATCATTTTATTTATATTCTAAAGCATTTGCATGGATCATGAAAAAAATGCGCAAATGTGGTTGAAGTATGCGTTTGTAATTTTCTCCTAATTACTAAATTAAAGCAGTGACTGTAATAATGACTGATTTAATGATCTCATTAGTTTCCAATTAATTGCTGATAATTCGGGGAAAACGTGTTTTAATTTACCCGAAAGTGATTAAACTACCTTATACTCTCTTCTCGCATGAATTTCGAACTTTCCTCAGGCGCCCTTTGATTAACTGGAATAGCCCAATTAGGCTCTTCTCCATTCTGAACTCTCTTAACTTCAGCCAGAATAGTTTTCCGCAATTTTGGACAATTACCTCCAATTAACAAATTAACCATTTCTCCATTTTCTATGAACATCCAAGTAGGCTCGGATTTTCCTCTGAATCTCTCCAAGTCTTCTATTTTATTGTTCATAGCAACTGCGTAATTTAATATATTACCGACATCCATCTTAATCCTTCTGAGCATCGATATCATTGCTGAGCAAGGTCCACACCATTCTGAGAAAATATCAACCAAGAGTAAGCCTCTCTGACTCAATATATCACTCCATTCTTCCTCGGAATTAATTTCTTGCTGCAAAGCTGTTGATCCTCCTTTTTTGGTGGCTTTCGCCATTTCCGGAGTTTCTTTATTTCGCTTCTTTTTTTTTCATGTTCTTCTGTTTTTTTTTAAATTCTTATTCACACGAACTTTTCGGTTGGAATTGGGTCACGATACCGCATACGTAAATTGTATTTTTTCTTTCTGCTAATTCAGCAAAATTAACGGAATCGAGAAGTGCATAATACGAAATATCATTTCACGGTTCATTCGAGGGCATTAGCACGACAAGCACAATTAAGATTGTAAATTATAGGGAATAGGTGGGGCAAAAAAGGAGAGATAAGGAGTGAAATTGAGACATTTTAGGTTTTTTATCTTTTATGTTTTAAGAATTGCAAAAAATTGGCGGAAATATTTGGGATAGGTTTTTTCTGATGATTTCATTTGAAAGCTGAGGAAATTTCTATTAGAAAACATACATAAAAATTGATTTGTTAATTTTTTTGGAGAATTCTACTTTTTTGAGGAAAATTTTGAAAAATTTGTTAATTTGAAGAAAATTTCACTTTTTTAAGAATTTCTCCGGTTCTATTGGTCACAGCGACTGGGGTCGGACGAAAAAGAGATAAAAAGTGAAATTGAGACATTTTAGTTTTTTAGTTTTTTATGTTTTATGTTTTAAGAATTGCGAGAAATTGGTGGAAATATTTTGAACGAGTTTTTTTCTGATGATTTCATTCAAAAGCTGAGAAAATTTTTTAAATTAAGAAACATGTATAAAAATTAGTTTGTTCATTTTTTGGGGGGAATTCTGCTTTTTTTAAGGGAAAATTTGAAAAATGGAAAAATGTGCTAATTTGAAAAAAATTTCACTTTTTTTACGAATTTCTCCGGTTCTATTGGTCACAGCGACTTGGGGTCGGACGAAAAGGAGATAAGAATTGAAATTGAGACATTTTAGTTTTTTTAGTTTTTTATGTTTTATGGTTTGAGAATTGCGAAAAATCGGTGGAAATATTTGGGATAGGTTTTTTCTGATGATTTCATTCAAAAGCTGAGGAAATTTCTATTGAAAAACATATGCAAAAATTAATTTGTCCATTTTTTTTGGAGAATTCTACTTTTTTAAGGGAAAATTTGAAAAATTGAAAATTTTGCTAATTTGACAAAATTTCACTTTTTTAAAGAATTTTTCGGGTTCTATTGGTCGCAACTACTTGAGATCGGTCTTAAATGAAAAGTGAGATCATTTGCCATCAATTTATGAAATTTTGAACGAAAAAATACAGATTTTTGAAGATATTTTGAACAAAAAAAGTGATTCTCACAAATTGGCTCTCAAAAGTACCTCAAAAATCGTTTTTTTTCTTCTTTTAACGACCTAAATTGATGGCAAATGATCTCACCTTTCATTTAAGACTTGACCCCAAGTCACTCCGACCAATAAAACCAAAGATCTCCTTGAAAAAGTCACAAAAATGCTCCCAAAAAAGTGAAATTCTCAAAAAATCCGAAAAAATCAATTCTGACCCATGTTTTCCACCGCAAATTTCCTCAGTTTTCCAATGAAATCATCAAAAAAAGCCACTTCGACCAATAGAACCGAAGATCTCCTTGAAAAAGTCACAAAAATGGTTTAAAAAACGTGAAATTCTCAAAAAATCCGAAAAAAATCAATTTTGACCCATGTTTTCCACCGCAAATTTCCTCAATTTTCCAATGAAATCATCAAAAAAACCATTTCGACCAATAGAACCTAAGATCTCCTCAAAAAATTCACAAAAATGGTTAAAAAAACGTGAAATTCTCAAAAAAAATCCGGAAAAAATCAAAATCCACGTTTTCCACCGCAAATTTCCTCAGCTTTCCAACAAAATCATCAAAAAAAATCCACCTCTCACCATTTCATCAAAATCTCGACTTTATCCTAATCTCTCGAATAAAAATCCAACTCAAAAAATTTTAATTAGTCCCCAAAAAGAGCGGGACTCAAAGCTTCATTCAATTTACTGAATATGAAATCTCATTCACTTCATACTGTAGCAGTATATAGAACAGGGTCGCCAGACAGAAAATACTAGTTCGCCCACTGAGAATTCCCAGTATCGAAGTAGCTATACACCGGATTAAAAAAAAGGTAATATTCCTCTTTCAATTTCTGCATCTTATTTAAAAGCAACAATACTAGTTTGCACGAAAAAAAAGGAAAAAAACGCAGTTGCACACGAATGCAAACGGTTTTACCTCAATTTTCCTGTGCACATTAATAAAAAATTAAAAAAACGGAGTATATTTTACTCGCATGATCGTGTTTTTAATGTAAACACAGAGTATACATAACACACATGAAGAAAATTTTCTACTAGTATCTGAAATTAGAATAAACCCCTCTTCCACGTACGGCAGTAACTATTTCCACTCGTTAGATACAAGGATGTGTTGATCCAAAAATAAATCTGTGATTCACACGTCATTGTTTGCCATCAAAATTTTTTAACAAAAAAAAAAAAAAATAGTACAAATGATTAAAATAAATGATGGTTTATATTGATGTATGCATTTGCATTCCAAAAGATACAATAAATCCGGAGATCGGCAAAAAAAAATTCGCATTTTTAATTTTTTAATTTTTTTCATTTCTGTAATTTCCATCGAAAAAATTTTAATTACTTTATTAATGAAAAATTTGGATTTTTAAATTTTTCATTAGTTTGAAAATTAATTTTTTTTTTTAACAATTTTGATTACTATTGTAATTAAAAATTTGACTGATGAAATTTTATAATTCTTTTTCTTATTCGAAATTTTGATTCTTTCTTACTTATTAATTGATTGGAATAATTAATTTTATAATAAAATCAACGCTACTATGTTTAATCTTCCCAAATATAACCGTCTTTCAGACAAAAATTTTGAGTTGAGAGTGTTCACTAAATGTAACACAAATAAGAACTTATAATTTAATCCAATCTAAATGACGCTTATATGACATTTATAATTCAATTTAAATAATAAAAATGTTAATAAGTTTAATAAAGAAAATGATTATGAAATTCCATCAGTCAAATTTTGAATTACAATAGTAATCAAAATTGTTAAAAAAAAAAAATTAATTTTCAAACTAATAAAAAATTCAAACATCCAAATTTTTCATTAAGAAAGTAATTAAAATTTTTTCGATGAAAATTACAGAGATAAAAAAAATTAAAAAATTAAAAATGCGATTTTTTTTCTTGCCGATCTCTGAATAAATTAAGTATTACATGTATTTAACGATTATCATACGAGAATTAAATTCACTTATGAAATTGAATCATCAAACTCTTTACCATTCTTGGACATTCTTTTAATTGGAGATAATAGGGTAACACATGACCAATAGATGGACGGTTAAGGAAATATCAGACTTAATTAATTCATATGAAATAGGCAAATCACGTTAAAAAGTTGCAGAAAAGAATGATGTACAGAAAAATATACAGTGAATCGACTAAAAATCAATGAAACTTGAATAATGTAGAAATAATTAAAGAAAATCAAGGAAAAACTGGAAAATAACTTGAACCCCCAATAGATGAACAGTTGCATATTTGAGGTGGTATGATTTTAAATTTCGATCAATCGGTATGTAATAAATACTTTATAAATCTATATGAATGTAGTAATCAGGAATTGACGTGAAAAGTATAAGAATCATTCATTTATTTATGAAAATCCGAGATAATAGAAACCGTCCATCTTTTGGTCAGTGTTCATCTATTGGTCGTGTGACCCTAATAGAATAAAATTTGATTGGTTTGGAAAATCGATCCGGACAGAAAGATTTCTAAATGTCAATTCTAATCATCCTTATATTGATATATTTTAAAATGAATATATGCATTGATATATTTTAGAATAAATACGTGCTTATGAAATGAATTTTTGATTTTTATTAATTTTACCCTTTTTGAGAGTGACCACAACACGTACAAAAGTGCTTGAATATTCTTTATGAAGAATATTTTTTGAAAGGAATTGAAACTTTTTTTTTTTAAAGGATTGGAACTTTTTTATAAAGACTTTATAAAGTATTTTCATATGTGAATGAAATCGGCCGATTTTTCAACTAAAAATAAATGAAATAAATTGGAAATTCGCTGATAACTAACATAAAACTATAGATTTCTAACGAGTAAATAGAGACTAGAGCTTAGAGTTCTAACTAATGCTGATAATCCATTGTCGATAGATTACGCAGGCCTTGCGCGATCATGCTGCTTGTTGAACCGGTTGTGTTCAGAGAAGTAAAAAAGATCGCATCCGGTCGCCTACACACAACAAGCAGCTATTCTATACTATATGGCCTCTCTAAATATTTTTTTTACATTAACACCCCCCTTTCACCTCATGAGGCGCCTAACAATTCCCATGCAACCCACTTGAATTTCCAGATTTATCGTTAAATTTATCGTTAAATTTAACATTAATTTTTTCGTTTTTTTCGTTTTATGGGGTAAACTTGTCAGGAAAAAGTTGGTTCTTTCCATAAAATTTTAATTAGGATATTGTTTTTGCCTTAAAGTGACCGAACCACGAACAATCTCAATATAACAAAAAATTTCAAGTAATTACAGTATAAATCAATTTTTATTTAGGGCCTTTTTTGAGTTCTTCTCTATCATACTCTCTTAGTGGTGTCGATTAAAAATTAATCGTTAAATACAGAAATTCATGGATTTTTAGAATATTCAAGAGAAAAGTTATAAGAACATTGATGAATATCCTAGCAAATTTGTTTCAAATGTTGATTCAATTTTCATTTTGTTTAAACGGAGAATTACACAATTATTTGCTTGAAAATTGACGATATTTTGATTTTAGCAATGAAGAAAGGGAAACAATGGTGTTTTCTTCAGAATAATTTGGGTATAAAAATTTCCACAAATATACTGAAAATATCAGGATAACTTATGCATAATTTGGGTATAATTCTCAAATTATACTGAAATATCACTCAAACCCTTTATACTAGAGAGAATTTCGTGGCCCTTCACGTACGAAAGTGCTTTATAAAGAATTTTTTTTTATAAAGAACTTTATAAAGACGTTTTAAAGTCTTTATAAAGTATTTTCATATGTGTTGCGCCTCCAGGGGATATAGCCAACAAGAAATTAGAAGAAGAAGAGTCCCTATTATACCAAAATTATACCCGAAAAATACTCAAAAAATCGGTATAACTGAATTCGTTTTGATAAAAAGAAAATCAGACGATATTCTCGAAAAACCTTCAACGTCTGCCAATCAAAATCATTCAAACGGCTAACAATTAAATTTTCCCATTTGGATGTACCGTGGTGGAGCCAGTTTCTGGCAGTGTCCCAGTAATTGACAATTTTTGCAAATTTCTCAGTTATATTTAAACGTAAAATATATTGTTTAGTATTCAATCACTGAGCTCGTTTAGCGCAAAAAATATGTGATAATGTAATTAAATTACATTTAATAAGCAAATACTTGTTGCCTTTTATTCTTCCTGTCAGAAACTAGCTCTAAAGTGTCAGAAACTGGGGCCACCACGGTATTTCGTACATTCTTCTTCAATTAATTCAGTAGTGAAGAGGTAAAATAGGATAAATCGACTTATCTTTGAGGTCATTTCGAAGGAAATATCTCGGAAACTAAGCGAGATGAGGTGATATTACTCATCTGTTTTTGTAGAGAATTTCAAGAGTTAGAAAATTTGAGAAAATACTCCGATATATGGAAATTATTGGTGAATTTTTTCAAATTTTTTTCGACACTCCTTCACTCTAAATAAAAATCCCAAATCATTGTGACACACAGGTCCACTTTGCCCCGCTTTTCCCTACAAATGCAATTATCTCGAAAAGTACTGACAACATGTAATTGAAATAAAGCTTAAAAAATAGACTTTATCAAGAGGAAGTTGCCCCGAAAATGTGGAATTTTTGTATCAAAGTGGTCTGCTGTAATTGACACTTTTATGCACACACATACAAACGCATACATATATACATACACACAAACATGCGCTAAAAATATCATTTCTTCTCTTTTCAGGCAATTTAAAGTGTCTTCTATTAAAAAAAGTCCAATAAAAATTTCTGATGTTTGTAAATCTTTCATTCAAAACTAAACCGAAGAATGCCGCAGAGATCAACGAACTCCTCTCATATTTCGCACGAATTTTAAAAAATTCAAACGACCTATCTTCATCCCATGATCATGAAAAGGGATAATCGTAAACCGTCATTCATTTCGATGATTCAAATGATTCTAACGAACATTTAACTTATTTCCTCGAGAAAAAGTCCCATTTTTCAAGAAATAGATTTTCTCAAACGCTATTAATTTCCAATAATGTTACGTTAAAAATGTATTTTCTTACAAAACGATCTCTGTAATCGAAGGAACCAACTTCCGGTGTGGTAATGGTTCTCCGGAAAGGCTTAGTACTCCTTGTTGCCATTGTAGTCCTCATATTTTTGGTAAAAAATTCACTTTTAACAATTAAATCGAAAAAGCTTTCACTCGGATAATTCCATAGCGCTCTGTCTAGTCAGTTGCCATAAATAGATCATATATATATATGTATATATATATATATATGTTATATATTTGCACATAGTACACTTACATTATCCATTTAAATATATATAGTTATTCATAAAAATAACGATTTTTTTAACTTTCAATTCATGTTTTCAGGAAATTCACAAGTTTTAAATGAGAAAAAAAACTATTTTGCTCTTTAAATATTTAAAGGCGATTTAAAGGGAAAAAGAAACTTTAACATACGAAAGAGCGCTTTGAACACTGGCTGCAACACGGCATGGCGTCACGACCGGTACTAACATTAAAAGGCGTTTCGCGCTGAAGAAACTCGCGAGTGTACCGCGTGAGTCGTTACGCATCTCGATTAGTTTGAAAAGTACATAGATATTCGTCGGAATTGCATTTTACGAGTATATAGGATATATAGGAAAAGGTGATCATGATAGGGAGAATTATCATGTCACTTATTTATTTGTTTTTATTGTCTTTGTGAATCGATGATTTGATTAATTTCAAAAAAGTCTATATATTCTATATGTTCGTAAGGATGTATTGCCGTTTTTAGTCATTTTTTAATCGTTTTTTAAAGATTTTTCAGAAACTATCAATCGAATTGATGCGTGAAAATATAATTTTTTCTCAAAGGCATTATTATCTATCAGTTCAGAAAGTTTTATTATCATAAACCGATTTTTCGATTTTTTTTTCGAAAAGTTTAGTGGATTTCGATAAAAAAGGGCGAAAAACGCTGAAAAATGGGTGGATGATAATGAAACTTTGTGAGTTAATGAATGATAATGCTAATAAAGAATTGTATTTTTTTGTGTATCAATAAGATTAATGGTTTGTAGGAAATCTCAAAGAAATTATGAAAAATGAGTAATAGTTCCTTAGGGAATACATCCTTAATTAGGCATTCGAGATTTTTGAATGAAGATAAGAAGACATTACTTATGATAATGAAATTAGAACACATTTGACAAATTTTTGGATTTTTTTTAAATAGATACATTATTATAAAAATAAAATAACTAAAAAATTCGCACTCAGTTTTTCAAATTTTCTAGAAATCCATATTTTTTGTTTTTTTTCAATTATTTATTCGTTAAAAAAAAAAGAAAATGTGAAAATTGTCAGATACCTGCTCTTTTTTAGTCATTATTATTACACAGAGAAAAAAGAATAGTAAAAATGAAGAGATGAGTTTCAATAGTCCTTAATAATTTTTTCGAACTCATTTTTCTTCATTTCAACGAAATTTACCTAATTTACGATTTTTTCCATGAATTCCCAAGAAATATTAGTTTCAAAAAATCGAAAAATTTGTTGATTTTAATGAATTTACCCAATTCAACAAATTTTTCTTCATTTCAACAAAATTGACCTAATTTACGATTCTTTCCATGAATTCCAATAAAATATTAGTTTCCAAAAATCTAAAAATTCGTTGATTTCAATAAAATTACCCAATTCAACTAATTTTTCTTCATTTCAACGAAATTTACCTAATTTACGATTTTTTCCATGAATTCCCAAAAAATACTTGTTTTTAAAAATAGAAAAATTTGTTGATTTCAATAAATTTACCCAATTCAACTAATTTTTCTTCATTTCAACGAAATTTACCTAATTTACGATTTTTTCCATGAATTCCCAAAAAATATTTTAGTTTCTAAAAATCGAAAAATTTGTTAATTTCAATAAAATTATCCAATTCAACTAATTTTTCTTTATTTCAACTAAATTTACCTAATTTACGATTTTTTCCATGAATTCCCAAAAAATACTTGTGTTTAAAAATAGAAAAATTTGTTGATTTTAATAAATTTACCCAATTCAACTAATTTTTCTTTATTTCAACGAAATTTACCTGATTTACGATTTTTTCCATGAATTCCAAAAAAATATTAGTTTCCAAAAATCGAAAAATTGGTTGATTTTAATAAATTTACTCAATCCAACTAATTTTTAATCACTTAATACAAAGGTTTTTTTTTTTTTAAAACCATTGAAACAATTCATTTCGTCATTTTTACTACTATTTTTTTTTCTCACTGTACATCGGATGATTGTTCAAGCTGCGCTCTGAGAATTCATTCGAAATACCGTATAGTTGCATACGATTCTTTCCTTTTATAGCTCTCTAGCTGCCTACGTCGATTTATTTTAATCAGCTTTTCCCAACCAATCAAAACATCTTAGAGTATTTTCAAAGGATAAAAGAAAAGCTTAAATTTTCGCGAATTAAAGACACTTAACTATTATTTTCCCTTAAGTTATAACAAAGTTGAACTTTTTATTGTGTTATTATTTTTAAAAAATTGATTTTACTTTATTTATGGTTTCATGTTTGATATTTTCATCATAAAAAAACCGAAAACACTATATATAGAAAAATAAATAATAATATAGACACTTGTTGCATTTATTTTTCGTTAATTTCTTTATTTAACATCGAAAACTTCTACTACTTTTTAGTCAAAATTTACAACACATTTAATTATTTACAGTATTTTTTTTTTTTTATTGTTACGGCTATACAAATTTCTCCTTTTTCAAAAGTTCAAAGTATTTACATTTTTCAGAGTGAATTGAGAAATCAAAATGCTTTAATTGTTCATTTTTCGAATTATTGTGACTTCTAAGAAGTTTTAATTATTTATGAGGGTGCATAAAAATTTGATAAACTAGGCAATCATTTAATAGCCAGTTACATCACTAATTTAGAAAGAATATCGTAGAAATTATTGAATGATAGCCGTAAAAAATTACTAGAACAGAGATAAATCATGAAAATTTAATGAGCACACTTTGTTCCTTTTTTTTCTGTTGATTTAGAAACTATTATTAAACGGCTTTTTTTGTCAATTCTTCAAATATCAAGAATTTTTTTTTGTAGTCTATTCTCTATTACTGGTCCTTCCTGTCATGCTTAAGAATAGGTACTCGTTAAGAAGGAAATTCTAGAAAAATTTAACATTAAGTAGATTGTCAAACTAAAATGAATGAGTTTTTTTTCTCCCAAAATTTTCCATAATTTCGAGTCGAGAATGAAAAAAAACGCAAAAAAATCAGAGGAATTGAAACTTTTAAAATACAATACAATAAATCGAAGTATTCAATCAACTTCATTTCTTAATGCACCATTTTTTTCTTTTTTTTTCTTTAAATATAGAATATAAAATGCTATAGCTCATTTAAATATTCACTTCTCTGCAAGTATTTGTGAATATTTTCCAAGTAAATTAAAATTTTCAAATTACTTTTTAGGTATCACTGACCTATTTCCTTTTTTTACTTCTTTAAAATAACAAAAATATAATTACATATTAATTTTTTCATGATCCGAAGAGCACAAATATGACCACAGAACTTTTTTAATGCCAATCTTTTCTACTTTTTTTTTCTACAACATGAAAATTTGTAAATATTTTCCAGTCACTTCTGGCACTGGCAGTGATAGCCGAAAAAAAAATCCCTTTTTTTTCAAATATCTTTCTTATTATCTTTTCCTTACTTTTTGAGTCGAGAATATTATTTACACGAATTTCTCCATACGAAGAATTATTCATCACTTCTTTCCATCTACTCTACAATAAATGTACTTCTTAATTAATAATCCCTAATAATTAATTTTTCCCCATTTCTTTTTATTCCTTAATTCTTCTATTTCAATTTTTTATCATCATTATTTATTAATTATTATTATTATTATATTTATTATTTCATAATCAATTAAAACGTGATAATTAAGGCCTCTTAGTTACTAATGACAGGTCATCACACTGTGTACTTATTATTTATATTCACTGGCAAAAAATACTACGAATTCTGTTTTTTTACTACTAGGAAGCGACATAATTTTTTTCTACATTAGAATTGTGCATAATCAGGCGTTTTTGCTGCACTTGCATGCTTTACGCATGTAAAATTGCCTAATTACAATATCGTATCAAGTAAAATCATTTACGATACATATTTAAAAAAAAAGAGAATCTTAAACTCGTGTTAATAGGGAAAAAGGGGGCAAAATGATTTGGAATTTTTTTTTAAGGTGAGAAGATATTGACGAAAAAATTTGAAAAAATTCAACAACAATGTAAACATATTGGAGCATCTTCTCAAATTTTTTCAGATTTTTTCATCAAGTCTTTCACCCTGAAAAAAATTCTGAATGTTCTAAATGTTGCAAAGGAGGTCCATTCTGCCCCACTTTTCTTTACTACTTTCGCACTTGTTAAAATTTTTTTTTTTCTGAACTTGTATCGTAATATACTATTCTCGTTTAGTATTTTCGAAAATGTTTATTATTATTATTATTAATAATATTATTTATTATTTATCTGTATTTCAATTATAGCATTGCTCATTTTTTTTTCTTTCAGTATTATCGAAATTATGTATAATCGTAAGAAGGGGCAATGTTTTCGTATCTGAAGAACAATTCTCAAGAAATGCTCGCGTTTTTTTTTTTTTCTAGTTTAATTCGTAGAGTTTGATGGCTCGTCTATAGAGAGCCATGGGAAGTTTATTGAATTATAATTTATGGGCAATTTAACGTAAATCGAAATGACCCTGAAAATAGCAAACATTTGACAATTTTTATTATTTTAATTTTTTTTAACAAATAAATTGTAATTAAAAAAATATGCACATGTAGAAAATTGAAAAAAGTACAAGTGCAAATTTTTTAAATATTTTTTTTACAATAATTTATTTGTTTAAAAAAATTAAACAAATTGAGAGATGTCTGCTAATTTCATTATTATCAATCGAAAAAATACAGCCATCGAATAAAACACATTCAATTCTAAAATTTAATTTATAGTCTCACAATTAAGTATTTAATTTTTTTTTGACAATAAGAAATAATTTTCTTATTTTTCGAGGAATTTTCGATAATTTCTCTTTCCTAATTCTTAAATTAAATAAATGATTAATCGGCAGAGATTTGTTTTTTAGGGCAGATGGAAGAAAAAACTAAAAATTATATGAAATTCGATTTTACTTCAATCACACGTGAATTTTTTTTCTACCTGAATACATCCTATATTGCCATGAAAAACTATATTATTTAATTTCATGTGAAATTTCATTATGGAGACTGAAAGAACATCATAATATCAATTGAATACCCTGAAATACAACAGCTTGAATAAATCCAATCAAATATTAAGAAAATGAAGTAATTTCTACTTCATCAGAAGACTAAAAAAAATTGCATAATCAAATTAAATCCTTAGAATTTCCGCGAGATCAATTCTCAATTGTCTTATTGCTCTCTTAAATGAACCAATACTCATTTTAACCGCACAGAGAATTTAATGGGAAAATTTCTTCGTCTTTTTTTTCATAAAAATAGCATGAAATCCTGCAATTAAATCGAATAAGAACTATTTACACACGTGCAAGAATTATTTACAATGAAAAATAGGTGAAAATCACATGAGAAAAGTAATCTAATGAAGAAAAATTCGTAATCTTGATGATTACAATTTTAAAAAATTGTAATTCCTCCCTAAAATTTTTTACAAGATTCAAAGTATTATTTCGAAAATGCTGAAAATCACGAAAGAATTATTCTCAAGATTTTCATCAATACCTAAATATTTTTTGCAGAGGGATGAAGTAATTTACATTTGCGAAAGTCTCACGATGTTCGTCTAGTCCATCGTAAAAGAGAACACATTACATCAATTATTAATATTAATATTACTGTTATTATTATTATTATTCGTCATTCATGTTTTTTTTACTTTAAATCGAAAGCGAAATAAAAAAACATGTTTAAAATCGTGTTATTCTTTAGGCTCTAGAATTTAGTAATTCTCCGACCAATGAAAAATGGTCAGAGAAAAAAAAAGTTTATTTATTTAATAAAAATGATAATTATCCTTCTTCATCTCACATCAATCCATATTCTGTCTCTCCTCGGTCTCTTTGGAATTAATTTTAATTTTTTTAAAACTTGTTCCATTCGCGAGATTGCACATTTCTAGATAATAAAAACACTAGAAATAAAAAATTTCATATTTCTCTTCTTTTTTTCTTTTTTTTTGAAAATTTCTCCTAAACTATAATTATTAAAAATTAATTTGAAATGAGTTTGAGGAGATTGAGAACGAAATTTACAACTAGTGTTTTTTTTTTATGTTATGGAACAGTTTCGATGAAGAGATCGTCAAAAAAAATTCGAAAATTATTTAAATTGAGAATAGATAAGTATAAATTGAGTTAGAGAGACTACGAAATTCAAAATCCAGGGGTATTTTAATTTTTATTGGATTAGAATGTTAAATTATTTTTCTCTGCCGACTGCGAGAATTTTTTCGTTTTTCTATTAATTAGATACATTGAGAAACAGTTTGTCCTCATTAGCTTGCAAAATTAATTAATCAATTAATTAATTATTTAATTGAACGTACAAATTGATTATTTGGAGTATGATTAGGGTAAAAAAGATGATTTTTCTCTACTTTGGACAGGATTTTCCTTGTTTTTTTTTTTCTAAGTATCCAGTTGTGTTATTAGCAATAAACCCCTGGAAAAACGCCATTCATTATCAAAATATTCCTGAGAAAGCGAATAACTCTTGCCCATCTTCTCTACTCAACTATACAATTTATCGAGCGATATAATTAACTAATCTTATGCTTTCCCCTCCCTTTACAGTCTCTTTCTCCTCATTTTTTAATTTTTTTTTTTTTGAGAATTTCTCACTTTTTCTCTCGTCTAATCGTTAAACTTATTTACATAGATACTTTCCCTGTTGTGTGTGTGTTTTTTTTATTTCTTCCAAATGGAAGATTTCTTTTTTACTATTATCTCGCCTCTTTTTTGTCTTTTTTTATTTCAACAAAAATTCGAGGGAAAAAAAAATTGAGACTACAAGTGCTCAGCAGTCTATTGTCTCTCTTAGCTCTCTTCGTTGTGTAATGAAAAGAAAATTGAAGAAAAAAAAAAATGTTACTTCTTATCTTTTCGTTTGTGATTATTTTTTTGAGAAATGCATTCAAATCTCACTCCCATTGATGCGGTGACGGTGGTAATTCTGATGGATGCGCCACTGTTGAGCTGAAAAATTTTACAAAATATTTTATCAATAAATTATCTTTTTAATTCGTTCATGAGTTTTTTTTTCTTTAATTAATGAAAAAAAAGGGGGAGAGTGTTTTTTTAATTTTACACTCGATTGAGAGCTTCATGCAACATTTTTTTAAGAAATTCTTCGTTTCTACACTGAGAAAAAAAAATTTTGTAGCAAGAAAATTCAAAATTTCCCTCCACAATTTCTATATCTATATATATTGAAATTTTCTTGAGTGAAGTAAATTTTCTTCAACTAAGTAAATTTTCTTAAAACAAATTTTTTTTTTCTCAGTGTATAAAATATGAAATATCTATTATCTCTTGATATATCAAAAAAATATTTTTTAATTAAATAATTGAATAATTTATACAGTTTTTAAGTTGCATGAAATCCCAAAATTATTTACATCGACAATTCGATCGGATTGCATCACGACATCATTTTGAATTCTCATTTGAAAAAATCTAATTAGTGCACTACAGCATTTGAATAACAAATACTAATTTTTTTCTCTAAATATTGAAACAATATTATCTCTAAAAGTCAATTAAATCAAATTTTTTACTTGCAAATAACTGATTTCTTTGAAAAAAATTTGAATTTTGGCGTCGACCGGTTCGAATCGCCGCTGCAACGGTAATAAAGGGTATTTTTTTTTAATAACGTCTAAATTATTTTTTAAAATAATTATTGAAGAGAAAGTTGATCGATTTTTTTTCTTTTCCAGAAAATAAAAATCATGAACATTTTTTAAAAATTGTGTTAATAAATTCTATGATACAAATTAGATGTACTATGAAATGATTTATATCAATTTTTTTTCATACAAAGAGAAAAATCATTTCTAATAGCAAAATCGATCAATTGTTAAGTAGAATTAAAATGAAGATGATAAGAAATATTAAATGATAAATGAAAATGAGAAAAAAACGATAATTAAAAAAATTGAAAAAAGTTTAAAGGTAAAATACCTCTGCGAGCGAGGCTTGCGTGGACGACGTATTTTGTTGAGTAACTAGTTTTTTTTTTTTCTTAAGCTTTCATTGACAAAAATTCGTAATTTTTCTTTTTTCTTTCTCTACTTTTTTTTTTTTTTTTTTTTCAAGGCGGTAGTAGACAATAGTAGGTAGCCGAGCAGCTAGTAGATAGTCACATTCAGGGTAGTTTGGTAGTTATTGTGTACTTATACGCGGTGCACGTAGATTGCTGGCTTGGCGGGAACGGCTTGCTCTAACTTGAAACACGGGACAAGATAAAAAAAACACAAATTTTTCGAGATTCCATTAACCAAAACAAATCTTAATTTTAAGTTATTAATTAATAATATTATGATTTTTTTTATCAACGTACTATATTGAAGGAAGTAGTATAATATATATAGTTAGTCTTTTTTTTTTCTTCATGTTGTCTTGAAATAAGGAGATAATATTATTTTCATATTTTTGCTTCTGTATGAAAAATAAAGGAGAACTCTAATAAAATTTTCAAATATTGAAATAATTTTTTCTTATTGAGAAGTTATGTCTTTATTCCATTGAACAACAATCTCAATTTTTTGCGGGGAAGGAATGAAATATAACTATCGTGATATCATGGATATTTACCTCGCAAAACTTTTAAATGCTGCAGACTGAGGATTTATGCACAGAGGCACTCGAGACGTGTTCAATTGCTCTGCAATAAATTTGTGCATTTCCTCTGCAAATCAAAGAGATAAAATATAGAATAATAATCAAAATAAGTCCATAATACCTTAACAATACATAAAATAAAATTATTATATAGGGAAGAATTCTGCAAAATGGATCTTCATGATAGAATGATCTAGGATTTTTTTTTTCGGAGTGAAGGACTCCGCGAAAAAATCTGAAAAAATTTGAGAACATGCTCCGATATATAGACATTTTTGCTGAATTTTTTCAGATTTTTTCGTGGACCCCTTCACTCTAAAAAAAAAAATCTACAATCATTAAGACCCACAAGTCCATTTTGCCCCAGTTTCCCATAATTATTAAAATTATGTAGAGATGATTTTTTAAATAAATAAATATATTATCATATAATTATGCATATCGCATAGAAAAAATCAAGATTTCTCAAGAATTTCAAAATTTGAGATAAATTTGTAATTTTTTAAAAATAAATTTATTAATTTTTTTTTACCTTTAACTTGTTGGACACTAGTTAATTTTTTTTCCCACAAATCATCAAAAGGATGTGAAGTAGCTGGCTCAAAATCCGAGGTATACTGTCTCATACCAGCACTGGTTGTATAACAGCACGTGCACATACACGAGTGGTATCTCAATCTGCCCTCATCCAAATATGGATGTGCAAGTGCATCAACAACGGTGATTCTCTTGTCCTGTGATTTAATTTTGTTTAATTTTAAAAAATTCACCGGATGCAAAAAATGAGAGAGAAGGAAATTTGATATATCAAGATTGATGATAAAAAAAAAGGACCTACTGGATCAAAAACGAGCATCTGACATAGCAGATGAACTGCCTCGTGAGTTGCTTGATTACTTAATGTATAAAGTGCTGTAAGTGATGAAGGCTTTGGCGCACGTCTCAACATATGTGTTCTGGCACCCTCACATGCATATCTCATGTCCTCCAATGTTGGAGTTCCCAATAATTCTGTTATTAATTCCAACTGCAATAGAAAAGGAGAATTTTGAGAATTTGAATATAAATTGAGAGAATTAGACAAATTCCATATATTGTGGCCTTAGAAATGAAGGGGCGTAAGTGCTATGCTTATAGACAGCACTTATGCCACTTTGTTACTAAAGTGATGATATAGGGGAAGGTGGGGTAAAATGGACACAAGGGGTAAAACGGACACGAGTTGATTTTGGTATTTTATACCATGAAATTTACTCCAAATGGATGGAAATATTGGAGATAGGTTTTTTCTGATGATTCCATTGAAAAGATGAGAAAATTTCCCATGAAAATCATATGTCAGAAGTTATTTTTGGAATTTTTCAAAAATTTCATTTTTTGCGCAAGATTTGAAGGTGAAACTCCTCTGTTTTTGAAAAATTTCAGGTTTTCGAGGATATCTCTGGTTCTATTGATCGTAGCGACCTGGGGTTGATCTTAAATGAAAGATGAGCTCATTTCCTATCGATTTATGGGGTTGGATAAGGAAAATATCAATTTTTTTCAAGTACTTATGGGGCAAAAACTGATTTTTCAGAAAATGACGTATAAATATTTGAAAAATTGATTTTAAAAAAATTTGAACCACATAAATCGATGGGAAATGAGCTCACCTTTCATTTGAGATCAACCCCAGGTGTCTATGACCAACAGAACCGGAGATATCGCCGAAAAAGTGAATTTTTTCGATTTTCAAAAGGAAAACCCCTTCAAAACTTTGCCAAAAAAGTAAATTTTTCAAAAAATTGAAGAAAAAAATTGATACATGTTTTCCGCTTAAAATTTCCTCAGCTTTTCAATGAAATCATCAGAAAATTTCCATCTCGAACCGTTCAATTGGAGTGTCCATTTTACCCCACCTTCCCCTATATGACCCCAATTTCCAGTAATTTTCAAGAATTTTTCTCCAATCATTCGTTTCCGAAGAAAAAAAGATGCGAAAAATTTCAAAAATTTCAGTTTTTAAATTCTTTTTTGAGCAACCAGAATGGCCGTTTCCCTCGTTTTTAAATTGAATACTAATATTACCTGCTGAACAGGGCTTTGTGCCTGAAAGAGAATTCTTCTGCGCAATAGTTCACCGAAAATGCAACCAACGCTCCATACATCAACTGCAGATGTGTAATGTCGTGCACCCATCAGAATCTCAGGCGCACGATAATACTGTGTTACTACCTCCTGGGTCATGTGTTTGTTCTGATCTGGTTCTTCCACTCTCGCCAAACCAAAGTCACAAATCTATTGAAATCATAAAATATAAGGATTTAATTAAGTTAATAAAAAAAAAAAAAAATTAAATCAGTAGTGAAGAGGTAAAACGAGATAAGTCTATTTTTTTCTCATTTAGTTTATAATAATTTAAAAATACGTTAGAAAATAAGCGAAATAAGGCAAAAAAGATGAGTAATATCGCCTTATTCCGCTTAGTTTCCGAGACATTTCCTTTAAAATGATCATAAAAAAAGAAATGATGCTGTGACTAATTAATTAATTAACTAAGATAATGGTTTTCAAAAGAAAAAAGAAAAATATTATTTGATGTCAATTTTTAGATGCAAATTTAATTAGCTATCTACTAAAGAACTTTTATTTAATCTGTTTTAATTAATACCTTTTTACCTTTTTTGCTTTGCTTTTTATGTAAATTTCATTGCAATATGTAAGATTATTTTGCTAATTCAATATGATAACTTGTTTTTTAATGTAATTGTTACTGTTTAAATGGCTTCGATGAGCTCTCTAGCCTGGAGTCTTATCAACAAACAATTATGTTTCTCATTTCCATATTGAAATTATTATCTTTGAAATGAACATGTTCATTTGACAATTATTTAGTATTGTTAAATTGATTTCTTTCAACGTCCCTTATCAATAAATATCAAAATATATCGTCGCCTTAGAGTAAAAGAGGCGCAAGTGCCATTTTTTTCTATTTTTTTTCTTCAAAATAATAAAGAGGCGTATCTCCACCATTATTGCTCCAATAAGCTTTCCAAAGCCTTTTACGCAATATTAGTGAAAAAATCAAAAATAATAACAGATAGGCATCTTTGTTTTTAGTTTTTTTTTGAATTGTTCCTAATCATTGGAAAAATACTAATAACAAAGAGGTGTAAGTCCGTAAAAATAATTCAATGAAAAAAAATTAAAAACAAAGAGGCGTAAGTGCCATAATTTAGATAAAAATCGCAAAAACCAAAAGAGGCTCAACTCCAAAAATTCTCATACACTATAAAAAAAATTATAAAAAAAGGCGTAAGTGCCAAAATTTAGATGAGAAATCCTAAAAACAAAAGGGGCGTAACTCCAAATATTTTCATGAGATGGAAAAAATTATAGAAACAAAGAGGCGTATGTGCGGAGATACGTCTTTTTCACTTTAACATTAACAATTATTTACCGTTCAAAAATAAAATAAAAAAGAGGCTTAAGTGTGGAGATACGCCCCTTTCATTTTAAGATTAGTAATTACTCTACTTTGTTATTTCAATTTTCAATTGCCCAAATAATGTTCCAGAGATCATAAAAAACATTTTGGAGTGATAAGTGGACATACGCCCCTTTTACACCAGAATTTCGTATTTTTGGCACTTACGCCCCTTTCACTCTAAGGCGGCGATATCATAAAGATAAGTCGATTTGTCCTGTTTTACCTCTTCACTCCTGGAATATTCCATTTAAAAAGTGAATCTGCAGTGATTTTTCGTTATTTTTACCTTTAAAACACAGTTGCTGTTTACCAAAAGGTTGCCAGGTTTTATATCTCTATGAAGAATTCTCGCCGAATGAAGATACTTCAGTCCTGTAATCAAGATTTTGCAATATTCGTATTATTTTATCTTTTAACATAAATTATATTTTATTAATCATTCAATTTTTAAAAAATTCTATTGTAAAATTAAATTGCAGATATTTTAGGATTTTCAAAAAAAATAATATTCTAATTGTTCAAAGGAACCGAACCAGTTTCCCATTGGAGATGGGACCTAGAAAGAAACGAAAAATAAGTGCAGCTTCGACCGGATGACGAGTTCTGTGGGGTCACGGATGGGCAGCAGCAAGACTGGTTTTTCGAAGGAAAGGAAAAAAGAGAAGTAAAGTGGCCCCACATTAGCTTCTCTTTATCTACGTATTAAAAAAAATATATATAAAAATATGAGGAATTCTTAATCAATTGAAGCTTCCTTTCTTGTCTCAAATATACCTGAGATGATTTAAGCAGACTGATGTTTTTTTCGCGATCTATGTAGATTAAATATAAAATAGAGAGAAGTGGGGCAAAATGGACCTCCTTGGCAATATGACTGGGGAATTTTTTTCGGAGTGAAGGAGTCGATGAAAAAATCTGAAAAAATTTGAGAACATGCTGCAATATATAGACATTGTTGGTGAATTTTTTCAAAAATTTTGGAGGACTCCTTCACTTGCAAAAAAATCCCAAATCATTTTGAAAAAAGGTCCATTTTGCCCAGGTTTTTTTTTGCTATTCTAAGACTTATTGTTAAGTTTTTTTGTTGCTCCAGTAATTAACAACTTTACTTTGTGTTTTGTTTTTATAAAAAAAAGTGTAATAATAAAAACAACAAAAGTGTTAAAAAAAACAAAAAATCAGTTTTATTCTGATATTTGAGATTTTTTCAGTATTTTCGAAATTTTTATGAAATTTTTGTGACATTTTTATGAAACTTTCATAAAACTTTTATAAAAATTCTTTCGAAAGTCTCTCAACTGAATACCATTTGATCAACGATTCAAAATGAGTATTTTCGACTTTTCCTTAAATCTGTATTAAAATTCAGTAGTGAAGAGGTAAAACGAGATAAGTCTATTTTTTCTCATTCAGTTATTTAAAAATACATTAGAAAATGAGTGAAATAGGGCAATTTTGCCCTAAAACTCTTTTTTAACTCTTGAAATTCTCTAGCATAAAAGATAAATAATATCGCCTTATCTCGCTTAGTTTCCGAAATATTTCCTTCAAAATGATCATAAAGATAAGTCGATTTATCCTGTTTTACTTCTTCACTAGTAAATTATAAGCGTTTTTTCTTCCATTCTTTTGATTTCGAATGAAATTAATTTTGGGTTGATATTTTTCTATGCGAAGCATTCGATTTTTTTTTTTTCATTAATATTCGAGTTATTGACTAGAGAAAAAAGTACAAATTTTCAAGCACATTGTGCAAAAAGTAGGGGAGAGTGGGGCAAAATGGACCCTCATTGTAACATGATTAAGGAATTTTTTCGGGATGAAGAACTTGACGAAAAAATCTAAAAAAATTTGGGAAAATCCTCCAACATGTCTATATTGTTTGTGAATTTTTTCAGATTTTTTGAAGCAACCGCTGCTTTTTAAAAAATTCTCCAGTCATCTCATCTTCTAGGTCCATTTTGCCCCGTTCTCCCCTACTTCTTTTCATAATAAATTTAAATTAAAATTTTTTTAAAATTTTTTCTTCATCTATTTTTTTTTATTTATTCTTTTTTGAAACTTGCCTCTCAAAATTTGGTACAGGAAAACCTTAATGTGGTCCGGACTCAGAGGCTGTGGGCTTACAATTATTTTGTGAAGATCACTCTGCAGAAGTTCCGTTATCACGTATCTGATTATAAACTTGTTAAGGAATTATTTTTGCAAGACTTTGTGTGAACTTAGAAGAGATACTTGGCTTCAAGAAAAGGGCTGAAATAGCTTCACGATGAAATATTACAGAATCTTAATGGACAAAGCTCATTTTCTCACTCAAAAAAAAAGGAAATAATTTATTAGCATAGAATTGCAAAGAAAAATCAGAGAACGGTAGCAGGCTAATGCTCTTTGTTTCTTTATGGGAAAAACAGATAAACGAAAAATGAGAGGAAGAAGAAGAGGAAGGGAGAGAATCTGCAAGGACAGTATAGACTTGTCCGACCGGTCAACGATGCCTGAAAGCCACTGGTGTTTTCTTCCTCCTTCTTTCATCTCTTAAGAAATTTAATCTTTCACTTCTTTTTTTTTTACAAGAATCTTTGAATTTATTTAGACGAAACATTAAACATATTAAAGACTTATGCGCTTATTATAGTCTAGTGAGGAGAGGAAAATTTGAATTTTGAAGAGAAAAAAGGAAAATTTAAATTTTGAAAAGAAAAATGAAAATTTGAATTTTGAAAAAAAAAAATGAAAATTTGAATTTTGAATAGAAAAAAGAAAATTTGAATTTTGAAAAGAAAAAGAAAAATTTGAATTTTGAAAAGAAAAAGAAAAATTTGAATTTTGAAAAAAATGAAAATTTGAATTTCGAAGAAAAAAAAGCAAAATTCGAATTTTGAAAAAAAGGAAAATTTGAATTTTGAAAAAGGAAAACTCCAAGAAAAAAACGAAAAATTGAGAAAAAAATTTCTGTTGAGACTTTTCTTTATATTTGATACGTAGATATATATATATATGAGAATTTTCAATTATCCTACAGCACGGAGGTAACCAAAGAGGGTGTCCAAAGAGCGGATCGATATCTCCAGAAAGCTTGGGTATGAGGAGCGGAGGAATCATTTCGTCCCAGACTTTGAGAACAAAACGAGAACAAAAAAAAATCTCTCTAAATTCATTTCAATACACACAAAAGTCGAAAAAATTCAAGAGCCTCATTTTTTAAAAAATATTTATAGTCGTGATGAAAAGGATACATTTCTTGGAAGAAATCGAGGTGTGGCGGTTGCAAAATGTCCAGTGCAGATAAGACCTGGAATCAATCCCAGAAAATAAAATAAATCAATCTAAAAGGAATAAAAGGAAGATGATTTTGAAACTAGTAATTAAGAAATCTGACAATTTTTAGTTTTTTTTTATTTATAACAGCAAAATTATTACTTAAAAAAAATATGCTTATGTAAAAAATTCAAAAAAACTCTAATTTTTTAAGCAAATTTTTTAAATATTTTTTTTTATACTGATTTATTTATTTTTTTAAAAAATCGAAAAATTGTCAGAAATTTGCTGATTTTTCATCATTTAAAAAATTTAGATATCGATGAATACTTACATTTTCGTGTTTGAAGAAGCACAGCATCTTCAGTTCTCTGAAGACCCGTTTACTGCTAACAAGGCTCTGAAAGACATTTGGAAGTTTCTTCAAAGCCACCCTTCGTCCATCTCTAGGATCAGTAACCGCCCTAAAACATAGAAAATTCCAAAAAATCATGAATAAATCAGTAAAAAAAATTTGAAATCTCAGAAAACGTGAATTCTTAATTTCTTAAAATATGTTGGGGGGGGGGGGGGGGGGGGGGGTAAAACTAGATGAATAGTCAGATGCCCAACGAATCAGATGAAGAGGCCTCTTTTGTGTATCTATATGTATATATCCTCATGATGATTCACCTATACGACTTAAAAATCTCCTTTTGCGCTATTCTCACTGATTCTCACCGGTCAGAGTATATACGAGGCACTTGCCAAACCGGATAGCCCTGCTTACACCACACTCAGATCTGGATAACCGATCTTGCACACCCTGCATTTCAGCCATATGCCTTTATCCATATTCTAATGATTTGCAGCAGCTTCATTGCACAGTACAATACCGATTTTTCGAATTTTCGAAATAATCGATATTCAACAGAATTCAACCGCGAGATCATATTAAGGATAATTGGGAGGTACAGTTGGGAAAAAGTTGAATTTTTGTGTAAAATCGTTAATAACAATTTATACAAGATGAAATTCTTAAATCTGATTTAGTGAATCTGTAAAGAATGTAATGAGGAATGAAATAAGCCCTGGAAACAAAAAATTAATTGAAAATTGAAAAATTTTCATTACTTTTTACACTTTTTCACATTTTTGAAGATTTGAAGAATTGTAAAAAATAATGAAAATTCTTCAATTTTCAATTAATTTTTTGTTTCGCGGGCTTATTTTATTCCTCATTACATTTTTTACAGATTCACTGAATCAGATTTGAGAATTTCGTGTTTTATAAATTGTTATTAACGATTTTATACAAAAATTCAACTTTTTTCCGATTTTACTTCCTAATCATCCTTAACATAGTTCCATACCTACAAAAATTTAAAGATTAAAATCTGAAATAAATTTCAACTGAAAGCTTATATGAATCTGGACTATCTCGTGAAATTTCTGATCAATTGACCTTTTTTTTTGGTCAATAATAAATAAAAATGAAATAGAAATAACACGGTGGCTTATGGACTAATGCAAGCTTTTGCCTTTTTTAGATGGGGCAAAAGATTAAAATCTGGAAAATGTCTCAAAAAAAAAGGAAAAACAAAAACAAAATTTATGATCCAATATGAAAATCATTGACCGTCTCATAACTTTGTAATGAATGATTGTTTTTCTGCATATAAAAATAAGTAAAAACACTAATCAAATGGCATAAAATGTTAAAAATTTTCGTCTGTATTTTTCGTGCCAAATTTCGGAAATTTCAAACGAGTCATATTTCTACTAGAATTTCAGATAATTACGTCATTGAAAAATGAACACATCATCGATTTTCAAATAACTTCACGTCTTGATATCAATGAAATTTGTAAATTTCAGTTTACTTGTTTCTTAAAAAATTCGTAAAAATAGGAAAAATTAAAAAAAAAATTGAAAATTCAAGTCATTTTGATTTTGAATATTAAAGTTCAGTTGAAAATTCAAGTAATTTGTAAAATTTCCGTTTCAATCCAACTTAAAACTCATAGATTCCTTTGAATTTCCTCTGAAATTCACAGACTACATAGCCATTTTCCCATTAAAAAAAATTCAATATCAAATTTATGAAAAATCACATCAAATTATCTATGAAATTTTCATTTTTTTCTAACAATGTACTAGTGATTAAGTAATAAATCACAAATAATCAATATAATTCCTGAATTCTTCTTCGAATTTGCTTTAAATACCAAGAAATACGTTTTTAATAGCAAAATTTTCAATTTTTGGGTGATTTTCCTCTTTTTTTCTTGCTTCACCCTCAACGACTAGTGCAAAGAAGTCCAGAACCACCTTTAAAACCATTTCTTCCTTCAATTTCTACGGAAAAATCATGATTTCCGTGCAAAAAGCTGATTTATCCATAATACAATAAAAGAGAACAAAGAAAGGTATGAATAAATGATAGAAATGAAAAAAAAAATACATGCAACAGGTCGTTCTGGAGTTTGCTCGTGGAGTAAATTCTGCGAGACAGGTGCGTGTTGTGTTGAATTGAAGGTAAAAAAAGAAATAAAAAAAAAGGAGAATGAGGAAAAAAAAATGCATATCAGAAGTATTCTCTTGTACGTGAATATCTGTACAATTGTTGAGCTCTAGACAGGGATTGTGAGCCTAAGTAGAGCGAGGAAGAGTTTAGAAGGGACTGGCGAAATTCAGAAAGAGAAAGAAAGAGATAATCAGTCTAGTAGTAAAATACAAAACTGTATATGGAATACAAAACTCTGTCTGTATCGATACTGAAAGATCGATGCTGAAAGATGCATTACATAAGACCATCCAAACGTGCTGATATGACTATTCCTCATTTTTTCTAGGTAATTGACACGTCATTGTTAATACGAAGAATAGGCACATTTTTCAACTGGCCAGGTCAGTCTCGAATCCTCTGAATTTTGAGGTCTAAAAGGGTATAGAGAACTTTATCGGAATGTGAACAGACCGACTTTCTAACTCAGCTGGCCTTGGAGCATAGCTAGAAGGTTCCTGGAGGTCAGTAACTTACAAATAATAATTTTTTACAAGTTTTTTTTGCATATAGATTATGAAAAAAAGTTGCTTCTTAACTAGGGATGTAAAAAAAAAAAATCTGACATGTCATAAGACACGTTAGTGACTGTCATATGACTAAATTCTGACCGTTTTTCCCATATGACCAAAATCTGACCGAATTATCAACTGACGCTTAGATTACATCCAAGTAAAGATGCGCCATCCGCGTCATAAATTTGATGTCGAAAATTTTGCTAAGTTCCCTAAGAAAAAGCTTTTACTAAAAGTAGATGTAATATTCACACGAGCTTATTAAAAAATATGTTGTTGATAAAATTCACATGTTCCCCTAATTTATCAAACAATGTCATATCGAATTATCAATGACAATTGCGAATTGCGACAAAACTGTGACAAAAAGAAACACTGACCGTCATTTTACATCTAAGTTGATGACGCCTGGGGAGAGATTCCGCGCGTTATAAGGTACTGCGTTATAACGTAAAAGCGTTAGCTTTGTGTTATATTTTATTTAATTACAATTAACCAATGAACTCTTAAACGATTTTAACAGCACTACAATCACTCGCGAACGAAATACTAACGTTTTAGTAAGTGCAATTATAAATAATTCAAAATTTAAAAAAAAAAGGCTAATTGGATACTGCTTATAACGCGCGGAATCTCTCCCCTGACCAGTATTGAAATAATTATGATTGGAAAACTCAGATTGAACATGACAAAATTGTGAGGAAAAGAAAGTATGATGGTCATTTTACATCTAATAAGATGATATGTGGCAGATTTAATGATTATGACGGAAATTCTGATCCGAATAAGGCTTGACGTCACATGACTGTCATATGACGGTCATAAATCCATATGACAATTTCGTCAAAATGACCGTCATTTCACATGCCTATTCTTCACAGAGCACATAGCTGCTATGTCATAGCAGGTAAATGCGTAAAATTCTTATATTACTTTCTCCGATACATCAGTACAGTGTATTGCGAGAAAATCACAATGAGAATGGTGCAGAAAAGAGAATAACTCGGTTTCTTTTATATTCATACTGTTCGAGAGAGCCACATCCTGCCCTTTTTTTTCCATGAGGGATAAGCTTCTTCTGAGCCACCTGGCTTTTTCGTAAGACATTAAGCACGAGGCTCTTCTCCCGACCTACTACTCAGGTGCTTAACACTCAAGGATGAGGGTATTTCGACGAATTTTCGAGTCCTTCAAAATATGTTAAATTCGGAAAAAGGCAAATTATATTTGAATAATTGCTAAAAGTAAAGCTGGCATAATTGCAGATGGTGAGATAATATAAAATCCTTTTTTTCGATAACGAAGAAAAGAAAAGGAAAAAAACACAGACGTGGCTGAAATAAAAGTATCCTCGGATCACCTGTGCATTCACCATCTGCCTCCTAACAGAATATATTCTTTATATCTTTTTCTGCTTCACGCATATATACATCCAACAAGTATCCTGAACTTCACCGCAAAATTATGTGCATATATTGTCCATATAAATCCATGGAAATACATATATTCTGTGTGTATCGATCATATCGCTACTTTGATTAGAAGCAAAGGGGCGTAAGTGATATGCTTATATATAGCACTTAACGCCACTTAGTTTCTAAGATGACGATATCTGACGATAATATCGTCATCTTAGAAACAAAGTGACGTAATTCCTGTGTATAAGCATAGCACTTATGCCACTTAGTTGCTAAAATGACGAAATCGGACGATAATATCGTCACTTTAGAAAACTAAGTGGCGTAAGTGCTATGTATAAGCATAGCACTTACGCCACTTAGTTTCTAAGATGACGATAATATCGTCACCTTAGAAACAAAGTGGCATAAGTGATATGTATAAGTATAGCACTTACGCCACTTAGTTCCTAAGATGACGATATCCAATAATAATATCGTCACGTTAGAAACAAAGTGGCGTAAGTCCTATTTAAAAGCATAACACTTGCACCTTTTTTGTTTCTAAGGCAACGATATCTTCTCCCATTCCCTAAAAACTCCTGTTCTCTTCATCTAATTCGACTAATCCTAAAAACGTGATAACGTAATATTTCTCATGTATTTCGTAGACAGCTTCTTTTTTTTTTCTTCGATAATTCATGCAGTTCTCTCTACAGAAGTATATCTTTCATTTTCCTTTTCGATTCTGTATACTCCCCCTCTTGAACATTGCACCCAGGGGCCCCATGGGATTTTTCATCGGACTTTGGGCGTGCCAGCTGCCAGAGCAGATGACGGCGCAGCTGTCGTTTACGTGAATTAGCCACCCTCTCACAGTACAGCATCAGCCCCTATACTATTAAGGGGCAAGAGAGTGAGAGAGAGAGAGAGAAAGAGAGCGAGAGAGAGCTCGTATGTGTTGAATTTTCGAATCAATCCTTTAATGATATTTATCGATATCCTTATAAGACACTTAAAAGTATTTAAAAAATAGAACAATACTATCATCATTTTGGCGGCTTAGAAGCAAAGTGGAATAAGTGCTATGCTTAGAATTATAGCACTTATTAGCAGATACTAAGAAACATGTCTTTAACAGTATTTCGGAAAAATAAAGATGTTTCTCCATGAATATGAGAAAATATGGAGCTAATACTATGTGTATCACTTAGAAAAAATCAATATTTCTTGAGAATCTCAAAATTGAAGATTAAATTGTTATTTTTTAATTTAAAAACAAATTAAGTGCTATGCTTAGATATAGCATTTACTAGCAGATACTAAAACACATATCTTTAACAGTATTTTGAGAAATAAAGAAGTTTCTTCATGATTATGAGAAAATATGTATATAATACTATGTGTATCGCATAGAAAAAAATTAATATTTCTTAAGAATCTCAGAATTTTAGATTAATATGCCATTTTTTAATTTTTTTAAAAATTAAGTGCTATGCTTATACATATAGCACTTACTACCAGATACTAAAACACACATCTTTAACAGAATTTTGAAAAATAAAGATGTTTCTCCATGATTATGAAAAAATATGTATATAATACTGTGTGTATCGCATAGAAAAAAATCAATATTTCTTAAGAATCTCAAAATTTTAGATTAAATCCTCATTTTTTCAATTTTTTAAGAATTAAGTGCTATTAAAAAAATCAATATTTCTTAAGAATCTCAAAATTTTCGATTAAATCCTCATTTTTTCAAGTTTTTTAAATATTAAGTGCTATGCTTACACATAGCACTTACGCCCCTTTGTTTCTAAGTGCCATGTTTATTAGACATAGAACAATACTATCATTATTTCGTCTTCTTAGGAACAAAGTGGCGTAAGTGCTATCCTTAAAAATGGCACTTGCGCCACTTTAGGAACAAAATGGCGTAAGTTCTACGCTTAAACATGGCATTTACGCCACTTTGTTTCTAAGTGCTATGCTTGTAAAATAGGAAAATACTATCATTATTTCGTCTTCTTAGAAACAAAGTGGCTTAAGTGCTATGCTTAAAAATGGAATTTACGCCACTTTGTTCCTAAGACAATGGATTTCCTGAAGCAAAAGGAGCTTAAAATTGGGCCTTTTTCCTTGCTGCCCAAAAAAAACCATTTCCTCCCGCTTTATTTTCAAAGAAATTTCACGTAAACTCATTCTATTGAAAATTTTTTGTTCTTTCGATGATTACTAAAACTTACCAAACCACACCGAATGCCCCATAGCCAATTGGCCTGTCTGGCTGTACTGGATCCTGTGTTGGTGGGGGTGGCGGTGGTGCAGGAGCAGCTGAATGATAATAATTTTGGGGTGCTTGTACAGCAGCAGCAGCAGCAGCGGCAGCAGCAGCAAGTACTGCTTGACCCGGATGGGCCCCAGTTGAGCCACTGCTAGTAGTACCTCCTCCACCCCCCTGCATAAGCGACATGGACACGCTCATGGACACCCGGGAGTGCCGGCTTGGCCCCACCACTGCCATCAATAGTTAAATGAGCTCAAATAAAAAATGCCCTTATCCTGTTCTCCATGAACCGATGAATAAAGGGAAGTTTTGGAAAGAGAGAAAACCCAGAAGAACTTTGGAACCAATGAAAAACCCAAAAAAAACAGTGTTGGCACACAGATACACAGACACAATGGAAAAAGTCTTTTTTGGTGGTAAAAAATTTATATTTAAATTCAAAAAAAAAGGAAATCACAATTTGCGCTTCACACACAATATTCACAATTTTTTAGGAAATTGGGGAAAATGTGTGAAATTTAGGGGAAAAAAGAGGTTTAAATTCGCTCTTTTTTTCTGCAGGAAGATGAGAAAATTAAGGAAATTAATTGAAGTTTGATTTAATTTAATTTTAATTGGAAAATAAAGTATCACTCGCTCCGGAGCGTTCTTTAGGTTAGGTCAACTCGTTGAAAAATTGGAGATCATCGTGTTTTTAGAACATATTTTTTAAATTTTCATAGTTTGCTCAGAAACTGAACATTGTTAAATTAATGCTATTGTGTATTTTTTTGATTTCATGAAAAAGGTGAGACGATAAACACGAAAAACTGCCTTTTTTCTTTCTCTTATCTTCTTTTGTGTGTGTGTGTGGGTTACGCTTTGTCCTTTTCTTCTTTCTTTTCGATATATAAACGTATATATATGACGCCAATCCAATTTCAATATCGCTAAGTCCAACTTGTGTTATGTCCTATACGAAGTCACAAACACACTGATGCATATTCATGCAAAGCTTCTTTCTTCGTTGAAAAGAGAGTACAAAAACTGATTTTTCGACACTGATTTGATGAAATTTTTTTTTTCACTTTTTCGAAGAAATTTTCGACTTTTTGTTTTTTTTTAAAAAAAAACCTTTTTTTTTTATTTAATGCATGAATTATTGTGATTATTCCTCTTTATGTTTTGGACACTGATATATATATACATGCACACACACATGCACTCACCCACTCACTCACCCACTCACACACACACACACTCACATACACAAACGAGAGCGTTAACACTGCTTTTTTAAAGGGGGGAAGGGTTTTTTGAAGTTTATCAATGTTTCCCTCTCACTAACTTTGGTTAAAAGAGATTAATTATTGTTTTTTTTTCTTTTTCTGTTTTTTAAAATTAAAAAAAAAAACGTTGACACTAAGTTTAACGCCAACAACAATGTCTGTACAGTCTCGAGGCTCAATGGCCACTGTTCGTGACTCGTTTTCAAGAATTTCGATTGGGGAATATATAAGTGGAGGGGGGGGGGGGGGAGGGAGAATAGAGGGGTAGTGCGCAGGTGCATAGATGCGATGAGAGATTGAAGCGACATCACACTTTTTGTAGAGAAGAAATTTGAACTAAAGAAGAATATCGTCAAAAAAATGAAAAATGGGGAAGTTTGAAAAAAGAGACATTGCGGACTTTTCAAAGGAATTGTCTTTCCCGCGCTTTTCCGTTATTTTCTATAGAAATGGGGGAAAAGTGTTTATTTTTGGTAAAAAACTAAAAATTTATGGAAAAAATAGAAATTACGGACTTTTCAAAAGAAAAGCCTTTTCCCGCGCTTTTCTACAATTTCTTAAAATAAAAAGGGGCAAAAGTGTTTGATTTTCGTTAAAAACGGAAAATTGATGGAAAAAAGAGAAGTTGCGGATTTTTTAAAGGAATAATCTTTTCCCGCGCTTTTCCGCAATTTCTTTAGAAAAAGAGGCAAAAGTGTTTGATTTTTGTTTAAAAAATGAAAAATTGATGGAAAAAAGAGAAATTACGGACTTTTTGGAGGAATAATCTTTGCCCGCGCTTTTCCGCAATTTCTCAAAAAAAAAAAGAGGCAAAAGTGTTTGATTTTTGTTTAAAAAACGAAAAATTGATGGGAAAAAGGGAAATTACGGACTTTTTGAGGAAAAATCCTTTCCCGCGCTTTTAGCAATTGTTACAAAAAAGAAAGTGCCAAAAGTGTTTGATTTTCGTTTAAAAAACGAAAAATTGATAGAAAAAAGAGAAATTGCAAACTTTTTAGAGAAAAAATGTTTTCCCGCTCTTTTCCGTAATTTTTTCAAAAAAAAAAAGAGGCAAAAGTGTTGGATTTTCGTTAAAAAACGCTCCGAAAAGAGAATAATTTGAATAATATTTCTGCTTAAGTATACATCCTATTGATTTTAATTGAATATTAAATATGTATGGTTTTTCAAATTTAAAAAAATATTTTTCAAATCCGTCTAAACTATTTCTTAAATATTTGAAAAGTTAATTTTCGATTTTTTTTAGTTTTTTCTGCTAAATATAAATCATCGCCTTAGAAACGAAGGGGCATAAGTGCTATACTTATATCCAGCACTTACGTCCCTTTGTTTCTGAGGCGACAAAATATAAATATAATATTTTGCTCAAATTCTACCCGATTTATATCTTTGATTTTAACAACTAGCTCCATCTCTTCACGAAGACAGTAACTGCACTTTACCTTCTTCAATAGAGAGACACATCTTTTCAGCAGAGAGAGGCAACAACAATGGTGACTGGTCTCTCCTGTCAAAGACAATACTTTATTATTCATTTTTAAATTAAAAAAAATGCTCCTGACACTCATGCAATTAAGTACATAACATAAAAAATGAAAACTCAATTATTTTTCCTTAAATAAGTTTTTTTCGAATTTTCGCGGATTTTTTTTTGGATTCTTTCTCTCAAGTGTGTGTGTTTGTGTGAAAATTTCGTGATCAAAATATGTGGACAAAGCAATTCGTGACTTTATTAATTTAATAATAAAACTTGTTTATCTGAAATCACCTGATAGGATTGACGTAGTACTCTGGTGAGAATATTTCAAAGATGTAATGTATTGTTTTCATGCAAATTCGTATTATGTAAAGTCAATTTTGATAATGTTCTATTGAGCAGAATAATTCCTATTTTTATTTATATTCATTTTTTCAAGTATTCAATGATAATGTGATCATATATAGTCAACAACATTATATTATAATAATAATATGACACTAAAAATAGCAGATATCTTACAAATTTTTAGTCTTTTTTTCTCAACGAATGAATTATTTGAAAAAAAAAATTAAAAATATGTAAATATAGAAAATTCAAAAAACTATGAGAGCAAATTTTTTAAATATTTTTTTTGCAATAATTTACTTGTTAAAAAGAATTCAAAAAATTGTGAGATTTTTGCTACTTTTAGTATCATATAATAATAATAATAATAATAATAATAATAATAATAATAATAATAATAATAAGACACACAGTAATAAAACAAATCATAGAAAATTTAAAAAATCAGTTTTATCTCAAGAAATTTGAAATTAAGTAGAAATCTCAAAATTTGAAGATTTCAAGATTTTTTTTTTATTTTTTGAGATTTTTCGAAACATTCATATTTTTCCAAATGTTAATCCAAAAAATTATCAGATGTCTGCTACTTTCAGTAGCATATAATAATAATAATGATAATAATAAAACACAATAATAAAACAAATAATAGAAAATTTAAAAAATCTGTTTTATCTCAAAAAATTTAAAATTAACTAGAAATTTCGAAATTTGAAGATTTCAAGTTTTTTTTTGAATTTCTTGAGATTTTTCGAAACATTCATATTTTTCCAAATGTTAATCCAAAAAATTATCAGATGTCTGCTACTTTCAGTAGCATATAATAATAATAATAATAATAATAATAATAATAAGACACAATAACAAAACAAATAATAGAAAATTTTAAAAATCTGTTTTATCTCAAGAAATTTGAAATTAACTAGAAATCGCAAGATTTGAAAATTTTGTGATTTTTTTTTAATTTTTTAAAGATTTTCCGAAACATTCATATTTTTCCAAATGTTTCTTGAAATTTCTTCGAAATTTATCTCCAACAACCTTCATTTGTCCACCTATAACATTAAAATAAGTTTAATCTAAAAGCCCACAAATAATAATAATAATAACAATAATACCACTTTTTAAATTTTCTTTTCAGTGAATCGACCATGTTTCGAGCAGAGGACTCTCCAAAAGGTTCATTCCTCCAGCAGACGAAAGCAGCTCGTGAAGAACGTGCCAATGAAAAACGTAAGGAAGCAGCAGTAGTAGCAATACAAGCCTCTGTACGAGGCTGGTTATCTCGAAAAAGAATAGCAACAAAGATTCTCGCGGATTTCGATAAATTTTTCCCCGAAGAAACGACATGCGACAGTTCAATCGAGTTAAAACCAGTGCTCCACGTCTTCAGGCAGATTTGTAAGTTTCTTATTGTCTTTAAAAAAGAGCGGGATCAGGGAAGAATCGAGAGACTATGTAGATATTTGACAAAATCCCTGGATTCAGAGTCACCAAAATTCTGTTATGTTGGTGTTGCGCTGAATAAAGATCATTACATTGCCTGGATTTCGCAGATGAAGACTGTCTTATTTCACTGTATGACTGGAATCGAGGATTTAAAACCAGAAAGACCGACTGATCATAGGTCAATTCTCCTCAGATTACATACTCTCGTTAGTTACACGTCTCCAGGTACTTGGGCGATACAAAGAGTCAAGGGCATGGAAAAGCTAAAAGCTGGGATGCAACAATTATGCGCTAATATAATGGGTCATCTAGTCAATAACGGTTTTTACAATGTGATGAAGATGCTGCTGGTAAAGGGTCTGGGAAGAGAAAAGATCTCTTTAAAACCTGTTGCACTATCCGCAGCAGTTACCCTCACGATAAGACCCCTCATCTCCTCCCAAATGTCTGACAAACTCGTGTCATTATTTCTGATAAACATCTTCAGTGTTCCGGCACTGGTCCATCATTTGAACCTCGTTGCTCCCGAGTGTATAAACGCCTTTACATTACACGGTCTCTTCCACAAAAGTTTAGACATTCTGAACTCTGACCAGAATTTGCGGATCATATTTAATGCACTTGAAGGCAGTTATGCGCTTTGCCTGTTAGCTAATCTCATTCATTTAGCTTCTATCGAGTCTGACGAGGTGATGAAAGACCTGTACTTTCCTTCGTTTACTTTCGTAGTGACGAGAATGTTGGAATCGTGTCAACAGTATGTTGTTTCGAAGCAGAGTAATTTGACCCATTGGCATCCAGTATTAGGATGCTTTGCCCAGCCTGTAGATCCTCTGCTTCATTCCGCAATAAGCCATACAAAAACGCAATTGTCTCTTCTGTGGACGGGCAAGATAGTCCAACAACTTATGGGTCGAAATCTGATGGAAATCGTTGAGAAAGAGGTGATCATTTGCGACAACAATCAGAGTACTTCAAACACTTCAAATATCTTCAAACGCGCTTTTTTCGAATCCCGCGTCAATCGAAATAACTCAACGAAGAACTACAGAAAATTGGGAAGCCCCGAAACAACGAAAATCTCGTTGATCTGTTCGTTGTATCAAACCGCACTTCATACACTTACTCAAATGAAACTAGATATACTAACAGGACTTTGTTATCAGGACAAGATACTCCATCATTTATGGCTTTTTCTGAATACTCTGGGTCCAAACTGCGGTCTCAAAGCATTTATCGATCATTTGGCTGCCAACACAAAGTCATCGGCACCAGAATTTCAAATGTTGATATTATTCTGTGATTGTATGACACATTACGTAACTATTTTAGACGATATGGAGATGTACGAACAGCAGGAGCCGTTCAAACTCTCCGATTTTGTGATAATGGGATACTTTCTTAATCAATTTTTATACAAAAGTGTACTGGGTAATTTATTTGACGTTAAAACAGTCGGAAATAATCCGTTGTTCGTGAGTCTACATACATTGTTAATGGCAATTTATAGAAGAGACTGCAGAAGAAACTTCTGTCCTGATGGACACTGGCTTGCTAAGGAAGTTCGAGTATCAGGCTTCCTAGCTGATCTCGATAAGGGTCGTCGAGGTGCGGCTCTTCTTTTATCTAAGATGCCACATGTCATCCCTCATTCAGAACGAGTCGTCTTATTTAGGAAGCATGTCGCCGATGAAAAAGCAGTCCTCGGCTTAACCGAATCAGCTTGCAACAGTCCTCCTTCCACATTAATAGCAGTGCATCGATCCCGAATCGTTGAAGACGGCTACCGTCAGCTCGCAATGCTTCCATCCCAGGCCCTAAAAGGCGTTATTAGAGTCAGATTTGTTAACGAACAAGGTTTGGATGAAGCCGGTATCGATCAGGATGGCGTCTTCAAGGAATTTCTCGAAGAAACAATAAAGCGCGTATTCGATCCATCCCTAAACCTCTTCAGAGCGACATCCGAAAACCGGTTATATCCATCCCCAACATCCTACATGCAGGAGAATCATCTGCAGCTTTTCGAATTCGTTGGAAGGATGCTGGGAAAGGCGGTTTACGAGGGAATCGTCGTTGACGTTCCTTTCGCCTCTTTCTTCGTTTCCCAGTTCTCTGGACAGGCTGGAGGTGCACTTTACAGCTGGTTAGATGAACTTGCATCATTAGACAGAGATTTGTATCGGAGTTTGACATTAGTCAAACATTATAAAGGGGACGTCAGTCAATTGGAGCTTACGTTTTCGCTTGACGAAGATGTTATGGGAGAGATTGTTACGCATGAGCTGAATCCTGGAGGAAGGGCTGAACCTGTTACGAACTTCAATAAGATCAATTATATTCATCATATGGCGCATTTTAGGATGCACAGACAGATCAAGGATCAGACTGCAGCTTTCATTAAGGGGTTCAAGAGTATTATCAATCCTGAGTGGCTCTCGCTGTTTTCGACGCCTGAACTTCAGCGGCTGATCTCTGGGGACAATGTTCCTCTTGATTTAAGGGATTTGAGGAGACATACGCAGTACTATGGGGGCTTTCACGACAGTCACAGGGTTGTTTGCTGGCTTTGGGATATTTTGGAGAAGGATTTTAGTGAGGAGGAACGTGGGTTGTTCCTCAAATTCGTTACTAGTTGTTCGAAGTCTCCTTTGCTGGGCTTCGCACATTTAGAACCTCCGTTCTCTATTAGGTGCGTTGAAGTCGGAGATGATGAGGATACAGGCGACACTATTGGAAGTGTTATAAGAGGATTTTTTACTATAAGGAAAAAAGATCCGCAGAATCGTCTGCCAACTTCTTCAACTTGTTTCAATCTTCTCAAACTTCCGAATTATCAGAAAAAGGGGACGCTGAGGGAAAAGCTGAGGTATGCAGTGACTAGTAATACTGGATTTGAGTTGTCTTAACGAAAAATTGAGGATTTATGGGAAATAATCATTTTGGACCAAAGAAAATTGATAATTAATCATTGTTATAAAAGAGGGGGGAGGGAATTTTGTTTTTTTAATTATGGAAATGAAGAAAATGAAGGGAGGAGAAGATTGAAATATTGTCATTGAGGGGATGATAATGAGACTGAAAATAGCAGACATTTAATCATTTTATCTTTTTTCTTAACAAATGAATTATCTTTAAAAAATGAAGTTTAAAATGATTCGGAATTTTTTTGAGGGTGAAGGGCTGTACAAAAAAATTTGAAAAAATTCACCAACAATGCTCACATATTGGAGCATCTTCTCAAATTTTTTCAGATTTTTTCACAAAGTGCTTCGTCTTTAAATAAATTCCTGAATCACTCTCCTCTAAGTGCAGATTTTTTAAACATTTTTTTAATAATAATTGATGTTTTTAAAAAAATGCAATAAATGGTCAGATGTATGCTAATTTCATTATCATGGATGATAGAAATTGTATAAAGCAAAGTAAAATTACCAATAGTAATTAGTCATATTGTTACTATTACTGTGAATACTTTGAATACTGATGAATAATAATGATATGTTTTGCTAAAAATTTAATTGTCATTTGCTACAAAAAAGGAAAAAAACCTCGAAGAGTTTTTATTTTATTATTTCATATTTTAGATTTATACAATTCTAAATAAAAACAGAATAAATGCATAAACATACACAAATATACTCTTCTTCTGTTCAACTCATGACGCAAAAAATAATATATATGTAAATATTGTGAAATGAAAAAAAATTCTTTAGTAATAATTTCTTGTTAAATTTTGTTCTAAAATTAATTAAAATTAATTAATTAAAATGTTAATTTTGTAGTCAATAAATATAAAATCGACTTCAATAATTATATATATTGAAAAATAAAGTATTGTATTAATTTTGTATTTCGTGGAAAAAAAAACAATTAATATCTAAATTAAAAATCGAAAATTCTCCTAATTCGTTCATCTTCATTTTATTCTATATAAAAATCTAATAAGGACGCTTTATCATTCGAAATTGGGCCTCGCGCATTTTCACTGGTTAACGTGATATTTGCACACCTTATTGCAGACTTGATAAGCATTTAATTAACATCGATAACATAACGAAGCGCGTAAAGGCCGCGATCAGTCTTGTCAAGTGATTATTGTTTTTCTCGTTTCAACAATTTCAACATAATTCAGTAGTGAAGAGGTAAAACAAGATAAGTCACTTTTTTTCTCATTAAGTTTTTTGAAAATACCTCAGAAAATAACCGAGAAAGAGCAATTTTGCCCTAAAACTCTTTTGTAACTCTTGAAATTCTCTACAAGAAAAGATGAGTAATATCACCTTATCTCGCTTAGTTTCCAAGATATTTCCTTCGAAATGACCTCAAAGATAAGTCGATTTATCCTGTTTTACCTCTTCACTAATGAATTGTTATCTGATTAAGGAAATCCAAGTAAAAAAATTCAAATAATCTACTTTTAGTCTATTTTTTTTTTCAAGTTATCATAAATATTCTAATTATTCCGATTTTTTAACATTTTACCGATATTAAAACAATGTCCACGATAGTAAATTGTTATTAAATAATATTATAAATATCCGATATTGTCGCGAATTTGACTGACGCTGTTTCAGCATCTAGGATCCTCGGATTTCAAATACCAATATTCCCGCCATTTATGTTTTCATGTAATTAATTGGATTAATCGTCGCTATTTGTTCGGTAACAGGCTTTTCTTTATTATTTGAAAAATTAATAGACATTCTGACGAACAAGAATATATATAGGTATATAAGGAAAAAATAGATCTGTCTTATAGAGTTCTAATGTTAATTTAATTTTTTTTCAAAAATTATTTTTGGCTCAATTTGGCCGAATTTCTCTAAGCTAATCCGGATTAAGTTAACTTAAACCAGCAGTTTTGGTTTAAGTTAACTTCTTACTCCATAGCACTTCCCCTAACGGCGTGTTGTTTCCCCTAACCGCAATTATCAAAGATGGCTGCTGTGGTTAAATGATATTTTTTTATATGAAAAAATAAGTGAAAATTATATTGTCATCATTTTTAAGAGCATTGCAAAAGATAAATATTGATATTTCCTACAATTTTGAGCATCATCGAATTCATGTTCAATTTGATGATCGCAGGTATGAGTGATTGAGATTAATTCGAATCTGAATCATAAGGCAGCATTATAAGTATCAATAGGAACCATGGTGCGGCGCTAGTCCCGCAGATTCTGGAGGGGGAAGTTAACTTAAACCAAAACTGCTGGTTTAAGTTAACTTAATCCGGATTAGCTTAGAGAAATTCAGCCTTTGTCCGGTAACATGGTGCAAAGTAAATTTTTAGGAAATCTTCTTATGCTACTCTATCGAAAGTGTCCGAAATTGAAAAGGGCAAATAGATTATCGGAACTACTTGGATATCCTTAAATGGAACAGTAGGATGAGCTAACCAGAGTTCAAACTCATCCAGTTAACGAACACTTTAACTTATTTATCCTTGAAAAAATGTGATAATTCAGGAAAATATCATTTTTCCAATCCTCGAAACACAATATAATGTTCATTAATTCAAATAAGAGCCTATGAAACTATTAAATATATCAGTAATTATCGAATTTCTTATGTTCGAGTACTGGTGTCTAAGTAGTCTCATCTGTTCGATCACTGGACCACTCACCCTCCATGAAAATTGATACTTTCAAATAATTAAATTGATCCCTGAAGAAAAATATAATATATATTTTTCCAAAATTCTCTTCATTTATCCATTTTATTCTTCCCAGCTTTGATTATGAATACTGAAGATTCGAACCACCTCACATTCATCCTTCCAAGCTCACTGAGCTTTTTTCTCTGAGCTTTATCTCTTCTCTTCTTTTACCCCTAGATAAACTAGAGAATTGTTCAGTTTTAGTCAGAGAATGACTCAATAATTTTCCTCAGACTTGTATAAGTTCCAATGAAGAGACCGAGAATTCCAAAAATGAAAATCGTGATGTTTTTTGTGAGCATGAAAGCATTGTGCAGAGGCTCTTGAACACTCCAGAAGGTGCAGGTCTCAATTATCGCTGGAAACATGAGGCCAAGAGCTGATAAACACAGAGCTCCGAAGAGGGAAATGAAAAGTTCAAGTCTTGGTACTGCAATCGCTAGAAGAACTGAAAAAAAAGGATAAAATTTTAATTTTCATCCTATTGATTAGGGGAAATGGGATCAAAATGGATCTGCGATTCAAAATGATTCGGATTTTTTTTTAAATAATGAAATTGCAATCGTCACCTTAGAAACAAAGGGGCGTAAGTGTTATGTATAAGCATAGCACTTACGCCCCTTCGATTCTAAGGCAAATGAAATGACGAAAGGATATTGAACCATTCCATATTTGCACTTGTGTGTAAATTTGCGTAGCTATTTGCTTCTATTCTTTTGCTGTGCACGGTAAAGTGAATGTTAAGAATTAATTTTCTTTAATATTTACTAATGCATATCTTGATTTCAATCAAGTTTGTGAGATATTGACTATTCTGCGATTTTTTCGAGAGTGAAGGAGTCTACGAAAAAAATTGAAAAAATTCACCTACAATTTCCATACATTGTAGCATTTTCTCAAATTTTTGCAGATTTTTTCGAAAAGTCTTTCACTCTGAAAAAAATCCTGAATCATGTTACCGAGGTTCATTTTGTTCCACTTTCCCCTATTATTATTGATATTGTTTTCTTTTGCTTCCGAATGGAAGCTCAGTAATCATCAGAATTTTCGATTGTAATTTTTTTAATAGAAGATCCTTAAAATGATCTAAATAGAGAGAAAATGATATTTTTAGCGCATGTCTGTGTGTGTGTGTGTATGTCTGGGTGTACAAAAAAGATCTCTTCAAAAATTCTCCTAAATCTAATGTTTTCCGAGATATTCTCAAATTACTAATTTGAAATTAGTAAAAAAAAGTTCTTATTTTCCATAAATTGAACCCATTTTTTGAAATCTTTAGATATCTCCTAAACAATCAAGTGCAGGGAAAAAAGTCAAGAAACCTTTTTTGTAGGAAATTAAATTCTCCACAAAAAAGGTCTCTTGATATTTTCCCCTAAGCCTCATATTTTCCATGTGCATATAAAAAATCGATATTTTTGCTTCCGCATGGAAGCTATGAAATCATCAGAATTTTCGATTGTAATTTTTTTAATAGAAGATACTTAAAATCATCCAAATAGAGAGAAAATGACATTTTTAGTGTATGTCTGTGTGTGTGTATGTCTGTGTGTGCATAAAAGTCTCAATTACAGCAAAACGGTTTTATAGAAAAATTACATATTTTGTGGAAAACTTCCTCTCGACGAACTCTATTTTTTAAGCTTTATTTGAAGAGAATCCGATCGATACTTTTTGAGATATGTCCATTTTTCGAAAATCAGTTTTTAATGGAATTTCTGGAAACTATTCAACTGATGTTATTTATACTCATATATTATCTCGAGAGTTGTATCAGTTAGATGTCTGTAAATTTTGAGCTTATTTGCATGATTAGTTCTCGAGTTATTGGCGTTTTAATGAATTTTTCAAAATTTGATATTTCGAAGATGGTTTGAAAAAAGTTGTATCACTTCCATTCGGAAGCATATTGCTAAAGTATCAGCAGAAAAAGCTATATCAGTTGGAAAGCAATACTATTATCCACTTGTATTTCCTACTTACATGTCGCTATAACAATCAGAGTTCTCACAACATATTCCCAAATAAGTTTCCTGTCGTCCCTAATTCTCGAACTTAGATATCTATTCCAGATGATATCAATAGCTGGATAGCATTGGAGAGCATAAGTGATGTAGATAGCAGCTGCTAATAAAATTTGCACAACTGCCGAAAGAACGTCTTTCGGTAAATTCAGTGTTATACTTCCTTTAGCTTCATTGCCATAGCACAAGTATCCAAAAAGTCCCATTCCTGCATAAAGGAAGATAATCAGGAACATTCCCATATTAACAACGCCGAAACGACTAATAAATTTCTTCGGATTGTCCATTTCGTTCTCCAGAGGCATGATCTAATCACAAAAAAATTCTCATTATCTACTGAAATTCTTATAAAAATTGAGAAGAAAAAAAAAGCGGAATTAAAAAATAAAAGATAATTACAACGCCAATAGCTTCGAGGGCGAATAATACTGTTCCGAAGAAAAGTGGGAAATTCTGCACTTCTCCAATTGGATTTCGATCTTCAAATGTGATGTTTCCACGAAAAACATAGTATAAAATAATTCCAAAACTGACAACAGTTATCACATTAGCTGCTGTTGACAATGGTGCTAAGAATTTTAAATTTCTTATCCAATTTAATACTATTAGGGGAAGTAATATTGCGAGCATGTAGTATTGAAGTCTCATTGGTGCTGCAAATGAATCGATTGCCTGAAAGAAAAAATAGTAAAATTTTAAAAAAGTTCATTGAGGGAAGAAGGAATTTCTTTTTATTATAGGGGAGGGTGGGGTAAAATGGACTGATTCCAATTAAACGGTTCGAGATAGAGATTTTCTAATCATCTTATTGGGAAGATGAGGATTTTTTAGGTGAAAAATATGTTTCGAAATTAATTTTTTGAAATTTTTATGAAAATTTTACTTTTTTGGTCAAGTTTTGAAGGGATTTCCCTTTCGAAAATCGAAATAATTCACGTTTTCGACGATAACTCCGGTTCTGTTGGTCGTAGCGACCTGGGGTTGATCTCAAATGAAAGTTGAGCTCATTTCTCATCGATTTAGGTGGTTCAAATTTTTTTAAAATCTATTTTTCAAATATTTATATGCCATTTTCTGAAGAATCAGTTTTTGCCCTATAAGTACTTGAAAAAATTGATATTTTTCTTTTTAAACCCCATAAATCGATGGGAAACGAGCTCACCTTTCATTTAAGATCAACCCCAGGTCGCTACGATCAATAGAACCAGAGAAATTCTCGAAAACCTGAAATTTTTCAAAAACAGAAGAGTTTTACCTTCAAATCTTGCGCGAAAAATGAAATTTTTGAAAAATTCCAAAAAATAACTTCTGACATATGATTTTCATGGGAAATTTCCTCAGCTTTCCAATGGGATCATCAGAAAAAACCTATCTCCAATATTTCCATCGATTCCGAGTAATTTTCATAATATAATAAAATACCAAAATCAACAAGTGTCCGTTTTACCCCATCTTTCCTTATACCTACACTTTTCAAATTTTCTGAGATGAAGACAATATATACGCAGCAGGAGCCCAATTGATAAATCAACACAAACACGTTGACAATGTGCCTGGTGAGTAAAAAAATCATAATTTATCAGTTTGTTCAGTTGATGGATGATTCTAAAATTAGCAGACATCTGACGATTTTTCTTTTTTTTCTTTGAACAAGAGATAAATTATCATCCAAAAAGAAATATGCTCATGTAGAAAATTCGAGGAACTATAAGTGCAAATTTTTCAAATATATTGTTTGCAATTTTAATTAATTTATTTTGAAAAATTCGAAAAATTGTCAGATGTTTGCTAGTTTTATCATCATATTTATGGCTATTTTTTAAAATAGAAACTGCGATTTTAGGAGACTTACGGTACAGCTTTCGCAGTTGCTTGTAGAAGAGGGGGCCCCTCAAGAAAAGCAGCTTCAGCAGTTGCTTCATACGTTAGTGATGGAACTCGACGTCTTTTACACAACTCATACTGAGATTTGACTAACAATCTTATGCAGTAAGTACAGAGAAATCCAATTGCAATTGTTCCAACGAAACCAACGCCATATCCTGCATTTTTGAATGCCAGGGGCATTGCCAGAATTCCAGTACCCAAACTTCCTTTTAAGAAATGAAATAATGTGTCCCATGTCCTGAAATAAAAATATATTTATTAGAAATAATGGGGTAATATGGGTATTTCAATAAAATTGTCAGTAATCCATTTTTTTTGATGATTCCATTGAAAAACTGAGGAAATTCTGATTGGAAAACAAGTTTTTGATCTAGAGAAATCAATTTTTTTCGCAGTTTTTAAAAAATTTCTACGTTTTTGGGCAAGAATTTCGATTTTTTTCACTTTTTCGAGGATATCTCCGGTTCTATTGGTCGTAGCGACCTGGGGTCGATCCTAAATGAAAGGTGAGATCATTTGCCATCGATTCATGTGGTTTTCGAGGAAAAATGTTCAATTTTTCAGTTACTTATGGGCACTTTTGTGAAAATCGGTGTTTACACCTTCGAAATCCATAAAAACCTCAAAAATCAATTTTCTTTTTTTTTAACAACATGAATCGATGGTAAATGATCTCACCTTTCATTTAAGATCAACCCCAAGTCGCTACGACCCATAGAACCGGAGATATCCTCGAAAAAGTGAAATTATTCAAAAATTAAAGGAATTTCACCTTCAAATTTCGATCAAAAAATTCAAATCTTGGAAAAATCCCGGAAAATAAATTCTGACGCATGATTTTCATCGGGAATTTCCCCAGTTTTTCAATGGAATCATCAGAAAAAACCTATCCCAATGATTTCCATCTATTTCTCGCAATTTTCATAATATAAAACATTTTTTTAAAAAAGTAGTAAGATAATTACTGAGAAAATTACAATAATTATCTTTAATTTTACTACTTCATTATCATTTTTACTGCAACTTACGTCGTAGGATGGGTGACTTCCCTGTGTTTATAAGGATCATATTCAACGTTTGATTCATCATTCTGCTTCTCCCAATTCTTCAATTCAACTGAAAAAATCTTGTCCTTTCCTATTGTTGCTGCAGGTCTAAAAGAATAGGAAATTCCCACGATTAGAGGCAAAATTGTTTGAAAACCATTAATTAAGTCTTCTTCAATATCCTCACCTTGTCTTTATCTCTGTTTTACTTGGTACCTCTTTACCATCTAAATTCACCTGTTAAAAAAAAAAATATTCAAAAATTTAAACATAAAAAAAAATCAATTATGGAAATAATTGAAGACCTTTGCTAATTATCTGAACATATGATCTCAGATATTTCATGCATAATATAAATAGTTGATGGCCTTCAAATACACAAATGCACCATTCACACATTTGAGATGCCATATACCTATGTAATGCAATCTTTTCTACATTATTTTTTTTTATTATGATTGTTAAGAGTTGTAAATACTGAAACAATTGTTTTCCTTTTTTTTTGGAGTTTTAATTTTTTTTTTTCATAGTTTTTATTTTTTTTTCGTAGTTTTATTTTTTTATTATTTTAATCCTCTAATTTTTTTCAAATAATAAATTAATTAATGATAATTATTTATTGCCCTCAATATTTTTCTAAAATAACTGAGAAATGATAGATTATCCGATTGTGATAAAGAAAAATATTTAATTATCACTTTATCAGGTTCCCTTAACAATTCTGTAATCGGCCACATAGAAAAAGAGATATGTGATTATTTTTTTTTTTTTCTCTTTTTTTTTTGTCTTTTCATTATAACGCTCGTGAGAATATTCGCACTGATTTGAAACTGATTGCGACCAGTGGAAAAGGACAGATAAGATTTTTTTTTTTCCTCAAGGACATTTAGAAATTGTCCAGTATGATTCAATTAGACTTTTATTATTAATACTTTTTATTAATAATTGAAAAATGATTTAATCCTCAATAATGCGAGAATTTTGCGTCAGTTATTTTCATCATTTCCTGTAATTATTGAGGAAAATTCCTGTTTATGCTGTAATTAATTCTTGTCCCATTAATCTTCGATTATTCAGGTTTCGCAGAATATAATTGAGAATTTTATCACTCTTGGAAACAGCGAAAAACAATTGTTTAAAGCCAATATTTGAACGAAATACTTGAAATTCATGATAATAATTAATAATTTGGATTTCATTTATTTATAAGCCATGTTTAATTTTTTAGCTTTTTACACTATTTTTTTTCTCTTTTTTTCTTTAAATCCAAAATGACCTATCGAAGTGGAAGAAAATTAATATTTATAATTTCTATAGAAAAAAAATGGAAATTTATGATTTTTATAGAAAAAAAAATCAGTATTTAGAATTTCTACAGAAAAAAAAATTATATTCATTATTTTTCTAGAAAAAAAAATTAATATTTATAATTTCGATAGAAAAAAAAGAATATTTGTGATTTCTATAGGAAAAAAAAAATGATATTTCGAATTTCTACCGAAAAAAATTAATATTTATAATTTCTATAGAAAAAAAATGATTTTTGTGATTTTTATAGAAGAAAAAAATGATATTTGTGATTTCTATAGAAGAAAAATTGATATTTGTAATTTCTATAGAAAAAAAAATTTGATATTTATTATTTCTATAGAGAGAAAAATTGATATTTATCATTTCTACAGAAAAAAAAATTAATATTTATAATTTCGATAGAAAAAAAAAAATATTTGTGATTTCTATAGGAAAAAAAATGATATTTCGAATTTCTACAAAAAAAAAAATTAATATTTATAATTTCTATAGAAAAAAAATGATTTTTGTGATTTTTATAGAAGAAAAAAATGATATTTGTGATTTCTATAGAAGAAAAAATCGATATTTGTAATTTCTATAGAAAAAAAAATTTGATATTTATTATTTCTATAGAAAGAAAAATTGATATTTATTATTTCTACTGAAAAAAAATTAATATTTATAATTTCCATAGTAAAAAAAATTGAAGGTCCAATTTCTATCTCCTCCATGAATTTATCTGGACCATCGCGAATAATTCTAAAAACCCAAGGTTCCACTCATAACTAAAGTGCCTTTTCATTTTTATTTAAAAAGAAAAAGGCTTAAAAAATAAAAGATAAAAAATGAATAATTAAAAAAAATACTTACAGTACTAGAAACGAATCCTAAATTATCCTTCGACATGTTCACCAAAAGATAATACCAAATTGCAATGGAAAATGAAGACTACAGACTGACAACGTGTATAAAAAAAATTAAAATAATCAGCAAAAATAAAAAAAAATAAAAAACCACCTGTAGTATCAGAGTATATCCGTCATTCTGGAAGTTAAGGTAGTCAGAATCATACTGAACTGTCAGAGACCAGTGTACACATTCATATAGCACTCGCCAAGTCCAACTACCACATCGAAATAATGTAGCAACTCACAAATATCTATTGGCTATCCTTGAAATACTTAGCACTGGTAAAATGTACATTAAATACATACAAATGAATTTATTTAATTTCTCTAGGCATTAAACTATCAAGGAAAAGAATTACTGACAATTGAATTTCATTATTATTTTTTTTTTAACATTCAAAGTCAAATTATGATAATATGATAATGATGATCATGAGTAAAATATTTGTGGTGTGAAAATTTCTCATTTCATCTTTTACCATTGCCTTTTGGTTTTTTCCAGGTAAACTGCAGCTGATTTATTATTTTCCTTGTATGATATCATCAAAGACGAGGGCATCATACCTTTGATTCCAGCATAATATTGTAGTGTATGCATCTTCTACATTTTTATTTATTTATTTATTTATTTATTTACGAATTCAGCATTTTTCATCTAGTATAAGTAATCAATTAAATGATTAATAATATTAATTATTAAAAATATTGATAATTAATAATATTAATAATTAATAATATCAATAATTAATAAAATTCATAATTAATAACATTAATAATGTATAGGGGAGAGTGGGGCAAAATGGACCCTCATGGTAACATGATTAAGGAATTTTTTTCGGAATGAAGGACTTGACGAAAAAATCTGAAAAAAATTGAGCAAATCCTCCAACATGTCTATATCGTTTGTGAATTTTTTCAGATTTTTTGAAGCAACCGCTGCTTTTTAAAAAAATCTCGAGTCATCTCATCTTCTAGGTCCATTTTGCCCCACTCTCCCCTAATATTAATTTAATACATTAAATTGTAAATGTAAAAGACAAAATAGAAATATGTCCCTTTTTTATTTAATAACAAAAAGACTTCACTTTTTATTGAAAAAGGAAAATTGTAAAAATAGGTGAAAATGTTAAAAATGTGAAAAAAAAGAAAATGTAAGGGAAAATGTTCCCAAAAACCTGCAAAGTTAGGAACAAATAAATACAGTTACTTTCCATTAATATTTGATGAAGAACAATAATTGTTATTAATTAAAGAATAATCGTCCATTTATTTCAATGGAACTTATAATTTATTTCTTCAAGTATACCAATATTTATACGCTGTCCATTAGCAACACAATACTCAGTAAGTTTATTCGATTAGATGGTTTAGGTGGAGCTAACAAATGTACTTTTTATTGCAGGAAAGAAGCGGATATTGAGCAATGAATAACTATAATCAGATCCTCTTTTAAAGATCACTTATGTTTTTATTAAATAACAAAGCTAATTTGAAAGAGGTAATCTTCACATAGTTACAGAGTTACTCCTACTCTCTTTTTTTTTATTCTGGAGTAGAATTTAATGAGATGAATCAATTGCTTCCACTACATTGAGAGAAAAAATAGTGGTGATAGTAGTAAAAACTATGAAATATTGGTGATAATGAGATTAGCATAAATCTGACAATTTTTCGATTTTTTTTTAAACATAATTATCATAAATTATTATTTTAAAAAATATTTTAAAAATCTGCATTTATATTTTTTTGAATTTTAAGCATTTGCATATTTTCCATTTTTTTAAAACTGAGTTATTTGTTAAGGAAAAAAAGGACTAAAAATTGTCAGATATTTGCTATTTTCAGGATCATAAATAGTAATGCCATTGGTCCTTAACAAATATTTTTTTTTAATAATTAAAAAAAGCTGTTAAATTCATTAAATTTGAATTAATTGAATTCAGTAAATGCAACTTTTTTAATTAATTCAAAATCAAAAAAATATTTTGTAAAGACTAATTGCATCAATATTCGATCATTTGTTACCAGGATTTTTTTTTTCAGTGTAATTTGGCATTTCCTGATGAATTTTGTGTTAGGATCAATTTTCTAGGATTCATTAACACGAAATATCCTCTTATCTGTAATTCATTTTGGCCTCAACTCTACGCAATTGTTTAAATTGGCCCTTTATCATTTCCACTGGTGTGAAACGTCCAAGATTAACGTTAAATTCACGGCAAGTATCTTCAAGTGCTGGTAAACACAGTGGTAAATAAGCATGATCAACTGTTGGTAGAAGATGATGGAGTGTGTGAAGGCCAAATTGAGTTAGAATTAGGAAATAGCAGTCATCAACAATTTCACGATCCCTAACTGCGTCCATCTCTAGTAAACCCCAGTCCAAATCATTTCTATAACATTATATTTAAAAATTGTTAAACCAAAAAAAATAAAAAAAAATCGAAAAAATCCAAAAAAATGATAAGAAAAAAGAGGCACAATCAGTTTTTTCATGACAATGAAATTAGCAGATATCTGATGAACTTTGTGCATTTTTTTTAAATAAATAAATTACTATAAAAAAATATTTAAGAAATTTGCACTCATAGATTTTCAAATTTTCGAATTGTGCATTTTTTTTTTTTTTAGTAATTTTTCTATCAAAAAAAAAAAACATTGAAAATTTTCAGATTTCTGCTATTTTCCGAATTATTTCGTCGCCTTAGAAACAATTGGGCTTAAGTGCTATGTTCATACACAGGACTTACGCCCCTTTGTTTCTAAGACGAGTATATTTTTTTCATCATTGATTGTTCATAGGAATATTGAAAAAATAATTAACATCAAATTATTGTTAAATCGCGATTTTGCTAAATCAATAATTAAATCGAAAATAAATGAAAATGAATTCAATAATTATTTTTTTTTCTATTTTCTAGTCGTACCTAGGTATATCACCATCATGGAATATATCAGGATGATGATGTGCAGCATGAAGTGCAATAAAATGAAAGAGAAAGCTTGAAACTCCAATAATTAGCATCCACTGCTGAAAAGTCCTATTTAAATTTCCTGAAGCAGCAAACATCAATGCAGGAATGAAGAATGGAACAAAATCACGAATTTCCAGATTCTTCCGGATGAAAATTATCTCGAGATACCTGTTAACAATTTTTTCTTAACATTCAATAAAATTCGGTGGAATTCACAAACAAGTTGACTTTTTTTTTTTTTATCAATTAATCTGTAATTTATCTAATGATGTCTCAATTTTTTTCTGTTGATTCTCTCGAGATTCGTTATTATCGGTAGCTTTATCAACGAACAAATAAAAGATTCGTCAATGGAATTTTTTCGAGAGGCTAGAGAAATGTTTTCCTGGAGATATCGAATTTATAATCAATGCTTTATCTTCGTTTTATATAGGAGAAGATGGGAGTAAAATGGACATTCCAATTGAAGGGGTCGAGATAGAAATTTTCCGATGATTCCATTGAAAAGCTGAGGAAATTTTAGGCGGAAAACATGCGTCAAATTTTTTTTTTTTCTCAATTTTTGGAAAATTTTACTTATTTTTGCCAAGTTTTGAAGGGATTTTCTTTTTGAAAATCGAAAAAATTCACGTTTTCGGCGATATCTCCGGTTCTGTTGGTCGTAGTGACCTGGGGTTGATCGCAAACGAAAGGTGAGCTCATTTCTCATCGATTTATGTGGTTCAAATTTTTTTTAAATCAATTTTTCAAATATTTATACGTCATTTTCTGAAAAATCAGTTTTTGCCCCATAAGTACTTGAAAAAATTGATATTTTTCTTTTTGAACCCCATAAATCGATGGGAAATGAGCTCACCTTTCATTTAAGATCAACCCCAGGTCGCTACGATCAATAGAACCAGAGATATTCTCGAAAACCTGAAATTTTTAAAAAACAGAAGAATTTCACCTTCAAATCTGGCGCGAAAAATGAAATTTTTGAAAAATTCCAAAAAATAACTTTTGACATATGATTTTCATGGGAAATTTTCTCATCTTTTCAATGGAATCATCAGAAAAAATCTATCTCCAATATTTCCATTCATTTCGAGTAATTTTCATAATATAAAATACCAAAATCAACCCGTGCCCGTTTTACCCCATTTTCCCCCTACTTGCCTTTTTATTCCTTGGGAATAAAATGCTAGGATCCAGAGAAAAGGTGCATAAATCCAGGAGACTGCTCGGACAATCGGGGATTGGAGCTTTGGAAGATACTGGAAAAATGGCTCAAATGCATAAATTTCAAAATCCCAAATCGTATTTGGATACATGTGATGACTCATTGCATGTGTTATGCGCCATTCACGTGATGACATTAGACTCATGTCCCAGTAATACATTCGAAAATTATCACGCATGTGAAAATAATTGTGCGCTGATATAGTTGTCAAAGTCATGCAAATACCTGAAACGATGAATTAATTCATTATTTTGCGAGAGATAAAAGTTAAAATCAGTTATTGTTTTACTATTTACGATTTCTCAGAATTTTTTAAATTATTTAAAATTATTTTCGAAATGTTTTGAAGATATTTTAGAATTTTTGGTCTTTTTTCGAAATTTTGTCAAATTAAATTTTGGCAATTTTCTGTTTAGCGTCTCTTTTCATAAAAATTAGTTATATTTCACTATTTCTGATTTTTTAGAATTTTTGAAATTAATTCGAAATTATTTTCGAAATATTTTCGATTTTTTCTTTACTTTTTTAGAAATCTCCTGAAATCAAACTTCAGCGACTTTCCTTTGAGTATATTTTTTCTTTAAAATCAATGATATTTTGCTATTTGAGATTTTTCAGAATTTTCGAAATTGTTCTATTTCGAAATACTTCGAAAATTATTTAAAGAAAATTTTCCAATGTTATTTCTTCTTTCGAAATTTAATTGAATTAAACTCTAAAAATCTTTATTTTCCCAAATTTGCTTTCTTGGAAATCTCTTCTATTTCACTATTTGAAATTTTCCAAAATTTTCGAAATTATTTTCGAATTTTTTTTATAACATTTTCGATTTTTTTACCCTTTTTTCGAAATTTTCTCTAATTAAACTCCGGAAAAGTTTCATTTAGCATATCTTCTCCAAAAAATCAGTTATATTTCACTATTTGAGATTATCGAAATATTTCAAACATTATTTCCAATTTTTTTTCGATTTTTTTTTTTTTTTTTTTTGAAATTTTCGCTAATTAAACTCCGGAAAAGTTTCGTTTAGCATATCTTTTTCAAAAAAATCAGTTATATTTCACTATTTGAGATTTTCGAAATATTTCAAAAATTATTTCGATTTTTTTTTCGATTTTTTGTTATTTTTTCGAAATTTTCTCTAATTAAATTCCAGAAAAGTTTCGTTTAGCATATTTTCTCCAAAAAATCAGTTATATTTCACTATTTGAGATTTTCGAAATATTTCAAAAATTATTTTGATTTTTTTTTTCGATTTTTATATTTTTTTTAGAAATTTTCTTTAATTAAATTTCAGAAAAGTTTCGTTTAGCATATTTTCTCCAAAAAATCAGTTATATTTCACTATTTGAGATTTTCGAAATATTTTAAAAATTATCTGAATTTTTTTTCGATTTTTATGTCTTTTTTTCGAAATTTCCTCTAATTAAATTCCGGCAATCTTTCTTTGTCAATTAATTTTCTTGAAAATTAGTCCGAAAACTCTTCACTTCTTACCGGAAATGACGATAGCAACTGAAGATCCAATTTTTGCAGTAACTAGACATGATAAGATCGTCATTACTGCCAAAAAATCAGCAATTAAGTTTGATTTCAACGAAGGCTTATGAAAGTCAACATTTTTTAATGCCTGATATGCTCTATCCTTGAATGTTCTATAAAAGCCATCTTTTTTGAATGTTAGGGGCACGGCTCTTGGCCTAGCTGCGTCACGAACATATAGTTTTGGTAATAATTTCTCAGCTTTATCCGTGATATGATGACTCTGCAATGAAAAAATACGAATTATTCCACTACCTTGATAGATAATCCCCCTTAATTACTCAAATATAAAGGATAAAAAAAAGGCTCGACGTAAAAACAATGTAATCTTTATTTTTGTGGATTCTTTAGAAATACTAAATTTTTTTACGCATTAGAAATATCTCTATTTCTCAAAACTATTTCAATTTTTTGGAGATTCTAGGAAGTTCTGGAAAATGAGAAAAAACCGAAATGGGAAAAAATTATTTTTAAAAAATCATGGAGGTAAGGAAAAGTTAGGGAAATTGTAGAATTTCAAGATTTTGGGAAAATTGGAGAATTTCAAGATTTTGGAAAATTCTAAAACAATTGTGGAAAATTCTAGGAAACTCTGGGAAAATCTAGAAAATTCTAGAATTTCATGATTTTTGAAAATTCCTAAATGATTGCAGAAAATTCTCGGAAAATCTGGAAAATTCTTGGAAAACCTGAAAAATTCTAGAATTTTATGATTTTTGAAAATTCTAAAATAATTGTAGAAAATTCTAGGAAAATCTGGGAAAGTCTTGGAAAATCTGAAAAATTTTAGAATTTCATGATTTTTGAAAATTCCTAAATAATTGTAGAAAATTCTAGGAAAATCTGGAAAATTCTGGGAAATTCTTGGAAAATCTGGAAAATTCTAGAATTTCATGATTTTTTAAAATTCCTAAACAATTGTAGAAAATTCTAGGAAAATTCTAGAAAATTCTGGGAAATTCTTGGAAAATCTGGAAAATTCTAGAATTTCATGATTTTTGAAAATTCCTGAATAATTATAGAAAATTCTGGGAAATTCTTGAAAAATCTGGAAAATTCTAGAATTTCATGATTTTTAAAAATTCTAAAATAATTGTAGAAAATTCTAAGAAAATTTGGAAAATTCTGTGAAATTCTTGGAAAATCTGGAGAATTCTAAAATCTCATGATTTTTGAAATTTCCAAAATAATTGTAGAAAATTCTCGAAAAATCTGGAAAATTTTAGAGAATTCTGTGAAAATCTGGAGAATTTCGAGAAAAAAAGAAAAATCGAAAAAACTGATTTAAAAGAAAAACCATAGAGGCAAAAGAAGATTGGTGGAGTTTGTAATGAACCTTTATTCATCAATTATTCTTTTTATTTATTAATTCTTCCCTTTTTATTCAAATTTCACTTTTACGTATTTCAATCAGTTTTATTCTTCACTTTTCTTTCCCATTCATTTATTATTCACCTTAATTATTTCTTTTCATTATTTAATTCTCATATTTTATCATTAATTCATTTCTTTAATTTTATTATTATCATTATTATTATTAATAATTATAATTATTAATATTAATAATTATAATTATTAATATTAATAATTATAATCATTAATATTAATAACTATTAATAATTTTCTGTAACGTTCTCACAAGTCCTAGAAATCGAAAATTCTGTGAAATCTCGAAAAATTCCAGGAAATTCTGTTTCGAAAAATCCAAAAATCTAAAAAACCGATTATCTATATTTTTTCTTTTAAATGATGACTCTTCAATGGAAAAAACCCGAATTATTCCACTATCTTCATAGATAATCCCTCTCAATTACTCAAATATAAAGAATTTATAGAGTACCTACTTCAAAGAGTTCCGTAATATCAGTGCCTCTTGTAATCGAAATCCACTCAGAACCACCTGGATGTATTTTAGCAAAGGCATTTAAATCGTATAATCCATTGCTGATTCTCCACAATCCTTCAGCTCCATCGATCCTTCTTCTACCCTCTATGTATCCATCTCCTGTTGCAATTCGATTAGATCGAGCAGAAAATTTCGTAAATCCTGGAATCGAACTTTTCAAATCTTCCATTTTTCTTCAAATTTTCTTCTTTTTTTATTATTCAATTAATTAATAAATTAAATAATTAATTATATTTTTTTTCCTGCATTTTTAAATAAATTATTAATTAATTTTATTAATTTATTATTAATTAATTTTATTAATTTATTATTAATTAGTTTTATTAATTTGTTATTAATTAGTTTTATTAATTTATCATTAATAAATTTTTAAATTTTTTTTTTTAAATTAATTTTTTTTATTTGCTCTATTATTTCTAAGAAATCATTTTCCAAGGCTTTACGAGAAATTTCGAACTGAAGAGAATCGTTTCGAGAAAATGGAATTTCCAGAGTAATTTTCCTTTATATATAGGAAGCTCTCAATAATTAACTGATCAAAGAAATTTACATCTTCTCATTATATCGTATTTACCAGTGGTATTGATGCCCTTCGAGCTTATTATTGAGAAAATTACACATAATAATGCACATAATAAGTACGGGTTAATTGTAATTGCTAAATATTCTCGTATGATTATGTAAATGAGAGAGAGAAGAAGATAAGGAAAAAAATTTGAAGAGAATATGAATGTAATGAAAAATTACGTTTTATTTTTAATAGAAATGCTGAGAATAATTGGAAGGGACAATCGAAAAAAAAGTTGAATTTTTGTGTAAAATCTTCAATAACAATTTATACGAGATGAAATTCTCAAATCTGATTCAGTGAATCTGTGAAGAATGTAATGAAGAATAAAATAAGCCTTAGAAACAAAAAATTGATTGAAAATTGAAAAATTTTCATTATTTTTTACATTTTTTCAAATTTTTCAAGATTTAAAGAAATGTAAAAATAATGAAAATTTTTCAATTTTCAATTAATTTTTTGTTTCTAGGGCTTATTTTATTCCTTATTACATTTTTTACAGATTCACTGAATCAAATTTGACAATTTCATCTTGTATAAATTGTTATTAAAGATTTTATACAGAAATTAGACTTTTTTTTCGATTGTACCTCCTAATTATCTTTCTACTTTTTCTACTGTTTTTTCTGTTTGCATCTTTTGTTATAAAATTAATGTAAAGAGTCAAAAGGCTAATAATAATAACATAAATAATAATAATAATTTAATAGAAATGAAAAATTGAAATTCAAGAAATTTGGCGAACAATGTTTTTATTTACAATCAAAAAGTTACAAACAATCCAACGTCATCTTATTTTTCGTTTTTTTTTTTTAAACAATTCTCGATGATAACGAGCGAAAATTATTGAATTAGGTGAAAAATTATTATAATTTTATGTATCATGCTTTCCACGAAGACACGAAAGGAGAAAAACACAGGAGTTAATGGAATGAACTTATAAAATAAGAATAATTACTGGAGTATAGGGGGAGGTGGGGTAAAAGGGACACAAAGGGTGAAATGGACACATTTTTAGTTTTTTGATGTTTCATATTATGCAAATCTCTCGAAATCAATGGAAATATTGAAGATAGATTTTTTCTGATGATTGCATCAAAATGCTGGGGAAATTTCCGATGGAAATCATAGGCCAGATTGGATTTTTTGAAATTTTTCGGTCATTTTTTGAAGGTGAAACCTTTTTCTTTTCAGAAAAATTGTACTTTTTCGGGTATATTTTCGGTTTTATTATTTGTAGAGCCCTGAAGCTGATCTCAAATAAAAGACCTCATTTCCCATCAATTTATATAATTTTATGAAAGGAATTATCGATTTTTTGAATGAATATAGGAAAAAATATTGATTTTCGTAAAATAAACGATGAATAATCGAAAAAATCGATAAAAAAATGTAAAAACTACATAAATTGATGGAAAATGAGTTCATCTCACATTTATAATCAATTCCAGGTCGTTGCGCCTAATAAAACCAGAAATATCCCCAAAAAAGTGCATTTTTTCATTTTTTAAATTCAAATCTTCCAAAAAAGTGCATTTTTTCCTTTTTTTAAATTTAAATCTTCCAAAAAAGTGCATTTTTTCATTTTTTTAATTTAAATCTCCCAAAAAAGTGTATTTTTTCATTTTTTAAATTCGAATCTTCTAAAAAAGTGCCCTTTTTTATTTTTTAAATTCAAATCTTCAAAAAATTTGAATTTAAACAAAAAACAAAAAAAATTGACAAATCTTTTCCACCTGAAATTTCCTCATATTTCCAATAAAATCTTCAAAAAAATCTCTACCCATTTAATTAAATCCCCCATTTTACCCCACTTTCCCCTAATCGGACTATCGCCCTTCAGGCAAGTCTCATTTTTTCCTCGTAATAATATTAGGATAATTACATCTCCTGCACAAAAAAATGTTAACATATTTAGCAGTTTGTTGTCTCATAGCTGAGCATCCTTCCTCAATGACCTCTTCCTCGAATTTCATTTTTTTCTTTCTCCTCCCCTCGACATAGCTCATACCCCTCAATGGTCTCTGCACATCCTCATGATCCATTCCCATAGTGTCTCTAGTCCTTATAGTCATGTAAAAATCATTGTCCCCCGGATCTCTGTCAACATATCCAAACAAAACATTCTGGCACACTTTACTCCGACAGTGTCCTTTAATTCGCAAGTAATGTAGACTAGCTGGAGATTCATAAATTTTAGAATTATCAAAAACAAAGGCACAAGGTAGCCTCGTTTGTTTAGTAACAGCAAGTGCCAATATATTTGTCCAAATTCCTGGATTTAAAATGGCACAGTATCTAGCTGAATGAAGTGAAGAATATCCCTTCATTTCTCTCCATTCTTCTCTAGTTATTAAAACATCAAAATGTGACAATCCTGAGGCTTCTGCATCTACCTCAAAATCGCTCATATCGTCATTTATATTGAGAAGCTTGGAATCATTGAATGTATCATCTATAGATATACAATCCTCTTCATCAAGATATTCCTCTATAGGATCATTGATCTGCTGATTTTGTATCTCGATCTTCTCAGGTACTACGATTCCTTGATTGGCACGTGCAATCGTGAGAATATCACGACGATTTTCACGAATATTCGTGTAAACATTGTGATGTGTCCAACGTCCACCCAAGTCTTTTGCCATATCTTTCCATACGTGAGAACTGTATGGTGGAAAATCATCTGTTTTAAAGTGCTCCATGTGCTTTTCAACTACTGCTATGGCATCTTCTTTTGGTACTAGCGAGGGACGAGGCATCTTTGTGGATTTTCGTGTTTATTTGTACTGAAATGAGAAAAATTAAGAGATTTATTAATGGATATTAATGGATTAAACGCTGATATTTGCCAGTTGAATATAGGGGAGAGTGGGGCAAAATGGACCCTCATGGTAACATGATTAAGGAATTTTTTACGGAATGAAGGACTTGACGAAAAAATCTGAAAAAATTTGAGAAAATCCTCCAACATGTCTATATTGTTTGTAAATTTTTTCAGATTTTTTGAAGGAGCCGCTGCTTTTTAAAAAAATCTCGAGTCATCTCATCTTCTAGGTCCATTTTGCCCCACTCTCCCCTACTTATTTTAGGAATAAAGTGGCGTAAGTGCTATATATAGCAATAGCACTTACGCCACTTTGCTTCTAAGGCTACGATATGTATAGGGGAAGGTGGGGTAAAATGGACACTCTAATTGAACGGTTTGAGACTGAAATTCTCTGATGATTCCATTGAAAATCTGAGGAAATTTTAGGGGGAAAACATGTGACAGAAGTTTTTTTTCTTCAATTTTTGGAAGAATTGACTTTTTTGACCAAGTTTTGAAGGGTTTTTCCTTTTGAATATTGACTAAAAGGATAATTTTATGGAATTCGTTTGAAATCAGCGAAAATATTTGAGATAGTTTTCTTTTTTGATGATTTTGATGGGAAACTGAGGAAATTTTTAGTGGGAAATTTATGTAAAAATGAGTTTTTTGGAGAATTTTTGGATATTTGATATTTTAAAGGGAAAATTTAAGACTCTAATCCTTTGTAAAATTGAAAAATTTGACTTTTTTGGGGATATCTTCGATTTTATTAGTCGCAACGACTTGTAGTTGATCTTAAATGAGAGTTGAGATGATTTGCCATCAATTTAAGTGATTTTTTGAAGGAAAGCGATCGATTTTGGAAGTATTTGAAGGCCAAAAACGTATTTTTTTCATAAATTGGCCTGTAAATACTTCAAAAATCAATATTTTTTTGTGAAAAATCACATAAATCAATGGCAAATGATCTCACCTTTCATTTAAGATCACTCCCAGATTCCTACGATCAATAGAACCCAAGATATTGCCAAAAAAGTGAGATTTTCTCGATTTAGAAAAGGACAACTCCTTCAAATCTTGTCCAAAAAACTCAAATTTTCAAAAAAATTCCAAAAAATCAATTCCTCCACTCATTTTCCATCGCAAATTTCCTCAGCAATCCAAAAAATCGTTAAAAAAAAATCCATCTCCAGTCGTTTCATCAGGATCCCCATTTTGCCCCGCTTTCCCCTAAAGTAATAAAAAACCTACAAAAACAAGAATCAATTAATAATCATTTTATCAACAAATACCAAAAAAGCAAGTTCCACTATCAAACAACCTTCATCACCATCATTTTCCACCCATCAATGAATAAAAATACCTAATTTCATTCAAATACTGTATTTGAAAGGTTAAATTACATTTCCATGTCCAAAAAACCATTTACCAACTAATTTTCAACAGAATTTTACTTACTGATAATAGATGTTCTTTTTTAAACCGTTTCTCCAATGATTAATCATCAAATTAAATCATAAATTCTCTATTTTTCGTCAAATTTCAATTTTTTATTAAATATTTCCCATTTTTTGCATTAAAATAAATAATAAAACCTGCAGAAACGCCAGCTGCCGCGTTTCCAAGAAGAAAAAAAATTCCGCGTCTCCCATTGGCTCAATTCCCCTGGAGCCTCGCTCTCATTGGTTCAAACACTGCAAGAAGAACCGCGGCGCACAGATGGCGCCACAATTCAAAGGCTTCAAAGCCTCAAAGCCGAAATATCTCCTCGGAATCGGGAACATTAATTTTTCCGGTTCGTTTACCAACGCTTCTCAGCTGTGTGTGTGTGTCTCCCATGCTCTTTTTCCCCTCAAAATGAAATAAAACCCGGAAAAGCCTAAAAAAATCAAGGTTAAATTGTGTCTCAAAGTGTTAATTGTGTTTTTTTTTTTTTTTTTAATAAGTGATGAAGCGTCCGAGTGTCTGAAGTATTCGAAAAAAGTCGTAAAAACCTGGGAAACAATTTTTTTTCATGAAAAACAGATAAAAGAGAGGAACAAAGCGTCCGCCATTCGTCCAAAGCGTTCTTCGGTGCACCTTAAACCGCGAAATATTTTTTTCATTGCATTTTTTCTCTTCTTTAAAAAAAAAAAAGAGGAAAAAGACAACCGAAAAGGCTGGAAAAATAGGCAGAAGAAGAAATGAGTCTTATAAAGAGATAGAATGAAATGAAATGAATTGAGGGAATGAATTTTGACTTTTTTTTGAGGTTGGAATGCAAACAGGAGGAAGGTAAAACAGATAATTAAAAAATAAAAGGAGAAAACAGAGATAAAATGGACGAAAAGATTGGCGGTGATGAGGCACAGGTTTGCAGGCTCTGTGGACAATTTGAAAGTATTTATATCGATGTTTTTGGAGAGGAGGGAACACGAAGACTTCTTGGACTCAAAATACACTCGAAAATCAACATTTTGGTGAGTTGCGAGATTTTGTTGTTTTTTTTATTTTTTATTGTTAATTAGCGCTTTTTCTCACACACTGACAAAGGGAAAGAGGGGTTAGGATATATATTGCTAATATATACATATATATATATATATATTTTATTATATATATATATAATATACGAGGACGCTGAAAATTGCGATACACAAGGACGCGGGATGATTTTTTTTGAATTAGCGTCTTTTACTTGATTTTGCTAAAAATTTTGCATTTTTTTCAATGATTGGATGAATTTTATTTTCAAATTTTATACTAAATGCAATTGGAGCTTTATTTGGTGGAAAAAGTTGGAGAAAACTTGAATTTTTGCAGTTTTAATAGCCGGGATAATTCCAAGTAGATTTCTATATTATTATATTTATTATTATTATTATTTATTTGTTGAAGGAAAGAATATTTCGAAAAAGAGCCTTTCTGCCCTTTTTTTGGAGGCATAAAAGCAGTGTAGGGAAGAATGGGGCAAAATGGACCTTTTGGTTCAACATGATTCAAGATTTTTTTTTGGGGGGGGGGGGGGGGGGTGAAGGACTTCATGTAATAATTTGAAAAAATTGAGAAGATGCTCCAATATGTGGATATTGTTGGAGATTTTTTTGGAATTTTTCAGTAGAAGCCTTCCTTTTCAAAAAAAAAAAGATTGCAAATCATTTTGATAAAGAGGTCCATTTTGCCCCTGTTTTCCCTATAATTATGTTACATACTGCTGGAAATAATAGGCAAAGTATCTGGGAGAAGAGGCTGGATTTTTCGATAAATCTTGAAGTTTTAGAGTCTAATGGGTATCAAATTATAAACATCTGAAATTTAATTTAATTCAAATTTTTTTATAATTTTATAATTTTTTTATAAAGGGAAATATATTTTAAGAAAGAGCTTCTATGCCCTTTTTGGAGACATAAAAGCTGCATTTAATCACTTGATATCATCGTCTTAGAGTCAAAGAAGCGTAAGTCCTGTTTATAAGCATAGCACTTACGCCCCTTTAATTCTAAGGTGATGATATGAAAATATCTGGAACCTTAGGGTAAAAATTTTTGATAAAATCTCAAATTAAAGAAAAAAAACAAATCAATTAATGGGCGCCAAATTCAAAAAATCAGGAATTTAATTAGTTATAAAACAGGCACAGCATCAATTCGTATTCCTTCCACATTATCTCTTCCTTCCCAGTACCTAAAGTCCTGAAAATCCATTTACTTTCATCTAAAAGCCCAGAAATAACGAAAAAAAAAATGATAATAACAAAAATATTCCAATGCTTTTATATTTTCCATAGATAACCACAATAATCTATCATCCACAATATTTTTAAGCAACAAAAAAAAATGACCCTTTCCCCACAGGCTTGGCTTTGCTTTCTCTCTCTCTTTCTCTCTCTCTTTTTAACAAAAAATGAATAAAAAAACCTTTATAGAATAATTCAACGTCCTTAACAATTGTGAAAATAACTCGACAAAACTGACATAATTCTCTGGAGGTACTTGAAACATGGATGGACCAAAGTTTATTATTATTATTATTATTATCATTATTATTATTTTCATTTCAATTGCAAATAACAAATGGTGGAGCGGTAGGGTTAAAGAAAATAATCCATAGATTAATGGCTATTCCACCAATTATTCTAGTAAAAAAAATATTTTATGCCTTAATTTCGATTGAGATTCATCTCAAAAATTTTTATATTCATACTTTTCAATTAAATCAATGCTTTACCCAATTAATGCTTTATCGTCTTGGAAATAAAGGGGCGTAAGTGCTATAATCATATATATAAGCATAGCACTTACGCCCTTTTGTTTCTAAGACGACAATTTTATTTATAAAAATATTAAAAAAATGAAAAATATGAGAAAAAATCAATTTTTTCATTTAATGAATATAAAAATTCGTGAAAAAAAAGGATTCAGCGAAAATTAAGGCAATAAATTCTTGATTAATTAGTGGAATGGCTCATGTAGATATTTTTCCTCAATAAAACATGAATCTCTCTTTTTATTTTTTATATAAATTCAATATTTTAATGCAAAAAAAAAAACAGATTATTAAAATTGCAAATAATTTTTTTTGGGGCCTTTCGTTAAATTAGTTTATTGTTTGATATACACAGATAGATGAGACGGATCCTCTTCCAAAGACGATCTGCGTTCAATGTCTGGGAAAACTTGAATTCGTTTGTGACTTTCAAGAGGAGTGTCTACGTACTCAACAAGTGTTGCGCGATCGTTATGATCTACCGCCTTTGCCAAATCTCGTAAGTGATAAATATCTTCATTTTTATTGGAAAAATTATATTTTTTTATCACTACCGCTCTATATAATAAAGTCTCTGGACAGCAAAAAAATCCATTTTTGAATAAATAAAAGGCAACAAAAACTTTAAATTCATCTAAAGTCCAAAAAAAAAGATTTTCCAATCATAAATTCAAATTTTCCCGCTTATTTGATCGGTTTTTCTTTTTTCCCCAATTTCACTTTTTTTAATTGCATCAAAAATATTCAAAAAAAAATTAAAAAATAGATTTTTTACTGGTTTAAAAAAAAATTCAATGCCCAGAGACTAAAAACCTTTAAAAAAAACTATTGGTTCATCTATGATTCGCTGTATCCCAGGATCCAGAGATCTCCGAAGAAGTCAGCCTCAAGCCCGACGAAACACTCCACACCCCTTCAACCTCAACAACTGAAAACAGCAGTGAAAAAAATTTGAATTCAACCGCAGACATCGAAAACGTAGATCCCTCTCCCGAAAACAGAAATGATCATAAAACCGAAGAAGAGATAAGTCGTCCAAAGAGAACCTCCAGAACCTCCCCCCAAACCAGATCCAAAAGTAACGACAAAGAAGTAGTTGAAGGTGAGACAAATCGCAGATGGTTGAGAAGTCGTAACATAACAGAATCCTCAAAACGCAACGAAAAACTACAAAAAAAACGTGCATCTACAAAGTCTTCCTCATCTAAATCAACAATTGTCTCCCGCGTAACTCGATTGCGTTCCCAAAACAAGCAAAAATCCTCAGCATCCGGTCATTCCCCGAGCGAGAAGAAGAACAACGAGATTCTCGGAGGCAAGCAAACAATCCAGATTCCCACATCCGCTTTAAACAAAGTCCTGACAGCAGTTTCAGGCTCTCCAGACGTCGAAGTTTGCGTAAAAGAGAGCAAAGGTCGAAATGGCGATATCGAGGACATCAGTTTCACCCTCGAACTCCGCAGAAAAGACGAGGAAACAGAGTCAGTTGTTACAGTCCTCGCTAAAGTCTTCCCGGACCAAGGATCATGTTTAGTCGACTCGGAAATCGTTGATTTACTCGCGTCAAACGATAACTCCGAACTAAACAACATCATAAATTCTGTAACAAAGTCAAAATCATCCAAGGATAAAGAAAGCAGTTCTAATAGGATAAGTAAACTGCAAGAGCTTGAAAAGCGCTTATCTTCTATAAGCGATAATGGAGATGGAGCCGGTGAAGCATCATCCCGTAATCCCGAGGAATTATACAGAATGGACGGTGAAGAAATTAGAGTCGATGATAACGTCGAAACCACAACTGTTGATGGTCAAAGTGGATACTCATGTAAATTATGTAAAAAATTTTACGAACGTCGTGACAAATGCACGGTTCATGTAAAAACCCATCTTGGAATCAAGCAGTATGCCTGTACTTTGTGTTCAGCTAAATTTGTATGTAAATCTGATGTAATGAAGCATATAAGATGTTCGCATACAAATCCGCGTCCAATGCAGTGTCCGAAATGTCCGAAACGTTTCAGATCAAAATTCGATCTTACTGAGCATGATAATGTTCATAAAGGCATTAAACCTTACAGCTGCAATGATTGTGGTCAGAGTTATCATCACAAGGTTTCTTTACAAATGCATGTAAAATCACATTTACCACCGCAAAATTTAGCCTGTGAGTACTGCGGAAAGGTATTTCCCTTCAGGACAAGACTCCTCAGTCATATCGGAAGTGTTCATCTCAAAAATCGGAGAAATTTTAGATGCAGATTTTGTTATAATCTTTATTCAAGTCTAACTGTTTTAAATGAACACATCAAAACACGTCATGCTACTACTTATACTTGTGAAATATGTTCAAAAACATTTAAAGTTGCGTCAAAGTACAAAGCACATGTTTTACAGCATTCAAATCCAAAGCCATTTGTTTGTAATATTTGTAATAATAAATATGCTTCAAAGGCATTTTTAAATGAACACTTGTTGAAGCACGAGGGCTTGAGAAAACATGTTTGCCAAAAGTGCGGAGCTAGTTTTGCTCAGGCAAGTCATTTGGCTGCACACAGACATGTTCATGGGGAAAAGACACATGCTTGTCCGGAATGTGGAAGGAAATTTAATAGACGAGACAATATGAAGGTACATAGAAAAAGGCATTTTGCTGAATCTGGAAGGATTGTTGCTGGACAAAAATCACAGACTGTTTCTGATGGGAAAAATTTAGAAAACGTGGAAAATACGGATTCTCATGAGAAATAAGGTCAATTTTTTTACTCGTTAGTGCCTGTATATAGATTTAAAAGAAAAGGATTCGACACTTGGAGTTACGTGTCAAAGCTACTTTACTCCCTTCATCGACTCAGGATATTAATGAAACGAAAGGAAAATAATTATATTTTGATAAACTCTCTTACAGTACAGTGACATCGAAATTGTGCTTCCAAAAATGAAAATGAAAAGAAAATGAAAAATTTGCTCCACATAATTTTATATCAAATTTTTTTGTAAGATGTTGAAATTATTCTAAGTAATTGAAGAAAATTTATGAGAGTTGAACATGTATATATATATAAAAAAAAATGTAGGGGAAGGTGGGGCAATACGGATGTAAGGGGTAAAATGGAAATATTTGAGTTCTTATGCATATATTATGAAAAAAATCTTGAAATCAATGAAAATATTGGAGATAGATTTTTTTTGATGATTCTATTGCAAAGCTGAGGAAATTTTAGGCGAGAAATAAGTGCCAGAATTATTTTTTTTTAATTTTTGGAGATTTTAACTTTTTTTGGGGCATTTTTGAGAGGTAAAAACTCTTTGATTTGTGAGAAAATTCAGTTTTTTGGAAATATCTCCGGTTCTGTTGGTCGCAGCGATCTGAGACCGATCTTAAATGAAAGGTGAGATCATTTCCCATCGATTTATGGGGTTTTGAATCCAAAAATATCGATTTTTCATATAGTTATAGGGCAAAACCCGATAACCATAATTTTTCACAAAAATTCCCATAACTATCTGAAAAATCGATATTTTTAAATTCAAATCCACATAAATCGATGGCAAATGATCTCAGCTTTCATTTAAAATCGGTCCCATGTCGTTACGACCAATAGAACCAGAGATATTCCAAAAAAACTGAATTTTTTCAAAAATCGAAACATTTTTGCCCCTCAAAAATGCCCCAAAAAAATCAAATACTCAAAAATAAAGGAAAATTAATTCTGGCAGTTGTTATCTGCCTAAAATTTCCTCAGCTTTTCAATAGAATCATCAAAAAAATTCTATCTCCAACTATTTCTGAAATAAAAAAAAAAAAAATCTCCAACTATTTCATTAAAATGTCCATTTTGCTCCATTTTCCCCTATATAAATGTGTGATTTTTGATAAAAAATGGGCTGTACTCAAAGTGCACTTGTCTCTAACAGGCCTTACACACACACACAAAGACAGATTATTAATAATTGAAAATAAGCTTTGAGAAACCGATATTAGAAAGAAGAAAAAAAGATGAAAATTTATATATACATTAAAATTATATATTTTTTAAAACTTCAATATCGTAATTTATCGTGATAAATTGTGAAGAAAAAGAAAAAAAATGATGTGCCTTTTGAGAGGAGAAACAATGATTGATAAAAAATAAGAAGAAGAGACGAAGAGAGAAATTAATTCTTTTTCCACGACCCTATGACGGTCCTGAGACTGACAATGTAACAGAATATATTGTAAGCAGTTATTTACACTCATTGTAATACAATAATTACGTACCATTGTACAATAAGTTCATTTAAAAAAAAAAAAAAGATATAATTATTACTTTTATCAGATAATAGTTAGTTGAAACTAAGATTTGCGACTATGTTAGATTTTTTTTTTCTTTTTCTATTATATATGCTCATTTAGCAATTCCATTTTTTTTTGTTTACAATGAATAAAACTATCCTATTTTTCGAGTATTCTTTTCCTCATTTTTATTCCTACCTTATTTCCACTATTTTTTGTGTAAAAAAAAATCTTCAGTATCTCTTTTTTCCTTTGTCAGTTTTTTTATTTCTTAAAATTAATCGAAATCTTAGTTTTTCTACGAACAAATAAAGAACAATGTTGAAAGTTTAGGATGAGAAAAAATAATTTTATATTTACATTTAATGGGAATAAAATCTTCTCATTAAAGCGTCAATTGTGTCAAAGTTTTTCTACTTTTCCCTTGATTAATTTAAAAAAATTGATAATTTTGTAGACCCCTTTTACCTTACTTTATGTAATGAGAGAAAAAACCATTGAGAGAGAGAAGAAAAAAAATATTAATAATAAATAACATGAATAATGTATTTTTGAATTTATTCCATGATGATACCACACATTTTTTAGATTAAACAAGATGACGAGTTACCAAAGACAGTTTGCATTAGATGTGTGGGAACCCTTGAATATGTTTGCGATTTTATGCAGCAGTGTCAGGAGACTCAGCAGAGACTCATACAAAAGGTAATTTTATGAAATAATTTTAAATTAAAATTTATTTAATTATTAGTTAAGAATGTTTGGAAGGTACAATCGGGAAAAAAGTTGAATTTTTGTATAAAATCTTTAATAATAATTTATGCAAGATGAAATTCTCATATCTGATTCAGTGAATCTGTGAAGAATGTAATGAGGAATGAAATAAGCCCTAGAAACAAAAAATTAATTGAAAATTGAAAAATTTTCTTCATTTTTTACATTTTTTCAAATTTTTCAAGATTTATAGAAATGTAAAAAATAATGAAAATTTTTCAATTTTCGATTAATTTTGTTAATACAGAGTAATCGCTAAACGTCTTGATTCAATGAATGTATTTTTATTAATGACAGATCTCTAAGAGATACAAAAGAATGTTAATCGTTTTTCTTTTTGTTAATAAAACAACTTCGTTGTCAAGCTTAACACTTCCCCTCAAAACGAAAAACTTCATTTATGATAAACCCAATAGTTGAATACACTTCTTGTGTTGAGTTCTCAGTAAGCCCTTCGTTAGAATATCAGCGGTCATATCAGATGTCTGAATATAATTTATCTTCAAATCTTCATCATCCTGAATGGCCTCACGCACGAAATGATGCCTAACATCTATGTGTTTAGTTCTGCTGTGGAATACTGGATTTTTAGCTAATTTGAGAGCTCCATTGTTGTCACAGAATAGTTGTAGTTTCGCCATTGAATTAAATCCCAGTTCCATGAGAAATCTCTTCAGATGCATTGCTTCTTTCACTGCTTCAGTCAAAGCCATGTATTCGGCCTCAGTTGTAGAAAGAGCAACTGTCCTCTGTTTCTTCGATTCCCAAGAAATTGGAGAATTTCCGAGGATAAATACATAACCAGTATAAGATCTCCTATCGTCTAAACAATTTGCCCAATCAGCATCTACGTATCCTACCAATGGTCTCGAAGTTCGTTCAAAATTAATTCCAATGTTTTGAGTACCCTTCAAGTATCTTAAGACGCGTTTTGCAGCATTCCAGTGTGTATCATTGAAGCAATTGTTGTATTGACTGAGATTACTTGTAACGTATGCAATGTCCGGTCTTGTACACACCGCTAGATACATGAGTGATCCGACTAGCTCTCTGTATGGTAAATTTTTCTTAGAATCATTGTTTTCATCATCTTTTCTCAATTTATGACTTGGATCAACTGGCGTGTTCACTGGATTAGCATGATTCATAGCAAATTTTTCCAGTAATTCATTTATATATCCCTTTTGACTTAGTTTCATTCCATTTTCAGTTTGAGTAAATTCAATTCCCAGACAATATTTTATGTCACCTAGACTCTTCAATTCGAAAGATTTAATCAGATGTCTCTCGAATTCGTCAATATGTTCTTGAATTTTTGAAATTACTACAATATCGTCTACGTAAATTACTACCACCATTAATTCTTCCCCTCGTCCAGAATAGAAAAATACAGGGATCGTGTTTTGATGAAGTCAGGTTGAACTTCCTCAATTCTTCACATAGTCTCTCATGCCAACAACGTCCTGCTTGCTTCAAGCCGTAGAGAGCTTTCTTCATGAGGCAGACCTTTTGTCCTTTTTTAATTTCTTCTAACATCATCTCACTTCTCTTCCTAATTTCACTACTTTTTATTTCATTGGAAATTATTTTTTCTAGTATTTCTTCCATGTATTCCGGTAATTCCATGAATATTTTCTCTTCAAGTGTTCCATTTAAATACGCTGTAGTTATGTCGAATTGTCTGATTTTCATTTGATGTTCAGTTGCAAGAGCAATTACTACTCGTATAGAGCTTATTCGAGCTACGGGAGCAAAGGTTTCATCAAAATCTATTCCTGGACGTTGACTAAAACCCCTCGCTACTACCCTTGCTTTCCTCTTATCTAGTGTCCCATCTGCATTAAATTTATTTCTCAATATGAATCTGCTGCCTATTATCTTTTCATCTTTTGGTTTGTCCACAATAATCCATGTATTATTTTTGATAATAGACTTCATTTCTACTACCATTGCATCCAACCACTCGTTAGCATCCGACCCTGTGATAGCTTCATGCATCGAGATTTCTGCCAATCCTGAAAAATAGTTCGTACTCTCTACAGGTACCATTTTGTATTTTTTAGTTGGTCTCCCTGGTCTACCAGTTCTAACTATTTCTGGTCTTCCCCTGGCTCTCTTCAACTCGACTCCTTGCTCCACATTTTCTATTTCAGTGGTTTCAGTTTCATCTGAAATACTTGATTCATCATGCATTTCTTCAGGTATTCCATGAACTTCCATGTGTTCATCGTGCTCTTCATGATTACCATGATCCTCATGACCTCCACGCAATTGTTCATTTTCACCACCATCTTGCTCAGCATCGAACCAATCTTCTTCAGGAAATTCATCCATTATCTCTTCTACAGTACTTGGTGACAAAGAGATGTCGATGTATCTTTTTCCTGATTTCTTTTCATTTTTCCCAGATTCACTTGATCCTTGAATTCCAATTTCATTCTTCATAAATTTTACATCTCGTGAAATATCCACACGTTTTTCCTCATTCAACCAGACTCTAAACGCTTTTGATTCTTCAGAATATCCCAGAAAAATTCCATCTTTGGATTTCGCTTCAAGTTTATTCCCTGTTGGTAATCTGTCCAACACAAAAACCTTACTTCCAAATTCTTCAAATTGTTCAACATCTGGTACATTCCCTGTCCACAATTCAAAAGCGGTTTTTCCTTCATTATTTCTGGATGGGCATCTGTTTCTTATGTAATTCGCTGTATTTGCAGCCTCTGCCCAGAATGATAAAGGTAATTTCGATTGAATTAGTAAACATCTCGTCATCTCTATTATCGTACGATTCCTTCTCTCGGCTATCCCATTTTGTTGAGGAGTGTAAGTCACTGTGAGTCTACGAGAAATCCCATTTTCTTTCAGATAATTATTGAATTCATTGTTTACGAATTCTCTTCCATTATCGCACTGAAAATGAACTATTTTCTTTCCCGTTTGATTTTCCACTAGTGCCTTGTATTCTTTGAATACTTGAAATACTTCACTTTTGTTCTTCAAAAATCGTATTTCACACCATCCCGAGGATTCATCGATAAATGTGACGTAATAACGTGCTTTTCCATTTGATTCAATTCTAGCAGGGCCCCAGACATCCGAGTGTACAATTTCCAATAAATTTTTCACTTTTTCTGGTCTGGTAGGGAATGGAGATCTTTTCATTTTACCCAGAGCGCAGACATCACATTCAAATTCTTCCTTTTTGAAGTTCAATTTGATTCCTTTAATTGTGCCTTTCTTCACTCCTTCTACAAGATCTCTCACGTTCAGATGTCCCATTTTTCTATGCCATTTTTCAATTCCTGATGAATCATTTAGTTTCTCTTCAACTGAATTACAATTCTCATATTTTCCATTAAAATAATATAGTCCATCTCTTCTTTCAGCTACTAAGATACCTTTTCCGTCGTTATCAAAAATTACAGCCTGATTTTGTTCAAAGAGTACCTTGAATCCGTTGTCAGTAATCTTTCCGACCGATAGTAAATTCACTCTTAAATCAGGAACATGTAAAACATCTTTGAATGTAACATTTTTAATTTCATTCTCCACATTAAATGATACTTGAACTGTTCCAACTGCTTCAATATTAGTTGATGAATGACTGGCGAGATTTAATTTTCCCACATTTTTGTCTGTTATTTCAGTAAAATTTTCCTTATTCTTACAGATGTGTGAAGTACAGCCACTGTCCAAGCACCAGTCTTCTGTATTTAACTTCAATGTTCCTCTGAACGCCTGATTTGCTGGTTCATTCTCCTCAAACACTGAATATAAACTCAAATCTTGCGCATAATTTGCCCCATTACTTTTCTTTCTCTCAGGACAATATTTACTTTTGTGCCCCTTCTTGTGACAATTATGACATTTGAATTTAAAAACTCCATTCTCAAATTTTTCACCATTTGAATGACCAATAATATTTGAATTTTCGTTACTTCTCTTCTTCTGAAAATTTCTTCGAGCCATTAATGCATTTAATTCCTCTACGCGATTTTCATGTTTCCTAGCTTCATACTCTTCTTCAATCTTAATACGGAGTATTTCCGGCTTCGGTAAATCATCACGAGTTTCAATGGCGCATCTGAAATTCTGGAAATTTGATGGAAGACTGTACAATAATAAAATTGACAATAAATCTTCATCAGTCTGCATCCCCATTTCATTCAGTTTATCAACAATATCGAAAAAATTTCTAAGATGCTCTTTCAAATCTCCTCCATTTTCCATACGATGTAACACTAATTTACTCAATAAATTCCCTTTCTTCGCTGGTCCTGTTGATTGATAGATATTTTGTAATTTTCTCCATACTTGATTTGACGTTCGACAATTTTTAATTCGCTTCAATTCCGATGGCTCCATACATAAAATAATATCTGACTTGGCTTTCAAGTCATTGCTCTCCCAATCTCTTACTGCTTGGATATTTGCATTTCCTTCCGTCAATTCCGGTTTAACTGACATGCCAGAAACATAACACCAGTTATCATTTTTGATTAATAACGCTTCCATTTGAATCTTCCACGTATCATAATTTTCTTTGTTTAAGGCCTCTATTCTCACTTGACCCGACATTTCTAATTATTTCTTTATTTTAATTATGCCTGGGCCCATAACCTGTTAATACAGAGTAATCGCTAAACGTCTTGATTCAATGAATGTATTTTTATTAATGACAGATCTCTAAGAGATACAAAAGAATGTTAATCGTTTTTCTTTTTGTTAATAAAACAACTTCGTTGTCAAGCTTAACAAATTTCTTGTTTTTAAGGCTTATTTTATTCCTCATTACATTCTTTATAGATTTACTGAATCAGATTTAAGAATTTCATCTTGTATGAATTGTTATTAACGATTTGATACCAAAAAATGACTTTTTTTCGGATTGATAATAAATTTATCACACACCTGACAACTTTTTGGATTTTTTAAAACATAAATTACTATAAAAAAAATATTTTAAAAAATTGCACTTATAGTGTTTCTAATTTTTTTACATATTTATATTTTCTATTTTTTTAAAAACAATTTATTTGCTGAAAATATTAAAATAATCGAAATTTGTTAAATTTTTGCTTTTTTAGCATCACTTAAGGGAAATAAGAACTTTTTTTCCTACTCATTAAAACTTTATAAACAAAATTTATAATTGACAAATTATAAATAATTAAATATTTTATTATTTTATCCAGACGATCGAAAAATCAGAAGACGACGAAGAATCAAACAAGGAGAATATCATCAAATCCAAAAAAAATGCATCAACCCTCGAAAAACCGTCATCCCCCCAGGAAAAAGGCCAGAACACTCTCCAACCAATGGAAACCCCTGAAAAACCATTTCCATTAGAAGAAAAGATCCTCAACGAAATTCATCAGAATCGAAATACCAAAAAAGACAATGTTTTAAAGCCAAACATGAAAATCCGAAGTCTTGAGTCATTGAAAGATCGATTATTCGTAAAGAATTCGAATTCGATCCCGAAATTTCCAATGGACCAATCCAAAGAGAACATAAAAACCTCCGAAGAGCAGATTTCGAAGAAGATAATCCCAGAAGATTCTCAAAAAATCACAAACAATTCAGAAAAAATCCAGGAATCTCGTTTATCCCCAAAACCAGTGGAAATCCGACCAACTCTCCGAAAATTCATGTGGAATCCCGATTCCTTCCCCGTAAAAACCCCAGAAATCGAGAATAACGTTCAATTAAATCAATTAAATTCGAGTAACAGCGAGAAGATGATAACTCCATTGGACGAAGCCATAAAATATTTACTGGAACACGATAAAAAGTGTAAAAAAGTCGAGGAAAAAGGAGCCACTCCCAATTTATTGTCAAAAATACCCGAAAATAACAATCAATCGCTAAAAAAAGACTCACTACCATCTTCCGAACCACTTTGTGACCTCCAAAACTGTAAATTCCCCGAAAAATCTCAAAAACCCCCTGAAAATCCTGATCTCAACACTAACGACCCTAATATCGACTCCAAAAAGCGAAAATTTCGTGAGTCAACGATGAACTCAAAGCCTTTACAATTTCCTTCCTCTTCAGAAGAAGAAAAAAGTCCTCAAAACCACCAGAAGTCAAAAACCAAAAAACCCGAACAATCTTCATTAACAATTTCACCAGAAACTCCCAAAAAAGTCCTAAAAAAAGAAAACGAGCCACCAAATCGCCTAATAATCGAACCCAAAGAAAGAAATCATCAAGTTTCGTCAAATAAAGCGTCTTCAGACGAATCTTCATCAGAAGGAGGCTACAATTCCGAAACCAGCGATAAAACCTCCCGAAAAAAGCGCAGAAAGTCCTCCGGAGCTATGCATGGAACAATATCCCAATTAATATCTAAAGAAGAAAAAGAAGCTATCGAGCAATATTACGTCATCGACATGTCTTCAGTAAACGACAAAAAGGTCGAGGAAAACCTGAAGTACCTCAACAAAAAGCAGACCATGTGCAGCATTTGCAACACAATTTATCCTCGAATGGACAAGTGTCGAGTGCACATCTGGGGGCACTTAGATATGAAGCCCTACAAGTGCAAGGCTTGCGATTTCGCTACCGTAACAGTAACCAACATCAGATGCCATATAAGAAAGAGTCATCTTAAGATAAAACCATTTGAATGCAACTTTTGCAAAAAGCGTTACGTAACCGCGGTTCTTCTGCAAGAACATTTAAACACACATTCTGGTTTGCGACCTTATAAGTGCAAAATCTGCGAATTCTCTAGTGCTAGCAGACAAGTTTTGAGCTATCATATGACGACCCACAAGACGGTGAAGGATGTTACCTGCGATATTTGCGGGAAGGAGTTCTTTTCGAAGGGAAGAATGCGCGCGCACATGATAACGCATAATAAGAACAAGGAATTGATGTGCAAGTACTGTTCCCATCATTTTAGTAATGTAGAAGCTTTAAATAAGCATTATGACAATGTTCATTCGAAGGATTACACGTGCGATATTTGTGGGAAGACGACAAAGTCGCGAAAAGCTCTGCACAATCATCAAAATGTTCATTCAGAAGCTAAATACAAGTGCACTTTGTGTCCTAATGTTTATAAAAGTGGGCATATACTTAAGGAGCATCTTTTGAAGCACAAAGGCATTAGAAAATACAAGTGCGATCAATGCGACAAAGATTTCGCGCAACAGTCTCATCTCGCTGCGCACATGGCTGTTCATAGTGAAAAACGATTCAAGTGTCCTGGTTGTCAAAGGGCTTTTAATAGACACGACAACATGAAGATTCACACCAAAAGATGTCCATTATTCACTGCTAATCCGGAACTCAAAGACTTGCTTGTTCAAAGAGTGAAGAAATCACCGAGTATTGGTGGGAAATTCGAAAAAAAAAATGAGAATTTTAAAGAAATCGAAAAAGAAGAAATTGGAGAAGTTGAAGGTATGGATGAGGCTTTCAGGATTGGCCAGGTTGTCGTTATACCTATTTCTAGTGTACCTGGAAACAATGAATTTCATGATAATGAAACAGTTAATGTCACTGAAAGTATTCTTGATTTAGAATGTTTTTAAATGAAATTTCGATCCAAAAGATTTTTAAAAATAAGACTTTTTTAATGCAACTTTTTAAATTTTCATTTTTATTGTCATTAATATAAATTGTCTTGGAAACAAAGGGGCGTATGTCCAGTGTATTTGTTTCTTAGACGATGAAATATTATTATTATTTTTTTTAAATTATCTGTGAGGATTTTGGTGGAGAAATCCTATTGAATAAGACAGATTTTTCGAAAAATGAGGAGAGAAAAATGAACGATTGCTCAATAGTGCCTTTTCATAAAGAATTTTAACTGAGAATATATTTTTTCAGTTTTGGCCTTGAACTTGAAAATTTTGATATAGGATATTCTTAATTAATAGTAGGAATTGTGTTCTTTTTTGGCTTGTAATTATGAAATTTTCATGACAAAGTGTAGAGTAAGAATATTTTTTAAGACTGAAGAGAATTATACTCAATTTTCTTTTTTTTTACTAATTTTTTCATTCGAGTTCCTATTAATTCTTAGCTATCATTGTAAAATGAAATATTCTTCGATACATTTTGTATAGTTTTTATATATTTAATAAAAGAATAAAGAAATTTTTCGTATTTTTTCTGTATTCTTTTCTCTTTTTATTAAAGAAGAATTTCAATAAAATCATGGAATTAAAAAAATTAAAAAAATAATCAACTGAGAATTTGAGTGAGAATTAAATTATTAGATGGAAATGAGGAAAAGAATTGGATTTGAATGGAATGTGTGTCGGACTTTCTCTCTTTCGCGTGTCTTGACCATTCAATATTTCGAACTTTCGGAGTTATCGTGATACCGTTAACTCACTTAGTCATCAACTTATTACGGACTCGTCAGTTCACTGAAACCCTTTAGTTATCTTTTCACCTGTAAATCACATTGATTCGTGGATGATGAGTGAATTTCCGAGATGCAAAGTCTTGGGGAGAGAAAAAACTGCAGAAATGCTGGAGAAATTTACTGGGGAGAGAACCGGGTGGGTTTTAGTTGGGGAAAAACAATGGTTCTTCCCCTGGAGATATTTGGAACAGGGAAAAGGATTCTATGAATTTAAAGCCAGAAGTGATGACACGTGGGTTCTATCTTATCCGAGATCAGGTGAGCTTGTGAAAACTATTCAGTTTCTTCGTTTTATCTAAAATAATCGAAATCTTCGATAATTCAAGATAGAAAAACCTGGTATTTACCCTAAAATGATCTACGATTTTTTTTTTCGGAGTGAAGGACTCAATAAAAAATTCTGAAAAAATTTGAGAAGGTGCTCGAAAATGTCTACATTCTTGATGAATTTTTCCAAATTTTTCCGTAGAGGCCTCCACTGTCAAAAAAAATTCTAGATAATTTTTTCCCAGAGATTCATGAAAAATGAAGCTGCTGGATTTTTTTTCGGAGGGAAGGACTTGATAAAAAATTCTAAAAAAATTGGAGAAAGTGCTCGAAAATGTTGGCATTGTTGTTGAATTTTTTCGAATTTTTTGGTAGAGGCCTTCACTCTGAAAAAAACATTCCTGGATCAGATTGTCCCACAGGTGTATTTTTGATAAACCTCTGAGGCAAGATGATTCAAGATTATTTTTTTTGGAGTGAAGGACTTGATGAAAAATTCTGAAAAAATTCTACTAAATGCTCTAAAATGTCTACATTGTCTGTGAATTGTTTGAAATTTTTTCGTAAAGGACTTTAGCCGGAAAAAAAATTCTACATTATTTTGCTCCACTTTTTCTTCCATATATAAATATATATGGAGGAGAGGAATACTTAGATAACAGTTGTTTTCTCATATAAGCTGTGATAACAGTAATCTACTGAAAATGCTGCCAAGTACAAAAAAAAATCTAACATGTATATACGTATAAGAAAAGAGTACTATATAAGGATGAAACGCAATTGATACTAGCGAGAAGAATGTATTATAAGTCACCTTAGAAACAAAAGGGCGTAAGTGCTATGTTTATACACTGGACTTACGCCCCTTTGACTTTAAGGAGACCACAAGTTATAAGTTGATGTGAAGAAAAAAAAAATTATGCACATGTATTAAATAAATTAATAAATACTCAGATAACAGTTTTTTTTGTCTCATTAGGAACAACTTGGACTCAGGAATTAGTCTGGCTACTCTCTAATAATCTGGACTTCAAAACTGCATCTGAAAAATATTTAGCTGAAAGATTTCCCTTCCTAGAGTATGTTTCTATCATGATTGAAGGAAATTTCAATAGTCAATGAATAATTAAAAAATTATATTTTTAATATTAATGACACAGATTCAGCCTGTTCAATCATCCACAAGTTACCGAGGAATTCATCAAATTAAATGAGGGAGACATAAAAAAACAGGAATTTTGTCGAAAATTAGCCGTTCCTGGATATGAAGCCCTCGATGCTATGCCATCACCAAGATTCATAAAATCACATTTTCCTTTCAGTTTGTTACCTGGAATCCTCGATGTTGGATGCAAAGTAAAACTATCAGAATACTCTAAAGTTATATGGAAAAATATAAGATGTACTAAAACAAGCAGAAATCCGACAATTTTTAGATTTTTTTTCTTTGAACAAATAAATTAAAAAAAAAAAAATTAAAAATATGCACAATGGAGAAAATTTGAAGGACTATGAGTGCGAATTTTTCAAATATTTTTTTAATGATCATTTGTTGTTTGAAGAAACAATTAAAGAAATTGTCGGATGTTTATTATTTATAGAAAACTTCTAATAATTCATTTATTATTAGATCATTTACGTGGCGAGAAATCCTAAGGATGTTGCTGTCTCCTGGTACTATTTAAATCAAGATATAAAGACCCAGGGCTACACTGGAACCTTCGAAGAATTCTGGGATTATTTCGAAAACAACTTGAGTAATTATCAAAAAGAAAAAATGAAAGATATTCGATTTTTTAGTCATTTGATTTGAGAAATTCAGAGGAAAGTGGGGTAAAATGGACACTCTAATCGAACGGTTCGAGATAGAAATTTTCTAATGATTCCATTGAAAAACTGAGGAAATTTTAGGCAGAAAACATTTGTCAAAATATTTTTTTTCAATTTTTGCAAAAATTTACTTTTTTGGCCATTTTTCGAAGGGGTTTCCCTTTTGGAAATCGAAAAAATTCACTTTTTCGGCGATATTTCGGGTTCTGTTGGTCGTAGCGACCTGGGGTTGATCTCAAATGAAAGGTGAGCTCATTTCTCATTGATTTAGATGGTTAAAATTTCTTTTAAATCAATTTTTCAAATATTTTTAGGTCATTTTCTAAAAATTCAGTTTTTGCTCTATAAGTACTTGAAAAAATTGATATTTCCCTTTTCAAACCCGATAAATCGATGGAAAATGAGCTCACCTTTCATTTAAGATCGACCCCAGATCGCTACGATCGATAGAACCAGAGATATTCTCAAAAACCTCAAATTTTCCAAAAACAGAAGAGTTTCACCTTCAAATCTCGCGCAAAAAACAAAATTTTTGAAAAATTCCAAAAAATAACTTCTGACATATGATTTCCATGTAAAATTTCCTCATTTTTCCAATGGAATCATCAGAAAAAACCTATCTCCAATATTTCCATTCATTTAGAGTAATTTTCATATTATAAAATACCAAAATCAACAAGTATCCGTTTTACCCCACCTTCCCCTAATTGCAATTAATTTTTTCCAGCCCCATGGAGTCCCTACTGGGAGCACTTGAAGGAAGCTTGGGCCCTCCGTCATCATCCGAACCTCCTCTTCATCTTTTACGAAGAATTACAACAAAACTTATCAGAATCCGCAAGAAACATCGCAAATTTCCTCGGAAAATCTTACAGCAACTCAGAAATATCAAAATTATGCGACTACTTAAACATAAAAAATTTCAAAAATAATCCGATGGTCAATTCTTCTGAATTGCGCGAGTGTGAAATAATTTCACCAGGAAGTTTCGTTAGAAATGGAAAAAGTGGCTCTTGGAGCGAGACATTCAACGAAAAATTAGCTGCACGAGCTGATTCTTGGATTCGCAGGAATCTCGAAGGAACTGACTTGGTTTTTCCAATTGTCAATAATAATTACAAATGATTTTTATCAAAAAATGAAGATATATACTACTATAAAAGAAAACATTTATTATTCAATAATTAAAGGTGCACGAATAATCCTTTATCTCTTGTTTTCGTAGAAAATTGAACAGCAAGTTTTAATCTCACCGCTGTTCTGAATGCATTACTGAGCTCCTGTTCAGCAATAATAGCTACATCCTTAACTCTTCCTCCACCAGCTCCCATAACAAGTTTACAAATACGATCACTAGGGCAAAAGATATTGACAATTCCTGACATACTGCCATCCTCGAGAGTTCCAAGATATTCTGTCTCTACTCGAAGTGCATAAGGAAGTTCAGCTGGCAGGGCATCCATAAATTTAGCTTTCACCGTTCTTTCTATGATTTTTTCTGTCGATTCGTCTGTGATTGTCTCTGGACTGAAATCCCAATCTCGAGGTTTCGCAGATTCCAACAAGTAACACTGAAAAATTAGATTTTTTATTAATTATAATGTCTTTAAAAAAATATAATACTGAAAATAGCATATATTTATCAATTTTTGGATTTTTTCGACAAATAAATTATTCAAAAAAATAGAAAAAATAGTCGCATATAGAAAAATTCAAAAAACTATAAATGCGAAATTTTTAAATATTTTTAAAATATTTTTAAAATATTTTTAAAATATTTTTAAATATTTTAAAAATATTTCTTTGATAATAATTCATTTATTTAAACAAAATTCAAAAAATTTAGGATTTGTGTTGATTTTCTTATCATAAAAAAAATGATAAAATTAGAACATATCTAACATTTTTTTAAATTTTTTAAAAACAATTTTTTATCCAATAAAAAAAATTGTCAGATATCTACTATTTTCAGTATATTTAAAAAAATAATTAATTCCAATTGTTTCTAATGAATATTTTAAAAAATCTTACTCTCAAATCATCAATTCCGTCATTTTTCAGAGCAGAAATCATAAAAACATCGGAAAAATTGGGCCAATTCTTTTCACTCGTCAAAACATCTGCCATTTTCAATAATTTCTTTTTATCCTTTATTCTATCGACTTTGTTCATGATTAGAATAGAAGGAACTCCAGGTTTTAGGGTTTGTAGAGCTGCAATTACTCTTCTGTCAATTCTCGAGTGATATCTGGGGTGAGATGCATCCTGTACTACTCCCACAATATCTGCCTTATCTAGAGACTCTTTTATGTCCAATTTGAATGCAGGCTCCAGCTTCAATTTCTTGAAATCACGCTCTTTCACTAGTCCAGGAGTGTCTATAAAAACCAATTGCGTTTCGTTGTCCATGTAAATTACATTTGTCTTGTTTCGTGTTGTGTGAACTTTTCCAGACATTGCACAAATCTGTAAAAAAAAATCATTGAATAATCAATTATTGAATGAGTTCTCAATGAAACGGTTTTGAAATTTGATTTTTTCGAGGGTTGGCCTCTTCTATTTTCATATTCTTCAATCCCTTTGCGAATATCTCTAGTTCTAATTGTCATATCCAAAAAAAAATGAATAGCAGTTTGGAGAGGAGCTCATTATTAATAAATTCCCTCAAAAATATAGAAAAATCAATTAATATTCAAACTTTTGTTTGCACTTAACAATGTTTGGAAGGTAAAATCGTTGAAAAAAGTTAATTTTTTATACGAAATTGTTAATAACAATTTATAGGGGAGAATGAGGTAAAATGGACCCCTGCAGCAACATAATTCAGGATTTTTTTTCGAAGTTAAGGACTCGTAGAAAAAATCTGAAAAAATTTGAGAAGATGTTCCAATACGTCTTCATTCTTGAATAATTTTTTCAAATTTTTCCATTGATCTGCCTATTCTCTAAAAAATCCCAAATTATTCTAACAAACAGGTCCATTTTGCCCCACTTTCCCCTACAAGATGAAATTATCAAATTTGAGTCAGTGAGTCTGTAAAGAAGGTAATAAGTAGGGCCGGATTTCTCGCTGTTCGAATTGTCAGCTATAGTTGCTAAGCAACTAACATTCGAAAAAACAACAAGCAAATGGTTTAAATAGAAATTTATTCTAAAACTGAATATAATTTTTTATGTTGAATCGAAGGAATTCAATAAAATTCCGATCGATAGTCCTTATAAATTTTCCTTTGGATATAATCAAAGAAATGAAAAGAGTCTATTGACTTCTCCCTGGAACTTCACTGTTGGAAAAAAATGGGAATGTCATAGACAATTTGGTGGGGGAATTTTCATGAACGTGATATTGGATTTTTTTTTATGGCAAGATTTTTAGGGAATCTGTGAATTTCAGATGAAATTCAAAGAATCTATGAGTTTTAAGTAGAATTAATACGAAAATTCTACAACTTACTTGAATTTTCACCTGAACATGAATGTTCAGAATAAAAATGACTTGAATTTTCAATTTTTTTTTTAATTTTCCTATTTTTACTAAATTTTCAAGAAACAATTAAACTGAAATTTACAAATTTCATTGATATCCAGGCGTGAAATTATTTGAAAATCGATGATGTGTTCATTTTTCGATGACATCACTATCTGAAATTTCAGTATATATGTAACTTATTAGAAATTTTCGAAATTTTGTACGGAAAATTCAGATGGGAATTTTTCCCGATGATTTTCAAAGGCTCACGCAATGCATTTCGGATGCACCGCCTCTTGGACGTATCTCAGACACCTTTGAAAAGTACTGGGAGAGCGTCCGAGATGCACCCGGGAAGCACCGGAGAGGCCTTTGAGATGCACTTCATAAGCGCTGAAAATGCACCGGAAATGCGCCTGAGGAGCGTCGCTAGAATACGTCTACAGGCATCTCGAGCGCATTTCCGGCACATCTCCAACGCTTATGCAACGCATCTTGGAGGCTTTTTCGATGCTTCCAAGGCGCACTATATAAGCGCTTGAGGCGCACCGGTGATGCACCTGAGATGCATGTAGATGACTTAGATGCATCCCCGGTGCGCCTTGAGCGCTCATATAGTGCGCCTCGGAAGCATTGAAAAAGCCTCCAAGATGCGTTGCATAAGCATCTGAGAGGTATATGACGTACTCTAGCGACACTCCCCAGGCGCATTTCCGGTGCATTTTCAGCGCTTATGAAGTACATCTCAAAGGCTTCTTCGGTGCTTCCCGGGTGCATCTCGGACGCTCTCCCAGTTCTTTTCAAAGGCGTCTGAGATGCGTCTAAGAGGTGTTGACGCTGCATCCGAAATGCATTGCGTGAGCCTTTGAAAATCATCGGAAAAAATTACCGTCTGAATTTTCCGTACAAAATACCGGAAATTCCTAACAAGCCACATTTCTACTGAAATTCCAGATAATTACGTCATTGAAAAATGAACACATCATCGATTTTCAAATAATTTCATGCCTGGATATCAATGAAATTTGTAAATTTCAGTTTAATTGTTTCTTGAAAATTTAGTAAAAATAGGAAAATTCAAAAAAAAAATGAAAATTCGAGTCAATTTGATTCTGAACATTCATGTTCAGGTGAAAATTCAACTAAGTTGTAGAATTTTTCTCTCAATTCTACTTGAGACTCATAGATTCCTTTGAATTTCTTCTGAAACTCACAGATTTCCTAAAAATCTTGTCATAAAAAAAATTCAATATCACGTTCATGAAAATTCCCATCAAATTGTCTATGAAATTTCCATTTTTTCCTAACCATGAAGTTCCAGGGAGAAGTCAATAGACTCTTTTCATTTCTTTGATTATATCCAGAGAAAAATTAATAAGGACTATCAATCGGAATTTTATTGATTTCCTTCGATTCAACATGAAAAATAATATTCAGTTTTAGAATAAATTTCTATTTAAACGATTTGCTTGTTGTTTTTTCGAATGTTAGTTGCTTAGCAACTATAGCTGACAATTCGAACAGCAAGAAATCCGGCCCTAGTAATAAGAAATGAAATAAGCCCTAAAAATACAAATTGATTTTTACATTGCTTTAGATTTTGTAAAATTTTAACGAATGTAAAAAATTGTTCCAATTTTTGAATTTTTAATTAGGTTTTAGGGCTGGTTTTAGTCCTTATTACATAAAAAATTAACTTTTTTCCGATTATACCTCTGAATTATCAGTAAAATTATAACAGAATTACATATTTTCATTATTTTATACTTTAAAAATCAATTTTATTTCAGTTATTGTTTGTAAATAGATTTAAGACTGTTTCCCAGCTGATAAATCTCATGAATTCTTATTTTACTGTAAAAAATCGAAAAGGCTGCTATGAACAATCAATAATAATATATAAAATAATAAAAAATCATCTAAATCAATGGGAAGTTATTTAATTTTGCTGCAACTACTAGAACCAGAGAAATTCCGAAAATAACAACTATTTCAACGAATCGAGAGACCTGCAATGAGCAACAATACAAATTTTTTATATCAATAATGTAAATGAAGACAATTACATGACGTTGAGCCAGCTGATTGACGAGTGTACTCTTTCCTGCATTTGGCAGTCCCAAAATAGCGATTCTCAATGATTTCTCACCCTCTCTCCTTAATCTTTCAACATTAAACGATGGACCTATCACCTCATCAGCTTCCTGAATGTTCTCTGAGCTTGCAGGACTGATATCCAACGAATAAAAACGAAACAACCTCTTATTGACTCTCAACACCCTTCCACAAGTTAGAAAAAACATTTTTAATTCTCTTATTATTTGATTCTATTTCACTTTTTCAATTTATTCAATAATTTTCTCCAAATATTTCAACATTTCACTCATTTGCTGTTAAAATTCATTATTTTATTGTATTTATTTAATTATAAATTCGAGAAATTGATTATCGGCGAATTAAATGTGTTGCGGCCATGCTGTGTCTTGAAATACCCCCCCCCCCCCTCATTTGACCCTTTAAAGGGAGTGGGGAGAGCCAAATGCGTTTTGGAACGCGCGTAAACTTCGAATTCCCGCCATTTTTCCGCCAAACAGCCGCCATGTTTTTGTTTTGTTACCGCGGGCTCGTAGCAGCGTGAAAAAAATAGTAAAAAGTGGTTTTATCATCGATATAAAATTAAAAAAAAGGTTTTTCAAGTTTAAAATCATCTTTTGTTTGTTAACGAAAGAGGAGCAGTCATTTTTTTTTAAATTACGATTGAAATTCAAAGAATTAAGGAAGATTTTGAGAAGCGGCACGTCTTGGTTATGTTGTTTTTGCCTTTGGCAACGGTTTATTTATGTAAACAAGACACATTCACACATTCATTGACGATTATGATTTGAAAAAAAAGAAGTAAAGAAGTAAACAACGAGAGAAAATGGCTTATCAATTGACTCAAGTGATCGAGTGCTCTCAGGCTCCAGAATCATTACATGAATCGGAGGAAAAAGTCCAGGTAATTATGAATTTTTATGAGTAAAATAATGATTTTTCAAATGTTTTGCTTTTTAATGGAAGCTATGTCATCATCAGAATTTTCGATTGTAATTTTGTTAATAGAAGATACTTAAAATGATCTAAATAGGGAGAAAATGATATTTTTAACGCATGTCTGTGTGTGTGTGTGTGTATGTCTGTGTGTACAAAGAAGATCTCTTCAAAAATTCTCCTAAATCTAATGTTTTTCGAGATATTCTCAAATTAGTAAAAAAAAGTTCTTATTTTCCATGAATTGAACCCATTTTTTGAAATCTTTAGATATCTCCTAAACAATCAAGTGCAGGAAAAAAAGTCAAGAAACCTTTTTTGTAGGAAATTAAATTCTCCACAAAAAAGGTCTCTTGCTATTTTCCCCTAAGCCTCGTATTTTCCACGTGCATATAAAAAATCAATATTTTTGTTTCCGCATGGAAGCTATGTAATCATCAGAAATTTAGATTGTAATTTTTTTAATAGAAGATACTTAAAATGATCTAAATAGAGAGAAAATGATATTTTTAGCGCATGTCTGTGTGAGTGTGTATGTCTGTGTGTGCATAAAAGTCTCAATTACAGCAAAACGGTTTTATAGAAAAATTTCATATTTTGTGGAAAACTTCCTCTCGACGAACTCTATTTTTTAAGCTTTATTTGAAGAGAATCCGATCGATACTTTTTGAGATATGTCCATTTTTCGAAAATCAGTTTTTAATGGAATTTCTGGAAACTATTCAACTGATGTTATTTATACTCATATATTATCTCGAGAGTTTTATCAGTTAATTGTCTGTCAATTTTGAGCTTATTTGCATGATTAGTTCTCGAGTTATTGGCGTTTTAATGAATTTTTCAAAATTTGATATTTTGATGATGGTTTGAAGAAAGTTGTATCACTTCCATTCGGAAGCATATTGCTACAGTATCAGCAGAAAAAAGCTATATCTGTTGGAAAGCCATACTATTATCCACTTGTTTTGTTCTTGTATTGCAATTATTGTGAAATTTTCAGACAGATCGAGTTTATTCCATCATCAGTTTTTTGAGGAGAACTTGGAAACTAAGCGAGATAGAGCGATTTTACACGAATCCTTTTTCGTAGCTCTTGAAATTCTGTAGAAAAAAGGATTGAGGCAAAATCGTCCTATCTCGTCTAGTTTCCGAGATTTTTTTAAAGGAAAACTGGCGAACAAATTGACATAAATTTGTCTGAAAATTGTGTAATAAAATTAGTACACATCCGACAATTTTGTGGATTTTTTTAAACAAAGAAATTATTATTTAAATGATTCTTAAAAAATTTGCATTTGTAGTTTTTTAAATTTTCTTCACCTGCATATTTTTTATTTTTTTCTCCAATATTTCTTTTTTTTTTCGAAAAAACTAAAAATTGCAGATTTTTGCTATTTCCAGTGTCATAAAAGTTTTATGTGCTTTCTCCATTCCATTTTTTGTAAAATTTTGTAATCAATGATTTTACCTTCTTTAATTTAGATCGGAATTCTTAAAATCGGGGATGAGGAACACAAAATCTTTCAAGGGATCACAAAAATTGGAAGACTAGCGAGTTGTGATATTTATCTTCAAGATATCGTAAGTCTTTTTTTTTTATACATCTACATATATAGTTAATTAGATGATAGATCATCAATTCTCATAAATTTCAGAGGAATGAGAAGGAAGGATGAAGAAAATTAATATGTTCTGCTAATATTGCTCAATTAAATCATTTATTTACTCTAAAAATCTAATTACAACAAATGCCCAAATTCTCGGCAATTAATGAAATAATTCTCATTTTACAATTTACAATTCGACTCTCTTTCCACCGACTTTGCCTTCGTCGAAGTCAATGCTCTCCCACAGTTTGATTTGACCGAAATTCTTGTCAGAATCCATCTCATAGTGACCAGGTCCCTTGATGTGAAGATACACCAATTCTTCTTTGGATGGATCAACTGGTGTCCAGTCGAGTCCAACTTCTGGAGCTCTGTTTCAAAGAAAATCGTATTAATTCATGCGAAAAAGCGATTTTATTTCATCAGTTTTTAGCAGAGAGGACATTTCGGAATTTAAGCGAGATTTTTTTTTTTTTATTGATGTTTAAGCGAGATGAAGCAATTTTCTTAAATTCATTGCTCTATCTCGTTTTTTTTTGTATGAAAAAAACTTCAAAAGCTACATAAAAAAGGTCATTACGAAAAAATCACGTTATCTCGCTTAAATGCCAATAAAAAATATTTCTACAAAAACTGGTGAAAAAATAAAATCAAATTATCTAAAAATATCTTCACATTCTTTTTTTTTTTTTTTTTTTTTTTAATTTTATTTTTACTGACCCCTTAATGACGTATGAAGTCCAGATGTCCAAAAGCTCTCTCTGCATAGCACGATCCTCTTCAGTGGTTGTTGGGTCCATGAATGGAGATCCAACGACGTAGTAAGGATCGTCACCGTGGGCAACACCTGAAAAAGTGTCGGAAAAAACCGCGAAATAAATTATTTAAATAGATTTATAGAAAATGAGAAAAAATAATGATACTGAAAATAGTAGACATCAGACAATATTTAGATTTTTTTGTTAATTTTAACGAATGAATTATTCGAGAAAATAGAAAAATTATGCATATGTAGAAAATTCAAAAATCTGCAAATGCAAATTTTTTAAAATATTTTTGTTATAATAATTTAGAATTTCTTTAGAAAATTTCTTTAGAGAATTTTTTTTTGGAAATATTAAAAAAATTGTCTTAAATATTTTTTTTACAATAATTTTGAATTTCTTGAGAAGATTTCTCTAGAGAATTTCTTTAGAAAAAATCATAAAAAATTGTCTTGAATATTTTTTTTATAATAATTTTGAATTTCTTTTGAAGATTCCTTTCGAGAATTTCTTTAGAATTTTTTTAGAAAAGATCAAAAAAATTGTCTGCAATATTTTTTCTATAATAATTTTGAATTTCTTTAGAAGATTTCTCTCGAGAATTTCTTCAGAAGATTTCTCTAGAGAATTTCTTTAGAAAAAATGCTAAAAAATTGTCTTCAATATTTTTTTTATAATAATTTTGAATTTCTTTTGAAGATTCCTTTCGAGAATTTCTTTAGAATTTTTTAAGAAAAGATCAAAAAAATTGTCTCGAATATTTTTGTTATAATAATTTTAAATTTCTTCAGACTTTAAAAAAATCCAAAAAAATTGTCAGATGTCTGCTAATCTCATTCCCATAAAAAAAAGTAAAACCATAGCTTACCCCAATCTTCCTTGGTCCTCGTCATCGAGTAGGAGAGACTGTCAGCACCGTGATAAGTGAAGTAATAGTATCTCACTGGGCTTTTGTTGTATTTTGCCATAAGTTTAGCGGCTTTAACTCCTCCCATAACGTAGAGACGATCACCGATCATGTGGACGAGTTTCATAGCAGTTTCCTCGTTGAGTGGTCCTTTTCCAATGTAGTGGTGTCTGATTCTCCTTCCAACATCGACGTGCTTGTTGAGGGGAATAGTGTAGTTGTAGTCGAGGATGGCTGGTGCCAATTCGTCCCATCTGGCGTCAAGTTCCTTCAAGAGAACTGGATCAGCGCAGAAATCGGCTCCTGGGTAAAGACCTTCTTCTGGAACGACTCCAGTGATCCATGGAACATCTAAGGCTTCGCCTTTCATGATTATTTCATGGGGAATTTTGGTGATGAAGGGAGATTCAGCTGTGGTTTTTTCGACGACTGGCCCGAATGGAGTCATTGGGTTGAATTCGAAAACCTGAAGAATAAATCAAAGGCAATTGGAGTTTTTGCGGAATTATTTGAGGGAAGGTGGGGTAAAATGGGATTTTGATGGAATGACTTGAGATTAATCTTTTTTTAATGATTTCAGGGAGAAGCTGAGGGAATTTTTAATGGAAGACATGTGCGAAAATCGATTTTTCTTAATTTTTTGAGGAAATTGTGTTTTTTCAAGCATGAATGAGAAGTTAAATCCTTTTAATTTTTGATTTTTTTTAGGGTTTCGAGGATATTCTGGGTTTCACTCGTTGTGAGGACTTGGAGCTGGTCTTAAAGGAAAGGTGAGATCATTTTCCATTGATTTATGTGATTTTTACTAAAAAATTATCGATTCTGAGGTACTAAAGGGCTTTTTTTTTTTGTGAAAATGAGTTTTTATTCTATAAGCACCTCAAAAATCGATCGTTTTTTCATAAAAATCACATAAATCGATGGCAAATGATCTCACCTTTCATTTAAGACCAACCCCAAGTCGTTACGACCAATAGAACCGGAGATATCCCCAAAAAAATGAAATTTTTCATTTTCAAGGGAAAAATTCGAATTTTTTAAAAAAATCTCAAAAACGAATTTCGACACATGTTTTTCAATTGAAATTTTCTCAGTTTTTCATTGGAATCATCAGAAAAATCCCATCTCAACTATTTTCACTAATTTCCCCCAATTTTCATTTAAAAAAAACAAAAATTAAAATTTCTCCACGTTATTAATGCACCTACCATGAAATCCATGTCGCAACGAGCAATTTGACGAGCTGGACGAGTCTTCAAGCACTTGACCATCTCTTCAACATTGTGGGTTGGGCAACCAACAGTGCTAGCTAGTTTCTTTGCTTTTTCTGGAGCACCCTCGGTGATACCCCATGGATTGAGTGCATTTCCACTGAATGAGAGCCCACCTGCAATAAAATCCTTCATAAATAAAAAATTCTCACCTACTTTTTACTCCAAAAGAATAATAATTAAATTAGCAGACATCTAACAATATTTTTAATTTTTTTAAACAAATAAACTACTACAAAAAAAATATTTAAAAAATTTGCACTTGTAGTATTTTTAATTGTCTACCCGTGCATATTTTTTTTTTAATTAATTTATTTATTTAAAAAAAAATATGAAATTTGTCTGATTTCTGCTATTTTTAGTGTCTTTTGAAGAGAACTAAAAAAAAGATTCATTTGCAATTAATAAGTATTGTTAAATTAAATTTTAAAATTTTAAAAAAATTAATTTTTTTAAAATTAAAAAATATTAATTTTTTTAAAATTAAAAAAAAAAAAAATTTTTTTAAATTTTAAAAAATTGATTTTTTAAAATTGAAAAAAATCAATTTTTTAAAATTTAAAAAAATCAATTCTTTAAATTTAAAATAATTAATTTTTTTTAATTTAAAAAATTAATTTTTTCCAATGTCCCATGATTTTCACATAATAATTCATAAACATGAATATAAAAAAACACAATTGATTAAATAAAAAAAAGGTCTTTACGTTTGAAGAGTCCAGGCTTTGTCAAAGGTGTAAGATACTGATAATGTACAGAAACACCACCAGCACTCAATCCGAAGAGTGTGATTTCATCAGCATCACCACCGAATCCCTTGATGTTATCCTTGACCCAGTGAAGAGCCATATTTTGATCCTTGAGTCCCATGTTACCAGAGATGTGTTCATCCCCAGTGCTGAGGAAACCAAGTGGTCCAACACGGTAGCTGAATGTCACGAGGATTACGTCACGATCCATGAGATAGTCTGGTTTGGTGAATTCACCGTCTTTTGCCTCCATGTGCCATTGGAAAGCACCACCGTGAATCCAAACGATAACTGGAAGTGGCTTTGATGATTCAGTCACTGGTTTGTAAACGTTTATGTACAAGCAGTCTTCAGAACCAACGATTCTCTCTTTGGCATCGATTGGAGTGTGAATGTACTGCATACAGGGTGAACCAGTTTTCAGGGCTACGATGTCACCGGTCCATGGCTGGATCTTTTGTGGAGGCTGAAATTTTTTATTTCATCAATTATTGGCTTCATTTCCATTCGATTTCAACTAATACTCGGTTAATTCAGTAGTGAAGAGGTAAAACGAGATAAGTCTCTTTTTTTCTCATTCGCTTTTTTGGAAATACCTCAAAAAATAAGCGAGATAAAACGATTTTGCCTCGAATTTCTTTTGTAACTCTTGAAATTTTCTATTAAAAAAGATGAGTGATATCGCCTTATCTCGCTTGGTTTCCGAGCTATTGCATTTAAAATAATCACAAGGATAAATCGATTTATCCTGTTTTACTTCTTCACTATTGAATTAATAGTTGTTCATGGGAATATTGGAAAATCATTAAGATCAAATTATTGTCAAATCGCAATTGATATCGCGATTTGACAATAATTTGATGTTTATGTTTTTTTGATATCACTATGAACAACTAGAGTATTTTTATTTCATGTTTCGTTATTCCTCAATACTTTTTGGAATGAATTTCGATTTTTTTTTATTTTTTTCTTATTTAGGGGAAAATGGAGACAAGGAATAAAACGGACACGTGTTAGTTTTGATAGTTCTGGCTATGGAAATGACTCGAAATCGATGGAAATATTGGAGATAGAGTTCTTCTGATGATTCTACTGGAAAGCTGAGGAAATTTGCCATGAAAATCATATGTCAGAATTTATTTTTTCGAATTTTTCAAAAACTTCATTTTTTGCGCAAGATTTGAAGGTGAAACTCTTCTTTCTTCGAAAAATTTCAGTTTTTTGGGAATATCTCTGGTTTTATTGGTCGTAGCGACCTGGGGTTGATCTTGAATGAAAGGTGAGCTCATTTCCCATCAATTTATGTAGCTTAAAAAAGAAAATTGTCAATTTTTCAAGTACTTATAGGATAAAAACTGTTTTTTCATAAAATGACCCATAAGTATTTGAAAAATTGATTTGAAAAAAATTTGAACCACATAAATCGATGAGAAATGAGCTCACCTTTCATTTGAGATCAACCCCAGGTCGCTACGATCAACAGAACCGGAGATATCGCCGAAAAAGTGAATTTTTTCGATTTTCAAAAGAGAAACCCCTTCAAAACTTGGCCAAAAAAGTAAAATTTTCAAAAAAATTGAAAAAAATTAATCTTGACACATGTTTTCCACCCAAAAAATCCTCATCTTTTTAATAAGATCATTAGAAAATCTCGATTTTCAACCGTTAAATTGAAATGTCCATTTTACCCCACCTTCCCTTAATGCATTTGGAATCTGCAGATTCATTTTGCAGAATAAATTTTGAAAATTAAATGAGAAAATATGAATTACCTTGAATCGAAGCTCTTTAACTGGTGCTTGTGCATAAGGAATACCCTCGAAAGCAACGAATTTCCTTCCATTATGCGAATATTTGTAAAAACCTCGAATACCTCCAAGTGGTGTTACTACTCGTGGACCATCAGGCTTCTTGTCCTTGTCAAGAGTAGCCAGTGCCAATGGCACCAAACATAATAACACCAACAGCTTCATTGTATTAGAGACAAGAAACTAGTACCTTTCCAGATCATTCCTCTGTATTTATACCAACAATTATTCGCACTTTTCCCCTTAGCAACCGTGATAAGTGAATAATCAGCAAATAAAGTTGCTAAAATTCACATAATCTTATATTTATCAATTTTTATGTTTTTTCAAATAGAGTTTTTATCAATTGTGGAACTCGCCGACCTATTGTATCAAAAATATCGCACTTATCCAATGAACTTTATGACCTTATTCAGTGTTGAATGTTTATTATATAACACGAATAAATTCATTTAATTCACTAAAATTAATTTTTTTCAATTGATTGATTGGGATAAAATAATTTTCATATTTTATCATTTTTTTTCAGAATGTCTCAAAACTTCATTCAGAGATTGAAGCCAGTACGAAGAATGTATTCATTTGTGATCTCAACTCTTCGAATAAGACACGCTTAAATGACGTAAGAATATTAATTTAAATAATGGAATTTAAAATAAATTTAGATTAATTTTAGAATAAATTCTCCAATTGAATTTGAATAATTTCTAATATTATTGAGAAAAACTTTTAAAATTATTTGAAATATTTTTAGTAGTTTTTGCAATTTTACAATAATAATAATATTAATAATTGCAAAATGTTAACAATAATTATTGATAATAATTTATTAATTGCAATTTTTTTTTAAATCGTTCTCAGAATATTTTAAAAAACAATAAACAATTTTGATTTCGATTCTTTTGAATTTTTTTTGTATTTTTGAATAATTTATTTGTTTTTGAAAAAAAAAATTGTGAAAAAATATTTCTATTATAAAAAAAAAACTTAAGAATTGACATTAATCTGTTAAAAAATAAAATAATGAAATAACAATGATAATTTTAATATTTTGGCAGGTAATTCTACGACCAAATCGTTTCTACGAAGTTAAAGATGGGGCAATATTGAAATTCGGTATAATCGAAGGTAAATTTTCCTTATTAAAATCATCCGATAGAAGTTTCGCAACACCAGAAACACCAGATTGTAGTCTGAATTTGAGAAATCAATCGATCTACGATGACGATTCATTTATACAAAATACACCTGCAATTGATGCTGGAAGATTTCGGCGTCCGCAATTGCCAATTCAAAAGAAAGTCTTTAAGCAACAGGTTGTCAATGACATCAGCCTCCTCGAAACACAGGTGGGATCAAAGGAAAATGTGCAGGATCTCGAAACTCAGTGTTTGACGACGAAAATCTCCAAAGAAACACGTTCTGCATTTAAAAGCCACATTCAGGAGCTGGAAACTCAAGTTGGAGAGATCAATGACATCGAAGATGCTGAAACGCAGTTTTCGATTGAAGAAAACGAGACTCAGGGATTCGATCAAAGGCCAAATACCTCAAAATCTGATATTCATGACTTGGATACTCAAGTAATTGACTCGAGAAAAAATATTCCTGGAATATCTGGGGAAAAAAGGAGGATTCAGGATCTTGAAACGCAGTTTGACGAGCCTCAAGGAGACATTCAGGACATGCAGACGCAAATATTGGAATTAGAGAATAAAAAAGAGTGCATTAAGAATAAGAAAGATGCATTGAGAGAAAAAATCGATGGGAAAAGACAATTAGAGCGTCAGAAGCGGATAGAAGACTTAAATACACAAATTTGTGAGGCAAATGCTCCGGAAACGTCAGAAAAAATTGGCGAAGAGGAGATTTACGATCTTCCAACCCAACCAAATTGGGATTATTTAGAAAATTTGAAAAAACAGGAATTACTGAAGGATTCTCAGAGCCCAAGCTCTTCTCCGGATCTTTTGGGCACTTATAATCACATTATTGCTGAATCCGATGACGAAACCGTCGAAGAAGCTGCAAATGAGAGAATTGATGTTAATGACGATAAATATCGTGATATTGATGCTATTGTAAAGAACAATGTCTTTTCAGATGTTATTGATACTGGAAACGATGATATAAATGAGAGGAAGCCTGAAGAAATCGAGAATTTCGACGAGTCTGGAGTTATCGAGGATAATCTCAATGATTTCGAAATAACGAAAAAAGCTTTGACGAAGAAAGCTGAAAATAATGATAAATTCAAGAGGAATGGGATTATCAGTGAGTCTGACAGTGACGAGGATGATAATGATATTAAAAATGAGGAGAAAGTGTCGTTTCGTAATTCGGAAGATCTTGGAAAGAGTCAGTCTAATGGGCCTAGTTCCATCAAAGATTTAGAAAAAAATGAAATAAAAGAAGCGAAAAATGGGGAAAAAGCCAAATCCAATTCTCAATTAATTGATAAAAATGATTTTGATGGAGACGATGAGGAAAAGGAAAATCAACCAACTTCGTCGTTAAAAAATACTTCTAAAAATGCATCAGACGCAAAAGATTCCGAATCCCTTCCTGCAGATTCTGGAACGAGTATCAATTTCTTAGATAATCTCTCGGACAGTGAAACTGATTATGAAGACAGCGTGGAAATAGAACGTCAAAACAGTTTAAAGTTGCCGAAAGTTGATTCGAAAAAATCGTCTGATGGACAATTGAGGAAAATTACTGAGGAAAATGACAAAACGAGTAGTCTTCCTCCGGAAATTCGTAAACTTATGGATACTCCGAAGAGAACAGATGATGATTTGGATAGTGATGATTCTTGCTCGGCAGCAACTCAATTGATAGTTTTGCCAAAACCTCAGGAAGTCAAGAAAAAATTGAGGACGATTCCGCAAGAAGAGGCACCTCCAACCCAAGTAATTCCAGTTTCTCCAGGATCTCCTCGAGATGATCATTCTGAGACTGAGGGTAATAATTCGACGAATTTTGATGATTTGGAACCAACTCAAAAGCTTGATTTTGGAAAACGTAAAGCTTCTGTTGATGATTTGGAACCAACGCAAAAGCTCGATTTTGAAAAACGGAGATCTCCATTTGAAGACTTGGAACCAACTCAAAAGCTTGATTTTGGAAAACGAAGATCTTCTATTGATGATTTGGAACCAACTCAAAAGTTGGACTTCGGAAAACGTAAATCTCCTGTAGATGACCGAAATTCAGGATTTAAAGGCTTTGATTCATCCCATACTTCCCGATATCACTCAAATATCGAAAATGACGATGATGAGACTGATGACGATATGGCGCCAACTCAGAAAATCGAGTTGCCAAAGAGATTCCAGTCCCGAAGACTATCGTTAAAGTCGCCTCTCGCTAATGCCGATCATTTTAGAGTATCTAATAGGTCTAGAAGAGAAGTGATTGACGAATTGCCACCGACTCAGATTCTTGATGACAACGAAACTCAAACGCAATTGATTAGTAATGATGTTTTAGCGAAAGCTCGTGCGGCTCGAGTGCCTGATGATGATGATGATGCAGCTCAAACGCAATTGATTAATGTTGCTTCAAGGAAAAATGGAATTTCTGATGATAACGAAACTCAAACGCAATTGATTAATGATGATACTTCAACAAAAGCTCGTAAAGATAAGATTCCCGATGATGACGACACTCAAACGCAATTGATTAATTGCGATACTTTGACTAAAATTCGGTCGAAAGCCCAATCTCCAGTTAGAAATCCTATTGAATCACCTACAACTCGTTCAAGAACGCGGACAAGAACCTCAATCGATAAAACTCCAGTTAGAAAATTAGACGGAGGCGATACTTCAGCCAGAATAATCACATCAACTCCAGTACTATCGCCTTCTCCAACAAAAAGAAGAAAGTTCAGCCTGTCTTTGAAACAAAGTAGGAAAGAGACTGACATATCAGAGAAAAATGAGTCACTTTTTGAGAATCATCAGAGAAGTAGAGACAGCTCAGATGATTCGATCAAACAGAAATCGGAAATTAATTCTAAGAGTTCGTTAACGAAAAATGAGATATCTGGACCTTCGCATTCAGCATCATCATCTTCGATCCGAGAAAAATTCGGGAACAGGAAGAGAAACAGTAAAGGTAAAGCTCTGAAGAAGAAACTTGGTCGGGAAAAATCGTCAGCGCATATTTCTGATTCTTCTGATGATGAGGATATGGATTATGCGAAGGTAAATGCTATGGCAGATAGATTCATAGCAACTTCACAGGTTGGAGATGATCAATCTAGCAGTAGAGTAACAAGGCAGATTAGCACTATAGAAGCTTCGAATAATAGTGCATTTAGTGCATATGATAAAAGTAAGAAATCTGAGGATAATATCCCATCGAAAGAAGCGCATTCTCCTTTAAAAGAAGTTCCAGATGCAGTTGATAAAAAATCACAAGCACGATCAACCAATGGTCGAACGATACCAGAAAAAGAAGCTGAAGTCCCAAAAAAGCCGCGAGGACGTGGAAAACCGCCCAAATTAATGAAAATCGAGGAAATACCTCCTCCTGAAAAGAAACAGGAGATTAAGAAAGAAACAGCAAAAAAAAGGAAGTTACAGTCCAATGAAAGCTCTACTTCATCTTCAGAATACGGAAAAAGGGGGAAGAAGATGAAAGACAGCAACTCTGATGAATCTACTGTTGGTGCAGCATCCCAGGAGGTCCAGAGGATTCTAGAAGGCAATGAATCTCTTCAGGACTCGCCATCGAGATCCATTAGGACCAAAGCACGCTCCTTCGAAGCAGAAAAGATGACATTTTGTGTTTTGTTCACTGGAATTGAAGATGAAGATGAGAGCAGAACAAATGGAGTTGTAGCTCTAGGCGGCAGTATAACGAATGATCCTCACAAAGCAACGATCCTAGTAACCGACAAAGTCCGGAGAACCATCAAATTCTTCTGTGCAGTTTCCAGAAGCATATTGATAGCTTCCGTGGATTGGTTGGATGCTTCAATCAAGTCCGGACGCTTCCAAGACCCAAAAAAGTATCTTCTCCACGACGCCGCAGCAGAATCCAAGTTCCGGTTCAGTCTCAACAAGAGTCTGCAAAGAGCGCAGGCTAAGAAGCTTCTAGAAGGTTTCACTGTTTTAATCACTCCGAAGATCGTTGGACCAAGTATCGCTGATCTTAAGACAATGGTGCAGGTTTCTGGGGGAAAACCACTTGTTAGAGCTCCGAGAGCCTGGACCAAGACGACTATTATCATCAGTTGTGAAGACGATCTTCCCTATGTTAGGAGAATCCTCGCGAAAACCAAATCTCAGGTTCCTGTAGTTACTATTGAGTTTCTGCTGTCTGGGATTTTGAGGCAACAGTTGGAATTTGAAGAATTTTCAATTCCTCTGTGATCATGAAGTCTTCTAGTTTATGATCCAACGGTCCAAGTTATGTATTGTTGTCTCAGGAGGAAAGGGGCGTAAGTGCAGTGCATACGCACAGCACTTACGCCTTTTTGTGAAGAACAAAGGGGCTTAAGTGCTGTGTTTAAACACAGTATTTACGCTTTTTTGTAAGGAACAAAGGGGCGTCAGTGCTATGATTATACAAGGCACTTACGTCCCTTTGTTTCTAAAGTGATGTAATAGATGTAATAAAAGGGCGTAAGTGCAGTATATAAGCGCAGCACTTACGCCTTTTTATAATAAACAAAAGGGCGTAAGTGCAGTGTATAAGCTCAGTATTTACGCTTTTTTGTAAGGAACAAAGGGGCGTAAGTGCTATGATTAAACAAGGCATTTACGTCCCTTGGTTTTTAAAGTGATGTAATAGATGTAATAAAAGGGCGTAAGTGCAGAATATAAGCACAGCACTTACGCCTTTTGATAATTAACAAAAGGGCTTAAGTGCTGCGTTTAACTACAGTACTTACGCCTTTTTGTGAAGAATGAAGAGGCGTAAGTGCTATGATTATGCAAGGCACTTACGTCCCTTTGTTTCTAAAGTGATGTAATAGATGTAATAAAAGGGCGTAAGTGCAGTGTATAAGCACAGCACTTACGTCCTTTTATAATAAACAAAAGGGCGTAAGTGCTCTGTATAAATGCAACACTTACGCCTTTTTATAATTAACAAAAGGGCGTAAGTGCTGTGTATAATCATAGCACTTACGCCCCTTTGCTTCTGAGACAACGATATGAGAGCAAGAAATTACGGGACTATCACCTTCCGTAATTTCTTTTTCTTCCTACATGTAACTAGAGATAAATAGAAATTAAATAAATATCAGTCAATCTATTTTTTTTTATCAAACGATGACTGTAACACAAAATATGCTCTCATAATAAAAAGACTATTTATCCTTTTTTTTTATTTTTACACACGGGTAACGTGTAATAGAAATAGTTTATTCATTTGATTATTATTATTATTATTAGAAAATACAAAAAATATATATTGGATGTACAGTAAATACTAGAGAAAAATTAATTAAATTTACAAAATTCTAAATCTATGGAAATAAATAAGAAAAAAAAACAAACATTGTACGTGAGTAAGTGATTCAACTTTTGTAAACAATGTATAGATTCAAGGAAGAGTCATGTCGTATTGTACGTGATTGTGTATAAATACAGAAGGTATATATCGTGTTGATATGGCCTTTTGTATGTTAAAGGCCACGTCGCACTTTATTTAAGCTGTTTTATTTTCTTCTCTTCGCTTTTTTTTTTCTCTTTTGTCTGTTATATTCACCTCTACTCGAGGTCTGTGTGTACGTGTGAGGCCTCGAAGCGACAAAATGAGATTAGAATCTACTAAAATTAAAAAGATCCTATTTGCTTTTTTTTCCTACTCATAACTGTATTTTATTTAAAAAAATCCGTACTTAAATCTATGAAATAAAAATTCAAGTTTTTCATTTTCAAATAATTTTATTTAATACTCTCGATAATGATACATTTTTTAAAGGTTTCAAGATAAAAAAAAAAAATTAATTACAGATGAATAAATGGGAACAATGATTCATGCGAGTTTTTCTTCAAGGTGACAAAATGACACTAAAACTAGAAAAGAAAGACTGCAAAAAAAATGCAGAATGCAAATTTCTATTAAGATTGTATCTAAGAAATCAGCCTTACATAGTATGATCTATTAAGTATTTCCTTTTTTTTTAAGCTTTTAATTAATCTTATATGTTTATTTACTTTTTTTATACTCAAGGCGAAAAAGAGATCGTCGTGCTCTCTCCCAGCGTCTTTACTTCATTTTTTTTTTCAACTGGTAGATTATTTTATACTTCATTATATCTATTCTTTTTTTATAATAGTAGAGAAATCGCAAAAATAATTAATAGAAACTCGTTCGTGAATAAATGCTTGTCCAAGAAAGTCCTCGATGATTTTTTTCTTTTTTGCAGTGATGACGTGGCCTTCGGATGATCCTACGTCTCGACTAAATAATCACGAATTATCGAGGATTATGTGAACACACAAATGGTCACGAATCTGCGAAAGAAAGAGAGAAAAAAAAAACATTGAGTTTCTAGAAGCTTCTGAAAAAATGTCTTACTACGACGCAATTGCCATTTCTCCTGTGTCCGCCATGTTGTGTTTTTGTTTTGCAATACATTCAAAAAAAAAAGAATGATATAATATAAGAAAAAAACCGTTAAACTCACCTAAAAAGCTTTCTTTAAGCTTTAACGCTTTTTTCAACGACTTGTCTCTTGTTGTGCTCGGAATTAACGAGTTTAGTTACGATTTTACGTGAATGTCCATTTGGATCAAAGTGATTTGTATGCTCGTTAGCTTCGCGCTTACTTCTTTGTTTACCACCGTGACCAGTAAAAATGTGCTTGTCGTAATCGTAATTGAAGTGCTCGTATTCGTCTACATAGGCTGCTTCCGACATTATCAATTAGGAAAAAAACTTTTTTATTTCAAGAAAAAAAGAACTTTGCAAAAAACGCTGGAGTTTTTTGTTAATCGTGTTATTGTTTCGGATTCACTTTGTGTACTGATTCGGCTGGGCCGTTGCGATTGGCTTTTATCCCTGCGCAATAACGTACTGCGCATGCGCAGTGATGTACTGCGCATGCGCAATGACGTACTGCGCATGCGCGGGCATACGTGGGCTCGATAATACGGTAATGCATTGTTTTTATTTTTTTTTTTCATAGTTTTGCGAACGCGTAGTTTTGCAAATTCGAATATATAGATAATAGATAAGGTCTCCTCTATGTGCACATATATATATCTAAAGTATTTATATTTATAAATCATAAAGAAATATAAAGAATTTGATGTGCAACTTAACAAAAAAAATTGATACCGATTATAAAAGAAAAGGAAGAGGTTATATTTTTGCTCAGTCAGCAGATAAACGAGTCAATATTATCTCAACTGTTCTCCGAAGTTTCTGGAAAGATGATGAAAAATTTACATCATGGTCATTTTATTACTTTTTCTCAATTCTTTATTTTACACATGAAAGGCATGAAGATATGTCGTCATTCTCTGATTTCCTCCAATTTTTTTTAAATTCCTAAATATTTATACACTATCCTTTTGATAAATAACAAAAAATGTCTAATGCTCATTTTTTCTTTCGATAACACAATAAGGAAGAGCTATGCGAATCGTAGAATCGAAAAAACCCGAGAATTCTCGATGTTATGAGCGGTTATTTCTTATCTGCTTCTATATCAGTGAAGACTCAATTTGCTCAAGCAAAGTCCGTTATGCTTTTATTTATTGAAATTCCATTCATCATTGGAATTCAAAACGCAGTAGACACATGGGAGATACATGCTGATAACTTTCCGCTTCAAAAAACAAATAGCAATGCAGAAATGGAAATCCTTTCTTTCTTGAGAATTATTCAGAACAAAGAGTAATAACATGAAAACATCTCAATTCTCAAGAAATCGTCAGCTTAGAAACAAAGTGGCTTAAGTGCTATGCACTTAAGCCATTCTGTTTCTAAGCGCAATGATATGAGGAAAAATTCTGAAGAGCTTCAACTGATAGATTCCTTTTTCTCCCATTTTCCAGACATTATATACTCAAATTAACATCAAGATGAATAACATTGAAAATTAGGTATCCTAATAATTAAGTAAAATTGCCTTAATTGTGTATCATAATCTCGGCAGATATTTCTCATTTGTCCCATAGACATCACCTCCTTTTCTGTAATCTGCATTGGCAAATACAGTTCCATTCACTTGCGTAAGACCACATACGACACTGCCTCTTTCACGATAGCGAAATGTTTTGTGTCCTAAACGTTGTAAGCCCTCGACTATTGGCTCGGGAACACCGTACTCGTAATCAACTCGCATTGGAAACACTTGATGATGAATTCGAGCTGCATCCAGTGCTTGCTTTATCGTATTGTTCATCCATAGATGTCTTGCTATCGCCTAAAACGTAAAAAGTCAATAATTTAAGTGTTACTTCATATTTTTTGATGATCATCATTTTTTCTGTACTTACAAAGGAGACGGATGTCGTGATTTTGGTGCCTCCAGAGGAGCCAATGACCATTCTGACATCACCACTTGGTGCAACTAGTATCGATGGTACCATTGAAGACAATGGTCTTTTCTGCGGCTCTATTAGATTATTTTTATTCGTTCCTGGCAGACCGAAGTAACTCGTTATTGCTGGTATCGAAAAATCGTCCATTCCACTGTTCAATAGAATTCCTGTCCGCTCACTTACAATACCACTGCCGAAACTAAAGCGTAAAAATAGGGATTATAATAGCAGCAAGATAATGCGAAATCAATGAAGTATTGTTATGAGTAAGGTCGAGACGTTAGTGTAAGGTTTGATCTAGACTGAAGTTGCCAGAAATAAAAGCCATTCTAAATAGTTATTAACACCAAATTGACGTTAATAAACGTTGAACTGACTTTATGAAGTTGAAGAATTCATGTTTCCCAATAATTTGAAGAATTGGTCAATATTTGGATATTATTATTCATCGTGACGAGTTACTCTACGAGTTCCTCTAAAAGTTCCCTTACAAGTTCCCTGAAGAGTTCCTCTGAAAGTTCCCTTACAAGTTCCTCCAGAAGTTCCCCTAAAAGTTCCTCTGAAAGTTCCCTTACAAGTTCCTCTAAAAGTTCCTCCAGAAGTTCCCCTAAAAGTTCCTCTGAAAGTTCCCTTACAAGTTCCTCCAGAAGTTCCTCTAAAAGTTCCTCCAGAAGTTCCCCTAAAAGTTCCTCTGAAAGTTCCTCTGAAAGTTCCCCTAAAAGTTCCTCCAGAAGTTCCCCTAAAAGTTCCTCTGAAAGTTCCCCAAAAAGTTCCTCTGAAAGTTCTCCTAAAAGTTCCTCTGGAAGTTCCTCTAAGAGTTATGAACCCTCATAAAGTCAGTTTGACGTTTATAAATGTCAGTTTAACATTCATAATCATTCAGAATGTCTTTGATTCATCCGCAATTTCAGTCTAGATCAAACCGTACACCAACGTCTCGGCCCTAGTTATGAGCTCGGGTCAACTTACTACATGTTAATACTGCTCGTTACTGAAACGGCATCGCCACTAGGAGAGAGTACTGATATTTGAGCTGTTCCATGATCCTCATGGAGTGATTCACCAGCACCATAGTGTGCTGGATCATTCCATGTTCTTTCGTCACTTATCTTCGCTTTCGCCGCTCTTGCGTAATCACGGGAAGTCAAATTCTTCACGAACTTGAGTAAAAAATTAATTTAAATGAATATACTTGAGGTGAGGGATAAGTGGAGGTTTTAAGCGATGATTCATTACCTCAGACATATCCACGAATAAATCATCCCCCATTTTACTCCTCATTGCGTATGCAAATTTCCAGGTTTCGATGATACGATGGTATGTGAGGATTGTGTTGTTCCATCCTACTAAGCTATTAGGAGTGAATTTGAATTCATCTAGAACATTCAGCACAAAGGATAAAAGTGCACCACTGCTAGGTAGATTTGGCGTGTAAACTCGAGTTCCATCTGATAGGTTTATCTGCAGAGGTGATTTCCAAACTGGTCGATATCTGAAATAATGTGGAATGCATTGATAATAAGTGGTTTTAAGGAAAATCAGAACTACTTGGATGTCCTTAAAGAGTAACGGAAGACCCATTAAATTTCAAATTTTCCAATTCATTGTTCAGTAATAATTATGCTTTTTTTTCATGAAATAACAGAAGCATTGACTTGCTAATTTCTTCTGTTAGCCATTTCCACTTTTTAATGATCGTTAACGTCCGTCCGTTTTTTTATTTTCCTTTCTTCTCTAAATTTATTTGAACCATTGATGGGAATTTACGAGAATTTCCATATGTAGGTCTCTCCAAGAGGAAATAAAATTTTTAGGAATACCGTACAGTACTTCTTTACTATTCCCATATTTTAGAAAGACTCCAAAAACCAGGAGATTCAGTATATTCAATAAGTATTAGAAAGACAGCTGTTGCGGGCAGGTGAAGTCTATTTACTCTGTATAATTCTCTATTTAGAGTATAAAATATCAATAAAACTGAAGTAATAGAGTTCATTAAATACTTCTGTTTCTATTTCTAGAAAGCAGATGGGCTTATAAAGATGCAGGTGCGCACAAGAACGTCCAGGAAGTATAAAAGTGTGAACCAAGAATGATTTAAGTTGAAATAATTCAAGTTGGGAGAATTGAAATCGGAACAATTGTAGAGGAGAGAACGAGCCTTCTCGAAACAACCAATAAAATTCACCCACATATGGAATAGTTGAAATAAGACTAAATTTAAATTGTCAAGTAAATAATCTAAAATATTTTTCAAACCAAATTTCAAGTGAACTCGTCAATTGAATCTCAAGTAAGATTTTGAATCAGTTTAATCAAGATAACTACAAAGGTAGTAAGTCAGCAAAAAAGTATCTGAATTTATAAAAATTCTGGATTTTCAAATATAGGCCAATCCGGCCAGTTTAAATGAAAGCTGAGTTTCTTTTTCTTTCATTTATCTATAACTAAAGCCATTCTCGCATTACTCCAATCCAGTCTATTTACCGAAAGGTGAGGGCAAAAACGAAGACTGAGACACATTTCATAAACACTTTTTAGTGTTCGAGGCAAATGATTACCATTCAATTAAATTGATAAGTATCGTCAAACAATCGGTTCAAAAATGCAATACATAGGAGGCTTTCTGTTACCCCTTAAGGAGGAACATCAGCTTTCGTACTGAAACAAAAAACGCTTACGTCTTTATGAAACTTTGAGGACAAGTTCATTGAGTAATCCAAAATATACTATAATTTTTTCAAATTTTTCAACCACCGAATAATAAACGAAAATAATTATCAAAATTGGAGCTTATGTATAGGACGATATGAACAGAGAGGGAACTTAGCTTAATTCCCCCTTTACCAAAGCGCTGATAAAGCAGTAATTTTGCTAAGTTACCTCGCTGTTCATATCGTCCTGTGCATAAGTTCCAACTTTGATAATTATTTTCGTTTATTATTCGGCGGTGGAAAAATTTGAAAAAATTATGGTATATTCTGGATTACTTAATGAACTAGTCCTCGAAGTTTCATAAAAACGTAAGCGTTTTTGGTTTCAGTACGAAAACTGATGTTCCTCCTTAAGATCAAATTTGCCATTAACTGACCTCCTCAAGTCCTCCATGACTAATATGCTTCCCTTTTTCTTCAAATCCTCAATCATCATCTGTCCCAAGGTTCCATTATAAAACTCATTAGCTCCCTTACTCTGCAGAATCTTCAGCGTCTCGCATAATTTTTGCGGTCTTATCAAACTCCCAGGCTTCCTAAAATCTTTCGTTGAAGGATCAACAAACATCTGCCTCAATGTTGGATCCGAATGAATACCGTCTGCATTTTCGAATAAATCATCGTACTGCACTCTAGTCATATTCCATCCGCTCTCGCACAGTCTAATACTTGGGACGAATAGTTCCTCCCACTTGAGTTTACCGAACCTCTCATGTGCTGCTGCATATCCAGCGACTTCACCGGGGACAGATATAGCTAGAGGACCTTTTCTGGATGCATCGGATGATGCGTTTTTGTACATATCAGCGTGCGCTGCGAGAGGCGCCATATCACGAGCCACTAAAAAATAGGATTTTTGGGATTCTCGATCGTAGATCGTCATCTGGAAGCCTCCACCCAATCCCATCGACTGCATGTTGACCAAGCCATTGCATATCATTGCGGCTATTGTAGCGTCAACTGCAGATCCATTCTTATCAAGAATTTCCCTGTAATCAAGTCAATTTATTTTTTTCGTCCTTTTTATTTCTTCATCAGATTTTATTAGATGGAAAAATGAGCTATTAATGGTCTATTAATTACTCACTTGCCAATAGCAGCACAAGGCACTCCATCTGAACACACAGCTCCTCCCTTGAAAATTCTCAGTTTGCTCCATGATGGGGGTAAAAAATCCTCAGGATTTGGGGGCACCAAATCTTTTGTATCACTCACATCAGCCTCACCGGATTGCAGAATAATTGCTGCAATTATTACTATTACAATACCGGATAGTATGAGCCCTGCCACGATGATTTTTCTCTTTCGATTTCTTCTTGGTCTAGAATATGAAAAAAATCAATAGGTTTGATATATATATTGAGAAGAAAAAAGTGGTAAAAAAAGATTAAATATTGATTTCATTGGTACTTAGCAAATATTTTTTTAGAATCATTAAAAAAGTGGTTGAATTTTCGAAATTTCGTTAATTACAGCAGATTAATTGTTCGAATTAACGAAATTCAGTGAATTCAACGACTTTTTTAATTATTGAAAAAGTGGTTGAATTTCCGGAATTTCGTTAATTATAACTGATTTATTGTTTTAATTAACAAAAATTCAGTAAACTCAACAACTTTTTAAATTATTTCTTTAATTATTAAAAAAGTTAAATCAAACGTTAAATTAAAGTTGAATTTACGGAATTTCGTTAAATCAAACGGATTAATTGTTTGAACGACCAGAATTCAGGAAATTCAACAGCTTTGTAAATAATTCTTTTAATTATTAAAAAAGTTGTTGAATTTACAGAATTTCGTTAAATCAAACTGATTAATAGTTAAAATTAACAAAATTCAATAAATTCAACAAATTTTTTAGTTATTCAAGAAAAAATATTTGTTAAGGACCAATAAAATCAATATTTGATCATTTTTACCGCCTTTTTTCTCAGTGTATGTAAATACATATATCTATGCAAGCGAAATCGGGGCAAAATGGACCTGCGTTTCAAAATGCTTCGGGATTTTTTTTCAGACTGAAGACGTCTACAAAAAAAATTGAAAAAATTCACCAATAATCTTCACATATTGGACTATCTTCCCAATTTTTTTCAGATTTTTCCATGAACTCCTTCACTCAAAAAAAATTCCTCGATCATATCATCACAGAGAACCATTCTGCCCCACTTTCCTCTATTTACATGATAAAACTTACTATTAAGCAAATGAGTAACTAGAGAATTTTCATAAAGCTTCAAATTTTTTTTCGATCACTCACATCACAAGTTTATGTGATAATTCAGTATGTTGAAAATGTTGAGCGGGACTGATAGTAATCAACCGTGAAATTTCTTCTTTCTGTTGATTAGATGGGCTTCTGAATACGAAATTACTACGAGACTCTTTTTTATCATTGCACAATGATTCGATACTTGAGCTTGAACTCTTCGATGATCTCGTAAGAAAACGTTTACGAGTATTTATCTTCACTTCGAGGTTTTGGGGACATTCTTCATTTTTCATGTAAACTCAAGTTTTTTCGATCATTTCTTCTTTTTTTTTTTTAAATTAAATTCTTCTTTTTAAAATATTTTTATTATTCATTCAATGTTTATGAAGAAGCATTGATTCTCTAACAAAATTTGAAGCTTTAAGAAACTCCAAAAATCATGAAAAATCCAATAATATTAAAAAAAAATTAATTTTACTGAATTTATTATTGAGTTTTTCTCAATTATATTTATATAATTTTTTCAAAGGTACTATATTTTTTTCTATTCACTCATCGATATTTGGGCTATCAGATGCTTTTCATGCTTTCCTCATTAAATTTGAAAACCGCAGGAACTATTTATCAATTATTTGTCTTCATCACAAAAACACACTTAATTTTTTTATTTTTTATTCGAAGACTTCAATCGATCCTCTGACATTGTAGCCTATTTTTATAAGAAAACTGAACTGTTTCTCAGGTGAAATGAAATTTTATCAGCTGATACTCGCAGTATCGATCCGAGCACGCGCTCTCATTTTTCTCGATTGCACCCGGGAGAAATGCAAAAATTAATTCCATAAATCTGTTCAATTTCTTTTACTTGCTAATAAACCCATAATTGGGTTTATAATGCAATAAAAAAAAAAAAATTCCACTTAATACTTAATTTTAGTTAAATTCGTAATTGTACACAGTCTTTTCATTAAAAAAATTTAATATAACGCTTATGAAAGTTCTCATTAAATTGTCTATGAAATTGCAATTTTTTTTAAAAGTGCATCAATTCATTATTTATCGGTTCAGTACACTGAGAAAAAAATATTGATGAAAACAATTAAATATTGATGCCATTGGTACTTAGCAAATATTTTGTTGGAATAATTAGAAAAATGTTGAATTTATTGAATTCAATTAATTCAAGTAGTTAATCTCTTTGAATTAACTGAATTCAGTAAATTCAACAATTTTTTAAATTATTTCATCAAAAAAAATTTGCTAAGTACCAATGTCCTTATAATCAACATTTGATTGTGGTTTTTACTACTATTTTTTTTTCTCAGTGTATCTTCCAATTCCAGTATCTTCTACTTATCATGAATTTCACAAAAAAAAAATCTCTCAATCAATGTTTCCTTCTTATCGTGATTAAGATATCATAATCAATCCCTTAATTTCCAAAAATTTAAAATGTAACGGTTTGTCAAACTGCGATGAACTCATATTCTTGATAACCCGTGTACAAGCTGATTAAAAAACTTAAATTTCAATGCGCTTATGCAAGAGATTAATTGAAAAATGATTTTGTTGCAAATAAATTATGAATATTTTACCTTTCTCTGGCTTCGGGAAGTGCGGCAAATTCGACATTCTCACGTCGTGTCATAGTTGAAGAGCCCTTTGAAGGAAATATTAGTGAATAATAAACAAAAAAATAGGAAAATCGAAAAAAAATATTATATATGAAATTTGAAATACTTCCAATATAACCACGCAGTGAGAAAAAAAAGCATCTGGAGTAAGAAATGGTTTTCTATCAAAAAAATTTTCCTCCGTAATTTTTAAATCTGTATACATCGAAATTTCTGGAGCAAAGTGAATTTTCTACAACTCAATTTTCTTGCAACAGACTTTTTTTTTTCTAAGTGCGCACTCAGAAACTCTTCTTATTTGTATTATTATTATTTTATGATACTGAAAATAGCAGACATCTGACAATATTTAGTCCTTTTTTTTTAATGAATGAATTATTTTAAAAAAAATGAAAAATACGAACATGTAAAGAATTTAGAGTACTATAGGTGCAAATTTTTTGTATTTATTATGAATTTATTTATTGTATAATATAATATAGTATTATTATATTATAATATTATTATATAATATATATATAATATTATAGGGGAGAGTGGGGCAAAATGGACCCTCATTGTAACATGATTAAGGAATTTTTTTCGGACTGAAGGACTTGACGAAAAAATCTAAAAAAATTTGGGAAAATCCTCCAACATGTCTATATTTTTTGTGATTTTTTTCAGATTTTTTGAAGCAACCGCTGCTTTTTAAAAAATCCTCGACTCATCTCATCTTCTAGGTCCATTTTGCCCCACTCTCCCCTATAAATTTATTATATATTTATTTATCATGAATAATTTAAAGATTTTTTTTTGTGATAATTCATGTATTTAAAAAAATTTATAAAATAGTCAGACGTGTTTTAATTTCAATATCATATGATTTTACTCTAACTTTGTAAATCCCTTTTTGTAGAATGATTTCGACGATCGATCGAGATTCTAAGACTGCTTAGATCTCACTCATTTTCCCACGACTTCGAACGTGATTTCTGGCACGTGAATGAGTCTAACCCACTCCCCCAGGCAATCGGTTATTCTTTAATTAAATTTCAACTGCTCAATTCTCTCATGAATCTCAAAAAATATCCAAGTAACATGAAAAAGAAGCAAACGACTTTTTCATATGATTAAATGATTTTTCCAATCTTTAAAATCAATTTTCCCTCCAATTTTAATGTTAAATCGATCGAAATTCATCCGATTTTCGCGGGAATTCATTCGATTTTCAAAAAAAATATCAATTAAATTCGAAAAAAAAAGTATCTTTCGAAATCACAATTACCTTCAGTTTCTGCCTCAGCCAAGTGAATAACACAGACTTTAACAACTGGCCTGGGCCCCGTTACGTTTCAGCCCAAAGACTCAATGTGAGATTTTTCGGTGTTGCCGAACTGATCACCAGACGAAATGGTCAGTTTGTGCCGTCAAGATTCAAGAGCAACAGGGGAAGAAAGAAGAGAAAAAAAAAGAGAAAGAGAGAGAGAGATAATGGGAGAAAAAATGATGCCAATGCGTTGACCGGATCTCAATGGACCCCTCCCCCCCCCCCCCCCTTCTCCCCCCTCCACGTGCACAGCAGATGAATGATTGAACGATTTTTCTCAAACTCGTGATTTAAAAAAAAAATAAAAACTTTACAAGTAATTTAAAATCGGGGAGAATGGGGCAAAATGGACCATTTGCGAGAAAAATACAAGATTTTTTTTTCGGAGTGAAGGGCTTGACGAAAAAATCTGAAAAAATTACACAATAATGTAAACATGTTGCAGGATTTTGTTGAATTTTTTCAGATTTTTTTCTGCAAATGCCTTTATTTAAAAAAAAATCCTAGATCATTTCGATCCAAAGGTCGATTTTGGTCCATTTTCCTCCTACTTTGAATTTTCCAGAAGCCAATGAACGAAAGCTGCGATAATTTCTTTGATATTCTTCATTCTCCCTCTTGAAAATGAAGAGAATAAAAATCAGTGAAGAAGAGATCCGTTAGTCATATCATAATTAGGGGCTTCAACATGTAGAGAAAGATGAGATAAAAGAGCATGATGCGATAAAAAGGGACGAATAATAACGACAATGTATAAATTGAAGAGGGGAAACTTGATTAATGACTTATTTGAAATTACTCTTCTTTTTTTTCTTTTATTTATTTTCAAAGTGGCTATTTCACTTACATGCCTCCAATTACACCAACACATATCAAGTATATATACAGTATTTCTCAACCAGCGAGAAATCATCAATTATAATTTTTTTTTTCATTGATTTTCATTGATTTAAAAACAATAATAATGATAATAACGATTAATGACAACAATTTTTCTTTTTTCTTTAATTAATGCTCTACGGTGTGTTTGTGAGGATTGATTGGTACACTATATATAACAATTATTTAGAAGGTATTTTTCTTCTGAAAAAAATATCATTGAAGTTAGCAAACATCTGACAATTTTTCAAAAATTAAAAAATAAAATAAATCATTATAAAAATTATTTTTTGAAAATTTACACTTATTTTTTTTCGAATTTTCTACAAGTGCATATTTTTTTTTTTCTATAATTTATTTTTTATTAACAAAAAATACTAAAAATTGTCAGATATCTGTTATTTTCATAATCATCTAAAGTCTGACACACTCAATGATTTTTTCATTTTGAAATAAATTAACAATGTGCATCCACAATTATAATGGGAATGAATATTCTGATGATTTTAATTTCATTATTCGCCTCAATTTTTGGAAAAAAAAAGGAAAAAATCAATTTGTGCATTGATGAGATTGTCGTACAGACGAAATGACACTAAAAATAGCGAAAATCTGACAATTTTCGAATTTTCTTTCCTTTTATCAAATAAATTATTCGAAAAAATTAAAAATATGCACATACAGAAAATTCGAAAATTTACACTGAGAAAAAAAAAATTCTGGTCTCAAAGAAATGTAATTTGTGCAAGTAAATATGAGAAATTCGTCTCAAAAAAGCAATTATTATATCTATATCTATAACATTGAGTATATCTATATCTATAGAAAATTAGTACATTTACTTGCAAGAAAAACATTTCTTCGAGCCTAGAAATGTCTTTTCTCAGTCAAAAAGTGCAAGTTTTCTTAATTAACAAAAAAAAGAAAAATTACAATAATTTATTTCTTCAAAAAAAAAATGCATAAAATTGTCAGATGTCTGCTAATTTAATTATCATTAAAACGAACACATTTTATTCGCGCGCACATACACAAACAACTCTTTATCAGTCATGCATTCCTGTTCAACATTATATAATCATATATAAAACGAAAAAAAGAATATAAAAAAATTATATAAAAAACCTCAAATTTATTTAAAAAAATGCCGAGGCCGTTCGGTTTACTTTCTTCTCCCCACTCAGATTATTAGATTCAGTATAAAAATATAATTTAGGGATATGTGAATTTCAATCTTCAAATTTTTCAGATTGATTTCAGAGTTTAATGATTAATTTCTCGAGACAAGTTAAAATTTTTTAATAAAAACTTATTGCAACATTATGAATCAACTTATCATTCATTCAAGGTTTTTTTTTGCTTTACTCATCTTTTTTTTCTTCTTTGGATTAATTAATTCAAGGGGATAGGGACAAATGTAGGGGAAAGCGCTTTTGTTCTCTAATTAAGAGGAGAACATAACAAGAGGAGATACGTCCTAATTCTTTGATGAGATACATCCTTTTTCTTTTCTTCTTTTTCTGTATTTCGTTGGTTCTATGAAGTCAACATCTTTGATTGTTTCACCCTCAGTACTGCTGGCATCTTGGATTAGCTCATCTCCATTGTATTCAGTTAATTCAACATTATTCTCTTCGACACTTGACCAACTTGACTCACTTCCACTTGGATTTTCTTCTCTCTTTGCATCATTTGTCGTTGTGTCCTGGTGTTTTGTTTCTTCCAGCTAAATTGAGAATTGTAACAAAGGAAAGCAAAAAGTTAAACTATTTTTTTATTTAATTAGGGGAAAGTTGGGGGAAATGGACAGTAGGGGTAAAATGGGCGGGTGTTAGTTTCGATATTTTATACTATGAAAATTGGTCGAAATTGATGGAAATATTGGAGATAGGTTTTTTCTGATGATTCCATTGAAAAGCTGAGAAAATTTACCATGAAAATCATCGGTCAGAAGTTATTTTTTGGAATTTTTCAAAAATTCCATTTTTTGCGCGAGATTTGAAGGTGAAAACCTCCTGTTTTTGAAAAATTTCAGTTTTTTGGGAATATCTCTGGTTCTATTGGTCGTAACGACCTGGGGTTGATCTTAAATGAAAGGTGAGCTCATTTCCCATCGATTTATGGGGTTCTAAAAGAAAAATTACCATTTTTTCAAGTACATATAGGGTAAAAACTGATTTTTCAGAAAATGAACTATAAGTGTTTGAAAAATTGATTTAAAAAAAATTTGAACCACATAAATCGATGGGAAATGAGCTCACCTTTCATTTGAGACCAACCCCAGGTCGCTACGATCAATAGAATCGGAGGTATCGCCGAAAAAGTGAATTTTTTCGATTTTCGAAAGGGAAATACCTTTCAAAACTTGACCAAAAAAGTAAAATGTTACAAAAAAATTCAAAAAAAAATTTTAACACATGTTTTCCGCCTAAAATTTCCTCAGCTTTCCAATAGAATCATTAGAAAATCTCTATCTCGAACAGTTCAATTGAAATACCCATTTTACCCCATCTTCTCCTCAATGAGAAAATGTGAAGAAAGACAATTTACCGAAAAAATTGGTCTTTTTGGTGAAGTTGAAGGTAGTAGTGTTGCTGTTGTATCTGCATGACTACTCTCGCTACTATTACTGGTTCTCATTTCAGCGAAGAGCTTAGCTCCTTCCTCTAGGGTTTTGGCTTTTCTGAACCGTCTACCTACTGGCCAATTGTTTACTGAATTTTTGAGATTGACGGAGTTGCTTTTGGTTGGAATTCTTGTTGTCCAAACACTCAGATCACTGCTACCAGTGCTGCTGTCACTTTCTGTACTTGCGTGACGTCTTCGCCTCTCTATTTAATTGATAAGAAAAATTAGATAAAGAAAAAAAAAAAGAGAACAAATGAAAAAAAAAATAATGTAATTTTTTTTTTGAAAAAACGTAAAGTAATTTTTTTTTGAAAAAAAATAATGATAATAAGAAGAAGAATAATAATAATGGAAATGTCATGATGATATTAAATTATTTGTAAATATTTTTATTTAAATATTCGGAATGCAACAAATCCAACATAAGAAATGTAATTATTCGAAAAATTCACAAATATAATTTTTCGAAAAGTTTACCAATGTAATTTTCGAATAATTCACAAATGCAATTTTTTCAAAAAAATTTCGAAAAATTCATAAATGTAATTTTTCCAAAAAAATTTCGAAAAATTCATAAATGCAATTTTTCGAAAAATTCACAAATGTAATTTTTCGAAAAATTCACAAATGTAATTTTTCGAAAACTTCACAAATGCAACTCTTCGAAAAATTCCGAAATGTAATTTTTCGAAAAACTTACAATTGTAATTTTTCGAAAAATGCACAAATGTAATTTTTCGAAAAATTCACAAATGTAATTTTTCGAAAAATTTACAAATGTGATTTTTTGAAAAACTCACAAATGTAATTTTTCGAAAAATTACATTTGTGAATTTTCAAAAAATTCACAAATGTAATTTTGTAGTAAAAAAAATGCTTTACTCATTTATTTATTTATTTGAATTATTTTGAGAAGTGCAGAAGAAGACTCACTCTCGTTTGATAAATTGGAGGAATTTCCAGGCGCACAGTTATGCTTGAGGAGTGGGCTGCCAACACTCTTTGGGCTCTCAACAGTATATGGTCGTGTTATGAGAATACGCGGACTGCGTTTTGATGAATCCGAGGGATATATGTCATCTTGGTTGGTGCTCAAAGATTCTGATTGGTAAGCGTGATCCATCAGAGTTACTGCACTAGCACTCGTACGTATCATTTTATTCGTCGTCTCACCTTAAAGAAGAGATTCACATTTTTTTTACTCTCTGCATAGCTTTAAAATAGGGGGAGATGGGGTAAAATGGGTATAAGGGCTAAAAATGACGAATTTCAGTTGAATTTTGATCTTTTCAATGATGAAAATTGCTTCAAATCGCTAGGAATAATTGAGATAGAATTTTTCTGATGATTCCACTGAAAAGCTGAGGAAATTTGCGATGAAAAACATGTGTCAAAATTATTTTTGTGGTATTTTTTGGAGAATTTTACTTTTTTTAAGAAAGAAATTGCAGACTCATACTTTTTTATTTTCGAAAAAAAAACAGTTTATTGCGATTATCTCCGGTTCTATCGGTCGTATCGTAAAAAATTCGAATGGAGGTGAAAGGTGAGCTCATTTGCTATCGATTTATGTGGTCTAAATTTTTATTTCATGAATTGTAGAATAGTTTTTACGATAGTTTGGGAAGAAAACTGATTTTTATGAAATGGGCTTTAATTCACTCGAAAATCGATTTAAAAAAAAGTTGAACCCCTTAAATTGATGGCAAATGAGCCCAGCTTTCATCTCCATCTGGAATTTTCCGCTATGACCAATAAAACCAGAGATATCCTCAAAAAAATAAAAAATTTCAAAAAAAAAGCAAATTTTCGACTTAAAATTTCGAATTCGACAAAAAAATCGAAAAAAAATGTAAGAACCCATGTTTTCTACCGCAAATTTTCTCAGCTTTCCGATAGAATCATCAAAAAAATTATATCTCAAGCTGTTTCATTGAAAAAACCCATTCTACCCCACTGCAAAGATCGGCAAAAAAAAATCGCATTTTTAATTTTTTATTTTTTTTTATTTCTGTGATTTCGATCGAAAAAATTTTAATTACTTTCCTAATGAAAAATTTGGATTTTTAAATTTTTCATTAGTTTGAAAATTAATTTTTTTTTTTAACAATTTTGATTACTATTGTAATTAAAAATTTGACTGATGAAATTTTATAATTGCTTTTCTTATTCGAAATTTTGATTCTTTCTTACTTATTAATTGATTGGAATAATTAATTTTATAATAAAATCAACGCTACTATGTTTAATCTTCCCAAATATAACCGTCTTTCAGACAAAAATTTTGAGTTGAGAGTGTTAACTAAATGTAACACAAATAAGAACTTATAATTTAATCCAATCTAAATGACGCTTATATGACATTTATAATTCAATTTAACTAATAAAAATGTTAATAAGTTTAATAAAGAAAATAATTATGAAATTCCATCAGTCAAATTTTGAATTACAATAGTAATCAAAAGTGTTAGAAAAAAAAATTAATTTTCAAACTAATGAAAAATTTGAAAATCCAAATTTTTCATTAAGAAAGTAATTAAAATTTTTTCGATGGAAATTACAGAAATAAAAAAAATTAAAAAATTAAAAATGCGAAGTTTTTTTTGCCGATCTCTGCCCCACTGTCCCTCAATAAAGCAGTTATTACCTGCTTCAGCATTTGGTACTTGAAGAGTATTGCAAGAAGCGAACTGCAGCCTGCTTCTGTTGAAATTCATCATATTTTCATGACTACCAAAGCGTGAATTTCTCGGGCTCTTTCCCAAATACAGTAGTGCTTCACTGAGATGTCTCTGAGGCGGTGGAAATGGAAATAAAGATACTGGACCACTTCCTGAAGCTCGTCTGGAGCCAGCGACACTTGGTGTTCTCGCTTGAATCTCCTACAACCCAACAATTACCATGCCTCCTCATGTACCTCCTTCAACTCCACAATTTAACAGAAAATATAATAATTAAACCCAAAAAAAAAAAAAAACATTGATTCATTCATTTCATTGATTCTCTTCTAGACCTTCTCCTTTTCTGTCCACTTTGAGAATCATTGATTTCATAATAAAGACAAAGTAGACATGAAAAAATGATAATAAAACATCTATTTATAATTTTCAGCATTACCTGCTGTAGTTCAGATTTAGTAACTTTTTTTCTCCGATAATTTTGGAAGGTTCTTCTTAACGTTCGTGACTTGACGCCATAAAGAATTCCGTTAATCAATGGTGAAATGGCTAACAATAGTGAGGCCAAGGACGATATCCATAGATGGACTTGTGGACCACTTTGTGACAGCATGACGATTCCACTGCACGCTTCCCACAGGATCAAGCCACAATATGGGAAATAGAGAAGATAAAGTGGTCCAATTAGTTGCATCACCTGAAAACATGAAGGTCAACAGAATCCAGGCTTTTTTCCTTTAAAGGGGGGGATAGGTGTAAAAATAGGTTTTTTTTAATGACCTTTTTTTGACAGGGAAAAGAATGTATTTTATTTGATTGAATCTTTGACGATATTTCATATATATATCGTCGACTTGGAAACAAAGTGGTGTAAGTGCTGTTCATAAGCCTAGCACTTACGCCCCTTTGATTCTAAGGCGACGATATATAGGGGAAGGTGGGGCAAAATGCATACATCTAAATTTTTCGATAAATATATTATGGAAAACTCTTGAAATTGATAGAAATATTGGCGGTAGTTCGTTTTTGATGATTTCATTGGGAAGCTGAGGAAATTTTAGGCGGGAAACAAGTGCCGGAATTGATTTTTTTCAATTTTTGGCGATTTTGACTTTTTTGAGCATTTTAGAGGGGTAAAAACCCTTCCTTTTGTGAAAATTTTCAGTTTTTTGAGAATATCTTCGGTCCTATTTGTCGTAGCGTAAAAATTGTGACGGGAGGTGAAAGGTGAGATCATTTGCCATCGATTCATAGGGTTTTCAATTTAAAAATATTGATTTTTAAGGTATTTATGGGCATTTTTGTGAAACACTTTTGTGAAACAGTTTTTGACCTATAACTATCCCAAAAATTGATATTTTTGAATTCAAAGCCCCATGAATCGATGGGAAATGAGCTCGCCTTTCATTTGAGACCAACCCCGAATTGCTACGACCGATAGAACCAGAGATATTTGCAAAAAACTGAAAATTTTCAAAAAAGGAAAGGCTTTTACCCTCAAAAATGCCGAAAAATATCGAATTTCCAAAAAAAATCGGAAAAAATACATCTGACACTCGTTTTCCGGCTAAAATTTCCTCAGCTCTTCAATAGAATCATCTAAGAAAATCCATCTCTAACCGTTTCATTATAGTGTCCATCTTGCCCCACTCTCCCCTATATATATCGTCGTCCTAGAGCAAGAATTGCATGAATTGTACACGTTTCCTATCTTGTTACGCCTTTTCCATCCTAGGACGACAATATATTCAATGGAATATTGTGAATTTTTCATAACACATTTCCTTGGAAAATAGGAGAAATTCAAGCTGCTCAGACGTTGGTAGTATCTATGTATATTCTGAAGGACACGGATTTCATCTGAAATCAATGGGGTTTTGAGATTGCTTTGGAAAACATATCCTTCTTCCCTTCTTCTATATGAACCTGATTTCGGGGTGATATTATCATTCTAAGTAATTTCTTTTTTACAAAAAAAAATTGTTAAAAAGTGGGAAAAATCATACTTTTTTGTTCAAATATCTCTAAAAAAAATACAATTTTCTTTCTTTTGGAGCGAAATTTAGTTTATATAGAAGAGAGACATGTTCTTGAAGTTATCGCGAAACCTCATTGATTTCAGATCAAATTTGTGGCCTCCAGAATGTACGCAGATAGGTGGTTTCTACGTCTGATAATGGCTTCCGAAGACAATATGTTTGGGTTTCACGAGAAACTCGATCCTGACATCAACAGGGACACGATCCAGGTCTCTTATGCAAAATGATTTCACACGTGGAGTAATTATTTGAGTCTCAATAACACATTCAAATTGAGTTTCATCCAGAAACCTGAATCAGGTTTCTTTTGATAGTGTAGAAGTACCAGCTTTTACCACTTTCGCACCTTTTTTGGCCACTCCAAATTTAAAAAAAATTCTTGAATATAAAAATAATTGATAAAAACAAAAGTCGAAAATCAGAATAATATTTTTTGTAGAACTGCAAAACCTTCATAATTACACGAGTTTAACTTATAAAGTTGTTGTACTTATTAAAATGATTTATATTCGAATTCGGATAGAAAATGACCAATAGAGGTACAGTAGCCACAAATGGTACTTCTATCCCACTCAATGGTTACATGTCTAAATATTTAATTCAAAATATCTAATGACTTAATATTAAACGACAAAATATGTAATAGAAAAAATGTGATCAGAGGGTCTAGGATTACCTTAAATATTTCGAATAAAATATTTAGACGTGACACCTACTGAATTTGGGATTCGCCTTTTTTTAGTGTGTAGGGTCACAAAACCAATAGATGGACACTGACCAAAAGATGAACGGTTTCTATTATCGAGGATTTTCATAAATAAATAAATGATTCTTATACTTTTCACGTCAATTCCTGATTATTACATTCATATATATTCATAAACTATTTATTACATTTCGATTGATCGAAATTTAAAATCATACCACTGCAAATATGCAACTGTCCATCCATTGGGGGTTCAAGTTATTTTCCAGTTTTTCCTTGATTTTCTTTAATTATTTCTACATTATTCAAGTTCAATTGATTTTCAGTCGATTCACTCTATATTTTTCTGTACATCATTCTTTTCTGCAACTTTTTAACGTGATTTGCCTATTTCATATGAATTAATAAAGCCTAATATTTCCTCAACCGTCCATCTATTGGTCATGTTACCCTAATATAAAGACAAGAAAAGAATACTAACAGTGCTGGCAGCACTGTGGAACCTCGGTGGACCTCCAGCACTCGGTGATGTTATAGTTGGCACATAAAATGGATTTCTCTGATGTGTTATAGTTACTTGTGCACTAAGTGTAACTTCATAAATGGCACTGGCAATTCTGTGTCGATGATACCTGGCAATTCCAAGTATCCTCAAATTGCAGATTGTCACAAGAAAAATCGGCAGGATTAATCCAAGTAGAACGTAAACAGCTGCATAAACAATACTTGCTGTTCCCCAAACTCTTGAATTGCTGAAGTTTGGTATGCAGTAGCCAAAATCCGGACTGTACTTGTAGGATGGTACAAAACCGGAGAAAGGAGGCAGACAGAGGATCAGTGAAAATAACCAGGATGATGTCAAGCCGATAATAACTCGTCTGCGAGATACTACTCCTGTGTAATGAAGAGGCGCTGATATTGCGTAATACCTAGATGAAAAAGAGGATTTTCTCGGGAGATTAAATTGATATTTTACAGGCGAGAAAATGTATAGTTATATAGGTTTGGGATATGGATGTAATGAAATATATGTACAATATATGTGTCGACTATTTTATGTATTGATGATATATATGTTTAAAATTTTGATATAATATATGATGAAACATGACGTATGATTAAGAATATGAGCCTATATTAGGAGTAACAAAATCGATATATATGTAAGCATATATAGAAGTGACCTAAAACAGCTTTTTTGAATATTAAATAAATAGATGCTACATACACAGAGAAAAATGTTTTCTTAATTTAAGAAAGTAAAAGTCACTTAAATTAAGTGACTTTTCTCACTTAAATCAAGTGACTTTTCCTTTCTTAATTTAAGGAAGTAAAACTTACTTAAATCTAGTGCATTTTCTCACTTAAATCAAGTGACTTTTCCTCTCTTAATTTAAGAGAGTAAAAGTCACTTAAATTAAGTGACTTTTCTCACTTAAATCAAGAGACTTTTCTCATTTAAATCAAGTAACTTTTCCTTTCTTAATTTAAGAAAGTAAAAGTCACTTAAATTAAGTGCCTTTTCTCACTTAAATCAAGTGACTTTTTCTTTCTTAATTTAAGTGACCTGCACTTTCTTAAATTAAGTGACTGCACATTCTTAAATTAAGAAAACATTTTTCTCTGTGTATAATAGTCTTACACAGAGAAAAATGTTTTCTTAATTTAAGAATGTGCAGGTCACTTAAATTAAGAAAAAAAATTCACTTGCTTTAAGTGACTTTTACTTTCTTAAATTAAGAAAGAAAAAGTCACTTGATTTAAGTGAGAAAACGCACTTGATTTAAGTGAGTTCTATTTTCTTAAATTAAGAGAGAAAAAGTCACTTAAAAGAAAGTCACAGAAAAAAGTCAAGTGAGAAGAGTCACTTAATTCAAGTGACCTGCACATTCTTAAATTAAGTGACTGCACATTCTCAAATCAAGAAAACATTTCTCTCTGTGTAGGAACAAAGGGGCGTAAGTGCTTAGCCTATATATAGCACTCACGCCACTTTCTTTCTAAGTTGTGGCGTAAGTGCTAAGCATATATACAGCACTTACGCCACTTAGTTCCTAAGATGACGATATATATAATAATTATAAGCGCTTATATTCGGTATATTTTATGGATATATTTTAACATATATTTTTGGCATATATTTTTTATTATACGAGAATCCTCCGTTTGTTATTTCAAGTACTTTACCTGTCACAATTAAGTCCGGTAACAGTCCATAAAGCGACTGGATGCAGTAAACTGAATAAGAATCCATGAAGAACACACCAAGTCCCTGTCAATGGCCACCCACCGGTTGTAAAAAGTACCAGTGCAAGACAAGTCAAAGATTCCACGATACTAAGATGAATTAGCAGGAGAGCAGTATTCGCTGTCTGCACTTGCTGACTCTAAATTTGATGGAAATTGATGAATAGAAAAAGATAGGGAAAAGGGAGGCTTGTGTCAAAGAGAGGATTCTTTGGTAATTTACTTGTTTGTTGAGGCCAAGTGCAATTAGAAGAACATAAGTATTGAGAAGAAGGCCCGAAGTGGAAACTAGGACGAGTATTGCGTCAAAGGCCCCAAGGCCCATTCCTCCTTCAGTTATAACAAAAAAAATTCTCGATCTCAAGCGCTTCTATCCATCTGCATTAACATCCTTTCATCATCTGCAAGTGTTAGTTAGTTTTTATTTTCAAAAATGTCCATAAATTTAGGTTTTTCGTCAATTTTTCTCTGTTTTTGGTATTTAAGTGGTGTTTACAATAGTTGTTATAATTAGGGGAAACTGGGGTAAAATGGACCCGGGTTGGTTTTGGTATTTTAAACCATGAAATTTAGTCGAAATGGATGGAAATATTGGAGATAGGTTTTTTCTGATGATTCCATTGGAAAGATGAGGAAATTTCCCATGGAAATCATATGTCAGAAGTTATTTTTTGGAATTTTTCAAAAATTTCATTTTTTGCGCAAGATTTGAAGGTGAAACTCTTCTGTTTATGAAAAATTGCAGTTTTTCGAGAATATCTCTGGTTCTATTGATCGTAGCAATCTGGGTTTGATCTTAAATGAAAGGTGATCTCATTTCCCATCGATTTATGGGATTTAAAGAAGAAAATATCAATTTTTTCAAGTACTTGTAGGGCAAAAACTGATTTTTCAGAAAATGGCCTATAAATACTTGAAAAATTGACCGACGGCGGTGGCTGTGTGGTTAGAGCGGGGGGTTTGGCACGCAGACGGCCCGGGTTCGAATCCCGGTGAGGGGAAGCCAAAAAGATTTTGAAAAAAAGCTCTAATTCCACAGTTTCACCTAACCGAGCGGGAGTCTCGCAAGGGACGACTGTATCTGGGCAGGTTTTCCTCAAGAAAAATATAAATGAGGTTTTCCCTCGTCCCTCGGCGAATGCGATACAGCGGGGGGGAAACGAATGTAAAAGGCCGAGAGGTCATACATATGGAATAAAGAAAAATAAAAATAAATACTTGAAAAATTGATTTAAAAAAAATTTAAACCACATAAATCGATGAGAAATGAGCTCACCTTTCATTTGAGATCAACCCCAGATCGCTGTGACCAACAGAACCGGAGATATCGCCGAAAAAGTGAATTTTTTCGATTTTCAAAAGGGAAACCCCTTCAAAACTCGCCCAAAAAAATTAATTTTTCCAAAAATTGAGAAAAAAACATTTTGACACATGTTTTCCGCCTAAAATTTCCTCAGATTTTCATTGGAATGATTAGAAAATTTCAATTTCGAACCGTTCAATTGGAGTGCCCATTTTACCCCACCTTCCCCTATCTATAATAAGAATATAATATAAATTATGTATTTTATTAATCAGTTTTTTCTTTTCTCAGGGTTCATGAGACACCAGCACTTTCTCATTTTACATCATCTGCAAGTGTTCAATGGCATCAAATTAATGACAATAGCACATCATGTATTCTTTCTTGGACTCTTTGAAAAACCTGTTTGGAGCCCAGAAAAAAATTACGTTGACACAATCTCGTGAGCTTATATCCTTCAATAACCTCGTGTCCTTTTATCTATTATACGACAATTTGAATAAAATTCAATACTGTCTCTCTATAATTATGTTACGGTGTTTCCTGAGTGTGGTTCCATTATCGACCATTAATGGAAGCTACGTAGATACAGATATAGTACAAAATTGGGTATGATAGTGTCTATATTTGTAAAAACGCATGTGGTTACTTGAATCAAGCATGCTAATTTCATTCCATCTTGAAAATTAAGAGTGTTTAAACTTAGATTTTATTGGAATGTCTATTTTCCTTCTGCTATATATATATGTCTATTTCCCTTTTTTTATTACGCCCTAGTCTAGTGATATTAATCTAAAAATTCATGAAAGCCCTTCGTGCTTTTTATTTTTCTTTTTCAGAGGAGGGAACAAGGGTCAATAAGGTTTTAATAATAAATGTGCATAAATTCGTTGAAAAAACACAATTATCCTAAAAGTAGAGGATGAATACTTAATCAATTTAATATTGTCAAGGCCACGTGAAATGAATTTTAAGTTTTCATGAAGTTATCAGAGAAAAGATACGACTTTGACTATTTTTGCTGCCGAATGAAAGCTATTTAATCAGAATTTTCGATTGTAATTTTTTTAAATAGAAGATACTTAAAATGATGTAAATAGAGAGAAAATGATATTTTTAGCGCATGTCTGTGTGTGCATAAAAGTCTCAATTACAGCAAAACAGTTTTATAGAAAAATTTCATATTTTGTGGAAAACTTCCTTTCGACGAACTCTATTTTTTAAGCTTCATTTGAAGATAATTCGATCGATACTTTTTGAGATATGTCCATTTTTCGAAAATCAGGTTTTAATGGAATTTCTGGAAACTATTCAACTGATGTTATTTATACTCATAGGGGAGAGTGAGGCAAAATGGATATTATAATGAAACGGTTAGAGATGGATCTCTTTTTGATGATTCTATTGGAAAGCTGAGGAAATTTTAGCCGGAAAATAGGTGTCAGATGTATTTTATTGGATTTTTTTGAAAATTTGATATTCTTCGGCATTTTTGAGGGGTAAAAGCCTTTCTTTTTTGAAAATTTTCAGTTTTTTGCAAATATCTCTGGTTCTATTGGTCGCAGCAATTCGGGGTTTGTCTCAAATGAAAGGTGAGCTCATTTCCCATCGATTTATGGGGTTTTGAATTCAAAAATATCAATATTTGGGATAGTTATAGGCCAAAAACGGTTTCACAAAACTGTTTCACAAAAATTCCCATAAATACCTTAAAAATCGATATTTTTAAATTGAAAACCCTATGAATCGATGGCAAATGATCTCACCTTTCACCTCCCGTCAGAATTTTTACGCTACGACAAATAGAACCAAATATATCCTCAAAAAAGTGAAAATTTTCAAAAAAAAAGGATTTACCCCTCTAAAATGCTCAAAAGAGTCAAAATCGCCAAAAATTCAAAAAAATTAATTCCAGCACGTGTTTCCCGCCTAAAATTTCCTCAACTGTCCAATGGAATCATCAAAAACAATCAACCGTCATCATTTCTATTAATTTCAAGAGTTTTCCATGATATTTGCCTAAAAACTTAGATGTGTCCATTTTGCCCCACCTTCCCCTATATTATCTCGAGAGTTGTATCAGTTAGATGTCTGTCAATTTTGAGCTCATTTGCATGATTAGTTCTCGAGTTATTGGCGTTTTAATGAATTTTTCGAAATTTGATATTTCGATGATGGTTTGAAAAAAGTTGTATCACTTCCATTCGGAAGCATATTGCTAAAGTATTAACAGAAAAAGCTATATCAGTTGGAAAGTAATACTATTACCCACTTGTTCATTGTGAATATCATTGATTCATTGTTTTATATCATTAAACTTTCTTTTTGTGTGTGTTTTAACGAGTAAAACTTGTCGATTCAATTAATCAAGCAACTTTTATTTTTACATTTCCCTCTTTCGAAGAGTTTTATACGTAATTTTTTTCTTCCTAATTTCTGTGTTATGGAACTTCAGGCTTTATTATTAATGATGTGAGGAATGACTATTTCATTTTTGTGCCAGTACGATATGAATCAAACGATGAAGATCACAAAATAAATAAAATAATTTCATTCCACTTCTACCCTCGTCGAATTTCGGTAAATATCTCCCTACAAATGGGCTCTATATTCTCTCACTTCCACTTGAACTATATGAAAATCTATAAAGAACTCCCGGGAATCATTTTTAAGTAGTTATCTCCCATCAGAATTTCCTAAGCCTTCTCAGGGGAATCATAAAAAAAAAATTCAATCCTAAACCGTTTTATAAAAATATGTGTTTTAATAAAATGAAAATTTATTATTCGATGAATGATAAGAAGGGGCAGGGGGGGGGGGAGATTTCAATTGAGTGGTTCGATATAGAGATTTTTCGATGATTTCATTGAAAAGCTGAGGAAATTTTAGGTGGAAAACATGTGTCGGAATTATTTTTTTTCAATTTTTGGAAAATTTCACTTTTTTGGAGAAGTTTTGAAGAGGTTTCCCTTTTGAAAATCGAAAAAATTCACTTTTTCGGTGATATCTCCGGTTCTGTTGGGCGTAGCGACCTGGGGTTGATCTCAAATGAAAGGTGAGCTCATTTCTCATCGATTTGTGTGCTTCAAATTTTTTTAAAATCAATTTTTCAAATACTTATAGGTCATTTTCAGAAAAATCAGTTTTTGCCCTATAAGTACTTGAAAAAATTGGTATTTTTCTTTTTAAACCCCATAAATCGATGGGAAAAGAGCTCACCTTTCATTTAAGATCAACCTCAGGTCGCTACGACCAATAGAACCAGAGATATTCCCGAAAAACTGAAATTTTTCAAAAACAGAAGAGTTTCACCTTTAAATCTCGCGCAAAAAATGAAATTTTTGAAAAATTCCAAGAAATAACTTCCGACATATGATTTCCATGGAAAATTTCCTCAGCTTTCCAATGGAATCATCAGAAGAAACCTATCTCCAATATTTCCATCCCTTGCGAGTCATTTTCACAGCTAAAATATTCAAACTAACACGTGCGTCCGTTTTACCCCTCGCATCCATTTTACCCCATCTTCCCCCTATTTAATTTATTCAATTTGTTGTTTCTGATCAGTATCGTGCATAGTAAAGAGCAAAGCCTTGAACTATCGAAGGCTGTAATATGTAGCCTCTATAAGTGAAACATTTTCTTTTTTTCCCTTCATTCCCTTCGAATTGATGGTGATTGTCTTCACGCCCACATGTTGAAAGATCGATTAATTTATTTTTTTTCTCACATTTTCACTGCTAATCTCTCGTCATTTTAAATTCATATTGACCCAAAAAGATTCAATATGTTACACTAAAAAAAAAAATAGTGATAAAAACAATCAAATATTGATATCATTGGTTTTTTGAAAATATTTTCATCAAATAATTTAAAAAATTGGTGAATTTTTCTGAATTAAGTTAATTTTAACAGATTAACAATAATAATAATAATAATAATAATAATAATAATAATAATAATAATAATAATAATAATAATAATAAGTAGCTAAATTGAAGAAAATTCCGTAAATTCAAAAAATTTCAAAAAAATATTTATTAAAAAAAAAATCAATTTTATTCTAATATTCGAGATTTTTCAGAGTTTTCGAAATTTCTATGAAATTGAATGAATATTTGATAGTTTTCACCACTTTTTTTTTCTCTCTGTGGAATTTGTAAAAACTGAAGAGGATCAGAACCATAAATTTTCCTTTGTGAATTCAAATAAATCTTGTGTTTGAATATCCGATGCTCCAATGTTTTTACCATCTTTATTTTTTTCCCCTTTTGAAAATGGCTCCAAACAGTCTCGTAACGATTCTCTAAAAAGAATTTCATCAAATGCGAATTTCCATAATGGCCCTATTGCGTAAAGTCGGAATGAATAAGAAATGAGGTCTGTACACAGACTGTTACAGTGGGATAAGTAAATGTCCATTCTTCTGAATCATGAACATGAGGAAGGTTGTTATTGATGATAATGTTGTGACATTCGGTGGACCTAGTGAGGATGGTGAAGATCATCTTGAGGAAGATGTTGATGTTAAGAAACTGGTTTACAGCTGCTGCGTTTATTTCTGGGCGATCGCAATATTTGCCTTCATCATTGGAGGGGCTGTCGCTATTAATTACGTGTTTCATTTGGGTTGAGTAAGTAATAATGAGAGGAGAATGAGGAAAAATGGACCTCAATGGCATACATGATTAGGAATTTTTTTTGGAGGGAAGGAGTTGAGGAAAAAATCGGAAAAAATTTGAGAAGATGCTTCAATATTTGGATAATGTTGCTGAATTTTTTCAGATTTATTTGCAGACGTCTTTACTCTCAAGAAAATTCCCGAATTATTTTAATCCTTTGGTCCATTTTTTCAAAAAAAGTTAAAAAAATGATTTTTGAGATGAAAAAATATTTTGATATTTTAAATTTTTTTTGGAAGTGAAGGACTTGATGAAAAAATCTGAAAAAATTTGAGAAGATGCTCGAATATCTGGACTATGTAGCTGAATTTTTTCAGATTTTTCCAAAAATGTCTTCATTCTCAAAAAAATTCCCAAATCATTGGAATCCTTAGGTCCATTTCTTAAAAAAAGTTAAAAAATGATTTGTGAGATGAAAAAATATTTAGACATTCTGAAATTTTTTCCGAAGTGAAGGACTTGATTAAAAAATCTGCAAAAATTTGAGAAGATGCTCGAACATGTGGACCATGTTGCTGAATTTTTTCAGATTTTTCCGCAAATGCCTTCACTCTCAAAAAAAATCTCAAATCATTTTAATCCTTTGGTCCATTTCTTCAAAAAAGTTAAAAAATGATTTTTCAGGTGAAAAAATATTTGAGAATTCTAAAATATTTTTCAAAGTGAAGGACATGATAAAAAAATTTGAAAAAATTTGAGAAGATGCTCGATTATCTGGACCATGCTGTTGAATTTTTTCAGATTTTTCCACACACGCCTTCATTCTCAAAAAAATCCCAAATTATTGTAATCCTTTGGTCCATTTCTTTCAAAAAAATAAAAAAATGATTTTTGAGATGAAAAAATATTTTGATATTCAAATTTTTTTTTTGAGTGAATGACTCGATGGAAAAATCTGAAAAAATTTGAGAAGATGCTCTAATATCTGGACCATGTTGTTGAATTTTTTCAGATTTTTCCACAAATGCTTTCACTCTCAAAAAAAATCTCAAAACATTTTAATCCTCTGGTCCATTTCTTAAAAAAAGTTAAAAAATGATTTTTCAGGTGAAAAAATATTTAGACATTCAAAAATTTTTTTCGAAGTGAAGGACATGATGAAAAAATCTGAAAAAAATTGAGAAGATGCTCGAATATCTGGACCATGATGCTGAATTTTTTTAAAATTTTTTACACAAGCCTTCATTCTCAAAAAAATTCCCAAATCATTTTGATCCGTTGGTCCATTTCTTAGAAAAACTTAAAAAATTAATTTTCCAGATGAAAGAATATTTCTGCATTCTAAAATATTTGTGTTTTCAAGGTAATATGACACGTGGCCCTATAATGAGTCCCTACTCGAGTGAATCCAAGAGGTGGAGGCTCAATTAGCATGAAGGGAGTAAAACAGGCCACAGAGGGTAAATTGTTAAAAAAAGAAGTGTAACCACCCAGATTTCACTGTAGCTCTGTGATCATTTGAGTTAACATCATTCACGTGGGGGGGTTGAAGTTGTGGTGGAAAATAGGAGTAGAAGAGCAATGAGAAAACGAGGTCTCGCGTGGCAAAATTCATTTGTCCAATGGAATTAAATACAGTTAAAATAGAAAAAAGAAAAAAGAGACGAGTTTCACGTAACTGAATTTAATACAAATAGTGTCAGTATAATAATACACTGTTGTAGATTTTATTTTAATCCCTCATTAGCATAATGAATAGTTAAGAGCATCAAATTACGCATTAATTCAGCGTAATTTGATCGTAAATCGGCCAATTTTCGCGTAATGTTTGAATATTGAGGAAATTCGAACGTTATTTGGAGAATCAAGTTGACTCCAATGAATTTTTTCCAACACAGTACATAGGGTCACATGATATATATATATACCTACAATATATATAGGTCAAAGTTGAAATTAAATTTGGCGAGAAACCGAGCGTAATTTCGTTGCAATTGAATTGTTAACGTTGTTTCGTGGCGGATTTAGTAATTATGCAGGAGATTCATCGAGTGAATGTCTGAAGGCTTCAGAAGAAGGAAGGAAAATGTTCTATATAGGGGATAGTGGGGCAAAATGGACTTTATAATGAAACGGTTGGAGATGGATTTTTTTTGATGATTCTATTGAAAAGCTGAGGAAATTCTAGCCGGAAAACGAGTATCAGATGTATTTTTTTCGATTTTTTTGAAAATTTTGATGTTTTTCGGCATTTTTGAGGGGTTTTTTGAAAATTTTCAGTTTTTTGCAAATATCTCTGGTTCTACTGGTCGTAGCAATCTGGGGTTAGTCTCAAATGAAAGGTGAGCTCATTTTCCATAGATTTATGGGGTTTTGAATTCAAAAATATCAATTTTTGGGATAGTTATAGGCCAAAAACTGTTTCATAAAAGTGTTTCACAAAAATGCCAATAAATACCTTAAAAATCGATATTTTTTAATTGAAAACCCTATGAATCGATGGCAAATGATCTCACCTTTCACCTCCAATCGGAATTTTCACGCTACGATAAATAGAACCGAAGATATTCTCAAAAAACTGAAAATTTTCATTAAAAAGAAGGGTTTTACGCCTCTAAAATGCTCAAAAAAGTCAAAATCGCCAGAAATTCAAAAAAATTAATTCTAGCACTTGTTTCCCGCCTGAAATTTCCTCAGCTTTCCAATAAAATCATCAGAAACAATTTACCACCAATATTTCTATCAATTTCAAGAGTTTTCTATAATATTTGCCTAAAAATTTAGATGTGTTCATTTTAGCCCTAAAGTCCATTTTGCCCCACTTTCTCCTATATATGGGGTATTCCATACCAAATCGACCACTTCTGACCCTGACCCTTTTCCATTTGGCTGGAAATTTTTTATTTGTTTCTACCCTATAAAAAACGGTTCTCAGAATTTTTTCAAATTTTTTCACCCAACCCAAAAAAAGTTATGAATTTTTCAAAAAAATGGCTTTTTTATTTTCAAATAGCTATAACTTTCTTAAAAATCAACTTATTGGGACGTTTTTTTCTTCAAAATTCTTGTTTTGAAATGAACTTTTCAGAAAAAAATGCAAAAAAAAATAAAAAATGATAAACTCAATGAAATTTTTGCCCTTTTTGAGGAAAACCGTTATTTTCTTCGAGTTCGCCATTTTTTATTTTATATATATATGGATTTCGTTTATTATTTCGATTTTCTAAAAAAAAAGTGCTATTTTTATTTAGCAAACAAGTGTGAGCTTTTTTTTTTCATTAAAAAAGCATTTCTGAACACTAAATCCCCTCCCAAAAAAAGGGGAACAACCAATTATTTTTTATAATTCCAACTGACGTACGTCTTATTCATGTTCCCATAAATATTTTCCCCTCACGTGGACAATCAAATATTTATGAATTTTTTTATTAAAATTCAGAAAAGTACTGAGTCAGAGGGGTGAACTTATTGATTTTTAACTGGCAGTACTGAACTGATACTGGTCGACTGATATATCGATTCCTATATATACTGGCACCAATGTCCTACTTTCGTCAAATCAAAACGTCAGGATAAACGTCTTGTCCTGTTTCTTCCTTTCATGTGTTTTTTTTTGCTATTTTTTTTCTCTCTCTCTTTCTTTTTTTATCCTCATATAAACCAATTGCTTCCGTTTCGTCTTCATTCCAATGGCTGAGTTAGGACGAGGAGAATGATGATCCTGCACGCGAGGTGATTCCCTTCCGTCAGGGAATGCTAGAAGAGAGTGGATAGAAACGATGAGTCCAAGGTGACTCTTCATAACCGAAAATTTTAAACAATTCACTTTTTTTTCTAGGAAAAAAAAAGAAAGAGTCTCTACCATTTGCCAATTTGAATCAATTCTAATAATAGGGATGATCAGGGCAAAATGGACTTTAGGGGCAGAAAAGACTTTGGGGGCAAAAAGGACTTTAGGGGCAAAAAGGACTTTAGGGGCAAAAAAGACTTTAGGGTCAAAAGAGGAATTTAGGGGCAAAAAAAAGACTTTAGGGTAAAAAAAAGGACTTTAGGGGCAAAATGGACGTTAGGGGCAAAAAAGATTTTAGGGGCAAAAAAAGACTTCAGGGTCAAAAAAGGACTTTAGGGGCAAAATGGACTTCAGGGGCAAGAAAGGACTTTAGGGGCAAAATGGACCTTAGGGGCAAAAAGGACTTTAGGGGCAAAAAAGACTCTAGGGGCGAAAAAAGACTTTAGGGGAAAAAGGACTTTAGGGGCAAAAAGGACTTTAGGGTCAAAAAAGGACTTTAGGGGCAAAATGAACTTTAGGGTCAAAAAAGACTTTAGGGTCAAAAAAGGACTTTAGGGGCAAAAACAGACTTTAGGGGCAAAAAGAACTTTAGGGTCAAAGAAGGACTTTAGGGGCAAAAAAGACTTTAGGGTCAAAAAAGGAATTTAGGGGCGAAATGAACTTTAGGGGCAAAAAGGACTTTAGGGTCAATGAAGGACTTTAGGGGCAAAATGGACCTGTGGATTGAAATGATTTGGAATTTTTTTGAGAGTGAAGGGCTGTACGAAAAAATCTGAAAAAATTCAACAACAATCTCCACATATTGGAGCATTTTCTCAAATTTTTTCAGATTTTTTCATTGAGTCCTTAACTTTGAAAAAAATATCCTGGATCGAATTACCTCGAAAGTTTATTTTGCCTCACTCTCCACTAGCAATAATAATAATAATAATTAGGGAAATTTCGTTCTTTTGCTATTTCTTCCCATCCCCCATCCCCCATTCTGAATACATTAGAGTCTAATGATTAGACATATTGAGAATAATTTTACTGCTTCAGTGTCTATTATTATTCAAATGTTATTTGCTTTTTTTTTTTCTATTATTCCGGTTAATGATCGCTTTCTCTAATTTCATTTTTTATTGATCATTCATTGGTATTATTATTCTAATTTCTATTGTCTACTCGATTATCGTATCGTAGATTTAGAAATAAAGGGGCGTAAGTGCTATACTTATACACAGCACTTAAGCCCTTTTCACTTTTAAAGTAACAATATTTTGAATGTAAATAAGGAAAACCGCAGCTAAATGGACCTATAGACAAAATTATCCAGGATTTTTATTTTTAGAATAAAGGCATCAACGAAAAAAAAAACGAAAAAATTCACCAATAATTTAGACATGTTAGAGCATCTTCTCAATTTTTTCAGAATTTTCCGCACAGTTTTGGCTCTACAAAAAAAAATTCTCAATTATTTTGAACCGGAAATCCACTGAAAATCCATTTTGCCCCTAAATTTGATTCAAATAAAGCTCTATTGTATCAGCAATCGTAATATTTTCAGGAATCGATGAATTTTCAAAAAACCTGGAGTCCCCAATTAAATAAATAATAGAATTGTGATGCTTCCTCAAGCTGACAATAAATTCTTATCACCATGAATTTAATTCTATTTCAAAAATAAACAATGATAACTCTCTTTTATCCAGTTATTCGTGTTTCCTTCTCCTTCTCCTCATTCGTTTTTTTTATCTACTCCATAAATCCCGATAAATCCCTATCAAATTATGATACTATCGATCTTATGAATATTACTTCGTACTTGTCCTTGACATGCTACAATTTCTTTTATTTTGCATCATTAATCAAATAGATATTCGTGGGATGGAACAAGTTCAAGTATTAAAAGAAAAGAAATAAATACAAGGACTATGTTCCTTATGATATCGTCATCCTAGAGTGAAAAGGGTGTAAAAAGATAGGAAATGTGCACTATTTACGTCTTTTTCACTTTAGGACGAAGATATAATGCTTTAATTTTGTTCATTTTGTGTTTTTTGGTTCCGAATGGAAGCTTTGTAATCATCAGAATTTTCGATTGTAATTTTTTTAATGGAAGATACTTAAAATGATCTAAATAGAGAGAAAATGATATTTTTAGCACATGTCTGTGTGTGTGTGTATGTCTGTGTGTGCATAAAAGTCTCAATTACAGCAAAACGGTTTTATAGAAAAATTTCATATTTTGTGGAAAACTTCCTCTCGACGAACTCTATTTTTTAAGCTTTATTTGAAGAGAATCCGATCGATACTTTTTGAGATATGTCCATTTTTCGAAAATCAGTTTTTAATGGAATTTTTGGAAACTATTCAACTGATGTTATTTATACTCATATATTATCTCGAGAGTTTTATCAGTTAGATGTCTGTAAATTTTGAGCTTATTTGCATGATTAGTTCTCGAGTTATTGGGGTTTTAATGAATTTTTCAAAATTTGATATTTTTATGATGGTTTGAAAAAAGTTGTATCACTTCCATTCGGAAGCATATTGCTAAAGTATTAGCAGAAAAAGCTATATCGGTTGGAAAGCAATGCTATTATCCACTTGTTTTATATAATTTTCGTTAATTACAGGAAATTGCACACAATTTCCACAATAGAATACGCATTACAATATTCTATTTTTTAATATATTTACAATTTGTCTTGACCAGAATTCATTAGTTGTCGTAATCCATCTCGTACTTCATCAAAACCTCCTTCGATAATTATAGGTCCTAAATAAACTGTCCCGAGAGCCTAATCCTTTAATCCTCAATCGGGTCCCCAATAATTGCGTATGCCAACCGAGTTTTCCAAAGAATGAAATCCTCTCTTCTCAAATAGAAATTTAAATTCACGAAAATAAAGATAATTCAGGAAAAACCCAGATGTTCAAAGGTTCAACCTACTTTCTCCCCTACTACTACCCCAAAATTTCCATATATATAGGGAAGAGTGGGGCAAAATGGAACTCCGGTGCAATATGATTCAGGAATTTTTTTCAGAATGAAGAATTCAATAAAAAAATCTGAAAAAAATCGAGAAGATGCTTCGATATGTGCACATTGTTGGTGAATTTTTTCGATTTTTTTGTGAAGATTTTCAGCCCCCAAAAAAATCCTAAACTTCGAATTTTAATAATAGGTCCATTTTTGGCCCAATTTTACCTATTTAAACCCAATTCCTTCAAAAATTCAACTATCAGTCAGTAGTCAGTCAATTCCTAGTTATTTAGTTGTTAGATTTCAACGTATAAAGTACATTTACGTTTAAAAAACGAAGTATTTTTAGAAATACTTCATTTTTAGAAAAAAAATAGACGATTTTCGTTATTGGAAACACAATAATTTTTAAATACTCCAAAAAAAACAAAAAAAAGCTGGAGTAAGGCAAAAAAAATGAGGTAAAACCAATAATTTTGTGCCTTAAAAAAAAATTCTCTTCTATTTTATTTTTTATATACTCCATCAACTCCCAACTTTTCCTCAACCGTATATATCTATTGGTCGTATTACCCTACCCTCCGATATTTCATTTTCGCCGATAAATTGAATTTTTATATTCCCTCATTCCTCTTTTCCAAATGGTTTTTCCACTCAAATGATACACAAGCTGCTTTGTGTACAGCATATAGAATGGGGCTTTTCAGCATGAAGACATGTTTTCATATGTCAGCAGTTATCATACATTTCCACTGAGAATACAATTATCCAGAAAGAATACACATGACTCGATGTTTTTTCGATACTTTCTCTCTCTTTTGAAAGAGTGAGAAGAGGAAATTATGGATTTTTTTTATGAAGTTCTTAATGATGCTGGGGATCTCATGGAAATTCTATAAATATGCGGAAAAGCCAGTGGCATCATATTGATTGCATGATTCAACATAAACTCAAAATAAATTCCTCAGTTTGCTTATTCTATCAAAAAAAGTAAAGAAACTCTCAAAATAAAAAGAAGATAACGAAGATGAGCTCAAAGTGGGAGAGTTAACGAAATCATTGAACTGGCGGAATTCATCCGGTTAAAAAAAGAATAAGAGACGAAATTCATAGGGGGAAAAAAAAAATTATGGTAATAGACGCATGTTAGCCTTAGTTCGATCGTTCCCGGGGAAGTTGAAAGGTTGTAGACCTTAAGTTATTTAATAATTAAGAGCACCTCTACTCATCGATTGTGTCTAGTACGACTTTTGTGCGAAATCCCCATGCATTATTCGAAAAAAAAAAAAAAAAAAAAAGATTTCGAAATGAAAAAGACAAATTTGATTCGAAGATTGAATTCGAAAGGTTTAATTGCTATTTTTTTCTGAGGAAGATGCGCTAAGTTGAATATTCTGTAATTATATTACAGAAGTCTAATTAAAAAATTACCTAAATAATGAATAAAACAAAAATTTAGAAAAATTATAAAATATTTAAAAAATCAATTTGAATGAATTTATGGATTTTTTGTTCAATTTCAGAAAAAGCTCGTCCAGATGATTTTAAATTCTTTAAACATCTTTTCTTAAAGACTTTTTAATTAAAAAAGATGATAATGAACTTTAATTGAGGAAAGTGGGATGAAATGGGATAAATTTCAATTATTATTTTTTTTAACGATTTCATTGAAAAGCTGAGGAAATTTCCAGTGGAAAATATGGGTCAGACTCGATTTTTTCATTTTTTTGGGAAATTTCTGCTCTTTTTTATGGTGCGAATGAGAGGTCAAACCCTCTTTCATTAGCGATTTTACTATGATTTTCACTTAAAAAGGTAATAATGAGCTTTTGTGGTGAAAATTAAGGAATTTATTGAGATTCTAACAAGCTTACCCTTCCTCCATGGACCTTCGACTCCTTCCTGCTGTTGTTTAATGAATTTACGTCACTCTCAAACACAAAAACATTTCTAATTTCCTTGAACTAAGATTTTTTGAATCAAATCATGTGTTTTACGTTAAGTTTTCACTTCCCCCCATTTGCGAAAAATAAAAAATCTCATCTTAAATTTAAATTCTCCTAAAACCCCCGAAATTTCGAAGAATTTCGTACTTCATGATTATTCATTAAAATTGCAAATTTGACTAAAAACAAAAAAAAATACGAAAATATTTGATTAGCCGCTTGGATTTGAACTGTTGGCGCGCCCCCAATGAGTGTTCACGACCGTGTGACTGAGGGAAACCACCAGTAATGATAGAAAAGCCCTGTTTGATGCCACGTGCTGAAGTAAAAGAGGGAAACTACGCCGACTCCGTCTATTTTACCCTGAACTGAAAAAGGAAAATCATCCCTCTCTCCCTCCTCGTTTGAATACAAAAGCAACTAGTCCTCCTGAAATTCTATTTCACTGCGTGAATGTGTGTCTCTCCCTTTTTCTTTCTCTCGCATGAAGGGACAGGATAATGGGGTGAATTTTACACTTTATGATTTGTTGAAAAAACCTTTGAGATATCATTTGATATAAAGCAAAAGGTCAAAACTTTTCAGATCTAGAAATTCAGCGCTTGCGCAATAATTTGGACTCAATGTGGGGTAAATCGCTGGGAAAAGCGAGGAAATATCCTCTGTCTTAGAAACAAAGTGGCTTAAGTGCTATACATAAACATGGCACTTACGCCCCTTTATTACTAAAGCGATAAAATAATTGGGAGGTCGTGGGTGCAACGAAATACAGAAGGAAAGTATAATGAAGTCATAATTATCCTAATTTTTACGTAGAAAAATCATGATAATAAACAGAATTACGATGTAAAATTCCTGCAATTTAATCGAAATTACCACAATTTAATCTCTGGGAAGATCTTGAAATAAAATTGAGGTGACACAGTTTTTTTTTCTTCCTTCTTTTTCTCTCATTCATACCTAATTCATAGATCCGGAATGAATAAATGGAATTGCACGAGAAAAGCAATTTCCTGTCACTACGCAGCAGCCAGCAACTACATAGAAGAGAATTGCACACGAGTTCCTCTTTTTTTTTCCATTCGAACAGAATTATCAAATTGAAGTTATCAAGAAGTTGAAAAAAAAAAATCCTTTTTTTTTTAATCAGCCAGATGATTATGATTTTTTTCTGAAAGGGAAGATGCTGGTGAAAGATAATCATGTTGCCTTAGAAACAAAAGGGCTTAAGTGCCAATAAGTGCTGTGTATAAGCACTTATATGCACTTACTCAGGCCCCAGAATTTAGTTATTATTTCGTCCGATTAGATTGCTAGGCAGCCGTTCAGATTCCAAATGTGTTAAATCAGTAGTGAAGAGGTAAAACAAGATAAGTCCATTTTTTTCTCATTAAGTTTTTTGTAAATACTTTAAAAAATAAGCGAGATGGGGCAATTACACCCTGTACTTTTTTTGTAACTCTTAAAATTCTCTACTAAAAAAGATGGGTAATATCGCCTTATCTCACTTAGTTTCCGAGATATTCCCTTCTAAATAATCACAAAGATAAGTCGATTTATCCTTTTTTATCTCTTTACTACTGAAATGTTAAGTTGTCAGACTGTTTCACACATTCAGGTAATTAAAATGAGAATTTCCCCTGAGATTTTCAAAACTCTGACGATTTTGATCTTCTTCTTCTTCTTTGTTATGGCTCCAACCATCAGGTCATCCGAAATAATAACTAAAGTCTAGGGTCCTAGTAATTACGCCACTTTTGTGTTCCTAGAGTGACGATTTATAATTCCAAGATATGGGAAAATAATGAGAATTTGCGGAAATGGAGATTTTAGGATAAATAACCGCACAGTAGAAGATGTAATAGCGATATTATCGCCATTATTATTAACAGATATCAAATCACGCTGTACTCGTTGATGTCCCGGTGAATTAATGTAACAATGCTTTGAATTTGGATCCTTATAGGTGTTTTCGTGTCTGACACTGGCACTTGATGTGCGACATACTGCTAGACATATTTGGAATCTGTCTAAATTACGAAAATGAAGTTTTACAGCATCCTCGGTTCTCCGTGACTTTTCAGTGTCGCGGCGAACTGCTGGACCACTTTGGACATCTTTCTTTGATCTTCTCTGTAATGTATATAGGTATAGTTAAGAAGCATAAAAGTGATATGGAAAATGCAGTGTTAGATTTATGGGGAGAAGGGATTACCTTTCCTGGGTGGAGACAGCACGAGACACAGTACTCGTAAACGGCACAGCATCCCTCTGGATTGCACGTTTCACAGCTGTATCGGTCAGTCTTTTCGGCATCCTCTCGGCAACAACCACCGGGGAGAACTTCTTTTCTCGCACAAACGAGACCTCTCTCGTCGACAATCAATGCTTTACCCTTAAAAAAAAAAAAATCTTTTAATTCAAGTTTTTATTTCTTTTATTGTTATAGTATATTATATAAGGGAAAGAGAGATGAAATGAGGATTTTGATGAAACGGTGAGAGATAGAATTTTTCTGATGATTTCATTGAAAAGGTGAGGAAATTTGCGTGGGAAGATATGGGTCGGAATTTATTTTTTGGGAATTTGATTTTTTTTAACAAAATCGAATCGAATCGAGGATCGAATTTCTTCGATTTTCGACTTTTTTTTCATGTTTTCGAGAATATCTCTGGTTCTATTGGTCGTAGCGACCTGGGGTTGGTCTTAAATGAAAGGTGAGATCATTTCCCATTGATTTATGTCATTTGAAAAAAATATTATCGATTTTTCAAATCCTAATCATCTTAAATATGGGTCATTTAGTAAAAAACTGATTTTTCTCTATAAATGCCTTAAAAATCGATTATTTTTAATTCAAAACCGCATAAATCGCTGGCAAATGATCTCACCTTTCATTCAAGACCAACCCCACCTCGCTACGAGCAACAAAACCGAAGATATCCTCGAAAAAATGGAATTTTTCGATTTCGTAAAGGTGAAAACCCTCAACTTTCGCCTAAAAAATTGGAATTTTCAAAAAATTCTCAAAAATAAATTTTGACATATGTTTTCCAGCGTAAATTTCCTCAGCTTTTCAATGAAATCTTCAGAAAAAACCTATCCCAAATATTTCCACTGATTTCAGCCAATTTTCCTAATAAAAACCATAAAAATCCCTTTTTCCTCTAATTCTTTACCTGAATCGAATTTCTACAATTTCGTTCAACAACTCCAGCATTTAAATCATTGTTAGGATCTATCCCTCCATCATCAGATGCAGAGGGTGGCCAGGGTATGTGCTTGTCCCTCATATCATCTTCAGTATCCGGATCTACTATCAAATCTTCGTTATCAATCATGGCATCGTTGTTTTCATCCTCTCCATAATTTGCAATCGACGAGCCAATCTTCTGCAGAAGGAAAAAAAAACCATTCAACATCTTCTAAATACTCTTCCCAATTAATTAAATAATTGTTTATAAGAATATTTGAAAAATTCATTAACATCGAATTATTGTTAAGGATGTTTGGGAGATACAATCGTAAAAAAAAGTTAATTTTTTGTATAAAATCGTTAATAAGGATTCATACAAGATGAAATTGTCAAATCTAATCCAGTAAATCTGTAAAGAATGTAACGAGGAATAAAATAAGCCTCAAAAACAAAAAATTAATTGAAAATTGAAAAATTTTCATTATTTTTTACATTTTTTCAAATTTTTCAAGATTTAAAAAAATGAAAAAAATTATGAAAATTTTACAATTTTCAATTAATTTCTTGTTTCTAGAGCTGATTTTATTCCTCATTACATTCTCCACCGATTCACTGAATCAGATTTGACAATTTCATCTCGTATAAATTGTTATTAACAATTTTATACAAAAAATTAACTTTTTTTTTCGATTGTACCTTCAAATCAGATCCTTAAACAGCAAATTGACAATAATTTGATGTTTTTAATGACTTAACATATGAAAATACTTCATAAAGATTTTATAACGTCTTTATTTTTAAAAAAAAACGTCTTTGTAAAAAAGTTCCAGTTCTTTATAAAAAAAAAGGTTCAATTTCTTATAAAAAAAAAATATTCTTTATAAAGCACTTTCGTACGTGTTTTTCAAATATACCTATAAAAAATTAGAATATTAACTCAGAATAATGGAAATAAATCGTATAATTAATTGAATAACATTTGAAGGGTAAAAAATGGATTTACTTCATGTGCAAATAGCGAAATAGCACAGTATGTCAAAGACAATCCAAAAATGAGGCCAAGCACAACTCGCCTGCGTAGAAGCCTCGCAATTCCTCCCCACGTAATCATCATATCATATATTTCCTCTCCAAAAAAAGAAATCAACAATATTCTGATGGAAAATGATAAAATATATTTTTTTTTAAGTGAAGATGAATTTTTCGTGTTTATTTATCTTTTGAAGGATCATTCCGGGATCCCTTTGATCCCATGTTGTCGAGTTGATCCTCGAAGAATCCCCAGATATTCAAAAAAAAGGGGGGAAAACTGCATAAACACGTGGGAAATGCTCCAGAATAATTAAATACGAAGGAAATTTAAAAAAAGGTGATTTCCTTATTTTTTTGGCCTTTTTTTTAACTGTGAGATAGTGTTTGTCGATATGTCACTCACTTTTTAGGTTAGAAAGCTGTCGGTTTCGGGGATTGATCAAACGCTCCGACCAATGGGAGACGCGGAAACACTTGAAACCGCGAATATTTGAATTTGAAACAGGAATTTTCATCGTTTTATGTTCCATTTGAGTTTATCAATTTGTTTATTTATTCATTGAATGTTATATCGTTGAAATAATGATGGGAAGTGTTAAAATACGATATTATTCTTCAAATTTAATATTATCATGACAATTTAGATTAATCTCAAGGTATTTAAAACATATTCAATATGCAATTGTTTTATTAAATATATGTTTTTGTTTTTTTTATAGAGCCTGGAGAAGCTCCTAATGGGGAGCGAAACGTCGCGATTTAAAAAAAATCAATGTTAAGATTGACTTCGAATATTTATTTAACTGTCCAATATCCCAATTAATTTCTTAATTAATTAAAACAGAAAATTAATGGGGGAGACTGGAGCAAAATGATGTAGGAATTTTTTTCGGAGTGAAGGAGTCGGTGAAAAAATCTGAAAAAAATTGAGAAGATGCTCTAATATGTCTATATTGTTGGTGAATTTTTTCAATTTTTTTTTAAGAGCGGTTCCCTCTCAAAAAAAAATTCCAGATCAGTCTGTTTTACTGGTCCATTTTGCCCCAGTCTCCCCTAATGCCCTTTATAAATGATTTATTTAGGATAGAAGCACCGTTTGTGGTCACTTCACCTTTTTTCGCCACTTTCTATCCAAAAATTCTAATATAAATAATTTTATAAGTACAATAACATTATAAATTAAATTCGTCTAATTATGAAGGTTTCAAAAATCTGCGAAACTATTATTCTAATTCAAGATTTGTCTTCTTTTAATTAACTTGAATTTTAGGATGATTGGAAGGTACAGTCGGAAAAAAGTTAAATTTTTGTATAAAATCGTTAATAACAATTTATACAAAATGAATTTCTCAAATCTGAGTCAGTGAATCTGTCAAGAATGTAATGGGGAATAAAATCAGCCCTTAAAACAAAAAATTAATCGAAAATGGAAAAATTTTCATTATTTTTCGCATTTCTTTGAATCTTAAAAAATTTGAAAAAATGTAAAAAATAATGAAAATTTTTCAATTTTCAATGATTTTTTTGTTTTTAGAGCCTATTTCCTTCCTCCTTACATCATTTACAAAATTCCATTTTGTATAAATTGTTATTAACGCTTTTATACCAAATTTTAACTTTTTTTCCGATTGTACCTCCTTAAAATGTCCAAAAAGGTTGTAAACTAGTATTTTTAACTTATTTCCTCTTATTCATTGAAAAAATATCGATTACAGCTATTAATTCTCTTTTTTCCCTTTAAAAGCCGACTAATTAAAAAAAAAGACTGTCAAAAATATAAATAAATGAACATTTCTTCTTTTTGTTTGGTATTTTTCTCCCAGCATCCGTTAAAAATGATACACTGGCGATTGTGGGGCTGTTATATTTTTCTTTATCTCGTGATACTGAGTGTTATTATTTCAACATCGATTCATATGGGCCGGACAACGGAATACGACATAGCGACCCTTGTCGAACTTCTTCTCTTCTCAAGATCTTCGCTGAAAGCAAGAATTTCTGGAAATCTCACGACAACTCAAAAAGATCCAACTACCAAAAAGTTTCAAAGATCTGACATAAGTCATATTTCTTTTTATGATGACTTCAAGATCAACGAGTCATTAAACAGTCAAAAAACTGAGTCATTAACAGAGGCAGAGAGCATTACGGTAGAGAATTTGATCGAAAATATTGCAATAAGTCCTAAGAAAGAAGCGGCATTAAAAACTGAGCAAAGTACGTTATCTGCATCTTTATTTGATAATGAAAATGATAAAGGTACTTCATCGAGAGAAGAAATTTATAAAGAGAAGTGCAGTACAGATGCGTCATCAACCGAAGTGACTCAATCTGTTGATGTTTTGTCGACTATTATTCACACTGTATAATTATTTCTTGTTTTTTTTTTTCTTAAAATAAATTCGTGACGAAGAGAGTTGATGAGAGCTTTTTTTATTGTAAAAAATACATTTTTTTTAATTTTGTTAAATATATGATAATGAAATGAGCATATTCATCTGACAATTATTAGGATTTTTTGGAATTAAGAAATTTCGAGAAAAAAATTACATAAAAATTTTATAAAAATGCCAGAAAAATTTTATAAAAATGTCGTAAAAATTACATGAAAATTTCATAAAAATTTCAAAGTTCTGAAAAATCTCAAATATTGTTAAAAAAAATCAATTTAAATTGCATTTATTTTTGGAATTTTCTGCATGTGTATATTCTTCATTTTTTTAACATAATTTACTTTTAAAAAAATGAAAACAAACTAAAAAATGGTCAGATGTCTGCTATTTTCAGTTTCATATAGGGGAACGTGGGGCAAAATGGGCCTTGTAATGAAACAGGGGGGAATCAATTTTTTTTGATGATTCTATTGAAATTTTGAAGAAATTCTAGGCAAATAACAAGTGTTAGAATTAATTTTTTCAAATTTTTTGAGAATTTGATTTTTTTTGGGCATTTTTGAGGGGTAAAAAGCTGTAAAGCCTTTCGATTTTTGAGAAAATTCAGTTTTTTTGAAATATCTCCCGTTCTATTGGTCGTAATGACATGGGACCGATTTTAAATGAAAGCTGAGATCATTTCCCATCGATTTATGGGGTTTTGAATTCAAAAATATCAATTTTTCAGATAATTATCGGAACTTTTGTGAGAAATTATGATCATCAGGTTTTGCCCTATAACTACGTGAAAAATCGATATTTTTGAATTCAAAACCCCATAAATCGATGGGAAATGATCTCACCTTTCATTTAAAATCGGTTCCACATCGCTACGACCAACAGAACCGGAGATACCTCCAAAAAACTGAATTTTCCCACAAATCAAAAGGTTTTTACCCCTCAAAAAGCCTCCAAAAATATCAAATTCTCAAAAAATTGAAAAAAATTAATTCCGGCACTTGTTTCTCGCCTAAAATTTCCTCAGCTTTGCAATGAAATCATCAATAAAAATCTATCTCCAATATTTTCATTCATTTCAAGATTTTTACAATAATAAATGCACAAAAACTCAAATATTTCCATTTTACCCCTTACGTCCGTTTTGCCCCACCTTCCCCAAGTGAAATTCCATAGCTAAAGCTCTGGAAAATAAATATCGAGAAAACGAATGGCTAGTTCAATGCCAAGAAAACAAACGGCATTGGCTGGAAATGCACGTATAACAACAGGCATAATCCCACGATAAAGGCCACCAATTCCATCGGTTTCCAGGAGTTCAGAAAGTGCTGAACGCATACCTCTTGGATACTTCTGTACTGTTGATATCTGAATTCGTGATTTCAAAACGTCAGCTGGCATTGCCACTATCCAATTACCAATTCCCGCAACTCCACCGGCAAGCATTGGCTGCCATACTGAAATCTAAAAAGAAGTTTTTTTCACCAAATTGACAAAATAATTGCATTATCCTTGTTATTATCCCCCTTGAACTCAATTCCTATTAAAGAAATTTTTCCTATTTAGCCCAGGCGTCAGGGGTTTCTTTGCTAAAAAAATTCCTAGAGAAGGTTTTATGGTTTCTATCGTTAGTTTTATGTGTTATGAACCAAATTTCAAAAATGTGCAAAGAAATTCGGTCGGGAACATTCGTTTAAATAAATAAAACAGAAAATTTTTGTGTTTTTTTCGATTTTTTTCCAAATATCTCTGAAAATATGGACTAAATCGAAAAAAATATGGAATCAGAAAAGTTTCCTCATGAAATTCTCCATAAAAAAGGTTCAATCATTTATTTCGAATCAGATGATAGTTTTGAAGATGCGGCCGTGCGAAGTTGGCCCACGGTGTTAGAGCTCGTGCGTGACGTCAAGAACGTAGAATAACGTTTCAACCAGTTGCAGTAGAAAGGTTTGATATTTATTGAAAAAACCATTTATTCAACTGAAAAACAAATCGGAGTTCGAAAATAAAAAAATGAACAATTCTTTTTTTCCCTGAATATCAATTGCTATAATATTATCGCGTAATTTTGAGGAGGAATTTCCGATTGCAGAATTAGGTGGGAATAATTGAACAATCTTTTGGTTGATCGAAATTCTGCTATGTGAGCTTTCTTTCTCATTTGCTCATTCTCCGTCGTTCCCGTTGGGGTTGATCCCTAAGTTCAAGGTACATCGATATTCCTGGTTCTTCACTTTCCTGACTGTTTTCAATTTTTTCAAGGCCTTCAGCTTCTCCTGATTTTCCGCCCTCCTCATCAGACATCAGAAAGCTCAGGAACTTTTCCGAATTAATGTCAATGCTTTCATCTCCATCTCCTTCGATCTCTATTCCGACCAGTTTGGCATTGGAATAAGTTTGGCCCTCACAATTGGTTCATATAATTGAACTGCTTAGTCCATATCTACGACAACCGCATTTTCCCTTGCATCCACCTCTGCAAGTGCAATTGATCATCCTGAGCAATACTGCTGGTGCAGCTTCCTTTTCAGTAGTTACTGGGAAAGTGTAGAACTAGGAATATCAATGCAGCTTGAACTTGGGGACCAACCCCAACGGAAAAGAAGGAGAATGAGCGAATAAAAAAAATGCTCAAGTAGCAGTATCTTGATCAGCCAAAAGATTGTTCAATTACTCCCTCTAATTCTGCAATCGAAAAATGAACAATTTTTTAAAGGAGGAATTCCCGATTACAGAATTAGAGGGAGTATCTGAACAACCTCTTGGTTGATCAAAATTCTGCTATATAAGCTATACAATTTAAGAAGAATCTCAAAAAAAAACTCTCGAGGTAGTGAAAAACTCTGCAGATATCGGAAAACTCTAGAATAGCGAAATTTCCAGATGAATCTCAAATTTTTAAATTCTTGAGAAATCTTGATTTTCTCTATGCGATATATCGTATTATATGCATATTATCTCATATTCATTATTCTATTTTACAACTTCGATTTGTTTTTTGATTGAATGAATAGTTTTTTCAATCAATATTGCTGAGGAATCATTTCAAACCTTTCTACTCCAACTGGTTGAAACGTTATTCTACGTTCTTGATGTCACGCACGAGCTCTAACACCGTGGGCCAACTCCGCACGGCCGCATCTCCAAAACTATTATCTGATTCGAAATAAATGATTGAATCTTTTTTATGCAGAATTTCATGAGGAAACTTTTCGGATTCCATATTTTTTTCGATTTAGTCCATATTTTTAGAGATATTCGGAAAAAAATCGGAAAAATCATCAAAATTTTCCGTTTTATTCATTTAAACGGATGTTCCCGAGCGAATTTCTTTGCACATTTTTGAAATTTGGTTCATTACACATAAAACTAACGATAGAAACCATAAAACCTTCTCTAGGAATTTTTTCATCCATTCATCAATTATGAGTCTCTGACGCTTGGGCTATATTGCCCTCATTTTTTTTTCTCAATTTTTCTCTTTTTTTCTTTTTGGCAAACAAATAATTACATGATGAGAATTTTCCGTCATGTAATTCATAATTAAATCATAAAGTCCAAAATAAATTCCTCCTGATGGCACATCCCTCAATAATGTTGCGCAAGTACCTGCGTATAAATTACGAATTCCACCTTCACGTAATAATTTAACTGCACAATCAGTAACACCCTTGTACTTGACGCCATTCATCTGGAAAATCATAAAAAAAAAGATTGTTACCTTAAAAACAAAAGGGCGTAAGTGCTGTTTATAAGCATAGCACTTACGCCCCTTTGTTTCTAAGAAACAAATAATCAAAAAAAACATCAGTTCATCTCAAATAATTAACGATAAATTAATTATCAATTTAAATTAATAAATAATTTACAATTTTTAATTTTTATCGATCGTCACCTTAGAAGCAAAGGAGCGTACACTTACGCCCCTTTGTTTCTAAGGCGCCGAGATAATTTCCACATTTTGTCTTTTGCTAGGACATAAAAAAGAAGAAACCATGAAAATTTATGACGAAACCTGCATTTGTAACAGACACTTGATTCTCTCCCCTGGGACACTGAAGAGGGTAGTGGTGAGTCCACTGAACATACCAGCGAGAAATAACTGCGTAGGCGAAAGAGGCTGACCATTGTTGTGTGAAAAAAGCCGTTTACCAAGGCCAAAACTGAAGAAACTCAGAGCAAAGATGGGGACAGTGCCTATCATCGGTGCACCAACACCCTAGATTAAATTGAGGGGACAAGATAATGATAAGATAATTTTGAATGTCTTAGGAATTATTTACTTTGTAGAGTCCTTTGGTTCCTTCTCTTTTAATTATCTTGAGAAGAGCATCGGTTGTACCTTTGTATTCTCCTGGCGCCGCTTGCATTCGGATTTTAATCGTGTCCAGGGGATGACCGAAAATTGTGGTACTCAAGCCTCCAACACTTCCAGCTTTATCATGAAAAAATTAAATTTGATCAAATTCAATTGAAAAAATTAATGTCTAATTTTTTTTTCAATAATTTGAGGGGAAATGGAAGAACCCGTAAATTTCAAATTTTTAAATTCATTTTTGAGCAATAATTATGATTTTTTTGAATTAAATAGGAGAAACATGGATGATAATGAGAGAAACACTCATCTAACAATTTTTTTGATTTATTTAAATAAATAAATTATGATAAAACAAATATTTGAAAAATTAGTACTTATAGGGGTGGGGTAAAATGGGCATTCCAATTGAACGGTTCGAGAAAGGAATTCTTCAATGATTCCATTGAAAAGCTGAGGAAATTTCAGGGGAAAAACATGTGTTGAAATTTTTTTTTTTTTATTTTTATGAAAATTTTACTTTTTGTCCAAGTTTTGAAGGGGTTTCTGTTAATTCTGAATTAACGGTTAGTCCATTATTTTATCGTACCCAGACGTTTAATGATTCGACCGTTATTTAGAGTTCGATAGAACTCCGAGAATTTGTCGTTATCGGCATTTTATTAGCGAATTTAAGTTATTTCGCGTTGGATTGGTTGCGAAGGAGGATCTGAAATGATGCAAACTGTCTGCGCCGATTTCAGAGGGATTTAAGAGAAAACAGTGCAAACTATCTGCGCCGTTTTTGAAAAGGAGAAGTGACCACTGGAAGTTACTTTTACTGAATGGCATATTTTATTTTGCTCTCTGGCCTTTTATAAACAAAAATTGTTGTAGTCAGCGTCTACACACCTCGTGTCTTGCTCGTGGTTCTTACATTGTCTATTATTCTTCGTATTTGGTCTAAAGGTAGGGTTTTGCTGATCTTTTAATTTCAGAGTGCACGTGTTTTCAAGGTAAATGTCGTCAACGTCTTGTAGTCAGTCACTGGTCAGCTATTTTTTAATTAAAATCTTGCTATTATGATGTCATTATTCAAAGTTAGTAGTTTTATGTTAGTTTAATAATTAGATTAATATATATATACATTTTTCTTAATTTTTCGGATGATGCGGTTAACTCAGACGGAATAGTTTTCCTTTTGAAAATCGAAAAAATTCACTTTTTCGGCGATATCTCCGGTTCTGTTGGTCGTAGCGACCTGGAGTTGATCTCAAATGAAAGGTGAGCTCATTTCTCATCGATTTATGTGGTTCAAATTTTTTTGAATCAATTTTTCAAATATTTATAGGTCATTTTCTAAAAAAATCAGTTTTTGCCCTATAAGTACTTGAAAAAATTGATATTTTTCTTTTTAAACCACATAAATCGATGGGAAATGAGCTCACCTTTCATTTAAGATCAACCCCAGAGCGCTACGACCAATAGAACCAGAGATATTCTCGAAAAACTAAAAATTTCAAAAACAGGAGGCTTTCACCTTTAAATCTTGCGCAAAAAACGAAATTTTTTGAAAATCCAAAAAAAAACTGCCGGCATATGATTTTCATGGGAAATTTCCTCATCTTTCCAATGAAATCATCAGAAAGAACCTATCTCCAATATTTTCATTCATTTCGAGTAATTTTCATACTACAAAATACAAAAATCAACCGTTTTACCCCTTATATCCATTTTCTCCACCTTCCCCTAGTTTATAAAATTTCCGACACGTGTATATTTTTCATTTTTTCACAATATTTTTTTTTTGTTAAGAGAAAAGAACTAAAAATTGTCAGACGTCTGTTATTTTCAGTCTCATGGAACATTGACTCCCTAAATTCCTTCAGCAGTCGCTGGCACTTCTTTATGACGAAAATTTTACTAAATATGATGAAATAATTGGTTCAAAGAACTCAACACTGACGAGATCTTTCGTCGGCCGTCAACACAATTCATGTGAGTAATACAAACCTATAAGATACTTCAAAGGCGTTTGATCATGCGGTAATTCCATTTTTATAGTTCTCAAATATCCAAAAACATGCAGATTCAATTCTCTGCACAATCGTAAATCTCCACACTTTTCTCTCCCATGACTCATGCAAAACAGAAATATAAATATAAAAAAAATATGATATTATAAAAAATAAACTCTCCAGTTCTTATCTGTAATTTTAGCCCTTCAACATATTTAGCGTTTAGTCGCTAAGCAACTCTGGCAACAATTGAATGTGTAGCAAAAGATAAATATTTGTTAAAAAAAACAGAAAATTTCGTATTCATTGTATTTTCGAACTGAATCGTTTGACGATATTTATTAATATTTTTCGTAATAAAAAAAAAGGGTTAACGACTGACGAAGGACATTATATGTTGCGTCAATAAAAAATTTCGGTAATTGGGTACTATAGCTCTGTCAACTGAAAATTAGTGTTAATTTAAAAAATTTGGAAAAATAATTAAAAAATTTCATTATAATTTTTTTTTTTTTTCATTTATTTAGTGCATTTGGAACTACAATCGCAATTTCTCATGGTTTATTAAATGTTTTTTCCAATGAAATTGTATCAAATATCCCAGTATCAGAATTCAGTAGTGAAGAGGTAAAAGAAGATAAGTCTTTAATTTTCTCATTTAGTTTTTTGTGAATACCTTAGAAAGTAACCGAGAAAGAGTAATTTTGCCCTAAAACTCTTTTGTAACTCATCAAATTTTGTATAAAAACTGATGGATAATATCACCTTATCTCACTTAGTTTCCAAGATATTTCCTTCAAAATGATCACAAAGATAAGTCGATTTATCCTGTTTTACCTCTTCACTACTGAATTGTAATTGTTGATTCTTCAAATCCCTGAAGTTTGTAAAGTGGAAGCTGACGTCATCCTGTATTTTTATGCATCAAACGGATTAATTGCCCCTCTGAGATGAATCCCCCCACCCCCCTCTTTCGCACATGCATTACGATTGCTTCAAGCAATGATGATTCATCAGAAATCTAAAAAAACAAGAATAAAAATGACTAATAACGACAGTAAATCTTCAAAATCAACATATTCTATGTTCTCCATACGAAATTCCTTTGAATAACTTTGCTCTGCATCATTCAGCATACTCGAATTACCACGTTATCAGCATTAAATAAAACAAACTGCCTTCTTTCTGCTCAATATCACTCAACACATTACATTGCATTGCATTCGCACCAGAAAAAGACGCGCTTGCTTTAGGAGAAAATGTTGAACACGTTCTGTAATTATTAAATTGAATGAAAAGGTTCTCGAGTTCCTGGGGAAATTCCCCTGTTACCATAATACCATAAAAGATAAAGAAACAAAAGGGACAAGTCCTCTGGTTCTCAGACCTGAAAAAAAAAGTCCTGCAATAAAATTTCTTTTCCGAGGAATTCTTGGAACTAGAAAGAATAAACAATTTTGGGTTTTACGACATTACCTGACCTATCTCCCTCCCCTCCTCTCCTTCTCCTTTCCCCTCCCGTTCTCCATCTGTTTACCAGCCGAAACACTGCTGCACCAACGCTCTTTTTTTTCTTCTGAAACTTGAATTTATTAAAATCGTTTTTGTATCATTTTAAAAAGCTTTCCCAAAAATTTAAATTAATTCTTCAAATTTCTATCATTTAAACCGCTTTTTATAATATTTCAAATTAAAAAAATTTCCAATTAAATTTTGAAGTAAAATTTATTTATTTTCTTCTTTGTGTGTTTTATAGGATTTTTTTTCTTATTTTCAATTTTTCCCTATTTGCAAATATTTCTGTATAAAACTTATGTAAACACCAGTAAATTAACCTTTACTATATATATGCGTTAAAAAAAAGTCCTTCAAGCTGCTGCCATAGACTGAAATCCAATCATCACTTTGTAAATAATCAAAAAAAAAAAAACTTTGTAAATAAATAAATAAATGTACATATTTGTTGTCTATATATATTTATAAAAACTCAGAAATGTTTAAAAAAAAAACAAAATAATGTTTTTCGTGTGTTATTTACGTATCGTCACCTTAGAAACAAAAGGGCGTAAGTGCAGTGCATAAGCGTAGCACTTACGCCTTTTTGTTACGTCTATTCCGTCACCTTAGAAACAAAAGGGCGTAAGTGCAGTGCATAAGCGTAGCACTTACGCCCTTGTAACGTCTTTTACGTTACCTTAGAAGCAAAAGGGCGTAAGTGCAGTGCATAAGCGTAGCCCTTACGCCCTTTTGTAACGTTTCTTACGTCACCTTAGAAGCAAAAGGGCGTAAGTGCAGTGCATAAGCGTAGCACTTACGCCTTTTTGTTACGTCTTTCATGTCACCTTAGAAACAAAAGGGCGTAAGTGTAGTGCATAAGCGTAGCACTTACGCCCTTTTGTTATGTCTTTTACGTCACCTTAGAAACAAAAGGGCGTAAGTGCTATGCTTATACGCAGCACTTACGCCTCTTTGCATGTTTCTCAAACGACGATATTTCTTTTTTTTTTCTCCGGTTTTGGTTTATTGGCCATATATCAGTGTCTTTCTTCTTCTTATTCCTATTGGCTATATCCCCGTATAGTGGCAAGGACCATATCTTCCCTTTTTTTTGGCTTTTTTCCATTGAAACAGTGTCTTTCTATGATTCCATTCCTTTTTGGTTATTTCCCCTCTCAAGGGGCAAGTACCAAAGCTTTCTATGATATTTCTTTCTTTCTTCTTCTTCTTAATTGGTATTTCTTTCTTCGCAGCTCTTTGGGCCTCCTCCGCAACCCTCACCCCCCACTCTCGCTTTTGAAGTAGTGCGCATGCGCATAATTCGAAACCGCCGACCGTTTAACATCGCCTCTCGGCTTCGCACAGTCGCCCGAGCGGTCGCCGAGGGCGAAAATGGGTTCAAAACCTTTGTAAAGCCCTGCAATTTATATTTTTACGAAAAGAGACAATGAGTGTGTGATGAGAGTGTAGTTGATTGAAAAAAACACTTGTTTTTAACAATAAAACAAATATAAACAAATTTAAATAAAATACTTTTTGTGTAATATTTAATTATAAAGTGAAAAAAACTAAAAAAAAAGACATCAATTTTATTATTCGAAGAAAAAGGAGAAAATGAGTGAGTGATTTTTTTTTTTTTTTGTATTTTCGTGTGTGTTAACAAACAATTTAATTTGTCAAAAAGCACATTTTTTCCTTTTGTGTTAACCTTGGAATTTAGAACTTATTTGTATTAATATTTGTTTTCGTACGTTTTGAATAATTCTCTTTTCTCTTTAAAATTAAAAATTTAATATTTTTTCGTGAGAAATGTAGAGTTATATGTGTGCAGTTTGTTATGGCTGTAATCGTCCTTTGTTTTGATTGAATTTGAGAGGACACAAGAGGGTTCCAAGAATACATGAAAAATGAATAGGCTCTTTTTTTTTTTTTTTGTGTAAAGAAATATAAAAAGAGGCTATAAATCAAAGAAATTTTACGATTTTATTACGTCGTAAATTTTTATTATTTACATTTCTTATTTTTCTCAAAAATATTCTAAACAAAAATTAATTGAATTTTATTAAAATATTTAATTTTGAATTTTATTAAAATATTTAATTTTAAATTTTATTAAAATAAAATATAATTTAGTAAAAAATGTTTACTAAATTTGAATATTTTAGTAAAAAATGAACTCTTCGATGAAATCTTCGACCAAAGGTTCCCAAAATGAGATGAATTCTTCAGATCCGGTATTTTTCACTCATATTGCTACAAAACCACGTGCTAAAACAATTTTAACAACCCTAGATACCCAAAAAGTCGTTTCAACAACTTCGGAGGACTCAAAAATAGACAAAAATACGTTAAAATCAGAAATTGATGGAAAAATGAGTAAAAACGTCTCGAGTGATGATAAAATGAGGGAAAAAGCTTCCCAAAATAAGAGAAATACTCGAAATAATTCATCGGAAAGTCCAAAAAATCAAGAGAAAAGTCCAGAAATCGCTCCTCCTCCGATAAAACTATTGGAAGTTTCCTATGGAACTGTCGAGATAAATTGGCACAAAAAATTCCAGAGAATTGCATTTGAAAGGATCAAATATCAAAGATCTGCACACATGCCCTATAGACTGGATCCAAGGAGGGTTAAACAATTGTGGCGAGAATGTGCCGAAGAAGTATTGACCAATTCGCCAGTTGCAATAAATAATAATGATAATGATGTCTTCATTTCAAAGATAATCCTCCAGAAAATTAAAGAAGACAAGCTTTCTTCCCAAGATAAAAGCACATTGGATCAAGATAACTGCCCTAAATCCCCCAAGATCCTGGTTGATAATGGAAATAATATTTGTACAGTTGATGCATCAACGAGTGACTCTGTGGGAGAAGACGTAGTGTCTAGTACTGAATGTGATGAAACAGGGGAAAGGTAGACACACAGTATTAGTCTATTCAGTACCTAACAATTAATCCAAATTTATTCGTCTCATTCATCTTTTTATTTTTAATAAATTCAGTAGTGAAGAGGTAAAACAAGATAAGTCTCTTTTTTCTCAAGTTTTTTTCAATATACCTTAGAAAATAACCGAGGAATAGCAATTTGAGATGAGTAATATCATCTTATCTCGCTTAGTTTCCGAAATATTTCCTTCGAAATGACCTCAAAGATAAGTCGATTTATCCTTGTTTTACCTCTTCACTACTGAATTCATCTTTTTTTCTCAGTATTTGGTATTTTTCTTTTTTTACGCGAGAATGTTTATATTGATATGGAATTTTTGTTATTGCAGATGCAGTCCAGGAGAGGGGATAGCTGAAGGGGAGATAGACTCGAGTTCGTCAACGCCATCCAACTGTTCGGAAGACTTACCTGATAGTTCATTGGATCCCAAGACGGTAAAAAATAGTTTGGAGATTCCTGAACTTCTCGATTCATTGGATTCCAAAATTGTAAAAAATATTCTGGAAATTCCTGGATTTCTCGATTTATTGGAACTCAAAACTGCAAAAAATATTGCGGAAATTCCTGAGCTTTCCAATTTATTGGAGCCCAAAACTGTTGAAAATATTGTGGAAATTCCTGAGCTTTCGGATTCGTTGGAGCCCAAATCTGCAAAAAAAATTGCAGAAATTCCTGAGCTTCCGAATTTATTGGAACTCAAATCTGCAAAAAAAATTGAGAAAATCCCTGAGCTTCCCGATTCATTGGAGGCCAAATCTACAAAAAATATTGAGGAAATTCCTGAGCTTCCCGATTCATTGGATCCTAAAACTGCCAAAAATATTGCAGAAATTCCTGAGCTTTCGGATTCGTTGGAGGCCAAATCTGCAAAAAATATTGCAGAAATTCCTGAGCTTTCGGATTCATTGGAGCCTAAAACTGCAAAAAAAATTGAGGAAATTCCTGAACTTTCCGATTCATTGGATCCTAAAACTGTGGAAAGTATTCCGGAGATCCCTGAGCTTTTGGACGAGAATAGAGGATCCCCGCATTCTCGCTTTGTTATGAGAAAGGATATAAAATTCAACTCTTCAAAAGGGAGACAAATTAAAGAGCCTCAGGAAATCTTAGATAAAGGGGTAAACTCTGAGGAAACCTCTGCAAAAAGCAGCGAAGACATCGTCATGGGTTTGAATTCATCGGTCGAAGGAATGGAGAATTCTCCTGTTCAAAAAGAAAAACCAAAAGCAGTCACCTCGAACCCTCCCCAATCGAGTTCGAATGATAATCCCGTTGTGGAAAGTTCAATCTCTGCTTCACCCATATCATCACATGATAAATCATCAAAGATAAAAGTGGTTGAAATGTCTGCAGTATCCAACAAAACGAAGTCTTCGGAAAAGGAAGAGAAGTCGAGTTCGCTTGAAAAAATAAAGAAAAGAAAAGAACAAAGTTCAGATTCAAGTAACGTAAAAAGTAATGAGGTTCCAAAATCAGGTAAATCCTCGTCTAAAGACAGATCAAGTGAGCCGGACGCCAAAAAGAAGAAGAAATCGACCCCAGAAGAAGATTTAAAGGAGTCGATGAAGAAAAAGGAGAGTTCGAACATTGAGAAGAGCCACAAAGATAAAGAATCCCACAAAAAATCCCACAGTTCTTCAAGTTCACTAACAGCTTCAAAAAAAAGAGAGTCATCAGGCAGTCGCTCTAACTCCCAAGAGCCTCATAAAAAAAAACACAGGACGTCAGAGAGCTCATCACATTCCAGCCAAACTCCAGAAAAAATCTCTTCAAAAGTTAAACCCAAAGACGCATCTCTCGAGCGTATTAAAACGGAGGAACCCTCGACCCCTTCTGCAGTCAACGACAGTAAAGAAGACGCCAAGAAAAAACCAACGCCTGTTGGATCGTCCAAAAAAGGGAAGAGAGTCTCTCGATTAAGTTTAGATGGAGACGCTGGAACTTCTGCCACTTCCGTAACTTTTGTAACTGAGAAGATAAAGGAAACTTTGGACAGGATCAAGGTAAAGGACAAACCTGCTACGGAGTCAAAAAAACCAGCGAATTCAGCCAACGAATCGTCACTTCACAGAAAAACCATTCGCGAATTATTAGGATTGCCTAAGGAATGTGCAGAGAAGAAGGTAGAACGCCCTCCACAAAAGGATAAAATCGAGGAAAAACCTGAAAAGAAATCGGCGGAAGAATCGAAGAAAGAAAATCATGATCATCCGAAAAATGAGAAGAATGCGGAATCAATGGGGAAAGAAGCCCCCAAACAGAAACCCCTTGAGAAGAGCTCCGCCCCCTCTGGCACTCACGTCCCAGGGGATTATCTCGGCCGAAGACTCTTGAAAATTGCTCGTGACGAAAGAGAAAAGGAGAAAAAAATCCTGGCCGATGTTCCAAAGCCAGCATCAGCTGTACAGAGAAAGAAGAGAGTGTCGATACCACAGGTTAAAACACCTGCAGTACCAGCAGCTGATATTCTAGCCATTAACGCAAGTGTCCCAATTGATGTCCACTTGTTCGAGAATATTGATAAGGAACCACTTCCACCTGCTCCACCTGTAATACCGAACAAAGTATTTCCTCACGTTTTACCGGACAATCCCTCGGAAAAAACAGATAAGATCCCTTTGATATGTGAGACATCAATTCCATTGAATAATCTTGTGGATATGGATATTGATTCTCTTGACCAAGAAGACTACGACGAGACCTGTTCGTTAAACAGTGTCGAGACGGTAATACTGGAAATGAGTCCAAAAGAGCCAGAACTCGAAAAACCTCCAGTTAAAGAAGATCACAAAGAACCCAACGAATTGTTGTCTTTGGAGGAAAAGATTTCTCACATGGAACGTGAAGAGCTGGAATTTGAGAGAATTATTAAAGAGCTTGGACTTATCGAAACGCCTCAGATTAAGGAAGACACTGCTGTTGATCAAAAACCTGTTAATAATAATCTCGTCAAATTGGCTGCAAAAGACCCTCAGAACTTGGAACTAAAGCTTCATAATCAAGTCGTGATACCAGCAGAACCTCAGAGAATAGAGAAAAAGCCTCAAATTCAAGTGCCTGTAAAATCTCAATCAATAATGCCATTTATTTTGATGCAAGTAATGCTACCCGAACCTTCCAATCAGCTTCAAAATGAGGAAAAAGAGATAACTATGCTCTACGAGGACGTCATTCACTTGATTCAAGTTACCAAACATCACAGAACAAAAGTGGAAACAATGTCTGTCCTGGAATTCCAAACACACGTTAATGGTTTGTGTAACACCTTCAAAAAGTTCTTCGACAATCTAAAAAACAAGGAAAACGTTATAACTGACGAAGAGATGATACAATTGATTGTTGAGCACAGTTCACATTTATCGAGCCCCTGGCACGTTACAGCAACGGATATTTCGTGGTTATTGAGAAATTCACCGATGAAGCCGCTTGCTCCAGTTCCTCCACCAATTTCCAAGATGAATGAGAAGTTAAATGTTCGTAATAAGAATATAATCAATAATCAACTCGCAGCAGAGCAAAGGCATCAACAACAACAGCATCAACAGCGTCATCAGCTTCATGTACCTAAAAATGAAGGACCTCCAACAAATGCAGCAGCAAATCCATCGGTAAACTTGCATCTGCCTAATAATCGAGGACCTCATTCTGAAAGGGTTGTTCCAAATCAAGGGTTATATTCTACGAATGGGCATCGTCCAATACTTCCTCGATCAATGCCGAACTTCAATTATCAGGGTCCAGATCAGAAGAGAGAATTTCCTTCATCGCAGAATGAGATGCTGCGAATGAACGCGAATATGCAGCAACAGCAACAGCAAAGGCCTCCATTACCGGATCAACCATTTCCCCGAGCACCTCCACCACCACCGCCACCACCACCACAACAACAACCAGGACCACAGCAAAATTGCTATCAACAGCTCAACTACAATAATCAGTATCAACAATTTCCGCAGAATGAGCAAATGGTTCCTCAGCAAATGCCGAACATTTCTCCGTGTGCTCCAAACTATCAACAATATGGACCGTATGTTGGACCTTTATATTGTAATCAGTATCAATACATTCCAGGACAACCTGCACCAAATATGTGTAATATTCAACAATTTCCATCTCAACAACACATTCCGGCTCCATTGAATCAAGGATCCTATTCAGTACCACCACTTTCAATGGAGACTGTTCAACGTGTAAATGCGATAATACCACCGGAGCTACACTTATGTTACTCCGGACGATGCGATCATGAGAATTGCGAAAAATATTTGAAATTCCAAGAGTTTCTACGCCAGATGAGATTGGATCCCACTAGAAGTGGTCAGATACCACCTCAGACTGTTCCTTCACAATTCGCTGGACCACAGGCTCAATCTAATAGAGATCCTAGATCGAGAGGAGCGCAAGGATCTCAGATGCAGATGCAATCGCAGGTACTTCAACAGCATGTGGCTGCGCGGCAAGTACTTCAGTTGCGAGTATCTCAGTCGAGTACTTCACATATATCTCATCGTCAAGTACTTCAGACGCACGTTGGTCAGCCGCAAGTATCTCAATCGCAGGTACCTTCGATGCGAATATCTCAGCCGCATGTATCTCAGCGGCAAGTACCTCAGCCGTACGTAACGCCACCGCAAGTACCTCAATCGCAGGTACCTTTGATGCGAATATCTCAACGCCAAGTACTTCAGCAGAACGTAACACCACCGCAAGTACCTCAATCGCAGGTACCTTCGATGCGAATATCTCAGCCAAACGTACCTCAACGACAAGTACTTCAGCAGAGCGTAACTCCACCGCAAGTACCTCAAACGCAGGTACCTTTGAAGCGAATATCTCAGCCGCACATATCTCAACAGCGGCAAGTACTTCAGCAGAACGTAATATCGCCGCAAATTCCTCAATCGCAGGTACTTCCGTCGAATATACTTCAGTCGCACTTATCTCAACGGCAAGTACTTCAGCAGAACGTAACACCGCCTCAAATACCTCAATCGCAGGTACCTTCGCCGCGAATATCTCAACCGCACATACCTCAACCGCATATATCTCAACAACGGCAAGTACTTCAGCAGAACGTAACACCACCGCAAGTATCTCAACCCCAAATCCCCCGACAATCTCCAATGCAACAATCTCCACCAAATGATGCGATGATGACGACACCTAGAATACAATCGAATCTTGCAGCTCTCCAACAGATGAATCAATCCATCCGACCACCTCCAAACCTATCTCAACATTTCCAAAACCAAGGACCTCTTCTGAAATGTCCAGGCAGACCAAATCTACAATATCCTCCGCGTCTTTCAGTCCCTCATCCCGCATTCTTCCCACTTGGAAACCAAACTAGTAATCCACCGAGAAGAGAATCCCTCGACAATCCATTAAACCGCAAATCTCCTCAAACCATCGCACATCCTCCGAAGATCCCAACTCCAACCGAAATCCGTCCAAAACCCATACGTTCTCCCGTTGAAAAACTTAAGGAAATACTTCCCGGATTGACTTCACCTATTCCGATTGCAGTACTAACACCAAAAAGTTCACCTAAACCATCGCCAAGTCCAAGTAACACACCAAAACCACCCAGGAATTGTTCTCCACTTAATCTTTCTAATGATAGAAATCTTAAGCAATCTCTTGAACCTCCAAAGCTTCATCTTAACGTCAAAGACGAAAACACTGAACGTCTTATTAAAATTAGTCCTAAAGAAATAAGGCAAAAAAGGACCATTGATGTTATCACCGTAAGTTCTTCAGAGGACGAAGAAGAATCTGAACCTGAGCCAAAGCGTCTCAATAAAACTCCCGAATTCTCGCGAGTTGATGACGAAATTGAGTGTGTAGGAATTGCCAAAGAGCTTGGAATAAAATTGGATACTGCATCATCTTCCGAACTCGTTAATTCCGAAGATTCTGCTAATTTTCCTGTTATCGGAGCAGTCATGACGATTCCCATGACCGATTTCGAAAGAATGAACATCATAATGGAGAAGGAAGAAGATGAAATGGATTTCAAGGACGAAGTACCAATGGAAATTCAGGAAGAATCTCCCATAGAAGAGAGTGAAGAAGAAGTACTCTGCATCACTTGCAATGAAAAAGCAGCTGTAGCTTGTTGCCGGAAATGCGACAGAGAACTCTTCTGCTCCGAGGCTTGTGCCGAAAAATCAGCTCATTTCGCATCCTGTATTCTAGTTGTAAAAATAGAAGATGATTAGTATTTCTACCAAAGAAATATTACAGTATTACTTGTTTTTTTTTTGAGTTTAAGTATAAAAAAAAGATACTTTTGTAGTTTTGGAAGAGAGAAATTTAATTGATTTGTTATACAGAAAATATACGGCTGTTTTTTAGACACGGTCGATATTCTAAAACTTGTGTGTTGAAAGTTGGATTTTTTCTAGGGGTGTGCGAATAGTGTTTGAATCGAATCGAATATTACTATTCGATTCGAATTTCGAATCGAATAATTCGAAAATTCGAATTATTCAAAAATTTGAATTATTCAAAAATTTGAATTATTCAAAAATTCGAATTATTCAAAAATTCGAATTATTAAAAAATTTGAACTATTCAAAAATTCGAATTATTAAAAAAATTGAATTATTCAAAAATTCGAATTATTCGAAAATTCGGATTATTCAAGAAAATTTGAATTATTAAAGAAAATTCGAATTATTCAAACAAATTTGAATTATTCAAAAATTTGAATTATTCAAAAATTCGAATTATTCAAAAATTCGAATTATTAAAAAATTTGAACTATTCAAAAATTCGAATTATTAAAAAAATTGAATTATTCAAAAATTCGAATTATTCGAAAATTCGGATTATTCAAGAAAATTTGTATTATTAAAGAAAATTCGAATTATTCAAACAAATTCTAATTATTCGAAAATTCGGATTATTCAAAAAAATTCGAATTATTCAAGAAAATTCGAATTATTCGAAAATTCAAATTATTTAAAAAAATTCGAATTTTCGAGTTGTTCGAAAATTCGAATTATTCGAAAATTTGAAATATTCGACAATTCGAATTATTCGATTCAAATTTCGAATCGAATATTAATATTCGATTCGGTACGAATAATTCGTGGATTCGAATTATTCGCACACCTCTAATTTTTTCGTTTTTGCTGAATTGAAGATATGAAGAAAAATTCTAAAAATAATTTTTTAAATTGCGAGGACTTTTTAAATTAATTGTCAAGTCAGTAAATACTTAAAAGGCATCTTTCAACACATTAATTTAATAAGGTCGTATATCCACACGATAAAAAAGTGTGTTAATATCAGGAATATTCTTATTGGAAATTATTAATAAGTGTAAAATGTTATTTGGAAGATTATTTTTCTATTATCTTAGATTCGTAAGGAAACGCGTCTATTTGTCTCGAATAACGTATTCAATGTCTCAAAGGAGCAATCGATTAATCGATTTTTTTTTTACAAAAATGGAAAATAAAAAATAAAATCCCACCCTTTCCTTTTCATAAATATATGTAATAAGAAGTTAAATAATAAGATATTTGCCTCTTTTTTTGATAACTATATATTTTATTTGAATTGTTTAGTTCTCATGAGAAAGAAAAACAAATACAAATATATTCATACCAATTCTTCTGTTTATCTTATTCAATGTTTTTCACAAGTGACGAAATAATTAGATTATCGATAAGCTGTTGTTACATTTCCTTTGGATATTTACTAGATATTAACTATATAATCCAAGAAAAGGCGACTCAAATGGCTTGAATGGCTACTGATGGATTAGGTAAAATTGCTTTAATGGTGCTCTTCTTCGTCCATTTCATAGCCATCTGGAAGGGCATTCCTGTGGGGATTGTGGAACAATGTGTGGTTTCCATCACCCCATGGGAAACGCTAGAAAATAAATTAATTAAATTAATTCATGATGAAAAAAAAATTGAAAAATATCTGATAACTTCTTAAATTTTTTAAAAAGAAGTAAATTTCTATCATAAGAATAAATCGAAAAAAATTCGCACCTATAGATTTTTTAAATTTTCTACATGCGCATATTTTTGTTCTCTTGATATTACTTCATTTTATAAAAGAAAAATGCGAAAAAAATGGTAAATATCTGATATTTTTAGTGTAATATCAATTTTCCTTATTTCATTAGATAAATTGGTAATTGTGTAGGATAGGGGCCTTTTTTTATAAAATTTGAAAAATCAAAGAATCAAATTTCGGAAAAAATAGGGAATGCGCAAGCGAGGTTTGAACTCACGGCCCACTGATTACATGTCAGGTGCTCTACCAACTGAGCTATTGCGAGTTCCACTATTTACCTTCGAATTTTTGATTCTGATATATTTCGTATTTTCTCCACCTCCCTTCCTGAGGTAATTTAAATTAATTTAATTAATTTTATTTAGAAAGGCCGTAATTCTACACATTTACCGATAAATTCATCTAATATTCTTCGATAATTGACTCTTAATGATAATGAAATTAGCTAAAATTTGACAATTTCAGGCATTTCTCAGAAAAAAATTAAATTACTATTGAAAAAATATTCAAAAAATTTGCACTTATAGATTTTTTTAATTTTCAACATGTGTATATTTTTATTCTCTTTTTAAAAATTGATTTCATAAAAGAAAAATATAAAAATTGTCAGAAATCTGATATTTTTGGTATCATATCAATTCTCCTTATTTTATTAGATAAATTCATCTAATATTCTTCGATAATTGACTCTTAATGATGATGAAATTAGCCAAAATTGAACAATTTAGTGCATTATTTCAAAAGAAAACAAAATTATTATTTAAAAAATATTTTAAAAATTGGCACTTCTAGATTTTTAAATTTTCTACATGTACATATTTTTCTTCTTTTGTCAATAATTGATTTTATAATGGGAAAATCTGAAAATTTTCAAGTATCTGATATTTTTGGTATCATTTCAATTCTTATTTTATTAGATAAATTCATCTAATATTCTTCAATAATTGACTCTTAATGATAATAACATTAGCTAAAATTTGACAATTTAGTGCATTTCTTCAAAAAAAAATTAAATTATTATTTAAAAAATATTTAAAAAATTCGTACTTATAGATTTTTAAATTTTCTACATGTGCATATTTTTATTCTCTTGTTAAAAATTCATTTTATAAAGAAAAAATCAAAAAATTGTCAGATATCTGATATTTTTGGTATTATTTCAATTCTTCTTACTTCATTAGATGAATTGATCGAATATTCTTTTATAATTGACTCAATGATATCAAAATTAGCAAGAATTTGACGATTTAGTGCATTTCTTCAAAAAAAAATTGAATTATTATTTAAAAAATTCGCACTTATAGATTTTTAAATTTTCTACACGTACATATTTTTTTCCTTATTTTTTCTAATTTATCTTTACAAAGAAGAAATACAAAAAAAACCTAAAAATTGTCAGATATCTGCTATTTTCAGTATCATCCCCTTTATACCTTGTTCCTAATGCGAAAATGTTCATAAGGAATGAACTCTGGTCTCTTCATAGTCTTTTCTTCTTCCTTGGTCAACAAATAAGTATTCAACAATCCCAGAGCAACAGTTGGTAGTGCAACGAAGTAAGTAAGATTTCTCCATAACTTCTCCATTTCTGAAAAAAAATAAAAAAATAAATAAATTTTCAATCAATTATATAACACATGGGGATTATTCCCGAAAGTGCTCAATAATTGCCACAAAAAAAAGGAAAAAAATACAAGAAAAATTTAGAGAATAGCTTTTTAAAAAATAAAAAACTGTACTAATTAATAAAATAAATAAACAATATCTAAAATTTATTGTGGAAAGCCTCCAAAAAAAAACGATAAGGGTGAAGTCGATCCAAGTCTTTCAGATTGAACCTTTTTTTTGTGTTAAAAACCCCCAAAAAATCATAAAAATTTACGTTTTTAATACTTACTATCAGCTCCTGGATGCTGATTGTCAATATCAAACTTGTATCCAGTTTGTGCTGAAGATTTTCGGACGAAAATTCGTCCAAAAATTGGTCTCGCCATCATTTTGCGTTTTTCTTTGCTGCAGTGATGAAGAACAACTGGCCAGTTTGCTGAATGTAACCTCTCCAACCAAATGGAACGTTCAAAATGGCTGATAATCATGATAAAGAAGTGTTCTACCTTACCGACTGAGTAAGATTTTTCTTAAAAGTGTCTGGAAATATTCGTTAGATGGCGGGAAATGTGGTTTTTGGAGGCTGCAGGTTTTTTATCCTTTTGTCTATCCTTCAATTCTCCTTTTTTTTCCTCTTTTTTCCCTCTAATAATAGAAGGAGGCATGTTGTTTTGTTGACACAAGGTTGTTTATCACTTTGATATGATGGAATCACCGAAATTAACGTCTTCACATGCAGAATAGGTTCAGTTCCACACTTTCACATGATTTTTAAAGATAATTATATTTTTTGGAAATGTAAAAAATCTGTTTTTTCAGGTGAACAAATATTTTCTACTATTAGAAGAGGCGACAATAGACTTTTTTGAAGATTTGAACGTTATTGAATGGGAAATTCAAGTTCCAGTGGCTATAGAAGATCACCAAGAGCCTACACTAGTCAGGTAATAATAATAATACTTTTTTTTATTAATAAATATTCTCTTCATGAAATGAAAGTCGTAGAGAATATGGAAATTTAATACATAAATCGATTTTATTTTATCATCAGTTTTTTACAGGTATCTCGGAATTTAAGCGAGATAGAGCAATTTTTGTGATTACCTTTTTTGTAGGAAATTTCAAGAGCTACAAAAAAGGTCATTTTGAAAATTGCTCTATCTCGTTTAGATTCCGAGATATCTTTAAAAAACTGATGATAAAATAAAGTCGATTTTTAATGAAAACTTTAGGATTATTTGATATATCTTTTTTTTTTATTACAGTGCAGCCTCAGCAGTATTATCAGTTGTACTGGAACGACAGAAACAGTTTATGCAGAGGAATTAAGACCGTGGTCTAGGATTTCTCGGAGAACGTGGGTATATCCAGGTTCTTTGATGAGGGGAAGGTGGGGTAAAAGGGACACAAGGGATAAAAGGGTCATGTGTTAGTTTGGGTATTTTATACTATGAAAATGACTCGAAATCGATGGAAATATTGGAGATAGGTTTTTTCTGATGATTCCATTGGAAAGCTGAGGAAATTTTCCATGAAAATCATATGTCAGAAGTTATTTTTTGAATTTTTCAAAAGTTTCATTTTCTGCTCAAGATTTGAAGGTGAAATACTTCTGTTTTTGAAAAATTTCAGTTTTTCGGGAATATCTCTGGTTCTATTGGTTGTAACGACCTGGGGATGATCTTAAATGAAAGATGAGCTCATTTCTCATCGATTTATGTGGTTTGAAAATAAAATTATCAATTTTCCAAGTACTTCTAGCAATAAAACTGATTTTTCTGCACCGGAAAAAAAAAATTTGTTGTAAAAAAATTCACTTGGTTGAAGAAAATTCGCTTCACTCTAGAAAATTTCAATATATATAGATATAAAAATTTTGAAGAAAAATTTTGTTAGAAGTCCATTTTTTTGCTACAAGAATTTTTTTTTCTCAATGTATAAATGGCCTGTAAGGTCCGATAGTTTTTCATTCTATTATTAATTAAATTCATTAATTTGAGAAAATATAGAAAATATTAAACAAATCGTTGAATCCTGGGAACGTATTTCAACTTGCTTTCCCACGTTTTCCGTTGGTCCTGCGATAAATTCGGAGATACTGCGCAGTACGCCCAAGTATCTTAGTTAAATATTTTTTTTTATGACCAAGTGTATAGTAGTCACTATATCACTATGATACCAAAAGAAAAACTCTTAAAAAAAGGTCAGAAATCTTCAAGGGAAAAAGTCTAGGGGTGACGACTGCATTTAGGCTAGAGTCTAGCCGCTAGACCCACTCGCACTATCTCTCTCTTTTTTATGATCTTTTCATCCGGTCCAGAGGGTCTGTCCCTTATTCTAAACTTTTTTGAAGCACTTATCGCGACGTTTTATTGTAGGCAGATGTTTTTCTTTTTTTCCTTTAGATTTCTAGAAGTTTCCTAAGATAGCTGTTGTGGAGGGGAGAATGGGCCTTTCCAAAAACAACTTATAAAATTCACCCACACATAGAAAACTTAAGATAAGACAATGTGGAAGGATTGGAATGATTCCAAAACATTAGTCCTAGAAACCCTTGAGGGGATAATAATAATAATAATCTAAGGACAAAACGTTACGTCATTGGTTTTTGACTTTCCTCCCTTGGAAATTTAGAAAACGCCTTCAAAGAAATCCGAAGGACCTCATAATTAATAAATTAATCATCGGATTCATTTCCATATTAATGATAAATTGTTTAAATTGTCATGGGTAATTGGAAGGTTTCTTTTTAAAAAACAATATTAAAGCATTGTCAATTCGCCTTATAATATTGCCTTTTTGAATCTGTTTACGAAACAGTTCGGTTCTCAAAATGAGAAGGAAAAGAAAGAAGAAAAGAAGTATCGTCAGAAAATCACTATTAAACCGTTCAATTGAAATGCCCATTTTACCCCACCTTCCCCTATAATTTCACTGATATGTTCAATTATGCTTTCATTATGTGTTTTTTTGTGGTTTCAGGTGGAGTGAAGGGACATTGAATGATCCCCTGAACTCTGCGAAAACAGCATGGCCTGTGCCAAAATTCGAAGCAATTTTTCTACCGGAATTCCGAATTAGGGAAGAGCCAATTAAAACTCACTATGATTTTCTCGAACTCATTGCCAAAGGAGCTTATGGAAGAGTTTATAAGGTTAAGGATAAGAAGACTGAAGGGATTTATGCCCTGAAGATGATAAGCAAGGCTAGAGTCATTGAGGAAAATGCTGTGATTCAAGCTAAGCAAGAGGTAATGAAGAAATTTAATAATTAAGTTAATATAGGGGATTCTTTTTGATGATTTCATCGGAAAGCTGAGGAAATTTTAGTCGAGAAACATGTGCCAGAATTAATTTTCTGCAATTTTTTGAGAATTCGATTTTTTCTGGCTTTTTTGAGGGGTAAAAGCTTTTCGATTTTCGAGTAAATTCAGTTTTTTGGAAATATCTCTGGTTCTACTGATCGTAGCGACCTGGGACCGATTTTAAATGAAAGGTGAGATCATTTCCCATCGATTTATGGGATTTTGGATTCAGAAATATCGATTTTTCACATAGTTATAGGACAAAAACCGATGATCATAATTTTTCACAAAAGTTCCCATAACTATCTGAAAAATCGATATTTTCGAATTAAAAATCCCATAAATCGATGGGAAATGATCTCACCTTTCATTCAAAACCGGCCCCAGGTCGCTACGACCAATAGAATCAGAGATAACTCCAAAAAACTGAATTTTCTCAAAAATCGAGAGGATTTTTACCCCTCAAAAATGCTAGAAAAAATCGAGTTTTCAAAAAATTGAAAGAGTTCTGGCACATGTTTCTCGACTAAAATTTCCTCAGCTTTCCGATGGAATCACCTAAAAAAATTTATCTTCAACTGTTTCATTACAATGTCCATTTTGCCCCTCGTTCCCCTAATTGATGGTACATTGAAAGAGAATTATGAAATTTGTTTCAGGTGGCTATTCAAAAAGCTGTCAGTCATCACCCTTTCATTGGACACTGTGCTCATCATTGGCAAGGCAGAAAAACTCTCTACATATGTAAGTAAAACCCATTCTTTCCATTAATTTCCAAAGAAATTTTGGATAAATTGTTAATTATCTTTCAGTAACTCAGTATGTTGGAGGTGGAGAGCTTTATGAATTAGTCGATGAATATACAAAGTTACCTGAAGATGTTGTAAGGATTTATGTAGCAGAAATAGCATTGGCAATAGGTAATATTTCAATATTTTGATTGGAACATTTATTTCGTCACCTTAGAATTAAAGTGGTGTAAGTGCTATGTATAAGCGTAGCACTTACGCCACTTTGTATCTAAAGTAAGGATTTCATCTCCTTTCTATTCCCTCTTTTTCCTTTTTTAATAGATTTTTTACACAATGCTGGAATAGTACATCGTGACGTAAAAGCCACGAATGTTCTTCTAGATGAAGAAGGTCATGCAGTATTAATTGATTTTGGTTTAGCCAAGTGGTTACGACCAACCCACAGAACCGGAACTTTTTGTGGAACTCCAGAATATATGGGTAAGGAAAAAGAACATTTTTAGCATGATATTATCGTACTTTTTAACTAGATAATATGTGATTATTAATGATTTTGTGGATTTTTCCAGCTCCAGAAATATTGAAGAAGGAGTATTATGGACACGCAGTAGACTGGTGGTCCCTAGGCGTATTGACTTGTTTTCTTCTCACTAATGAGGTCTGTGATATTATGAATAATTAATCCATTGATCAGCAAAACAGCTGAAGAACTTGACATTATTTTTAAAAAACTCCTTCATTTCCTAAAATGAGGAAAATCAACTTTCACCTCGATTCATATTTTCATTTCAGCACTTTCTAAAATGCGATTTTTGTAATTATCGAATTTTTATAGATAAAAGTGTCAATCCACATTCAAGTACTGTTGTTTAATAGCCTAGGTACAATGATAAATACTTTAGATTGTAAGAATGACTCCGTGGCGCAACGGTAGCGCGTCTGACTCCAGATCAGAAGGTTGCGTGTTCAAATCACGTCGGGGTCAATTTGATTCACTTTATTTTTTTTTCCTTCTGGATGGAATCTCTAAAAACAGTTCGATAAGGACCAAAACATGTGTATCACATTTTTCTTTCATGGCGGATATTTTCCTTTTGTTCTCCCGTTTATTTATGATTTTCTTTTCGAAATTAAGGATTTCGAAAAGCGATACTACATCGATTATTCGAAAAATTATGGAGTTGGAGACTTGAAATTCCATGTTTTCGTGATATTTACGAAGGAGAAGACTGTCGAGAGTGGAAAATTGAAAAGTAGGATCATCTAAACATTGTTTTAGTTTGATTCCTTTAAAATAAAGGAGATAAGTCGCAGTTAGTTGAGAATAATTGTTTTATTGCTTTATTCGTTCTCTGATTGGTTGATGAAGGAACAGGTGACCTACGCTCATCATATAATCAAAGGAAAAATAAAAAAATCAATAATATTATGGATTAACGCTTATGCATTTAATAATAGAAATTGGGAAACAATTCAAATATCATTATGAAGATATGAAAAAAAAAATACCGCGAGTAAATGTAGAAAAGAGGTATTTTTACGATCTCACCAGGAATTTTCTACAAATTTCACAAAGTTTCTTGGAAAATATATCATCACCTTAGAAACAAAAGGGCCTAAGTGTTGTATATAAGCTTAGCACTTACGCCCCTTTGTTTCTAAGGTGACGATATATTTTCCAAGAAACTTTTGCAAATTTGTAGAAAAATCCTGGTAAGATCGAGAAAATACCTCTTTTCTGCATTTTTCGTTCATATTTTGAAAAATATGCGTTAAACTGCAAATATAAATTAGCGAACCCAGTAGATAACATCGTGGAAATGCGGAAAAACCATGGATATCATGTATTTTTCGAAAAAAAGGCATTAAAAAAATTTAAACTGCGTTTATAGATGAATTATCGGTGAAATTGGGCAAGTAGCCCTTTCCCTGATTTTTCGTTCATTTTTTGAAAAATATGCGTTAAACTGCGAACGTAAATTAGCAAACCAAGTAGATAACATCTTGAAGATGCACAGAAACTATATCAGTCATATTCAAGCTCCTGCATATTTTTTAATTCAACAAAGATAACAAAAAAGTTACTTTATCATTGCAGAAATTGGAAAAAAAATCGAGTTATCTATTTAAAGTGAGAGATTGAAAGAAAAAAAGCACATTTAGAATAATAATACGTCATTATTATTATTATTACTATTATTATTAATATTATTATTATTCCTATATCCTATTATTATTACAGTAACGATGTTTAAGATATCAATAATACAAATAGATGATAAATTTTGAATATTTTTAATAAAATAGAATGCTGGTAGTGATCTTATTAAATTTGTTTTTTTTTTTTCTTTCATTTTTACTAGTCAATATAATAATATATTCAGTAGCAATGAGATGTCAATATTTCAAGAAAAAAGTAGAAAAAAAAATATATATATGTCAGGGACAAATATCGTATTAGCACTGTTCATTGAAGGGATTTGGGAAGTGAAAGGAAAATGTTTGAATATAAATGAATTACATATATTTTACCACTGGTGCTTTATCAATGAAAAGGGGGGGGGGGGGGTAGGGAGAGGGCAAGGGAAACAAAAATAATATAAGAAATTGTTGACGAAGAACGACGAAATTTTCATCGAAAATGCCACCATCCCGAGCGGTTCGAGCTCGGTATCAACAATAGTTATTTAAAAAATAAAAAAAGACCAAAAAAAAAAGACGAAAAAAAAAATTAACGAAAAAAACTATTGCACGAGGTCGTATCGCGCTAGGGAAAGTGACAAAAAAGCTCTTCGCCATCACATCTTGACTCTATATCTCATTACTCAATTAAACGAAAAAAAAAAAAAAAAAAAAAAAAAAGAAGTTATCTTCCATTACATTTTCCAATGAAAACGTGAATAGTCAATCAGTCAAGTGAATACATGATTCGCGTCCTCTTTCCAAAAGACAAAAAAAAAGATCATTCGAAAAATTCATTCGTAACTATCAATCACACATTTTTTTTTTTTTCTGCAATTTCGGGGATTAAAAAAAACGAAGGCTGATATTCAGTGATGATTGAAATCATTCCTTCTTTTCTAGGAGCTCTTGTGGTTTGGGTAATTCCTCAGCTTTACTCTCGTCTTTTTTCTCCTCAGATGATTCGGCAGATGATTCTTCGCTTGATTTTTCATCGGAGCTTGATTTTTCTTCTTTAGCTAATTTAGCAGTGGCTTCATGTGCTGGCTCCTGGGACTCAGAAGCAGCAGATTCCTTGACAGACTGTTCCTCTGGTACTTTGCCAGGTGCTACAGATTCAATTGCCTCTGACATGACCTTTGTAAGCCCTGAAATTTCTGATTGTGCCTTTTCGTGCATGGATTCAGCGATTTTTTCGTCTTTTGGTGCCTCTTTGGCTTGAATGATGGCATCATCTGATTTTCCTTGGATAGGTGAAACCGATTCTTTCTCTCCTACTTTTGGCTCTTCAGCAACGGGAGCAGCGATTGGTGCTTCGACAGGCTCAGCAGCTTTTACCTCAATTTTCTCATCTTCCTTCTTTGCTTCCTCAACAGGCATCTCATTTTTCTTATCAGACTCTGGCTCTTTCTTCTCAGGCTCAGCTGCCTCTGGAATTTCTGATACTTTGGCAGTCTCGACAGGCTCAGTTCCACGAGTTACACGGTCTGTTTTCTCCTCTGGTTTGGCTTCCTTGATCTCTTCAGCTGGCTTTGCCTCTTCAATGAGCATTGGTTCCTCTTTCTTCTCTTCGGTTGGTAATTCCGCGGGTTTGGCTGGTGCTGCTTCTGGTTCGGCTGAAACCTCAAGTGGAGTTGATTTGGCGACTGGCGCGGATTCTTTGACGGTTTCGATGGACTTTGGGGGTTCTTCTGGCTTGATTTCATCAACTTTTTCTTCTGCGATGGGTTCTTTAATGGCTTGGGCGCTTTTTGCCTCGACGACAGACTCAACAGGCTGCAAAAAACACACAATTTTATCAAATCAGGGAAAAAGGAGGGGTGTGCGAATTGTGTTTGAAACGAATCGAATGTTACTGTTCGATTCGAATTTCGAATCGAATAATTCGAATATTCGAAATTATTAGAATTATTCGAAATTATTTGAATTATTCGAAATTATTCAAATTATTCGAAATTATTCGAAATTGTTCGAAAATATTAGAATTATTCGAAATTATTCGAAAATATTAGAATTATTCGAAATTTTTGGAATAATTCGAAAATTTTCGGATTATTCAAAAATTCGAATTGTTCGAAAATTCGAATTGTTCAAAAATTCGAATTATTTGAAAATTCGAAAATTCGAATTATTCAAAGATTCGAAAATTCGAATTATTCAAAGATTCGAAAATTCGAATTATTCAAAGATTCGAAAATCCGAATTATTCAAAAATTCGAAAAAATTCGAATTATTCGAAAATTCGAAAAAATTCGAATTATTCGAAAATTCTAAAAAATTCGAAAATTCTAAAAAATTCGAATTATTAAAAAATTCGAAATATTCGAAAATTCGAATTACTCGATTCAGCTTTCGAATCGACAATTAATATTCGATTTGGTACGAATAATTCGTGGATTCGAATTACCCGCACACCCCTAAAAAAAGTCATCAAAGATCGACAAAACCAACCAAAAATAGCTTAAAATGAACTTTTTACCTTGGATTCTGCTGGAGTATCGGATGCTGGAGCTGGTGGAGCTTCAGGCACCGGTTCAACTGGAGCTACAGAACGAACTGCCTCTTGAGGCTGTGCTTCTGCAATCACTGCTTCCTCAGCCTTGACTTCAGCTGGTTTTTCCTCGGCTTGAACAGCCTCAACCTTCAGTTTTGCTGGTGTCTCAGCAGCTTCCACTGGTTTTGGCTCTTCCACAGGCTTTGCCTCTTCTTTTGGCTTGTCAGAAAGTCTCGCGCTTATCTGCCTGTGTGCCTCGTGCTCCTCAGGTGTCTCATTCTCCTTGTGATCTGGATTAGGCTCGGCAGTTTCTCGTCTCAGGACGTGCTGCGTTGAACTCTTCTCCAATGGCACAACCGGCAATGGCTCTTGACTACTCGGCTCTGCAACAGGCATCGATGATGCGTAATGCAGCGCAACAGCGCACATCACTATTGCCAGAATGTACTTCATAATTTCGCTCTTCTGAAAGACAAAAAACAACATATGATTAAATAACGTGCAATAATGCGCAATAATGTGCAAATATTTAGGATAATTATATTATAAGTTTCTTTTGCGTTCATATAAAAGTGCAATCAATTCAAACAGGATGCTGGATTCAGATACTGACTCTATCTCAAATGTAAACCACGAACACAATGTATCCGCAACTGAGATTATCAAAGTCATAGGAAAAATAAAAATGATAAAATAATAATAAGCGCAGAATGTGTGAAATAAAGATTGAAAGGTACGGGTATAGGGCGACAAGAGGAAATGTCACTGTTACCCTCCTATTACCTCATCAACTCACATTAGAGAACTTTTAATGGCAACACAAAAGAAGCTATTTAACAGACTTGTACGTGTCTTCCGTTTAATTCTTTTTTTTAACACTTAAAAATGATTTCCCCGCTTTTATTATCCGTTAATTTTTGAATTTTTTTTTAGATTTCATGAATAATCCACATTTGCCCTTTTTTTATCGTGAAAAAATCTTCAGAAAATTGTATCAAATTGATTAATTCTAATAGAATTCAATATATACTCACTTGATTCTTTTTCAAGTCCGTTTGAAAATAAATGTAATATTAATTAACTCAAACACCGATGAAGCACCAAAACTTTAAATGTCTTTCAATTGAAAGATGAAACTTTTTTTTTTTAGAATTTCAAATCAATGTTAAACAAAAACAGAAAAAAAATTAGTACACGTGCACGTAGAGTTTGGGACTGCTCTGCTGGGACGAGGATCGGGTCGTGTGTCGGTTAGGAATGGTCATTTCACGGCTTATATACCCCCAGGCCAGGCAACCACTAGCACGCCTGGTTCGTGGCTGAGGGACCTCGTGGAGAGGTAAAACTCCTCCTCCTTCTTCCTCTTAACAGTTTAGTTTTGTATCCATAAGTCTAACTCATCTCTCAAAATTTACACTGTTCATCAGTTTTACATTCATTTTTTAACGATTGGATCTAGATTCTAAGCATCATGCTCAAAAATCTCTCAGAAAAAAGGCCCTTCTAAAAATCTCCTTTTCAAAAATCCCCCAGAAACAAAAAAAGCTTTCGAAAAATCTCCTTTTCAAAAATCTTCCAGAAAGAAACCCTTTTAAAAATCTGTAAAAATCTCCCAGAAAAAAAACCCCTTCTAGAAATCCCCTTTTCACAAAATCTCCCAAAAAAAAATCCCTTCTAAAAATCTTTTTTTCAAAAATCTCCCAGAAAAGAAAAAAAAACCTTCTAAAAATCCCCTTTTCACAAAATCTCCCAGAAAAAAAACCGCCTAAAAATCTCCTTTCCAAAAATCTTCCAGAAAAGAAACCCTTCTAAAAATCTCCTGTAAAAATCTCCCAGAAAAAAAAAGCCTTCTAAAAATCCCTTTTTCACAAAGTCTTCCAGAAAAAAAACCCCTTCTAAAAATCTCTTCTTTAAAAATCTCCCAGAAAAAAAAACCCTTTTAAAAATCCCCTTTTCACAAAATTTCCCAGAAAAGACACCCTTCTAAAAATCTTCTGTAAAAATCTCCCAGAAAAAAAAAAACCCTCCTAAAAATCTCTTTTTCAAAAATCTCCCAAAAAAAAAAAACCCTTCTAAAAATCTCTTTTTCAAAAATCTCCCAGAAAAAAAACCCTTCTAAAAATCTCCCAGAAAAAAAACCCCTTCTAAAAATCTCCCAGAAAAAAACCCCTCCTAAAAATCTCTTTTTCAAAAATATCCCAGAAAAAAAAAACTCAAAAATCCCCTTTTTACAAAATCTCCCAGAAAAAAAACCCTTTCTAAAAATCATTTTTTCACAAAATCTCCCAGAAAAAAAACTCCTTCTAAAAATCCCCTTTTCAAAAATCTCCCAAAAAAAAAAACCCTTCTAAAAATACTTTTTTCAAAAATCTCCAAAAATCTTCTCTCAGGAGAAGAAAAAAACGCATTTTTACAAGATAAATCCCGAAAATTTTCATTACAATCTAACTTCATCAGAATCATGATTATCGATCATTTTTCTCTGACCGTAAATCATAGTCTCGATGAAATTTGACTCAGGAGATAAAATTTAACACACTAAGACAAAAAATAGTGGTAAAAACAATCAAATATTGAGGCAAATGGTCCTTATTAAATATTTTTTTTTTAATAATTAAAAAACTTGGTGAGTTTAATGAATTTAATTAATTCAAACAGATTAACTAGTTGAATTGCCTAAATTCAGTAAATTCAACAGATTTATTCATTATTTAAAAAAAATATTTGCTAAGAATCATTTTCCTCAATATTTTTATAATTCCAGATAGACGTTAATAAAAATTTGTTAAAGTTAAAGGAGATAAATCTAAGGATTGAAAAAAAAATGGGATTTTTTCAGGGAAAATTCTGTTTAAAGCGAATTTTTAGAGATTTTTATCAGAAAATTATCTCCGGAGGTTTTTTCCGAAGAGCAAGATGCTCTCTTCACCTCGAATCTCCAAAATATTTCATGTTTTTTCATTAGAATGACTCCGAAATATTTTTTTCCTGAGGTCATAGACTTGTTTTTAAAAATTGGGGGTTTCCCGCATTTTTTTCCCTTTTTTAAAATTTTTTTGAATCAAAAGAAATCGGTTCTCTGCCGCTGAATCAGATGAGGCACTCAGCATCTCTGGACCATAAGGCCCAATCGTGTTTTTGACCTCTCGAAACAGATAATAAAAGAAATATACAAGAAATAAAAAAAAGGTGAGAATTAAAAACCGCTTCTCGGGTTATTTTCCATCTATTTATTTATTTTATCATTTCGCATAGGGAATTCTTCGCAGAACCGTTACGTACCGTTATCGAAGATTGCAACTATTAACGACTCTTCAAGATACTTTATATTAATATGATATATAGAGGCCAGGTTATAAAAATAAAAATTTTTTATAAATAACCAAGATGACTTGTTGAATGGTTTACGAAGATATGAATAATGGCCATTAAACAATAACTCGTCAAGGGAATCATCTTAATTGAAGAATCTGAAGATCTTTACAGAGGCTCGTGAGAATGAGGCAACAATGATTAATACCATTTTAACTTTATCAATACATCAACAATGTTCTTTATTTCATTTTTTGCGTTTTTGCTTTCAATGTTTCTATTCTTTTCTCGAACGATATTTGATATTTTTATCTTTTTAGAATTTTCTATTGCTTGAAATTAGATCGATTGAGTTGTAAAGAGAAGTGGGAGAGGTAAAAATAGCTTCAGACAAGAATTTAATAAAATTTTAATATTTTATTGAGAAAAATTAATTTTTTTTTTAACAGAGTGAGTCATAATCTTACGTTAATGACTAAGAATAAGATAATTAGAAAATTAACACTCATTTCATCATTTTCTGCACTTTTTTCAAACAAATCAATTATTTTTAACGAAATATTTGAAATTTGTGCAATTATAGGTTTTATAATTTTATACAAGAGCATATTTTTCATTTTTTTGAAAATTATTCAGTTTTTAAGGGCAATAAGGAGTAGGAATTATCAGATGTCTGCTATTATCATGATTTTACTGAAAATAACAGACATCTGATAATTTTTGAGATTTTTTAAACAAATAATTTTTTTTTTTATCTTTAAAAAATTAGTAATTATAGTTTCTCGAATTTCCTAAAAATGCACATTTTTCATTTTTTAAAAAATTATTTAGTAGTTAAGGACAGAAAAGACTAGAAATTGTCGAGTGTCTGCTATTTTCATGATTTTACTGAAAAAAGCAGACACCTGACAATTTTTAGGATATTTTTAAACAAATAAATTATTTTTAAAAAAATATTTCAAAAATTTGCAATTATAGTTTTTCAAATTTTCGAAAAATGCATATTTTTCATTTTTTTTAAAATACTTTATTTGTTAAAAAAAAAGACTAAATATTCTCATATATCTGCTATTTTCAATATCATCTATCATATCTACAATATATACCAAAAGTTCCTCTGATTTTTCCTAAAATTGCATAATAAAATTCTCCAAATTTTTTTTGTGCATTGACTCGAGATAAATCCATGAAGAATAATAAATTTTAGTGAAGATACGTGATGAGGCCATAAAGTGTTTTGGGATGATACACCCAAAGTCCTTGGCCTTGAGCTGTACTTGTCTTCTAATTTTATCCCAAACACACAATCCGGTTTTTCCTGCTGCCTTCTATGCGCTTCGTTGAAACATACAGCCCTTTGGATCATTTTTTGCATCTCGTCCCTAAGTATCATTTTTAAAAAAATTTTATTTAACGATGTATTTAAAATTAATGCATAAAATTTTCTTGAAATACTCCGGGGAAAAGATAATATTATTCCCTTTTTTTCCGCACAATCGAAAGACAATGAAAGAAAGATTTTTGATTTATCATTAAAAAAAAAAAATAAAAAAATTACCTCGATATGAAGAAGGACTGAGAGAGAATCTTCACAAGTAGGACCTTGTGCTCTTTCACTTCGACATAATGACAATGTTACACGATACCCAGGCGTCATAATACCCATAATACCGTTGGCACGAAGTACATTGCGCTAAAAGCCAACTCCAAGCAATTGCAATACTAAATCCTAAACAATTAAGTCACAAAAATGGCGAGAAAGAAACCACAAGACACCAAAGAAATACAGAAAAGACAAGAAAAAGATGAGAATAGAAATTTTTTTCTTTTATTTTTATAATAGTGTCTAGCAAAGAAGACTACCACAAAAATTCAACTAAAATTTCTTCTTTTTCTTCTAAAGAAGAAGAAGACACAAAAACCATGAATATCTATTTTTTATTGATAAAATTAATAACTTCATGCACTTAAAAAAAAAGACATATTTTTTCAAAAAAAAAAAAGACTTTTTTTTAGAAAATTTATTATCATTCCAAAAAAAATCATAAAGAAAAGGGCGTAAGTGCTATGCTTATATATAGCACTTATACTCCTTTAGAAACAAAAGGGCGTAAGTACTATGCTTGTACATAAAACTTACGCCCCTTTGTTTCTAAGGTGATGATCTCTACACAGAGAAAAATGTTTTCTTAATTTAAGAATGTGCAGTCACTTAATTTAAGAATGTGCAGGTCACTTAAATTAAGTGACTTTTTTCACTCAAATCAAGAGACTTTTTCCTTCTTAATTTAAGAAAGTAAAACTCACTTAAATCAAGTGCGTTTTCTCACTTAAATCAAGTAACTTTTTCGTTCTTAATTTAAGAAAGTAAAAGTCACTTAAATTAAGTGACCTCTCTCACTTAAATCAAGTGATTTATTCTTTCTTAATTTAAGAAAGTAAAACTCACTTAAATCAAGTGCGTTTTCTCACTTAAATCAAGTGACTTTTTCGTTCTTAATTTAAGAAAGTAAAAGCCACTTAAATTAAGTGACTTTTCTCACTTAAATCAAGTGACTTTTTCCTTCTTAATTTAAGAAAGTAAAAGTCACTTAAATTAAGTGACTTTTTTCACTTAAATCAAGTGACTTTTTCTTTCTTAATTTAAGAAAGTAAAACTCACTTAAATCAAGTGCGTTTTCTCACTTAAATCAAGTGCGTTTTCTCACTTAAATCAAGTGACTTTTTCGTTCTTAATTTAAGAAAGTAAAAGCCACTTAAATTAAGTGACTTTTCTCACTTAAATCAAGTGACTTTTTCCTTCTTAATTTAAGAAAGTAAAAGTCACTTAAATTAAGTGACTTTTCTCACTTAAATCAAGTGACTTATTCTTTCTTAATTTAAGAAAGTAAAACTCACTTAAATCAAGTGAGTTTTCTCACTTAAATCAAGTGACTTTTTCTTTCTTAATTTAAGTGACCTGCTCATTCTTAAATTAAGAAAACATTTTTCTCTGTGTACATATAAAAAAGAGAGGAAAATATCTATCGTAAAAGTGAGACGAATTAATTATATAAGTTCGTCTTCTCTTCTCCCATTACAAAATTATGAAATTCATAAAATTATTATAAAATCATGAAATATTATCATTATTATTATTTTATCGATTTATCGCTCATGTAAAAATCGCAGAATGAAGGAAAATTTAGTAAAATAAAGGACAATTTCGACTAAAAAAATTTTATTGCCATATAATTTTTTTTTAAGTATAATTCTGTCTATCGATAAAAAATAAAATGACTTGATAAATAATATAAAAATAGTGTCTAATAGTTTTTCCATGATTGATATTGAAGATGGGCAGATGAGCACTTATATGGAATAGCCTCCTATGGATGATGTGGTTAGGGGGATGGGAGATGAGGGGTAAAGGGAGGGAGAGTAGTAGTCATGAGGAAAGACAAATGGAGGGGAAACGAAGAAGGGCTCTGAACAAGGCCCGTCCGGCAAAGGCTAAGTTAGGATGAGGATAGCAGCGATTATCTTAACGATCACTTGCTGCTTGCTGCTGCTGTTGCTGCAAAACCTGAACAGAGAGTCTCACTGACTCGTTTCTTCGCATTTCTATGGTATGCCATATAACCCGAACACACATCCTCTCTCAGTTCTTCCAAGCCCTCCACAAGTATGGGTAGTCTTAAATCCTCTTGGCTGTTCAGAGAGATATTCTCCTGTAGAAAATTCATCAGAAAGATAAAAGAAGAGGCTTTTGCCCCCTTGAAGCAAACGAGTCCACGAGTAAAGGAAAAAAACGGGTCGAGAAGAAACATTAAATTTTTTGATGTTCACTTTTTTATCTCTCCTTCTTTTTGGTGATTAATCAATTAATCAAAACATCAAGCTTATTTATTTGATGATAAGACTTTCTCTACTTCTTCTTTTTCTTAGTAGCATTTTTTGGTGTCGATGACTTTGAAATTGAAAGTATCTCTCTCTCTCTATGTACTTCTTCGGCAAGGCCGTCACCCATCTGTGTCCCGTACCTATGTAATGCTGTATTACACACGTGTATTACAGGTATTATACGTATTACACGTATTACGAGTATTATACCAAGGCAGTGACCTCGGAGAGATAGGATGCACCATTCGATCTCTCAACCCCCTTTTGATAAATTATTTCTGCCTTCTTTTTCATGTTTATTTCTCCTTTTTTTTTTCTCTTTATTCTTCAATTTATTCGATTCGTTTTTACCCATTTGCTTCTCAGGGCCGGTTTTATTCACCGGCCTCTTCTTCTTCTTCTGCTTCTGATGCTTCTTCTTCTTCTTCTGTTACCTTCCACGAATTGCCATTACCAATTCTACGACTGACTAAGTATACAGTACATACACATACGAGGCTTTTGTACTTTGTGTGCAGATTCATAAGAATCTGTACATTGTTAGGAAAAAAAAATGGAAATTTCATAGACAGTTTTGTCATTATTAAGGCTACAAACTTTAGTTATTACAGAGAGAAAAATGTTTTCTTAATTTAAGAATGTGCAGGTCACTTAAATTAAGTGCGTTTTCTCACTTAAATCAAGTGACTTTTTCTTTCTTAATTTAAGAAAGTAAATGTCACTTAAATTAAGTGACTTTTCTCACTTAAATCAAGTGACTTTTTCTTTCTTAATTTAAGAAAGTAAAAATCACTTAAATCAAGTGCGTTTTCTCACTTAAATCAAGTGACTTTTCTCACTTAAATCAAGTAACTTTTTCTTTCTTAATTTAAGAAAGTGAAAGTCACTTAAATTAAGTGACTTTTCTCACTTAAATCAAGTGACTTTTTCTTTCTTAATTTACGAAAGTAAAACTCACTTAAATCAAGTGCGTTTTCTCACTTAAATCAAGTAACTTTTTCCTTCTTAATTTAAGAAAGTAAAAGTCACTTAAATTAAGTGACTTATCACTTAAATCAAGTGACTTTTTCTTTCTTAATTTAAGAAAGTAAAAATGACTTAAATCAAGTGCGTTTTCTCACTTAAATCAAGTAACTTTTTCTTTCTTAATTTAAGAAAGTGAAAGTCACTTAAATTAAGTGACTTTTTCTTTCTTAATTTACGAAAGTAAAACTCACTTAAATCAAGTGCGTTTTCTCACTTAAATCAAGTAACTTTTTCTTTCTTAATTTAAAAAAGTAAAACTCACTTAAATCAAGTGAGTTTTCTCACTTAAATCAAGTGACTTTTTCTTTCTTAATTTAAGTGACCTGCACATTCTTAAATTAAGAAAACATTTTTCTTTGTGTATGTCGTCCGCTATAGCTGCTAAGTAACCGTTCGCACAATTTCAAATGTGTAGAATCAAATTTGTCAGAATGTTGAAAATCTTAGGAGGAATTGGAGGGAGATCCCAGGAGGAATTGAAGATGATCCTGGGAGAAATTGAAGGAGAATCTCAGGGGGAAATCTCATTTTAATTACTTAAATGAATGAAACGGTCTGACAACTTAACATTTAACACATCTGGAATCCGAACGGCTGCCTAGTAACTTAACCTGACGAAATAATAACTAAACTCTAGGGCCCTAGTCATTATCAACAGAATGATGCAATTAAATCATCAAATTTACATAATTTCATTTTAAATAATTAAAAATTGATCTCATTTTAACATTAAACATCAACAAATATCACCGTTAATTACAATATCTTTAATAATAATAATGACTACCATGATAAGAGGTCAATTCAGAGATTTTCACAAAAAAATTATTGACTAAAACAATGATAACTTTTAAGATTGTGTTCTCAAATTTGAGACAATGTAAAACATACATTACATAATGGAGTTTACCAATTATTATAATAAATTGAGAATAATAAATGAGTATCGTGAAGAGGGTATTCGCGAAGAAGCCGAAATGTCGATACCAAAATTTAGAAGCATCGTAGTTTTCCTTAAATGCAGCAGATACCTAAAAGGCCCCTATATCATAGAATTAATTGAATTATCTAAGGTCCCATATCCAAAAATTACAATTTGATGAGAATTTTCATAAACGTGATATTGAATTTTTTTTTTAATGAGAAGATGATTATGAAATCAGTAGTAAAGAGGTAAAACAGGATAAATCGACTTATCTTTGGAGGTCATTTCGAAGGAAATATCTCGGAAACTAAGCGAGATAAGGTGATATTACTCATCTGTTTTTGGAGAGAATTTCAAGAGTTGCAAAAGAGTTTCAGGGCAAAATTGCTCTTTCTCGGTTATTTTTTAAGGTATTTTCAAAAAACTTAATAAGAAAAAAAGAGACTTATCTTGTTTTACCTCTTCACTACTGAAATCTGTGAGTTTCAGAGGAAATTCAAAGGAATCTATGAGTCTTGAGTAGAATTAAGATGGAAATTCTACAATTTGGTTGAATTTTCAACTGAATATGAATATTCAGAATCAGAATGACTTGAAATTTCAATTTTTTTTTGAATTTTTTCTATTTTTACTAAATTTACAAGAAACAATTAAACTGAAATTTACAAATTTCATTGATATCTAGGCGTGAAATGATTTGAAAATCAATGATGTATTCATTTTTTAATGACGTTATTATCTGAAATTTCAGTAGAAATGTGACTTGTTTGAAATTGCCAGGATTTTGCCCTGAAAATTCAGACGGAAATTTTTGAAAGTTCGCACTATCACGTATATTCAATGCAATAATGCAAATTTTTCAGGTTTTTTGAGGTTTATTTTATGCACATGGTCTTTTACTGGAATTTTTGATAGTCTCGACCTCGATGAAGGCCGGATATTTGTATTCCCCGTACTATTCCAATGAGGAAACAACAATTGAACGTAAGAAAAGCTTCAAGGCCCAAGAGTAACGTGAAAACATGAATTATAATACAAAAATAAAGAGCCAGGCTTTAAACGATGATAAAGCGGAAGGAAAAAAAAACGGGGATTAGTAGTCTGGAAGTTTAGATTGGTGACGATTTATATGTATGTGTGAGTTTGTGTTGGCTAACAAGTCTACGACTGTGTGTTCAACCTCGCGTTTAAATACGTGAGTAAACTTTCGTACAGTGGATTAAACAATTTTTCAATGGGGAAAAAAAAAATAAACGGAAAATGAGGATTAAACATGAAATTTTTACGTTAAAGGTTTTTTTCCTTCAACTGTTTGTTGTTAATTTATTTAAAATGTCCTATTTTTCTATGATAATGAAATTGGAATACACCTGATATATTTTTGGATTTTTTTAAACAAATAAATTATCATAAAAAAAATATTTAAAAAATTGGCATTTGTAGTTTTTTGAATTTTCTGCATGTGCGAATTTTTTTAATTTTTTTTTTAAATAATTTATTTGATAAAAAAAAGAGGAATTCTAAAAATTGTCAGATATTCGCGATTTTTAGTGTCTTTTTTTTTTGCTGCATTTCTTTTGAAGTAGTGAAAGAAAAAGTGAGGGAAAGGGGTGGAAGTAAATATTTCAAATAAATTAAATTTTTTTCGTTCAATCATAAATTAACTCCTCATTTTTTTTTAATTTGATAGAATTATTTATTTATTTTTATTGATGCGGGAAGAGGAACACGAATGAATGAAAGGATTCTTGTGAATGGAATGTGTCACTGTCCGAATTCCACACGAGGCAATTATCCAATATGCTTAGCAGCTAATTCAATTTATGAGGATAATGTCTGAATGACATTATTATTCTCGACGATTGTTATAATTTCTTGGTCCTAAATTTTTTTTTCATTCACACGTGCAAGCTATTGTTAAATCTCAAAATTAACAAAGAAATTGGTTGATTGAAGAAAAAATGAGAAAAAAATGGTTAAAAATGATGAAATATTTGTTCTATTGATTCTTACTAAATATATTTTTTTTAAATAATTTAAAAATTTATTAAATTCACTCGATTTTGTTCATTTAAATGAATCAACTGTGTTTGAATAAACAAAATTCGGTAAATTTAAACAGTTTATTTGTTTAAATAAACAGAATTCATTAAAATTCCGAGCAAAATCTTGTTTAATCAATCACTTAATTAGTTTGAATTAATAAAATTCCAAAAAATTCCAACAGTAAATTTGTTTAAATGACCAAAATTCAGTAAATTCAACAATTTTCTTAATTATTCCCGAAAAATTATTGCTAAGGACCAATGAATGGTAAAAACTATTTCATACTTTTTACCATTTTTTTCTTTCCATTATCAGTGTAGAACAAAAAAATATGAGGATTTTTTCAGTTGTGACATGAAGATGGTGTTTTGATGATGATAGAGGCCTGTCATACGAGACAATGTCAGTTGTGTCCTGAGAGAAAGTTCTCGATGGCAATTTCCTAATGATTAACGCTTAGCATTGAATTCAATTGAATAATGGCAGACGTTGAAAAATGAAGAGAGGGGATTGAGAGGAAGAAAGAACTCTGCCGCCTGCCCAATCATTATCCATCATCCAAACTGATCATTCAGTCATATTCCCGGGGAATTTTTATTTTATTTTTTATTTTCTTCAATCTATTAGCAAAGGGGAACTTTATAATAATAATAATAACTATAATAATAATATATCAAAAAATTATAAATATAAAGAGCCAATAATTACCAAAATGAGACGTTTTACATATTTAGTCAATGTCAACAGAATATAATTTGTAATGATTTATTTTTTTATTTTATAGGGGAAAGTGGGGCAAAATGGACCTGTTTGTTAAAATGATTTTGAATTATTTTTAGAGAATAGGCAAGTTGATGAAAAAATTTGAAAAAATTATACAATAATGGAAATATATTGGAGCATCTTCTCAAATTTTTTCAGATTTTTTCATCGAGTCCTTGACTTCAAAAAAAAATCCTGAGTTATGCTGTTGCAGAGGTCCATTTTACCCAATTCTCCCCTATAATTCCTTTAAACGTAAATTTTGAAAATAATATTGAAACTAAACTCAATTTTTCCAAGGATGAATGTTAATAAAAAAGATAAGACAGTGAGAAATGAACTTTTAATTAATGAAACTGGCAAATTCTCAATCATATTCTTTCGTCTCAAATTGTACACAAGAAAATATATAACATGAAATTTTCCTTTTTTTTATAAACGCAATAGAAAAATTATAATACCTTGAACTTTTGGTGACAAACAATAGTTTCTTAATAAATACGTTACTTATCTTTTGATTTAAGGAAAAATAAAAATTGCCTCGCTTCAATGCAATAGATTATAAGTCAATAATAAAATAATACAAGAACAAATGAACGATTTCATGGAATTAAAAAATGATAAATAATATAATTCAGTAGTGAAGAGGTAAAACAGGATAAATCGACTTATCTTTGAGGTCATTTCGAAGGAAATATCTCGGAAACTAAGCGAGATAAGGTGATATTACTCATCTGTTTTTGTAGAGAATTTCAAGAGTTACAAAAGAGTTTTAGGGCAAAATTGCTCTTTCTCGGTTATTTTCTAAGGTATTTTCAAGAAACTTAATGAGAAAAAAAAAGACTTATCTTGTTTTACCTCTTCACTACTGAATTGACAATAGCGATGTTTCCTCCTGCAGAGGATAAGAAGCGAAGAAAGCGAGCAGTGTGAAATTTTAGGGCTCGTAAGCCCATTTTCCTGTGTTTACCTAAATATGCAGAGTGCGAATATTATCTTTATTTTATTTTATTTTATCGAAAAAATCATTTTCAAACGGTTTTTCTTATTGTTTCAACCGCTTTAAAATTGACCAGCCAATTGCAAAATTAATTATCAATTCTAAATAAAATAATAATAATAATAATAATAATAAGCCCTCGAAGATTATTCAGCAATCAATAAGATTAATATATAATAATAATAATAATGATAATAATTCATAATTTATTTATAAATTTTAGTTGATTTGCTTGATTAGCAAAAAATGTATTTCTAGTAATTTCGAAGGATCTTGAAGACTCTGTGTGAGTTTAATTATATCTCATTAGAGTGCCGGTGGTGGTGGTGGTGGTGTTGGTGGTGGTGGTGGTGTTAGGCGACACCCTCTCTCGCCGACCTTCATATTCCATGAAGAAGTCGATGAACGCCACGGTTATGCCACGTGAACACAGCGCAGGACTACTTCTAAGATCCCTCGAAAAGGAAAAAAAAAGGAGAAAAAAAAAAACAACAGTAAAAAGTAAAATTAAATAAAGGATGAAGGGAGAGCAAGCTTGAGAAGCAGGTTTATGGTAGTTTTACTTTTTGCTAGAGTTTTCAGTGAGTGCCCGTCAGTCCCTATACGGTAAAAGCGTGCAGTGAATAAAGTCCCTTGAGGAATCCCTCGAGTGAGAGAGAAGGAAGAAGGGGAAAGTGTGGTAAAATGAGTATTGTGATGAAATGGTTGGAGATTGAATTTATTTGATGATTCTATTGAAAAGCTGAGGAAATTTCCGGTGGAAAAGATGGGTTAGAATTTATTTTTTTAGAATTTTTTGAAAATTCGAAATTTTCAGGCCATAATTGGATGTCTAGGTCTTTCTTTTTGTGGAATTTTGAGTTTTTTGAAGATATCTCTGGTTCTATTGGTTGTAGCATAAAAATTCTAAATTAAGGTGAAAGGTGAGCTCATTTGTCATTGATTTAGATGGTTAAAAAAAATTTTTATCAATTTTTTAATCAATTTTTGAGTGACTTGAAGCACATTTAATAAAAATTAGTTTTTTCTCCATAATTATTTAAAAAATGATTTTTAAAAAAATTGAATCACTCAAATTGATGGCAAATGAGCTCACCTTTCGCCTCCATTTGGAATTATTACGATACGACTGATAGAACCTGAGATATCCCCAAAAAACTCAAATTTTTCGAAATCGAGAACAGTTTGACCTCAAATTTTCACCTAAAAAAGTAGAAGTTTTTTAAAAATTCAAGAAAAAAAAATTTGATACATGTTTTCCATCGGAAATTCACTCAGCTTTTCAATGAAATCGTCAGAAAAATTCCATCTTGAACATTTCCATTGATTTCGAGTAATTTTCATCATGAAAAACATCGAAATCCGACTAAAATGTGTCCATTTCACCCCTCATGTCCTTTTTATCTAAAACTTCTCCTATATTCATGAGAAATTGGTTCGTGCCATGTTGAAACATCGAACTTGACATCTAATTTTATGACAATGCTGCTCTGACGTACATTTTCGAGTGCAACTAGCACAGAAGGACGTCAATGACGTCGCTGGAGGCAACAAGGGCGTCAGTTCAATTGATATAACGTGAGTAACGAAAGGATTATCCCTCGGATGTCTCGTCAGCATCAATTCCATCAGGATCAACGAAAGGCTGTCGATAACGGAAATCTCCACAGCCCAGAGAAACGACGCAATGCCTGGGGATCAGTGGAAAAACGATCACCGTCAACACAACATAACTCCTATAATTCGTTTAATTGAATCTAGTGATGTTAATCTCATCAGAGAGGTCATACTCTAATTGATGAAATTGTAGTGATGTTATTTTTTGTAACATATTCATGAATAAATATCATTTAACGAGAATAACGTCTAATCATTGATCTAATCTTTTTCCTACTCCTCAAAAATTACCATGAAATACTTCGAAATCTAGTTGTTAGGGATTTTTTATTGAATTTAGAGAGAAAATATTAAGAGACGGTGGTTTGACCTTGAAACTTCCGTCACTCAATATTTAGAAAGGATTTTTATGTGTTAAGTTCCAAGAAACGGAAACTTCAAGGTCAAAAAACCGTCACTTGATGCTTGCCAAGGAATTTTTACATATATAAATATCAAGTGACGGTTGTTTGACCTTGTAACTCCTATCGCTTAATATTTAGGAAGGACTTTTATGTGTTAAATTCCAAGAAACGGAAACTTCAAGGTCAAGAAACCGTCACTTGATACTTGCCAAGGAATTTTTACATATACAAATATCAAGTGACGGTTGTTTGACCTTGAAGTTTCCGTTTCTTGGAATTCAACAAAGTTTTTCACGAGTAAAATTCTAAGAAACGGAAATTTTAAGGTCAAAAAACCGTCGCTTAATATTTAAGCCATGATAATACCTTGTGATATATCGAATGACGGCTCTTTGACCTTGAATTTTTCGTCAGTTAATAATTGATCAAGATTTTCACATCTTAAATTCTTAGAAACGGAATTGTCAAGGTCAAAAAAACGTCACTTAATATTTTAACTCTGAAAATCCTTTGCGATATATTAAACGACGGTTTTGTGACCTTGAAAATTACGTCACTTAATAATTAGTAAAGTTTTTCACATCTAAAATTCTGAGAAACGGAATTTTCAAGGTCAAAAAAACGTCGCTTAGTATTTGAGCTCTGAAAATGTATTGTGGTATATTGAGTGACGGTTCTTTGACCTTGAAATTTTCGTCGCTTAATAATCAATGAATATTTTCACATTTTGAATTCTAAGAAACGGAATTTTCAAGGTCAAAAAAATGTCGCTTGATGTTTTAACTCTGAAAATTCCTAGGGATATATTAAACGACGGTTTTGTGACCTTGATAATTACGTCGCTTAATAATTAGTAAAGTTTTTCACATCTAAAACTCTTAGAAACGGGATTTTCAAGGTCAAAAAAACGTCGTTCAATATTCTACCTCTGAAAATCCCTCGTAATATATTGAGCGACGGTTTTTTGACCTTGAAAATTACGTCGCTCAATAATTAGTAAGGAAATTTCCATCTAAAATTCTTAGAAACGGCAATTTCAAGGTCAAAAAACCGTCACTCATCATTTAGCAAGGAATTTTCGCTGCTCAAAAATATTAAACGACGATTCTTTGACCTTGAAAATGTCGTCGCCCAATATTTCACCAGAATTTCAAGAAGGATTCCCAGAAAATGGGGAAAATAAATTGAGAAAACTGATTATGTATCAATTAAAGCATCTTCATTCGATTCATTTCTTCACAAAAGTATCATTATTACATTAAATAACATTTTTCTCTATTTTTCTTCATAATCCAATAAAATTCTTTGGGAATAACCCAGCGATTCTAAACTTATCCTTTTTAACTTGCTAAAATTACATGTAAAATACATCATAATTATTAAATTATTCTTTTCTTCCGTGAATCGTCTTATTATTTATTTTCCTCTGTATTATAATACATGTACATGATTATTCCCTCTATCGTTGGGAAGATCGTTGCGAGCCAGTTGAAATAAGAATAAAGTGAAAAACTTTTGCGTGTGGAGCATGCGTTTCTTCCCTCTTTGATTTTCTGCAATTCCTCCACCTCCTCCTCCTCCTCATCCTCCTCCTCCTCTTCTCCTTCTTCTTCTCTTCCCCATCCTGTTTGATATTTCTGTCTTTTTCGCCATTTCAAAGGATCGTTGGAACCCCCTCGATGCTTCTTTCTATTTATAGACACCGATGGCTATTATCTATGGTGCGTGAGTACCTTCACCAAGCGAAACGAGGTAAAATCATCCGGCGAGGTGCTACTCTTCTCTTTGTTGATGCTACAGCATATTTTTTTTTTGCAAACTTCCAATTATTATTATTTTTCTTCTTTTTTTCAAGTGAATAAACCTTTATTCCTCTGAAATATTTCCCATAAACTGAATTAAGAAATTCTTCATTAGCCTAATTTATTTTTCAGCAAATTTATAATTCAAATAAATAATATAGGGGGAGGTGGGGCAAAATGGGCACATCTAAATTTTTAGGCAAATATTATGGAAAACTCTTAAAATTAATAGAAATATTGGCGGTAAATTGTTTTTGATGATTTCGTTGGAAAACTGAGGAAATTTGAGGCGGGAAACAAGTGCCGGAATTAATTTTTTTGAATTTTTGGCGATTTTGACTTTTTTGAGCATTTTAGAGGAGTAAAACTCTTCCTTTTTTTGAAAATTTTCAGTTTTTTGAGGATATCTTCGGTTCTATTTGTCGTAGCGTGAAAATTCCGATTGGAGGTGAAAGGTGAGATCATTTGCCATCGATTCATAGGGTTTTCAATTTAAAAATATCGATTTTTAAGGTTTTTATGGGCATTTTTGTGGAACAGTTTTGTGAAAGAGTTTTTGGCCGATAATCATCCCAAAAATTGATATTTTTGAATTCAAAACCACATAAATCGATGGGAAATGAGCTCACCTTTCATTTGAGACCAACCCCGAATTGCTACGACCAATAGAACCAGAGATATTTGCAAAAAACTGAAAATTTTCGAAAAAGAAAAGGCTTTACAAAAGTTTTACAAAAGTTTTATAAAAGTTCCATGAAAATTTCATAAAAATTTCGAAAATTCTGAAAAAATCTCAAATAATTGCAATAAAACTGATTTTTGAAATGTATATGGGCAAAGGAAGGTTGCCGGAGTTTAATTTGAGAAATTATCCGAAAAAAAAATCGAAAAAATAAAAAAAATTTCATAAAAATTTTATAAAAGTTTTACGAAAGTTTTTTAAAAATTTCATAAAAATTTCATAAAAATTTCGAAAATTCTGAAAAAATCTCAAATAATTGCAATAAAACTGATTTTTGAAATGTATATGGGCAAAGGAAGGTTGCCGGAGTTTAATTTGAGAAATTATCCGAAAAAAATTCGAAAAAAAAAAAAATCATAAAAATTTGATAAAAGTTTGACGAAAGTTTTATAAAAATTTCATAAAAATTCCGAAAATTCTGAAAAAATCTCAAATAATTACAATAAAACTGATTTTTTTTTGACCCTCAAAAATATCGAAAAACATCAAATTTTCAAAAAAATCTAAAAAAATACATCCGACCCTCGTTTTTCGGCTAAAATTACCTCAGCTTTTCACTAAAATCATCAAAAAACATCCATCTCTAACCGTTTCATTATAGTGTCCATTTTGCCCCACTCTCCCCTGACTCTGAAAAATCAATACATCAGATTGATTAAAGAAGAATGAGAACATGAGATAAAATATAATAAATAAAAAAAAATCCTGTAGGCGCCAACGACATATTCGCTATTTCTCGTTATAAATAGAATCAGGTTGCTGGAAGTGGATGTAGAGTAAAGAAAAAGATGAGTATTTAATGATGGTGGAATGAAAACTGGTAGGTCTTTTATCTAAACTACAGGGGAATACAGAGAATCCAGAGAAGCCAATACCAAGTATACATGCGCTTTTACACGAAGAATACGCGATATACGAGTTATATACAAGTTCAACGTATTTTATTTAATTTTACAACGCCGAGAGTAATACTTTGAGGATTTTTTCATTTTTCATTGCTTTTTTTTCATTTATTCTTGCAGTACCATGGCCTATAAATAGTTTTTAAATAAGAGGAGAAAAAAAATGAGAGAAAGAAAATTCACGAGCAAAGAAAACGGAGATGAGAGGAAGAGGAAAGAAAAAAAAATGAATTGGAAGAAGCTGTATCTAATACCCACAGGTTGATTATTCTATGGCGCCATTGGACATATACAGGACTTTTAACGTTCGCTAATGGTGGACTTGGAACGTTTAATGTTCGAGCCATGTGCTAAAACACGAAGACCGGTTTAAGGCATCATCCACAGTATCTCATCCCCCTTATTTTTATTCTTATTTTCATAATGTTTATGTTCAAAACGGCTTCTGAATTTTCTTATTCTAATTTACAAATGGCAAAAGAGTTTCCGCATTCTTTATGCGGCTCTTTTTGCCATTGGGACAAAAGATTAAAGATATGTGATAATAAAAAAAATCATACTGTTCTATATATAGGGGAGATGGGGGGCAAAATGGACCTGTTCGTCAAAATTGTTTGGGATTTTTTTTGAGAGTGAAGACGTTTTCGAAAAAATTTGAAAAAATTCAGCAAAAATGTCGACATATTGGACCATCTTCTCAAATTTTTTCAGATTTTTTTATCGACTCCTTCCCTCCGAAAAAAAATCCTGAATCATGTTATCCCGGAGGTCCATTTTGCCCCACTCATTCCTATAAATAGGATAGACTTTAATTTCTATTGGTCAAGACAATTTGTGGGTGTGGAAAAACACTGGAAAATATAAAAAATTGGGCCCCTTGACGAAATGCAAAAGAAAAGTGGGCATGAGACATTTTTTAGTGTGTTATTTTATGGCTTGCACGTGTGGCACTTGAAAATCACAGAGACATGTCCTTTAGTTTGTTGAATTTCTAAATTTATTGCTCCTTTTGAGGGTTTTTATTTCAGAGGAAAATCCATGGACCTTTTTTTTCTGTTTTTATCTTTTCTTCAAGTGAATAAGGGTCGAATTTCAAATGTCGAGACCGAACACTCGAATATCCTTAACAAGATATGAACATTCAAAGTCAAAAATTCGTCAAATTTTTTTTTAAATTTACTAAATTTTTATTACTAAATTAAAAAAAAAAAAATTGTTTTTTTTTTTTTTTTGTAATAATAAAAAAAAAATTTTTTTTTTGGTCCGAAATGACTTTCGATAATTATTCCAAAAATGAACAAAATCGAAAAAAATATCACCTAAAAAGTGAGTGAAATAGCGTGGAATACCTCATATATACATATATACATGTTTTGCACTTGATACTGCAATTCTTATTCCTCCCTTTTTATGATAATTATCAGTTTGCGTTTCTATTCCTGGCAGCGCTTCTCTTGATGCAAAATCCCATTCAATAGATCTGATTTTATTTCAAGATACTCAATCCTGGCGTGAGAACGACCACACACACACACACACAAGCACATAGATAGTAGAATTCTCAACAGAAATAGAAATAGTGTCGATGCACTCAAACTGGGTAATCAACACAAATTTATTATCAATATTTTATCGAAAGAATTAACCATCTTTTTTTTCCTGTAAAAAAGTCTAGCAAACATGAGATTTGTAAATTAAACGTAAAATAATATACCATCTATGTGTTTGGTACTTCCTCTCAATTCCGTGACTTCCGTTTTAAATCAATCAATTGTCATTGCACAATAATGCAATGACTACTCTGAAATACTTGAATTTCAAATTGGCGAGAAATAAGAGAAAATATAGTGAAATAAATGATTATATTTTTTTTTGCAGCAAAAATTATTTTTTGAATTTGTGTAGTGAGCGTATTTTTAAATTTTTTGTTAAAAATTATGGATTAGTCGGTCAAGTTTTAATTATTTTTTTAAAATTTTCAGTAAAATATACTCAAAAATCCAAAAATAGGGAAAAATATGATGAATTTTTGAGTATATCGTGGTCTTAGAGTGAAAAGGGCGTAAAAAGATAGGAAATTTGTAGCATTTACGCTCTTTTCACTCTAGGACAACGATATTTTATAGGGAAAGGTGGGGTAAAACGGGCATGGGTTGATTTTTGTATTTTATACTATGAAAATTACTCGAAATGAATGGAAATATTGGAGATACATTTTTTCTGATGATTCCATTGGAAAGATGAGGAAATTTCCCATGAAAATCATATGTCAGAAGTTATTTTTTGGAATTTTTCAAAAATTTCATTTTTCGCGCTAGATTTAAAAGCAAAAACTCTTCTGTTTTTGAAAAATTTCAGGTTTTCGAGAATATCTCTGGTTCTATTGATCGTAGCGACCTGGGGTTGATCTTAAATGAAAGGTGAGCTCATTTCCCATCGATTTATGGGGTTCAAAAAGAAAAATATCAATTTTTTCAAGTACTTATGGGGCAAAAACTGATTTTTCAGAAAATGACCTATAAATATTTGAAAAATTGATTTTAAAAAAATTTGAACCACATAAATCGATGAGAAATGAGCTCACCTTTCATTTGAGATCAACCCCAGGTTGCTACGACGAACAGAACCGGAGATATCGCCGAAAAAGTGAATTTTTTCGATTTTCAAAAGGAAAACCCCTTCAAAACTTGGCCAAAAAAGTAAATTTTTCCAAAAATTGAAAAAAAAAAATTTGACACATGTTTTCTGCCTAAAATTTCCTCAGCTTTTCAATGGAATCATTAGAAAATTTCTATCTCGAACCGTTCAATTGGAATGTCCATTTTACCCCACCTTCTTCGATACAATTTCAAAAACTAATTAAAGCTTGACCGACTAATCCATAATCTTTAATAATAAAAAAAGCAAAAAGTATTGAATCTCTTGATGAATCTTTTGAAATTGGCACATTAATAATCACAACATTGTGCAAAACACGTTTCTTAATAAATTCATAAATTTATCATTTTTTACGTTCTGCAAGAGATATATTGGCTATAATTGATGACGACTTGTGGACTTGTAGAGAGGTAAAAACAAGTTTAGACAGTCGTTTATGTGGAGTTACTACGCACTTATTGTGAACTTATGCTAATACAGAGATTAATATATGAGGAATATAACGGAGTTGGGTAGGGAGAGAGAGTGAGTGAGAGAAATAAAACACGTACTTGAGCATTTACTGCAATGGAAAAAAAAAATTGAAGATTACTAATTTCGATGACTTTGAAGAAGAAAAAAAATCAATTTTATTTCAAATAATTTGAGGTTTAACCAGAAATCGAAAAATTTCGAAATTTTGAAAATTTTCGAGATTTTCGATAAATTTTATATTTTTTCCAAATTTTTTTGACCATTTATAACATTAAAATCAATTTTATTTCAAATAATTTGAGATTTAACCAGAAATCTGCAAAATTTCGATATTTGAAAACTTCTTGAGATTTTTAGTAAATATCATATTTTTCCTCATTTTTTCTTGAAATTTCTCTCGAATCTACGTTTAGCAATTTTTCCTGCCTATATATAACATTAGAATAAATTTTCTTCCAAATAATTTGAGATTTATCCAGAAATCTAGAAATTTCAAGATTTCGATAACTTTTGTGACTTTTCGAGATTTTTGATAAATTTTATATTTTTTCAAAATTTTTCTCGAAATTTTTTTCAAATCTACCTCCAGCGACCTTCTCTTGCCTATCTATAACATTGAAATCAATTTAACTTCAAAAAATTCGAAATTTAACGAAAAATCTGCAAAACAAGATTTTTAGATTTTTCGAGACTTTTCTGATGTTGCGCGCATTTTTCTAGTCTACTCAAAAATCTCTGATTTTTGTGTCTGTCCTCCAGTATTGTACTTATTAGCACAGACATAAGTTACTGAAGGTGGCTAATTGCTGAGCAAACCTTGCGTGAGTTTATTCCACTCGTCTGGTAGACACAAACTGACATTGCCCATTGCCATTTGTCAAGAGAAGTGAAGTGGAAAAAAAAAGAACCGAGCAAAAGAGAGAATTGAGGAAAATAAATGAAGTAGAGAGAGCAACTTCATCTTTAATTGCACAAAGAGTCCTGGAGTATTCTCAGAATTCCTCGTTTTCCAGAAAATTTTCATCCACACATATCCAAACATTGTAAAATACGAAAAAAAACTAGTTATTATCACGCAATTTCATTGGCATGACTAATAATTCATTGTAATTCACGTTACGTACCAGTCTGTGCTGCTGCACAGTGAGTTATTCAAATTTTTTTTTTTCTTGATTATCGACGAGTTGTGTGTTCCTCTTGAATAAAGAAAAATAATCGCTTATTGGTTGCAGTATCCGGTAACATGGTGCAAAGACAAGTTTGAAGAGGATGATGCAAATAAAGGAGGAGGAGCTGCTCCAGGAACACTGCCGGAGGGAATATCGATCTCAAATGCTGCGGAAGATCTATTGAGAAGATTGTTGCAGCCTGATCCTAGAATAAGACTCAAATCAATCTTGGGACTTGGGAGAATTGCATTTTTCATGGGATTCGATGTCAGGAGCTATACTTTGAAAGAAGTACTGCTATTCTTAATTTTTTTTTACTTTTTCCAGAATTTAATTATTGAGCAGAAAAATAATCTATAATTAGGGCTGAGATGCTGATGTACGGTTTGATCTAGACTGAAACTGCCTATAAATAAAACACATTTCAAATGGTTATTAATGTCAAACTAACATTTATAAATGTTGAACTGACTTTATAAACGTTGAAGAATTCATGTTTCTCAATAATTTGAAGAATTGGTTAATATTTGGATGTTATTGTTCATCTTGGGTTGTAATCGTGATGAGTTTCTCTACGAATTCTCTTAAGTGGCCAAACTTATCATCAGAGTAAAATCTTTGATCCAATTTTTCCCTTTATAGAATGAATATTTCAAAAAAAGCGAATTTTTGAATGCTGTGTAATATTGTGATGCATGTAAGAATTCGCTTTTTCTAAAATATTCATTCTGCACCGAAAAAAATTGGATTAAAATTTTTATGATGATGATAACTGACGTAGCCACTTCAGAGTTCCCTAGAGGATTCCCTTAAGAAACCTACTAAGAGTTCTCCTGAGAGTTTCGCTGGAAGTTCCCCTGAGAATTGAAGTTCCACTTCCAGTTCCACTGGAAGTTACCCTAAAGTTTCCTTAGAAGTTCTCCTTAGAGTTCCACTGGAAGTTCCCCTAAAAGTTCCCCTGAAAGTTCCTCTGGAAGTTCTCCTAAAAGTTCCCTTTAAAGTTCTCCTCAAAGTTCCACTGGGAGTTCCCCTAGAAGTTCCCTTGAAAGTTCTTCTCCAAGTTCCACTGGGAGTTTCCCTAAAAGTTTCCTTGAAAGTTCTCCTCAGAGTTCCACTGGAAGTTCTCCTAAAAGTTCCTCTGGAAGTTCCCCTAAAAGTTTCCTTGAAAGTTCCCTTAGAAGTTCTCCTCAAAGTTCCACTGAAAGTTCCCCTAAAAGTATCCTCAAAAGTTCTCCTCAAAGTTCCCTTAAAAGTTCCCCTTAAAGTTTCCTTAAAAGTTCCCCTAAAAGTTCCTCTGAAAGTTCCCTAAGAGCTTCCAACGTCCATAAAGTTAGTTTGACGTTCATAAATGTCAGTTTAACGTTCATAATCATTCAGAATGTGTTTGATTCAGAGATAACTTCAGCCTAGATCAAACCTTACATCAACATCTCGGCTCTATCTATAATTTTTCAATCAGGTATCACCGTTTCGACTTCTTGGGAGAAAAAATTCCAGCCATCAGTTGAAAAAACATGAGAATGTGTTCAATGACTTTGATTCCTTCGTTGGAGGAAGTACCAATCGTAAATGGCATTGAAAACCAGCAGAAGAAGAGATTTTAAAGATATTAAAAAAAAAACTGGAAGAAACAGAAAAATACCTCATCTCACCTTTCTACTTAAGTCTTTCCGTCCACTTTGCTTTAAATTCATATAATTAAAGTGTTTTCTTTTTTCTTCTTCATTTTTCGTTTTTCTCTTCAACTTAAAAATATAAAGACATCTTTTATCACTTATTACATTAATTATGGTAACAGGAAAATGACATAAGTGAGAAAATAAAAACGAGGAAATTCCGAAGAACATAATTTTTTTTTCCACGTGACGTTCTTTGATCTCAGTTTACAAAAGTTTTTAATTCTTTCCTTATTATTTTTTTTTTTTTTCCATTTTTCATTAAGAATAGTTAACAGTATTTTTTTTTTTATTACAAATACAAGTATATCTCAATAATTATACAGACAATTAATTAATTAATTGCAATAGTTGATAGTTGTGTAAAAATTAATAACAAAGAAAATAATAAAATTAATAAAAAATACAAATAATTGAGGGGAGAAAATTTTTTTTGCTTCCACTTCTTCATTTAAATTCTCATAAATTTACGATTATTTGCTAAAAATTGTTTTTTTTCGTTTAATCTTTCGTATATCAGAGATAGAGAGAGAGTGAGAGAGAGAGAGAGGGAAGGAGGAAGAGAGGGAGAGCGAGAGAGAGAGAGAGTGCATTATCAATAACTACAATACAGTAATTATATACATTATTATCTTAAAAACTATTAAAGTTTCTTAAATTCGATATAATACATACCATCATTCTTCCAAGTGGAATAGAAAGATAAGTGCAATTATATATATATAGATATCTATATATATATATATATTGTTTAAACTGATTTTTGATTGTGATTTCAATCACATAATCATTACACTTCTCTTCTCATTTAAATTAATTACAAAAATTTCTTTTTTTTAGTCATTTCTTTGCTTTTTCTTATTTCGAATTTTCTTTCCAATTTTTATTGCAGAGTTTTTTCCTTCGAGGGAGACAAAATGGCAATCAGGAAGTTGCAAATTCCAAACTCTCTTCATTCGTTTTTCCCAATATTTCGGTAATTGATTATTTTGTGATTTTTTTTTTGCGTATACTTGGAGCTACAAGTGTCGGCAGTTAAGAAAGTAGAACCCTGTGTCATTATGGAGATAGGGAACATGACCTTTCACCAATATTTTTCATTATTTTCTTTTTTTTATAGGTTTTCTTGATAATCTTCCACTTATTCCACTATTTTAATTATAATTCTATGATTAATATATTCATCCCTCCACACGTTTTTCTTTTATTTATTTTCTTTTTTTTGTTTTTCATTAAAAGACTTGGATTCTCTATTCATAGTTTAGTCGAAAAATCATTCATCCTATTCATCAATAATTATTATTAATTTTTCTTTAAAACTCTCTGAAACCATCATCTCGTCTCATCTCTTTCTTCCTTCAAATTTGTACACAAAATACCAATTCTTGTGTTTCAAAAATACGCACAGATATTGAAAAGTTATCCTATTTCTTTGAAATTTTTTATTTTTTATTTTTTAATGCTTTCAATCTCGATTTAAATTGCATATCGATCTATATAGAGCACTTGATTCATTCGTATTAATTATTTATACCTTATATTTTTGTTTTTTTCATTTAAAATCCATACATATAGCGAAAAATCCACATATGTAGCATTTTATCATTTTTCTCCATTTTTTTTGTCCTTTTTTATTGCAATTTTCTTTCATTTCAATATGTATATTTATTTACAGAAAAATTATCGTTGCGGTAATTATAATTTTTATCATACATTTTTATATATTTATATGTTTTTATCACAAATTAGCAATCATTTTGATCGTTTTGTGATTTTTTTTTCGCACGAGGTGAGAGAAAAAAGTGGATATTTCATTGGAATTGATGATATTAATTTGTGATATTTATAATATAAATATATCACATATTCAATTTACCAACTTATATATATCCAAATTCATCTCAATCTCACCTCATCTTTTTTTTCTTTTTCTAATCGTTTTAAAAAGACAAAAGCAGAAATTCTTCTAATTCTCACAATATTTTCATTAGAATTTGCCTGTTTTTTTTTTCAATTCTCAAAAAAATTTTCTTCCTGTCCATTATTTCGACTACACAGTAGTCGTGACAATTTGACCAATGAAACGAGAGTCTGTGAATTTGATTGATAGAGCTTATTTCCTTTCAAAAAATTTATTTATAGTGATAGGCTTTTTTTAATAGAAATTTTTGTGTTTAGCTGGAGAAAAAAGTTCCATTGGCTGACAATTTTTCAATTAATTTTCTCTTTTCCTAGCAATATCGTTTCAAATCAGAACTCACGTCCAGAGATCATATGCGTTTCGCTTTTTTTTTTTTTTTAATTATACATTTTTTAATATTATTGTTTATTATTTATTATTTATTATTTATCATTATTAGCATTATTATTAATCCAAATGGCCGCACAAAGAAAGCGCCTTACTCATACAATTACATCTCGTTGTTTTCGTGCCATTACACAAAATTATTATTCATCTAGTTTAAAATTTTCAATGATTTCTTTCAGTTCTCCAATTTTTTTTTCTCCTCTATATTCAAATTTTTCATGAGTATTTCGAAATTTTGTCTTGGAAATAAAGGGGCGTAAGTGCTATGCTAATATATAGGACTTACGCCACTTTGCTTCTAAGGCGATGTATTACTCATTTTTTATTTTTCGAAAAAAAAATGGAAATAATAATTATTGTGATTTTAAATTATATCCAATTATTCAGTTGATCAATTGATTATTCATAAATGAATAATTAATAACATAAGATGAGTTTTTCCTATTACAATTTTTACTATTTTTTTTTCCTGTACAACGTTTAAATAGGATATTATGCATTGTTGCCAGTTTTTTTTATTTTTATTCTCGTTTCATTATTTTTTCAATACCATTTTTGAAATCCAAACTCTTTTTTTTCGTCACCTATTTAAAAAAAAATGAGTTTTACAAGAATGAAAATTGAAATAATTTTATTTTCATTCAAAAAACAAAATTGAAAAGTTGAGTACATAACTTTTGAAGTTGAGAATTTTTTTTATTATCATAGAAAATGGCAAATTGTCAGTGTTTAATATTTAATCCTTGATTGTGTGTTTTTTTTCTTCCAGAAATAGTTTAAAGAAAAGAAAAAGGAAAAATCACGAAATTATTCAATCTTATTTAGTAATTGAAATACTAAATACTTCCTCCAATTTTCATCAAAAATTCATTTTTCGAAAATTAATTTAATACCTTGCAAGCCAAAGATAATTGTTCTTTACATTTATGGAAGACGAATTTCCACCTTCAAAAATTCATCATTAAATTTCTAATCTCAATTTTTTAGTTTTTTTTTTCTTCGAGAATCAAAAAGGTAACAACAACTAGCTTAATATTAATAATAGAAAATACAAAAAGAAAAACAAAGAAAAATTGTTAATTTGTAAATTCATCCGTTGCACGTTTTTTTTACAATCAAAAAAAAGAAATTGGAATGATTATTAATTTCCTTTGCTACTTTGTCACCAGACTTTGACAATTTCTCATTGAATATCAATTATCAATATCAAATTAATTTGAACTAATTTTTGCAAAAAATGATTTATTAACAGCTATCCGAAAAAAATGTGTGCAAACGGACGAAAATAATGATAATTATTTAATTTTTTTTTATCGGGTGGAAAAATTGTGAAAATTTTCATTCTCAAAAATTTAATAAATCAACGTTATAACGTATTTCCACCCTATCACATTACCTTTAATCATCGCAGACGCAGCAAGTAGACGGTAACAATTGGTTTTTTTAAAATAACAAGAATAATAATAAGTGAATATAAAGTAAATGGATGGAGCATAACTAACCAGTCGATTACTAACCAGGTCCATTCAAATATTTTTTTCTTTTCGTATATTTAATTCAATGAAGGAGTACTCATTCTCCAACCACAATAACACGTCCACGAGAACCGCACTACACTTTATCACCTCTACACATTGCGATTGTCATGGCCTATGGTATCTGGAGACAATAAAATAAATGAATTAAATATATAAATATGAAAAATTGACATTTAAAATATAAAGAATGATAATTAAAGTAGTACAAACATCTGACGATTTTTTTGATTTTTTAAAAAACAAATAAATTAAGGGGAGGTGGGGTAAAATGGGCATTTCAATTGATTGGTTTATGATATAGAGTTTTTCTAATGATTTTATTAAGAAGCTGACAGAAATTTTATGTGGAAAAAATGTGTAAAAATCCCTTTTCTTTTTCCATTTTTTGAAAATTCTACTTTTTTAAGATAAGTTTTAAAAGTGTATCCTTTTTGAAAATCGAAAAAAAATGCACTTTTTCGATTTTTCGGTCTTAAATGGCTGATAAAATTAAAATACCATTTCTTACTTCACAAAGACCTCATAAAATTCTAGGAAATATATATTTTCTCATAAATAGTAACTTGAAGAGTTTGTAATCCTCGAAATTATGACCTTTCTTCTTTTCCTTTGCTGTCTTTGATACCCTTGTGTTTGACACGTGTCAGGCAATAAAATCCCTTCACAAAGGACTCATTGTAAAACCCTATTTTTTTTGAATCCTTTAAATTTCTGAGAAAGAGCCAAATTCGTCATGGTTCAACATTTTGACCACTCATGAATTTTCAAGTTCTTGTATATCCTCGGAAAATAAAATCCAACAATGATTGAAAGGGAAAATAATTTTTTCTAATGGCCAAATCCTTATTTTCCTCTTTGAAGTAAAAAAAACTTTTTATGAAATTTTTACTTAGGAGAAGGTGGGGTGAAATGGACCTCAATTGAACGGTTTGAGATAGAGATTTTCTAATGATTCCATTGAAAAGCTGAGGAAATTTTAGACGGAAAACGTGTGTCAAATTTTTCTTTTTCTAATTTTTGAAAAATTTTACTTTTTTGGCCAAGTTTTGAAGGGTTTTTCCTTTTGAAAATCGAAAAAATTCACTTTTTCGGCGATATCTCCGGTTCTGTTGGTCGTAGCGACCTGGGGTTGATCTCAAATGAAAGGTGAGCTCATTTCTCATCGATTTATGTGGTGCAAATTTTTTTTAAAATCAATTCTTCAAATATTTTTAGGTCATTTTCTGAAAATCAGTTTTTGCCCTATAAGTACTTGAAAAAATTGATATTTTCATTTTTAAACCCCATAAATTGATGGGAAATGAGCTCACCTTTCATTTAAGATCAACCCCAGATCGCTACGATCAATAAAACCAGAGATATCCTCGAAAACCTGAAATTTTCCAAAAATAGAAGAGTTTCACGTTCAAAACTTGCGCAAAAAATGAAATTTTTGAAAAATCAAAAAAATAACTTCTGACATATGATTTTCATGGGAAATTTCCTCATCTCTCCAATGGAATCATCAGAAAAAACCTATCTCCAATATTTCCATTAATTTCGAGTAATTTCCATAGTATAAAATACCAAAATAAACCAGTGCCCATTTTACCCCACCTTCCCCTCTAGTTTTTTTAAAATTCTCTTCAAGTACATATTTTTTCATCTTTTCAAATAATTTATTTATAGAAACAAACAAAAGCTGAAAATCATCAGATGTTTGCTATTTTTAGTATCATCATAAAACCCAACAATAAAGAAAATAAAGAATAAAAATTACCTAGTAAGATGTCGACTGTCTTCGTGAACAGCCATTTCCGAGCTTTTGAATTCATTAAGCTCCTTACGTATGGCTGCCTTATCCTTTGGCGTTAATCGCGTCCACGGTTTGTCAGCTCTTCTGTCATAATCGTGCGCCTGTGTCACCTCAATATAGTCATTGAATCTTATAATCTAAAGAATAAAAAAAAGAAAAACCAATAATTAAATTCATTGAATAAAGTCAATTTTCCTTTAAATAAAAGAAATTACGTGAAAAGTAAATAAAATTAAATGATATGAATTTATGAAGTTTACCTTTTTCTCTTTAAGCTCTTCGACAGTAGGTCGAAAACTCAATTTTCTAAGCAAATAACGTTTCTTCTCCTCCTTCTGTTTCTTCTCTTCTGCAGGGCTTTGTTCTACAAATAATATCATGAATTTTTATTATGAAAAGTGGAGAATTTACTGAGATTAAAAGCGAACTGAGAGTTGAAAACAGTGAAAACGTCACAAAAAAAAAAAAAAAAAAAAAATCTACTCTCTTTCTTTTTTTTTGACTTTCTGATAATTAAATAAACTTTTCATACTTCAATATTATTCTTGCAATAAACATTTCAAATAATTTCTCAAGAAATTCTACTGATTTCGTGTATTTCTTTAAACGTTTTCTTGCTATTCTAGTATTTTAAGCAACTTTATGTGTATTTTTTTTTCTTTAACATTGTCTTTCCAAATGCAATAAAATGAACTAAATTGTTTTTATTCTCTTACTTTTCAAAATGTTACGTTCCTCGAGCTCCTCTTGAGTTGGACGCATACTAAGCCGCCTGTAAAATACAATAATAATAAAAAATCATTGCGTCATTCTGCATATATCTGCATATCTGCGTATTCAAAGTTTTAACAATGTTTTACATGCGTGGGAAGTAGAGGATTTTTATTTCCCCCTCGGTGGGAACAAATGAGTTGGCAAAAAGGACTGGAAAAAATGAGAAAGAGATGGATAAAGAATAGGAATAATTGTGAGGAAAGGTCGAGACTTGTGATTTGAATTTTTTAGTTAAATTCAAGTTCAGGGGATAATTAAAGTCATTGAAAAGATGTAATGAGTGTTAAATTAACAAAAGTCATAGGTGAAATGGAGAAAAAACGGATCTGCAAGCCAGAATGATTTGGGATTTTTTTTGAGAGGGAAAGAGATTTTTTAAAAATTTGAAAAAATTCAGTAACAATGGAGACATATTGCAGCATCTTCTCAAATTTTTTCAGATTTTTTCACAAAGTCCTTCACCCCGAAAAAAAATCGTGGATCATATCACTTCGCGTATCCATTTTGCCCCACTATTTTTTGTTTTTCTATATCTTTTTTGATTTATAACGAACTTACCTAATGAGTCTAGCGCCAATAGCTTCTTTCGATTCTTGCCTCTCATTGTCAGATTGTATTTGCAGTATATTACGATTAATTAACTCCTGTCTATCTGGTCGAAGTGCTAATTTCAGGGATAATGATTCTTTTCTCGCGATTTTTGCTGCCAGTCTACCTGAAGGATAGAAACCAAATTCTTCTTCTTAAGAAAAAAAATGATACGACTAATTATATAAAGATTTTGTTCATTTTTTTAAATCATCTAATGGAAAATCATTAAATTTCTTCCATTTATCAAAGAAAGAATTTATTAATTGAATTTTTTAAAAATAAAAACACTTGTTTCTTATGTTTTACCCTCGATATTCGGAAAACTGACGCTTCTTTGAATTGGCAGAGACTTTCCAAAAGGTTCACGAGGTGCCTGGGCAATCGACAGGGTCGATGCTGTACGTATCGACAACATATCGTCATCTCCAACGAAATATTAACGAAAAAGAAAAAATTTAATCACTTCTCTTCAAACTAGGGTCACACGTCCAATAGATGGACACTGACCAAAAGATGGACGGTTTCTATTATCGAAGATTTTCATAAATAAATGAATGATTCTTATTAGGGGTGTGCGAATAATTCGAATTTTCGAACAATTCGAATTTTCGAATATTTAGATTTTTTTTTGAATAATTCAAATTTTGGAATAATTCGAATTTTCGAACAATTCGAATTTTCGAATATTTAGATTTTTTTTTGAATAATTCAAATTTTGGAATAATTCGAATTTTCGAATAATTCCAATTGTCGAATATTTCGAATTTTCGAATTATTCGAATTTTTTCGAATAATTCGAATTTCCTTGAATAATTTCAATTTTCGAATCATTCGAATTGCTTGAAAATTCGAATTTTCGAATAATTCGAATTTTTGAATAATTCGAATTTTCGAATAATTCGAATTTTCGAACAATTCGAATTTTCGAATATTTAGATTTTTTTTTGACTGATTCGAATTTTCGAATAATTCGAATTTTCGAACAATTCGAATTTTCGAATATTTAGATTTTTTTTGAATAATTCAAATTTTGGAATAATTCGAATTTTCGAATAATTCCAATTGTCGAATATTTCGAATTTTCGAATAATTCGAATTTTTTCGAATAATTCGAATTTTTTCGAATAATTCGAATTTTTTCGAATAATTCGAATTTCCTTGAATAATTTAAATTTTCGAATAATTCGAATTGTTTGAAAATTCGAATTTTCGAATAACTCAAATTTTGGGAATAATTCGAACTTTCGAATAATTCGAATTTTTTTGAATAATTTGAATTTTTGAATAATTCGAATTTTTGAATAATTCGAATTTTAGAACAATTCGAATTTTCGAATTATTCCAAAAATTTCAAATGATTCTAATATTTTCGAATAATTTGAATAATTCGAATATTTCGAATTTTCGAATTATTCGATTCGAAATTCGAATCGAATAGTAATATTCGATTCGATTCTAACACTATTCGCACACCCCTAATTCTTATACGTTTCACGTCATTTCCTGATTATCACATTCACATAGATTCATAAACTATTTATTACATACCGATTGTTCAAAATTTAAAATCATACCACTGCAAATATGCAACTGTTCATCTATTGGGGGTTCAAGTTATTTTCCAGTTTTTCCTTGATTTTCTTTAATTATTTCTACATTATTCAAGTTTAATTGATTTTTAGTCGATTCACTGTATATTTTTCTGTACATTATTCTTTTCTGCAACTTCTTAACGCGATTTGCCTATTTAATATGAATTAATAAAGTCTAATATTTCCTCAACCGTCCATCTATTGGTCATGTGTTACCCTAGCACCCTCCAATTTTTTTCTGAAGTGTCTGACACAAGAGTTCGAATCATACTGAATGCAAAGTTTACTCTAAGCTATATTTTTGTAGACCAATATAAATTTTTCAAGGCGTCGAGTCATCCAATTCGTGGGCAGTATGCTTCTCTTCTCTGTGTACACTTTGAAAAAACACATTTCTTCCCACTCCTGTGTAGCCACCAGATGATGTATAATTAGTTCATGGTACTGTGAAGGTTGATACTGCGGAGGTGTTGGCCAATAAATTCCCAAAGTATGTGCATGAGCATGAGTTTATTGGGTTCTCTAATATTATGAAAAAGTATTATCATGGCTTCAATTATTGGCAAAGTAAAACATAAAAAAGAAGGTAAAAACCAAAAAACCATAAAACTATAAAAACGAGGAATAATGGAAGCATTAATAAAATTCCATTAGATGGTATCAATCGGAAGTTTCTCTCCAGAAACAAAGGGGCGCAAGTTTTGTGGCTCAAACATGCCACTTACGCCCTTTTTTTGGTTTCTGAGGTGATGATTTATATTAACTTACTCTCTTCATCTTCATAATCCTCTCTGTAAAGAACCTGGCCTTCATCAGAGCCATCTGAGTCTTCTCTGATAACGTATGGTCTTGCATTTTCCTTATTCTCTAAAGTGCAAGGCAGGGCAAGTCCAAATCTTCCTGGTCGAGAACTGAAAAATTAATGGTATTAAAATATTTGAATGTGATTTTTTTTACTTTGTTTAGGGGAACGTGGGGCAGAATGGACATTGTAATGAAACTGTGGGAAATAGATTTTTTTTGATGATTTTATTGAAAAGCTGAGGAATTTTTAGGAAGATAACAAATGCTAGAATTTTTATTTTCTTGAGAATTTCATTTTTTTGAGGGGTAAAAACCTGATTTTTGAGAAAATTCAGTTTTTTTGAAATATCTTCGGTTCTATTGGTCGTAACGATATGGGACCGATTTTAAATGAAAGCTGAGATCATTTCCCATCGATTTATGTGAATTTGAATTTAAAAATATCGATTTTTCAGATAATTATGGGAACTTTTGTGAAATATTATAATCATCGGGTTTTGCCCTATAACTATGTGAAAAATCGATATTTTTGAATTCAAAACCCCATAAATCGATGGAAAATAATCTCACCTTTCATTTAAAATCGGTCTCAGCTCGCTACGACCAACAGAACCAGAGATATTTGGAAAAAAATGAATTTTCTCACAAATCAAAAAGCTAAAAATCGGAAAAAAATTTCGAAAAAAATTTTTATAAAAGTTTTACAAAAAGTTTCATAAAAATTTCATGAAAATTTCATAAAAATTTCGAAAAATTCTAAAAAAATCTCAAATATTACAATAAAACTGATTTTTTTTTAATTTTACCCCTCAAAAATACCCCGAATAAATCAAAATTCTCAAAAAATTGAAAAAAATTAATTCTGGCACTTTTTTTTCGCCTAAAATTTCCTCAGCTTTGCAACGAAACCATCAAAAAAAATCTATCTCCAATATTTTCATTAATTTCAAGATTTTTCATAACATATGCATAAAAACTAAAATATGTCCATTTTACCCCTTTTGCCCCACCTTCCCCTATGTTATTATTCACATCAATAGGGTTGATGGATTTGGCGGATTAAATAAACTCAAAATAATTTATTAGAGATAATTAATGAAATGATTATGCGGCAAAAGTTATGAAATAGTTAAAAAAAATATTAGTGTCACACACAAACACACCATCAACCCATTAAAAACAATTCGGATTCTCCCTTAAAACAATTTAAAAAAAAAAAATTCTCGTTTAAATTCCATTTTTTTTTCTGTTACAAAATTCTTCGTTATTTGTTGGCTTTATCATTCATGCTAAATAAAATAGAGAGCTTCTTCAACGAAAAAAAAACAACAATTACCATATTCTCATCCTAGGCCTTAGCGGAGGCCTTCTGTGGTTAGGCATAAAGAAAGAAAGTAGAATAACAATGTTTTACTATACAATTTGAAATGGCGATGAAATGAACAGTGATATGAATTCTCTCCTTTTTCCTTTTTTTTACATTGGCACTTAGAAAAGAAAACTTACTTGAAAGAAGCGTGAAGCTCTTGACGAAGTGTAAGAGGTCGATTTTCTTGGGTTGGAGTGTTCTGAGGAGTTCCTGGACCACTTCCTGAGCCTTTTTTCTTCAGTGCACTTTTCAGTGGCATTGCATGAAATTTTGGCTCTTTTGCTGGTATTTCCTCTACTCTGGAAGTGTCAATACTAGGATCAGGCTGGGAAAAACGGATTTCATACAGATTTACGTCGTCCTCGTCAACATCCACTTCGTCTTCATCTAATTCAAGAGAAAAACAATGAATTTTCATGATTAATTTTAGTTAGTATTTTTTGAGGGCCAATTTTAGTGTGACGACCGGAAAAAGTGCTCGTTTTTACGATTTTTTATTTTTTTTACAGTTAGAATGCTTCGATCAGGCTTATTTTTTTTTATCACGAATAAAAGGACTCATGAAGAATAGACAAATTTAAATAAAAAAAAAATAGACAAATTTTCTTTTTACTTTATTAAAATAAACAAATAAAGGCCATTAAACAAATAAACTTATTAATAAATTAATTTTTATTAATAATTTTTTTTTTTTTTTTTTTTTAATTAATTTTCAATGTCCACAAAATTTGTAAAAAATTAATAAAAATAAACTAAAAAAGAAATTTTCTCTTCTTCATGAGTACTTTTATTTGTGATAAAAATATCAGCCTAATCGGAACATTTTAACTGTTAAAAGAAAAAAAATCGTAAAATAGACCCTTAATATTTTTTAAAATTAAGAAAAATTGATATTACCATCATCTTCACAGTCAGAAAGAGGCATTTGCTGTTGACGTTGTCTAAGCAATGTTGGACTCGGTGAACTAAACATTGGAGGAGGTGGAATTGGACCAATTTCACTCAGTGGAATTGGTGGTTCAGGCAATTCTGACAGCATCAAAGTGTTTTGAGATGGCATTGATGCCATGTATCTGTCAATTGCATGCTGCTCTTCAGCTGTTGGTTGCAATACTCCCTTCTCCACTAATTAATAACAATTATTGTTTTAATATTTTATAAAAAATTAAATTATTTGAATAAAATTATTTGATTTTTTTAATAAAATTGGGAAAACCGAAGCAAAATTTTTTTTTTGAGGGTGAAGGCATCGAAGAAAAAATCTGAAAAAATTCACCAACAATATCTATATATTGCAGCATCATCTCAAATTTTTTCAGATTTTTTCATCAACTCCTTCACTCTGAAAAAAAAATTTCTAGATCATGATGCAACAAAAATCCATTTTGCCCCAGTTTTCTCTGGTAATTGGATGGTTGCAGATAAAATAATGATGGTGCTTACTTCGAACCATTATCAGCCGCCTGGTAAGCATCCTCGAGGCCTCGAGGGTGCTCGGCCTATTGGGTTTTTGATCAGCTGATTGGCCTCCACCAGAACCTGCATCCTGATTAGATGCAATATCACCACTGGGTGATAGTGCCCCTCCATTTGCACTCTGTTCAGTCTTTTCCTTTTTCGGCTCTGCAAAATAATGCAACAATATAAAAGAAAATACAATAAATCTTAGTAATTCCTCTTGTTTCTTCTAGTGGAGATTGGGGCAAAATGGGCCTCCAAGGCAAAAAATGATCCAGGATTTTTTTTTTCGAAGGGAAGGACTCAATGAAAAATTCTGAAAAAATTTGAGAAAGTGGTCCAAAATGTCTACATTATGGGTGAATTTTTTCAAATTTTTTTGAATAGTCCTTCACCCTTAAAAAAAAATCCTACATAATTTTTCTCTGTATAATTAAATAAAACACCAAAAAAATAGCTGAAAAAAAAGGAATAATTATCAAATGAATTCAACTGCTGTCCATGAGTGAATATTTAATAAATTTTAGTAATTCCTCTTGTTTCTTCTAGTGGAGACTGGGGCAAAATGGGCCTCCAGGGCAAAAAAATGATCTAGGATTTTTTTTTTCGAAGGGAAGGACTTCATAAAAAATTCTGAAAAAATTTGAGAAAGTGGTCCAATATGTCTACATTATTGGTGAATTTTTTCAAATTTTTTTGAATAGTCCTTCACCCTTAAAAAAAAATCCTACATAATTTTTCTCTGTATAATTAAATAAAACACCAAAAAAAAAGCTTAAAAAAAGGAAGGAATAATCATCAAATAAATTCGCCTGCTGTCCATGAGTAAAAATTGTTTAGCCTCCCTCACATCAAGTTTTTTTGTCTCCCATTGGAATTTCATTGGCTCAAATCCAAATCGAAGAACGTGCGATGGCCCAGAAACACAGCACACACAAATTCATCAACCTTCCTATATATGACCAATGAAATTCAGATAAAACTATCTACTGATTATTTTTCTCGCTTCTTTCAGTTTTATCACTTTTCTCCCTATTTTTTTTTTCTAGTCCTTGTCTCTCCCTCTCTCTCTCTTCTATTCTATGTTATTTTGAGGCCTCTTGTCCCAGTAATTGTCGACTCTTCCACAGAATCGATGTCACCTAAACCGCCCATCTGTGGTCTGACCACTTTAACGAGTCTGGGGATAGATATACCTATCACTAATCCACTGGTAGTCAAAGCTATCAGTAAAAACCAAATACTAAAGCCAAACTTTGACATTCTCTCAATCTATCAACTCGTCGAGCTTTCAATCAATTTGTCTACACTGTTAGCAAAAAAAAGGGAAATTTCATAGACACAATTTTATGGAAATTTTCATAAACGTGATATTGAATTTTTTTTTTTCGATGGAAAGATGTTTATGAAATCTGGGAGTTTCAGAGGAAATTCAAAGAAATCTATGAGTTTTAAGGAGAATTGAGACGGAAAATTCTACAAATTACTTGAATTTTCGACTGAACGTGGATATTTAGAATCAAAATGACTTGAATTTTCAATTTTTTTGGAATTTTTCCTATTTTTACTGGATTTTCAAGAAAATATTTTACGAAAATATTTTCATTGATTAATGAATGTTCATTTTTTTTGGATGGTTCGTCGCCTTTTACAGAATTTGTTACATATTCCTTAGTTTAAGGATGATTGGAAGGTACAATCTCAAAAAAAAAGTTGTTTTTTTGTATAAAATTGTTAATAACCAATTTATACAAGATTAAATCCTGAAATCTAATTCAGTGAATCTGTAAAAAATGTAATGTTGAACAAAATAAGCCCTGGAAACAGTAAATTAATTGAAAATTGAACAATTTTCATTATTTTTTACATTTTTTTCAAATTTTTCAAGATTTAAAGAAATTTAAAAAACCATGAAAATTTTTCAATTTTCAATGAATTTTTTGTTTCTAAGGCTTATTTCATTCTTCATTAAACTCTCTACAGATTCACTGAAACAGATTTGAGAATTTCATTTTGTATAAATTGTTATTGAAGATTTTATACAAAAACTTCATTTTTTTCGATTATAACTCTCAATTATCCTTAATTTAAGCATAAACTATATTGCAGTTTACAAGTGACCTATTAATTTCATGGTGCAATTATTAATAAATTTATGTTACTAAATATACACTTGTTATCACAAATAATATTCCCATTAACTATTTTTTAAAAACATACTGTATCATATAGAAAAAAATCAGAGCAAAATGCACCTGCAGTTCAAAATTTTGTTAAATTTTTTTTTTTGGTTGAAGGAGTCTTCCAAAAAATTTGAAAAAATTCACCAACAATGTCAACATATTAAAGCATTTTCTCAAATTTTTTCAGAATTTTTCATCAAGTCCTTCACTCCGAAAAAAAATTTCTCAATAATTTCACCACAGAGACCCATTTTGCCCCACTCTTGCCCTATTTTTATTTATCCTATAATTCTCATAGTCGAAAGGCAATCTATATGAGCTTTTATAAGAGTTGCCTTGACCGATCTATTCTAGTCGGAGGACAGAGGCACGTGGAGAAAGAAATGTTAAACATCCTCTAAATATTGAATCAAGTATTTAAATATTTAGAGCGAATGAGAGAAGTTTCATGCAATTACCCATTAGTTAATTGCATGAAAGTGCAGAAGAAATTATGTATCAGCGTTGAATTTCGGTGGAGCCCCGAAAAACTCAGTTTAATGCAACTTCGAAATTTATCGCACGCGACTAAGCGAACAAGTGTCTAATAATTCACGAATTAAATTGTAAGTACTCCTTAAAAGAAGTGAAATAAGGGGAATTAATTGAATAAAAAGTGGAGCTGATATGTGGAAGATGATAATAAAGTATTTATTAAATAGTAATTATATAAAGAGCCTCTGTGCTTCTTAATGCTCTTTATTTTCTCCTCTATCAATTCTCATTCGCTTAATTACCTTCAAACTCATCTCTCTTTTCAAATTAGAATTAGAAGTGGAATTAAAATTAGAATGCAGCTGGACGTAATCCGATAAGATTACAGATGCAATTAGCCACGAAGTGCCAAGAGGGTGTCGGAGATAGAATTCCGAGAAATTTAATGAAAAGTTTGAAAAAATATCAAATTTACTAAAAATTTTAAGAAATTTACAAAAATTTCGAAATCTCCAAATTTCGAAATTTTTTGCTAATTTCGATTTTTTTTTAGGTGAAACTGATTTTTTATTTCTTTAATAATTATTTTTGTATGCTTTTTATTGCGGAAATTATTCAAACTATTAAATTGTGGCAAACTATTGAATTTACCGAAAATTTTACGAAATTTTAAACAATTTCTAAATCTCTAATTTCAATTTTTTTTGTTAATTTCGAATTTTCTGAGATAGAACTGATTTTTTATTTTTTTAATAATTCTTCTTATTTGCTTTTTATTGCGGAAATTATTGAAACTATTAAATTGCGGAGAATCATCAAATTTACCAAGAATTTTTAGAAATTTTAAAAAATCTCTGAATCTCCAAATTTCGAAATTTTTTGAGATAAAACAGATTTTTTATGTTTTCAATAATTATTTTCGTATGCTTTTTATTGCGGGAATTATTGAAACTATTAAATTGTGGAAAATCATTAGATTTACCAAAAATTTTAAGAAATGTTAAAAAATTTCGAAATCTTTAAATTTCGAGATTTTTTGTTGATTTCTAATTTTCTTGAGATAAAACTGATTTTTAATTCCTTTCAATAATTATTTTTGTTTCCTTCTTATTGTGGAAATTATTAAAAATATTAAATTGTGGAAAACTATTAAATTTACCAAAAAATTTAAGAAATCTTAAAAAATTTCGAAATCTTCAAATTTCAAGATTTTTTGTCGATTTTTAATTTTTTGAGATAAAACTGATTTTTAATTTTTTTTGATAATTATTTTTGTTGACTCTTCATTGCAGAAATTATTAAAACTATTGAATTGTGGAAAACTATTAAATTTACCAAAAATTTTAAAAAATCTTGAAAAATTTGAAATCTCTAAATTTCGATTTTTTTTGTTAATTTCGAATTTTTTCGATAATTATTTTTGTTAGCCTTTTATTGCGGAAATTATTAAAACTATTGAATTGTGGAAAACCATTAAATTTACCAAGAATTTTAAAAAATCTTAAAAAATTTCGAAATTTTTAAATTTCGTTTTTTTTTTGTTAATTTCGATTTTTTTAAAATAATACAGATTTTTTATTTTTCATAAAACCGATTCATTATTTTCGTTCTCTCTTTATTGCGGCAATTATGCAGAAACTATTGATTTGTTTGTAGTATTGAAGCAACAAGTAACTTAAACTAAAAAAAAAAGAAGAAATTTCGCTTCAAATAAAATGGGGGAAATTCTAAAAATAAAGTAGGGAAAAAAAAGATGAATAAAAGAGAAATGGATTAAATTTAAATGATGAACTTGAACCTGTCAGTCTCGCCAGTTCACTTAACTTGCCCAGTCATCTTCTGGTGAGTAAAATATCCCTAGAATATTTTCTCTCTAATTTATCTAAAAAATCGAAAAAAAATGTGATCTAATTGTTGGAAATGATTTAATTTTTTCCTTTACTTTTCAGACAAAAAAATCGAAATAAAGCTGATGCGATTTTTTTCATTCTCTATCGACGAATTTTTCCTTCGAAACTCACCGGTGAATCTGTCGCCTTTTTTGTAATCAGGCGGCAAAAAATCAGCAGGTGGTGTTATTGGTGGTGCAGATTCCCAACAAGATACAATATCCGATTGTACTTGACACTGATTGAATGCCCCTGGCAATTCCAGTGTTTTTTGCTGTTTATCACTTCTACGACGACGTCTTCCACTTGGCCCAAATGTCTTTACTGCAGCAAGAAAGCTAACACCGCTCATATTACCCTCTTATGAGGATTTAATACTGATGGAGGATTTTATCTTCCACCTCTAAACACTAAATTGAAGATGACTCTAATTTGTGCTTCAATTTTTCCTTTTTAAGCAAAAAAATCCTCCTTTTTAGTTATTTCCTATTAAATTAGCCGCGAATTCTGATATTCGATCGCAATTTAGTGGAATAAAAAATCTACCCATTTTCAAATGAACACTCCTCGCAAAAGGTTGCAACCTCTCGAATTAAAATCAATGATACCCGAAAAATTTCCTCACAACCGCGAAAATTCAAATTTTCCCAAACAAAAAATTAATAAAAATTTTGCTTATTAATTTAGTTATAATTGGACGAAAAAAATAATAAAATAAAATTATTTACAAAGATTGTCTACAAGTGGAGGTCTGGCATGAACTGACGAGCGCGTTGGCATTGGACCATTGGAATAGATATAGCATGACTAGAAATCAAAGAGAGGACCGTTCAAGTGGGATTTGCGCAGCTCCGAATGGAGGCGCTGTATTCGCCTCGAAAAAGCGTGGGTGCTTTTGGAATAGGAGGGTATATAGAGTAAGGGAAAACCGGAACGTGAAAAGCATTGGGGGGGAAAAGGCAGTGAAGGGAGGAAAGAGGCTGTGGCCCTGCGTATACGCCAGGACCAGGAGAGTGAACCGATCGTTACAGAGGAGAAGGAAAAACTACGGTTTTAAACGAGAAAAGTACTCCATCTTTTTCTATCATCCATGGGCTATCTTCCTTTCATTTACACAAAGGAATATTATTTTTTTACTGTATAGCAAAAGAGAAAAAAAATATTAATATTGATTTGTAAAAGAGGGAGAGAGATGGTATGGGTCCTTGAGAGGATTTTTACTTGAAAGCTACATATTCTAGCGGATGGAGCATTTTTTCTGCATTTTATACTGTCTTCCAACGAAGCTTTTCTCAACTTTCCGCAAAGAATTTATCAAGGTGGAACTTACATCAATTTAATCCTTGAACGCTTTTCCGAAGTTGATATCATTGATGATAGTTTTGACTCAATTGTTTCGAAATGTATAATTTTGTTAAAAAATCTCATGTAATTGTTTACTTTATTTCTTTCTGCACTATTTTTTTGTTTTTCTACTGTATGTTATGTTCTCATCTGATATAAGATCAAGCCACCTGTGTATGGCTTTTCTTTTGTTATCATTGACACGTTGTCACTGCATTACCTTTGTTAATCTTATGTATAATCACTTTCAACCCTCTTATTGGCTTCGGCTGTTGGGTTGTTCTTCACAATAAATAAATCACGAGTGTAGTGGAATAACAGGTCAAGTCGAGAAAAGTAAATTTTCCAGGAGAGCCGAAAAACCGTAAAATGATGATGCGATCTTGATTATGCGCTACATTCATGATGAACGTCATTGATCCGCAGTCAATTTAGATATTCAAAAGCTATTATTGTCGGCAGTCTTTTTTTTTCTATAATTTCAACGACTTAACTTGAAATGTCTGGAAAGAAATTCAAGTTATGTCGACTTAACTCCCCAAATAAAATAAATACTATTATTAAATGAATACTTATCGATTATAATTATTATAATCGATGAGTATTTATTTGAAGTATACGAAGAATATATTTATATTGAGTAAGATCGTCTAAGCAGATCATAACACAATATTAACTCAATGAAGAGAGACTGAGTTATGTCGACTTGACTTTGACAAGTATGATTATTTTTCAAGTTAAGTCGACATACCTCAGATCTTCTTCTGAAAATTGCAAAAAGCGAACTTGACCTGTTATGCATGTTCAAAAATGAGGCCTTAAATGGTCATATTCAGCCAAATCCTTTCTGTGGGACACGTGTTCATACATCCTGAAGCAAATTCTGATAAAATCTCATTTTTTACAAAAATTGACTTAACCTGTTATTCCACTACACTCGTGAAATCAATAGAATCAACGGAAAAAGTCTCGAGTTTCGTGGAAAATGTCCATTTGACAGGTAAATAAATGGAAATTAATGCTGCTGAGAAGATTTAGGATTCTTGGAATTCTTGATGATGGGCGATTTTTCATAACTCACAGAAAAGAGTCATTGGAGACTTGAAGGATCTCGAGGGAATTAAAAGCGATGAGGACAAAGGAGTAAAGAAGAAGAGAAAAAGATGGAGCAAGTCGATCGATCATAGTCCCTGCGAAACTTGGCCACTTCATTATATCCTGGTTGTGTCTCTGAGATAGAAGATGAAGCTTATATCGAATCACACATTTCGAAATACGTCATCCGGTCAGAATAATGAGTTTACACAGTTTAATCCTAGAATTTCATCCAAAAAGATGAATTTTTGCATCATTAATATGCAGATGAGTTTTCTTAACAAGCTGAAGCACCAATTTTTACCCTAAAATTTGCAATGATTTACTGTTCATCCGCTTTCAAACGTGTCCTCTGAATATGGAAAAAGCTTAAAATGAAAGTGGGTCATCGCTTTCTGAAAAAGACACGTGGCAAAATGGGGGGAACGGGAGAGTATCCAGAAAGTTCAAGATCATGTCAAAGGCAATTTTCTTCTTCTTTTGCCTGGAGTTTTGAAGCTGGAAAACTTAGTATTGCAGTTTCTTCATGCTATTGGCGGATTCGAAACTCGCTTGATCTATCTTCTTTTCTGGAGTAAAAAAGAGATGGTACAAAGGTAATGCAACGCCCACTGTCATAAAAATTCAATTTACTATTATTGGGAAGATAGTATATGGTTACGCTTATTTGTCAGAGTGAAAATTTTCAGAAAAATAAAAAAGAATATGCGAAATTTCGAAAAAGTTTCGGGATAAAACACTTCATTTTTGGCTGCATAAATGAATTTTTTAGCAAATTTCATTACTTTATCCTCCGCTGCATCAGAAAATTGCTGATAAATAAATTAATATGTATAAATCCGTATTCGCAAAAAAAGCTGCATGAGTTACAAAATTTTAAAATGCAAAAAGAATATTTGAAATATAAAGCTTCACACAGAGAATTTTCAACGTGTTCGTTTTATTTTTGCCTTCATTGTTTTTTAACTCTCATGTTTTTTTTTTATAAACTTTTTTCGATAAACCATTCAACCGTTTTGCATCAGCCCACACTATCATCATGATATTTTTTTTTTACCTCTTTTTTACCTTTTTCACAATCCCTAAATCTTCAATATTTACCCGAGTTTTAATCTTTTCATTTAAAATGTATTAAATTCGCTTCATTGACTGAATTATTCAGGAATAATTGAATTGATAATTAAATTATTCAAGAACGTGAGGAAGATCCGGTTGCTTTTTTTATTTAATTCTATCTTGGGAAGAAAAAAATAGTGGTGAAAACTATGAAATATTGATGCCATTGGTTCTTGAGCAAATGTTTTTTTTAAATTAATTAAAAGGGTGTTGAATTTACTAAATTTAGCTAATTCAACTGAGTTGATCAACTTGAATTAGCTACATTCAGTAAATTCAACAACTTTTGTAATCAAATTTTAAGTTAAACGGGATTTTGGACTGAGTAAAATGAATAGTAAAGGTCGATCTTCACATTTATTTACTAAATTGGTGACATTTCGCTCTTAATCAGGAGCTTCTTTAGGCTCTTTAGATAAATGTAAATTGTGTCATAATGTTGAAAAACTTGAAGAATAGTTTGAGCTGCTTTTCATCATTTTTCAGTTTCATCTACGATATCCGATACCCATCTATGATAGGGGAAGATGGGGTAAAATGGACACTCCAATCGAACGGTTCGAGATAGGAATTTCGTAATGATTCCATTGAAAAGCTGAGGAAATTTTAGGTGGAAAGCATGTATCGAATTTTTTTTTTCTTGCAAAAATTTACCTTTTTGGCCAAGTTTTGAAGAGATTTCCCTTTTGAAAATCGCAAAAATTCACTTTTTCAGCGATATATCCGGTTCTGTTGATCGCAGTGACCTGGAGTTAATCTCAAATGAAAGATGAGCTCATTTCTCATCGATTTATGTGGTTTAAATTTTTTAAAGAATCAATTTTTCAAAGATTCATAGGTCATTTTCTGAAAATCAGTTTTTACCCCATAAGTACTTGAAAAAATTGATATTTTTCTTTTAAAACCCCATAAATTGATGGGAAATGAGCTCACCTTTCCAATGAAATCATCAGAAAAAATTTATCTCCAATATTTCCATTCAATTCGAGTAATTTTCATTGTATAACATACAAAAATCAACTCGTGTCCGTTTTACCCCTTGTGTCCATTTTACCCCATCCTGCCCTATATCAAAATTCTAATGAACGACTCAATAAAGACTAGAGACTAAATAAATAGAGACTAAAGAAAGTAAATAAATCAATCTGTTGTAATCCGGTTTTTTTAATCATTTCGAAAAAAATATTTCCTAAGGACCAATATGGCATCAATATTTTATAGTTTTCATCACCATTTCTATCTCAGTGTATCTTGGAGATTCAAGCTATTAATGAGAATTAATGGGTAGATTCATTTCCATATTCATAGTTAATTACATTGTAGCTTCATGAGAAATTGGAAGGTTGTAAATAACAATACTAAAAGATTGTCAATTTGCGACGTTTCGCATATTATTTAAGCTTTCTCAGACTTTGGAAGACAAAAAACACAAATTATTCACTTGTAAAAAATTAATAAATATAAACTATTAATAATATAAACATAATCTTTTAAAAGCTCGTAGGCTTAATTTTGTACAAGTGAATAATTTGTGTTTTTTGTTTTCCAAAACCTGAGGAAGTTTAAACAATTTAAATAATAAGCGAAACATCGCAAATTAACAATCTTCTAGTATTGTTATCTACAACCTTCCAATTTCCCATGAAACTACAATATAATTAATGAGAATTTTCCTAAATTTTCAGGACATAATCATCTCACTCATCGAATCCTTCAAAATTCCGAAAATTCAACACTTCCTGATAATGAAGAAACTTGATAACAATGTGTTTACATTTCATACACGCATCATATGCTCTTGATGAAATATGTGTTGAAACATCAAAATTGTGTTGATAAACTTCATATATTCATTCAGATTTCACCTCTCATCCTATCCTCTCTCCATCAACTATCCTTCAGCCGTCAATTTCATGGTCGACCGGATGTAGGTCGTGAATCGATAACCACTGCAAAGTTTATCCGGGGATTCGGCAGAAACCGAAAAGAACATCATGTTTCAGAGTGTCCATCACAGAAGCATCCGAGAAATTATCAATTTCCTGCTTTATTTTTAGAGAAAATCTGAATCAATGCAGACCGAAACATCCATTAGAACAAGCAATTTCTCTTGTCATGATGATTTTTGATTAATAATGAAACCCGAAATGATGTAGGGAGAGAGTGGGGCAAAATGGACACTGTAATAAAACGGTTAGAGATGGATTTTTTTCGATGATTCTATTGAAAAGCTGAGGAAGTTTCAGCCGAAAAATCAGTGTCAGATGCATTTTTTTTCGATTTTTTTGAAAATTCGATATTTTTCGGCATTTTTGAGGGATAAAAGCCTTTCCCTTTCTGAAAATTTTCAGTTTTTTGCAAATATTTCTGGTTCTATTGGTCGCAGCAATTCGGGATTGGTCTCAAATGAAAGGTGAGCTCATTTCCCATCGATTTATGGGGTTTTGAATTTTAAAATATCAATTTTTTGGATAGTTATAGGCCAAGAACTGTTTCACAAAACTGTTCCACAAAAAAGCCCATAAATACTTTAAAAATCGATATTTTTAAATGAAAACCCTATGAATCGATGGCAAATGATCTCACCTTTCACCTCCAATCGGAATTTTTACGCTACGACAAATAGAACCGAAGATATTCTCAAAAAACTAAAAATTTTCAAAAAAAGGAAGGTTTTACTCCTCTAAAATGCTCAAAAAAGTCAAAATCGCCAAAAATTCAAAAAAATGAATTCTGGCACTTGTTTCCCGCCTAAAATTTCCTCAACTTTCCAATGAAATCATCAAAAACAATCTAACGCCAATATTTCTATCAATTTCAAGAGTTTTCCATAATATTTGCCTAAAAATTTAGACTGTCCCCTATAATTGATATTTTCAATTTCCAACAATTTCCAGTGAAATTGGATAGAACTTGCCAATTAGTTGTTCAATAATTGGAGATTTCGTCAAATTTTGGAGAACATAATGTATTATGGTAAAGTGAAATGGATACTGCAAATAGAACTGAATTATCGATGACTGGACCCTGAAGTATTATTTAACATTGCCATATGGACCAAAAAGCTTGCAAGAAATAGGAGCTCGAATGTCAAGGTCGGAACCCGGATAAACTCTTAGCCCTGGATATTTCTCCATGAAAGTAGTATTATTCCATCGTTTTACCCCCCAATGGAACAACAATTTACGAGGTAAAAAGAGCGAAATTGGAAGCCATGTAGAGCTTGAACTGGCATGAACAAACCATATATTTTCTTGATCTCCAGAAGTAAGTAAGTAAGTTCAAACAGTAGTTTATAAGTAGGATAAGCTTGAATGAAATGTTTCGAAAGAATGAAAAATAATCATAATACTGAATTTACTGGCTTTTAGATTGTGAATGTTACGGGGATAAAAAAAAAACTATTATCAATAATGGAGTGTTCAATTATATGGAAGAATAATTCAAATTAATTAATTTCACTGCTTGAAAAAAAAATCTAATTGTCAGCTGATATTAAAAATGAATGAGGAAGTGTGCCGCGTAATTTTGTTGTATTGATTTTCTTTAATTGATAATTATTCACGTTTTAATTAATCTTTTCAGTGATAAAAATGGAATTCTAATGAAGTTATTGTGCATCATACCAATGCTCGATTAAGCTTCTATGAATAGTTGTGTTTGTAGCAGCTGATATGACCTTTCACGCTAGTTGATAAAGTGTGTATTTATTTTTTTTAGAAAAACCACGCAGTAGGCGAGAAGATAATCTTTAGAATTATTTTGTTTTCGATCCAGAAATACCAGTTAGTGGATTTAAAGGGGATTCATTGGAAATGGCTTTGGGAGAGGGACTTTTTCTGATGATTGCATTGAAAAATTGGGGAATTTTCTCGGGAATTTTTAGTTTTTTATTTTTAGATAATTCGGGTTTTTTGAGCAATAATTGGGAGTCAAATCCTTTCTATTTTCAATTTTGTGCACTTTTCCGAGGATATCTCTGGTTCTATTAGGTGTAGTGACTTGGAGTTGATCTTAAATGAAGGGTAAGATCATTTGCCATTGATTCATGTGGTTTTGAATAAAAAATTATTGATTTTTGAAACATTAATGGGTCATGTTATGAAAATTTAGTTTTATTACGAAAAATCCTTCAAAAATTGATCATTTTCTTTTCAGAACCATCTAAATTCATGGCAAATAAGCTCACCTTTCATGTAAGATCGACCCCAAGTCGCTACGGCCGATAGAACCGGAAATATCTTCAAAAAAGTGCAAATTTTCAATTTTTTCGAGATTTAGACCTCTAATTTTCAGCTGAAAAAGCTAAATTTTTAGAAAAATCTCAAAAATAAATGTAAACATATGTTTTCCAACTAAAATTTCCTCAGTTTTTCAATGCAATCATCAGAAAAAGCCTATTCCAAGTATTTCCACTAATTTCACTCAGTTTTCACAATATAAACCATCAAAACCTCATCTTTCCCTATATCAGTTGAAATATTCTCATCCAAGCTCAAGTTCTATTCCCATATCAGTCAGAATTCTTCAACCTTCGACGCCACCTGTTTGAAAGCTCGGGAAATACAATGGTCCCTTCTTTATCAACCAGCGATTGACTTTGGTTACCAAACAATAGTAAAAAGAATTGGAATTTTCGAAAATCGTTGGAGACTATGCGCAACTATATATCGAACATGAATGAAACATTTCCACTGCATTTTTCATCCTTTCATAAAAGCTTTCATTGAAATTTATCCATTACAGATGGCAGTAGTGAATGTCTATTGATCGAGCTTCTGAGCTTCCACAAGCTCCCACCAATATTGCGCCACTCTGTGGTGCTCGCATCGGACAAACAATGGAATCAAAAAGAATAAGAAATGGAAGAAACGCTAATCGATGAGAAGTGCGGTCGTTAGCGAAGTCAAATTTCACAGGACTGATGGTCATCAAATTACTATATAATTATATAAAGAGGCTCATTCACGAGTTCCAATTGCTAACAATCAGAGAAATCGAAGCTAAAACCCATTTCTCAAACTCACATGTTGGCAGAAAAATTATTTAAAATGCAGGATTTTAATCCTCTTCCTTTTCTTTACTCACGAATCTCATATGTTATCCGAAATTTGTAAGAAAACCCTTCTTTTACGTACCTGAAACAGAAGAAGAGAAAGAAAATGATTAATTTTGAGTGAAGCGCTTAGCTTTAATTGGCGTTTATGTTAGAAAAGTTTTCCTATAATTTTCCCCTCAAGTAATCCAACACTCAAAAAAGATTCTCCTATCTTGTCTTCAACTCCTTAATAGCATAATTCACGAAAATACTTTGAAACTTGTCCAATTTTCTTAATTTGGGCTATTGAAAAATGAATCGAGACACTAATTTATGAATGACACTTATAACCCTTATGGGAATAGAATAAAACCATTTTATGAACAATTATCAATAGTTTTCGATTCTTTTGACTCATCCTAATCTTCAAACAAAATCATAAGAAAAACAAAAACAAACCTTGTAAAATATGAGCAAGGGTACCTTTGAAACACGTGCAGCCCATAATAAATCCCATCATCACCGTATAAACTTGACACTTCTATCGTTAATATAAAACTTAAAGTACCACTCGTCTTCACAACGTTTTAATATGTCGTATCTACGACACCTTCGATTATGATTTAACTTGATAGTTCTATCGTGACCGGATACTCCAATCCGGCAGCACATGACGCATTTATATAGACGCGTATTACTTTGCAACAGAGGGATTAGTTTTTAGTCTTATTGAATAACGGTCATTGTGTGTCTTATGGATTGCTGAAAACGTAACGGATATCGTACCGTTCCACGGTGACTTGGAATTCTGATTCCTTTTTCATTTTGACATGTTGCATATGGATTCTAATTGTCAAGTTAGAATACAAATGGTTATCTTTTAGAGAAAAAATAGTCATAAATGTCGTTAGACGACTTTTTAAGGCCTTGAATTACTGAAAATCGAAGCAGAACTTTTTAGAAAATGTCCCAATTTATCTTTCACGTTTTAATAATAAATAGACACATCTGGGAAATGATCACTGCACTGCGACACTTTTAAGCAGAACTACCAAAGTCATGAATCAGTAGCATTGAAAGAAGAATTGGAAAAAAGCGAACTAAGATTGTAATCCAAAATGCTATAAAGGCTAGTGGTGATTGTTTGCTGGCGATAAATAGTAACCATTGAAACGTAGTTTACCTCGTGTGCAGACCTTGTCAATGATATTGATTTTTAGATGACTATCGTTTTATGATTATCCTGATAAGAAATGTTGAAATAGCTAATAAAAAAAAATTGTACTCCAATGATTATTATGTAGTTCGATTTTTTAAAGGCTTCTTCCACGTGTTTTCTCGGGTCTTTCGAAATTTGTTATATATATTAGTGAGAAACGGAACTCTTAACAGCTCGAAGTGCCTCCTACTTCAGGCCTAATGTATTGCAGGACTGGCTAGCCCCATGCCAGACAGTCTTGATGGTTTTCTCCTCTCTTTTTTCACTCCCCTCAGCTCTAACATAAAATGAGGCAAGACAGATTGAAGGAGAAAATATTCTACTAGTAAATCCACGTCAAAGAGAAGCAAGAAAACGTCTATAACGATTAGAATGAATTATCTCTGAGCTTCCTCTCTAATGTGCGAACATTTTTTACGCCTGAGAGTAATCGATTTAATAATTTATGGAATTTACTAGGATTTGAAGGGATAAAAAATCTTTTCAACTGATGATAATTTCAATCATTACTTCCACTTTTTTTTGAGAAATAGGAAAAGATTTGGTGAAAAGAAACATTGAAATATTCATTTTACCCCATTTTCCCTTACACTGAGCGAAAAAAAAGGAAGTGAGGAATGGAACTCATTAATTACCGAAAGCTCTCTTTTTCCACTTTCTCAAAGGCTCTTCTTTTTTATCGTCTGAGTGCAAGTGTATTCTTGAGCTGCCATGGAAAAAAATTTTTTTGGCATGACCAGGAGTAACCAATCAGACTAAGTACAGGACTTTGGGACAACCCTCCCTTATATTTCTTGGTATCGGTGATAATAGATCTAGATATTTACAGGATTTAATGGCAATTAGTAACAATGTCAACATGTCTGAGGCATCTAAAAAGGAAAAAAATGACCCGAAAAATAGTAGACATCTGACAATATTTAGTTTCTTTTTTTTGTGAACAAAAAAATTATTTTTAAAAATGAGAAAAAGTCATATATAGAAAATTTGAAAAACTATGAGTGCAAATTTCTTAAATATTCTTTTTTAGAGGAATTTATTTTCTTAAAAAAATTCGAAAAATTGTCAGATTTATGCTAATTTCTTTTTATTTTTCATAAAAAAAATACTTCATTCATTTTCTACCGCAAACCCATTTTACCCCGTTCTCTCCTACAATAAATACAGGTTTTTTTGTTTTCCCTTGAAGGCCTCTTATCTTGACATCAAAAGAAGTCGATAACAAGAGAGAGAAAATAAAAAAGTGAAGAGAGTTAACAAGAAAACTTTACAGTTTTTAATCACAAAAAAAAAAGAGGAAAAAAAAAGATAAAAGTCATTCAAACCTAACTCAATTAATGAAAAAAAATCCGGTTGAACGCTTTCTTGGCTTCTGCCAAAGTCTCCTAATACGATTTCACGCATTTTCCACAGAAACCAAAAGTTTCATAAAAAATTGTTTACTATCCTCTTTTCATTCATAATTCCTTTATTATTCAAATTTAATTAATAAAAAATATTAAATGACTGATTTAAAATTTTTATAAAATTTTTAATGAGTAGAATGAGAAGGTTTTTTTCATTATTTAGCTTGTTTGAATTTATAATTGCGTGTTTTGAGGGATTTTAACGTAATCTAGCATCCGGGCGGTACCCACTGACCCCGGGGGAAACGCTACGTAGGTCGCCGGGTCACGAGGATGTGTTAGGGTCGATGTACATAACTTTGTTTTTACTACTAAAAAGATTGACATTTCATTAGGACACATGATTTCTTTGATTCCACAATTGGATGCTACACTGCGAAAAAAAAAAAATTTGTTGTAAGAAAATTTACTCAGTCGAAGAAAAATTTACTTCACTCCAGAAAACTTCAATATATATAGATTTAAATATTGTGAAGAAAAATTTTGTTAAAAGGCAATTTTCTTGCTATAAGAATTTTTTTTTCTTGTACAAAAAATGCCTTTTCTACTAGAATAAACACATTTGATTTGGGGGAGGATTCAGTGAAATCGCAGCTAAGAATCTCCTAAACTAAATACGTAAACAAAACCCTTCGTTACCACTTTTCGGAAGTGATAAACGTCTTTTTCCCCTAAAAAAGCTCATAATTCCCATTCAAAAAAGATAAATCATCCAATAAAAGAGGAAGGATTCTTCGATTTTCAGTAATTATCCTTAGATTTCATCTGCAGAATGTGTAAAACACATTATTGCCATGAAAACAAAAATGCAAATGACTTAAGCCCAAGCCAAACAAATGATTCCATGAATTCTATCGAAATTTACATTCTAAAAACGTGAATACTTTGATTTCTCTCACTAAATCATCCACAAATTACGTGGAATTAATCCGCGAATTTGATAACACACCACAAAACATTGGGAAATATCACTGATAATAATGGTACTATCATAATCCAGAAAATTGTTGAAAAATAAAAATAAAAACAATAGTTATGAGTTGCACGAAACACGAGTTGAGGTCGAACAGCAACTGAACCCTCTCCGGGCGTCACGACGCAAACGCCACCTTTACGTGTACACCACCGCGGCGATCCCCTTCCTCCTCCCCCCCTCCTCCTCCTCTTTATCTACCCCCTCAACCTGTTCTGGTCACCCCTCTTGCCTTTCGTGAACGTCAATGTGTACCTAGAAACTAGAGGAGAGACTGCACAAGTTTCAACGTACTCTCTGCACATACACACACCTTGGTCGTCATTTTCAACGCAACTACATGCAGGTGGCTGACCTAACACGACCTATTCTACTGTATTATTATTTTATTTTTCCTAAAGCAAAAACATTACGTATTGCAGTATTTTCCTTTGAAAAACGCTATTTTCATTGGATATTCGATTTTCATTATTATTTTATGACATATGCATCACGCGGGAGGATTAATGCACTTTTAGTTGTTATAGGCACGTATAGTAATATCGATTTTCTATTGACTAGTCAGTATATATACTATGAATACTATATATATAAGCGTCAGGGGTTGTTTTCGTTTTCCCTGGATGCCAAATGCACTATTGCAAGTAGCATTGATCTTAGGTGCTTGTTCTTATTTATTTATTTAATTTATCTAATTTATTAACGCCAATCGGCTTTAAATAACAGTAGACATTATTCATATAAAACAAGAAAAAATATTGCATGAGAGACGAGTAAGTGGGAAGATATTTGATTCAGCTGCATCACACGTTTCCAATATCGACAATCGATTAGTTTTCAATAAAATAAACATTATCAATAGAAAAGAAAGAAACTGTATAAGAAAATTATAAGAATCAAAAAATTATAACAAATCAGTAGCGAAGTGGTAAAGGGAGTTAAGTATATATGGCTATCCTATATGACTTAACTCCCTTTACCACTTCGCTACTGAAATTATAACAGCCATTGGATGAGAGACTAGTACATGAAAAGTATACTCGACGTTATGATACAATATTCACACATTTCCAATATCGACATTAAATTTGAATTTAGTATCCATCAAAATGTTGATTAACGAAAGAAATAATTAATTAGCTTTCAACTATATGGCTGGACAAGATTAGATCGGACGTTTTGGACGACAGGTTGTTTCTGATAGTGCTAGTGCAATCAGAAATCGACCGCTTCTCCATTTCATGGGATTCTATGAGGAAAAAGTGAGGCAAAATGGACCTCTGGGGCACCAAATGATTCTGGAATTTTTTTTACGGTGAAGGAGTTCATGAAAAATTGTGAAAAAATTCAAGAAAACGCTCAAAAAAGTCTACACTTTTGGTGAATTTTTTCGATTTTTTTAGAGAAAGCCTTCACCCTTTAAAAAATCCTGGATCATTTTGCATCTTAGATGCCATTTAGCCCCACTTTTCCTCATTCTACATTTAAGAATTGAAAATCGGTTCATATTTATAGTGAAATGTCTTTTTTTTTGCAGGATTATTCTCGTAAAATGTCACGAAGAATTCTTAAAGCATTAAGAAGCAGTTTTCTTGATCCTCGGTCACGTTTCAAGATATGGCTTATTATTTTTTCAGTGAAATCACACACACGTTTTTACGATTACTGATAGAAAAGAAAAAAAAAAAGTATTTACGAGTTCTCTGTGGATAAAACTTTGAGTACTGTAGAACCTCACTAAAGCGTGGTTGGCTGTATCGATCGTAGCTCAACACACTCGTGTACGTAGAAATGCAACGCATTTTGTCTTGTCATGTCTGGCGCGAACAAATTTTCCCCCTGTTTCTATTCTTTGAATTTAAATCTAACCCTAATGCCATTATTGTGGCTTCAGTTTACCCGTTTGTTGTGGGAGAGTCTCATTGGGTATTATATGAAGCCTAGTTCAATATTTGGTTCTATTATTATACGTTAACTTGTGTTTACATAAGTTTACTCCATTTAGGGGAAATGGGGGGAAATGAGAAGTCTAATGAAATGGTTGGAAATAGAATATTTTGATGATTCTATTGAAAAGTTGAAGGAATTTTCGTTCTAAAACATGAGTCAGAATTGATTTTTTCTGAATTTTTTGGAAAATTCTATCATTTTTTTTGTCAAGATTTGAACGAAAAAAACTTCCAATTTGAAGAAAAATTCATTTTTTTGCGAATATCTTCAGTTTTATTGATCGGAATCATATGAGGTTGATTTCAAATGGAAGGTGAGATCATTTCCCATCGATTTATGGGTTTTCAAACTAGAAAATCTCGCTTTTTACGATAAATACCCCAATAATAAGAAATTTTCTTTCCCAAACGACATAAATTTATGGCAAATGATCTCATCTTCTATTTAAGACCAACCCCGAGTCGCTAAGACCCATAAAACCAGCGATATCCTCGAGAATGTGGAATTTTTCAATTTGGCAAAGGGTTGGAGTTCTGATTATCGACTGAAAAAGTAGAATTTTCAGACAATTTTAAAAAATGAACCCTGACCTATGTTTTCTGACTGAGATTTCCTCATATTTTCAATAAAATCATGATTTCAAACGATTTTCACAATGTAAAACATCGAAACTAACTCAACTTTCCCCTGCAGCTATTTTCCCTTTCTTCAATTCTTCTTTTCTCGTATTGTACTTGATGAATTGATAATGCAAATGCACAGTTTGCAAGGCTGCAACAGTTCATGCTCAACAGGCACTTAACTCGTTGCAAAGAGACAAAAGAAAAAGAGGAAAAACTAGTGAAGAGCATTCTATTTTTATTCTTTAGTTTTCTTACCTTGTGTGCAGCCGTTCAAGTGATTAGTTGATGGTACACCTGGATAAAGGGGCGAGGGATGTGGAGACGACTGATTATTATTGGATCCAGTACATGACGAATGGGAATTGGCAGTCGTTGAATTAGACATTGTGTTTGATTGCTGAAATTGTTGACCGGCTGTTGTGTTTGCCATTGGTGTACCACTATTCGTTGATGATTGCTGGTGCTGGTGTTGATGCTGATGTTGTTGCTGTTGGTGATGTTGTTGCTGTTGCTGAGGCGTTGGTGGTTTCTGATTGTACATCTCATTTGACGGTCCTTCAACAAACATAAAACACATCTTTAGTCATAAAAATATTCAGAAAAATGAGAATAATTGAATGAATTAGAGTTAAACTGGACCTGTTGGTCAAAATGATTTGATTTTTTTTCCAGTGAAAGCCTCTAACAAAAAATTCAAAAAAATTCACCAGCAATATTCACATATTGGAGCATCTTCTCAAATTTTTTCCGATTTTTTCATCAAGACCTTCACCCCAAAAAAATTATGAATCATATTGCTCGGGGTGTTGGTTCATTTTGCCCCACTTTCCCTTACATATCATTGCCTTAGCAACAAAGGGGCGTAAGTGCTATGTTTAAGCGTAGCACTTAAGCCACTTTGTTTATAAGGCGATGATATGCATAAATATTTTTCTATATCTATAATATCAAGGCAATAAAGGAAACTTAGGTTGTTGGATTCATAATACCCCAGTAGGTAAAGAAGAAATTGTTGCTTACCATTTTCAGGTATGGGGGAACTCGGACTTTCTGGCAGTAGGATGCCTTTCTGCACGAGCTCATCACGATTAGCTCTGACAGAAATTTTCCTCTCCAACGCTAAAGAAAAAATTGAGATAATACATTTCATTAATAAAATGTAGACACTTGATAATAATTATATAAATAGCAAAATTTATCAGATAAATTTCTCACATCTGGAAGCAGCCTCGAATTTATCCGATTTCTTTTTCCGTTTCCATTTCCACGGCTTGAATAATCTTCCGAGAGCAGAAAATTTACTCTTCCGTTCAAGTGGAGGCGTTCGGACACCTGAGCCGAGGCTATTCGTTCGCAGTCCTGCGCCATTCTGTTTTTTGGCTGGAAAATAAATAGAAAAAATAGGAAATTAACAATAAGAATTCATATTATCATCCAAATTGAGGAATAATTCGACATTTCCCAATAAAAAATCTGTTAAGAAAATTGAAGAGTCTGGGATTACCCAGCGAAACGTTGCAATTTGCCAATAATTTGATATTGTTAATGACTTTTTCAATATCTCTATGAACAATTCAGTAGTGAAGATACAAAACAGGATAAGTCGATTTTTGTCGCTGTCCATATTCATCGAACATTCTTTCTTTATTTAATTAAAGACTCTAGGTTTTGAAAACCTATCGATGCCTCAAAATTTTACAATTGCTGATACATTTAAGCTTCATTCCAATCAAATTAAGTATTATTTACATTTCATTAAACATATCAATAGCGAAGTGATAAAGGGAGATAAGTCATATAGGATAACCATATATACTTAACTCCCTTTACTACTTTGCTACTGATTTGATTATTGAGTTGACAATAAAATTGGAAATATAATAATAATCAACAATAAGAGAAAATAAAAATATAACTAATGGAGATACGTCTCTTTTACAAAACAGATTTCAAGAGCTTCAAAAATGGATTGAATCCAAAAGGCTCCATAAGTTTCCGAAATATTTAAGAGAAATTGTTGGAAGGAAAAATCGACTTATCCTGTTTTACCTCTTCGCTACTGGATTATAAGATTAATATTAAAATGCAGAAAAATAGAAATAAATCTGGAAATTAATTTTTAAAAAATCTGTTTTTTAGATCAAAGTAATCTTTCAGGAGACACATTGAACGGCTCTTAGAGTATTAAATCCAGACTCCAGAGTCAGGACTGAGGGTTGAATGTATTGATATATCTGTATTTAGTGGCGAAGGGTGGTTGCACTTTCGTTTGTCGTTGTATATATATCTGGAAATCGATAGCCGATAAGTTCCAGAGTGAATGTGGTTGATATAAATTTGCTGAAGGGACTGCTTATATAGATAACTTTATAGGCGTGCTTGAGTGCGTGTCGACGACCCACGCTCAAGGGGATCGAGAGAGCTCAATTTTATAGTGTAGAGGCAATTAATCATAAAAAGTTGGCAAAATTAAGAAAATAATCCTTTTTTTTTGTTGATAACATTTCATGTCCAATTGAGGTGGGCGGAGTTCTTGAATCAATAAAAATCTTCAACCAAAATCCCAAGTGTCGAAAAACTTGGTTTTTAGTCTGAATTTCAGATCGGTTTTAGACCTGAAAATTTAACTCTAAGGGCACACAAACTGACGCTATTTTCGTCCAGTTTTCAGGAGTTTCGTCGGTATCTAGTCATCATTCCAATCGGATTCATCGGTTGTTGGTCTAAATTTTTAGTCTTCTTTCCGATGATTTTTACATGGTTCAGACTAAAAACCAACGAAATTTTTTGACTCGGGTAGGATGGGTCATGAACCCTAAGAGACATCTTCAACAGTATTGTGAAATGAAGATGTTTCTCGATGAATATGAGATGATATGCATATCATACGATATATCGCATAGAAAGGATCAACATTTCGCAAAAACTCCAAAATTTGAGATCGAATTGTCTTTTTTTTCGATCATGATAGGTTCCTTTTCGAAGTCTATGCACCACTACGTCCTCTTTGTGGCCTTGGGTTATGCAAAACGTGGTGATAATCTCAATTTCATTTAATAGTTCATATTTGTGTTCAATTCAGTAGCGAAGTGGTAAAGGGAGTTAAGTTATATAGGATAACCATATATACTTAACTCCCTTTACCACTTCGCTACTGAATTGATTAGAAACATCCAGAAAAATTTCGTTGTTTTTTTGAAGAAATTTAATTAGGATTCTCTCAGTCAGCCTTGAAATTTGGTGAATCAACCTCTAAACAATCGAAACACATGAAATTAAAATGAAAAAGTCCAAGAAAATCTGGGGAGAATTAAATTTCATTTGGCTGAGTAAAAGTACCCATTACCAACACAATTAATTATAAAAAGTTGGTAAAATTAAGAAAAAAGAAGGAATTATTTTTCTTTTTCATGTGAATGACCTGACTACAACGAGAAATGACATTTTACGGTGTTGTCCAAGGTTTCGGGGAAGAGCCATTGGGTTTTCCGAGCTCGCACAGGTAATTGGAGACAGAAAACAAAGTACCAAAGTAACCATGGAAACACCCCCTGGACGACATCCCTTATGCCAGTTTAATACATACTTCCATCAGTTCGTCCACCTCTCTGTGTGTAACTTTTATTTTACTCTGCTTTGAAATCCTTTCAGCATTCAATTAATTCTGGTAACGACGTATTTTAAACGTTGAGCAACAATTTAATTGCTAAACCCAAGGGTTAAATAAATCCTACGTTTGACAGTTCAAATTATTCGGAATTTGATGATTATGTGTTATTAGGGAGAGGGTGGGGTTAAATGGAAGGATTCCAAGTGAACGGTTCGAGATTGAGATGTTTTGATGATTCTTTCGGAAAGCTGAGGAAATTTTAGGTGGAAAACATGTGTCAGAATAAATTTTTTGAATATTTTGGAAAATTTTACTTTTTTGGCTAAGTTTTGAAGGGGTTTTCCTTCCAAAAATGGAATAAATGAACTTTTTTCGCGATATCTTCGGTTCTGTTGGTCGTAACGACCTGGGGTTGATCTTAAATGAAAGGTGAGCTCATTTCTCATCAATTTATGTGGTTCAAATTTTTTTTAAATCAATTTTTCAAATACTTATTCATTTCTAAGTGTCATTTTCTAAAAATCAGTTTTTGCCTTATAAATACTTTAAAAATTGATAATTTCTTTCTTAAACTGCATAAATCGATGAGAAATGAGTTCACCCTTCATTTAAGATCAACCCTAAATCACTACGACCGATAGAACCAGAGATATTCCCGAAAAACTGAAATTTTTCAAAAACAGAAGGATTTTACCTTCAAATCTTGTGGAAAAAAATGAAATTTTTGAAAAATTCCAAAACTATAACTTCTGACATATGATTTCCATGTAAAATTTCCTCAGCTTTCCAATGAAATCATCAAAAGGAACCTATCTCCAATATTTCCATCAATTTCGAGCAATTTCCATAGTATAAAATCCCAAAACTAACCCATATGGCCTCTATCCCCCTTGTCTCTATTTCCCACCACCTTCCCCTATTCCATCCACCAAAGATGTTCATCAAAATACAATTTAGCACTCGAAATAACATCGATCATCAAACTCAGTGAAGGATAACGAGATCAGAACTGCGTATGCGCTAAATGATGCCAATCGAGTTCAAAGTCCGGAAGAAATGTAAATATTTCAATGATGGAGAACGATAATTATCATCATTATCATCGCCTGAAAAACAAAAGAGCGTAAGTGATCTGCATAAGCATAGCACTCACGTCTCCCTCATTCTAACACTACAATATCCTAACAAACATTTCATCTTCATTAAATAAATACCGAGAATTGAGTTTATATTAATAATAGTGTAAATAAAATTCGGTCACGGTGCCTCTCGTCGTGATTTCCTTTTTCGTGACGCATCGCTCGAGTACGCAAGGCGTGCAACCACCTTTGCTTCACTATATCATGCTCCACGTTCTCCTACTTCGCTGCGTGACACTCACACAAACACACAAGAGCTGCAATTGATCGAGAAACAAACACCTAGGTGAAAAGGATCTAATGTTAGATGCTGCACGAGTGAAAGAGAGACAGTTGAACTTTTACGCTTCGAGTATCAACGAATTTTTTTATTCTTTCCACCTTCTTTTTTCTATGTGTATACACATATGGGAATAACGGTGCTAGTCGTACGCTCACCATTGCTTTCAACACTTCCATGAGGGACACATTTGTTCCCCTTTTTTATTTCTATGTGTTCCGGAAGTTCTCCCTTTCCTTGCCAGAAGCAATGTGGCTCAAGAATAATTGTGTGTTTTATCATTGAAAATAAAAGGTTTGCGTAATTAACAGTAAAAATTTTTTATGATCTGTAATTAATACTCTGCAAGTAGAAAATATGTATTGGCATGTATTGAATAGGTCGAGAGATCGAATATCCACGAGTGAATGTATAATAATGTGCAGAGTGATGAAAATGTCCAGGAAAGAAGTGATTCATGAGTTTTTCAGGTTTCTAATGTATTATTAAGTCGCTTTCCCCCTTTTTTTTAACTTAATTTTCAACTTCCCTTCTACTTTTCAATGCAAAGAATTTGAAGAATTGGGTATTTGCTGTATTGATGAGCACAGAATTATGAAGTTGAGAAAGAATAAATCATTCAGTAAAAAATACTGAAGATTGAGGTGAATGTTTTTTCATGCCTACGCATTAATTTGCACAATTCTTAACTGCCCACACATAATGACGAGATTAAAGATGTTGGCAATTTGTGAGAAGAGTCATCTACCCTCTTTTTGTATATAAAAATGATCGTTTATATATTAATTAGAGGATAAAAGAATATTTAAATCACAAACAAGTTTTCCTGTTTAGAATCATGATTTACCCTTTTTTTGCTTTTTTGTTGAACTTGCCGGCTTCAGCATGACGCCATTCCCCTCTTAAATCACATGCACTACACAAAAAAAAAAGTTAGTTTCTCCTATTCTCCAATTTATCTATTTATTTAATTTTTTTTTTCCCCTGAAATTTTTGCAGTGTACAAAAAAAAATAAATATTCGTTGAACTAGTTTATCGAAGCTATTCTCTTCTAACCAACGACAAAAGTTCCACTGGTGCTTTTTTCGTAGAGCAAAAGCTTTCCACCGCTCTTCACAAAACTCTGGAAGTCTGCCAGAGGTACGAGAGATTCACCGATCAGAAATGAAGAGCAAAAGAAATAAAAGAAGCACAAAAAGAGAGAAGAGGAAAAAAAACAGGACTGAGATGAATAAATAAATAAATAGGTAGAATTACATGAAGTTCTTGTGAAAAATTTTCGTAGATTTATTCGAGGAAACACAACATCTCAATTTAGTTGACTTCCAAATTCATGAGATTGTTCGGAAAATCATTGGATCTCATATTATATTCATCATCGAATCAATTCTTGCGAAGAGAAAAGAATAAGGGGGAAAATTGTGTTTTTTTAACATTATTCTATAGTCTAGCAGGGACTGAAAAATGTGTTTACATTGGCAATGAATGGTTGAGTTGTCAGTTTGTGCTTGCTGAAACATTGGATAAAGGCATATATGAAAATCCTGAGGCAATTGGATGCGTTTTGTATGGAACGCGAGTCAGATTCTATTTCTGGATTTTGCTGCTGCTGCTGCCTGTTCTCAACACAGTGTTACTGAGGATAAACATACTAGCTTGCATTGTGGGTTCCAACGACCCTGCATGAATATATACTGATGTTTGAACGGTCAAGGTTCATCAATCAGTTGATCAAGAGTGAAATAGAGGAAAATATCTTTCTATTTAAATAATTATTCAATTTAACAACACTGGGAGAGAAGAAAAACCAGTAATATCAAATGAATCTGTGGAGTCAGCAGAAAAATAGTTGATTCGTACAAAATTCTCATTCAGAACAAATCATCATTGATTGGATGAGACTCAATTTTTCTTCAAATTTCTAAGAGAAGATAAGAAATTCGATTTGAAGAAAGATCTCATCTCTTCTAATCAATTATTATTTGTTCTGAATAAGAATTCTGCGTGGTCGCCTCTTTTTGTGCCGACTATACAGATTCATTCAATGAATACTAAGTTTTTTTCTCTCATTCAAGAAAAAGATGAAGAAGGGTGCAATATTTTTAGGGAAAAATCATCTAATTTACGGTTTTTTTAGGAACAATATATGGTTTTTTAATTAACTACACTGAGAGAGAAAAAAGTGGTAAAAACTATCAAATATTTGTTTTATTGGACTTCAGCTAATATTTTTTTGAAATAATTCAAAAAAATTGTTAAATTGACTGAATTTTGTTTATTCAAACTGTTGATTTATTGGAATGAACAAAATTCAGTAAATTCAACAACTTTTAGAATTATTACAAAAAAATATTTGCTAAGGACCAATAGAACAAATATTTGATGGTTTTTACCATTTTTTTGTCACTTTACTTTTCCTTATCGCCTAAATCAATTAAAAAAACTCACATTATTCTTGTAATTATCATAGAAACATCAATAGAATGTATGTAAAACCATACAAGGGCTGATGCTACATTAGAAGATAAGGAACTGAAAGACAGTATATTTATATATACTCTTGATAATATCTACATTAATAAAAATTTCTATTTCTGTTGTCGTCCATAATGATGAATATTAAATTTTGAGATCAATTGGGATATTGGACAGATGAATGAATAATGAAAGTCAATCTTTCCATCCATTTTCCAAAAATTTGGAACATTTCGCTTCTGATTAGAAGCTATTCTTCAAATTTAATAATATTATTCTAATTTACGTTCATTTAAAGACCTTTAAGAAGCTTCTAATCAGAAGCAAAACATCTCGATTTTAGGAAATAAATGTGAATATTAACTCCTACTATTGATTCATCTGTCCAAAATCCAAATTAGCTTGGAAAATTAATAAAAATCTTTAAAAATTCATTTTTTAATTAGAAAATCATGTTCTAAAACGATTTTGAGTATAACGATATCAAAATATTTGAATTCATTTAGTATTTAGTATTTAATATTTAATATTTGAGATTTAGTACTGATTCTTCATTACTCGGATTTGAAAAGCAATACTTAACGATTAATACTTAATACTGTTATTTAAGGTCTGATATTTAATATTTAATAATTAAGGGTAAACTGACTAGAGAATAAAAAAAAATATATAAAAATTTTAAAAATTTAAGAAATATTAAAAATGAGTTAAAGAGTGAAGGCGAAGGAAGGATGTCAAACATGGAAAAATGTAACATCAAAGAAATAAATTCTATTCTATTCTATTCTATTTGAATTCATGTCATAAAAATCTGTTAAATTGATATATTTTCATTTTGTCCCAGGAATTTCATTATTCCTCTGATGAGAAGTCGACCAACTGGTTCGGAAAATCGGTATTTATTATTGTTTTAAACAAAAAATTAAATAAGAAACTATTATGGACCGATGAAGCCATCTTATTCATTCATAAAAATCTTTAAATGTTGAGAAAAAAAAATGTTTTTTTTCAGACATTGAAGGAAAAAAGAGATAATAATGTAAGAAATATTAATAAAGCAGCTGAATTAACGAAGCATGATGCAACGAATAATTACAGTGTATTTCTCATGACGAGGAGGAGTACTAGCCTGTTTACGAAGCTACAATTGAAGTCTCTTGGAAGATGCTCAAAATTTCAGCATTGCAGACTGAATTTCAAGGAAGAATTTACTTAAGTATTGACTCATTTTTTTTTTACGAACTACCGAGTCTGACTAATAAAAACTTTGATTTATCGTGTTTTCAGATAAGAAAAAAGGTAGTTAGAAAATTTTTGCAAAAGTTGGCTAGATGTAGGAAAAAAAATGAATAGAAAATTGCAGTATTCACATTCTCTGTTGATTGAGTAACACAGAAGATCACAAATACTTGTAGGATTATCTTGGTAATGTTAGTCAGAGTATATATATATATCTCTCTCTCTCTCTCTTATGAGTAAGCTATTGCGATGTTGCCCTCTAGGTACTACACCAAGTGGAACGACCGCAGAGTCATGACAGCGAAAGCCACAATCTCTCACGACTATTCTCACGCATTAATGTACCTGTATTTCAATAAATATATGTACATCTATGAATAATATTTTATCATTATAAGAAAATTAATGTAATTTCTTGAAGATAATTTTGATGTTTGCAGTGTTTGGGGGAAGTTAAGTGGTTGGTTCAGACGAGAAATTCGTGGGGGGGGGGGGGGGGGTTCTGATAAGATAAAGTAAACGGGAGCAGGAGTGATAATACAGGAAATTCATCTTGCACTAGACTTTAGTCTCTCATTGCCTTTTTGTACCTTTTTTTGTAGTTTTTTTTTTTTTTCTAAGAAAAATTCATAAAATTGAGCTTATGAACACATGAGTGTTTGATTGCTCGATCAATTCACTTATTCACAGGTTTTTTTTATGGATGCTTTAAATGCCTCAACAGTGATCCACTCGACTTTTTTTTTTTTTTCAAAGACGATAATATACAAGGCGTTGGAAGCTTTCTTGCCTGCCTATTGTTGTCCTCTTTCACTACTACACCATCGTGTGTATAAATGTCCCACGGTTATAGAGTTGAGTTTGAGTAGAGGAGAAAAAAAAAAAAGAAAAGAGAGAGAAAGAGGGCTTTGATCTAGTTTTCGTACAGACTACTGGACTCTTGAATGACGCTGCACTTGTTTCATTTTCTGGGATAGAAAACTCCCGTTCAAGCGCATTATGTACAGCCGTCAGAGCGACACGAGAAGAAAATTTATGTTTTTTTTTTTCCTTCTTTTTTTCGCCCCTTTCTTTTCTTTCTCTCTCTAAAATAAACTCATTCTGTTTGAAACAAAGAATTACAAAGGCACAAAAAAAAGGCTGGAGCAAAAAAAAACACAAATTCATCTCGGAAAATTACATTTTCTTTTTACGCTAATTTTTAAATTAGAAAAAGTACCACTTCGTTTACTTTGTTACACTTTGTTCATTAATTTTTTTCAGGCTGTAGATCAGAGTGATTGATGGGGATTGATTAGCCCCGAGGGGGGGGGGGGGGGTAGAGACATGGCACAATCACATTCCAAAAAGCATTTCATCGGTTACAATTAATTCTCACGTAATTATAAACGAGGACAGCAAAACTTTACAGTTGAAAATTACGCAAATTATAATTATCATACTCGAGGGAGTATTATTGTGAAAGATACCATTGCTCCTTCCGGCTTTTTAGGGATATATATATATATATATATATCTAAGTGTCTAGTGATACTTTTACTTTCTCGGGAGGATTAAAATTTTTTTTCTCTCTTTTTTAATAATATTGCGGAATTATGGAGTTCCAATCTCATTCATTCCTAAAAATCAATGATAGCTGTGAAGTTACCGGAGAAAAGGAGAGAAGAGAGTGCAAATCACGAGTGTAGTGGAATAACGGGTTAAGTCAATTTTTGTCAAAAATGAGATTTTATCAGAATTTGCTTCAGGATGTATGGACACGTGTCCCACAGAAAGGATTTGGCTGAATATGACTATTTAAGGCCTCATTTTTGAACATGCATAACAGGTCAAGTTCGCTTTTTGCAATTTTCAGGAGAAGATTTGAGGTATGTCGACTTAACTTGAAAAATAATCATACTTGTCAAAGTCAAGTCGACATAACTCAGTCTCTCTTCATTGAGTTAATATTGTGTTATGATCTGCTTAGACGATCTTACTCAATATAAATATATTCTTCGTATACTTCAAATAAATACTCATCGATTATAATAATTATAATCGATAAGTATTCATTTAATATTAGTATTTATTTTATTTGGGGAGTTAAGTCGACATAACTTGAATTTTTCCCCAGACATTTCAAGTTAAGTCGTTGAAATTATAGAAAAAAAAAGACTGCCGACAATTATAGCTTTTGAATATCTAAATTGACTGCGGATTAATGACGTTCATCATGAATGTAGCACATAATCAAGATCGCATCATTATTTTACGGTTTTTCGGGTCTCCTGGAAAATTTACTTTTTTCGACTTAACCTGTTATTCCACTATACTCGTGAAATGATCAGAGCCACAAAAAAGAAGAAGAAGAATAGATGCGAATGAAGAGAAAAGACGTGTATAAATAAATAAACTGAATTAATCCCAATTTCTTGTCCCTGTTCAATTACAATATGAAGCCTGGAAGGCAAAGAAAAACGGAATAGCATCCAAACGTAAAATTGAACAGCAGTTTCACTTGGTTTTCGGAGTTTTGTTGTATAGAGAACTCAGTGTTCTCACTGTGCGCTTGATCGTGGCGATGACGCTGTGTGTTCTCAATGCCGCCACCGACAGACTGGCGCGGGTCTCTCCCTTGCTCAATGAATGATTTCCGCCCAAAGCGGTGTTGCCATTTATTTTTTTCAAAATGAGTTTGGCGCTAATGTTTTTTTACCTTCCTTCTGTCAACAATCACTTCCTGACAAATGGAATTTTTACGATATTGATGAAATTTCAATGCAAAAAAAACGTTTAGTTACTGAATATCACCAAAATTCGATAAATTTTCCTCTCTGCCTCTTTAATACATCTATTAGTGCATCTTATGCAATGCAGAAGTTATAGAGAAAATAGGGGCAAAATGGGCCTGCTGGTCAACATGATTTAGGATTTTTTTTTAGAGTCAAGGCCTTTATTAAAAAATTCGAAAAAATTCAGCAATAATGCTCACATTTTGGAGCATCTTCTCAAATTTTTTCAGATTTTTTCATCAACTCCTTCATCCCAAAAAAAATTCTCAATCATGTGTTGCAATAGTGGTCCATTTTGTCCCATTTTTTCCTGTATGTGATATATATAGTTTTTGGATATACGACTTTGGATAATTCAATTAATTCTATGGTATATTGGGCTTTTAGGTCTCTGCTGCATTTAAAGAAAATTCCGAGGCTTCTGAATTGTGATAGGGGAAGGTGGGGCAAAATGGACATTGTAATGAAACAGTAAGAGATAGATTTTTTTTGATGATTCCATTGAAAAACTGAGGAAATTTTGGGCAGATAACAAATGCCGGATTTGATATTTTTTAATTTTTTGAGAATTTGATTTTTTGGAGCATTTTTGAGGGTAAAAAGCCTTTTGATTTTAGAAATAAATCAGTTTTTTTGGAATATCTCCGGTTCTATCGGTCGTAGCGACATGAGACTGATCTCAAATGAAGGGTGAGATAATTTCCCATCGATTTATGGGGTTTTGAATTTAAAAATATATATTTTTCAGATAATTATGGGAAACTTAACTTAACTTTTGTGAAAAATTATGATCATCGGTTTTTGCCCTATAACTACGTAAAAAATTGATATTTTTGAATTCAAAACCCCATAAATCGATGGGAAATGATCTTACCTTTCATTTAAAATCGGTCCCAGGTCGCTACAACCAATGAAACCAGAGATATTTCCAAAAAACGGAATTTTCTCAAAAATGCCTAAAAAAATCGAATTATTAAAAAATTCAAAAAAATGTCCATTTTACCCCTCATGTCCGTATTGCCCCACCTTCCCCTATATTTGAGTTTTCTCAGACTTCTCCAATTTTCTCAATGAAAATTATAACTCACCAATGACAACTGTATTAGCAGCAACTTCTTTAGCAGCAGCAGCAGCAGCTGCTGGTCCATGAGCAAGAAAATCACTGAGTGACAATGATGAAGCAATAAGCTGTCTTTTTTCCTCAAAATTCAAATAATCCAAACTATTACTACGTTGTGGACCGGTAACAATTGTTACCGTTTTAGTCAACTGATGCTGCTGATTATTCGTTTCATTGTTGATTGATTTTTCATTAGTTTCCTGTATTCCTGGCACCAGGTAAACTCCACCACTCACACGAATCGACATTTCCGTTTTTCAAAACGAATAATTCCGGCCCACTAATCTCGTGTACCGGATCTTCCGGCTACCGATTCAATTTTTTATCTCGCATTACCACTTCAGTTTCTCATTTTTTACCAGATTTTTTTCTTTTCAATCTTTCACTTTCTTTTTTCACGAATTTCTCTAAACTAAATGGATTGATATTCAAAGTATCAAATATTATCTTATTTAATTGGTCGAAGAATTGATTTTTTTTTTTTTTTAATTAACATTTAAAGCCGAGTTATATGATGAGACATCCTTTTTTTCAATTGGTTACTGAGGTAGTAGTCATTGTTCAAAGCTAATTTAAACGCATTAATTACCTATGTATTGGCTTTTTTTTTTACTCATTCGCTATGACCGTGAAGAGGTCTTGGCAATTTATTGTCTCTTATTCTTTCATTTTTTTTATTTATTTCCTCGTTCATTAATATAAATTCTTCAGTTTCTCAGATTTTATCCCATTCAATATTCTAATTTTGGCACTAAAAATATTATAAAATTCAAAATTGATGATAATGAAAATAGCAGACATCTGACAATTATTACAATTTTCATTTTTTAAATAAATAAATTATTAAAAAAATGATTTAAAAAATACGCATATGTAGAAAATTCAAAAAACTGCAAGTGCAAATTTTTTAAATATTTTTTTATAGTAATTTCTTTAAAAAAATGGAAAAAAATGTGAGATTTGTGCTAATGTTGTTTTTTTTTCCTTTTAACAAATAAATTATTTAAAAAATAAATAAAAATATGAAAATTTAGAAAATTTAAAAATCTATAATTGCAATTTTTTTAATCATTAATTTATAATAATTTTTTCATTTAAAAAAAAAAATGCACAAGATTGTTAGATTTCTGCTAATTTCATTATCATTTAAAATTAATTATTGTTATTATTTTTAAGCATCATTTTAACTTTTAATATTTCAATTGCACGACTAATCGAATACACAGTACAATGAAAATACATAATTTAAAGAGAGATGAAACTACAATTGACGGATTGTGTGTTACGTAGGCCGTGAAATATTAAATTCCAATCATGTATTACAAAATAAAGAAAAAAATAAATTGTGTTACATTGACATTTCGTGGAGTGAATCAACAATTTTTTTTTCAAATGACGTAATAAGAAAATTGGGTGATTAATAAAATGCAGAGGCATAAAAAAAAGGCGTGAAGAATAATTGAAGGGAATTAATCAATAAAAACTTTGTAAAATCGAAATTTCATCATATTTAGCAATTTTTTTAATTAAAAGTTGTTAATTTTTATGATTTTCGAATGAGGGGAAAAAATATTCATGAAATTAGCACAAATCTCAAGATTTTTTATAAAAAATATTTATAATAAAATATTCTATAAATTATAAAATAAATATTATATTTATTTTATAATTTATCATATTTATTTAGCATAAATTATTTATAAAAAAAAATGAAAATTGAAATTAAAAAAAAAATTTAAAAAATTTGCAATTGTAGTTTTTTTGAATTTTTATCTATATATATGAGTATTTTTGATTTTTTTTGTTTTAAATGATTTATTCAGTTAAAAAAATAAAAATTATAGGAATTGTTAGATATCTGCTATTTTCATTATCATAAAAAAATGTATATTCTCATTTTCTTTTTTTTCTCCAATTTGTTGAGAAAAACATGAACAATAATTGAAAGATTATGTTATGTGATATAATCAGTCACATAAGACTCTCTCGACACATCGATTTGGTATCTCAAGGCCTACGAATACAATCAAACGAAAGTAAAAATCCCCGACAGCTACTGAGAAAAAAAATAAATAAATAAATTTTTTTTTTTATTTAATCAACAAGAAAGATAGACGTGTCACGTACTCGAGATTTTGAGGCAGTGAGAATTTTTTTATCCCCAAATTGAACGAAATGAAGCAGAAGATAATGAAAAAAAAATGAAAAATTCTTTTATTGATGCACTCCTTCCACACACACACATTCACACACACACACACACACACACACACACACACACACACACACACAAACTTACACTCACACACACTTACACTCACACACACATACACTCACACACACACACACACACACATACACTTACACACACACACCCACACACGCACGCACACGCACACATATACACTCTCACACATACATTCACTCACTCACACATACACACATATATGCATATGCATACACACACACACACACCCACAGCCTTCCCCTTTTTTTTTACATATATATATCCCTTCCCAGTCGTTTCGAAACACCTGTGCAGCACGCGATGGACGTGAGATACAGGATGTTGCCGGATATACACAAACACATAGAATAAAAATAACAAATACACAATATATTAACTCACACAAATACTAATACGTGAATCACATAAGAAAAAAACCAAGCGCATCATGTTTTTACACTTTAAAGCAAAAAAAAGGATATATTCACTCCGAAGCACTTTAAACTTCTCCAATTTTCACTAAATTCGTATTTTTCATTTTTCCAGCAATTTAATTTAAATTACAAAAAAACACAAAAAAAAGCATCTTTTTTGTTCTTCCCATAAATAAGTGGGAACCCGCACAATTCAAAAAAATATGCGCTTATTTTTTGCACATTAGCAAAAAAAAGAGCATAATTATTATTTAGCATTTCTTCCAACACAATAACTATTTAATAATTTTTTACAGTATTTTTCCCTTTATTATCGAAACATTAAGAGTTTTTTTAGTGTTTGGCTCGGTTCGCGTCACTTTTTCATCATCAACACAGACGGTGAAGACTGAAGAATTTATAATATTTTTTTTCTCTTTTTTCCTCTTCTCTCAGCCTCTCTTTGGAGTGTCGAGGAAATGTGATTTAATATTGATAGGTAAAAGAAGATAGAAAACACACACCATTTATTTCATTTGGGTCGTACTTTTTTTTTTTCGTGGACGGATGAGGAGAGACGGATTTTTTAGACGAAATAGTTCAATTATTATATCCAATAAATTATGTTTAAACAAACAAATAAGTGGTTAAATGATACTTTAAGTGAGATGCAATGGAACCACGCACCAAGCGAGGCTCGTGAGCACTGAAGGGGCGGCCATGTCGACAGCTGCGCTGTCTAGTGGCCATAAATTGAACACTATAGGTATATATCTAGCATAGGGGAGAGTGGGGGAAAATGGACCGAGAAGATGAGATGAGTGGAGATTTTTTTAAAAAGCTGCGGTTGCTCCAGAAAATCTGAAAAAATTCACAAACAATGTAGACATGTTGGAGCATTTTCACAAATTTTTTCAGATTTTTTGGTCGAGTCCTTCACTCCGAAAAAAATTCCGCAATCATGTTAACGTGAGGGGTCATTTTGCCCCACTCTCCCCTACTATTGGCGAACTAGCCGAAGAGGCAATTTCCGAAGTCAACACGAAGCTGAAATTTACGTGTTGTAGTATAGGAGCCGAATATTTCCGAAGTTACTTCATTGGCCAGTACGACGAGGTTTTACACGAGGCTATACTCAATTTTATCTAACTTTTTATTATAGTGAAGGCACCAATTACCGGACGGTTGAAGACAATAGTACCAGTTTCCGGACAAGTTAGATTTAAATTATTAAAATGATAGAAAAAAATTCCAATTAAATGGATGAAAAAAATTTACTTGATTGTTATTTTAAGATTTTGAAAAAGTATTGAAAAAATAGATTTTTTTTACACTTGGATATTAATTATTAGAATATTTTGCTGCTGTGTCCGGAAACTGGGACCCATTCGGTAACCGAGACTACCATGGTCTCGTCATCTCAAAAACAAAGTGGCGTAAGTGCTCTACTTATGTACAGCACTTAAGCCACTTTTTTCTTAAGGTGACGAGCATGATATCGTTGCTTTAGAGTTAAAGGGGCGTAAGTGCTATGTATAAGAATGGCACTTACGCCCCTTTATTCCTAAGGTGACGATATTCCGAAAATAGCAGACATCTGAAATTTTTCAATTTTTTTTTGACGAATAAATTATGAAAAAAAAAAAATATGTATATGTTGAAAATTTGAAAAACTTTTGTAAATTAAAAAAAAAAAAAATTTTTGTAACAGTTCACTTGTGTTAAAAAAATCTAAAGAAGTGGCAGATATATGTATTATATTTTATTATATATTATATTATATTATATTACACATCAAGTGCACTTTTCTCAACTAAAGTTCTCATTATAAGTTCTTATTTTTTTGCGTATTTTTATTTATTTATGTATAATTCCGAAGGTATAATGCTCTGATACTTATTAGGGGATGTGGCTAATTAAATTCGCGATGAGACGAGTCACGCATCTCGGAAATATCGGATTTAGATAATTGCCCCAGAGCCAAGTGCCCCACCACCTTTTTTTATATGGCATTTGGAATGCACTATGTACTATGACTATTCTTTTTTTACTTTCATTAGAAGTATCGGATGTTCTATTCAATTATGACTTGAGCATTTGCCTGATAACACGGAGATAAAAACGATTTTGTTGAGGAAAAGAAGTAAATAGGAGAAAATGGGGCAAAATGGACCTTCTTTACAACATGATTCAGGATTTTTTTTAGGAGTGAAGGACTCGATGAAAAAATCTGAAAAAATTTGAGAACATGCTCCAATATGTGAAAATTATTGATGAATTTTTTCTAATTTTTTTGTAGACTCCTTCACTCCCAAAAAAAATCCAGAATGATTTTGACCTGCTGGTCCATTTTGCCACGATTTTACTTGAAGGAATGTCTAAACTTCAATTTAAAATCGTGATTCACATCGAGAAAACCGCTTGAAACTGAACGTACTTGAGATAGTATATTTCCTCAAGTTCTCAATGGAATCATTGAAGAAAAAAAAATAGCTTACGCTGTTTCATTGGAATGTCCATTCTATCCCCCTTTTTCTCTATATATATTGTTCCCGAAGAATTTCACTCTCAACGAGGAAATAACAGATATTTTATAAAATCTCATCAGGAAAAACCAGTTGGACGAGAAGGTTTATGGTTTTATCGTACACAGAAATTAACTGGGAGAACTGGTGTGTGTGTCTCTCCTGACCCGAATTGCTACTAGAATGATGTACAATTTCATTCTATTATTTACTAAATCAGTAGCGAAGAGGTAAAACGAGATAAGTCTTCTCATTTAGTTATTTAGAAATACGTTAGAAAATAAGCGAAATAGGGTGTTTTTGCCATGAACCTCTTTTGTAACTCTTGAAAATCTCTACCAAAAAAAAATAGGTAATATCGCCTTATCTCACTTAGTTTCCGAGATATTTCCTTCAAAATGATCGTAAAGACAAGTCGATTTATCCTGTTTTACCTCTTCACTACTGAAATAATCTGCAATCAATAGCTATTTTTCTTGGACTGAGGAAAAAATTGTTTGACGCCTCAGTTTCGTGTCTATTTCACCTTTTGTGTCCATTTTACCCCACCTTCCTCTAAGTCCTCTTTTTTTAAAAGGATTTTACCTCTAGTTTCCGAGATTTTTCCTTCAAAATGATCATAAAGACAAGTCGATTTATCCTGTTTTACCTCTTCACTACTGAAATAATCTGCAATCAATAGCTATTTTTTTTAGGACTAAGAAAAAATTGTTTGAAGGCCTTAGTTTCGACATGCTGGAATATCGCAGGCCGAAGTGGAGCACGACAAAGCTTCAATGTACCCTCCATATCGAAATGACAATGCCCACAATGAACACAGTGCCAATTTATCGAAGCGGAGGGAAGAGAGAGAGAGACAGAAATATGGGAGATGTTATAAAGTTCTGAGGCAGTGGAAAAGGTAGAGGAGTGGTGGGAATAGAAGTTGAGCAGCAAGTGAAACGGTCACCCATCCACTTACTGAGTTTCTTCGCTGGGAGAACGATTGACGAGTACCTAACCGACTGCGCCAATAGCTCCTCAAGTCCTCGGGTTCAAATCCTCAAACATGAAACTTTTTTTTTCAATTTTTTTTTACACTCAAATACTTCAATAATTAGTTATTTTAACTTGGCATTATTATCAAAGATTCATGATATGGAAAAACTTCATTTTGCAGATAATTTTATGAAGCTATTTAAAGTTGAAGTACATTGGAAAGGCCAGAGATCCGTTTTTATCCACCTGTGGTTTAACCTCTCGACATATTGCATCACTCCCCCCCCCCCCCTCCCCTCTTCCCTCGAATACATTGGTGATCTTCTCGGAGCTGGTTCAATTATATCTCGATTGTTTATAAAGGAAAGAACTTTGTCGAAAGAAATCGAACAAAAAAACAATTTTTTTTTCGTTTTTTTTTAACAAAAAAAAGGAATTCATACTTAAAAAAAAATCTGTCAAAAAAATTTTAAGGAAAAAAATTTATGAACACAAAAAATTTAATTTAAGAACTCAAAAATTAATAAAGGCTAATTTAGACATTTATTAATCATTATTAATGTTCATAATTCGTCTATTTATGTCAAAGGAATCATCTACTTGTTTTTATTAATTTTTTAAATTCTTCTTTTTATAAATTCTGAATATTAAAATCCAAACGAGGATTTTTCAAAAATTTTATCTTAATCTTAACTTAAAGTTTTTTTGTCATATTCTTTTTACGAATTTTTTCGTGCAAAAGTTTTTCAGACGTGCGATTAAAGATGTCCCAACAATGCTTTATTGTTTTTTTTTTTGCAAGAGCAAAAGTGGCACATACTGTATACTTTATGTACATTTGAAGTTTACCTCACTTAGATAAACCAATCGAGGGACAGTAAGGCTGCTTATCAATTGCCAAGATAATAGTTCTGAGGAAATGTTCCTCAGTATCTCGTTTGATTCGCATTCGCATCATCGAACTCCTTTCATGTGACTCGAAATGACAGTAAAATATTACTTGCGACGAAACTATAAAACTCTCAAAAGAAATGGTTACTTTAAATACTTTAATAAATACATTATTATCATTGTATGCTTGGGATTACTTTGGATTATTCACTTGCAAGTGGTGAGAAGATAATATTAATTGAGATAATAATTCAGAGGAATTAATCGTATTAAATTTTAGACAATCACGAAATTATCAAAATTCAAGAAGATTACAGAGAGTTATGAAGAAGAATTGAATGAAGAGTTGGAAAGACTTGGTTTTGAAAACGAGTCACGTGATTCGTGGAGAACACCAGATCTTCGAGGATCGCGGATTTTTTCAGCCTATTTAGAAACACGTCCGGAGGTAGTACTTGAAGCTAATCCAGAGTTGACCCATTTCGATTCGGCTTGGGCATTTGTAAGTAATTGTAAGAAAGGGCATAAGAGGTCAAAAAGACTCTCATTTTAGGTCTTTAAATGGTTTTATGAAGCCTTTCCATTTCGAAACGCACAAAGAATGTTCATCCGAAAACTCAAATTTATAAATAAGATGACTAGAATTTGAAAAAATCTGCGTCGAAATAGTTTTAGCAAAGTAGGTCATTTATGGTCTTTTTCTAATTTTCTAATCTTACAAATCTCTAATGCACCACTTATTTATTGCTATGTTTATGATTCTTTCAATTGAACCATGGTTCATCAAAATAAGACACTTTTAAGTGTACTTCTGGGAAAATTTTGAGGCTGTCTAGGATTTTCTTGAAAAGTGTATCTGAAAATGTCCCTGAAAGTGCACCTTAAGATGTTTCCAAAATTACTCCTCATAATCTCTTCAATTTAATAGAAAACTTCAGGGCACCTTTTTGACGTTTGTATGATGACCTGTTCCATTTCACAATATTCATAAACTTCGTTTGCTTAGCAACTTTACCAGACTTTTCTAGACGTAGAACTTCACGACCTTAGCAATAAAAAACCAAAAAATTTCAATTGACTCTCAAAATGTTTTTCCAGATTCGAATAATTGGCATAATTCCAGTTGACTTGGAATCCACCCAATTGACCTGCTACTTCATGTACAAACATAATGACAAACAATTGGCAACCTATATCCTGAAGAAGCCATCAATAAAAAATGAGTTAGTGGCATTTAGTGAAAATTTTGGGATGTATTACTCAGCCGCTTACATCCTGTGTCCACTACCGTATCCAAACGAGGTTTATCCATCGGGAATTCAATTACCCTATGCAGTAACAGTATCAATCGATCCAACTCGTGGTATAGCTTCTCTAAAATCTGATGAATTTGTCACAATACGATATCCAAAGAATGGCTGGAGTAACTATCATACTGACAAATTGTTTTCCGTTTGTGTACAGCCCTTTCATCACAATTTTGACAAGGCCACTGATCTGATTGCCTTTGTTGAATTTTATCGGATGATGGGTGTCAATCGTTTTACATTTTATCGGGATTCTGTTAGTGAAAGGGTTGACGCGGTATTGAATTACTATTCGAATGAAAATATTAGTGTTCTTCTTCAGTGGAAATTGCCGGATTTTTATGAATTCGAAAGGACACTTCGAGTTGATGGAATCTATGCGGCTCTCAATGATTGTCTTTATAGGAGTGTATCTCATGATGGATATAAATATGTAGCAGGTGTGGATATTGATGAGTACATTTTACCGAGGATCCATCGGAATTTTTCGGAAATGATGGAGCACCTCGATCCTGAGGGTGGACAAAACTGTGTAGGAGGCTGGATATTCAGGAATGCCTTTTATTATTTGATGCTTGATGATGATCCTGTTACTTTATCTTCCGGTAAGATGGTTATTAGGGGAAGGTGGGGTAAAATGGATATTTCAATTAAACGGTTTGAGATAGAGATTTTATAATGATCCTGTTGGAAAGCTGAGGAGATTTGAGGGGGACGACACGTGTCATAATAAATTTTGGGATATTCTGGAAAATTTTACTTTTTTGGCGAAGTTTTGAAGGGGTATTCTTTTTAAAAATCGAAAAAATGGACTCTTTCGGCGATATCTCTGGTTCTATTGGTTGTAGCGACCTGGGGTTGATCTCAAATGAAAGATGAGCTCATTTCTCATAGATGTAGGTGGTTCAAATTTTTTCAAAACTTACAGGACATTTTCTAAAAATTAGTTTTTAGCTTATAAATACTCGAAAAACTGAAATTTTTCGAAAACAGAAGGATTTCACTTTCAAATCTTGAGCAAAAAATTGAAATTTTGAAAAAAATAACTTCTGACATGTGATTTCCATGGGAAATTTCCTCAGCTTTCCATTGCAATCATCAAAATAGACCTATCTCCAATATTTCTATTGATTTCACGTAATTTTCATAGTATAAATTACCAAAACTAACACATGTCTATTTTACCTTTTGTGGCCATTTTACCCCACCTCCCTCTAAATCCTCTTCTTTTTAATTATCTTTATTATTCTCCATTTTCTTATATTTATTACCAGAAATACCGAAGTTCAAATTTCATAGTAAAACTCGAAGATGGGAGAAGATAAATCATTCGCACGACAGAAGTAAATTTATTGTCCGCGGTGAAAACGTTGTTGAATTAGGAAACCATCGTATTTGGAAGCTCAAAGGAACTTGGTCATTATTTACAAGTGAGTTTTTTTTCCCCAAAAATATCAAAAACAGTGATTGAGTTTGGAAATCGCTCGAACGTTCATGAAGAATTCATTGAATATCTAAGTTATTCCAATTTAAACTCTTGATTACTTTTAGAAGAATAGTTAAATATTCAATCTTCTATTTCAGGATGTAAAGAAGTTAGTGTTGATCCTGAAGTTGGAACTTCGAATCATTACAGAAACTGCGAGACTGAGATTGAGACATGTTGGAAGAGGAAAACTATTGTTGACAGAACAGCCCACAGATTTAGTCGGGAATTAGGACAGAGAATTGACAAAGTTTTTCGGTCAATTTTTGAAGATAATATCATTATTTGAGGCCAATGAACAGCGGAATTAAGCGAGTTATTATAAATTCAATGGAACATTTATGTAAAGGTGCTCTATGCTAATACGTTATGAATGCTTGATAGATACTCATCAGCATCATCGTGATAATTATAAAACACGAGATGTTGAGAGAGGAAGAATGAGCTGAGATAAAATACATTGGACGATGCTCTGTCCAACATTTATAACTTATTGATTTTTTGATATATATATATATATATATATGAGTTTCACATATTAATGACAGAATGCCCACGTCAGGCTCTGAATCAATTGTAAAATACATTCGCAATATTATTTTATGATCGTGTCATTCTGGTTTAGAAAAATGTTTTTTCAAAAAATTAGGGAGACAATAAATGATGGGAAAATAAATAGCCAATAAAAAAACGCTATTAGTCTTTTTTTCCCCTTAACGTAGTCCGACCAGTCAATTTTTCAATTTTAGCACTTTTTGTGCTGAAAATGATGATTATGACGAATTTGAAGGAATTCTCTATGCATCAGGCATAATTAAGGATGTCATAGTGGTTCGGGCAATCTATTTTTCCTTCTCAATTTTGGTCACTTTCGATAGAATAGCATGAGTAGATTTTAATAAAATTTTGTTTACCCCATGTTACCGGACAAATAAGGCCAAAATTAATTTTTGAAAATAATTAAATTAACATGGAAACTCCATAAGCGAGGCTCAGTTTCAGTTTCACTGCAAAAATTCATGGTCACAGACCTATTTATTCTTTATATAACCTTATATGTTTTTTGTTCGTCAGAATGTCTATTTTTTTTTGAAATCGTGAAAAATGTATGTTACCGGACATATAGTGACGATTAATTCAATTGATTGCATGAAAACATCAATGGCGGCCATATTGGTATTTGAAATCTGAGAATCCTCCAATCCCAGTCCTCGATGCTGGGACAGCGTGAGTCAAATGCGGAACCATATTGAATATTCATAATATTATTTATTTACAATTCATCATCTCGGACATCGTTCTAGTATCGGTAAAATGTTGAAAAATCGAAATAGTTATAGTAATTATAATAACTAAGAGGAAGAAAAAAAAAAAGTCGATCATTTGAACCTGCCACTATGATATCCTTAATTAGTGTAATTAGAGGCGAATGGGGCAAAATGGACCTCCTAAGCAACATGATTGAGGATTTTTTTTCGGAGTGAAGGAATTCATGAAAAAATCTGGAAAAAATTGAGAAGATGCTCTAATGAGTAGAAAATGTTGGTGAATTTTTTTGAATTTTTTCGTAAAGTCCTTGCACTCTAAAAAAAATCCCAAATCATTTTGACAAACTGGTCCATTTTGCCCCATCATCCTTCGGGGTAAAAAGTCACGTTACAATTTTCTAGGAAAGACTTTTCTTATCAGAACTTTAGAAGCGTTTTTCCTCAAAAACCCTTTTTTTTTTGGTCGACAGAAGAAGCACTGACAAAAAAAACGCATTGTTGGCATCTTACCTTGAGAATAGATGGGAAATTCACCATCACTGTGACTATGCGTTAACATTCTGGCAGAATAGAACCGCCAGAGTGGACGGTGTGGTTTTCGATCCTCAGCTGATGTACCAGCGAGAATGGCATTTTCATCTTTGGCACGGTTTAACAGGCTCGCAACTTCTTGGAGCGACACTCCGACAACAATCGGAGTGCCGCTCGAAGATTTCTCTGATTCCCACAGTTTTCACACAATTTAAACACTATTTTAATGAATTTGAATGAAGCATAGTTCACCCATTTTTCAATAAACCAATTAACTTTATCCTTTTTTATTAAAATTGAGTAATTCGCATTTTTCTATTAATTCACACTGTTTAATTAAAATATCATTTCAATCACAGAAATTTTTCTCTCCACTTTTCCCAAATTTATTATCATTTTTTTAGAGAAAAAAAAAATTGAATTTAAAAAATCACAAAATTAATCAAAATTCCCCTCACCATGTGTTCTACTTTCACTCAGATTTTTTTTACCAACATATATGCACATTTAAAAAATAATAATTTAAAAAATTCATAAGTCTTTCTTGGTAAAATATGATGTAAAAAAATTTGAATTCTCGTGCCTTTATCAGGCATTCTATGCAAAGGTATTTCCCTTGGGGGCGAGATTTACTCCAGATTCTCGAATACTTTGGAGCTTTTGGGGGTGGACGAAAACAAGAACGCACCCCTTGTCAGCATCCTCTTTCCACCGATTATTATGTACCAATCATTCCTCTCAAATTCCTCAAACTGAAATAATCCCTTCAAATTTGTCATTATCCCCCTTTTTTTCTTCTCTATACTAATCTCTCGTTAACAAAAAAACAAGAAAAAAGGACCTACTTCCAGGGAGGGTTTGATGCGCACACTGAGATGCTGAGTGGGACTGGGACACGAGAGAAATTCGGGGAGGGGGGGAGGGCGGAGAGATGAAGGTAGATGGTACAGCGCAAGCTTAGGCCATCAGGGGCAGTCGAGAAATTATAAGCCATTGAGTTTTATTTTTATTCCTTTTTTTTTCATTCTTTGGATGAAAAATATTTTTTTTACGAAAATTTAAAAGGAGAAGAAAGTCATTAAGGAGAGAAAAAAAGGGGGGGGGGGAGCTGCGAGAATTTAATTCTCGCGGAATAATCGTGTTTTGTCAATTTTTTTCATTTTTTCAGAGGAAATCAGGGTAGTTTAGAAAAAAGCACGAAGAGGCAGTTAAAACACAGTGGAGAAGAGCTGTGTGTTAACTGGGAGCACTTTCGATGACCTGAATCAAGGCAGCCTCATTGAATTTTTCCGGTAATTTGTGTCATTGCATGGCTTCAAAGCATGCAAAAAAACCACATAAAGTGCTTTTTTTTGCGAATTTCTCGCCAGTCTCTTTCTTTTTTAATAACTCGCACTGAGAAAAAAAAATCTATGTTGTAAGAAAATTGACTCACTTCAAAATATATATATATAGGGGAAAGTGGGGCAAAATGGACCTGTTTGTTAAAATGATTTGGAATTTTTTTAGAGAATAGGCAAGTTGATGAAAAAATTTGAAAAAATTATACAATAATGGAAATATATTGGAGCATCTTCTCAAATTTTTTCAGATTTTTCCATCGAGTTCTTAACTTCAAAAAAAAATCCTGAGTTATGCTGTTGCAGAGGTCCATTTTACCCCATTCTTGCTGCAAGAATTTTTTTTCTCAATGAAAATAACACTTGCGAGGCAAAAAAAGGTCTGAAAGTACTGAAATGCAGGTTTTTTATGGGAATAATCGAAATAATAATTTGTGAAGTAATTTCCGACCTAGGCTAAAGCAAATGACGTGGGGCAAGAGGTCATGGACGAGGATATTAACGAGAATAGAGCAGGAAACCTCTCGGTAATTTACGAGAGGGTTCGTCCACTGGGACAAAATTATTGATGATTAAGTAGTCTTTACATTTCCGCTTGAAATTACATAACTGTTATGATTGCCTGAATTTGTACTTTATATTTGTGAATAATTGTTTAAATTTTAACTCACATGTATCTGCATTACTGGTTGGAGAATCTCGTGTATCTTCAATTTTATCAGGCGATTTCTCATTCTCTTCTGCAATTAAACATGTCAAATAATCGATTAATCATCGATGACTCATTACTATTAATATATATATCTCTGGGGCAAAAGACAAACAATGTATGTACATAATTAGTTATTTTTATTAGAAATTCCTTCAACATTTGAAATACAATAAAAATATAGACAAAAAAATATTCTGATGAAATTCTTTTTTGCTGATTATCTATGATTTTTCTTTTTTTCTTTGAAAAACATTCAAAATTAGTCATAGAAAATCATTGTATTGTTCATAAATTCGGGGTTTTAATGGAAAAAAAATTATATTAATGTGCTCGTTATAAAAATACTGTATCAACGAAGTTCTCGGAATTTTCTGCTGCATGATTTCAAATTTTGGGCAGATCTTTCGTCGAGGAGAGACAGGATTTTCTGACGAATTTCTACAGGTAAACCGAGAAGACTAGGATTCGTCACTTCTGCTGCATTCAGTACTTCGTCTCTAATCGGAGTAATTAACGTATTTTTAAACCTGTGGAATAAATAGAAAAATCACACTGTTAGAAAAAAATGGAAATTTCATAGACAATTTTATGGGAATTTTCGTAAACGTTATATTGAATTTTTTTAAATAAGATAATTATGAAATCTGTGAGTTTCAGAGGAAATTCAAAGGAATCTGTGAGTCTTAAGGAGAATTAAGACGGAAATTTTATAATTTACTTGAATTCTCAATTTTTTTTTGAGTTTTCCTATTTTTACTAAATTTTCAAGAAACAATTGAACTGAAATTTACAAATTTCATTGATATCCAGGCGTGAAATTATTTGAAAATCGATGATGTGTTCATTTTTCAATGACGTAATCATCTGAAATTTCAGTAGAAATGTGACTTGTTAGAAATTTCCGGGATTTTGTTCGGAAAATTCAGATGAAAATTTTTAACAGTGCATTAATGAATTGAATAATTGGAAGAAAAAATCACATTTATCGAGATGAAACTGAAAAAAGCATAAATCTGACAATTTTTCTTTCTTTTACCTTTTTCTAACAGATAAAATATTCAAAAAAATCAATGAACAATATGCACATGCAGCAAATTTGAAGAACTATAACTGCATTTTTTTAAAACAATATCTCATTTATTAAAAAAAATCCAAACAATTGTCAGATACTAACTTCCCTATGATCCCAAAAATAGCAGATTTCTGACAATATTTAGATTTCTTTTGCCTTTAACAAATAATTATTTAAAAAAATGGAAAATATGCATATAGAAAATTTGAAAAACCAAAAGTGCGAATTTTTCAAATATTTTTTCTTTTATAATGATGTTTTTGTTTACAAAAATTCAAAAAATTGTCAGATATATGATAATGAAATTAGCATTTATCATTATCATTTATTAAAGCACACATGTGCAATATATATAGGGGAAAATGGGGCAAAATGGACCTGTTTGTTAAGATGATTTGAGATTTTTTAGAGAATAGGCAGCTTCATGAAAAAATCTGAAAAAATTATACAACAATGAAGACATATTGTAGCATCTTCCCAAATTTTTTCAGATATTTCAATCGAGTCCTTAACTTCGAAAAAAAAATCCTGAATGATGCTGTTACAGAGGTCCATTTTTCCCCATTCTCCCTTATATTATTATTATACATACCTATGCGAGAACTTCTTAAGATCCAAAAATTTACCACTGAGGTCGCTAGAGAATGGATTGATATAAGCCAGTGTTTCAACCGCCATTGACCGGGTTTTCACACTTTTAACAGCCGGAGAAATATTTAAAATGAGAACATCACCAACAGGAATTGCTTCTAATTTACAATCTAAGTCTGATGTCATGTTGTGCTTGAATGGTATCTCATAAATTCCAGATGATTTCCATTTTTTTGGATCAAAGGACCTTGAAGAAGAGAAAAAAAGACATTATTTTGTAATAAATCGAGAAAAAAATTTCATAAATAAAATAAAATAGTTCATACACTAAATTCCAAATTTTTTTTTTAATTAAATTAAATTTGCAATTTCTTACCTTTCATCTTCATTGTCAATATAATAATCAACTTCTCTCATAATCACTGTTGACAATGCAATCAGCTGATCATGGTGTGTCACATCTTCACTCAACGACAATGCAACATCTTCAAGTGCAGGTGATAAATTAAAAAATGTACTATCTTCTACGAGAATACCTCTCGACATTTTTCCTCCATTTGTATCAAATAAACAAAGTTTTGGAATAAAATAGATTTCAGGTAAAATAATATGAGTGCAAGTAATTGTGTTACAGTGACGCCTTCTTCGATAGATCCATGTTCTCAAAAACTGTACAACCGACAGTTGGTAATTTTTCAATTAATACTGAAAATAGCAGATATCTGACAATTTTTAGTCTTTCTCTCATTTTCAACAATTAAATTATTTAAAAAAAAAAATTAAAAATATGTACATGTAAGAAATTCAAAAAATTCATGGACAAATTTTTTTAATGGTTTTTTTGTGATAATTTACTTGTTTAAAGAAATTCAAAAAAAAATTCAAATTTTTGCTAATTTTAATGAAACTGAAAAAAGAAGACATCTTACAACTTTTAGCTTTTTTTTCCCTTGATAAATAAATTATTTTTGAAAAAATAAAAAATATGCACATATAGGAAATTCAAGAAACTGTTAATGCAAATTTTTTAATTATTTTCTTTGTAATAAATTATTTGTTTTAAAAAATGCAAAAAATTGTTAGATGTGCTAATTTTATTATCATAATTTTTAATCATCATATTTTCTCATTTACAGGAGAAAAAAAAAGATTTCTGTCCCAATTTTCACTTGAAAAAAGGAGGAAATTTTCAAATTTTACGCTACACGAATTTGAATTCTTTAGATGATCCTTATCATCCGGTTTAAAGGCTCCGTCCTAAACCCGAAAGTGATTCACACTTGTGACATCATAATGTAAATAAAAAGAAGGAATTTCAAGTCGATAGTAAAAATAATTTCTCAAAAAAAGAGGAATTGCAGAGGAATAACGTAAAAAAAAGGCAGTTACAGGCCTTTTTTCAAGATTATGGAATCATCATACATCTGACAATTTTTTTTTTTAAATTACATCTGACAATTCTTTGTATTTTTTTTAAACAAAGAAATTATTACAAAAAAAAATGATTAAAAAATTTGCACTTATAGTTTTTGGAATTTTTAAAATGTGCATATTTTTTGTTAAAAAAAATCATTATTTGTTAAGAAAAAAAGCTAAACATTGTTAGAAATCTACTATTTTCATGATTCTCTTTTCTTTTGAATCAATAATGCAGAAATCAATTTTTTCCCTTTCATTTCTCGTATTTACAAAAAAAAAGGATCTTTTCTATCTTTACCTTCATTTTTTAACGATTTATCTTATCAGATCGTCAAAAACACAGGATTTTCAATTTTTTAAGGTCACTATTGATTTGAAAAAGAAAATCAATAGTACACAAATCGATTTTTTCTTTCGTTTTTCGTATTTACAGAAAAAAAAAAAGATCTTATCCACCTTTACCTTCATTTTTTAACGATTTATCTTATCAGATCGTCAAAAACCCAGGATCTTCAATTTTTTTGGGGTCACTATTGATTTTTAAAAAAAGTCAATAGTGCATAAATCCATTTCTTCTTTTGTTTCTCGTATTTACAAAAAAACAAAGGATCTTTTCCAACTTTACCTTCATTATTAACGATTTATCGTATCTGATCGTTAAAAATACAGGATTTTCAATTTTTTGGGGTCATTATTGATTTGAAAAAAAAAATAAATAGTGTATAAATTGATTTCTTCTTTCGTTGGTCATATTTACAAGAAAAAAAGGTTCTTTTCCACCTTTAACTTCATTTTTTAACGATTTATCTTATTTGATCGTCAAAAACACAGGATTTTCAATTTGTTGGCGGTCACTATTGATTTTTTAAAAAAGGCAATAGTGCATAAATCCATTTCTTCTTTTGTTTCTCGTATTTACAAAAAAAAAGGATCTTTTCCACCTTTACCTTCATTTTTAAACGATTTATCTTATCTGATTGTTAAGAATACCGGATTTTCAATTTTTCAAACAATACTGAAAATAGAAAAAAAATCTAGAAATTAATTCCTTTTTTAACTTCCTAACAAACAAATTATTTGAAAAAAAAATGAAGAAAAACAATCTAAATATATATAGAAAATTCAAAAAACTATACCTGCAAATTTTCAAAATATTTTTTTTGTAATAAATTTACCTATTAAAAAAAAATCCATAAAGATTATCAGATATCGACTTATCTTCCACAATCATTTTTCATTTTGGGGTCATAAATAGAATAAGTACGTTCCTGTTTTCGCCCAGAAGTTAAAAGATTGTGTGTTCGTGCCACTTGTTGCACACCCACAGTTTGTCCCCCAGAACGCAGAAGCGTATCGACACAATTTGAATAGTGCAAACCATCAAAAATTCAATATTCAAAAAAAGAAAAGATCCTCTATCACCTCTCTCATCAAATTTCAAATTTAAATTTATTACCAAATGATACATACCATTGGATGTAACTGTAGTACTCCTATTACACTCATCACTAAAATTATTACCCTCAATATTATTGACAACACTCAATGGTACACAGGTTAAAACAACCGGATCAATGGAATCGGCCATTTTTACAGGTTAACTCCTCCCGGTTAACCTGTCTTCTGGCATTAAAACTAGACACCTATATATATTCGCTCTCTGCAATACATTCGAAAACCTGTATATAATGTTTTTTCGCGGATGTGAAGGAAAGAAGAAATAAAAAAAAAACATTTCAATTCAACCCACAACATTACCGCTCCTTCAATAACCTGAAAACGCCATCTTGTGAGTAATAAATATACTTTAAAATTCATTTTCTTATATTTATTTACTTTTATTTTGTTAAAATAGAGAAAGAAGAATGGACAATTTTGGCTGCAACAATTGTGAAGAGTGGAGGAAGGATGGAATCCTTGGAAGAGGAGCTTTTGGCATTGTTGAACTCTGGAAAAATGAAGAAAATGGAAAAACCATTGGTATATTTATTTTTTTACATTTTTTTCTATTTTTATACATTTATCATTGACTTCGCAGATTTTTCAGGGTTAAGGATGATTTTATCTTCTTGGAGTCAAAGGGGCGTAAGTGCTATGGTTATATACAGCACTTACGCCCCTTTGTCTCTAAGGTGATGTCATATATTTTTTTTTTTAATTTTTATTAATTTTAATTTATTTCATATTTTTGATGATAAAATTTGCAATTTAGAGTTTGAGGCATTTAATAGATGTGATTGGATAAAAATGGGAATTTAATTGGAATTTTGACACTTGACAGCTATCAAGAAATGCAACTTGGAGATGCAGAGTATGACAGAGAGACAGTTGGAAAGATGGCAGGATGAAGTCAGGATCATGAATGATATTCAGCATCCTAATATTGTTGGGACGCGAGATGTTCCTGGACAAGTTCGCAGGGAAAATGTGAATTTTCCTGTTTTATGTATGGAGTATTGTGAAGGAGGAGATCTTAGGAAGGTAAATAGGAAAGAGGAGAGGGGAAGTTAAATAGGCATTACAATGAAATGGTTTAAGATGATTTTTTTTAAAAAGATTCTATTGGAAAGCTGAGCAAATTTCAGGCGGAAAACTTGTAGCAAAATTGTTTTTTTTTTTAATTTTTTTGAAAATTTTATTTTTTTAGGCACGAACGGGAAGAAATTCACTTTTTTGGGATATCTCCGGTTCTATTGGTCGTAGCGTAAAAATTCTGAGTGGAGGTGAAAAATGAGCTCGTTTCCCATTAATTTACGCGGGAAAATTTGTTTTTAAGCGATTTTTGAGGGTCTTAACGCCTTTTTTACATTTTTTTAAACGAAAATCCGTTTTTTCATGATAATTATCCTGAAATTTACTAAAAATTATCTCTAAACAACATAAATCAATGGCAAATGAACTTATCTATTATTTTCAATTGGAGTTTCTACGACGTGACCAATAAAACCGGAGATATTCCCGAAAAAGTGGAAATTTTCGAAAACTGAAAGGGATAATATCGCAAATTTCGATTAAAACGCTTGAATTTTCAAAGAAGAAAGTTAAAATCACTTTGGATACATCGTGACTTTAGAAACAAAGGGGCGTAAGTCCTATGTATAAGCACAGTACTTACGCCACTTTGTTTCTGAGGCAACAACCTGGATTTCATCTCAAATTTCTTGAAGTTCTCGATAGAATCATTAAAAATGTCTTATTTCACGTATTTCCAACACTTCTGAGTGATTTTATATAAATTCTGTAATTTCAATCTTTTTTGCAGGTTTTAAACCAAAGAGATAATTTATGCGGCTTAAATGAAAAGGATGCTGTAGCTATAATGAAGAATATTACTTCAGCAGTTGAATATCTGCATAAACTCCGGATCACTCACAGAGATCTTAAACCAGAGAACATAGTTTTGCAGGAAGAAAGATGTGGAGTCACTTATAAATTGATTGATCTCGGCTACGCAAAGAAACTTGATCATTCAAGTATTTCTGCTTCGATCGTTGGTACTTTAAATTATTTGGCTCCAGAGTTACTTTGGAAGGACAAGTATAGCTCTTCAGTTGATTACTGGAGTCTAGGAATTTTATTCTATGAAATTCTGACTGGAATTAGGCCATTTTTACCAACGATGAGTCTAAACAGAACTTGGTAATTAAAAAAATTCATTAATATCATTAAAGTTTTTGTTTCATCATTAATTCATTTTAAGATATTTAGTCTTTGAAAGGAGTGACTAGAAAAAGCAATCTATATCTGAAAAAAGAAAATATATCTGAAAGAAATTAACTTATATTGTTGCCTTAGAAACAGAGAAATTTAAGTGCTATGCTTATACACAGCACTTACGCCCTTTTAACTCTAAGGCGATGATATATAATCGATGATGGACACTGTAATGAAACGGTTAGAGACGGATTTTCCTCAATGATTCTATCGAAAAGCTGAGGAAATTTCAGCCGGAAAACGAGTGTCTGATGTATTTTTTTGATTTTTTTGAAAAATTCGATATTTTTTGGCATTTTTTAAAGTCTTTCCTTTTTTGGAAATTTTCCGTTTTTGGCAAATATCTCTGGTTCTATCGGTCGTAGCAATCCAGGGTTTGTCTCAAATGAAAGGTGAGCTCATTTCCCATTGATTTATGGGGTTTTGAATTCAAAAATATCAATTTTTGGGATAGTTATAGGCCAAAAACTGTTTCACAAAAGTGTTTCACAAAAATGCCCATAAGTACCTTAAAAATCGATATTTTTAAATTGAAAACCCTATGAATCGATGGCAAATGATCTCACCTTTCACCTCCTGTTCGAATTTTTACGCTACGACAAATAGAACCGAAGATATTCTCAAAAAACTGAAAATTTTCAAAAAAAGGAAGGTTTTATCCCTCTAAAATGCTCAAAAAAGTCAAAATCGCTAAAAATTCAAAAAAATTAATTCCGGCACTCAGTTACCGCCTAAAATTTCCTTAGCTTTCCAATGAAATCATCAAAAACAATCTACCGTCAATATTTCTATTAATTTCAAGAGTTTTCCATAATATCTGCCTAAAAATTTAGATGTGTCCATTTTACCCCTCATGTCCATTTTGCCCCACCTTCCCCTATAATTTTTTTAAAAACAGTATTTCTTGCATTTAATCCCATTTTTTTCTCTCTTTTAGGATGGAACATGTATTGAAAAAAGGATACAACGACATTTCCATTCGCGAAATTGATGGAAAAGTCAAGACCTCTGTAATCATTGAAGATCCTAGTAATGTATCGCAGTAAGTTTTTTCGAAATACCCAAGAATTGAATTAAATTCTTCAATCTACATTTCTCTAGATGTTTGAAGGATGACTTGGTCCCTTGGTTTCGTACAGTTTTCCAAACAGATCCAAATCGTCGAGGAAAAGAAATAATCAATGGACAACCAAAAATAATAGTATTCACAATGTTCAAATCAATTTTCACGAAAAAGGTACATTTCAAACACTGAAAAAATCATTTATTTTTGTTTTACGATTGAAATTATACTTGATCAGAGAGTTTGATTTTTTTTTGTTTGATGTACAGATTATACATTTGTTTTACGTTTGTGCATTTAAAAAAGAGGCTTATAAAGTTGATGATTTTATGAGAGTTGCTGAGTTGAAGGCAATGATTCTTCAGAAGGAAAATATTCGAATTGAGGATCAAATTCTTGTTTCATCGGAGGGAAAAGTCCTGGAGGACTCTGAACAGTCAATTTTTGGAGTATTGGAAGAATCTTCTGTGATGGTCTTCGAGAAGAAGAAATTATTGATCGATAAAATGCCTCAACCACACATTCCTCCAGATGTTTCAAGAATGGCTAGTTCTTTACTAAGAAAATACGATTGGCAAATAATTCGAAGATTCTATGGAGCAACGATTTTCTTCATGAAACAGGAACTTGAACTCTTCAAGACTTATGTTATGGCCATAAGCATTAAAGCAGATCTCTGTAACGAGAATTTCTCTTGTTTAGCTTCAAAAATTGAGAATATTCTGTCAGAATCTGTTTGTCTCAAAGAAAAGATCCAAGAATTTTCCCCAATTTTTGAAAATCAGGCATTGTCTCTTGAAAAAAGCGAAAATTTTGAAATATTGAGAAGGAAAATTAACAAATTTGTGGATCGAGCAAAGGGAATTGAGAAAGAACTGCAGATTTTCGAAATTACGAAGGAAAAATGGAATGAACGTTTTTTAAGTAAGGATTTCACTGCAAAATTTGAAGATATCTGCAATAATGCTGTGAAAGAATTGGACTCTCATTTAATTAGTGATCAAAGACAATCGGTGTCTGCAAAAAAGATGATAAAGTTATATTTTGCCTTTTTGAAAACAAGAAATGAAGAGTTGATGAGTAAAGATCTTAAAGAAATTGGAGAAAATTTTTTGAGGATCGAGAATGATTTATCGAAGTTGGAAGAGTCTTTGAAGTCTTTTGAGAGTCTTTTAGAAAAGTACCAAAGGGATTTTCGAGAGATTGAGGGATCTAGTGGATTAAGGATTGATTTTGTTGAGCCACAGGGATTTTTCGGTGATGATGGTTCAATAATACGAGATAATATCGTTCTGGGACATTTGCAAGTATTTTCTTTTGATTAAAAATAGGAAAAATTGCATTCCTCTATTTTTTTTTTATTTTTGAATTAATGATAATTTTTATTTTTACAGAATTTCTGGGCTTTTAACTGAAATGGAGGAGACTAAGCTGAAACTAGGCTCTCTCGAATGAAAAAAGCTATTAAAAAGTTTGATTTTATAAAGATTTATTAATTGTTGAATTGCAAAAGTATAAAGATATCAAGCCATTTTCTATTTTTCTATGATAAGTGTTTTTTTTTAATCTGTGACTATTAGATAAATAAAAGTGATGATTTATTTAATTATTGACGTGGAATGTAGTGCCTCACTCCCCATTTAAAATTTCCCATTTTATCAGTTTTTACGTAGGTGAAAATAGGTCCTGAAGAAGCTCTCTGACGTTTTCCTGCGAAAAATGGATATTTTATCAGTTTTTCATTAATTTTTGTCAATTAAAATTCTTTTTTACCTTCAGAAAAATTCACAGCAATTAGAAATATCACAAAAAATGTCACAAAAATTCGAAACATCTGAAAAAAAATAATTAATTGAAGAAATCATTTTTTTCTCAAGTTTTAATCAGAGAAAATTGATTATTTACTTACTTGGGTCATTTTTAAAATGTGATATTTATCGTATGACGTTCAAATGTAGTCTGAGAAGCTTGATTGAACGAATAATTTCTTTTTCAATGACTTTCACACAATAGTTTCGATACAGTAATTGGAAATCGAACGATAGAAATCAATCAAGCAAAACATTTCTTCAATAAAAGCAAAAAATTGATTTCTCTTAAATCCACGAAATCGAAATAAAGAAATTAAGTAGAAAAAACATTGATAAATTCATAGACAATATCAGTTTTATTACAAAGATTGTGCACATGTACTCATTCCTAAAGTTAATTATATCGAGCAACAATTGTTAAAATAAATATTATTTTATGTATAATATGTATAATTTTTTTTTTTTTAATTTTTTTCATGATTAATTTTACTATTATACACACTATTAATTATGCCCTCAGAAATATTTCACTCGCACCTTCATAATATACTTATTAATGAAATTTCATGTCTATGATCTCTAAATTTTCACATAGAAAAGTTTATTTTTTTTACAGATGTAAAATCATCGTCCTCTTTTCAATCGATTATAAATTTAATTTAAATTCCTCATTAAATCAGTTCTTACTATTTAATTAATTTATTCATAATTGATGACATGCTCACTTGTAGAAAAGAGAATTTCAAGATGATCCATTCGTATTTGAATTTTTCATTAATTAAATGAATTTATTTGACTTTTATTCGTTAGTTTAGAGTTTAGACTCTCCCATATTCTTCGAGCTGCTTTCATCTCTCCTTCTCTCAATTAATTAAATTAATTAGATTATAATCTTCATTCATTATCACTGATGTCTTCATCAGTGGTGTACTCGGAATGTTCATCAACTGCATCATTGTCTTCTGCAGTTTCTTCATCAGAAATGTCCCATTGAGGATGCTGCGTTGGAATTGCTGGAGCTTCTTTAACATCCAGCTGAAAAAAAAAATCATATTATATGAAGGATCGAAGAAATGAATAGTTGATCATATCGATACCTTAGTAATAAAGGGGCGTAAGTCCTATGTACAAACGTAGCACTTACGCCTCTTTATTTTTAAGGCCTAAATATGAAAATAGGGATAGGGGAGAGTGGGGCAAAATGGACACTTTAATGAAATGGTTCGAGATGGATTTTTTTTAATGATTCTATTGAAAAGCTGAGGAAATTTTAGCCGGAAAACGAGTGTCAGATGTATTTTTTTCGATTTTTTTGAAAATTCAATATTTTTTGGCATTTTTGAGCCTTTCCTTTTTGAAAATTTTCAGTTTTTTGCAAATATCTCTGGTTCTATAGGTCGCAGCAATTCGGGGTTTGTCTCAAATGAAAGGTGAGCTCATTTCCCATCGATCTATGGGGTTTTGAATTCAAAAATATCAATTTTCGGGATAGTTATAGGTCAAAAACTGTTTCGCAAAAGTGTTTCACAAAAATGCCCATAAATACCTTAAAAATCGATATTTTTAAATTGAAAACCCTATGAATCGATGGCAAATGATCTCACCTTTCACCTCCAATCGGAATTTCTAAGCTACGACAAATAGAACCGAAGATATTCTCAAAAAACTGAAAGTTTTCAAAAAAAGGATTTTACCCCTCTAAAACGCTCAAAAAAGTCAAAATCGCCCAAAAATTCAAAAAAATTAATTCCGGCACTTGTTTCCCGCCTAAAAATTTAAATGTGTCCATTTTACCCCTGATGTCCATTTTGCCCCATCTTCCCCTATGAAAGAATTCAAAGATAAAAAATGATTGAATAAAACGACTAATAATCACCTTTATATCCTGAGTTTGATAGAATCCAAGATAGGAGTCGCTCCTCAAACAAACTGAAAACGTATAAAGACCAGGCCAAGTTGGTGCAGTAAACCTCAATTGAACTTCTTCTCTATCAACCAGCCCAGTAACATGAATCGGCGTAGTAATGAGTGTATGTGATTTTCTATCGCAAATATAGACCCACCAGTACTCCTGTTTAACATCAGGAAACGAGGGACAATGTACTTCATGCGAGACATTGCTTCTACCCTGCAAAACCTTTTCTCTCTTCGATATCCTCTGCTGAAACTTCTCCCACTCCTCATCATCATCATCCTGATTAATCTCCTTATTTTTATCTCCCTCCTCCTCGCTCTTCTCACTCTCCGCCTCTGAATTAGCTTCACTACTATCATCTTTGGCTTGCTCGCTTAAATTCTCCTTTTCTTTATCCTTCTCATTCTCCTCTTCAGTCGCTTTTTTACCCTTTGGTGTTACTTTTTTCGATACTCTCTGTTTCTTCTTCTTATCGATTTTCCCCTTTCCCCCCTTTTTCTGTTTTAACCAAGGAGCCTTTTTCATGAGCGGTGTCTGGTCCTCCTTCTCCTCTTTCTCCTCCTTCTCCTCCTTATCCTCACCCTCATCAACAGTTTTCTCTCTAATCGTCTCATCCCCAAATAATTCTCTCATATCATTTCTCGTTAACGTAACAGTAACAGTTACAATAGCATCTGCAGTATAAACCGTAGGATTATCATCATCAACTACCTCTGATTGCACCTTAAAATGAACATAAGGCATATTACCGAGGACCCTCATAACATTCTCATACTCTTCATCCGTTAAATTCCTCAAAATCTGTCGTCTCTCCTCGTTTTTCAACTGCGCCAATTGCTGTAACGTCTTGATCTTCCTTTTTTTCCCTAAAAAGTACTTAAGATGCTCCTCCTCAATGTGAGGAAGCTGCAGAAGCGGATTAGTAAACTCCCAGAAGCCTTGAACGATCATTGGTGAGAGCTTCATGCAGTTTTCGATTGTATGAATAGTGGGAAGCAGGGGAACTCGTCCGGAATAAGCCAACATGATCAATTGATTGACGCAAGTTATCATTTCTTGGATCAAATATGGGCACTTCTTAACGATATACTGCCGATCTTTTTCCAGGGTCTGCGGATTTAGGGGAATCCTCGAAAGATGAGCGTGGATGATAGCTCTCGCTTTAATTGAGTACAAATGACATAAAGGTGTCTCCTTATTTTTTTCACCGAGATTAGACAGCTTTTTTATTAGGGAAGGCACCTCCTCGTTGTCCGATTGTCTTTCAACGATTTCTGCGTTTGCTCCTCTGCAAAATTCGTAGGATGCTGCGAGGATCATTATCACTCGTTTCAAGACTGTTGTGCAGGTTCCTGAAAAAAGCCCGTAGTACATGTGCGTTGTTGCTAAAAGCACTTGATCCCCGGTGTATCTTATGCTTTTGTACCACCACATCCCTACAACTGTAGGCAAAGCGACCATGAAGACCATGGCGTAGAGTCCAAGGACCCAAACCGAGTTTTTTTTCTCGACGATCCAGGAGGGAAGCGCAATTCCAAAGGACATTGCTCCTGGACCGTCTGGATTTCCGTATTTTTCCCAGTTTTTACGAGCCTCGTCGTCTGTTAGGGCTTGGTAGGCCTTGGTCAGCTTCATAAAGGCCTTCTCGTCACCTGTTTCCTTGTCTGGATGGAGAATGAGAGACAGCTTGCGATAGGCACGTTTTATGTCACGTTCTGACGCTCCTGAGGAAACACCGAGAATCTCGTAGGGATCAAAGTTCGCCATCTCTGCGTCATACTGGGAGACCTTGTATGCTAATAGAGCCAAGAATATCCAGCAGACTATTATGAAGATTTTTAAGAGCCTGGATCTTGTCACTTTTCCTGGGTCTTGCTGGGCGAGGATCTCTTTCTTTTTCTTGCAGCCTGGACAACCGCATTCTCTTGATAATTGATCAGGATCTAAAAAAAAAAAACAATTTAATATATTTAAAAAAAAATTATACATCGAGTTTTAATTTTGAAGGAATGTAATAGTATTGAAAATAGCAAAAACCTGACAATTTTATTAAATTTCCTTTTTTTTTAACGAATAAATCATTTTTAAAAATCTAAAAAACATATGAAAAATTAGAAAAACAAAATTAATAATAATTTCGATGTTTAAAAAAATGGAAAAAAATGTCAATGTGTTAATTTTAATATTTTATCAGATATTCTACATTTTTTAGGTCCTTTTTTTTCTTAAAAAATACATTATTTTTTGAAAAATAAAAAATATGCACATTTAAAAAATTCAAAAAACTATAATTGCAAATTTTTCAAATATTCAAAAAAATTAAATTTATATGTTTAAAAAAATCCTAAAAATTGTCAAATTCTTGCTGTTTTTAGTATCATTTAATTTTACTGTAATAAAAAAACGTGGAGCATAAAATTGAGATTTTTTCAAATTTTTTTTACATTATTTAATTGATCAGGATCTGAAATAAATAATTTAATATATTAAAATGTTAATACAGAGTAATCGCTAAACGTCTTGATTCAATGAATGTATTTTTATTAATGACAGATCTCTAAGAGATACAAAAGAATGTTAATCGTTTTTCTTTTTGTTAATAAAACAACTTCGTTGTCAAGCTTAACACTTCCCCTCAAAACGAAAAACTTCATTTATGATAAACCCAATAGTTGAATACACTTCTTGTGTTGAGTTCTCAGTAAGCCCTTCGTTAGAATATCAGCGGTCATATCAGATGTCTGAATATAATTTATCTTCAAATCTTCATCATCCTGAATGGCCTCACGCACGAAATGATGCCTAACATCTATGTGTTTAGTTCTGCTGTGGAATACTGGATTTTTAGCTAATTTGAGAGCTCCATTGTTGTCACAGAATAGTTGTAGTTTCGCCATTGAATTAAATCCCAGTTCCATGAGAAATCTCTTCAGATGCATTGCTTCTTTCACTGCTTCAGTCAAAGCCATGTATTCGGCCTCAGTTGTAGAAAGAGCAACTGTCCTCTGTTTCTTCGATTCCCAAGAAATTGGAGAATTTCCGAGGATAAATACATAACCAGTATAAGATCTCCTATCGTCTAAACAATTTGCCCAATCAGCATCTACGTATCCTACCAATGGTCTCGAAGTTCGTTCAAAATTAATTCCAATGTTTTGAGTACCCTTCAAGTATCTTAAGACGCGTTTTGCAGCATTCCAGTGTGTATCATTGAAGCAATTGTTGTATTGACTGAGATTACTTGTAACGTATGCAATGTCCGGTCTTGTACACACCGCTAGATACATGAGTGATCCGACTAGCTCTCTGTATGGTAAATTTTTCTTAGAATCATTGTTTTCATCATCTTTTCTCAATTTATGACTTGGATCAACTGGCGTGTTCACTGGATTAGCATGATTCATAGCAAATTTTTCCAGTAATTCATTTATATATCCCTTTTGGCTTAGTTTCATTCCATTTTCAGTTTGAGTAAATTCAATTCCCAGACAATATTTTATGTCACCTAGACTCTTCAATTCGAAAGATTTAATCAGATGTCTCTCGAATTCGTCAATATGTTCTTGAATTTTTGAAATTACTACAATATCGTCTACGTAAATTACTACCACCATTAATTCTTCCCCTCGTCCAGAATAGAAAATACAGGGATCGTGTTTTGATGAAGTCAGGTTGAACTTCCTCAATTCTTCACATAGTCTCTCATGCCAACAACGTCCTGCTTGCTTCAAGCCGTAGAGAGCTTTCTTCATGAGGCAGACCTTTTGTCCTTCTTTAATTTCTTCTAACATCATCTCACTTCTCTTCCTAATTTCACTACTTTTTATTTCATTGGAAATTATTTTTTCTAGTATTTCTTCCATGTATTCCGGTAATTCCATGAATATTTTCTCTTCAAGTGTTCCATTTAAATACGCTGTAGTTATGTCGAATTGTCTGATTTTCATTTGATGTTCAGTTGCAAGAGCAATTACTACTCGTATAGAGCTTATTCGAGCTACGGGAGCAAAGGTTTCATCAAAATCTATTCCTGGACGTTGACTAAAACCCCTCGCTACTACCCTTGCTTTCCTCTTATCTAGTGTCCCATCTGCATTAAATTTATTTCTCAATATGAATCTGCTGCCTATTATCTTTTCATCTTTTGGTTTGTCCACAATAATCCATGTATTATTTTTGATAATAGACTTCATTTCTACTACCATTGCATCCAACCACTCGTTAGCATCCGACCCTGTGATAGCTTCATGCATCGAGATTTCTGCCAATCCTGAAAAATAGTTCGTACTCTCTACAGGTACCATTTTGTATTTTTTAGTTGGTCTCCCTGGTCTACCAGTTCTAACTATTTCTGGTCTTCCCCTGGCTCTCTTCAACTCGACTCCTTGCTCCACATTTTCTATTTCAGTGGTTTCAGTTTCATCTGAAATACTTGATTCATCATGCATTTCTTCAGGTATTCCATGAACTTCCATGTGTTCATCGTGCTCTTCATGATTACCATGATCCTCATGACCTCCACGCAATTGTTCATTTTCACCACCATCTTGCTCAGCATCGAACCAATCTTCTTCAGGAAATTCATCCATTATCTCTTCTACAGTACTTGGTGACAAAGAGATGTCGATGTATCTTTTTCCTGATTTCTTTTCATTTTTCCCAGATTCACTTGATCCTTGAATTCCAATTTCATTCTTCATAAATTTTACATCTCGTGAAATATCCACACGTTTTTCCTCATTCAACCAGACTCTAAACGCTTTTGATTCTTCAGAATATCCCAGAAAAATTCCATCTTTGGATTTCGCTTCAAGTTTATTCCCTGTTGGTAATCTGTCCAACACAAAAACCTTACTTCCAAATTCTTCAAATTGTTCAACATCTGGTACATTCCCTGTCCACAATTCAAAAGCGGTTTTTCCTTCATTATTTCTGGATGGGCATCTGTTTCTTATGTAATTCGCTGTATTTGCAGCCTCTGCCCAGAATGATAAAGGTAATTTCGATTGAATTAGTAAACATCTCGTCATCTCTATTATCGTACGATTCCTTCTCTCGGCTATCCCATTTTGTTGAGGAGTGTAAGTCACTGTGAGTCTACGAGAAATCCCATTTTCTTTCAGATAATTATTGAATTCATTGTTTACGAATTCTCTTCCATTATCGCACTGAAAATGAACTATTTTCTTTCCCGTTTGATTTTCCACTAGTGCCTTGTATTCTTTGAATACTTGAAATACTTCACTTTTGTTCTTCAAAAATCGTATTTCACACCATCCCGAGGATTCATCGATAAATGTGACGTAATAACGTGCTTTTCCATTTGATTCAATTCTAGCAGGGCCCCAGACATCCGAGTGTACAATTTCCAATAAATTTTTCACTTTTTCTGGTCTGGTAGGGAATGGAGATCTTTTCATTTTACCCAGAGCGCAGACATCACATTCAAATTCTTCCTTTTTGAAGTTCAATTTGATTCCTTTAATTGTGCCTTTCTTCACTCCTTCTACAAGATCTCTCACGTTCAGATGTCCCATTTTTCTATGCCATTTTTCAATTCCTGATGAATCATTTAGTTTCTCTTCAACTGAATTACAATTCTCATATTTTCCATTAAAATAATATAGTCCATCTCTTCTTTCAGCTACTAAGATACCTTTTCCGTCGTTATCAAAAATTACAGCCTGATTTTGTTCAAAGAGTACCTTGAATCCGTTGTCAGTAATCTTTCCGACCGATAGTAAATTCACTCTTAAATCAGGAACATGTAAAACATCTTTGAATGTGACATTTTTAATTTCATTCTCCACATTAAATGATACTTGAACTGTTCCAACTGCTTCAATATTAGTTGATGAATGACTGGCGAGATTTAATTTTCCCACATTTTTGTCTGTTATTTCAGTAAAATTTTCCTTATTCTTACAGATGTGTGAAGTACAGCCACTGTCCAAGCACCAGTCTTCTGTATTTAACTTCAATGTTCCTCTGAACGCCTGATTTGCTGGTTCATTCTCCTCAAACACTGAATATAAACTCAAATCTTGCGCATAATTTGCCCCATTACTTTTCTTTCTCTCAGGACAATATTTACTTTTGTGCCCCTTCTTGTGACAATTATGACATTTGAATTTAAAAACTCCATTCTCAAATTTTTCACCATTTGAATGACCAATAATATTTGAATTTTCGTTACTTCTCTTCTTCTGAAAATTTCTTCGAGCCATTAATGCATTTAATTCCTCTACGCGATTTTCATGTTTCCTAGCTTCATACTCTTCTTCAATCTTAATACGGAGTATTTCCGGCTTCGGTAAATCATCACGAGTTTCAATGGCGCATCTGAAATTCTGGAAATTTGATGGAAGACTGTACAATAATAAAATTGACAATAAATCTTCATCAGTCTGCATCCCCATTTCATTCAGTTTATCAACAATATCGAAAAAATTTCTAAGATGCTCTTTCAAATCTCCTCCATTTTCCATACGATGTAACACTAATTTACTCAATAAATTCCCTTTCTTCGCTGGTCCTGTTGATTGATAGATATTTTGTAATTTTCTCCATACTTGATTTGACGTTCGACAATTTTTAATTCGCTTCAATTCCGATGGCTCCATACATAAAATAATATCTGACTTGGCTTTCAAGTCATTGCTCTCCCAATCTCTTACTGCTTGGATATTTGCATTTCCTTCCGTCAATTCCGGTTTAACTGACATGCCAGAAACATAACACCAGTTATCATTTTTGATTAATAACGCTTCCATTTGAATCTTCCACGTATCATAATTTTCTTTGTTTAAGGCCTCTATTCTCACTTGACCCGACATTTCTAATTATTTCTTTATTTTAATTATGCCTGGGCCCATAACCTGTTAATACAGAGTAATCGCTAAACGTCTTGATTCAATGAATGTATTTTTATTAATGACAGATCTCTAAGAGATACAAAAGAATGTTAATCGTTTTTCTTTTTGTTAATAAAACAACTTCGTTGTCAAGCTTAACATAAAAAAAATTATTTATGGAATTTTAATTCTGGAGAAATGTGATAGTACTGGAAATAGCAAAAACCTGAAAATTTCTTAGATTTTCTTTTCTTTTGACGAATAAATTATTATAAAAATTTAAAAAAAATATGAACTTGCAGAGAATTTAAAAAATTACAAATGCAAATTTAAAAAACAAAATTAATAATAATTTAGTTGTTTAAAAAAATGTCAAATATCTGTTAATTTTAATATTTTATCAGACATTCAAAATTTTTTAGTCCTTTTTTTTTCTTAAAAAATACATTATTTTTTGGAAAATAAAAAATATGCAAATTTAGAAAATTTAAAAAACTATAATTGCAAATTTTTTAAATATTTGAAAAAAAATAATTTGAATGTTTAAAAAAATCCTAAAAATTGTCAAATTTTTGCTGTTTTCAATATCATTTAATTTTATTGCAATAAAAAACGTGGAGCATAAAATTAAGATTTTTTTCAAGTTTTTTACATTATTTAATTGATCAGGATCTGAAATAGATAATTTAATATATTAAAAAAAATTATTTATGGATTTTTAATTCTGGAGAAATGTGATAGTACTGGAAATAGCAAAAACCTGAAAATTTCTTAGATTTTCTTTTCTTTTGACGAAAGAATCATTATAAAAATTTTAAAAAAATATGAACTTGTAGAGAATTAAAAAATATACAAAGGCAAATTAAAAAAAAAATTTAATAATAATTTTGTTGTTTAAAAAAATTCAAAAAAATGTCAGATGTCTGTTAATTTTTATATTTTATTAGATATTCGACATTTTATAATCTTTTTTTTTCTTAAAAAATACATTATTTTTTGAAAAATAAAAAATATGAAAATTTAGAAAATTTAAAAAACTATAATTGCAAATTTTTTAAATATTCAAAAAAATTAAATTTATATGTTCAAAAAAATCCTTAAAATTGTCAAATTTTTGCTGTTTTTACCATTATTTAATTTTATTGTAATAAAAAACGTGGAGCATAAAATTAAATTTTTTTCAATTTTTTAAAATTAAATTATTAATTAATTAAAATAATAACTGACCTTGTTTTAGAGTACGTGGCCAATAGTAGTATGTTCCTGGTACAAGAACAAGTGCATGAAATGATAAAAGAAAATAGAAAAATGTACCACCGCTCTCATCGTATTGAAATTTTTGTCCACTCATAACTCATTCAAATAATTAAAAAGTATTAACCATAAAAATTGAATTTAAAAGCATTAAGTACATCAAGATTTTCCCCCAAAAGAAAATGCTTTTATTTAAGTACTTTTTCCAGTCACTCTTGCAAATTGATTTATTTCAAAAAAATCCCCAATAAAATTGATTACTTCAATTATTTGTTTTTTCGGAGCGTTTTTTTCTCCACTCCTGGGAAATTTTTCGAGGAAAACATGTAAATTCAGAGGTTAGGAGAGTGTCGAGGTAAGCCAATGAAGCAAGATTGCCAACTCAGCACTGAAGACAACGGTTTGTAGTGGGATTCATTGACCCTTACGTGGCAATTGTCATAGAAAAACTGAAGGTACGTTTGCAGATGACTTCTTCATATTTTCTTTGAAAATATGAAATTTCCTTCATTTTTCTTGTTACCATCAAGTGTTAAAAAAGCGACTTTATTATCAAATGATCAAAGTAATAAAAAAGAAGAAGGAAAAGAAGAAAAACTGTTTAAAAAACAGTTTTAAATGATGGGCACATGAATTTCTTATAAAATTCCCCTTTTTTTGTGCGAAAAACACTAAAAAATTCATGAAAATAAAATTAGCACACATTTCACATTTTTTTAAACGAATAAATTTTTTTTTTTATTTAAAAAAAAATTGCGCTTGTAGTTTTTCAAATTTACAACACATTTACATTTTTTTTTAGTTTTTAAAAAATAATTGTTTTGTTAAAAAAAATAGAAGAATAGTTAGATTCATGTTAATCTCAATATCAAAAAATTTGCCCTAATTCCCAAAAAATTTCCAGTATTTTATGAAAATTATCATATTTTAATAATTTTTTATAGACTTTATTAATTCATATGAAATAGGCAAATGACGTTAAAAAATTGCAGAAAAGAATGATGTACAGGAAAATATACAGTGAATCGAGTAAAAATCAATTAAACTTGAATAATGCAGAAATAATTAAAGAAAATCAAGGAAAAACTGGAAAATAACTTGAACTTTTGGTCGGTGTTCATCTATTGGTCGTGTGACCCTATCAGAGCCATAAAAAGGAAGAAAATGAAGGGAAAGTGTTAAAAAACTGTTTAAAAAACAGTTTTACATCATAGACACATTAATTTCCCATAAAATTCCATTTTTTTGTACAAAAAACAGTAAAAAAATCATTTTTTAAAAATAGCACATATTTCATAATTTTTTTGCATTTTTTTAAACAAATAAATTATTTTTTTTCAATATTCCAAAAATTTGCACTTGTAGTTTTTCAAATTTACAAAATATAAGTATTTTTTTTTTAGTTTTTAAAAAATAATTTATTTGTTAAAAAAAATTTATAAAAATTGTCAAATTTCTGCTAATTTTGATTTCATAAAAATTTGCAAAAATTTCCCAGTTTTTTGCAAAAAAATCCAATTTTGATAATTTTCTTTTATTTATTCTAGGTTTTAATATCAACAATTAATAAAGTAATTTTCCACTACATCAGCACAAAATTTCTCAGTCATCTGTCGGTCCCCTTGACAATCAAAATGTCAAGTCCACATGTGTTCACACGTCTGCTCCAAATCTCCGAGAAGCAAGAGAAGGGAAAAAAAGAGAGAAAAATAAACGAAATAATTTCAAATTAGTGTATCAATGCTATTGTGGTAAGGCTAAATCAACAAATACATACATGAGACATTGTTCTCCTGATGTTCTCATTAATCGAATATCATTTATTATTCATTATATGCATTAAAAGTTTTAATATAAATTATCAGTTCGGTTATAATCATTGGAGCAAGACCACAAGAAGCCATCGACCTCATCATTAAATTGTTAAAAGGCCTCTTGCCTACAATTGCTCTACGTTTTATTTGTTCTGATCGAGTACAAAAGAAAGAAGAAATAATATTTTATGAGTTAAAATAATTGATAAATTCTATTTTTGACCTTCAGCCTCAACAAGTGGCCTCTATCAGCTTCGACGAATTATCTGATCAAATTCTGGTGAGTATTTGATTATTTTTTTCTTCAATAAAAGGAAATACGTAGATTTAAGTTTAATTAAAAAAATAATTGCTGGTGAAATAACAGATTTATTAGAAATAAATATTTTTTTTTTATCTAAAGAATGTCTTTCGTTGAAAAAATATTATTATCTCAGAGATGATTCAGTTTATCTTGTGTGATGATGAATTTAGCACAAATCTGCTAATTTTTTGCATTTTTTTCTAAAGAAATCAATGATTATTTAAAGAATATTTAAAAAAATTTGTATTTATAATTTTTTTAAATTTTTTACAATTTCATATTTTTCATTATTCAAAAAATAATCTATTTGTTAAGAAAAAAAGCTGAAAATCGTCGAATTTCTGTTATTTTTATCCTCATTTATCTTGTTAAACGTAATTATTAAAGAAATTTATTTTTATTTTCAGGTGAAACTTATTGACAGAAGCATAAAGATGAAGAAAAAATGACTTTTTTCTTTGAAACTAAAGAACAATGAAATGATGCATTTAAAGTCCATGTATTTATCCTCCCCTCCACTTTGTGATCGAGAATGTCGAGTAAACAGAGAAATGAGTGTGACTGATACAAGAATTTCCTCATTTGGAGTGAAAAAGACAAAAGGAATAATTAGTTTAATGTGTTGAGTGAATGAAAGAAACTGAAGACTCTATTTTTTTGGGAAAAGATTGTCAGGATGTCGAAGATACCAAAGAACATTGTTGATTGGAGCAATGAGGATGTTATAAGATGGCTAAAAGAGACTGGACACAATTCTGTTGTATCTCAATTCAAAAATCATGATATTGATGGAAGAGCACTGCTCACACTCAGAGAGGATGATCTTAAGGCCCAGGGTATGAATATTGATAAAATTGGAGAGATTAAGAGACTTCACATCAGCATTAAAAAGCTGCAGAAAGAAAATATGGCTGTTCTCTTTGAATTAGGGCAAATTGACTTCTTCTCTAGTTCAAATTTTTATAGTAATCAGAGGCACGAGGTGAGTTTATGCTTTTGTCATTTTATGATGGTAAAAATAGCAGAAATCTGACAATTTTTGGATTTTTTGCTATTTTAACAAATAAATTATCTTTAAAAAATGCAAAATTGCATATTTAGTAAATTTTAAAATACTGCAAAGGCGAATTTTTTGAAGATTTTATTTTATAATAATTTATTTGCTCCAAAAAATCCAAAAAAATTGTCAAATGTTTGCTAATTTCATTGTCATATCATTTTTATATTCTAATTGAAGATAATCTTGAACTAATATCAAAATCTGACAATTTTTGGATTTTTCTTATTTTAACTAATAAATTATTTGTTAAAAAATGCAAAATATGCAGATGCAGTAAATTTTAAAAAACTACAAATGCGAATTTTTCGAAGATTTTATTTTATAATAATTAAATTGCTTCAAAAAATCCAATAAAAATTGTCAGATCTTCGCTCATTTCATGTTCATATCATTTTTATATTCTAATTGAAGATAATCTTGAACTAATATAAAAAATCTGACAATTTTTGGATTTTTTTTTATTTTAACAAATAAATTATCTTTAAAAAATGAAAAATATGCATATTTAGTAAATTTAAAAAAACTAAAAATACGAATTTTTTGAATATTTTATTTTATAATAATTTAATTGCTTCAAAAAATCCAAGAAAATTGTCTGTTTGCTAATTTCATGGTCATATTATTTTTATATTCTAATTGAAGATAATCTTGAACTAATATCAAAAAACTGACAATTTTTGAATTTTTTTAATTTTAACAAATGAATCATTCAAAGAAAAAAGAAAAATATGCATATATGTAGTAAATTAAAAACACTACAAATGCTAATTTTTTATATATTTCATTTTATAATAATTTATTTGCTTTAGAAAAGTCAAAAAAAATTTTCTGCTAATTTCATGGTCATATGATTCTTATCTTCTAATTAAAGACAATCTTGAACTCACATTTAAAAAAAACAATTGGCTTTTTTCCAGTTACCTAGTACAACATCAAACAATGAGAGTTCAATAGAGCATGAATTTTATTCAGCATCAGTCTCAGATGATGGTCATGCATCACATTTACCCCCAGAATTCTGGAAAACAATAATAAGCCTTGGTTATTTGTTTATTGTGACGTGGATAACAGCTTTTGTAATGGTCATAGTACATGACCGAGTTCCTGATATGAAAAAGTATCCACCATTGCCTGATATTTTTCTGGACAATGTCCCACACATTCCTTGGGCTTTTGACATGTGCGAAGTCACGGGGACACTATTATTCGGCATTTGGCTGGCTGTTTTAATTTTTCATAAGTATAGGTGAGTTAGAGGATGATGAAATAGAAATAATGAGGATACATTTGTTTTTACAGGAAATTTCATGCCTTTTGTATTGTGGAAATCGCTTAACAAGCGTGATTTTTCAGGTTTATATTGCTGAGAAGATTCTTTGCTCTTTCTGGCACTGTCTTCCTTCTCAGATGTGTGACAATGCTGATTACTTCGTTATCAGTACCTGGGGCTCATCTACAGTGCCAACCGAGGATACCTCCTGATGATCCATGGTCTAGGTAATTAATAAGGGACGAGACGTTGGTGTACGGTTTGATCTAGCCTGAAGCTGCCTCTGAATCAAACACATTCTGAATGATTATGAATATTAAACTGACATTTATAAATGTCAAACTTACTTTATGAACGTTCAAAACTCTTAGGGGAACTTCCAGAGGAACTTTTAGAGGAACTTCTAAAGGAACTTCCAGAGGAATTTTTAGAGGAACTTCGAGAGGAACTTTTAGAAGAACTTTTAGAAGAACTTTCAGAGGAACTCCTAAAGGAACTTTTAGAAGAACTTTTAGAAGAACTTCGAGAGGAACTTTTACAAGAACTTTTAGAGGAACTTTTAAAGGAACTTTTAGGAGATTTTTTGGAGGAACTTCGAGAGGAACTCTTAGAAGAACTTTTAGGGGAACTTTTAGAGGAACTTTTAGGGGAACTTTTAGGGGAACTTTTAGAGGAACTTTTAGGGGAACTTTTAGAGGAACTTCTAGAGAAACTTTTAGGGGAACTTCCCTAGGAACTTTTCAGGAAACTCGTCGAGTAACTCATCACGATGAATAATAATATCCAAATGTTGATCAATTCTTTAAATTATTGGGAAACACGAATTCTTTAACGTTTATAAATGTCAATTTGGCATTAATAACCATTTAAAATGGGTTTTATTTATAGGCAAATTCAGCCTAGATCGAACCTTACACCAACGTCTTGGCCCTAGCAATCAATTAGTTGAAAAATTAACAAGGAGAACGTCTTTGTTATATGTTCCATTTGTTACAGGACTGCTTATGGAGAGCTATATACGAAAATTTCAATGGCTTATGTCATTTGGAGAGGTGCAGGAATGTCAATTCAGGGCGTGAGAACGTGCGGAGACTACATGTTCAGTGGTCATACTGTTGCATTGACGATGTTAAATTTTTTTATAACAGAATGTAAGAATTATTCTTTTATTTTTATGATACTGAAAATAGCAAAAATCCGATGATTTTTTATTTTTTTAACAAATCAAATATTCTGACAAAACGAAAAATATGCGCATGTAGGAGATTTTTAAAACTACAAGTGCAATTTCTTTGAGTATTTTTCTCATAATGCTCTATTTTCTTTAAAAAATACGAAAATTGTCAGATATGTGCTAATTTTATATGACACTGGAAATATGCGATCATTTTCAGTCTTTTTTTATTCTTAACAAATAAATAATTTAAGAAAAATGAAGAATAGGCACACGTAGAGAATTTAAAAATTTATAAGTGTGCATTTTTTGAATATTTTTCTTATAATAATTGAATTGTTAAAAAATAGTCCAAAAAATTGTACACGTGTGCTAATTTCATTATCATTTTTTAAAAATATTGTAAAATTCTAGAGAATAATGATGAAACTTTATAATTATTTATTTCAGATACTCCAAGACATCTGTACTTTCTCCATACATTTACATGGATGCTGAACATGTTCGGTATATTTTTTATTCTAGCAGCACACGAGCACTATTCAATTGATGTATTTGTTGCATTCTACATAACGTCAAGGCTATTTCTTTACTATCACACATTAGCAAATAATCAAGCACTGATGCAAAGAGATTCAAATAGAACGAGAATTTGGTTTCCATTATTCAGTTTTTTTGAATCAGCAGTTGATGGAATTGTACCAAATGAATATGAATCACCATCACAGATTGTTTGTAATATTATTTGTACATTCAGAGATATTTGTAGTTTTGTTAAAGAAAAATTATATCAAAAGTATAATTATGCTGTGAGTGGTGACAATAGTTCGCGAAAAAAATTATGAAATATTAAATGTGCCTCGAATTTAATTGAGAGTTTATATTCAATGATTGATTGAAAAAAGCAAAAAAATTCACTCTTTTGATTTTCAAAGATTATTCATTATTTTGTTATTGGAAAAGAAGAAAAAATGACGAATGAAGTGTCAAAGATGCAGTAGACTAATTTTCAATTTCTTTTCCATCTTTAATAATTATAAAAAAAATTGACTTTTTTTTTTCTAAAGAAAATTGTAGACAATTTTGCAAAAATTGAAATTTCATATTTTTGTATACAGTAGTGACAAATTCAAGTATTACGTTAATTATTTATTCGATAGTAAAAAAAGAAAAAACCATGTAAACTAATTTGTTTCATAATTTATGTAATAAAAAGTTCATAGAAAAGAGAAATTTCACCATTAAAATATAATTTAGAAAGTTTAGAGAAAATCGAAAAATGAAAAAAAAAAAAAAGAATAATTAAAAACTCATTTTCCACATTTGGTAATGAAGATGTCATCATATCAGGTACAGTATATCCATATAAATTGTTAACTAATAAAAATTCCTCAGCATAGCCATGTATTTTTGCTCCAAACGTGGAAAAATCAGCAAAAAAAATAAAAAAACATTGGTACAAGGAGAAACAAGAACGTTTACTAATGTTAATCGATTTGATACATGAATCAGTATCGTACTTTCGGAATATATTTACCCATCTATGGAATTGGCACAGCGGGTTGGCCAAGTATATTCCATAGATCGAGTTTCCACTCATTAAATAAATAAATGAATAAGTTAAAAAAAAAAAGGATTATAAAAAAAATTATAGATATAATGAATAAAATATCAATAAACGATAAAATATCACGATTCGCATCTTTTCTTCAATGGAATGAAAAAGAAAAAGGGGGGGGGGGAGAAATCCGCGAAAATAATCATTACGCGAAAATTCGATGGAAATCGTTTCGAAATTTTAATTCAATGAGTTTAAACATCTTCATGAACGTTATGCGATGTCTCTTGAACTCAAAACTATTCTAGTAGTCTTCTAAAATTAACTTGAACCACCACTAAACGAATTTTCTAACTTAACTCATCCAAGAGTCTCAAAAAATCTTTGTCAAAGCATACATTTATTGACTTTTCTTTCGATATTCGATTATTTCGCTGAAAAAATTAGGCTTTAATAGTGAATTTTAGACGGAATCGAATGGATTGATCGTAAAATTCGAAAAAAGTGAATTAATCGAAATTTTTTTCGATATTCGCTAAAAAAAATTTAAAATTTGAAAAAAGTGGATTAATCGAAATTTTGTTAGATATTCGCTATAAAAATTGAGCTTCAATAGCAAATTTAATACCGAATCGAATGGCTTGACCAGAAAATTCGAAAAAAGTGGTTTAATCGAAATTTCTCTCGATATTTGCTAAAAAAAAATTTAAAATTCAAAAAAAGTGGATTAATCGAAATTTTGTTAGATATTTGCTAGAGAAATTGAGCTTTAATAGCAAATTTGATACCGAATCGAATGGATTGATCGTAAAATTCGAAAAAAGTGGATTGATCGAAATTTTTTTAGATATTCGCTAGAAAAAATTTAAAATTCAAAAAAAGTGGATTAATCGAAATTTTTCTCGATATTCGCTAAAAAAATTGAGCTTCAATAGCGAATTTTATACCGAATTGAATGGATTAATCATAAAATTCTGAAAAAAGTGGATTAATCCAATTTTTTTTTCGATATTCGCTAAAAAAAATTGAGCTTTAATAGCGAATTTTATACCAAATCGAATGGATTAATCATAAAATTCGAAAAAAGTGGATGAATCGAAATTTCTCTCGATATCTGCTAAAAAAAATTTAAAATTCGACAAAAGTGGATTAATCGAAATTTTGTTCGATATTCGCTAAAAAAAAATTTAAATTAGAAAAAAGTGGATTAATTTTTTTTTTTTTTTTTTTTTTTAATTAAAAGTGGATTAATTGAAATTTTTTTTTTCGATATTAGCTGAAAAAATTGAGCTATAATAGCGAATTTTAAGCCGAATCGGATGGATTAATCATACAATTCGAAAAAAGTGGATTAATCGAAATTTTTTCTCGATATTCGCTAAAAAAAAAAAAAAAAAAAAAAATTCGAAAAAAGTGGATTAATCAAATTTTTTTTTCGATTATCGCTAAAAAAAATTTAAATTCGAAAAAAGTGGATTGATCGAAATTTTTTTCGATATTCACACAAAAAATTGAGCTTCAATAGCGAATTTTATACCAAATCGAATGGATTGATCATAAAATTCGAAAAAAAGTGGATCAATAGAAAATGGGAGAAGACGGAAAATGTGAAGTGTGCAAAAAATCGGCGAATTTGCGTTGTACAGGGTGCAAAGATGCGTTTTACTGTTCACCGGAGCATCAACGTGAAGACTGGACCAGACACAAGCCTCTCTGCAGAACCTGGAAGATCGAGGAGTCCCAAGAACTCGGAAAACACGTAATTGCTACGAGAGATATTGATATAGACGATTTGATAATAACTGAACGTCCGATCATTTGGGGACCGGCATTGCACTCGAATGAGAGGGTTTGCGTGGGCTGTGGAGATCCGCGGGTTGTTGTTCGTTGTCCAGGATGCTCCTGGCCTGCCTGCAAAGTCTCCTGCGATGGACTGCTTGATGACAATTGTCATGGGATCGAGTGCAAGCTTCTTGCGAAAGCAAGAATAATCCCCAGGTGATGATTTTTTTTTCGATTTTCGATTTTTTTTTTCAGATTTTCGATTTTATCTTCAGATTTTCGATGTTTTCTTCAGATTTTCGATTTTCTGTCGATTTTTGAGTGTTTTTTTTCGAATTTTTTTATTCGATTTCTGATTTTTTTTTAGTTTTTCGATTTTTTTTCGAGTTTTTATGTTTTTTTTTTCGATTTCCGATTTTTCTCTCGATTTTCTCTTTCGATTTGCGATTTTTTTTAGATTTTCTTTTTTTTTTAACAATTTTATTTTCGATTTTCGACTTTCTTTTCGATTTTTTGTTCGATTTATGATTGTTTTTTTTCGATTTTCTCTTTCGATTTCCGATTTTTCTCAAGATTTTCGATTTTTTTTTCGATTTTCTATTTTTTTTTACATTTTTATTTTCGATTTCTTTTTTCGATTCTCGATTTTTTGTTCGTTTTTTGATTGTTTTTTTTCGATTTTCTCTTTCGATTTCCGATTATTTTTTAGATTTTCGAGTTTTTTTCAATTTTCTATATTTCGTGTGATAATTATGATCCCGAAGATAGCAGACATTCGACAATTTTTGATTGTTCTTTCTTAACAGACAAATCATAGAAAAAAATTCAAAATATGCACATTTTAAAAATTAAAAAATCTTAAAAAGCGAATATTTTAAATATTTTCTAAATAAAAATTTATTAAAAAAAAAAAATCCAAAAAATTGGCAAATGTCTTCTAATTTCACTATCATCCATAATTCAATTTTCATGATTCAGATGCGATCTTCTGCTTCCTCTAAGAATGGTGCTCCTCAAAAAGAGAAATCCGAAGCGTTGGGAGCTTTTATCGAGTCTCCAAAGCCACGAGGAGTCAAGAGGTCCAGATACAGAGGCATTCAGAGAAAGTCTCGATATTTTCGAGTACTTAGCACCAATTCTCGAAGCTTTCGGCATATCCCAGGATGTGATATCGAAGATCTGCGGAATCATCGACGTCAATGCTCTTGAAACAAATCCTCCTGAAGGCTCAATGGGAATATACCAGAATGCATCTCTTCTCCAGCATCACTGTGTTGCCAATACTCGGCATTTCTTCACTCGAGACTCAAAGGGACGTCCTAAAATAATTGTTAAAGCAGTGAGAACCATAAAAAAGTGAGTTAATCTTCTTTAATCACTATTTCGTCGTTTCTCTTTAAAATTGAAGAAATTGTGGTATTTTAATGTTTTTTTTAGAGGCGAACATCTTTCAACAACTTATACACACGTATTGTGGGCTACTAAAGCACGTCGTGAACATCTACTAGCCACAAAGTACTTTTCTTGTTGCTGCGAGAGATGTCAGGATCCAACGGAGTTTGGTAGCAACTTGGGAGCTCTAAAATGTCCCTGTGGAGTCGGTGTAATTCTTCCTAAAGATCCATTGAATGGAGAAACTGAGTGGTCTTGTGATTTGTGCCCAGGTTCGATCAATTCAATAGTTCTCAACAATTCTCAATATTTCGTCGTCTTAGAATAAAAGGGGTGTAAGTGCCAAAAACACGAAATTCTGGTGTGAAAGGGGCGTATGTCCACTTTTTACTCCAAAGTGTTTTTTATGGTCTCTGGAACATTATTTGGATAATTGAAAATTAAAATAACAAAGTGGCGTAATTAACAATCTTGAAATGAAAAGGACGTATCTCCACACTTACGCCTCTTTTTTATTTTATTTTTGAACGGTATATAATTCAGTAGTTAAGAGGTAAAACAGGATAAACTGACTTATCTTTGAGGTCATTTCGAAGGAAATATCTCGGAAACTAAGCGAGATGAGGTGATATTATTTATCTGTTTTTGTAGAGAATTTTAAGAGTTCCAAAAGAGTTTTAGGGCAAAATTGCTATTTCTCGATTATTTTCTAAGGTATTTTCAAAAAACTTAATGAGATAAAAAAGAGACTTATCTTGTTCTACCTCTTCACCACTGAATTGTTAATGTTAAAGTGAAAAGGACGTATTTCCGCACTTACGCTTCTTTGTTTTTATAATTTTTTTTTATCTCATGAGAATATTTGGAGTTACGCCCTTTTTTTTGCGATTTTTATCTAAATTATGGCACTTACGCCTCTTTGTTTCTAAAATTTTTTTATAGAATTCTTTTTTTTCGATTTTTAGGTCTTCTAACGTCTCAAGAAGTGCTTGAACTAACGGATCGACTTGGTGAAGAGGTGGAAAATGCGATGACGATAGCGAAGAAAGAGACGCTGAGTGATTTACACTCCAGGTGAGAAAAAAAAGTCCATTTTACGTGAATATAAAACGATTTTCCATGAAAAGAATGAAAATTTTAACTTTTCTTTGCTTACACAGAGAAAAATGTTTTATTAATTTAAGAATGTGCAGTCACTTAATTTAAGAATGTGCAGGTCACTTAAATTAAGAAAGAAAAAGTCACTTGATTTAAGTGAGAAAAGTCACTTAATTTAAGTGACTTTTACTTTCTTAAATTAAGAAAAAAAAGTTACTTGATTTAAGTGAAAAAAGTCACTTAATTTAAGTGAGAAAAGTCACTTAATTTAAGTAAGGAAAGTCACTTAATTTAAGTGAGGAAAGCCACTTAATTTAAGTGACTTTTACTTTCTTAAATTAAGAAAAAAAAGTTACTTGATTTAAGTGCGAAAAGTCACTTAATTTAAGTGAGAAAAGTCACTTAATTTAAGTGAGGATAGCCACTCAATTTAAGTGACTTAATTTAAGTGACTTTTACTTTCTTAAATTAAGAAAAAAAAGTTACTTGATTTAAGTGAGAAAAGTCACTTAATTTAAGTGACCTGCACATTCTTAAATTAAGTGACTGCACATTTTTAAATTAAGAAAACATTTTTCTCTGTGTAGGCTTCTGGTTTTACTGCATCCAGGACATCAGCACTGTATAGCAGTTGGTCATTCTCTCATTCAATTACTTCCACCTGAAGACCCGAAAAAAGTTGAAATTTGCAAGAGAATACTGGAGACAACGTCGATTTTGGATCCTTTTGGAGGCAGATTGGCATTATATACTGCTGTAGCTCTCAGAGAGCTTTCCTCGTGTCCTGGAGAGGACAAAAACACTCATCTGAGTCGAGCAATCGAGCTTTTGAAGTACGAGCCCACCGGAAGTCCAGGGGAAAATTTAAAGAAACTCATGCAGACAGAATTGAATGTTTGAGAGGAATTTATTCTGAAAAACATATTTTGAATTTTTAATCGATAAAAATTTATAATATTGATTTGTTGATATTATTTAAGGGCTGTAAGGTCCTCGTGGAACCTTTACCCTTTCCGAAGAACTTCCATCCTTCATTCTCAGTTGGGAAGTCTCGATATTTATTGATTCTTTATCGTTGCAACAGATGAGTTGTATCCAATGAACGAGGGAAAGTGCTTCGTTCAAAAATGCGTAAAGAAATGGATGCATAGCTGCATTTAAGAGAGTGAGTCCTGTAAATAAGATTTGGACATGCCACCAAATCAAACCGTTTACCGTTGTATGAAGTTTGAAGAGAAGAAAAGTCCAGTTGGGAAGTCTGCAGATGGCAAAAATTAATATTAGAAGCAAGAGCACTTTGACGGTTCTTCTTTTTCGTATTACGTGAGTTGGCGTTGGGATTTTTCGCTTTGGAGCCTTTCTTTTGGATTCTTCGATATTGGTGGAAGCTGAAAGGAAAAAAGTACAATTTTTTTTTCAGAATATTAGTTCTCCTCTTTCTCGTATACTCTAAATGCCCTATTTCTTTGAATTTTCTGCGAAATCCTAGAATTTTTTGAAACGTTTTGGAACAGTCTAGAAAATTTTCGAACTGTTACGTCCTAGGGATAATAGATCCATTGATTTATTACACCTAGGTGTAAAACTGATTTTAACCGATATTGCGCGTTCGGTGGATGAAGTGAGCGGGTGTCCGCTCGACTTCATTTTTATGTGGAGAACAATAACGAACGCGACAAATTAGAAAATAAGAATGGACATTTTATTAAGAAATTTTATGGTTTATATAGGCGTCAGGGAAAGAGTCAGCGTTTTCATTACTCGATAGCCGACGTTTTGCGTCATGCTATCGAGAATGTACTGACGAGAATCTTGAGGCCTTTATATTTTATACAAATTTTACAAATGAAAGAAAAAGTACGAATAATAGAGTTACAAAACTTTGGAAATGATTTTAAAAGTTCCGAAATTGATAGATTTTATCCTCAAGTGCTGCTTCCCATGTTGAGGCGTTAACTAGACGTAACAGAACCTTCTGGAACATTCCAGAACATTCTAAAGCATTCTCAACTATTTTAGATCCTTCTAGTACATTGTAGAATGATCTAGAACATAATTTGGACAGTAATAAGCAATAACGTCGTAATCAACATTTGAAAAAAAAATTATTGACAGTGTATTTTCAGTAAACAAGCATTTCTGAATCGAAATATCCCATTTACGAAATTTCGAAAAAAATGTTAGTTAAGACGTTATTGCTTATTACCATCCATTTCATCTCCATAAGAAGCAATTGAGTGCAATACTCGCAACCCCCTTATCTCGAAAACCAACCCCCGTAGCTGAAAACGAAAAACTTCTTCATGGATGGGAGGGGGGGGGGGTGGAGGTCTAACACCCCATATAACACCCATGGGGCTATGAGGGCTGGTTTCTGAGTTTTAAAGACACGCACATAGGACACTTTCTTTTATTACATAATATTAGATTAGATGAGATTAGATTATTATTAAATTCCATTATCATTTTATTTTTTTGTTTTTTTTTCTATTTTTTAATTTTATTATTTTAATTTTTCCTTAGGTTCCCTGCTCTTTATGCTATCTATTTGAATTTACAATCACTATGTTCATTTGCTAAACCTTATGTACAATAATAAAGCGTCAATCAATTAATCAATCAATCTCTCTGAATTACCTGTTGAATTTTCGTTGCTGAAGTTTGATTCTGATCCAGTTGCTTGACTATTGCATTTTCGCTCCCAAATACTCAATGCCAGCATTATGTGTACAATTACAAAAATAATAGCGAGTGGCAGGAAAATTACAACGAAGAGGCCTGTATATGTGGTTCTTGCTTTCTCTCGATTTGCCACACACAAAATACCGCTGCAATAACAGTACCATCATTTTAATTTATTGCGGAAGTAATTCATCGTTTGAAATCCTTGAAAATATTTTATACAAGTTTCCTTTTTAATGATTCCGTGGAAAAGCTGAGGAAATTTGGAAAAAAATGTACTTATCTCAGAAACAAAGTGGCGTAAGTTTAGTTTCTCAGGCGAAGACATGTCAAAATTGGTTTTTCGAGAAATTTCCGAAAATTCGATTTTTTCAGCGCAATTTTAGGGGCGCTTCTCCTTTGAAAAATTGGAAATTTTCGCTTTTTTGAGGATATCTTCGGTTCTATTGGTCGTAGCGATTTGGGGTCGATCTTAAATGAAAGGTGAGATAATTTCCCATCAACTCATGTGGTTTTGAATAGAAAATAATCGATTTTTGAAGTACTTGTAGGGCAAAAACTGATTTATACAAAATAGTCCCTAAAAAACGGTTACTACTTAGAAAATCGATAATTTTCTCTTCAAAACCACATGAATTGATGGCAAATGATCTCACCTTTCATTTAAAACCAATCCCAAGTCGCTACGACCAATAGAACCGGAGATATCCTCGAAAAAGTGAAGAAAATCGGAATTAAGAAGAGTTTCGCCCCTTTTTCGCGCCCAAAAAATTCAAATTTTCAAAAAAATCAAAAAAATCAATTCTGATACATGTTTTTCACTGAAAATTTATTTTGGAGTCAATCTTAAATGAAAGGTTTGATGATTTCCCATCAATTCGTGTGGTTTTAAATGAAAAATTCTCGATTTTTAAAGTACTTGTAGGGCAAAAACTGATTTTTACAAAATATTCCCTAAAAAACGGTTACTACTTAAAAAAATCGGTAATTTCTTTCCAAAACCACATAAATTGATGACAAATGATCTCACCTTTCATTTAAAACCACCCCCAAGTCGCTACGACCAATAGAACCAGAGATATCCTCAAAAGACTGAAAAAAAATCGGAAATGGAAAGAGTTGCACCCCTTTTTCGCCCCAAAAGAATTCAAATTTTCAGCAAAATTTAAAAAAATCAATTCTGATACATGTTTTCTACCGCAAATTTTCTCAGCATTTCAATGAAATCATCAAAAAAATTCCATCTCGAGCCATTTCATCAGAATCCCCATTTTACCCCACTTTCCCCAATATTGAATATTCAAAAAATATCAAAAAATCACTCAAAAAATTTTAAAAAACCATATTTAAAAGCCAATTAAAAAAAATTCCAGCTCTCGAATATTAGCTTCTTCCAAACGCCCACCTCGAGTCAACAAACTCTTCAAACACGTGCAATTCCCCAAATAAACAGTAAAAAAAAGAACAATTAAACACAAAAACGTACGTATACATAGTGGCATTGTTTGTTATGTTAAGGCTGTGAGGTTCGTAAAGAGCCAAAACTGGGTACGAGGCGCCAACAGCAAGAGTCCACATGAGAAGAACGTACGATAGTGTCTGAATCCATCCTGGACCCTTAGAAATCGCAAATTTCGATCGAAATGCACAAAAACGATCAATTGCAACACCAGCAAGTGTTAATGATGCTACTAGTATAGCAATCGTCTGAAAAAATGGGAGAATCGAACAGGACCACTCGCCCAGGCTCCAAAGGATCGTTTTACTCGATAAAATCGAAAGAACATTTGTTCCTGATGTTCCAAGTAATAATAAATCCGAAAAAGCCAAAGATATCAGAGAAGTTCTGTAGAATGGCTTCAGCGATGTTTTTCCAGGAATCAAAAAAATACGAATTAAAACTGCAAAATTGCCGATTAAACCTATTGCTACTATCGGATAAATCAAAAGCCGATAAAAAAGTCTTGCAGTAGAGGAAAAAATTATCAAATCCTCCTCAAAATTCATTTTTTATAATTAATTAAATTTTTATTGTCTAAAATTATATTCATTTATTTTTTCTAATTTTATTGATCTTTTTTTTTTGACTCTCGAAATTTATGGAGAATTTTTTTCCGGTGTTTAATTCACGAAGACTCGGGTAAAACTGAGCCACACCTTTTCACTAGTGTTAATCCACCTACGAAAAAGGCAGCAGATGGTGCGGGTGTTTACATTAAACGCATCGTTTAACACTTATTAACAGATTTTCACTTTTATCTTTTTTTTTTTCATTCTTAATTACAAATTTCCTTCTTTTTTTTTTTAAAGTACAAAAATACGTAGAGATGAGTAAAAAAACACACACAGATTGGATACATTTGCCCTCACACATACACACGCATACATATACACATACATACAGACCCAAGCATTCTTCTATTTACAAAGAGACTAAAAAAAAAAAAAGTTATTTCAGATTTTTTAAAAATGAATGTTTTCCCTTCTTCAAACTTGCGGCCTTGCGATCTTTCGACCTCTTTTCACGAGAATTTTGTGAGAATCGAAGCAGTAGAACATGAATAATATCGTCACCTTAGAACTAAAAGGGCGTAAGTGCTATGATTATACTCATTATTTACGCCCTTTTGTTCCTAAGACGATTACATTTTAATTTAATGAAAATTTCGGAAAAATTTAAACTCGAAGTTAACAAAAAACTTGAATTTTAACGTCAAACTTGACAATTTCTTTTAGTACCAACTACTATTGATGGATATGAAAATGATTTTCCATGTAATTGTGCAGTTATCTGTACTAAATATGCTTTACCAGGCTGTAATTTATTAACAGTAAATGTTTGTGCTCTTTTTCCCTGTTGATCTGTACGATTGAAGCATTTATCAAATATATATTCGGATCTTCTTCGTCTGTGTAAACCGCATTGATCTGGTATACTTGGTATTGATGATTGTTGCATTGTTCCACGTAATTCACGTACTAATACACAGTATTTTGCTGTGCCTGCTGGTTCTACACCAACTGTTACCTCGTGGCAATTTGTCAGGGATCGATATTCACGTGGTGGACTTGTTGTTGGTACCTGTATTTGAAAAAACATCATTTTAGTATCTTTCATTGAATTCAGAGATCGGCAATAAAATAATTCGCATTTTTAATTTTTTAATTTTTTTCATTTCTGTAATTTCCATCGAAAAAATTTTAATTACTTTCTTAATGAAAAATTTGGATTTTTAAATTCTTCATTAGTTTGAAAATTAATTTTTTTTTTTAAACAATTTTGATTACTATTGTGATTAAAAATTTGACTGATGAAATTTTATAATTCTTTTTCTTATTCGAAATTTTGATTCTTTCTTACTTATTAATTGATTGGAATAATTAATTTTATAATAAAATCAACGCTACTATGTTTAATCTTCCAAAATATAACCGTCTTTCAGACAAAAATTTTGAGTTGAGAGTGTTAACTAAATGTAACACAAATAAGAATTTATAATTTAATCCAATCTAAATGACGCTTATATGACATTTATAATTCAATTTAACTAATAAAAATTTTAATAAGTTTATTAAGAAAATAATTATGAAATTCCATCAGTCAAATTTTAAAATACAATAGTAATCAAAATTGTTAAAAAAAAAAAAATTAATTTTCAAACTAATAAAAAATTTAAAAATTCAAATTTTTTATTAAGAAAGTAATTAAAATTTTTGCGATGGAAATTACAGAAATAAAAAAAATTAAAAAATTAAAAATGCGAATTTTTTTTTATCGATCTCTGATCGAGTTTAATTCGTTAATTTCATTATCGTCACCTTAGAAACAAAGGGGCGTAAGTCCTATGCATAAGCATATCTTTTAGAAACAAAAGGGCGTAAGTGCTATACTTGTGCACTGGACTTACGCCTCTTTGTTCCTAAGGCAACGATATTAAAGAAATTATTAAAAAAAATTTAAATTCACCTCTGGATATGTGATTGTACCTTCCTTAGTTGCCAACACTTTAACAGATGATACTCTGACTAATTCCTGAGGAGTTGCAGAAATTCTGAGGGTATATCTCTTGCCAGGCTCTAGAGAAGGGGCCTTCAATGATGCATGGCCCATAACTTCTTTTCTTTGCTGTTAAAAAAAAATTTAATAATGATAAATTATGAATTTACATTGAAAATAAGGGAGATCGGGGCAAAATAGACCTTTGAAGCAAAATGATTGAAGATTTTTTTTTTCGGAGTGAAGGACTCTGTAAAAAAATCTGAAAAAATTTGAGAAGATGCTCCAATAGGTTTATATTATTGGTGAATTTTTTCAGATTTTATGGAGGAACCGCAGCTTTTTAAAAAAATATCGAATCATTTCATATCGCAAGTCCATTTTGCCCCGGTCTTTTCTATAATTGAATCGTTGCGTTAGAAACAAAGGGGCGTAAGTGTAATGCTTATACATAGCACTTACGCCCCTTTGTTTTTAAGGTGATGAAATTATTTTTAGAGCTTACTCTGATGATTCCTGGACCTCTGAGTTTGGCCCTGACAACTCCACCTCCACAGGGAACCACGTGGAACTCGGTTGATCCATTGTGTTGGGGTCGATATCGAAAATTAATGAATCCATCGTTTTTACGAAAATTCGCTGTAACGTAGTGACCAGTGCGAAGATTGTACGCTGGGGTTTTCTTGTATTTCAGCGAATCAGTTTCAACTCGAGTAGACACATTGTTTCGCATGCTTATCTGTTGATTGATTAATTCGTTAATTCATGAGGAAATAATTAGAGGAGGGGGGAGGTAAAATGGGCATTCCAATTGAACGGTTCGAAATAGAGATTTTCTGATGATTTCATTGGAAAGCTGAGGAAATTTTAGGTGGAAAACAGGTGTCAAAGTTTTTTTTTCATTTTTTTGAAAAATTTCACTTTTTTGGGGAAGTTTTGAAGGGGTTTTCCTTTTGAAAATCGAAAAAATTCACTTTTTTGGCGATATCTCCGGTTCTATTGGTCGTAGCGACCTGGGGTTGATATGAGCTTACCTTCAATTTAAGATCAACCCCAGATCGCTACGATCAATAGAACCAGAGATATTCTCAAAAAACTGCAATTTTTCAAAAACAGAAGAGTTTCACCTTCAAATCTGGCGCAAAAAATGAAATTTTTGAAAAATCCAAAAAATAACTTCCGACCTATGATTTCCATGGCAAATTTCCTCAGCTTTCCAATGGAATCATCAGAAAAAACCTATCTCCATTATTTCTATCCATTCCAAGTAATTTCCACATTATAAAATACAAAAATTAACCCATGCCCATTTTACCCCACCTTTCCCCTATTTCCCAAGAATAAGGATTTTTTTTATCTAAGTCATACTGACCACGTAGAGTGTAAAATTGTAAGTAGTATCGTATACAAGGCCATGGAGAGTGATTTTGGTCTGATTGAGACAATGAAGACCCTCGGGATTGTGCACGTGTTCTCTTGATGAACTACCACGTCCTGAATGTGAATGGATCTGCAGTAGATTTTCAGCTGCACAAAGTGTAGGTGGATGAAGTGAATCACCTGATGTCACTTCCAGGCAATAGGTAGACAGGTGTGGATCCACGTGACTATATAGAAAAAAAATATAATCAATTGTATTAAAAATGCTCTTTTTTTTTTAATTTATTTAATAAAAAATCATTAAAATAATTCAATTAAATAAATAATGAAATTTAAAAATAAAAACCTTTTACTCCAAGAAACTGTGAGTCTTCTACGATTTCTCCTCGGTTGAAATCTCAAAGCCCTGTGTTTTTTTCCCCTTGAATTCTCGTAAGATATTGGCAAATGATCGAGTGCACTGGATGTAGCATAAAGAAGAACCGTCTTTGGTGTTTTCTCCTTCTTGTTACTATCAACCGGTGTTTTTATCTCAAGCATGTACAAGCCAGCTCGTACACTTGGAATCGTAAAGTTTTGTGCCTCATCACCATCGTGACTGAATAACGGTGATGATCCTGGTATAAGTTCATCAAATAGCCATTGTGTCAGTGCTTTGGGAAAAAAAAATTTTAAGAGACAATAAATATTAATATTTAATTAAATTCATAAAATTTAGGTCATTGATAAAAAAAATTTACAGTATTATAGCAAAAATTCATGGAAATAGAAATCTCTTTAAAATTCAATCATTTATCGCATTTGATTTTCATTTTAATCAAGTTAAAAATTAAAAAATATTCAAATTATCAAAAATCATCAAAAGAAAACAAAAAAAAATTAGGATAATTATGAAACGTTTATGTATTTATTATTTCGTGAATTTAATTTTTTTATAAAAATAGAAATCTTTCTGAAATTTAAGCACTTGTTGCATTTTATTTTTCATTTTTATCAAGTTAGAATTGAAAAAATATTTAAATCATCGAAAATCATCAAAAGAAAACATAAATTTTTTAGTATAATTATGAAACGTTTATATAATTAATTATCAAATTAATTCCCATTTTTTTAAATTTAATATTTTAATTGTTTATAGAAATTTTGGAAAAGTCATTAACAACATCAAATTATTGTCAAATCGCGTTTATATAATTATTATTATTTATTTATCTAATTATGATTTTGCGAAGCTTATTCCTTCATAAAAATATAAAACTCTTTAAAATTCGATGACTTATTTTGTATTTTCTTTCCATTTTCATTGAATTAGAATTAAACAAATTCAAATCATCAAAAAAAATCATTTTTTTTGCTATAATCATGAAAAGTTCATATAGTTATCATTTCGTGGAGCGTATCATGTTAAAATAATTGGAAAAAAGATGGATTTAATCATTTTTCTATTCATAGAGACTTTATTTCAGTCATTTTCTTTAATGCATTTCGTCTTTATCGATATGTTTACGATTATGCTCATTGATAATTCAGTTATTCCTCTTTCATTTTGAATGAATTAATTATTAATGTTTTCTAGGATAAAAGAAGCTCATGCGTAATAATTAGATTTGATTACATCGATTTCCGTCTCCTGGATGATTCTTGTCCTCTGGTGGCTCGAATGATGTTACTGTCCACGAAATTGGACCGAAACAGGGAGTTACCAGGATTGTCAGGGGTGGTCCATCACGATGACTCAAGTAGTAAAATCTGCAGAATTATTACAGATTTAATGAACTTTATCTCTTTTTGCCAAGTCAATCTAAATGTTTCTATACACTTTTTAAAGCGAGAAAAAAAAATTTGGTGTCAAAAAATTGTATTTTAGGCAAGTAAATATGAAAATTTCGTCTCAAAAAAAGCATTGATCATTGATCATCTATATCTATATCTATGGAAATATATATATATATCTCTTTCTAAAGGGAATTACGATGTCAAGATGATTATTACTAAGAAAAAAAAATGTTAGTTGCAAGAAAATTTACTTGATTGTAGATAATTTATTTTGCTTGAGAAAATTTCGATATATATAGATATAGAAATTGTGAAGGAAAATTTGGGTTTAAAAGGAATTTCTGGTGACGAGAATTTTCTTTTTTCTCAGCCATCCAGTAGCATACTGTTTATTTGGTTCATTTTATAGAGATGAAAATTGAGAAAAAAATAAAAAAATCAGTTTTATTTCAATATTTGAGATTTTTCGAAGTTTTTCGAAAAAAAAATCGATTTTTTGCAAAAAAAAAATCGATTTTTGTTCAAATTTTTGAAAATTTGAAATTTTTTCTTAAAATTTCCTCAAATTAAGACAAGATAATTAAATTTTTGATGTTCAATTGTTAATTTTGACTGACATGCTGAATTTTTAATGTAATTTTTTGAGTCAGTAAATTTTATTATTTCGCCTATTAATTTTTTGAAGTCAAGTTAATTTTTATTAATGAACCGTCATAATTCATAAGCTCAATATCTAATGTTCTTGTCCTTCAAATAATGTTTAATCAATTCGAAATACACTTTTTATTGGAGTTTCTCTATAATTTTTATCATTTTTTGCTTCTTGAATAGAAGCTATGTAATCATCAGAATTTTCGATTGTAGTTTTTTAAAATAGAAGAAACTTAAAATTATCTAAATAGAGAGAAAATGATATTTTTAGCGCATGTCTGTGTGTGTGTGTATGTCTGTGTGTGCATAAAAGTTTCAATTACAGCAAAACGATTTTATAGAAAAATTTCATATTTTGTGGAAAACTTCCCCTCGACGAACTCTATTTTTTAAGCTTTATTTGAAGAGAATTCGATCGAAACTTTTTGAGATATGTCCACTTTTCGAAAATCAGTTTTTAATGGAATTTTTGGAAACTATTCAACTGATGTTATTTATACTCATATATTATCTCGAGAGTTTTATCAGTTAGATGTCTGTAAATTTTGAGCTTATTTGCATGATTAGTTCTCGAGTTATTGGCGTTTTGATGAATTTTTCAAAATTTGATATCTTGATGATGGTTTGAAAAAAGTTGTATCACTTCCATTCGGAAGCATATTGCTAAAGTATCAGCAGAAAAAGCTATATCAGTTGAAGAGCAATACTATTATCCACTTGTTTTTTTTTTAAATGTCCGTTCATTAATGCAACAAACGTTGGAATGAGTGTGTTCTTTTGTTGCATTGAGGGTGGTCCTATTTCTTCATTTTAATCATCAAAAGCGAATCACTTTGTTCTGGATATGTCTCATGGCAGAAGAGACCGGAAGGGAGCCTCATGTTTTTTTCGGGGCAACTAGCCAAACAGACGCGCCACAGAGTCTAAACGTTCCAACGTTTTGGCTCAGATGACTCTTTTTTTATTTTTTCCTTTTTTTCGCGAATTAAAAAATGCATTCAAACGAAAAGTGGTGAAAATGATGGAAAATTCGCGGATTTCGTGGGGAAAAAAATCAAAAATAATAATTTTTGTCTAATTACCGAAAAAAGCGGCAAAATTTGAATTTTTAATCAATTTTTTTGGAAATAGAAAATTTAAATTAAGAATATTTGATAATTGAAGCAAATTAAATAAATTAAAATTTTTGACAAAAAGAACCTGTTGATAAAAAAAAGGAAAAATAAAAGGAAAAATAAAATAACAAAAATTTTAACAGTGGGAGGGAAGGGGGCGGGAGGAATATAATAAGCAATGAGGAATTAAATGCTTGGAAAAGATAGTGGAAGTAGTTTGTTAAGAGAGTTACGGGTGTTGTTACCATTGTAAAATTAGCGATGGGACACAATGCCGGCGTCGCGACGTCTGGGGTCGTCTGTTTCACGACCCCCGATGTTCTAAATCCAGCATCACACGACATGTGACGAGGATTTCCATCTACCCCATGTTGAATAAAAATCGCGTGGAAATTTTCGAATTTTTTGCATTGCCATTTTCATTTTTTTTCTAATGCAAAAAAAAAATTCTTATAAAATAAATAAATTCGAGTTTATTTCGAGGATTAATTGTTGTAAAAATTTGCCAATCAACAAATCCCTCGAATAGTTAGTAAATTAATAATAAAATTAATAAACTAATAATAAATCAAATAATTGTCAAATGAACGACGTTTCGCCTGCTTTATTGAGACTTCCTAAGGTTCTTGAACATCATTAGCGCATATAGTCATCATAAAATTAATTATATCTAATCGGAAATTTAATCCATGCAAAAGAGTTTTCGCTAACATTGCAGTGTTAATAATAATGAAAGACAAGTGATTTTCAATAAAATTGGGACAAAAAAAGTTTGTCAAAGTTAAATTTTGGGAAAAAAACTTGAGAATATTCCCTAAATAATTTACAAAATATTTTAAAAATTATTTATAAATTATTCTTAAAATTCTGGAAAATTTCAAATATTTAAATATAACTGTTTTTAAAAAATGTGAGTAAAGAAAGGTTGCTAAAGTTGAATTTGAGAAAAATTTCGAGACTATTTTCAAAATAATTTTCAAAAAAATTAGTAAAAAAATGATTTTTAAAATTCTGAAAAATCTCAAATATTGAAATATAATTTTTTTTTTGTCTTTTTTGGTAAAAATGGATTAATTGAACATGTAAAAATGAATTGATTTAATATTTTACACATACTTTGATACATTTCCAGGCTGAAGGGTCGCCGGTATCTGATACTCTGGATATAGCATGTCTGTCTTGTTTATCGGTCGATCACTGTGACGTTGTTTCAAAAATGCTAGTGCATCCTCACCATTTGCAACACTCATAAGAATAATCATCATCACTAGATAATATAAATTGCATTGCATTTTGTAAAATCAAATATATCGACTTGTTTCTCAAAACTTAAAAAAAAATTTAAAAAAAGGAGATTTTCGCGTTTTAAAAAATTGTTTCCGCGCTTTTTTGAATTCAAATAATTTCGTTTCCCTACTTTTTTTTCCTTGCAACGAAAATTTCGGGTGAAAAACAGAATTTCCAACAATTTCACAAGATTCCAATTGTTTTCTACTGTACAGACACTGGCGTACTAAACTGTTTGACTTGGTAGTTGTTTAAATCCCTCTTTTGGAGTAAAAAAAAACGAAAAAAAAAAAAAAAGCGGTATTAAAAGGAAACGCACAGACACGCGCCCGTTAGTGCCCTCGTGTGGCCACACGAGAAGAAGCAAAGGAGACTTCTAAACTCCTTTGGTAGCTACACACACACGCCACAGTGGAACGACCCCACTACCCAATTTCCCCCCCTTTTCGCCCTTTTGGGAAGCAAAACTTGTGACTCCTCTAACTTGTTACTTCTACTTGTTAACACAAAATCATAAATTTATTTCTGCTAAAAAAAAGTCTAATCAATAGATTCAATTAGAAGTTATTTGGGATATTTAATTAGTTTAATTTGAAAAACACCTCAAATGTACACATATACGATTAATTTTTGAAACTCACCTCTCGAACATTTCATTATGCTGGTTTACTCTTTTCTTATTTTTTTCAATTTTTTTTTTTTTATTGTATGCACTTGAACTTTTTAAGTTCATTCTGCTAAATTCGTACATTTCTACATAATATGTACATTTTTCTTTCTTATATATATGGGTGAGAGTGGGGCAAAATGGACCTAGAAGATGAGATGACTCGAGATTTTTTTAAAAAGCAGCAGTTGCTTCAAAAAATCTGAAAAAATTTACAAACAATATAAACATGTTGGAGAATTTTCTCAAATTTTTTCAGATTTTTTTGTCAAGTCCTTCATTTTGAAAAAAATTCCTTAATCAAGTTACCATGAGGATCCATTTTGCCCCACTCTCCCATATATGTATGTAAACTAAAAAAAGTTCGAATTACAATAACGTACAATATTTTCATATTTTGATTTTACAATTGGTAAAAAACTCAGTTATTATAGTAAGTAACAGGGTTTAATGTGTGCAGAATTTCATTTCATTTATCTCATAAGGAGGAAAGTATTTACAATCAATGAGTTTTGAGATCATTATGCTTCTCTTTTGCTCACACCGAGGACACTGCCATAACACGTGATTTAAATCTTCATTTTCAAAGCCACATCTACATGCAGGGGAATTTTCCTCAATCGTTTCTTATTTTTCGTTATCTTTTTTCTCTACACTTGTATTTTTCATCTTATATATGAGCAAATCATGTTATGTACAAAGCCGAATGGCGTTTATATTAATAAATAACATAAAATGAAATAAAATATTTGGACCAAATAAAATAAATTGTAAATGTCAATCTTTACATTTATTTTTTAAATTCGCGATGTTTCGCTCCTGATCAGAAGCTTTTTCAGCCTCTAAAATAAAACAATCAAGAAAATTTATTTAAATAACATAAGTTAAAAATTATCTTTTTTTTTTTTTATATAAATGATTGATAAATATTCATTGTCATGGTTAGTTACCTTTAAATAAATGCAAGTTGTCATGATATTAAAATTAAAATTGAGAAACACAGAGAATCATTTCATTTGCTCTTTTTCCACTATTCATCTTCAATTAACTATAATACTCAACTGATTCACAGCATTCAAAGACAAAAATTCAATAAATAAGGACATAAATATATATATATATATATATAAGTATATATAGCTTTTTAGCCTTTTACAATAGTTTTTTTTTCTCCTTTTATATTAACGATGTATTATTAAATAAAAACAGTAACAAAATATAATTTGGCAGAATGCTATCTTTAGTTTCCTGACTTTGTAATGTTATTTTCTCAGATCTAGGTATTTGGTTTATTTTTTTCTACCCCAAAATCACAATTTATCTTAGGTTGCAAGTTGATGTCTTTCACCTTCTAATTATTATCTATGAATAATTATTCATCATTTTGTGTTGTATATTTAATGAAATTCGTGAAATTTTTTTTCCCTTTTTTCTACTCTTCTTCTTGTCCCTTGACAAACCGGGGATGATAAAATGAATGCACGCGTGCTCGTTTACCTTAAATACCAGTAATTACCTAACGATACGCATTAGACGAGTTAATGATAATTATTTAATTTTCTCTTGCCCCTACGGGCCATTTCATTATACGCAATTTCTCCCTGTAATTTGTTTCTTTTATCTTTATATTGGCTAATCCGAGAACACAATCTGATGGATGTATTTAATTTTTTGATGATTTCGTTTTTTTTCTTTTTTTTTCAACTTTTTTTATTTTTCTTCTGTCTTAGCATTTATTATTTTCTCATTTTAGTCTTGTTTGGTAATCATTCGGTGTCACGCGAGGCCGGTAAACTTCACGCAAAAAAAAATCGACGATTTTTTCGGTCCTTCCGGGCATTGTGGTTCTTTTTAGAGAAGTGGCCAATATAACATATACATAGTTTCTTTGAAGTTGAAAAAATAATCATTTTTTCATTTTTTTAAAATTTATTTCTAATAACTGTCTACCAGGGGCATTTCTCTATGACAGTGGAGATACATAATTTGACATTAGCACTTATATTTGATAATGAACTTGAAAGTCAAAATTGTGGTAATAATTGATACAATAGGAAATTCTTCAATTTTATCAGATTTTCAAAATAAACTGAGAAAAAAAAATTTGTAGCAAAAAAATTGCCTTTTAACAAAATTTTTCTTCAGATTTTTTATATCTATATATATCTATATATATATATATATTTAAATTTTCTAGAATGAAGTAAATTTTTCCGTAAAACAACGAACTTTTGTTGGAAGTCAATAACCAATTGAACCAAAAAAAAAGCTATTAAATTAAATTGAGATTATCACCACGTTTTGCGTAACCCAAGGCCAAGACGAGGACGTAGTGATGCATAGGCCTCAAAAAAACCTATCACGACCTACCCTATGCGACACTCGTAATTTTGATGAAGAAATTTATTGACACAAACACCGCCCATCTTCTTTGGGCTTAAAAAATTTAATTTTTCAACTTATTAAGAAAACCAGTACATAGAGCATTGAAATGCGTACTTTTTTCTCCGGTCAATAATTTTCTTGCAATAAATTTTTTTTTTCTCAGTGCAGAGAAACAAATTAAATTGACTGTTGACTGTATTGATGCAATGTAATGAATGTAGAGGGAAGTGTAACTTTGTAACTTGTAAATTGGCAGAATGTGATTGGAAGATCATCATAATTCATACTAGATATTGTTATCAAAGGATGAGATTAACTAAAGAAACCAAATATATTTCTACAATTTTTTTTTTTTTTTTTTTTTTAATTTAGTGCTATTGATTGAATGTGAATATCACAATTATTTAAAAATTTGTGCAAATGAATTAATTAATTAATTAATTAATTAATAAACTTCCATATGAAATTTCCTAAATTTCATGGAATTTTGTAAAAAAAAAAAAAATGATTTTCAATCATTTTTTCAAAATTTGAGTGTGTGTTTTGGTTGTATTGAGGGATAATCAAAGGGGGATTCCTCTAAACAAAAATCTAATAAAAAAAAAGGAGAAAAAAAAACATCTGTTAACCTGAAGAAAAAATGTAAAATTCACTTCGTGGTGGGCGATTTAAAATTCGGTGGTTAAAAGGGGGGCAAAAGGAACTTTTGGAAATGGAAAAAAAAAGAGGCAGCATAAAAAACAAAAGAGAAGAAGAAATAATAAAAAAAAAAAAAAAAGGACTGTTAAAAAATAAAAAATAATACGTGGGAAGCTGTAGAAGGCGCCCATGGGTCCATACCACCGAAGAAATTCTCATTTATGGTTTATCATACATTTATATTCATGAAGTTCAAAACCACGATGAGGGAGTTCTGTGTGTGTATGTGTGTGTGTGTGTTAGTGGAGAGACAAAGATGAAGTGGGCCTCTACTTTTTTACGAGCTGCCGGCCGCTATACATCTCCATCTTTAAAAATCATCTTTTTCTTTTCCCCCCTCCCTCCTCCCTCCCCTCTCTCTCGACGTTTCACCGTTTGACACGAATCCTTTTCATCCTCAACTTCTTTATTTCTTTTAATCTTTTTTTTTTTTCCTCCTTTTTTTTCTCTCTTTTTCCTTTTCTTTCTTTCCTGATTGAACTAAATTGAGTGATAATTCTTTGATCATTAAAAGTGCGTTGAAATATTCATTCACGTAATTACAATTATTTTTGTTTATTTTTCTGTAATTATTAGGAGGGGGGGGGGGAGGAAATTGCAGGGAAAATATCTCCATTAATTAATAATTTAAAAAAAAGGCCCTAAGTCCTTGATTTCCTGCAAAAAATATATAAATAATTTTTATTAAAAAAAAAAGGGCACTTCTTGTATTTTCAAAAATTATAACATAATAATTCTCAAAAAGTTGCATGAATATTGAATTATTTAATTATAGCCGAGAAATTAAAAAACCTGAATACGATTAAAAAAAATTGATTAAATAAATTTTAAAAGGGGGTAGGGAGAGTTGGGTGGGACTCTAAGTAGTTTATGCGTTTATGAGTCAGCCATATGCCCCCTCTTTTCCCTGATCTCTCCCCCCTCCCTCAAAAAAGACTTGAATGAATAAAATTATCCTGATCATCAAATATCTCAATAAAATTAATTAAAAAATACTTAAAAATAAATTCAATATTAAATAATGATTTTCGTGTAAATGATGGAAAATCGAAAATTTTTAAACACAGTAGCTACGAAAAAAAAAAAAAAAAAACACGAATGAGAGTCTAAAAAGTCCAAAGATAAAAAGGGAATCGCACCGTTGAATTCGCGGTGGTGGGGGGGAGGGGGAGGGGGGGACGTGGATGATGACAGCGGCTCGCTCGGGTGGCAGGCCGATAAATCAAGAGCACCGGTGTGGGAACCTGTGCAGCCTACCATCCAACAAACATCATCGGCTCAACTGTCACTTTTTTCCTCTCATTTTACATAGTAAATAAAAAAAAATGAAAAAAAAAATTGAAATAAAATTGATAAAATCAATGAAATTGCATCGAATTTTATGAGATTATTTGGAAAATTTTTGGGAATTTTCAGGAAAAAAAAAAGGATTCCTAGATAATATAATGGTAATATATATCTATATAGTTGTTGTTTCTTTTGGAGTTGCCTCCTTCTGTACAGAAGTCCCCCTGGTCTCTCGTCAGCAATTCGTCCATCGTAAAAAGGCAGAAGAAGAAGGGGTACCCCTGAGGCAGTAAAACGTCTCGTATATCGGCACACAACAGTTTCTACTGTGTACAGCATAAACCTCCAAAGGCTCCCCCAACCCCTCGTCACTCTTTGACATACCTCAAAAACACGTAAACAATATAAATTTTTTTTTTTCAATTTAAAAGGCGTGCAATTTAAAAATCGTCACCAATAAAAATTTAAAAAATTCAAAATTCGCGGTTTTTTTTTCAAAAATTGCCGCCCTTTTTTCGCGCAATTTTGAAAGGCGCAGAATTCAAAATTCGTCACCTATTCAAAAAAAAAGTTGAAAAAATTCAAAATTCGCGCAATTTTTTTTTTCAAAAATTGGCGCGATTTTGCGCGCAATTTTTAAAAATAATTTTCTTTAATTCAATCAATAATGAAATATTTTGGGAATTTAATGGAAAATGAGAGTTAAAAAAAATGGAAAAAAATTTTGCCATTTATATTTATAGTTTGTGAAACGTTACTATGTTTCACTCTGGTATTTCGCTGACCGTGAAAAGAGAGTTACGATCTTGTGCCACGCCACACCATCCAGAGACGTTAAACACACGCTCCTCCATTTGTGTCCGGTCCCCCGTTCCTCCCTCTCTCCTCGTTTTTTCTTTCCTCTCTCTTTTGCACTCTCTTCTGGTACACACAAAGTTTGCTTGAACGTTTGAGCCCTTCTACGATGGCTTTTAACGAATATTCACAAATAGGTATTTATAACGAAACGCACAGAAACGTGAGTCACATACCGTCTGGGCCCATAGTAAGACTCAATATATAATGTATAAATAATAAATTCATATGGGGGCTAATTTACTTGAGCCAATTCACATAATCATATTATTCAATGAGGAAATAATTATGTCAAGTACTTTGCCAACACAATCGTTATCTTCTTCTTCTCTTTCTTCTCCTTTTTTCTGTATTCTTACTGTTAAAAATTTTTGTCTGAATTTTTTCGTGTAAAATCCTGGAAATTTCTAAGAAGTCACATTTCTACTGATATTTCAGATGATTACGTCATTGAAAAATGAACAGATCATCGATTTTCAAATTTTTTTACGTCTTCATATGAAATTTGTAAATTTCAGTTTAATTGTTTCTTGAAAATTTAGTAAAAATAGGAAAATTCTAAAAAAAATTGAAAATTCAAGTCATTTTGATTCTGAATATTGATGTTCAGTTGAAAATTCAAGTAAGTTCTAGAATTACTGTCTCGATTCTACTTCAATCTTATAGATTCCTTTGAATTTCCTCTGAAATTCACAGATTTCATAATCATCTTCCCATTGAAAAAAAATTCAAAATCACGTTTATGAAAATTCCCATCAAATTATCTGTGAAATTTACATTTTTTGCTAACAGTGCTGAGGAAAAAAAAGAAATTTGTTGTAAGAAAATTTACTTGACTCAAGAAAATTTCAATATATATAGATATATAAATTGTGAAGGAAAACTTTATTAAAATGCAATTTTCATTTGCTACAAGAATTTTTTTTTAGCTCAGTGTAAAAGAAATTCAACGAAAAATTGGAAATTTTCCTCAAAATTTAATGAATTGATGAAAAAATATGCTATACTGAGAGGAAAATAGTGGTGAAAATGATCAAATATTGACTGGTCTGGACCACATGATTAAATTCATTAATTTAACTAATAAGAAACTGCTGTCATATTTTATTTTGTATTTTATCTGTACTTTTTCTCTTCTAGTTAATAGGGATTTTATGTAATTCCTTCGAAAGCTTGAATGAATAATAATAATAATAATAATAATAATATTAAATATTGATACCATTGGTCCTTAATGAATTTTTTTCTTATTTAATTCAAAAAGTTGTTGAATTTACTGAATTTAGCAGATTTAAACAGATTAAGTAGTTAAATTGACTAAATTCTGTAAATTCAAGAGATTCTTTAATTATTCCAGAAAAAATATATGTTAAGGACCGATTTTTGACGAATGACATCGATTTTTTATAGTTTTCACTAATTTTTTTCCTGTCTAAGTTTGAAAAATCAAGACTATTAAAAATTATTGACTCCAGTGAAATAAATTGATGATAATAAATTGAAAACTAGACTAGGAAACACGATTATCAGTACGAATATTCAAAAATTCATGAATTTATTAATTAATAAATTTAACTGCTAAGATTATGACTTATAATTACTTTTTATCATAATTTGTCCAAAAAGAATGAAAAAAAAACAATTTAGAGTATAATCTTAATGATATAATTTTTTTTTCTTCAATTTCTACTATTTTTTATTTTTTTCATTTAACTTATCATTATTATGTTTTTTTTGTTTTTTTGCAGTGCAAATTTTTATTACTTCGTTCTGATGAGCTCTTTACTCCAAGACTTAATAAATTTTATCTATATATCTTATTTTTTGATCAAGCAGTTCAATTGAAATTTAATAATTTACTCTTTTTCGAAACGTTAATTAAACGAGAAATCAATGAATTATTAAATGTATTTTCTCTCTATACACATGAAGACTTCAATTCTATCGTGTAAAAAAAAAATACAAACGAGGAATAAATAAAAAATAAAAAAATAAAGAAGGGGCATATCAAAACGATCGATCGTGATTGGGGTAATTGCCTCAAGCTCACTCCGAAAATCGGTAGTATTATATACACCAAGCGATAATTCTGTTATCGCTCTTAATGATAGGTTGCTCGAACATTTTTATAACCCATTCCCATTTTCATCCAAACGATATATAACATTTCATTTCTTCTTCTTTTTTTCTGCACTTCCTCTTTATTTTTTTTTATTTTTTTTTTTTAAACACAAATTTTTTGCATAAATTGAATTAATAAAGTTCGTGAAATTTCATTTTTTTAGGGAATTTTGCGGTTGAATTTAATAATAATAAAAAAATATCGAAATCAGTGGATGAGAAAAGAGATTTTTTTTGGGTTTTTTCTTTATTCTTCTTCTTTAATGTATGAACATCTCAGGTTGCTCGGATGACACTTGCAAGGTGTCGTAAGGTGAGAAAAAAAAAAGTACGAAACACCAATTTTGACGCCCCACAGGTCACACGATACTTTTAAAACTGTGGAATAACAAAAAAAAAAAAAAAACCGGGGATTCACTCGTTTTCGTCTTTTTTAATCGCAGAAAATTCTGCCTTTTTTTCTTGTCTATAAAATGTCTGAATCTATCGATTCATCATTTTTTTTTGACTTTTTTTTCAAAAATCTGAAAATCATTATTATTATTTCTTTCCCTTTTTTTTTATTTCTTCACGTAAATTAAAGGAAAATTTTTTTTTTTCAAATTAATATCTGATGTTTTAATTATTGCGATTAAATAAAATTTATTTATCCAATTTTATCGTATAAATTTGCGTGCAAAATGTGGCCACATGTTGGCTCGGTATCTTCCCTTTCACAAATGGTTGTTCGTTGATCAAAAATCGTATTACTTATTTATTAGGGTTTCGTACCCGGGTGGTCCTGCGACATGACGGAATCGATTACGCGTCCTGTGCCATTTGGACGACGAATTCGAAGAACTTGCTCAGGATAAATTCAAGAGAAAGCCAGAAGAGAAATACGTATATACGAGAAGAACAAACGTAGAGGGGGGGATTAATAAGCAAGTGGAAAAAAAAAATTTAGAAAAGTTGAAAATCAATGTAATGAGTTTAGGATAATTGTGCTTTTTACTCACCTCATCCAGCATCATTGCATCATTTTCGCTGCAAAGAGGGTTTCATGTCTAAATAACGAAATTTCGATTGTTCGCGTTTTTTTCGATATACGAAAAAACATCAAATGAAGATAAAACCATCAAAAAATACTTTTTTTTTTAATTTTTATGATTTTAATGACTATTGAATCACACAATCAATCGAATTTTTACCAAAATAGATTAAAATGATGATAATGATGATTTAATTGATGCAAATTTCAATAAAAAGGGGGAAAATATCGCAATTATGGGGTAAAATGAACACTCGGGTTGATTTTGGTGTTTTACACTATGAAAATTACTCGAAATGGATGGAAATATTGGAGATAGGTTTTTTTTGATGATTCCATTGGAAAGATGAGGAAATTTCCCATGAAAATCATATGTCAGAAGTTATTTTTTGGAATTTTTCAAAAATTTCATTTTTTGCGCAAGATTTGAAGGTAAAACTCTTCTGTTTTTGAAAAATTTCAGGTTTTCGAGAATATCTCTGGTTCTATTGATCGTAGCGACCTGTGGTTGATCTTAAATGAAAGGTGAGCTCATTTCCCATCAATTTATGGGGTTTCAAAAGAAAAATATCAATTTTTTCAAGTACTTATAGGGCAAAAACTGATTTTTCAGAAAATGACATATAAATATTTGAAAAATTGATTTAAAAAAAATTTGAACCACATAAATCGATGAAAAATGAGCTCACCTTTCATTTGAGATCAACCCCAGGTCGCTACGACCAACAGAACCAGAGATATCACCGAAAAAGTGAATTTTTTCGATTTTCAAAAGGAAAACCCCTTCAAAACTTGGCCAAAAAAGTGAAATTTTCCAAAAATTGAGAAAAAAAAATTTTGACACATGTTTTTCGCTTAAAATTTCCTCAGCTTTTCAATGGAATTATCAAAAAAATTCAATCTCGAACCGTTCAATTGGAGTGTCCATTTTACCCCACCTTCCCCCATTAAAAAATGAATTGATTTATCAATGAAGAAAAAAGGAATGAAAAAAAATTGTTTAATTTGAGAATGATAGAAAAAATATAAAATGATAATCATATGTGTTGGATTAAAAAATGATGAATACCTCTGATAAAATGACATTGTGTAATTTAAACATGCCACCTTAAACCTTAAAAATTAATACAGTTAACCATTTAATTTTTCCCCCCAAAAAATCCCCAATAAATAAGACAATTATTTACAATTGGTATGTACAGTTTATTTTGGGATTAATATAGATAATTTTCATGATAATCGGGGGTCGGTAAAGAGTGGGATAATTTTTCCACAATTTTTTTTCAAAGTTTTCAATGTCATTACAATTATTCCAAAGTCTCAAGGGCTCTAACAAATAATGAATTTTCACAATTTTTTCTTAACGTCAGCCTGAAAATAACGTAAAATCCGAAGAAAAAAAGGGGGGGGGGGGATTATAAAGAAGGGGTATCGTTGGGGTGGAGTAGAGTCTATTTCTTGTTCCTAGCCCCACAATTGCATCCAAAATTACATTTGTTATTTTTTTTCAATTTAATTACATATCAATCGGTCAATGAATAAATTCTGTATTATTCCATTTTTTTTCATTTAAAATTATTACTTCATTTTCATTTTATAAATGGTGAATTATGTGTGCTTGAGTGAACTAGTGGCTGCCAATTATTCATGAAATAACTATTTAATTATATTTATATTCATGAAATTAATTCGGCATTTAGGAAGTCTCTGTAGTAACCAGCGGTAAAACGTATCACAAGTATGTAGCATCCATCGTTTATTTATTTATTTTTTTCTTTTAAATCGGCTAATTGAATATTAAAAATATTGAAATTGTAAAAGAGAAAAAAAACAAGTGTTCATTAAATGGCAAAAGTTGATCCCTTTTCATATTAAAATCAATGATTCTGTAGTAATTGGTAAAAATACAAAAACAAAAAACAATACTGTTGTACATAATATAGACATATATATGTATATACATTGCATAATGTGTTTATTTCAATAAAAAATATATTATTCACTTATTTGGTCCCTGTAACGAATTAATTCACAGCAGGGATTATTGGCTATTTTTCGTTAATCTGAGTTCAGTGAGGATTTTTTTTCGGGATTTAACAATTTGCATTCGAAAAATCTTCAATTTAATAAACACTTGTTTTTGTTCCTTTTTTTTTTGTTATCATGAATAACCGATTGCTTTCTTTAAAATATTGTTCAATATACGTGGCGACTTATTTTTAAGACAGTTGGCCAATCGTCTGTATCTGTTCATTATTGCTCTGTTTGTTTCACATTTTTTATTTATTTTTTTTTAATTATTTGCTTTTTTTTTCATTAATGTATATCAAACATTATAAACTGTAATACAATGTAAACCTGTAAAAAATATACTGGGTGGCTGCGGTTCTCTCTCTCTTTTTTCTTTTTTCCTTCTTTTTTTTTAATAATATAATAAGTAGTTATTATAGTTGATTTTTTTTATGGTACACGGTAATTAGTATAAATATATTCGTATATTATATTTCTGCAGTTGAGGGGATTCTTTCATTTATCTTATCAGTTTCTTTTCTTTTTATTTATTTTTCTTAGAACAAATTGTTTATTTGTCTTTGTATTGTGTTTTAATTAATTAAAGAAAATTGAGTTTTTTTTTATTCCTTTTATCAATGGATGCGGTTTGTGAGGCTGGGCAAACTTAGGAACTACGTGAACAGCACAACCGATGCAAATACCTATTTTTTTCATGTCTTCACGCATTTTATTTCATTTATTTTTCTTATTCTCTGGCGTCTTATTGTTTGGTTTTTCATTTACTCATTTTTTTTCGATATTTTAGGATTTTTTTGAAATGTGTTTAGCTTTTTTTTCGTTTAAAATTATGGGAATTTGGCGGGAATTCTTTTATCTTGTGTCGATAATGGAGATTTTAAGGAGATGGCTGTTTTCCAAGTGCTGAGACACTTGAAGCGCCATCTCTATAGCTATATGTCACATCAATGCACTTATCGATAGTGTAAAAAATGGTAAAATGATAATTTATCAACCGAAAATAATGGAAATATCTTTTTTTCAGCGGGAGAATTTGAAAATTTTTGAAATTTTCTTTAATTAATCGATTTTACAATGAATTAATCAATTAATTAAAGAAATAAATTATTCCCATAATTTTAAACAATTAAATTTTGACCTCAAACAAAGGTTGTATCCGAATAAACAATCCTCATTATGTTCCACAGCAATTATTAGATAAATAGATATAATATATATTACGCATAAATATAATCAATTGCGCGCCCCGTTTTAATTTTTTTTTCACATTATCTTTCATCTCATCACCTTCATTTTTTTTCTCTATTTACACTTGTTGTTCGTTTTATTCTTTTTTATCTCATGTGCGTAAGGATAATTAACTAATTAACTTTAAAAACTTACAAATAAACATTTTTCTCTTTCTCTCACTCTTTTTCTTTCTTTCTTTCTTTTTCATAAAAACAAGGAAGAAAAATCATAAACAATTGTTTTTTCATTAGCACGGTGGTAAATATTATCGGTATTTTTCAACGAGCAAGAATAATACTTTGTTCGGAGTTTCATTTCTTTTTTTTTCATTTATCATTCATTTATAATTCTATTATCTTTAATTCAGCATTTAATATTTAGGAACTTAGGATGCGGTCAGAACTCAAAGCCCTTTGTATTTATTTAATTAGTATTATTAATTATTTTCTTATTATTATTGATTATTTTCCTTTTTTTTCTTTTTAATTATTGTTTATCCGGCAACGAGTGTAGACCCAATTCTTATTTTTAATTAAAAAACACTGGATTTACATTGTTTCGGGAGAAATTATAAATTCATTAAACTGTAGTCTTTTTTCTTAAATGCCCAAATTTTTTTCTGAAATATTCATTCAATTTTCTTTTTCAAAACCTTTTAAATTCTCCCGCGACAATGAAAATCCCGTAAAAATCTGTCAACTAACATGTTTTGTATATTGTTCAATATTCGGAGCGTTTTCAGCCTTTAAAAATTCGTGAAAATATTATTATTATTATTATTATTGAATGATGAATAGAAACAAATTATTTATCATTTTAAAAAACAGAACATTTGCAAAATTAATAATGAAAAAAATTAATTTATCGAAATAAAAAAACTTGAAAAAAAGAAGATAATGACAAAAAAACATTCAACAAATTGTTTTCTCTTGATTCCACTCGATAAATTGATATGTCAGCAACGAGATTCAACAATACAGCAATCATACGATATGGTAGCTAATTATCGGCAGCCATTAATGTTCTTTTTTTATTCATCTTATATGTTCATTTTAATCAGTCATATCGAATACGTATAGAAAAAACTTTCGAATACAACCTTTCCCTGTCTCAATAATTTTTTTCTTCTTTTTTCTATTATTATTGTGTAATTATTTGCTGTTTATTAGTTTTTTTTCAACAATGAAAATTATTCATGGGCTTTTATCTCGGCCCCCGGTCGCACGAAAATTGTTTTATTCTTTTTTTTTAAATTTATTTAAAATTTCTAACACTCGATTTTTTTCTGTTTTTTTTCGCACTTTTTTTCAAATCATTCAAACACATTCGCAACTTGTACAATTAATAATAAAGTAATCAATCACACCTCTACTTACAATTCTACACGTGTTTGCAATTTTTTTCGAAATTTATTAGTAATTTTTTCTTTTAAATTTGTTTAATAATTGCGGAATAACGTGCGCCCGGCACTGCGAGGATGAAATAATTTCGGTTTTTTTAAAATAATTTCGAGATTAAAAAAAGAAAAAAATTAATTTCAATTCAACAAAAAACAAGATGAAAATTTAATTCGCCTGGGATTTTTTTTTTTTTTTTTTTTTTAATCTCTGTGGTCGTAATTATTATAAATCTAAGGGTTTCTCCCTTTTGTCACCCTCACACACTCTTTCTTTCTTTCTCTCTTCTTTCTCACTTTTATGTAACAACGAAACAGGCATTAAGATTTTTTTCTTTTATGTCTACCTATTAATGATCTGCCATCACTTGTTTCATCATTATTACTTCTTTTTTACTTTTCTTCTCTTTTTCTTCATTATTAATCATTTAAAATTCTTTTTTTTTTTTCATTTGTTTTAACTGCAAAATAATACTGAATTCCGCACATGGTGCCTATCACAATATGTGTGTCTATTTAATGTTACCCCTTTCACATGTTTTATTATTATTTATTTTTATTTATTTATTTTTTTTCTCTCTTTTTCACTTCATTCACGCACTTTGAAACACAGTTTGGAATGAATTGAATGATCAGTGCCTTTTTTTTTTATGATTAAAAAATTGTTAAAAAATTCAATTCAACTCGTTTTATTCAATGGAATTCAATAGAAAAAAAAGCAGAGGGTCTAAAAAATTTGGAATTATCGAATTTTCTGGACTTTCTGCTATTTTTTCACTGCAAACTATAGTTTTTAATGACGATAACATTTTTTTGAAGGAAAATAAATCATTGCCCTTATTTTTTTTTAATTTTTTCGAAAAAAAAAATCATATGAAAATAACAAATATTTGAAAATTTTAGTTTTTCTCATTTTTCTAACAAAAAAATTATTAAAAAAAAAAAAAAATATACACTTGTAGAAAATTCAAAAATCTAAAAGCGCAATTTTTTTAAATATTTTTTTAATAATAATTTATTTGTTAAAAAAATCAAAAGAATTGTCCAATGTGTGATAATTTAATGAATAAAAAAAACCCTAATCATTTCAATTCTTTCAAACACCCTGTTTTATAGAATGATAATATATATATCGTTTTAATTAATAATCAATAATATCAGTTTGTATTGTACAGGCTTATCATCTCCATAACCACTTATCATTATTATTTTTTTTTGGGGGGGGGGGGGGGGGGGCTCATTAAAAAAAAGCCTGTGGTCTTTTATTGATGCATTATTCTTCCACGTTCCTTAAAACATTGTTTCACATTATTCCATTCATATTTTTAATATTTTTCACATCCTCACCCTTATTCCCAACCCTCCGATGTCCCTTCAGTATTTTTATTTTATTTTTTTTCTTTCTGAAATGAAATAATCGTACCATTTTTCTTTTATCTCCTTAATAATTATGAATTAATCTTTTTTTTTGTTTAATAAGATTTTTAATTTTTTTTCTCTTTTAATATGCGTTTTTTTTCACATTCTCAATTATTTTTTCTTTTTTTTTTTAGCTATCGTAGATTTGTCTGTGGCTATCCCTGATGTGTTATTTACCCTGCGCTTCCGTCTGGTTGTCGAAATATTGGTAGTTTTATTTATTTTTTTAATAATTTTTAAATTTTTTAGTTATTTTTTCTTATTATTCGTCAAACTGTGGTCTACGATCGTACATACTTTTTTTTTCAATTAATTTAATTCACTTTTTTAATTAATCATTAAAGCGATTTCGCGTTTCTTTAATATTTGGTATATTTTTTTTTTTTTAATTTATTATCCATTGTCTTTTAAAACTCGAGAGAAATAAAAAAGGAGACATTTCTTCGGGGAAAACGCAATTTTTCCTCCGAATTTTTCTTTTTTTTTTGTATTGCAGCAAAATTTACGAGAAAAACATTAATCAAGTTAAATCAATCAAAATTAACACGAAAAAAAAATTATTTACAATTCAAGAGAAACAAAATTTAAATACTCTTTGCATTGCTGCGATTATTGCACTTAATCCCTCGGTTCGTGCTATTTTTTTTTCAAAAATTCTTTTATTCGCGGGAAATATTAAAAATTTAAATTTTACATTTTTTTAAAATTATTATTTCACTCCACTTTTATCTCGTCGAAAAAATGAATTCAAAAGTAAATAAAGACATAATTTTTGTGATGTTTTATTTTTTTTGTATGTATGTGTGTAAATGTCGAGTATTCCTGTAAGTATTGTGCCATTCAACCCTCGTACTCCTTCAAAAGTTCCCTTTCAATTTAACCGTTTGCATCGAAAAAAAAAGAAAAAAAAAGAATAAAAAAAGATTGAAAGAAAAAAAATGTAAAAAAATTTTCTTTAAAGAAGAGTCATCTTGTTTTCCTTCCGGGATTCCTTTTCTTGTGTGCCGATCCACCGTAAGGACGTGAAGGATACATTATTTCTCTGTTCAGTTAACAAAAAAATGTGAAATACGCTCCAAATATAAAAGCAATGAAAGAAAAAAAAAATAAAACTCCATCTTTGATGTTGGAGGAAGGCTTTGTTATTTGGTATCGCCTTTTTATATATACCTATATATATATATAAATATAGATATAATGGAAACAAATGTTTGATAATAATAGTGTTGATATACTGACATTATCTTTCGTGAAAGTACTGGAAGAAATTTTTCATGCGGTGGATCGTGCAACAAAAAAAAAAAATTAAAAAAAAATAAAAATCCATCAGTCTAACACGCGGAAAAAAATAGCAAATAGTGTAATTATCAGGTGTTGAGTGAAACACAAAGAATATTGTAAGATTGTGTCCTGGAAAGTGTTTTTCAAGTAGTAGAATGACATATATAACATATTTAAATATTATCCCAAAGAAAAAAAATTCGAAAATTGATCGAAAAACCTTTGAAACTTCACTTTTTCGATTCGATAAAAATACGAGAATATCAGTCAGTCTTTAATGATCCAAAAAAAATAAAAAAAATTCATTCCCCTCCACAATTATAAAAAACCATTGGACGTTGAATGTATTATGTTTTTTTTTAAATAAAAATAATAATCATCCATGAAAATATTTGCCTCTCATTCAGATCCATTCTGCTGTAATAACGCAGGCGCTGACTGTGGTGGTTGTGGCATAGAATCATGATTGCTAGGTGACGGTGAACGACTGGATTGTCCTAAATCGCTAGTTCCACCATTTCCACCGCCCAAAGTATTACCACCACCACCACCAATATTCCCACCGCCACCCCCATGTCCAGTGTTAGTAGGTGCTTCAAAGACTTTTTGTTCACTAGGCGGTAAAAGATGAACCATATTAACCGGTACTGGAAAAGCAGCTCCAAAATCCGGGAAAAAGCCCTGTGGTAAGTTACCACTCAACAGTGGATGATGACTGAAAGCATCATCGCCAGGATGCGGTAGTCCAGCAAGTGGATGTGACAATTGTGACGGTGGCTGTATCGCTTTAACGTTATTATTCAATGAATTCATGACTTCCCCAGTCGTAGCACCAGTACAATCTCTCCTTAATTGCTCCAATTTAAGACTTTTTCCATATTTCCCCCTTACATACATCAGCAACGAATTGTACGGTATCCCAAACATTCGACTCGCTTGTGAAGTCGTCATTTTTTTGTTCCAAACATGCTGCAATGCTTCTGTTAACTCAGCATTCGTCCATGATCTTGGTGGTCCACCTCTGGGCGCCGAATGTTGTCCTTTAGGCCTTCCTATCGGCATTCCCCTCCCATGCTCCGACCATCTTCTCGCATTATCCCCATCGCCCCTATGTTTCTTTGGTTTTTTACTTATATGATGCCCCAAATTCCCACCAAATAACCCCTGGAATGCCTCTGGTTTAAAGCTATCATGCAAATCAGCGAGTAAAGTACCCCGTTCTAAGCCCCCAGCATGTGGAAATAATCCACCGCCAGTAGCAAGTGGCGATACACCATCCATCGGAAAAACAGCTACCGATCTTCTTGTCGGTGTCATTGATTCCTGATGATAACCATGTGGATTTCTGTTGTGCTGTGGACTGCCATCCCGATGATGCTGATTCAACTGTCCCTGAGGATGATGATTTGGCAGCCATTGAGCTGCAAATTGTCCTAATGATGTCAGGTACTCGCTGGGATGATGTGGCGGTGTTAAGGATAATGACATTGATGGTAAACCAGATGTTGGTAAGTCCTGTAATGAACAGTCTGGATGTAGGCTTGTACCGGTTAATGGCGAACCTCGTGGACTACTTGCTGCTTCACTCTCAGTCTTTATACCATGTTCTGATGGCAAACCTGGCGATACTGTACGTTTCATTGACAAATTTTCGGCAATTTCTTCACGATTTGGTGTTGGGGGATTTTGCAGCGGTGTTTGAGGCTGTGTACTTTGTGACTGATTCGATAGATTTGAGTGTGTTTGTTGTGTTGTATGATTAGATTGTAAACTACTGATCGGTAAATTACTTGATAAATTTAAGCCACTTGGTGGACTCAAGCTTGGTGGTGGATGGGGTCTGCTCAAATCTTGTGGTATTAATTCACCTGATCTTCTTCTTGGTCTTGCTTGTTTACGACGTGGTAATAATGGAGAACTACAGGATTCACGTAATTCACGTAGTGAAAAATTTAAATGGCTCATGTGTGGTAAACGATCACGTTCACGATGATCACGTTCACGTGTGAAGATTGTACGTGATTCACGTTGGATTGAGTCAGGACATAAAGGTTCATTTTCATTGTCACCGTCTGGGCTCAAACGATCGGCTAATAATAAATCGGTTGGTGTTTCAATTGGTGTGTCTGGTGGCGATGCTGGTCGTGGCTCGGATGATGCTAAACCACGTACTTGTAGACTTTCAGCTGCTCTCATTAAACCTGGCAATTCTTCACGGCCTACGCGTACTTCACCACGGTACATGAAGTCAATCAGTGCTGCTACCTCACGTCCTGGAAAGTCTTTTAAGACTATCACCGGGTGTTTGCATGGATGCTCAGCGAATATCCTCTCGAAGAAAGGACTGGAATTTTTGGTTTAAATAATTGTCAATTGGTGGGTTTTTTAATGGGTTTGGTGGAGAAGCTTGAGAGGTCCTTCGGAGCTTTTTTCCAAAATATTTCTTCAAGTTTTTTATATAAAGGAGAAAGAGGGGTAAAATGGGATGGCTTGAGATGGATTTTTTTTTGATGATTCCATTGAAAAGCTGAGGGAATTTCTGGTGGAAAATATGTGTTAAAATTGATTTTTTTGATTTTTTTCGAGAATTTAAGCTTTTCGAGCATGAATAGGGGATGGAACTTCTTTTATTTTCGATTTTTTGAACTTTTTCGAGGATATTTCCGGTTTTATTGATCGTAGCGACTTGGGGTGGGTCTTGAATGACAGGTGAGATCATTTTTCATCGATTCATGTGGTTTTGAAAGAAAAAAGCTGTTTTTTTTTAGGCACTAAAGCATTATTTTGCGAAAGTCAGGTTTCGAACTAGAAATCGCTCGAAATTCGACATTTTTTCTTTCAAAACCACATGAATTGATGGCAAATGATCTCTATAGTGAATAAATAAATAAATGATCAATAAAACAGGAGATATCGTCAAAAAATTGAAAATTTTCATTTTCTCAAAGGCTTAGAGCTTTTATTGTCGCCTAAAAAATCAAACTTTCAAAAAATTCTCAAAAATGAAATTCGATATATGTTTTCCAACTGAAATTTTCTCAGCTTTTCAATGGAATCATAAAAAAAATTCTATCTTGAGTATTTTCATTAATTGCTTCCGATTTTCATAATATAAAACATAAAAACTAAAATGTCTCCATTTCACCCCCAATTTCGTCTTTTCCCCCCACCTTCCCCTATATTTAAACAAACTTTTTCTTCACAACTTCTCCAACGTCTTCAGATTCTCAAAATATTGATAATTAAGCTTGATTTAATCTGAGAACGAGGAGTGGCAGAGAATTGAAACTACTTTCTTACTTGAAGAGTGAGGGCAAATTTTCGAATGACAATAGTCCTCGTGACCCATTTATCTTTTCAGCTTTTAAATAAAAATACAATAGTTTCATTTCTTTTAATTCAATATTTATCATTATTCTCACGATGTTTTTGGCCTCGAAAATCTGCCCAGGAATTACATTCAACAAAATTACATTCAACCTTCTATCCCATTACTGTGATGGTCCCAGTTTCTGACACTTTAGAACTACTTTCTGATAGTATAAATCCAAAGAAACAACTATTTTCTTATTAAATGTAATTTAATCATATTAATACATAATATGTATTAATATGATTAATTTGAATTTATATTATTTGTTGCGCTAAACGAGTAGATCAATTGAATATTAAACAATATAGGAAAAAGTGGGGCAAAATGGACATTGTGATAAAACAGTGGAAGATAGATTTTTTTCGATGATTCTATTGAAAAGCTGAGGAAATTTCAGGCTGATAACAAGTGCTAGAATTAATTTTTTCAAATTTTTTGAGAATTTGATTTTTTTGGGGTAAAAGCCTTTCGATTTTTGAGAAAATTCGTTTTTTTCGAAATATCTCTGGTTCTATTGATTGTAATGACATGGGACCGATTTTAAATGAAAGCTGAGATCATTCCCCATCGATTTACGTGGATTTTAATTTAAGAATATCGATTTTTCAGATAATTATGGGAACTTTTGTTAAAAATTATGATCATCGGGTTTTGCCCTATAACTATGTAAAAAATTGGTATTTTTGAATTCAAAACCGCATAAATCGATGGGAAATGAGCTCACCTTTCATTTAAAATCGGGCCCAAATCGCTATAGCCAATAGAACCGGAGATATTTTCAAAAAACTGAATTTTCTCACAACTCAAAATGTTTTTACCCCTCAAAAATGCCCCAAAACATCAAATTCTCAAAAAAATTGAAAAAAATTAATTTTGGCACTTGTTTCCCGCCTAAAATCTCCTCAGCTTTGCAACGGAATCATCAAAAAAAATCTATCTCCAATATTTTCATTGATTTCAAGATTTCTTCATGATATATGCATAAAAGCTCAAATATGTCCATTTTACCCCTTACACCCGTTTTGCCCCACTTTCCCCCAACTAAGAAATTTGCAAAAATTGTCAGTTAATGGAGCACTGTGTCAGAAACCGGGGAGGGGGGGGGGGGTACCACGTTTAAATACTCGAAACATTAAACATTACGTTTTTTTTCTGCTCTTTCAAGTATTTATACTCAATTAAATGAAAATTATTCAAAGAAGTTTTCTTCTTCATGTAAATTGAAGATAATTACCTGCAGGCACTGAGTACAACTTTGTGCGCCCTGATACTGCTGTCTGAGCATACAAGTGTGACGTCAACGAGCATCTCTGCGTGTAATAGAGCTTCGAATGCCTGTAGTATGTGTGTTTGATGATTGTTCCATCGCAGTGAATAGTGTGACTGCATTGCCATACCACCGTCGGGACTTTCCGCGGTGCTTGACATCTTTTTGACTTATTTAAGCACGTCGGAGCCACCTTGTTTTATATTAAACGTATTATTAAAACGTTTAATACGTCTCTTCAACGATGAATTTTTTATCATCGATTACGATTTTCTCTGAAATTAAAAAAATAGACAAATTTGAAAATTTAATATTTAGGATTTAATAATTTTTTTTTTTATAAGGAATTGAAACTTTTTCTTGTAAAGAATTGGAACTTTTTTATAAACACTTTATAAAGACATTGGATATTTGGTAGGGGAGACCGGGGCAAAATGGGATACTTTAAAGCACATGCCCCGTATCCCATTTTGCCCCGGTCTCACTTATTTAATACTTAATACTTTAATACTTGGATTTGAAATGCAATATCTAATGATTAATAATTAATGTTCAGTATTAATTTTGATTCAATATTGATATTTAATGTTTGATATTTAATGTTTAGGATTAAGCTCTTAACAAAATGTTTAAAAAGAGTTGAATAGAGAAGGTGAAGGGAGGATGTGAAACATGGAAAATGTAACATCAAGGAAATAAATTCTATTATATTCTATATTCTACAAAATAGACAAATGAAAATTTAATTTTTTGCATTCATTCATTAAATTAAAAATTAACATTGTTATATATATAAAATTAGAATTCCCTTTCTCCCTCCTAGTATGATGTATGATTGAGAGAAATGAAAATCATATGGTTGCTAAGGACTGACATAAAAAAAATAACATTCATTCCTAGTTTGGATTAATGAGAAATCACATCTCTTGTTATTAAATAAAATCCGCCAAATCCCTTTTCAATTCAGTAGTGAAGAGGTAAAACAGGATAAATCGACTTATCCTTGTGATTATTTTAAAGGTAATGTCTCGGAAATTAAGCGAGATGAGGCGATATAATTCATCTTTTGTGGTACAAAATTGCTCTATCTCTTTCATTTTCAAATGTATATTTTTTAAAAAATAAATGAGAAAAAAAAGACTTATCTTGTTTTACCTCTTCACAACTGAATTGTTTTGTGCATTTATTTGTGATATAAATACTTCAATATATATATCCGTTACCTTAGAATCAAAGAGGCGTAAGTCTTATTGATAAGCATTGGCACTTACGCCCCTTTGTTTCTAAGGTGACAATATCTACTCATCGATTTCTAATTAAAAGCCGAGGAAATTCTTTGAATGAGGAAAAAGAATTACTCGAATGAAATTTCGAAACACAATAAATCCCGAATTTTTCAAGCGCAAAATTTTATTTTATTATTTTAATTATTTGGGAATAAACTTAATATTAAAATATGATTTCATGCTTTTTTTAAATTTTTTGCAAATTTAAAAAAAAATGATTTTTAATGGATTCAGATAGATTAAAGAGATTTAACGAGTTCATATTAATATTTAATTGAATTAATATTGATTAACGTTATCCAGGGTTGGATGTAGTATATAATTGATTAATTAATATTGTCCCAAATCTGTCATTTAATTCGCTCATTCAGTTCTCATAAATATTTTACGATTATTTTCCCCAATAAATTAGTCAATTCTGATAATTTATTGGCATGATTCATTTTACTATTTCTCCTCACAATTAATTTCGCAACATTGTTCGCAATTTTTATTGCGCTACACCTACAATTCCTTAATTTTATGTGTTTTTATATAATGGGGAAGAAAAAAAAGGCGATTTTAATTCACGGGCCCGCGTATAACGCGAACACGTCACTGTGCGCAATGATAACTACGAAGGAAGTTTGTTGTCAAACTCACACGTGCCAGCGCGTGATGAAGGAGAAAAAGAAAAAGAAAAATAGACAAAAAAAAAAGAGCGAAAAATAAGGTTTGTATGTACGTTGATATTCATCCTGTGTTGTTCTTCAACTTTGACGCTTCTTTTTTTTTCTTTCTGCTAGAATAACATGACGAATGTGTCAGATAATAATGAATATAAAAATAAATTTTGAGGATATTCCTAAAATATAGAAGAAAAAAAAAAGTTGGAATTCCTTAATTTTTTTTTAGAAAATTCTCATTTAACTTTTATAAAAAAATGAATTTTTCAAAAATTTAAGTGTATTTTTTTTGGAGTTTTTGGAGCATTTCCCAATGAATTTCAAACTTGATCTCAATTTCTTTGATTTTTTAAATTATATTCTCCTTTAAATTTTGCGCTAAATCAAGTTAGTTGCAAAAATTAATTTTAAAAAATTGTTAACTTCCTCAGATGTTTTCTTAAACGTTAAAGAAACAGTAAATAACGTATTTCTCAGTAACACAGACATACACACATGTACAACTTCTCGAATATACAATGTAAAATCGTAAAATCACAGTGAGCCGACTATTTTTCTGCACGCGAACGCCAAATTTATATTTCTCGTTTATCAACGAAAAAAAAAAAAAAAAACTCGTGACTCCGGCGTCGCGCTCACAACGGTTGAGGATCGATCAAACTCTGTATTAATTGCGTTCTCCATACTTAAAAATAAATTTATCGAAGATTCTCCAAAAACAAACGAATTATTCCACATTATTGCCGGAGTTAGATTTCAGAGAAATTTGGCAAAAATATTAAATTTACCAAAAGTCTCATGAAATCTACAAATTTCCATATTTCTGATTAAATCGTTAATTGTTTGAAATAAAACTGATTTTAATATTTTTTTATTTTTGCGAAATCATTATTGACTCTATCGATTCCCCATTCTACACTAAATGTTATTTATTTTATTTTGAGCCATCTATAGCTTTTCCCAGATTTTCACACTCGTTATAAACTACAAAATACGTTAAAAAAAGCTGCCTCAATATAATCTCCAACAATTAAAAGTAGTTAATATTTTTATCTATATTGATTAGATTATTTGCTCAAATAATAGGCCCACCAAATGTATTATACTATTCGCAATTCAATCATGTAACTTCCACTGCTATTCTATTATATTTCTTTTGCTTTTAACTTGTATAGCCACTCTCATCTACTTCATATTATCAACATTGTATAATCCTATTGGACTGTAATAAGCAATAACGTCTTAACAAAAATTAAAAAAAAAAAAATTTCTTGACAGTGTATTTTCGATAAAGAAGCATTTCTGAACCCAAACATCTACAAATTTTTGAAAAAATTTTGGTAAAGTTATGTCTGTTATAAGGATGCTAATAAGCAATAACGTCTTAATCAACATTTAAAAAAAAAAATTTCTTGACTGTGTATTTTCAGTAAAGAAGCATTTCCGAACGCAAACATCTACAAATTTTCGAAAAAAAATTTGGTAAAGTTATGTTTGTTATAGGGATGCTAATAAGCAATAACGTCTTATATTAATTATTAGCATCCCTATAACAAACATGACTTTACAGTCTTTGCAACTCTGTAATTGGCCTTGGCTGTGTTAAATTGAATGTAATAATAAATAAATAAATTATCCACTTTTTTTCCCCCAATTTTTTTTTTTTTTTTTTTTTACAAATTACATACTTTTTAAAATTGAATCAGTGATTTTTCCCTGATGTATTTGAGCAGCCGCGTGGGTGTGTGTTTTCGCGCCACCGAAAATCACCAGCTGACTCTATCATCCAACGCGCCAATTCTCGAAATTCACAGACACTCACAAAAAAAAAATTCATGAAAAGATAAAAAAAAAAAAGTCAAGAAAAAATCCGAAATCTCATTTTTCTATCACTTAACAGATGAAAAAAAACAATAATAATAATAATAATAATAATAGTAATAATTGCAATAATTAAAGAAAAAGCTCGAATGCAAATTAAAATCACTGAAAATTCCACAGATTTTTTTAAAATTTAATCCACCTCAGAACACGTTATATTTTTTTTCACAATTTTTAAACGTCACAAGGGCGCAATTCTTTTATTTTAATCACTCTTTTGATAATTTTAATCGAAATATTTCATCCAGAACGTTTCGCACTTGTCCTCGAATCATTTTTATTACTTCAAAAAAAAAAATATTTCACAATTGGCTTTTTTAAACTAAAATATTCACTCGTTTGAATTAAATGAGCGCGGGAAATTTAAAACTTTCAAATAAATTATTCGGAAAAAACGTGAAAATACAGAATGGGGAAAAAATTGTATTGATAAGAAAATTTTTGGAGAATATAATTATTGAATAGACATTAAATTTTTCGTCGTAGGACTAAGTTGTTACTTGTGCGAATAAAACGTGTGTCTTGAGGAGGGGGGGAATTTTAAAACGAGCGGCTCCGGCGACTGCCGATGAGTGAATGCGCTGTGACGTTAGGCGCCCCTCCTAATACCCCCCCTCCTCTGTACACTTCTCTGCCACATACAACATACACAGACACACATATACACACATATATACATACACACACATACACACCCCCACCCTTTAATTTGCAGCGTTTTAGGTATTCCATCCACACACACACACATACATATACATATACATACTGGCAAGTGTATGTGTGTGTGTGTATTTTTCATTCGTGTGTGTACTGGCTCTCAACTCACTTTCTCTCTCTCCCCACCCTCGTATTTTCGTCTACCACACTCGTGTTACTATGTACTGTGACTCGCCTCCTTAACCCCGCCTCTCTGTCAACCCACATTCTCCCACCCACCCCACCCCACCCACAAAAGAGCTTGGAGAACTTTGGAAAACACACAGTCACTGATCTCGCAAATTTTTTATTCAAATTTTTGACTTTTTTTTAATTTTTAAAATTTTTTTTGTCTTTTTTTTTAGATAATCTTGTGAAGAATTTTTGAGGGGAAAAAAGTGGGGGTACTTGGGGGAGGTTCTAAAGAATTATTTCACAACTATTGGTCGATTTTTTCGCTCGGGCTTTTCTTTCAAAGGGAAGGGTAATCATGTTTCCAATAAAAATCACATTATTTTTGTTTTTTTTTAAAGATAATTTTCATCAAATTCGTAATTATAAATGTGGAAAAGTTAAATTTTTTTCGATTTCGAAAAGGGGAAAATGTTAACAAACATACCTTTTGATTCCAAAAATCGAAGTTTCAAAAAAAAAAATTTCCCACTCACACTAGCACTTATATATAGCACCAGAAAGCCTTAGGAACTCATGCCAAAACTCACATTTCCCCTTAGTAACACAGTAAAAAAAAAAAAAAAATATTCAATAAAAATAAACAAAATTTGGCACAAAAATCACGTTTATTCCAATCGTTATAATCAAATAAATCATTAAATTCATTTAATCAATGAAGAAAATCCCAAAGTTCCCACGTGTTTGGGGATCACGCGGTGTCCAGTATCCAGATAGCATTGGTTCCTACATTCCACGTGAAATCAATGAATTTCCAGTAGTTAAAATCATCCAAAACGAGGGTAAAAGTAATTCACACAGAAAAATTCACAAAAAAACCAGTGCACCTTCTTTCTTTTCAAGTCATTGATGTCTCCGCACGGTTCAATTCTTCCCTATTTTTTTTTCAAAAAGTTCCCGCACTTTTTTTTATTTGACACACACTCACACACACACAAAACACACACACGCGCTTTTTTTTGATAAAAAAAAACAGAATGAAAACACAAAAATGGGTGTATGTACAGTTGGATGCTGCTGACTCGTAGTGTGGTCACGTTATGACTGCCCTCTGCAACCGGTTTGGCTTTGGCCGGTGGTTACCAATGTTGGGCACAAGAAAGAGAGAAATAGAAAGAGAGAAAGAAAGAGACGAAGGAGTCCCTCCTCCTTTAGCCACCTCCAACCCTGTGGGTACCAGCCCACTTGGATAGCCCCCCTCTTTCTTCCTCCTACTATTCCCTCTTTTTTCCTTTTTTTTGTATTATTTTCTACCAACGTTTTCTCTCTTGTTCACTTGGACCAGTGGTGCCCCGTTCACGATCAACGCATTCTCATTCTAATCGCAAATGTCTTTATTTACATTTTAATGCATTTTTTATTTGCATTAAAAAAAAAAAATTTCAACATAACATATATATATTTACATATAATATATAATGTTTCGAGTGGAGAATTTTTTTTTTTCTTACTTTTTTCATGACTCAATCTTCCAAAAAAGCGAAAAGGTAATATAGAGCATTTTATGTAAATAGAAATGGAAAAATCAAAGGAAGAAAATGACTGTGCATGAAAGTGAAAAAAAAAGATTGTAGTTTAAATTACGAGAGCAAGTGGACACATATTTTATTTTCTACGATACCTGAGAAATGAGTCATTCAAGTTGGAGCAAAACACATTTTTCAGGGGAGGGGGGGGGAAGAAGCGTATTAGGGTAACCCAGGTACACCTGCCTTGGCACCTGTACCCTTGCCAAAAATTCGTGCATTCACCCTAACACAGTAAAACTAACCTGACCAAGAGACACCCCAGGTGGTCGACAATAACAATATATATACCTCATGTTTTTCCAACCCCCCAGGGGGTTACTTTTCGTCGACCTGAAAATATCTTGAAGATATACCTACTGACTAATCTTTCGGAAGACCTCTTCTTCTCTGTGTCTTTGGATATTTTTATTGTTTTTTATTTCCTATGCTTGGTGACAAATTTTACTTTCTGGGGAGAGGTTAATTATTCATAATCATTAAATTTTATTACTCTGGATGGATATTTGGAGGTTTTCTTGGTCTTGAAGGAGTTCTTGAAGGAATTCATTCATTTTTGGTCGAAAATTTATGATACAATGAGAAAAAAAAAGTGGTAAAAATGATTGGGAATCTAGTTCTTTGATCCTTAGCAAATGCTTTTTTTGAGATAATTTGAAAAGTTACTGGATTTACTGAATTTTGCTCATTACAACAGAATAATTGTTCAAAAAATTAAAAAAAAATGGGGATATTTTTTTTTTCATTTTTTTTTCCAGTATGGAAACCTTGATTTAAGGATTATTTGCCTTACATACATGTATATAAATATATCATCTTTTTGCTACAGCATTATTACTTTTAATGACATGATTAACGTTTTGTTTACTAAATTTTCAAATTGCACTATTTTGAAAAACATATATTTTATATTATCTGAGATTTTTCCCGAAATTTTTGAATTGTAAGATTTTGCGATTATTTAACAATTTTATCTTTTTTCGAAATTTTCTCAAGATTTTCCTCAAATTTAACTCCGGCAATCTTCCATTGCCTATTATTCCTCATTATTATTTAAAAAACAGGTGTATTTTATATTATTTGAGATTTTTCTCAATTCAAACGGTTAATCTGTCTGAATGAACAAAATTCAGTGAATTTAGCAAATTTTTCAATTATTAAAATCAAAAAAATGCGAAGGACCAATCAAACGAATATTTCATAGTTTTTTTACTGCAAAAAAAAATGTTTGAAATTAAGATACTCTTGTAGATACTTTTAAGATACTTTCGAGACGTTTAGAGACATTTTTGCTAATGAATGTCAGTTTAAAAATATTTTTGATCTTAAGATACTTTTCTCTAACTGATATACCGTGGTGGCCCCAGTTTCTGACACTTTAGAGCTACTTTCTGACATCATGAATCAAAGGCAACAATTATTTACTTATTAAATATAATTTAATCATATTGATACACTGAAAAAAGAATAGTGATAAAAACTATGAAATATTGATACCATTGGTCCTGAGCGAATATTTTTTGATATAATTACAAAAAGTGGTTGAATTTGCTGAATTTAGTTGATTCAACTAGTTAATTCGGTTGAATTAATTAAATACAGTAAATTTAACAACTCTTTGTAATTGATATCAAAAAAATATTCGCAAAGGACCAATCACATCAATATTTCATAGTTTTTACTACTATTTTTTTCTCGGTGGACATATTTGTTGCGCTAAACAAGCAACTGAATATTAAACAATGTATTGTTTTTTGAATTTAAATATCACTGAAAAATTTGCAAAAATTGTCAGCTACTGGGGCACTATTAGAAAACCGTAGCTACCACGATATTGAGTTGAAATTTTTTCTCTCAACGTAAATATGAATTTCGTCAACTCATCGGCCCTCTAACTTAAGCCACTAACATAATTCTCACCTTTCTACAAAAAATCCTAATGATTTATTCATTTCTCAATTAAAATTCATCTGATAAATTAGTTTACATTTCAAAATGCTTGTAAATTCAACAAATTAAATGATTAAAATACGGCATTAATAAGTAATGGAATTGAGACATTCATCATCTAAATTTTCGGCGAAAACGTAATTCTTTTCTAAAATCTGTTGATTATTCCGAAAATTACAAGCAATAACTTCCTAACATTTTGGTAAAGAAATTTTATTGACAGTGTATTTTCAGTAAACATGCATTTCTGAACGCAAATTTGCCATCTACGAAATTTCGCATTAAGGGGATTTTTTCCTACTAGCATGACTATTCCTTGAAAGTCAAAACGAACTATTTTAATAAATAAATAAATAAATAAATGAATAAATTGATAATTACACTTAAAATTGTAATTTTTTTTTCATTTTTATTATTATAAAATTATAATTAGAACCACCAGTTTATAGTCCTCCCGGATGAAAATTTATATATGTACACGCATATATATATAAATATAAAGAATAAATTTATCAAATATATTCAACATATATGTGATTTATAAATGACTGTATTTGTATGAATGTATGTTATATTTTGGAAATGTCTTTTTTTATATAATATGTTGAATACATATCAAGTATTACATTTTTTGCCGCACCTATATGTCGTATGATTTTTACATATGTAACATATATGTTTACATACATATTTTTTTCGTGCGAAATGTCTACTATTTAAGAATTATACACAGGAAAAAAAATGTGGTCTCAAAGAGATGTATTTTGTGCAACTAAATATGAAAAGTTCGTCTCAAAAAAACATTGACAATCTATATCGATATCTCTAAAACATTAGTATATTTACTTGCACAAAATACATTTCTTGGAGACTATAAATTTTCTTTTTCACTGTACTTGATGAAAGTTATTCCATTATTAATATAATTTATAGTCAAGATTTTTTCTGCGTATATTTTTATTTCCACAGTTCAAAAAAATTCTCTCAGTACGGAAAAATGTTGGTTGAGACGTTATTGCTTATTACCATCCTATTTAGAGATGGTACTCCGTGATCCTTAGACTCCAAGATCTACTATTGCCTACCCCTAATGAAAAATAAATAAATAAAAAAAAAATAAAAAAAAAAAAATAGAAAGAATAGGCTTGAAAAAAAACTAATTCATCGGTTTTTCCGACTACTAGGCGAATGTATTTTTTAATTATTGATTTTAATGACGAGGGGGGAAAAATACCAGTGGCACAACGCCATCTTGGATGCTGGGCGGAGTATAAGAAGCGGCCCCTACTTCTCTCTTTTCTCCTCTCTCATTTCATTCCCCCCTTTTGAAATAGTCCTCACTCTTTTCTTTACCCACCCAAAGTTATAAAACCTCTCTTTTCTCTCCTTTCCTTCTTTTTCCCCCCTTTTTTTTTTCCCTTCTGCGCTAGCGTTGTCGTCGTTCACCGACGCTTTTCCTTCTTTGCCACGGCCCCTTCAACGGTTACTACTCTCCTTCCACACTTTTTCCCTTAGCTTAATACGCAGAGATAGACAGATGATAATTAAGAAAGCCACCGAATGCGTGGAGACATTTTGAGAAAAAAAAAATAATGCAAAATATATTTTTTTTTAATTGAAAATGCTCGATTTACATATGGAGAAAAAATATCAATGTGTCAATGGATTCCTGTGTTATCTGTTTAATTTATTTATTTTACTTTATGTGCACGATTTTTTGCAATGAAAGAGAGAATGGAAGACTGCTTGTTGCTCCATATTATGGAAAATAATTGTAAATCGACTAGACATCAATAATGTCAAGAGGAGGCTGACATTATTCAGCGAAATGTCGCGATTTGACAATAATTTGATGTTAATTATTTTTCCAAAATCCCTATGAACAATTAATGCATTGCTCCATTAACGTTGTTTGACGCTTTGCGCGATCGGTTGAAGTGTCAATTTATTTTCATCGGAAAAAAACATCCAAATATTTATAAGATGATTTAAAAAACCACCTATCGTATGGATGTTAAAAAAAATGCAAAACATGTTTTTTTTTCAAATGTTCGATTAAAATTATTTGACGCTTCGCGCGATCACTTGAAACGTCAATTTCTTTCCATTGAATACAAATATTGTGCAAATATTTAACATCCTTCATCTTTTTGATTTCTCTTTTCGTCATGGATTTAAAAAAATTGTGGAAAAGATTGTCGACACCTGGAACAGCTTCTATTCACTCGAATTACCTCGATTACTTATTGAATGCGAGAATAAATTCGTAGTGACGTTCGAAAGGGTTGAGGTACATTAATCAAGGGAGGAAGTGGATAAAGAAAATAAATATTTCCCATTGTATTTTTTTTTAGATACTTGGGAGGCCAAGTTGGCGTGAATTAATTAGCCGGTTGCTGCTATCGTGAAGCTAAAATATCGAGTCATTTCTTTGGTCGATAATTGAGAATTTAATCCATTGAAATGGCTAATGGAATAGAATTTTGGAGATCCAATTCCACAATTGTTCATTTCCTGGTTTAAAAATATGGAGAGGAATCATTTCAGATTGAGGGGTTATAAAATTGATCCACTGAAGAAAAAAAATGTCTTTCAAAAAAAATTGACTGAATTCTAGAAAAGTCACTTTGCTCCAAAAAATTTCGATCTATATTCCTTTCTTAAAAAAATACGTTGTGAGATTCTATCGAAGTGCGATAATCGATATTGAATATATCGAAATCCCGTAACGCCTAAATTTCATTGGTTCACGAGTTGCGCGGGATATTCAAAATACAAAATATCTGAAGTTTAATTCAAAAACATTTGAAGTTTAATTACCTAAACGCAGATGCAAATATATATATTTTTTTTTTTTGCAAAGATATATTCGTATACATTATTCTAAATTTTGTTTTCACTTAAATTATAACAACAGAGTTAAAATTTTCTTTATGTTATTATTTTAAAAAATTGATTTTATTTTAGTTATGGTTTGTAGACAAGTTTAAGACTGTCTTTCGACTGATCAACCTTAATGTTTCATATTTTCATTGTAAAAACGCCGAAAAGGCTATATATGGAAAAATAATTGATGATTGTACCTAAACGCAGATGAACAAAAGATAAATGTTTCATATTTAAATATCGTGCAATAATATGTTACATTTTCCTCAATTAATAGAAACAACCATTGATGATTTGAGAGAATTCTTTTAAGAGAAATTTCCTTTTTATCCTGAGAGAACTTTTCGAACTGTGGATGTAGATAATTTAGTCGAACGACCTTGACTACTATAAATATGTTGAAAATGGATTTTTTCGTCAACTTCAGAAGTATAACTATCGGGTAGTAAACATCGAGATGAACTGTTGGTTCTAGTTATACGAAATTCGATTCTTCTTCTTATTTCAGACTGGCTATATCCTCTTTGGAAGGCAAGTGCCACACGATATTCGATTCTCATAGTTGTAATACAGATTTAGTAATGGTAACTAGAAATAGACAATTTATAATGTTTCTCTCTTTTGAGTCTTTCAAAGTTTTTTATCACTTATTTTTTCTTTGATGGTATTTTTCAGACAAATTAAAAATCACTACTCCAATGAATTTCCATATTTCTTGTTTAAATCGATCATTAGGATTTCTAGGATTCCTGCTAAAAAAAAGCATGAAACGTTTTTTGTCACCGTTTTATTTTCCCTAAACCTAGTTATACCATAGTCATACTATATTAGTATAGATAATATAGTGTAGTATAGCTAGTATTGTTGATATAGCTAGTAGGGAAATTTTAAGGAAAATTTCATTGGAACACCCTTATTCTATCTAAAAGCCCAGATGGAAAATTACAGAGAAATAATAGGTTTTGACTCTAAATAATGTAATGTACATCATGAAAAATCAATGTTTCTTAAAAATTATTAGTAAAAAAAAATTGAAATTAAATTGTAATTGTAAAAGGTTGCGATTGAGAAGGTATAGCGATTATCACATAAACAATAAGATTTTACATTGAAAAAATCTATTTCTTGAGAAAAAAATTTATTTCTTCATAGAAAAAATCTATTTTTTAATAGTTTTATTATAAATATATTCATATTTGATCACTAACGCCCAATACAGCTCGACACGCGCGTGGAGCGCGCTTCCCAATTCTAGTAAATACATAGATTCTTCATTATCTCCACCGAATAATTCTTCGTTAAATGCAGGGTGGAAGTATTTTTTTTTTTTTTAACAAAGTTTATTTTCAGAATAGGTTACAGTATTTGCAAGTATATACAGGATGTCTTAATCAAAATGAACATGTTTGAAACACAAAATTTTTTTTAATGTGTCAATTATGACTGCTAGTCAAATGGCTTATGAAGCTCTCGTGACTATATATTATTAATCAGGGAATTAATGTTTGTATTTTTATGGGGTTTTTCATCAAATTATATGATTTTATTATTTTCTATTGGAAAGAATAATGAATGGAAAAGATGATACCTTAACGCTAGCATCACAAAAACCATTCTGGTGTATGAGAAAAATTGTTTTTTTAAAGGAGTGAAGTATCCAATTTGGATAAATATTGGCACTGTTAGGTTGAAAACCATGAATGAAGGTAGAAGTACCGTTTTGTGGCCACTGTCCTTTTTTGGTCACTTTATATCAAAATTCGAATATGAATAATATCATAAGGACAAGACTGCAAAAACAAATGTTTGAAATTAAGATACTTTTGAAACACTTCAGAGACAATATTGCTAGCGAATGGCAATTTTAAGATATTTTTTGATTTTTAGATACTTTTCTCTGATTGATATCTCAAGTTAAGATACTTGTTTTTACAGTGAATAACATTATAAGTTAGAATCGGATAATTATGAAGGTTTCAAAATTCTATAGAACTATTATTCTCATTCAAAAATTCTTTTCAATCAACTCGAATTTGAAGTGTTGCAATTTGAAGTGTTTGTGAGGTGTTTGAAGAAAAGGTGCATAAGTGGCCAAAACTGCAGTTTCATGGTACTTTTACCCTGGATTATGGTACGGAAATTGCTAAGAGGACTAAAATATAGTAACGGATATATTTACACGTTTTGACTCAATTTAGTGATCTTGAATAGTAACCCCAACATTATAATTCTGGGTGCGATTATTGATTCAAAATAGTTCCTTTAACTATTTTTTTTTTTTTTTTAGTTTCTTCTTACTCTTAATTGATGAAAAGTCATGCAAGGAGGAAAAATCCCCTCAGTGCAGTTTTGAAAAATGATGAAGCATGAAAACATGCATAAATATTGGTTAGCTTCACTGTAAAAACAGATATCTTAATTTAAGATATTAGTTGGAAAAAAATATCTTAAAATCAAAAAATATCTTAAAACTACCAATCACTAACAACATGGTCCCCATAGTGTTTTAAAAGTGTCTACAAGAATATCTTAATTTTAAACCCTTGTTTTTACAGTGTTAGCGTCACAATTTGAAAGGTGCAAGCGAAGCGCGCGTCATAATCTAGTAGATATAAAAATGGCGAAGGAAAATTCAGTAATAAAAAACGTTTTTGCCACAAGATTTTTCCATTCTGAGTGCAAATAAAGAGATAAAAGCACGAAAATGTTACTAGTGAATAGAGGAAAGGAGACTAATTGCAGTAAAATTGGGAAAATCTCTGATTTGTGAGGAAAAATCGGTTGAACTGAAGATTTCAATGAAACGGTTGGAGACGGAATTTTCTTGATGATTTTACGAAATGATGGGGAAATTGGCGGTGGAAGACATGCGTTAGAATTGATTTTTTGAAATTAAAAAAAAAATCCACTTTTTTGTCAAGAATTGGAGGCTACCCCCTTTTGATTTTCGAGAAGAAAACAGTTTTTTCAATATATTTTCGATTTCATTGGTCGTAGCGTGAAAATTCCGAATGGAGGTGAAAGGTGAGCTCATTTGCCATGAATTTATGTGGTCTGCACTTTTTTTTTCATGATTTTAATGATAGTTATGGAAGAAAAACTGATTTTCATCAAATTCATTTTATCGCATTGAAAAATCGCTAAAAAAAAATTTGAAACCATATGAATTGATGGCAAATGAGCTCAGCTTTCACCTCCATTCGGAATTTTTACGCTACGACCAATAGAACCAGAAATATCGGCAAAATAGTGAATTTGCATAGAAATGGAAAGATTCTGCCTTCAAAATTGCACAAAAAAATAATAATTTTTAAAAAATGAAAAAAAAATATTTTCGCCCATTTTTTTCATGGCAAATTCCCTCAGCTTTTCAATGAAATCATCAAAAATATCCCATCTCAAATACTTTCACCAACTCCAGCCCATTCCAAACTCCCACAAACCATCAAATTCAAAGTAGAATCCAATCCCAATCATCCCCTAATTCATCTGAATGAAAAATAAATAAAAGCCATGAACATCAAATGATAATTTGTTCTCCACGGTCTAAAAACTTTGGAGACTGTCGAAGAGTGAAAAAAAAAAGAAAAATGACAACTAAATTCATCCATATGGTTGCCATGACGAGGTAATATCAAAAGGAAGTACAAACCTCTTGGTCCCCCCCCCCTCCTCCCCCCTCTCCCTCCCCCTTCCCTCCTCTTTGCCCCTCGCGAATTGCGGAGAAAGGCAAAGGTAGAAGTTGCGTGAGTAAGAAAGTTGGCAACGACTCTGTATGCTTGGTAAGAGCGATAATTATGGATCGCGCGATGAAGTCTCCTCCCCCCCTCCCCCTCCCCCTTCCCTCCTTCTTTTCCCCTGCTGTCCAAATACATGTACATGTAGGTGCACAAATACACCGAAAAATCAGTGTTACATTTTAGTAGAAAATACCAGGAGATGTAGATACACATAACAAAAGAATAAGGAGGAGGGGGGAGGGAGGGTGGAATGGAGAAAAAGGACATGTATAAAAGCTTCCAGTCTTCTTTTTTTTCTTGAAAAAAATATACTAACACAAAAATAAATTTACAGATACATTGAGAAAGTTTTACGGTTGAAAGATAGTAGTCCCCTTTTATGATGGGTTAGGCCGAGCGTTGATGAGTATTAGGGCTCGAGAAAATTAATGCACGCATACACAAAAGGAGAATAAAAAAAAAGAGAATTGCTTTTTTTTTATATATATGTGTGTGTGTGTTTTTTTTCCCGTGTTTTTCTTCTTTGAAAAGTTTCGCTTTTTTGTCTCAGGGTAAATAATTTTTTTTCTCCAGTTTTTTTTTTCTTCTTTTTTAAGGGGATTTTTTGTCAAGTTTTGTGTGCGAGAGAGGGGAGGGGGAGGGGAAGGGTGGAGATTGACAATGAGAGAAAGGACAAAAAGGATTTGGAGTTTTAGGATAATTCACCTTTTTTCTTATTCATCAATTTTATTTATATTTATTTATTTATTTCTATTAATCGAAATTAATTATTCTTCGTTTGTCCAGCATGTCCCCCCCCCCCTCCCCTTGATCCTTTCTTCTTCACTTGCCTTGTTCTTCGCGAATTTTTTTTTTGTTTTTTTTTCTTTATCTCTATCCTAAAGAGGAATGAGGATGAGTGGCAAAGAGGAGGAGGAGGGGCTGGTAAGGTTAGTAGTACAGTGTATATGTGTATGTATATATGCCTACTTCGTTATACGACAAGTATAAGAGGCAGAGAAGCACCGAGACTTTTATTGATCGCCTGGCAAAAACTCAGGAACCCTCATTTCGTGCTACGTGCCCCCAACTACCCAACGAAAATTTTAAAACGAGAGAGAGTAGGAGTGGGTGGAAAGGGGGGGTTGGAGGTTCCCAAACGTGGGCCTATGAGAGGGAGAGAGGAGGAAAAAGAGAGTCCGTGAGTTTCTTCGCTCAGAGTCAAACTGTATGGTTTACATGCTCAAGCTCTTTCTCTCCTTCTCTCTCTTTCTCTCTTTTCTTTTTTTTTTTGCGAGATTTTTTTTTTGGGATGTGTGTCTGTACTAGGCACGACTCATTATCTTTTCTAAGTCTCTGGGGGTGAATACACCTTTTAAAATTTTTTCTTTTTCTCCACCGGAGAAGATTTTTTCTTAATGGGAAGAGATTTTTCTCTTTTTTTTCACAACTTTTATTTTTTTTTTTATTTTTTTTTTGGTATATAATGGGAAGGAATTTGAGAATATGAAAAGATATTCAGCGAATGGAAATTTGCTTTATGATTACGTTAACGTGTTAATGATGAAAATATTTTTGCATATCCAGCCCAAAATGAAAAGGAATACAAATGACGTGAAGGAAGGCTATAAACAAAAATAAAAATAAGAAGAAGAGAGCTTTGACATCGAGAAGGAAAAAAGATCGTCTTCTGATTAATAAAATCGCTTCGTCTCCTGTATTAATAAATCATTGCCTTTTTGTTAATTAATTGAGTGTTGGTGTTTTCCTTTATTTAAAAGAAACAATATTTATGGAATAAAGGATATTTTCATGAATGCATCTACTGAACAAAAAAACGAGATTACTAAATGATCCTGGAAATATAGAACAAGTCATCGAATTCTTGAAAAACTCTAAAACTACTAAAATTAATTTAGGAGAAAAAAAAAGTTCATTCCAAACATGGAAAAGTTGAGGAATTTATAATTTAATGAAAAAGAAAAATAACAATAGTTTTATGAAATAACAATGTTTATTTTATTTTTGTATGTTCGATTCTAGAAATTAATTAATAAATTGAAACATCCTGGAGAGGACCGCACATAATTGACCTTGGATATTAATTTAAAATTAAAAAAATTAATAAAAACATATTGAAGAAGATAAGAAAATTTGTACACTTATAGGGCCGATAAATTATTCAAAATTAAAATAAAAGCGCCATATGCACGTTTAAAACGTGTTGTTTGACAGGCAAAAAACTGAACCAGGGTTGGCTGTGCAAATAATAGATGGTTGTGCAAAAAAATTAAGTGGCAAATCAAACATTAAAAAAATCCTACGCAAAAGAATGGAAATAAAATTTAATGGCAGGGAAAAATATAAAGGAGTCAATAAGAAATTTTAAATTCAACTTATCTATTTATAATATTAAATAAGATAAGAAAATTTGGTAATTGACTAGTTTTACTCTGCCAAATATATTAAAATTTTTTAATAATTTTACCAAATTTTTTGAATTGACTTGATGTGTTTTGATGTAGTAGAGATCGGTAGCAAGATTTCAAGGCAAGCAGACAAAAACCTAATTAAATTTTTACCAAAAACAACGAACTTTTGTTGGAAGTCACTAACCAATTGAACCAAAAAAAACAACCAATAAAATAAAAATTTTAAATATACACTTATATATATATTGATTCAATTTTGAGCAGCCTCAAATAAATAAAAAAGATTTTTTTCTTATTTTTCTCATTTCAAAAACATAAATTTATGTTATGTGTAAAAAACGTGAATCCGATGAGAGAAAAGTTGTTCCTAAACTTTTCACAAAAACAAGAAGAGAAATAAAAAGAAGAAAAAAAAATGTAAAATATTCTACCTGATAATCTTTTACACTCGAGATACATTTGACGATTCTAACCCTTTCCCTACGGTTTGAAGTATAAGTCGTGAGGGTTTATTTGAAACCCTCCTGTTAGGAGTTTTTTTTCTTTTTCTCTTTTTTTTTTTTGGGTGGATGCTGTAGGGGCGCTGTGACAGCGGTAAGGGGAAGAGATGAGTCGAGTTCCTACGTCGACTTTGGTTCCCTTTCTATTCGCCACGCGAGGCCAATAAAACTTTGAGAGGTACGAGAAAGAGTGAAGTTAAAGTATCCTTGCGACAAGAGATCCACTTGTCTTATTCTTTCCATTCTTTTTTTTTCTCCTTCTTTCTACTCTTTTTCTTTAAGAGTCTCTTTTGTCTCGTATTTTGTGTATCGATTTTGGTAATTACATGCAGGAAAAAAGGCGCAAGTTTTGTCATTAAATAACTGAAAAACTGAATTTACTGCAATTTAAGGTTTTTTTTTTTTTTTTTCTTTTTGGAGAGTCTGAGAAATAATTCAAGAATGAAAAAAAAAAGAGGAAAAAAACGCTAACTCAAACAATGACATACAAAGCTACAAGTCTCAGTGGACAATAGGCAGCTCGTGTGGAACAAACACATCTTTACTCGAGATTCCCTCATCCCTTCACTCATCTCTCTACTCCCCCCCCCCTTTCCTCTTACTTCCCCACGAACCCCTTTTTTTACCCTTCTTTTTCCCTCAATTCTTACCTTCACTCTCTCTCGCAAAAAAAAAAATATGTGTATTGCTCCCCCGTGTCCTTTTCACTTGAGGCATTCTATCGGAGATTTTCCATATTTGCTCAGTGGGTTATCGGAGTGATTTTACGAGGTGAATTTCTATAAACTTTTTATTCACACGTGGGGAGAGTAAATTTTACGGGTAATAAATTCAAAATCAAGTGTTTATATACGATTTTTCCTATCAATTTAGTGGAAAAATTCCATTTTTTATGCGGTCTGAGATAGTTGGGTAATGATTTTATTAGTCTTAGACTGAAAAATCCATCAGGCAATAGAAAATGTAATCGTAGTGGTTTAGGCACTGTACATTTAAATTATAAAATTGGTGAAAATAACAAAAGTATAAGTAATTAAATCGTCGACTTAGAAACAAAAGGGCGTAAGTGCCAATGATATACGCCTTTTGTTATCTATTGCTGGAAAATATGGGATAATGGGAAAAATTACTAAAAACAATTACTAAAAAATTACTAAAATGGCGTATGAACTGAAAATACGCCCTTTTACTGTTATTAATTCTCATAACTTTTCAAAGATGTCTGTTTTGAAGATACATCCTTTTGGTATTAAATAGATCAGGAAGATGAAGCAAAAAAAAATCATAATAATAAAAAGGTATAAATGTTGCACATACGCCCTATTCCCGCTATTATTGGCAAATACGTCCTTTTGTTACTCAAATTCTGAATTCGTTTTTTTTTGTATCATTGGAGCATAAAAAACATTTTCAGAGGCATTTTGGACATCCGCCCTTTTCCTTTCGAAAAGTTGGTTTTTTGGCGCTTACGCCTTTTTATTTCTAGATTGATGAAATCATCGTCTTGAAAACAAAGGGGCGTAAGTGCTATATTTAGAGAAAAATAGGGGTAGAAAAATATCGAATATTGATGCTATTGGTCCTTAAAATTTTTTTTTTTTAGGGATAAGTATAAACTTTTGAATTGACTGAATTTATTCAATTCAACTAGTTAATCCATTTGAATTAACTAAATTCAGTAATTTCAACAACTTTTTTAATTATTTCAAAAAAATATCTACTAAGAACTAATGGCATGAATATTTGATTATTTTTACCACTATTTTCTTCTCAGTATATGCTTATATATATAGCACTTGCGCGACTTTGTTTCTAAGATGACGAAATATTAGAAAAAAAAATACAAAAAATTAATTTTGGGTGAATAATATCCAAATAATACAAAGTTGATCCAAATATTTGCAAAGTTTAGGAAAATGATAAGGAATGAAATATTAGCGGTGGGAGGGGGGGGGGGGGGGGATATTAGCGGAGAGATTACAATCGATGTAAAATATAATTTGACTATTACGAAGAACAAAAAAATAGGCAAGCCATCAGATTGAATATTAATCAATTTAATTATTAATTTAAAAAAATTTAAAAAATTAGATTATTTTCAATAAAGCTTCAATAAATTAATTTTCAAGTCCAAATAAAGGCCCCGAACAACAATGAGCATCCAATATATCCCGATTCATTAGAATACCGAAAAAAATTAATATAACTGATAAATAATTTTTATTTTTCTTCGGTAAAAATAAAGTAGTAAAAAAAAAAAATAATGCTCATAAACTTCTGAAGGTGTTGGTGATGCTTTGAAAAGGCTATGCGCTCGCGTGGACGGGCGAGCCCTCAACTATCCTCCTTAGGGGGGAAGGGGGAGGGGGGGGGGGGGTGGTATAGGAGAGGGTAGCATTGTCTCAGATGGGGTGGAGACTGGCCGGGTAGAAGTGAAAAGAAGAAGTACAAGAAGAAGAAGAAGAACCAAGCAGAAGAAGAAGGAAGACGACGTTAAAAAGGAAGGACCAGAAGAGGAGAGGGTGGGGGGGGGGGGGGGGTAGCGCATGAAGGGTTGGAAATGTAGATAGAATTTCTTCATTTCACATCCCCCTAACCCCTACTTCTTCGTTGCCCGACGACTCTCGGTGAAAACCCTCGCGCTCATTTCACCCTCTCCCTCCCCCTCCCCCCTTTTTTCCTCGTCCCACTCATCCCTATTCTTTCTCTTAAGACTCCGTGGCAGTGGAATCGTTAAAATCTGGCCGCGTCCCACCTTTTCTCTTTCTCTTTCTTCTTATTCTTCTTCTTCTTCTTCTTCTTCTTCTTCTTTTACCCTCTTGGATAGGGAGAAACAGGGGGGGGGGGAGGGTAGTGTACAGAGAAAGAGGGAAAGAGGCTGGCAAGGAGTCACTGCGTCTCTTTTTCACGAAGCTCACCTACTCTTTCTATCAGCCGCCTACAGTCACCAACCCTTGAACGACGTTCACTACTTATACTTTCGACGAACGACCGCCCGAGGGCTTTCACAGCACTTTGGCTATCTCTCTTGCTCTTTCTCTCATATACATACATATACACACAGTATGTCTCACTTGTGCAAGTCTTATGCGTCAGTCCTGGCCGACCTCAGAGGGTAGAAAGAGAACCTGGATGGGAGGGGGGGGGGGGGGGGAGACATTAATCAGGATGCGTACGAGTTTCCCTAGATTATTCAACGGTCATTAATTTGTTTATTTTTTTTTCTAATTTTTTTTTTTTTTTTAAATTTCTGTGAAATTTTGAGAGAATTTTTGGAATTTTGTGCATTTATATTTTTTGTCAATATTTTTGTATTATTAATTAATCTCATTAATTACAAAGATATAATTAACATTTTCTAATTGGATTTGTAATTAAAAGTAGAGAAATTTGTATTTGAACACACACATATATATATTCAGCATTTTACACAACGTTTTTCCGCCCTTCGACTTTTTCTCCCAAGGAATTACTGAAGGAAGGGGAGTATAAAATACGTACACGATGGAATATCGAAAGAAGGGTGTCCAAGAGAGTAAGGGTAGCCTGCAAAAAGGGGGGAAAAAGGCGAAGGATGAGAGAGAAAAAGAGAGAGAGAGAGATGAAGGTTTGTACGCGTCGTAACGACGCCGCCCCATCGAGAGAGAGAGTCTTGGCTGCGTGAAAAATATGTAAAGTATTGATTGCATTTTATAATTACTTGGAGGAGAGAGAAAACCGGCGTCTTAGCTACTCCCCCCCCTTCCCCCCTCTGAAAGAAGGATCTCTCGAGTGCCAGCGTAAGAATCTCTTCAACGTCATTCCATATACACTGGAAAAAGAATCTTATCAAATATATATATATACATATATATATTGAATAAACAAAAAAAAACCATTAAATTAATCAATAATTAATTTCCTCTAATTTTTCGAAAAAATCTAATGATTTAATTTCTTGCAAAGATTTTGATGAAAAAAAAGGGGGGGGGGGGAATGAAAGAATTCAATGGAAGTTGTGCAGACGTATTTCTCCAGATGTGTTAGTACTTGCTGAAGCAAATGAGTAAAACGGTTGGGCCCAGGCATTGCCTGGTAAAAACAGTGGCCCACCTTACCTACCCCTCTCCCCAAAGTTTTCGTTATCCCTCGGTCCTTTTTTTTTAATTTTATTTTTTTCTCTTTTTTTCTATTTACTCCTTTTTTACATATACCCCTTCTACTCTAACTCCGAAGGCAGTCGTCGTACTACTCGCAGCCGCGCAACTCCTTCAAAACTCAAACCCACCCTCCCCCCCTCAACCCCCCAACCCTCTGCAGTCTATTTTCTTTTTATTTCTCTTCTTCTTCCTTCGTTTTCTTCCTTCTTCCTTTTCTGCCCCCGGAGGTCTCTACGCGGGTTTTCTCCCCCCCCCCCCTGCCTTTTTCCCTCGATATATATTCAGAGACTCTAAGATTCTATCCATGCGACCCATACTCATTTTCAGACGCTGAGAAAAGAGGGGGGGGGGAGGCGAAAGGGACTTAACTTTAATTCCAATGGCTGTTGATTAATTAATTTAAATTACAATTTTTCTATTTTTTTTGTTTTAACAGAAAACTTGAGAAAATCAGGAGATAAATTTTGTATTTTAGAGAAGGATTCTGTCTTTGGTCCATTGAAAATGAGGTCATTGGTCCAAACATCTCCTCTTTTTATCAAAATTATCATCAAAAATTGTGTGTCTCAACAAACTTGCAAATTTCCAAAAAAAATCTAAGAAAAATTCCAGTAAAATTAATTCGAAAAAAATTGTTATCCAAAACTCGTAATTTATCAGCGAAACACATTCGGAATAATCAGCAACGGTTCGAGACTCTTTAAACACAAATAAATATATATACATCGTCAGGAGAAAGAAGAGGAGGAGGGGAAAGGGGGGGGGGGGTTGGGATGAGGATGAAGGAGTGGTAGTAAGGGTTTTCACAGGGCTTTCTTATGGCCACGAGACTGAAGTCTCGGAGAAAAGGGGTGGGAAGGGGGAGGGGGGGGGGGGGGGGGGAGGAAAGAGGAAGAAGAAGAAAGCTGACGAGAGAAAACGAGAGAAGGGGGTGAAAGTGGGTATAGAAGTTGCGCCCAGCATTTTAATCGATTTCATTTGCGCGCATGTGAGTGAGCGGTGGTTGTAAAAGGGGGGAGGGAGGGAGGGTGGGAGGGGGGAGGAGGAGAAAAACCTGTGGGTGTGTATCACCCACGAAACCCCTTTCCTCCCCCTCCCCCCCTCCCCCCGCGCGTCTTTCGAACGTATACGATGGTGTATAAACCTTTCTTTGTTTTGCTTTGCTTGCGTCATTAGGGGTTGGGTGAGCAGCATAACACACATACACATACACACATACACACACAAAAGTGGAGTTACTGCTTCTTCTCTCTTTTCTCTTCTTCCTCTTGCTGACTTCTGCGAGAAAATACTTGGAAAATGAACGGGCTACGAAGAAGAAGAGATTCACTCTCTGTCTCACTTTTATACGAAATAATATGAGGGTTTGGGAGGTGGGGGAGGGGGAGGGGGGAGGGTGAAGAGGAATGGGGGGGAGAAGGATATAAGTTGAAATCGGCGGGCCGAGGGCGTGGTTCTTTCCATGTATCTGCATGAGAGAACTTTTTTTTTTTTTACTCTTTTTTTTTTCATTACTCATTAAGATAAGAAAAACGACCAGGAAACACTGCATTTATTTCCTGTGCAAAAGGTTTATGCCTTGTTTTTCAATGGATATATACGATTCTGCCCCCATTTTTCATTGTCTAATGCAATATAAATAATAAAGAGGGACAGATTCATATAAAAATTAATAATAATAATAATGTTTTTTTTTTGGTACTCTTGAGGGATGAAAAAAAATTAGTGCCTTCAAAGCATTGCTTCAAGTACATTTCCTCAATTTAACCTTTTTTTCTCTTCCTCATACACTAAAATTTAAATCCTCCACATTTCTGACTCTTGCACAGAGTCTAGAGCTCATAATTCGACTGATGGATACACACACACATACGTTTTGCTTGAAATTTTGAAACATACACAGGTTCTTCTCTTCGTTTTCTCTCTTTTCTATTCTCCATTCGAACAAGTGCACCAAATATAAACGTTATGCATATCTTTTTCTCTTCCTCTTCTCTTCTTTTTCATCCTCAAATGTCGAGTAGACTCCTGTGCACTCGACGAATAAATGAAAAAAGGAGAAAACTTGCAAAAAAAAAAGGGGAAATAATCAGATGCAGAAAGGCGTAAAAAAGGAGAGGGAAGAAACAACAAAATGAAGATAAAGTGGTTGTTGGGGCCACGTGGTTCGAGTCCAGTTGCATGAAAAAAAAAAAGAAAAAGGAGGAAAAAGAAGGGGTAGAGGTCCACTGCGTGGTCAGCTGATGGCGCGCGCCCTTGGGGGTAACAAGGAAGAGAGAAGGAGACACCACGTGCGCAGCCACGTGGTTTTCCCTCCCCTGAAGTGCTTGGGGAACGAGGGATATCTATTTCTGAAAGACACAAAACGAAATCTCTTTCTCGAAAAATTCTTTTCAATTTTTCTCTCAATCTCTCTGGTTTTATCAAATCAATTTGTATCGGTCCATTTCAGAGATCAGCAAAAAAAAATTGGCGTTTTTAATTTTTTAATTTTTTTTATTTCTGTAATTTCCATCGAAAAAATTTTAATCACTTTCTTAATGAAAAATTTGGATTTTTAAATTTTTCATTAGTTTGAAAATTAATTTTTTTTTTAACAATTTTGATTACTAGTGTAATTAAAAATTTGACTGATGAAATTTTATAATTCTTTTTCTTATTCGAAATTTTGATTCTTTCTTACTTATTAATTGATTGGAATAATTAATTTTATAATAAAATCAACGCTACTATGTTTAATCTTCCCAAATATAACCGTTTTTCAGACAAAAATTTTGAGTTGAGAGTGTTAACTAAATGTAACACAAATAAGAACTTATAATTTAATCCAATCTAAATGACGCTTATATGACATTTATAATTCAATTTAACTAATAAAAATGTTAATAAGTTTAATAAAGAAAATAATTATGAAATTCCATCAGTCAAATTTTAAATTACAATAGTAATCAAAATTGTTAAAAAAAAAAATTAATTTTCAAACTAATGAAAAATTTAAAAATCCAAATTTTTCATTAAGAAAGTCATTAAAATTTTTTCAATGGAAATTACAGAAATAAAAATGAAAAAAATTGAAAATGCTATTTTTTTTGCCGATCTCTGGTCCATTTAAATAACTCGATAATTTCAAGTGATTGATGCTATCCAATCAGAGAAATCCAAAAAAAAAACGCAAACATCAAACGTCAATTAATAATTCCTTTACCAATAAATAAAAATCGAACAGAATAGAATAATCATAAATAATAATAATAACAAATCTACTTCAGACACAAAGCATTTCTCTACTCCTTCAATCCTTTTTTTTCCCCATGAAAATCGATTACATCAAATATAGTCACACAAAAGTAATTGATTAATTTCCCTTAAAACGTGAGTTTGAATCCTTGAAAACAATTTCCACCCATTTGAAAATAATGGTTTAAATGTGTGTGTGTGTATATATGTGTGTCTGTATGTAAGAGAGCGCGTGACATGTTGCAAGATTTTAACCTCTCCTTGCATCTCCCCCCTCCCTCCCCCCTTCCCCTCTTATTTCCTCTTATACACCATCGTGGCATCTACGGCCACATCGATCCGCCTTAATGAGTGGAAAGAATAAGACAGCCTCCCCCCTCCCCCTCCCCTCATCTCTCCGACAGCGCTAGAGTTTACCTCCCCCTCCAGCGCCTCTTCACCTCTTTTTCCTCCCTCATCCACCAGCATTCGCGTCGACGTCGTCGTCGTGTGTATAGGAAAAGAAGGGAGGAGGGGGGGGGGGGGGTCGAGGAATTGGAGACGGGAAAACGAACGACCGGGTAGAAGGCAAAAAGGAAGAAAAGGGAGATGAAGAAGTGGAAAAGCGAAGGAAAGAGGCAAAACGAGGGATGAAAGAGAAAGACGACGAGTATACTTGCAGGGGAAAAAGGAAGAAGGGGGGAGGAGGGGTAATGCTCCTGTTGTTTCGAGGAGGGTGCCACACACACGCCAATGGGTGGCATCCTCATCCCCCACGTACAGGAATGTTAATTCCTGGCGCTTTAATTCTTACGTATATTTCCCCGAAATACATCTGTCCTGAATGCTTCGATTCAGTCGAGAGGAAGAAAAAAAAGAGGGGGTAGAGGGGGATTTATGCGCGATATTTGGGAAGAAGTTCTGAATATTAGAATTGAATTTTTCGATAGACACAGGGAGACATTACTCCTTTAATTTTATCGTGATATATTCATCATATTTATTTTATCTGGGAGGACACTTGATAGAGACCAGTGTTCATTATAAAGTACCACTAGAATTCTTACATTTGAAATTTATTGCAATGGGGGAGGGAGAGAGAGAGGGAGGAGAAAGGGGAGTGAAATATTGGGGGAATAGAACCCTTGTACATAACAAAAGGTTACAAGGCACGTCAGTAAAAATTATTCTACAATTTTTATCCCCGAAAAAATTTCGACAAATCCAAGAAGAAGCACTTGGATAAATTAGATGTAAAAAAAAAAAATTCTGGATTTTTTTCAAGGACTGACGAATAGAAATTGCATTTTTTTTTGCATTATTGAATTTTTCTGATTTTTCTCAATTCCTTTTTATTCATTAGAAGATGCAATACGCGATTCGTATGGTGGAAATTTACGACAAGGGGGGGGGGTGGGTTTGAGAATATCAGGGAAGCAGAGAGACCCTTCAGTGTTCCTGATATAATTTAATAGCACGCAAAGGCTCTTGTCTGGTAGTCCATGCCTTCCATTTCCTCTTAACAATTTTTAAGCATCGAAATGACGTATTGAAGAAAGGGGGAAAAAATGGTAAATTTAGCTCTTTTTTGCTCCCTTTTTTTTTTATTTTTTTTTGCTACTCAGTAAGATTCTTTTGTTCGACTTCTCGTGAGACACAATCTTTCCAGTCTCTCCCGGGATAGTTACCGATGATCTACTCGAGTAAACACGCCTTTTCCCCTCGGATGTCCACAAGAAACAAGTGACCGGATGCGAGTCGATACGAAAAAAAAAAGAAGAAGAGAAAAACGAGGTGAAGAAAGAAAAAAGGAGTGTAAGTCTGTTTTCTCGGTCCTTTTCTACTTCCTCTTTTTTTTATTTTTTTTATTCCTTTAACCCTCTTTCGTTCGCCTTGGACAATCCGACCGAGGCAATACCAATCTCCTTTCTCCCCCCCCCTCCCCCTTCTTCTCTGCACTCCCGAAGCATATACTGTGTCAGAAGTGATTCTTCGTGAGCCCGCGAGACAATCAACACCCGGCTCTCGATCACAGGCGAAAAAGAAGAAGGCAAAAAAAAAATGAGTAAAAGAAAAACGTATTGGAAGTGAGAGAGAGAGAAAGAGAAAGAGAGAGAGATTCATCTGAGAAAATTCACAATTTACTTTGTTTTTTTCTTTTTTTATCTCTGAGATTAGGTTCGAAGAGAATAGAAAGGAGGAGGGAATTATTGTAGCAGCTTCCTCTTTTTTTTCCACCTTCAGATGAATTTTTTATTCTGAAATGGAGTCTTTTCTCTTTTTTTTTTTTTTTTTATTCTGACTCTCCAAAAGAAAATTAAAAACTCTGTCAATCGGAAAAGAGAGGAAAAAAACCCAATTATTTTTTTTTTCTTCAGAATAATTATCTTCGATTGATGTAGTTTGGGGGTAATTGAGAATAAATTGATGAAAATTGAGAAGTTGTCAATAGAAAATGGAATTTTTATTTCACTGAATAAATAAACACTCAAAAGTGTCTAACCTTTTATAGGTAAATCTATGGATAATATATTCTCTCGAGTTTAGTTGTGTTTTTTTAGAGTCACGGTTTTCTATAGTCACGAATTCATCGAGAGTGAGTAAATAAAAGGAGGGAATAAAAAATGTCATGAAAAAATGATGAAATGGAAAAATTTGTTGGGGGGGGGGGGGGGGGGAGGGGGTATATCACTCAATCCGTTAAAACTATCGCACGGCATTTTCGATTCTGGAATCGTGTCTCGTCACTTTTGAGGCAGCGTTAAATCGTGATGCCCTCTACCTCATGAAAAAATAAAAAAAAAAATACGGTTCAAAGGGAGAAAAAATCATATTATGTGAGAGATTACGCGGATTTGTTGAGGTAGTCTATCGCAAAAGTTCTGGCATATGTGAAACATAATTGTCACACTGAGAAAAAATAGAAAAAAGGGGTTATCGCTTTAAATCGCTATTTTTCCTTTCAATTTCTGCTAATGAATTAACAAAAAAAAAACAGTTTTATTTTAATATTTGAGATTTTTCGATTTTTCTGATTTTTTTTGAATCTTTTCGAATTTTTTCAAATTGCTTCTGAATGGTTCTCTCTGAATTTTCTCTATTATCTCTTTTTTTTTGTATTATAATGAATTGAAATATAGGATAAAATGATTAAGATTCACTAAAGGCAATTATTTTCAAATTATCCTAAATTTTCCATAGAAAATCACTTTTTCACTTTTAATGTTGCCTTTTGGGTACAGTTTCTGATTGTCCTAGGAAGGTGAGTTGGGACTTATTCGAAAGAGAAAAATGTGTTCGTTCAGAAAACCGAAAAAAAATATGGGTGTTCATTCAAAAAAATCGAGAAAAATGGAATTTTTTGGATTTTTTTTTGGAAATATTGAGAAAAGAATACATTTTTTAATGTGATAAGCGGAGGACTTGATCTAGGAATTCAAAAAATTGAGTGTTTGTTCAGCTTATATATATATAAATATAAAGAATAAATATGTCGAATATATATCGATTATTACATTTTTGCCACTCATATATGTCGTATGATTTTTCTATATGTATCAGATATGTTTGCATAGGGAAAAGTGGGGCAAAATGGACATTGTAATGAAACAGTGGAGGATACATTATTTTTGGAGATTCTACTGAAAAGCTGAGGAATTCTTAGGCATGTAACAAGTGCTGGAATTGATTTTTTTTTCAATTTTTTGAGAATTTGATTTTTTTGGGCATTTTTGAGGGATAAAGCCTTTCGATTTTTGAAAAAATTCAGTTTTTTCGAAATAACTCCGGTTCTTTTGGCCGTAACGACATGGGACCGATTTTAAATGAAAGTTGAGATCATTTCCCATCTATTTATGTGGATTTGAATTCAAAAATATCGATTTTTCACATAGTTATGGGAACTTTTGTGAAAAATTATCATCATCGGGTTTTGCCCTATAACTATGTGAAAAATCGATATTTTTTTATTCAAAACCCCATAAATCGATGGGAAATGATCTCACCTTTCATTTGAGATCGGTCTCAGGTCGCTACGACCAACAGAACCGGAGATATTCCCAAAAAACTGAATTTTCTCACAAATCAAAAAGGCTTTTACTCCTCAAAAATGCCCCAAAAAAATCAACTTCTCAAAAAATTGAAAAAAATCAAGTCTGGCACTTGTTTCTCGCCTCAAATTTCCTCAGCTTTACAATGGAATCATCAAAAAAAATCTATCTCCAATATTTTCATTAATTTCAAGATTTTCTCATAATATATGCATAAAAACTCCAATGTGCCCATTTTTCCCCTCATGTCCGTATTTGCCCCATTTTCCCCTTCATATTTTTTTACACTTTGACAAGAATGCAATCATTTGAATTAAAGCATCTACGATTTGCCTAGCCAGTAACATGTGTACACTATATAGTGCATATCCATATTCCGTTGATTTATTCAATAATAAAACTCGTCGTGGATCTAAAAATGATGCATTGCCTAAATTTCCCAAGTCAAATTCCCTAAATTCACTAAATTCAACCGCTTTTTCAATTATTACCAAAAAAAAATTGCTAAGCACCAATGGCATCAATATTCGATCCTTTTCACCACTATTTCATCCTCAGTGCAGCTATTCCCTGAATAAATAAAAATCAATGCACAATAAAGAGCCAACACAATCTTAATTTTTGTGCAAGAAATCTCTACAAGCTGCAAACAAAAGTATACGTACAAAGTACACGAACCAGAGGTGAAGAGGAGGAAGCGGTGGGGAGGGGGGAGGAGGGGTAGGGGTAGGGATGGGTCTCAGTGGCGTGCCGGACGATAAATTCCAACCAGGGGAATAAAATAGATCTCGACTAATTGTGGGAGATGCACGACTCACTTACTTGTACCGTGCTATTGCCCCCCCCCCTCCTCCTCCTCCCCTCCCTCTTCTCTTTTATAACATTCAACGTTATATTAACCCGGGTTTTATGCACACTCTAGGGGGTAATCGAAACGTGTAGTTAAATAAGCAGCTGAGAGGATCGATTTTTCATGCATTTAAAATATTCATTTGGTGGTAATCAAAGGTGTCATTTCAACTTATTTCTCTTTAATTCCCTACAAATGTCGTTGAATTAAAAAAAAAAAATCCGGAAAAAAACCGCTTTTTTTTTACGTGGAATGAAGACTTCAAAAAAAAAACTAATGTTTGTATTGAGCAATAGAATACAAACGTCATCGACGTTTGAATTGAGGCGCATAAACGCTGGTTATGTCCAACAGCAGGAAAAGTAGGGGGAGGGGGGGAGAGACAGGGGAAGATGAGGAGGGGAATCAGTAGGGACCAAGAGGGGCTCCACTACAAGAGATCGCACGAGCGCAAAGATCAAGCAGGATCGTGCGACCCGGACCCCTCGACCTGTGCGGCTGCCTGTGTGTCTTTCTCTCTCTCTCTCTCTTTCTCTTTCTTTCTTTCTCTTCCTCTTTTATCCTGAAAACTAACTCTCTTCATGTTTCTTCACTCCTTTCTTCTCCCGAGGATTCACCTCCTGTGGAGACGTCACGTGGGGCCACATACATATACTTTGAATTTCTTTATTTTCTAATTCTCATTCTAATTCTTGTGGAGTATTTTTTCTTTGTGGAAATTTACAGGGTCAATTAGGCGTATTAAATAAATAATTCTTCATTTTTCATTTTTATCCGACCGTTATATTAATTTGATAGACAAGTTTTTGGCTGTATGGATCATTGCACAAATAAATGACCCTGTTATTGGCTACACAGAGAAAAATGTTTTCTTAATTTAAGAATGTGCTGATCACTTAAATTAAGAAAGAAAAAGTCGCTTAATTTAAGTGAGAAAACTCACTTGATTTAAGTGACTTTTACTTTCTTAAATTAAGAAAGAAAAAGTTACTTGATTTAAATGAGAAAAGCCACTTGATTTAAGTGAGAAAACGCACTTGATTTAAGTGAGTTTTACTTTCTTAAATTAAGAAAGAAAAAGTCACTCGATTTAAGTGGGAAAGTCACTTAATTTAAGTGACCTGCACATTCTTAAATTCATTTCATTCTTTACTTGATTTGAGTGAGTTTTACTTTCTTGAATTAAGAAAGAAAAAGTCACTTGATTTAAGTGAGAAAAGACACTTGATTTAAGTGAGTTTTACTTTCTTAAATTAAGAATGAAAAAGTCACTCAATTTAAGTGACCTGCACATTCTTAAATTCATTTCATTCTTTACTTGATTTAAGTGAGTTTTACTTTCTTGAATTAAGAAAGAAAAAGTCACTTGATTTAAGTGAGAAAAGTCACTTAATTTAAGTGACTTTTACTTTCTTAAATTAAGAAAGAAAAAGTTACTTGATTTAAATGAGAAAAGCCACTTGATTTAAGTGAGAAAACGCACTTGATTTAAGTGAGTTTTACTTTCTTAAATTAAGAAAGAAAAAATCACTTAATTTAAGTGACCTGCACATTCTTTAATTAAGTGACTGCACATTCTTAAATTAAGAAAACATTTTTCTCTGCGTACGGCTGTTGGGTTGCATAAATCTACTAAATAAAGAAATTTTTATGTATTAATCTATTGCACATATTATTTTAACTCAAATTATGATCAAATTTTCTTTATATTACACTTTCAAAGTAAATACCTCAAGAATTAATGATTCACAAAATATTTTTTGTAATTATTTTTAATCATTAGAAATAATTCTAATTTATTGAAGAGAAAATAAAGCGATTGACTTTTTTTTCCTTGATTTTTTAACTTCCTCCTTTTTGAATCATTTGCGTGTAAAATCGGGGAGAAAAAAAATATAAATTCTGGATTGATATTTGTTTTTTCTCCTCTTTTTTTTTTCACTTCTCCTTGAAATCCAATGAAATTTGGCTTGAGACTGAAACACGTTGGGAGACGTATATACGTTGGGAAATGTCTGTTCCAGTGAAATGGAAAATACTGTTGGAATGCATTGGAAAAGCACCGATGGATGGGAATCGCATTAATATTGAAAATAAAATCTTCGATAGTAAAGAGGAAAGCAAAAAAAAAAGAAGAAAAAAAAGAAGAAGTAAATTATGGAGAAGAGTCTGAAAATGAGGTTTTTAGACGGTTTTTCCTTTTTCTCACTGTACTTACGCCTTCCGGTGCCACTCCGGAGGCAAGATGGCGCCGTGTTTACTTCGTTAAGCGTCTAATTACTGGCAAGAGAGAGAGAGAAGTGGGAAAGACGTTTTCATGATGGTTGAGATTTTGTAAAAGTGAGGAAAAATGAAAAAAAAACGAAGAGATGAGAAAAAATTAGGAAAATCCGATCGACTTGTCTATCTCGGTACGGCCTTAATGTATTTATCTATTTATCCAACCGCCTTGGGGTAATAAACTAATATTAAAATGAGTCCAACGGCCATCAGCAAACTCGTATTATGAGAAAAAAAAATCATATTATCATTAATTCAATCGAAACTTCATTTTTATTATCCAAATTGTCTAAAAATATTTTTAAAAAAAATTAATTAGCCCAGGAAAATCTATTTTCCCTCTTAATTAGCGCCAAAATAAAAATTCTTAATTAAAAAAAGAAAAACATATTCATCCATTTTAATTACAACTCTCGAATGATTTTTTCCTTCAAGTGACCTGGAAAAAATAAAATTCAAAGAAATTATTTACCATTTTTCCCCAACTCTCAAAGTTTTTCTTTTCTCAATTTATATTTTCTTCTTTTTTTAATTCTTTATTTTTCTCATTCCATGATTTTGCACGTTATTTGCCTATGGCTCTGAGGATCTCTGGATGGTCCTGGAGGAGCCCAAGGAAAAGTGGTTGAGTTTCGGGAATGAAGTCTAAGGGATATTCGTTTGAATGTAAGGATCATCTATATGAGAGTGTATATATATATAAATATGCTGGAGGCTGGGGTATAGCTGGTAAGAGAGAGAGGGACCAGTACTAGGCACTTCTAGTTTCCATCAGCAAAGTAATTAATTTTTAATGTACTTTGCCTGCTTATTTCTTTCGTATCACGCTCTTTTTTCCTTTTTTTTCTCTTTTCTTATCTTTCTCTCGCTCTCTGTACCAAGTACGGCCCCCGGGAAAGCTACACAGGGGGAGGGGGGGGGGGAGCGAAGAAGAAGGAGGACGTTTGTAGTTGGTAGAGGGCAATGGTTATGAATTTCTAATGAGATTCCGTGGGAGATCTGCAAGAGATTAGCGAGAGGTGGCAGTGGGTGCTCCCGAACGCTTCTGTCAACGTTAAAAGTATATATATATTATGCCATGGCCAACACCACGGAAACATGGAAAATATTGTATTCTTTTTTAACTTACTTCATATTTAATTTCACGATTTTTTCCCCTCTCCCCTCTTTTCTCCCATTTTTTTTTCTCATCTTTCTCTTTGCGCGCCTGTTTTCTCGTGAAAATTGACAAATTAAAGATTTACACGAAGACTCTTAAAAAGTGAAGTGGAGAATTGAGAGAAATAAATACACTTTAGACTCTATAAAATACAGTCAAACACGTGTTTAAAATCAGTACCAAAACTACAACGTTGTCCTTCCGTTTATATATATATATATATATACGTTTAACAATATCCCCTAGGTACTTTTCACTTTTCTTTACCCACCAATAAACGTCATATAAATGGAGGAAATACTCCCTGTCTTTCCCAAACACAGTATCTTGGTATTAGACATCATAAAACCTCGTATATTACCGGAGTTTTGTCTGTTTCTACAAGTGCCTTGGACTGCTCAACGGTTTTTCAGCGAAAAATAGATATATATTTACTTCATTCTCATGTAAATCCTCAATATTCCATTTTAAATCACTTGAAAATTTCTATTGCACCCAATAAACAAAACTGCGAGTGAAAAAAAAGGAAAAAAGAAACAGACTTTTAATAAAATCTGCCTTTTTCTGCAGAGAAAATGATATTTATTCATTTGATTCGTCGAAAATCCATTCGGAAGCAAAAAGGGAAAAATTGTGATTATTCGACAAATTTTCCAATTTTCTTCAACATATATGAGGCATTCCACGCTATTTCATTCACTTACCAGGTCATATTTTTTGATTTTCTTCATTTTTGAATATGTTCCTAAAATTGATATCAAAAATCATTTCCAAGAGGAAAAAAAAAAAATTTTGACCAAATTATGACAATTTTTGATTTTGAAAAAATGGTGCACATGCCCATTTCTGTGGAGCTTTGTATACTTATATTTTCTTTAATATTAGTTTCATCAAAAAGGAGATAGAATACTTTTCCCTCGGAAAAAGGTGATAGTCCGCAATAAAATTTAATTCGTAAGTCAAAAGTTGATATTTCTATTTTTTAATAACAAATTCATTAAACAAATGGCCGAAACACATCTTTATCAGTGATTAAAAAATCTGAAAAAAATATATGATGTCGATTGAATTATTTTCGATTTTTCGGTAATTCTGTATATAGAATGAGCAAAAAAAATGAGCGGAAATTTTAGAGAACTCTCAGGTATATGAGCCATACACAAATATAAGCGTGTTCACGTGAAAAGCAGGTAGAGAATATGTTTAGAAATATGAGGTAGGTCCCCCCCCCCCCCTTTTAAATACGGTAAATGCACACGCTTCGAGTGTATGACAAGTGAATTTTCTCCTCCTTTTGAAAAGTGAATTTTTCAAGGGTACACACAGACAGACAAAGTGTGATTGGCCACAAGTACACCTTTGTGTGTATGTGTGTGTTATTCTTCATCATAGGTCTCAGGTGTCTCACGTGTTTGAGATTCATCCAAAACACATCCCCAATCGACCTTTAACCCCGGAGCCCTCCAGGTATATTTTACCTACCCCCCGAAAAATTTCTAGACCATTGTAACGTGTTTAAGCACCGTTACAAGTGTATTCCTCTCTATCTGCTTTTGTCACTAATTTTATAAGCCTCCCTTAATCTCTCAACGTGACATTACACAATTATTTTAAAATCTCGGGTCAAAAAAAAAGGAAAGAAAAAAGTCACGACCATTTTTTTTGCAGTTTGGCAAATTAAAAACAATTATATCGGTTGAAGCATCCATAAAGCATCTGGGATTCTGCAGTCCTGATGCTTCTCTCTGTGTTTTTCTCCGAATGCGTGTAAAAGCCTTACAACGTTAAAACACAAAACACTACTCCTCACATCCATTCGCTATCGTATTATGTGTTTATCCCCGTAGACTCTTTCGCGTTTCTCATTCATCCTGGAGTGTAGACTTGGAAAAAAATCATGAAGAAAAGAAGAAGAAGGAAGGAAGGGAGGAAGGATGAGGAGAAATGAAGCAGCAAAAAAAGAAAGGTCAAAATGACTCTCGAAAAGAAGACAAAATGAAAAATAAAGAGCAAAGAGAGAAAACAATTCTCCTTGGCAATAACAAAGGAAAGAAGAGAAGAAGGGGAAAGATGGAAAGAGAAAAAAAAACGACAATGATAGGAAGCAAGGGGGGGGGGGGGAGATGAGCTGCGCAAAATAGGTACGAAGGAGTAATAATTATGAGACATAAAGTGACGAGCATGAGGAGGTTTTCAGGAAAGCCCTCAGCGCCCGCAATGCCGAGGATATATTGCAAAGAAGTTGGAGGATGCGACGAAAGAAAAAAAAAAGAAATATGGAAGAAAGAGAGAAACGAAAGAATATCAAGGGGAATGAGTAAGAGAGAGGAAGAGAAGGGGCAGGGAAAAATATAAAGGAATGGGGATTCCGGGAAGAGACCGCTAAGACAACGCTGCCTTCTCTGAAGGCTCTGAGCTACCATTAGCTGCACTCTTGTACTGCATCCAAATATATATAGCTTCACAATGCCTCTCTAACCCTTCGTTTCTCTCTCTATCTTGCCTTTTTTTTTGCCTCTTTCTTGCGATGATATTACTTTTGGGATGGCTTTTGGAGGACAGGAAATGGAATTGCTGGCTTTTTTTTTCACAATTTTTTCGAAGGACACTCTGAAGATCATTTTTTTTTGGGTCTAGAAAAGAGAATTTTCGAGAATGTCAATGGATTTTTCAAATTAACAGCAGTTATGTGGAGGAAAAAAAAGAATAAATGGAAACTTTGGGAGACACTGAACATCATTGGAGAGAGGGTCAACGTTTAATCCATTTCGGTGGCTGTCACGAGTGTGGAGAGTACTCGTAAGGTGCTTAAGGTGACAGGTAAGGTTGTAAAACTGTGGTTCAATGTTTTTCCAAGAAAAATCAACGGGAAGCCGACATAAGACAGCAGTACAGTATAGCTATATAACCCACACCCTTATTCTTTCCTTCTTTTTTTTTCTTCCTCTTCTCTTCAAGAATTTTTCAAACGAGTGAGTCCTTTCGTTTTTGCAGCAATAACCACGTTTTCCCATAAACTTCCATGTCTTCGTAGAACTCACAGGATATTTGAGCATTGATTATTTATTAATATTACTTTTTTTCAAAAACTTGCACTTTAAAGAAACAGAACAAGAGAAATACTCTTTTTCTTTTTCATTTCTTAATTCCAAAAAATCACTTGATTTTATGACCAATCAACACAATTTGATGATTGATGGCAAGTTGAGGAAAACTCTCAGTCAAATTAACCGGAAGTGAAATCAATTAACTGACGATTGCTATTTTCTCAACATCCGTTCCAATTTCCCAAAACTTGGCAAAGTATCTCCAAACAACAGGCTGTAGGATGCAAATGAAAAAGTGAAAGATTTACATAATTACTTGGACAATTTAACTCAGTCATATCATGATTATCTTGTAATATTTGTGAAACAATCAAGTGAATGAGTTTGAATTACTCTTCAATCTTTTGGTTTTCAATCAGATAATTTAGACTTCTGAAATAGACAGATACGTATCGGAAGTGGATTCTATATTCGAACAGCTACCACTAATTCTGATTATTTGAGAATGAGAATTCGATCCTAGAGTGGTATTTAACTCAATATAAGTCGTTATTCTGCGGCTGAATTTTAGAGGAAACGAGAGAGAGAGAGAGATGATTCTGATAAGGGGGATAAAACGAGGGGAAAGAGAGCCAAGAGAATGATGAACTGAGACATGAATGAAGTCTTCCTAGAGTGACACACCACGAGAAACTATGAATGAATCTTGCCCCCGTCTTTCCCTACCGAAAACACGGTAGAGCAATGGAATTTAGCGCTAGAAGCGGGTCAAAGTAAGAAGATATACTTTGGGAATGAATGGGAAAACTGTTTGAATTGTCATTGAGGATCTATTCAAAGTATGCTTGTTGAAAATATTTGGAAAGTTCAAACTTCTAATAGCAAATGAGAATGTAAACCACTTCAGATAATGGTTCATGAAGGAAAACATGAGCCTTCCCATATGAAAAAGCCATATTATAAAGAAATATCTAAAAATATGTGATATTTCAGTGAGAAAATTATGGATAAGCATAGCACTTACGCCCCTTTGTTTCTAAGGCAATAATATTGATATGAAATAGACTTCAAAACAAAGAAAAGACTATTGATCAATCTATTGATCTCTGAAGTGAGTGGAGGAACGTCAAGAGAGTTTTATGTTTGGATTCCAGTCATCTTGTAAATTAAATATTTATTATACAATTAATAAACAATCAATTATTCATAAACGAAGATTAAATATGCAACAATATGTTAAATAATTTCTTCATATAGTTCAGAATATGAAATTCTTGATTATAAGATTTTATGAAATTCATATTATTTTTCAAAATATATGAATCAGTATGTCATCTGTAAGATTCAAATGACTTTGTGGTATTTTATATTCTAAATCTTCAATATTTTATTTAAAAAAAACCTCTTTCACTGCATGAACGTAATTCAATAAAATTTACATAAATATATGATATAATATATGAAGAATGCTATATTGAGCTTCATAATTGTTTGATATGATAGAAAATATATGTTCAAATATAATTAACATATTAAAACAATTTCTTGGCAAAATTCTCTATATAATAATTTAAATATTGTAACGAAATCAAAAACTCTTTATTGATTCTTCTGGCTAACGATCAATAAATAATTAATGAAGCGGCAAAACTTTAGCTTGTTAATAGAGAGATTGAGAGGATTATTATTCTTCTGGGCTTCGTGTCAAGAAATCATATCAAAGAATCATGAATTAAATAAACGTTTGCATGATAATTAAAAGTCGTCCATTTCAATATTATTCCATACATAAGAAAAATATATTTTTCCATATTTTTTCTAGGATATAGGTTTTTCATTCAGTTTGAATGCGAACAAAAGACGGATATGAAGATAGGATATTCCAATAGGTGTTAAACAAGAATAATTCTCTGTCACGTAGAGTCAATAATTCAGTACTTCATTATAGATGAACTTGTTGGTGAGGAGAATCTCCTCGTAGAAGAGAGGAAGGGAAAAAAGGGGGAGAATGGAAGTTGAAAGACAGAGATGGTAAATCGTTTCACGAACTATCCGAGGAGTTATTAGCAATTAGCAAAGATATCCAAGAGAGAATATGACGGCGACAGTGGTTTACGCTCTCTGTTCTATGTTCGACAAATTTAGAAGCGAATATCTATTTGCATCTCTACATTCAGGAGAATGTTATCAGCAATTGTCAATTGAATTATCATTTATTCATATTTTTAAATATCTAATTTTAATGATTCCTTAATATCCAGACTTTACCATTCTCTCTGAATGAAGATAGTATATTTGGAAAAATACAAGACGATATCACTTTTGTAAAATGTAAATTGAAGTTTGAAACGGATGTGAAAGTTATTCATGATATCCATCTATTAATATCATTGAATATTCAATATTTCACATGAGATATGATTAATAATTGAGTAAATATCGGATGATTTTCCAGATTTTCGATCAGGAATAATATTCAACAGGAAAATGTCCGTTAGCCTGTAAATTAAGCCTAATTGATAATGATCCAATTAATTCGTGAGAACTTACACAAATATTCTGGAGATTTCTATTAAAAACATGATGAGAGTCTTGCAGCATCTGGAGATACTCACAATATCTTTCCTCTTGGTAAAACGAAATTCATCAGAGAAGCTAGAGCCAAGACGATGAATTAAAGGAGCCAGAATACATATATATACACACATATAAGAGCCACTGGTTAGTTGGATGCAGAAAGGCCAGGACGTAGTTGGCATCGTTAGTGGATATATGGTCCTCGCCTCTGGGTTATACCCAAAGTGCGAGTGATGTGGGGGACCTAAAGGATGAGGAGGAAGAGGTAAAGGAGGAGGAGGGGGGATGGTTTCTACATACTTAGAACATTCCCACTGGCTCGCCATCCCCTCTATGATGTCCGAAATATACGCGTGAATGTGTGTATACACACATGCATGTGTGTTAGGTGGATGCGCCTCCCCTGAAGTAGTTGGTGGCACGCAAAAGGGAATGGGTTGTATGTTAAGAGTAGGTGGGTGGGTGAGGTGGTAGTGTATTGACTAGCCGGCTGGTCTCAACCAAGGGTTGCGGCTAAGACGAGAGAAGAGGAAGATGGCGAGAATTGGGAGAGAATGTGGAGAAGAGAAGAGAGGTAGAGATGGTCTTCCAGTTGAAGGAGGATGAGAGGATTTTGAAGCAGTAGCACACACCAAGACGACTTGAAGGAGGGAGAATGTGGGGTTGCTTTCCCAACTCGAAGGGAAACGAAGGTGGTGTCCGGGACAGGCGAAGACGAAGGGGGCCAAGCCAAAAGCGAGCAAGAGAGAGAGGAAAGGGCCTTGGACTACCTAAGACTGATATGGATTGTAGATTATTCTGGACCTCCGGGGTGCGGCCTGGCCAAGGGTTAGTATCTCGAGAAAACCCTTGCTTCTCTCTCCATCTTTCTCTCCTTCTCTCTCTCTGGCTTCTTTAGTACATGCACGTATATAGAATGCTTTCAAGGTATACACAGTCCTCATCCTACACTCTCTGCTCCCTTTTACCTCTTCCTCATCCGTGTCCTGTCTTTGCCACCCTCACTCGGACCATTCGCGAGACTCTCCTTAGAGCAGCATCTATATATAGCTTCTCTTTCCTTCATCTACATTTCTCTCTTCTTAGATTCTCTTCCCTCTTTCCCTCACTGAAACATCATGTATAGATGCTGCATTGGCCACTGGAACTTCGCTCAACCCCACTGGATTTTCGTTCCTTCCTTTCCGGATGCAAAATCCAAATGGGGCAAATGGAAAGGAGGAGTATTGCTCTGACGCGCGGTTTAGGCTCGCGGATTCTCTCTCTTCCCCCACATCTTCTATAGTTTCTAACGGCTTGGGGTTGAGAGATCTAGCGAGGACTATACATTGCATGCCTTCTGATAATCCGACGTTGTACGAATTTCGCGTTTCGATGCAATCTCAGAAGCATCTCTACCTATCCCTCAGGATAGTGCCCACACTATACGTCTGAGGAATTTATTGCCGGACTAAACAACGACTCTACAATAACTCGAATACCGAGATGTGTATTCCAATAACAGAACAAATACCTTTGTCTTAATAAAATAGATTCATCTTTAGTTGAGACAAATTTTATAATCGATTCGATTTAAAGGAAATAATAGGATAATGAGCAGGGCCTGGAACTTCTTCGAAATTCTTGAGAGAGATCTGGAGAAGGCTCAAAGAACATTCTTTGGGTCCAATGGAAAGAGACATAATAAAGAAATTTTCATGAAATATCAATCATGTCTTTTTTTCTTTCATCCTTGAAGTATCTTCCCAATTACGAAAAAGTCAAAATTCAGGTTATAAATACCTTTTTTCTTGGTCTTGGCTCATTCCATTGTATTCTATCACCACAAAATATCCAAAATAGAAATGTTAAATAATCATCTACTTCAAATTACCCAAAACTTCACAGAGAACTTAAAACTTCATTCCAATAATCTCATCAACCAAATTAATCCATACCTCATGTCAAAGTGGTCCACAAACCGCCTCTCACTCCCCCCGTTATTCTTTAAGTTGTATCGTTTTTCATTCGCTTTTTCCTAGTAATATACTCCATGTTTTCGTAGATCATTAAGCTAAATATTTCATAATCATCATGTTATTTATATGTTAAAGCCCACAGGCTGGGACTATGAACCTGCAAACGTCAAGAAACGTAGACCAATCTATATAAAAATTGTCTATGTAAAAATCTATTAATGTTAATAAAAACTTGTTAAATTCCAAATTTCAATATTCTATCAAACCAGAACCCTTTTTAGTGAATGACGAATTTGTATGAAATTTGACATTTTCTATTATGCATTTACTCTTGTAACCAAGTTATTAGCTAGGCCGATAATACTTCTAGTTATACCAAGTTCCGGGCCCTGAAAATGAGTCTTGGCAATCATTCAGTAATTTGCCAGTATTATTTGTCATTTCCCACAATAATTTTTCTCTGGACACGCTTGACCGAGTTACTACGTTCTCGTTCCTTTTTATTTTTAACCTTTTTTTCTTCATATTTCTTATCTCAGAGTACTACCTTGAGAGACGTGTCGGCTATATATATCGGTGCCGCGAGAAGTAACGATGCGTTGAATAACGAGCGTTAATGAGTGGGTGTCTTGCGTTTGTTATTTGTTACAATCTAGGCCATGAAATGACAAAAGTTCTCAAACAATTAAATCATAAACATGTTTCCATGCATTTGCCGTTTTTTTTTCCACCATTTTTTTTCTTTATTTCAATTTGAAATAATGATTTTTTTTTTCCCTGTTAAATTTATTCTAAATCCACCTAGTATACAGGCAGGTAAAATCCGTTAGACACAGAGTGTGTTGAAAAGGATTGAAGGTAGAAAGATTAAAGTTCTCTCCATCGTCTCAAATCCCAAGGCACACTGCTAAAAGAAGTGTCTTATCAAGTGTCTTAGATTCAGACACAAGTCACCAAAATAGTGTCTTGTGTCTGAAATTAAGACGTTTGCATAAGTGTCTTATGAAAAATTTAGACACTTTAGGTGTCTTCACAAAAATAAAGACGTTTAATCCGTCTGAAAATTGAAGACATTTAAGTCAGACGCATAAAGTGTCTGATTTTAAGACGGTGAGACCACAATCAGACACTTGGAGTCTAAGACACTTCGACTCAAAGACGGGTTTAAAGTAAAAAGACACGAAAAATCAAGACGCCTCACGTGTCTTTATTTTTCCATGGGCGTACTGATGGATAACCTCAAAGCATCTTGGACAGATACGAGAGTGAAGGGAATTTGAAGATGGAATTATCTGTTCAAAATCAATCAAACAATAGTACCTTCAACAAAGTCTTCAAATTGGACAATAAATAATTAGATCATCGTATTCTTTAAGAATAAGTATCACAAAAACTCGTTTAATCTATATAGTCAAACGAAAGTGAATTCTGTCAAAAATTAAAAATTAAAAATTCTTGATTCATCAGAGTTTTTTTCAATTGATTAAAAATTTCCAAAAAATTTCAAGATCTCTTAAAAATTCTTAAAAATAAAAATAAAATAAATTCATAAAGTGTCAAAATATTTAAAATTGATTGAAAATGATAAAAGTTTGACTAGAAAAAATTAATGACTAGAAAAATTGAAATTTGTAGAATAAATAAAATAACCTGTAAAAATCTTCAAAAATTGATTGCACACCTCAGGGAATGTAAATATATAGAAAAAAAAATGAAAATACAATTTCAATAGTAAAATAATAAGTTTAAACAATTAATTAATTAATTATTTTTGAGTGAGTCTGCGAAAAAAAAATTAGGTTTTCAGAAATTATTCGCCGTATTTTGCAGATATGTTAAAAAAAAAGTTAAAAAATATGTATTTTCCATATTTATACAATTTTTTAAAGATTTCGGAATTTTTCTCGCGGCTAAGCTGTATACAAAAATTTTCAACTGTTAATATTTCGGTTCATTTTGCAAATGCGGAAAAAGTGTTTCAGAACAATCTTGTAGATAATTTTAATATCTTCAACTTTTGTTCGAAACTTTTTTTCATATCATTTGCCATTTTCGAAATATTGGCAAGAAAAGTCATTTTTGGGGTGGTTTTGATTTTTTTCTACCCCTCCGCCACTTTTTTGGGATTTTTCAATTACAGATAATCAAAACATAGATCGAAACAAATTTATTAAAAAAAAATTAAGCTGGTAGCCGAGTGATGAATTAAAACTCTTCTTTATTGGACTATGAAGTGACTGAAAAAAGACACATTAAGTGTCTTGGAAAAAGACATATAAAGCGTCTCAAAAGTTACTACCGAAACGTCTTATATGTGACTACCAAAGTGTCTTAAATTCAGACACTTCTTTTTGCAGTGCAATCTTTCACATTCTACGCATATCTCGACACCTTTATAGGAGGATAGAAATCTATGGGGAGATGTCTACTTGAAGCAACAAGCTGTTTATGGCACAAATCCTCTCCCTTCTACTCAATTCCCCTTTTTTTTTTTATTTTTTCAGAAGCCTCATATGTTGAATCCTGAACATTCATTCATTCACTCTCCCAGAGACTGGTGAGATTTTTTTATTATTATTATTATTGATTGTGTGACATATTAATCAACTTATGGAAAGGAGCTTTTTTCCTCCATGAGAGAAATAAGTTTCATTTGAAAAATAGAACTTTAACTTGAAAGGATTTGAATTGAATGCAAGAGAAATAATAAGAAAAAAAAAAAAAAAGAGAAAGAAAAAAAGTTGATAAAATTTATTTAGATGTAAACTGAAGTGACAGCCTCATAGAATGGCATCTTCTTCATGAAGAGGGGTGAGTATTCTGGGACGTGTGTCGGGCAGAAGGAGGACTCGGAGAAAGGTGGCTAGGGGCCAAGAGGATGCGGGAAGTGGTGGTAAGACGGTGGGATACATAAGAGGGGCAAAGAAGGGAAGATCGAGACAAGGTGGGAAGAAAGACAGAAATGTAGGGGGGAAGATAGAGAGAGAGAGAAACGAGCCACCGTTAATTCTCCGATACAATGCTCATATCACCCACCCACCTACCCCTGACCATTGCACATCCCAAGCTTAAACCTCCCCCCTCCCTCCACCCGGTTTTCCACAAGGCTTTCTCTCCCTTCCATCCCTCGCTGCCACCCCCCTCCTCCCACCCCTCGTTTCGGTTTCTCTGCCTCACTATACCGTATACACACCCGTGGACGTTCCTTGTCTTACTGGCAAACTTAATCGATATTTCACAGTTTCTTACCCCCACCCCGTTGCCACACAGCTCCTCGTGTCCGGCCGCAGGGGTAGGGAGAGTAGAAACTAGAGGCAAAATCTAACCAACTCCCCCCCTCCTTCTTCTCTCACCCGATCCTTCACCAGCCCCTGTTTTCTACTCTCTCCACGATCGTACATTCCTCCCTTTCGGCCTCCTCTTTTGCCTCCCCACTTGGACCTCAACCATTGGATGCTGTGTGGGATGCAAATATCTATCTGCATATTGTATTACACGTCATGATAATGTAGAACTTCCCCACTTTTGTATTCCAATTTTTCTTCTTTTTTTTTTTACTTCATCTTCTCGTTTTTATTCTTTTACTTTATGCACTTTTGTTAGCTTGGTTTTTTTTTACCTTGGTTCATTTTTCATTGGCGGGAGAAGAGACTGTTCATCGCTTTTTTTCCCCAGTTTTTTTTGCTTTATCCTCGTAACGAGAGGACCATCTCATTATTGTAATTGGACAATGTACTTTTGCCGAGGTTTATTTATCGTTCATGGACTCCTTAACTGATCGTTCGTTAAAGGATTTGTCCTGGGCTATTGGAAAGTTTTCAAGAAGCTACGGGGGAGAAAGATAAGGAGATAGTTTGTGTGTAAAGGGGTTATATTTATCGAAAATGAGGGAAGCTTCAATTGGTGAATATTTGTCTTTTTTTTCCTCAGTTAAAATTTCTATTTACAAACGTTTGTGTCCAGGATTTTCCACTTCATTAATTTCGATGTATTGTCTATATATATCTGAACAATTGTGTTTGCATATTCCTGGAAATTCTCAAGATGAAGAAAAATCTCCAATCATTACAGTAGTGAAGAGGTAAAAAAGGATAAATCGACTTGTCTTTATGATCATTTTGAAGTAAATATCTCGAAAAATAAGCGAGATGAGACCATATCACCTATAAAAGAGATTCAAGGCAAAATTGCCCTATTTCGTTTATTTTTTACCGTATTTCCGAATAACTGAATGAGAAAAAAAATAGACTTATCTTGTTTTACCTCTTCGCTACTGATTTTTATCGAAGAATTATGACAAACTTACGTACTAATAAGTGCTACATCAATTTTTTCATAATTCCAGGGGGAAAAGAAAATCTTCAAAGATGGCCAGTGCGTGATAACGAGACAGTAGTAAGAGAGTAAGAGAGAGAGAGAGAGAGATATCTTGGAGGAAAACGAATGGGGGGTAAAGAGGGTGGATGGAAAAGCCGTTGGATCCGTTACTGTCAAACAGTAGCCGCACCATCCTGGCAGCTTCTACCCGAGCGCCTTGTGCACGTGAATCAATAGCATTAACCCATTCCACCCCATCAAAAGAGGGGTGGCAGTGTGCTCGAATGGTTTGGGTTTGGTCCCTGGGAGTCTTCCCAGTGAGCAAAAGGGGGGGGAGGGAGGGAGGGAGGGAAGAAGGTGGGTGGCAATAGTAACAATCTTGAGGTATTTAGCTGTTCGCCTGTATCCCCATCCCATTTTCAAACATCTCCATCCTCATAGGTTTGTCTCACTCCCGCTTTTCTCACAAACGACCCTATACGGACAACTACCGAGCCAAGATACCGCTAAGACCGTCCGCGTGCTGTAGCATCCATCCCACCGCAAGAGCCGCCCAACCACCCACTCACTACCCATTTCTACATCCAAATGTATTGCTGTATGTTCGAAGTATAGATCTATCTCTTCGGGTTATGTACAGAGAGAGAGAGAGAGAGAAAGAGGGAGGGAGAGAGAGGGAGGGAGTCATGTGCTGGACCTAACGGGTGATTCTCCCAGAATTTACTGACTGTTATAAGTACAGTTTCTTCCTTCTTTCGTCTTTGTTTTTGGTTTTCTAGGTTTGGCTTTTCTTTTTTTTTTCTTTTTCTCCCTTCTTTTTACTCTTTTATTTTTCTTCTTCTTCTTTTCTTCGGTGAAAGAGTTTTCGAAAGGAGGGATGACCAGCTAACCGAGTGACTTGAATTCCATTGACCTGAGGAAAATTGCCAGCCATTCGGGTGAAAGTGAAAGAAAGAAGTTCTTTTTTTTTGTTCTATACAGAAAAAAATGTTTTCTTAATTTAAGAATGTGCAGGTCACTTAAATTAAGAAAGAAAAAGTCACTTGATTTAAGTGTGAAAAATCACTCAATTTAAGTGACTTTTATTTTCTTAAATTAAGAAAGGAAAATTCACTTGATTTAAGTGAGGAAAACGCACTTGATTTAAGTGAGTTTTAGTTCCTTAAATTAAGAAAGAAAAAGTCACTTGATTTAAGTAAGAAAAGTCACTTAATCTAAGTGACCTGCACATTCTTAAATTAAGAAAGGAAAAGTTACTTGATTTAAGTGAGAAAAATCACTTAATTTAAGTGAGAAAAGTCACTTAATTTAAGTGGCTTTTACTGTCTTAAATTAAGAAAGAAAAAATCACTTGATTTAAGTAAGAAAAGTCACTTAATTTAAGTGACCTACACATTCTTAAATTAAGAAAGAAAAAGTTACTTGATTTAAGTGAGAAAAATCACTTAATTTAAGTGAGAAAAGTCACTTAATTTAAGTGAGAAAAGTCACTTAATTTAAATGACTTTTGCTGTCTTAAATTAAGAAAGAAAAAGTCACTTGATTTAAGTGAGAAAAGTCACTTAATTTAAGTGACTTTTATTTTCTTAAATTAAGAAAGAAAAATTCACTTGATTTAAGTGAGAAAAATCAATTAATTTAAGTGAGAGAAGTCACTTAATTTAAGTGACTTTTGCTTTCTTAAATTAAGAAAGAAAAAGTAACTTGATTTAAGTGAGAAAACGCACTAGATTTAAGTGAGTTTTACTGTCTCAAATTAAGAAAGAAAAAGTAACTTGATTTAAGTGAGAAAAGTCACTCAAATCAAGTGACTGCACATTCTTAAATTAAGAAAACATTTTTCTCTCTACAGAGATGAGATTTTTAATCCATTCAAACACATTCTGAACACAGATTTATTGATTTTATGGGGATGATAAAGCCTAATAGGTCTAAATAGAGGCGAATTAGGCATTCAAAAAGGATGCAGAGGATTTGAAGGGAGGGGGGGGGGGAGGCGAGTGCGGTCAGTTTTGTTCGAAAGAAGCGTCTCTACACTACTGGGAAAGTAAAGCACGTATTTTGGAGTATGAAGGCGAATAGCTTTGGAGAGAAGGCTTGCGAGTCGCGCACACAAATGACGTGCGGAAACTCCAGTATACGCAAAATCAATGCCCAAGCTTAGCCACTGATTGTACTGTAATGTTGGCAGTATCCTCTGCGTCTTGGCTTTGTTTGACTCCCTTCTCTCTCCTCTCTCTAGGTCCACCCAGGGGTCTTTCCTAAAACCGGACGCCTCACAGCACAATTCCTCCCCCTCCCTCCCCTCTTTTCTCCACTTCATCCCTCTTGCCAAGGCATTCCTTCCTGCTTCTACCTTAACTTCTCTTCTCAGCCTCCTCTTTCCTCCAACTTCTCTCTCTCTCTGCAGGCTTCCAACTCGATTTCAAATACCATTTGATCCTTATACTGAGAAATAAGACGCGACTGCAAAACCATTAACCAAAACTCTCGTTATAATATAATTTAATCGATTCATTTTATTTATTATATTTTGTATTCAGAGTTGATTGGGTTATGGATATTATTCTTCATTTTTGTTGGCTCGTTTTTTAATGGAAACTTGGGATTATTTGGGGAAAATGGGAGAATGGAGATTGATGCTTTTTCGGTATTTGCAGATGATAATACGTCTTTATGAATATTTTGAGGTGATTTTTATCTCGACAGATGCTCGACCAATTATTAATCATTTTTTCCCTATTTATATAGATTTGAAGATAAAATGGACAGTTGGAAATAGTTTTTTTTCTAATGATTTAATTGGAAATGTGAGAAAATTTGCGATGAAAAATTGTGTCATAATTGATTTTTTGGAATTTTCTGGAAATTTGATAATTTTGGAGTGCAATGGAGTCAAATGATGAGAATTTGCTAATTAAATAATTAACACGGATAATTATAATTCATTTGAGTTAATTTCTTATCATGTGGTACAGACGATTTTCAGCGAAATAGAAATTACAATGAATAATTGAATAAATTGAATAGATTTAACAGTATAAATGGCTCAGGGAAAAACTCGACGGATCGATTCAATTATTCCAGGCAAATTGATCCAAGAGTCCCCAAATTTGTGTAAAAATGTATTTTTTTAATTTTTTTTTGAAAATTCGATCATTTTTAATTAAAATAAGGAGTCAAGAAAACGAAAATTGTTTAAAAATAAGACATTTTCGAAAATTTTCAATTTTTTTGGCAATATCTCCAGTTCTATTCGTCGTAACGTAATAATTCTGAATGGAGGTAAAGGGTGAGCTCATTTTCCATTGACTTACATAATCTCAAAAGCATCTTATCGATTTTCTAAGCACGTTAAAGCTCCCCTCATGAAAATCAGTTTTCTTCCCATAAATATTTTAAAGAAAGATAATAATCATTTTTAAACCACATAAATCGTTAGCAAATGAGCTCACCTTTCACCTCCCTTCAGAATTTTTACGTTACGACCAATAAAACCAGAGATGCCTTCAAAAAAACTGAATTTTTTCAAAAACCAAAAGGATTTAACTTTTCATTTTTCTTTAAGATATTTAAATTTTCCAAAAAATCAGAAAAAAAATTGCGACAAATGTTTTCCATCGGAAATTTTCTCAGCTTTTCAATGGAATCATCTAAAAAATCCTATCTCCCGAATTTCGCCTCATTCCTCCCAAATTTTCCCCCCAAAAGTCCACAAATTCAATCAACTATGTCCACTTCCCCAATTTTTTCCAATAATTCCAAGAAAAGCGTAATTTTCCACAGATAAGAAGTCCGAATTTCACTGAAAAAGTGCCCCCAACATTTCTTTCGCCCCTGTTATATTTTTAATCAATCCGTCACTGGCACACAGTGAGAGACGTTCACGAGCCAACAGAGACAGAGAGCCAAGCTTTCTGTCCTTCCTCAGCCCACTTCTCTTCATTTCCAAGGGACGTAAAAAGAGAAAGATAGACAGGGAATACGTTAGGTGATGTTGCAGTGGAGTTTGTCGAAAGACGGAGGAAAGAAGAAGAAGAAGAGTGTAAGAGAGGCAAAAAGAGGGACGATGGTGAGTGTGAGGGAGGTTGGTTTTCTTCCTTAGTACCCTCCCCCCTCCCTAACACACAGACTCCTCGTATTTAAAACCTCGGGGGCTGATGAACGCTCCTCATGCCAAGGCAGCAGCAGCAGCAGCAGCCTACCCCCTTTTTTCTCAAACTACACCAACGTGTACCACCCTAAGGGGCTGCGCCTCTCGCGTCCACCCTACACTGAATTTCCCTCTTTCCACAATCTCCTACTTCTTCGTCTTCTTCTTCTTCTTGCAGCTTTTCTTCTCCCTTTTACCCCTCTTTCGTTGCTGCTCCACTACCATCAATCCCATGGATCTGTATATCCCAAGCCCTTTACATGTAGATTTCTCCCTGAATATGATGTGCTTTAAATGTACAACTTGTGTGTGTATATATATGTGTTGTGTGCTTCAAGGGAATTGCAGAGGTTGAGAGATGGTTTTGCTATCCTTGACGGAGACTGGAGTGCTCCAGGAGGCTGTGTTGCTGGACCCTTCCGATGCTACAACGAGGACTGAGAGAGGCCTTGAGAGCCACTACCCAACGGATACGTGCCTTGAGATTAGCTGGGAATACTTTAACATGGGAAGAAGGTGCCTGTGTGTGTGTGTGTGTGTTTGTGTGTGTGGGAGGGAATTAATGCAGAATTTCATTGAGTGGAGATTTAAAAGAAAAGGAAATTGTAATAAAGTGGATTTATGTGGAGTATGGACATACGTGGAGAAATAGCAGTATACCAACACACACAATTTGTGGTTTTTTTAATGACCCTCGAAACTCCAAAATGCAGAGATTTTGGAAAAACTTTCAATTTCAGGATAAATTATTATTATTATTTATACTGAGGGAAAAAAATATTTTTTAGGAATACTGTGTACTTTGCGTCAATCGAGAGTTTGTTTGGAAAAGGATTTTTTTCGATTGAGAAATTAATGTTTTGGCTTATTCCTCAAGTCTGATTAGAATGAATTTGAACGTGTTCGCATCAATTAATAAGATGATTTTTTCGGAGGAAAGTTCCTGGGAAATGCATCTCGGTTTTGATCCAAACTGAGTTATGTTTGGATCAACATTTTATATTTCGCACAAATACATTATTATTTGATGAATAATTGTTTATTTATCGTTATCAGTTAGCGAAAGATAATAACAAAAAATGAGTACTGATCTGGTGTTATTTCGAACTAAAATAAATTAATATTGAGATAAATAGGTAATTTCTCTCAATTAAATCCTCTCATTTCCTTATACACTTCATCGTGTATAAGAAATAAAAAAGAAGTTTTGTCTCAAAATTATTTTTTTTTCTAGAAAACTACTTTTTTCCCGCCCTGTACTGCAGGAAATTTTCGCATTAAATTTCAATAATTTATTTAAAAAATACGTAAATAATAAAGGAAAAAAAGAGGAATTTCTTTTCTCTCTCGTTAAGACTCTTCAATGTTGGCGTATAATCACGAAGAAAAGCCTGTGATGCGGGAATCGAGACAAAGACGACGGGATAAATAATAGCCCTCTCGGGTTTGTGTCTCTCCCTCCTCCCCTTTTTCCTCTTTCGTTCAAGAGCCAAAAAGGAGGGTAAAGAACCTCCCCCACACGAGGAGCCAAAAAAAAAATCCCCGAGGTAGCTAGTTAAGAACCCCCAGAATCTCTGGTGAAAATAAAAAAAATAAAAAAAAATAAAAAAGTCTTACCACACTTCATATCCACGTTATACGCGTCATGCAGCCCATCTTTCTTCACCTCCCCTGTTCTCTCTCTCTCTCTTATTCACTCCCCCTGGAGATTCAGGTCTGCACGATAATCGCACTTTATGCAGCGTCAGTACCGAGGCATCCCTCTCATTGTCACTTGGAGTCTCTTCTCTCGTCTACAACCGAATTTCTACCTTCTCTTTTTATTCACTTTTTTCTCTACTTTATTCATTTTTTTTTACTCTTGCTCGTCTTTTTTTTACGACCCAGCGAGATAACCCCTCGTCGAAGTCTAAAAAAAAAAAAAAAAAATCCCTTGTAATATTGAAACGAAAAGGAGTATAGGTAGGTGTCACACACAATACCCGGATTTTCAGTCTCATCTGGTGATGCCAATAAATTTTTCAGATTTTTTTCTCTCCTTTTTTTGCTCCTCTTTAACGCGCGCAGATAATCGCGAAATAGAGGATGAGCTGAATGGTGCAAAAAGTGTCTTATTCTTTTGAGATACACTAATAGACTTGAATTTTAAAATCCCAGAAATTTCTTATTTTTCATAGTTTTACGCGACCAAATATCCCTCAAAGTTTGATGAACTAGATTGTAAATTTTCAGACATAAACTGCATTTCCCTGAGAAACTCCAAATAAAGAAAAAGGAATTAAAGAAAAAAAAACATATATATGCACGAAAATATCCCAAAGATAAAGAGAAGAAAGCGAGGTCGAAGCAATGTAGGAGAAAAAGAAGAAGAAGAAGAAGAAGAGGAAAAAAAAAGGGTAGCAGTGGGTTTGGAAAAGACGTGAGAGAGGTAAAAGAAAGGGGGAGTTGGGAGCTTCGTTTGCGTCTTATCTCCGACGTTCCCTTCACCCACCCCCTTCCCCCCCTCTCTCTCTGTGTGTCTCGATCGATAGCTCCACGCGGAAAATTCGAAAGTAAGATGCAATTAAACAGCGAGCGAGGGTAAGCAAGAAAAGGGGTTGAGTTTTCCCCAGCAGTTGCCTTTTCCTCGTCTCTCTCTTTTCCTTCAACATTTCTAGAGCTCTCTTTTCTCTCTTTCCCTCTCGTTTTCCATCACTCCGCCAGCTAGCGCAGAGTCCACCAGAGAAAGAGAGAAAGAGGGAAAGAGAGGGAGAAATGAATTTTCTCTTTCTTCATTCGCCTCCCATGAGGTAAAAAGGGAAGCAACCCTTTTTCTCTCAGTTCTCTTTCTCCCTTTTCTCCCGAACCCATTTCGTTTTATATTCTCCTTCTCTCTCCAGCATTTCCCGGACCACGGCCACCCCTTTCATTCCACCCCCTAGCTAGTATTTATATTGAGCGTCTTAAAGCATTTCCCTTCAACTCTTACCATCCTCTTTCTACTCCTCCACCTCCTCCTCCTCTTTTTCCTCTTCCTCCTCCTCCCCCTCTTTCCCTCCACCTTCTGCTTCTTCGTGCACACACAACCGGGCGAAGGAAGAAAAGAGGCAGAGATGGAAAAGGCTATTTCTTTCCTCTCACTTCCTCCAACTTGCATTCGCCTGCTTGTGGATCCAGTGAGTGTGTCTCCGTTTTACATGCAATAGGAGTAGTGGGAGGATGAGGAGGAGGAGGAGGAGAGGTAAATAATGAAGAATTGAGTTTACGATTTTTTTTTTCAACTCTTTTCTTTTTTACTTTTCAAGAAATCGTTTTGAGTTTCACCGAGTGATAATTAAGGTTTTTTCAAGATTATTCCATTGAATTATTTGAGAATTAGAAGCTACTGAGAAAAGAGCATAATTCAGTAGCTGAAGAACAAATAAAGAAAGTCAAAATGAGGGGGAGAAAAAAAAACCAAGTAATAATCGATGAAAAATGTCAAATTCCCACAGTCACGAAAATCGAGTTAAAATGTTTGTATCGTGTTTTGTCAGGGACGTATAATCCAAGATAATTGAGCAAGAATTATTAATTTCGAAGAAAAAAAAAAAAAACAGCCTTTCGTCTTTCGTTTGTATCTTTATAAAAGAGACATGAGGTTCTCCTATTTCATGGTATTAGGCCAAACCCCTGTACATATTCACAAACGAGTTATTTGCATCGAATTGAACCCTGCCTCCTTATTACACTGACTGCCGTTGAGCAACTGATTTGACCCTAAATTCAATCGATTTGCCCCGAAATTATCTAAACAATAGGCTCATTCGAGAAGGTAAAGAAAAAAGGAAAAAAACACAGAATTAATTCTTTGATTAAAGACAGTAAGAGACTACTGCAATTATCTGGTCTCCATGATCATCATCATCATCATCAAATAGAGCTCCTCAAGAGATAGGCAAGTAAAATTAGACATAGTGAAGAAGGAGTAATTCCAAAATTCATCAAAATTAAGTGCAATTTTTCAATTTCTTTCAATAATTAAAAAAAAAAATTCTGGAGTGACCACTATGGCCGATTATCAACAAAATAATTTAAACACTGATGGTCGGAGGAAAAACAAAAATAAGTAAAATTAGAATTCGACGAAAAACCTAGCCACTGTACAAACAAAACACAATTCCATATCTCTATCCTTCAGATGAAATGGGAAAAGAATTCATTTTGATTCTCACTTTTAATGCAGACAATTTTCACATAGTGGTCAATAAAAATGATGATACATACACGGAACTTCACCCTGGGGGTACTTGTTTCAAGCGTGTAGTCATGCAACGTTTGGGATTACTATGTATTCAACTGTGTATATTCAACGTTAAAGCCTGACGAGCGTACACTCTCTGAGAGAGAGAGAGAGACCGGTTAAAGGGCATGGGAGTTGAAATAGGTGGAGCGAATCGATCGTAAAGCCTGCGAAGATCTATCGTTGATCGTGCAAACTGCACGATTCTTCTATTTTTTTGCCTCTTTTTTTTTTTTTTCTTCTTTTCATCATCTCTTTTATCTCTTTTTTTTTTCTCCTGTCTTTATTTCAAACTATCAGAGCATCTTGAGAACCATCAAACGTACGGAATTTCACGAAAATTATTGAATTTAATTATCCCAGTTATTATTGATTAACCAATCAATTTTCCGCAATTTTGCTTGACGGCTGAAGATAAGAAAATTTTAATGAAGTCTTTCCAAAGACTCAAAGAAGTTGAAATTACAATGAATTTCAATTTATTTGATAGAGTGATAATATCATTGAATCATCAAATTGACGACTTAGGCGGTCGATATTTTACGGATAGTATTGACTCAATTGTTACTAAATGTGTACATCAGTATTAACTTCGATTATGCAAGCTTAATTATTAATATCAACAAGAAAATATTTCTAATCCACCTTGTGTACTTCATAATTTGTTTTACAAATGACACATTAGTCACTAATTTCTTATTTTGTAATCATATCTGTATCGAGAAATATCAATTCTGTTATTGGCTTCGGCTGTTGGGTTGTTGTTGATCAATTATTCACGAGTGTAGTGGAATAAGAGGTTAAGTCGATTTTTGTCGAAAATGAGATTTTATCAGAATTTGCTTCAGAATGTATGGATACATGTCCCACAGAAAGGATTTGGCTGAATATGACCATTTAAGGTCTCATTTTTGAAGTTCACTTCTCACAATTTTTAGGGAAAGATTTGAGGTATATTGACTTAACTTGAAAAATAAGCATACTTATCAAAGTTAAGTCGACATAACTTGACTAAACTGATCTAAATTGACTGCGAATTAATGACATTCGTCATGAATGCAGTGCATAATCAAGATCGCATCATCATTTTACGGTTTTTCGGCTCTCCTGGAAAATTAAATTTTTTCGACTTAACCTGTTATTCCACTACACTCGTGAATTAAATAGATAAATAAATTGCAACATTTTACGGATAAAATGGATATTTGGTTGAGTGACGAAGAGGTAAAAAAGAAACTAGTGTTATCATGCTCTGAGAAAAGAAGCAGACAGGATATATAAAAGAAAACCGGACGTTGAAAGTGATGGTGTAAAGACGTGTATATATATATATATGAGAGGGAAGCAAATGGCTTACAGGGAGTTGGTGAGAGATGGAGAATGATTCTTGAGAAAAGAAGTCTTGTGGCGGCATTCGGGAGAGCATTATACGAAACTGATCTTCGGGACCCATGGCGCGGAACAGCACTCGATCGAGCGGAACTACCAGTCACCTGTTCGCTTCCGGCACGCTCTCCCACCTGCAGATATATATACACAAACCGGTGTCACGGTACAAACTTTATATATATATACATTGTAGTGCTTGTTCTTGCTGACCACCTACTCCATGATCGAATGGACAAACGTTCCAATCTACTTCATTCACCTCCTCTCTTCTACATTTCTCCTCGAAAATACTCATATTTATTCGTCTTTCCTACCCTTACCGCTATTTGCAGAAAAGTCGTGGAGGATTTAAACTGACCGTTGAGGGGATACATGGAAATTCTATGGGAACACTCGAAATTCAAGACTCAGTGTAAGCCTCAGGACAACACACTTGACCGAAGAGAAGTTGAGGATTCGACTTGGTAACCATCCATGCGTGCAAACGCTATGCATTCATGTGTATACAGTGAACGTCACTGTGTCTTAAACTTTCAACTCTGATTCTATGTAAAACAATGAAAAATTAGCTGGAATTGTGTATCTCACTAATTGGTGAATTGAGATATATATATTGGGCGCACATCTGAATTTTGTGATGCTTTCTAGAGAAATACAGTGCGAGATTTTATGGAACTGAGATAGTCGATATTGAATCTTGAATTTAAAAAAAGCATGATCTTTTTTTGTGTCACCGCGAAATCGCTAAATATAGTAAAATAATATATGTAGGGGAAGGTGGGGTAAAATGGATATGGGTTGATTTTTGTATTTTATACTATGAAAATTACTCGAAATGGATGGAAATATTGGAGATAGGTTTTTTCTGATGATTCCATTGGGAAGATGAGGAAATTTCCCATGAAAATCATATGTCAGAAGTTATTTTTTGGAATTTTTCAAAATTTCATTTTTTGCGCAGGATTTGAAGGTGAAACGCTTCTGGTTTTAAAAAATTAGAGGTTTTCGAGAATATCTCTGGTTCTATTGATCATAGTGACCTGGGGTTGATCTTAGATGAAAGGTGAGCTCATTTCCCATCGATTTATGGGGTTTAGAAAGAAAAATATCAATTTTTTCAAGTACTTATTGGGCAAAAACTGATCTACAGAAAAATAACCTATAAATATTTTAAAAATTGATTTAAAAAAAGTTTTAACCACATAAATCGATGAGAAATGAGCTCACCTTTCATTTGAGATCAACCCCAGATCGCTACGACCAACAGAACCGGAGATATCGTCAAAAAATGAATTTTTTCGATTTTTGAAAGAAAAACCCCCTCAAAACTTGCTCAAAAAAGGAAATTTATTCAAAAATTGAGAAAAGAAAATTTGACAGATGTTGTTCGCTTAAAAGTTCCTCATCTTTTCAATAGAATCATTAGAAAATTTCTATTTCGAACCGTTTTGCTTCGTTTGGACGAACTTAAATTTAATAAATTCAAAAAGTTGGTTTGTTTCAATGACCAAAATTTGATCATGCCAAAATTTTCCTTCGCAATTTTATTATCTATACACATCAAAATTTTCTTGAGCGAAGACAATTTTCCACAACCAAGTCAATTTTCTTGCAGCAGACATTGTTTTTCTCACTGTAATTAATTTGTAGACAAGTCATTTATCTTTGCCATAGATTTAAAAGATTATTTAAAGCGCAGAGGGATATGAATATTTGCATATTTTTCAGAATCTTAGAATATAATTTAAAAAAAAGATGACATGTTCCAAAAAAAAAAAAAATCACCCCAAGAGGTTTATCCTCATGTTGAACAAAAGCATAAGAGTGACCTACTTGTCATCATAAATTTTGTCTTTCCAGGATTTTTCCTACTTCCTCCCTCTGTCTCTTTTTCTCAGGGAAATGAAGAAAAATACTGCTAGCATCAGAGAATGAATGTGAAAAAATAGGCACAATAATATTCCAACAATAAAACGTCTTAACCGAGCATGTAATACTTGGAATCGTTGTGTTCCGGTATGAACATCTGGTATTTCTACCAATCGCGTCAAATAATATAAGCCCATGTCCATTTTTCATATAAATTCTTGAGATAATCATTTTTCCTTTTTCGCCTTTTCGCGATAAATAAATACATTTGTTTGGATAATGTGCGTAGAGTGAGTGCAGGGACGCGTGTAACAGAGCCCATGGGGTTTTATGGCTCAGTAATGGGCTGCTGCTGCTGCAACCTCAACAGAAATGCGGGGCAAGGACCCAATATATTGCAATCTCTCTACACATATAATTTTCCCTCCTTTTTCTCTCTTTCATCTCGAAATACACTTTCATGCCCAAGTGCAGTATGAATGTGTGCAACGTGAATTAGTTAATTAGACGAGCGATAAACATACGCACGTATCATTTACTCGGGATCTTTTGAACAGTCAGTAACGCGATATTCTTGTGTCCATGTCCTCGTTACAGAAATTCGTTCCAGGGGCATGTAACCATTTTTTTTACTTGATAAAAACGTATTTAACCAATTGTATTTCAAAATAGTAGAGCAATGTCAATATGTTGTTTTGGTTAGAAAAAAAAAATTCAATAGCATCGTCTTGGATACAAAGTGGCGTAAGTGCCATTTTTTTGTTGGAATTTTACTGACTTCGGTTTTCTGCGGAAAAAAAATATAATAACAAAAGGAATTATCTCCAGCACATACGTGTCTTTGTTATTTTGAATTGATAGTAAGAAAAAGGCGTATTTTAAATGGTTATTAATGTCAAACTGAGATTGAAAAATGTTGAGGAATTTGCGTTCCACAATAATTTCAAGAATTGGTTAACATTTAGATATTATTATTCATTTTGAGTTTTAATCTTGATGAGTTCCTCTACGAGTTCCCCAGAAAATTCTCCAAAAAGACCCTTCTTAAGAGTTCCGTTGGAATTTCTCTAAGAATTCCTCTAAAAGTTCCCCTAAGAGTTCCTCTAAAAGTTCCCCTAAAACTTCCTTTGGGAGTTCCCCTAAAAGTTCATCTGGAAGTTCCTCTAAAAGTTTTCCTAAAAGTTCCTCTGAAAGTTCCCCTAAAAGTTCCTCTGAAGTTCCCTTAAAAGTTCCTCTAAAAGGTTCCCCTAAAAAATCCTCTGGAAGTTCTCCTAAAAGTTCCTCTGGAAGTTCCTCTGGAAGTTCCTCTGGGAGTTCCCCTAAAAGTTCCTCTAAAAGTTCTCCTAAAAGTTCCTCTGAAAGTTCCCCTAAAAGTTCCTCTGGAAGTTCCTCTAAGAATTTTTAACGTTTATAAAGCCAGTTTAACGTTTATAAATGTCAGTTCAACATTCACAATCATTTAGAATGTGTTCGATTTAAAGGCAGCTTCAGCATAGATCAAACCGTACACCAACATCTCGACCCTATAACTATAGTTATAAGTAACACAACGTCTTGCTTGTGTTTTTCTTCCGAGTATTTTATTTTTCATTATAAAATTTTAGAAAAAAAGGCGTTATTCCAAAAAAAGAATTCTAATAGAAAAAATATATAGACAAAAGGCACTAAGTGCCATAATATATCATCTTTAGATGAAGAATTCGAAAAAGAATGGAAAGACGTAACTCCAAATATTCTCATGTCACATGAAGAAATCATAGAAACAAAAAGGCGTAAGTGCCAAACTATTCTTTCACTCCAGAATCGAGTTTTTTTTGACAATATGATTTTTGTTGCTATTCATTTTGATCCAGTGGCCAAAGCCAATCAGTATATAATGTTGAAGTCATTGACTTGGCTTCCGGTTGAAGATCTCATTCTCACCGTGTGCAATACAGTCTCTCTTTTTTTTTAAAACTCTCCTTTTCTTCCATATACTAACCGCTCGATTTCTATCTCTATCTTTAGTGAACAGCGTGACTAAGGTAGAATGAAAAAAAAAAAAGGCAAAGAGAGGAGTTTAGTCTACCTGATCGCAGAGATGAATGGTAGTATTTTGGGGGATGAATTTGTAACGCGATTGATCCGGGACTCTACAATTTCATGCGCTATACACCATTTCTTGAGGATTATAGACTCAGACGTGATTAATTCTTCAGCAAATTTATTAAACTAATTTTTTTTTTCTTTTTGGACTAATTGCGCACTGAGTGTGAGAAACTTTACATCACTTCAGTTCATTTCTCGATTCTCTCTTCTTTTTATTTTTATTTTTTTTCATTTAAAGTATAAAAAGATACATTCATGGGCGGAAAATCACGAGCGTGTCGATGCTCGATGAGTCGTTTGGTTCTCATTTTTGCCCTGGCTACGAAATTCACTGCTCAACCGTGAATCACGGGTTAACGGTTAAGGCAGGCATAGATAATCTCACGCGAAAATAATGGATTTTTTTCATTTTTTTTTTTTTCATCATTGAATGAAAATAAATGGAGAATGAAGGAATTCAAGCAACAATTGGAGAAGAACAAGTGCATTTGTCAATTTTATTATTTTCTACGGTGAAAAGAGAAAGAAAAGTGGTAAAAACGATTAAATATTGATTCCATTGATGCTTAACAAATCTTTTTTTTTAATAACTGAAAAAATCGTTGAATTTACTGAATTTAGTTAATTCGAAAACATTAAATTTTTGAATAAAAAAAATTTAGTAAATTCAACAATTGTTTAAATTATTTTAAAAAAATTGCTAAGATCCAATAAATTCAATATTTGATAGGTTTTACCACTTTTTTCTCACTGTATTAACTAATTTTTGCATTATCCAGAATTTTTCTCATTCTGCGAATATTTTTGAATAAAATTTCTGAATAAAAGTGGTGAATAATAAAAAAAAATGGGAGTAATTCTCTGATCCATAAAAATCCACGATATTTCCCACACTTGACTCGCACGAATTCAGTATTAAATCGCTTTTCAGTTACACTGCGATGGGGGCGCGTGTCCAAGGGAAAAAAAAGTGAGAAAAAGAAAGAAAGAAGAGAGAAACGTATATAAGAAATAAAATAAAATAAAATGTGTATTCCTACCTTGCATGAGAGCCTCTCGAACCAATCTTATTTTTTGTTCCACTTCAATTCTCCTCAGAATGACTCCACACAATACTTTTATAAAATAGGTTTTCGAAAATTTTCACGGAACTTCACATCTTACTCACTTAATTTGGTTTCTTCATTTTTTTTTTACATTCACTAATGAATGAATTCACTCACTTCTTTTAATTCCCTTTTTTTTTGTTGTTTTTCAAGAGGAAGAGGGGAAAAAAGTTTGAATTAGTGGAGAAGACTTCGTATTTTCTGAAAGTCTCGGTTTTAAGATTTTCCAGCATTGGAAATCCTTTGATCTTTACAGCCACTCCGACTCCTCTACTTCGTTTGGTCATCCTGTTTTGGTATTTTTTTTCTCTCTCTTTCTCTTCCTTTTTGTCGGTATTTTCAAGAACTTGAAGAGTAATGGAGAGTTTTGCGCTAATTTCCCTAGATTTTCTCGCACTTTTGAATCTGCAAGGAGAAAAATAGAGAGAATTAAACGAATTAGAATTGTGGTTACCACTTAGATTATTGGATAGAAGTGAAAATTATTGAATTATTTAATTGTTTTTTTTTGGATCTTGATTAGATTAATTTAATAGTGAGCCATGTAAGTCACTGCAGAAGTTGAAATACATTAATTGAAGATATTTAATTGTGTAACAACGTTTTGACTCTCATGTGAAGTTCTCATCAGGATACGATTTTTATTTAAACCCCAATTTTCAAAAGAAAGAATTCTTTGCGAAAATTTTTTTACAGTCATTATTACACAGAGAAAAGTGTTTTCTTAATTTAAGAATGTGCAGTCACTTAATTTAAGAATGTGCAGGTCCCTTAAATTAAGTGACTTTTTGAACTTAAATCAAGTGACTTTTTCTTTCTTAATTTAAGAAAGTAAAAGTCACTTTAATTAAAGTGACTTTTCTCACTTAAATTAAGTGATTTTTCTCACTTAAATCAAGTGAATTTTCACACTTAAATTAAGTGACTTTTCTCACTTAAATTAAGTGACTTTTCTCACTTAAATTAAGTGACTTTTCTCACTTAAATCAAGTGAATTTTTCTTTCTTAATTTAAAAAAGTAAAAGTCACTCAAGTTAAGTGACTTTTCTCACTTAAATTAAGTGACTTTTCTCACTTAAATTAAGTGACTTTTCACACTTAAATTAAGTGACTTTTCTCACTTAAATTAAGTGACTTTTCTCACTTAAATTAAGTGACTTTTCTCACTTAAATCAAGTGAATTTTTCTTTCTTACTTTAAGAACGTAAAAGTCACTTAAATTAAGTGACTTTTCTCACTTAAATTAAGTGACTTTTCTCACTTAAATTAAGTGACTTTTCTCACTTAAATTAAGTGACTTTTCACACTTAAATTAAGTGATTTTTCTCACTTAAATCAAGTGACTTTTCTTTCTTAATTTAAGAAAGTAAAAGTCACTTAAATTAAGTGACTTTTCTCACTTAAATTAAGTGACTTTTCTCACTTAAATTAAGTGACTTTTCACACTTAAATTAAGTGACTTTTCTCACTTAAATTAAGTGACTTTTTCTTTCTTAATTTAAGTGCCCTGCACATTCTTAAATCAAGTGACTGCACATTCTTAAATTAAGAAAACATTTTTCTCTGTGTATTGTCCATTTATAGAAATTAATCATAATTATTTAACTTATTCTTCATAAAAATGTGATAAACAATGGTTAAAAATATGGAAAATTCATCATGTTTAACCTCATAAACGGAGTTTAATTGTTAAAATGTGTAAAGTTTGAAGTTTCTGTTTGAAAAATTGAAATTTTGTGTCTTTTTTTATAATTAAAAAAAAACATGTTTCCAGAGAATGAATAGGAAAAATTTTCAAGAATTAGAAAATTATGAAAAATTATGGAAATTATTGAATTTGCTAAAAATAAAAGCACAACTTTTTTTTTTTAAATAGAAACAAAGAATATTTTTTCAATTGTCTCGCGAGTTACAAGAATTTTTTCGAGGACACTGAGAAGAGGGAGTTAAATTACAGTTCGAGGCCCAATGTTTTGCACGAGAAAAACGAATGAACTGCAAGGAGGTGATCCAGTAGAAAGAGGATAAAAGATGAATGAGAGAGAAAGAAAGAGAGAGAGACGAAAATTTCAGTGGAGAAAAGGAGGACTTGCACTGGTCGTAGAGTTAAATTGTTATGACATAATTAGGAGCGATCTGTTGTGTATGCCGGTGAGGAATATAGGAGAGCAAAAGAAGTCACGAGGAAAAAAAAGAAAAAATATTATGAAAAAAAATTGTTAAAAAAATAAAAAAATAAATTTTTTTTTCTTTCTTTCCTCTTTCCAAGGGGAAAAGGACTAAACGAGTGAGCCACTCCAGCCAAACTGGAACCGACCAAAACCACCACCGCAAAACCATTCATTCTCCATTTTCTATCGTCCAACTTGGACGGTTCATTCACGGATTTAATCGTCTTCTTGGAAACGACCCCTCTCCACTACTCCTTCACTGAATGCTTTTATTTTTATTATCATTATTAGCTTTTTATGTTTTACAATTTTTTTTTTTATTTATTTATTATTTTTGTAAAATCGTGGAAAAAAGGTAAAGGCCTTTCGAATGGTATTTTTTTTCTTTTCAATTCCCCCTTTTGCAAGAGACTGAGGAACAGAGCAAAAAAAGTGCAGGTTTTTTCTAGAATTAATAAAAAAATTCATTTCAATTATTTTACTCGACCTCAAGAAATTCTAATGGACATGTTTTCATTTTTTTTTTTTTTATGAAAAAAAAAGAAGCAAGATATTAAAATTATTTAAATCTCATTAGTAATATTACCGAAGATGGAATGTATATATCGATCTTATTAGCCGTATCTCTTTGTGGTGATCAGACGGCTTGTAATGGAGGGACCCATTGTTGTATTTATCGGTGGGGTCTAATTCGTTTAGCGCTCTTACGACGTATGGGGAAGGGCCCAACTGAGTCATGCTTCATCGGCATGTATGATCGGTGGGCCTCATGCAACGGTACTCTCTTTCTCTCTCTTTTTCTCTTCTGCCTGACTTTTTTGGTCCATCATGCTCTGCTCATACAGTGCGATGTATAGACACACACATACATACATGACTTATACATCACTTATGTAATTTTTCAGGTTTTAATTTCTATCATCGCAATAGTGTACCATTAATTTTCATTTTATTTCTATTTTTCTTTATTATTATTGTTATTTAGATGTAGGGATCATGGACACGGTTTGATTTTTGTATTTTATACTATGAAAATTATTGAAAATGAATGGAAATATTGGAGATAGGTTTTTTCTGATGATTCCATTGGAAAGATGAGAAAATTTCCCATGAAAATCAGATGTTAAAAGTTATTTTTTGGAATTTTTCAAAAATTTCATTTTTTGCGCAAGATTTGAAGCTAAAAACCTTCTGTTTTTGAAATTTTGCAATCTTTTGGGAATTTTTCTGGTTCTATTGATCGTAGCAATCTGGGGTTGATCTTAAATGAAAGGTGAGCTCATTTCCCATCGATTTATGGGGTTTAATAAGAAAAGTATCAAATTTTCCAAGTACTTATAGGGCAAAAACTGATTTTCAGAAAATGACCTATAAATATTCGGAAAATTTGATTAAAAAAAAATTTTAACCACATGAATCGATGAGAAATGAGCTCACCTTTCATTTGAGATCAACCCCAGATCGCTACGACCAACAGAACCGGAGATATCGTCGAAAAAGTGAATTTTTTCGATTTTCAAAAGGAAAACCCCTTTAAAACTTGACCAAAAAATAAATTTTTCCAAAAAGCAAAAAAAAAATCGACACATGTTTTCCGCCTAAAATTTCCTCAGCTTTTCGATGGAATCATCAGAAAATTTCTATCTCGGACCGTTCAATTGAAATGTCCATTTTACCCGACCTTTTCCTAATTAAATTCAACAATACCAAGTAATTATCAATTGAACACCGTTAATAAAAATATTTTGCAATAATAATAGGATTTTTTAAAACTCTCCATAATTCTTTCGATACTCTTTACTAAATTGATATTAACCATCATGAATTAAATATAAATATATCCATATATTTCGGCATTGAATTAACGAATTACCGAAGCGTGCATGACCTCTCTCTCCTCATCCACTTGTCGAATACGTTATACGTCATAGAATATCTGTTGGTTAAGAACTCAAAACTGGTATATAAACCATTGGCCGTGTACTGCACCGGGAGATGCGCGCCACGATGCGTTAAATTAAAGTTCAACCCCCGAAGAGAGCCAGCTGTAACCTAAGGAGCCTCCGAACCCATATATATACACAAGGCGCACTAACAGATTGAATCCGTGACTATCTTCTCTTCGCGTCATTTCTTTTTTTTTTTATTTCTCTCTCTTCTTCTCTTTCCTTCACTCGATTATATCTGTAAATGTGTATGTGTGTGTGTGATAGTAGACCCCACGGAAAACTTTCCAGGTGATCAAAGACAAGTATACTAACTCCGGCAATTTCTTTGATCCACTTGTTCGTCTTTTTTTTATTTTTTTCCTCCCAAAAGTCAGAAAAAATAATTTCTCATGAGAATTATAAGAAAAAAAAAATATATGTGAATTAGAAATTGTCGAGGCATTGAAAAGAACTTTTTTTTTCCTTGTATCAAAGAGAAAAAAAAAGTGGAGAGGGATTAACTCGGTTTTAATTAGGCGAAAACTAATTTTTTTCCTTCCTCTTTTTCTTAAATCCAAAGACAACGCCCTTTACTTAAAATCTAACATGTAAGAGGAAGACACGAATACTTTGAGTTTAAAGATGAGAGTTGGAGGGAGGGGGAAGGGGGGAGATTGGTGGGAGTGAGAGTACGAAGAATTGTAGAGTAGGGTAAAAAGGAAAGAGGAGAGTGCAAAAAGGGTAGAAGAAGGGGGGGGGGGGGAGAAAATGTAGATGAGAAGTGTGGAGACGCGACGAAGGAGCTCCCAGGGGGTGGAAAAATCCCTCTCGTCTCTTCTGCCAGTCTTTCTCTACCCTCGAAAAAAAAGGCCGAGGGGGTAGGAAAGAAGAAGAGGGGGGGGATGGTTGGCCTAGGTATGTATAAGCAGAAGAAAGCGTGGGTCGATTAAAAGTAGCGAGGGTGTTTCTCCTCTCGTTACGCGCCGACGAAACGAACGCCAGAGAACTGTGAGAGAAAGAAATTGCGGTAAAAAGAGACAGCCAATGGGATAGAGTGGAGAGGGGGGTAAGGGTAAGAGAAGGAATTAAGGAGAGAAGATGTAAAACAAACATCGGCAAAGTGAGATGGCTAGCTGTGTGGTTCTCGATTCTCCCTGAGGGGTTGGAAATACTGTCTTCTCTCTACTTCTCCTTCCCTTCTTTCCGAGAGAAGGCCAGCATCTTCTTGCTTTATTTTTTACACTCCCACTGCACCTTCTCGCAACCCTCCCCCCCTCTTCTCTTTTCCCTTCCCCTTTTTTTCTATCCCCCTTGTGTGCTCACTGTCACGAGTGCGCTAGCGCTGGACCCATTCGATGGAAGAGGGAGAAGAGAGAAATCTCAACCTTTATTTGGATTTAAGTGAGGAAAGGGTTGCAAAAGAGATCGACGAGATGAAGATAATTCCTCTTTTTTTTTAACTGTTTCTTCATTTTTTTTCCTCAAAGTTTTTCAATTCTTATCATTATTTTTTTAAATCTATTTTCTTATATTCTTATCTCGAAGAAAGTTTCATCTTTTATGCTATATATAAATGAAAGAATTTATCATCTTCCTGTTTGTGAGAAATTGCGAAAATTGGCTGGATTTCCCAATTTTACATTCGAATTTTTTTTATGCAGATTTTGTTCACTTTTCAGGAAGGAGAGGACTTAAAAAAAAAAAACTATGAGAAAATTGGCTGGAAATTGCAGGTTTACGTACCCATACATACTATGGCAATAGACAAAGGGTAGAGATCGGTACACATGCAGGTGGCCAAGAAGGCAAAACGTATATATATATGTATAAAAGGATAGTTTCCGTGGTTTATGGCCGATTACACAGAGCGTTTGGTGTGCTCGTAACATAAGCCTGCGTAACATACACCTCTCACTACCAAACTCTCCATGTTGTACATAAATAAATACACATATACATAAAAAAAAACCTCTTTTTTTCACATATAAATGGCGGAAAATATTTCCTCATACGAGTTAAAGTTTTATTCACATTCTTGGAAAGAGTGCCTTTTTTTTCCTCCCCCCTCTCATTATTTATTACGAGTCGAGTAATAATTTTTTTCTGATCACAGAGTGAACATGAAGAAAATTCCCATTTTTTTTCCTCTAAATTCAATTAATAGAAAAAAAAGTGCATGTAATATCAACCAATTTACGCCTCTCTCAAATTTTCTTGGAAATAGTAAAAAATTCTCTTACTTCCTTTATTCTATCCTAATAAATAGCAAAAAAAAGGGCAAAGAGAACAAATTGTAAAAAGTAGTTTTGCGATTCCCGGATCCAGAACTGAAGGTAAACCGTTCTGGCAACAAGAATAACCAACTGTAGCATCATTCTGTGCATCAGATGCCAAGAGAGTTAGGATGAAGAGAAGAAGAAAGAGGAGAAGCAGAAGTAGATGTAGATGAAGAAGAAGGAGATGATGATAGAGAGGAGGGGGGGAGGGGGGAGAGAAAGAGCCCAGCCGGCCTCGCCTCTCTGTACACTTGTGGGAATCACGACGAGTACCAAGCTCGCTGGACCATCACGAAGTGAAAGGTTTCTCTCAGTCTAGCACTGTGTAATGCATGCTCGGCTTTTTCGACAGAACAGATCGAGTAGTATATCCCTTCCTCCCCCTCCCCTCCTCCCTCCTCTTCAAACCTGCCTGTGTCTGTGTTTGCCTCTCTTTTACCTTCTCTTGTGCCGCTTTATTCGCGCCCATTTGCCCAAACGATTATATAGAAGACGTAACCACATTTCATTTCAGGCCAATAAATAAATCATGGAAATTTGATGATGTTTTAACTAGATTGAATCATTTGCCTTTTATTTATTTTTTTTATTTTTTAATTTTTTTTTGCCATCTACGTTAATTCAAGAAAGAATTTAAAGAGCGATTAAAGACGTGGGGAATTCTTTTTTTTTGGGATTTTAAGAAAATTGGAGCAGGAAGTCGATGGAATATGGGTTAAATCGATGGAAAATAATGTCAGGTCTCATTCGCGATCGATTGCGTCATCCTGCGTTGATTGAGAGCTCAAATATTTGGGGAAAATCGAAATTATCGAAAAATAAACTTGGTGATCCTTCAATATTTGAGGCAATTTTTTTTGGCGCATTTAAACGGAAAAATCAACTTTTTTTCATCATTTTGAGGAAATTAAAATTACTTACATTCATTTTTTCATCCTAGAAAACCAGAGATCGGCAAAAAAAAATTCGCATTTTTAATTTTTTAATTTCTTTTATTTCTGTAATTTCCATTGAAAAATTTTTAATTACTTTCTTAATAAAAAATTGGGATTTTTAAATTTTTCATTAGTTTGAAAATAATTTTTTTTTTCAACAATTTTGATTGCTATTGTGATTAAAAATTTAACTGATGAAATTTTATAATTCTTTTTCTCATTCGAAATTTTGATTCTTTCTTACTTATTAATTGATTGAAATAATTAATTTTATAATAAAATCAACGCTACTATGTTTAATCTTCCCAAATATAACCGTCTTTTAGACAAAAATTTTGAGTTGAGAGTGTTAACTAAATGTAACACAAATAAGAACTTATAATTTAATCCAATCTAAATGACGCTTATATGACATTTATAATTCAATTTAACTAATAAAAATGTTAATAATTTTAATAAAGAAAATAATTATGAAATTCCATCAGTCAAATTTTGAATTACAATAGTAATCAAAATTGTCAAAAAAAAAAAATAATTTTCAAACTAATGAAAAATTAAAAAATCCAAATTTTCCATTATGAAAGTAATTAAAATTTTTTCGATGGAAATTACAGAAATAAAAAAAATCAAAAAATTAAAAATGCGAATTTTTTTCCACCGATCTCTGTAGAAAACAGAGTGCAGCTTTATTTTCATAAAAAAAATGGGAAAAACATTCTCAGGTGAAATGTACAGATGCATGCAGTTTTGCAACAAAGATCGAAGGCGGAAGAAACAAGAGCGTGTGGGAAATACACCTTCCTCGGCATGCTAGGTGGGCTTCTATTGTGCATAAACTTACGACTCTGTGTACGACTATTCGCAGTACATATCTCAAGGGGGAAAAAAAAATAAAAAAATTATAACAATCATAGAGATGTACCGTTTTCGATGACTGAAGAATAGAGGAACTGTTTTCCCTATTTTTTCCTGGACTACAAAAGTGCCATTGGCTAAAATTAATCCATTTTTTTTTATCAAAAAATTAATTCTCTGCCAAATATTCTTTTGATAAAAATTGAAACATTTCAATTATTTTTCCCAATTAAAAAAAATATTTAAGAGAAAAACAGCACATTTTTCTCTTTTCTCTTTCGATTTAAAAGAGTAAATAAATTCTGTATGTATGAGAGTTAGAATGTGGATGCGGGAGAAAAGAAGAGAAGAAAAAAAAAGAAGCGAATTGAGAAGAGTGGAAAAGGGGGCGGGATTGACCATGGACCGGGTAGAAAATGTTATTCAAGGGGGTTGGGAGAAAACGGCGCGCGAAACACGCCAGTGAATAAACTGGGGGGGCCTCTCTCTCGCAAAGAGAGGAGAAACTATACGGGAAAAGGGTAAGAAATGGAGGGAAAAGAGGGAGGCATTGGCAGTGTGTGTATATATATGTGCGGGGGTGGCTTTGAGCTTCCAACCGTGTATACGGCTACACTACTACGATTGAATTGTCATGTCGCCGCATTGAAATCACCGCAAATGGAATTTAAACCGCCATTTTTAACTGGCAAACATTCCATTATATTTCTGTCGCTGAAAGAAAATATCTAATATTATAAGTAAAAAAAAAAAATTTAGTGTATGAGGTAAATCATGGAAAAATTTGATAAATAACTCCTAAAAACGGATAGTTTAAGTGGGATGATATATATAAGTAGTTATAGTGCAGGGTGGTCGGACTTGTGGTCCGAAGAGAGAAGTGCACGAGATATTTTTAAACGTGTATTCCTTTGATTTTTTTTTAAATCCTTTTTTCACATTATTCCTGAAGACATTTACTGAACGAGTATAGATCGAGAACGATTAAGAAATCCGTGACGGGGCATTGTGTTCTCTCTCACGTACCAATATATATACATGTGTGGTTTTATATCGGTAACTGAGAGGAGAGTGAGAGCCCTCGTGGCTGCCTCGGGGTCGTGGCCTGGGCCCTCCTGCCGCCACCGCCACAATAATCTTCTCTTCTCTTCTTGGGTGCCTTTTTTTTTTCGCTTTCAACCTCCGGTTCTTCTTCTTCTTTTCACTCTCATCGTAACATTGCCTCTTTTGCCTCTTCTCCCTTCTTGCACTCTTCTTTTGCCTTCCTTACATGTGTATATGTGCTCTGGTATTCTTACAAGAGAACCGATGAGCCCGCTTCAAACTGCTACGATGCAATGCACACGGGGTGATCGACCGGAAGAAGCTCAACGGTTAAATTCATCCGGATACACAAACACACAATCCATTGTTTCTTTTATTAAAAATTTATTGCTCCTCACATGATATCCTCACCCACCCACTCCCCCCCCTTTTTCCCTCTCTCTTTCTGTTTGTCCATCTTGTTTTAATAGGTGTCCTTACACAGAGAAAAATGTTTTCTTAATTTAAGAATGTGCAGTCACTTAATTTAAGAATGTGCAGATCACTTAAATTAAGAAAGAAAAAGTCACTTGATTTAAGTGAGAAAAGTCACTTAATTTAAGTGACTTTTACTTTCTTAAATTAAGAAAGAAAAAGTTACTGGATTTAAGTGAGAAAAGTCACTTGATTTAAGTGAAAAAACGCACTTGATTTAAGTGAGTTTTACTTTCTTAAATTAAGAAAGAAAAAGTTACTTGATTTAAGTGAGAAAACGCACTTGATTTAAGTGACTTTTACTTTCTTAAATTAATAAAGAAAAAGTTACTTGAATTAAGTGAGAAAAGTCACTTGATTTAAGTGAGAAAACGCACTTGATTTAAGTAAGTTTTACTTTCTTGAATTAAGAAAGAAAAAGTCACTTGATTTAAGTGAGGAAGGTCACTAATTTAAGTGACTTTTACTTTCTTAAATTAAGAAAGAAAAAGTCACTTGATTTAAGTGAGGAAGGTCACTAATTTAAGTGAATTTTACTTTCTTAAATTAAGAAAGAAAAAGTTACTTGAATTAAGTGAGAAAAGTCACTTGATTTAAGTGAGGAAAGTCACTCAATTTAAGTGACCTGCACATTCTTAAATTGAGGAAGAAAAAGTTACTTGAATTAAGTGCGAAAAGTCACTTGATTTAAGTGAGAAAACGCACTTGATTTAAGTGAGTTTTACTTTCTCAAATTAAGAAAGAAAAAGTCACTTGATTTAAGTGAGGAAAGTCACTTAATTTAAGTGACCTGCACATTCTTAAATTGAGAAAGAAAAAGTTACTTGAATTAAGTGCGAAAAGTCACTTAATTTAAGTGAGAAAACGCACTTGATTTAAGTGAATTTTACTTTCTTAAATTAAGAAAGAAAAAGTAACTTGATTTAAGTGAGAAAAGTCACTTAATTCAAGTGACCTGCACATTCTTAAATTAAGAAAACATTTTTTTCTGTGTATTGTTGCAAACCGAAAAGGAGATATAGGGAGTTTTGATTTCTGGTAACTTTATTTTTTCTAGACAAAAACTTGTTCAGGTTTTCGTGTTTTACCACGTCCTTCAGAGTTAATATGAGAAGATGGCCGCACGACATGTGCCCATAGTTTTGTATGTTATCAAAGCAATAATAAAATTAATTATTCAATAAACGTGAGTGTTTTTTAGAACTGCCATCCGACTGACTGTAATGAAACACTTATACTTGCTCTTAAATGAAGAGGCAAACTTGTTAACTGAGTTCAAAGTGGACTACTTACGAATGTTATACACAAAGTTTTTATTTTTATATCTATATTGAATTTTTTTTGTAATTTGTACAATATAATGTGCAGTAATAAATTGTTAATCCGTTGACTGTTTTTGTTTGCTATAGAGGACATTGAGTTTCATGTCCTAAAATTTGAATCGGTTAATTGTCATTGACTGATTTCAATTGAGGGGGGGGATCTCAATGTCCTCGATAGTGGACAAAAACAGTCAATGAGTTAATCAATTAATCAATCAATTTCTTTCTCCTTCTTCTATTCACTCGATAAAAAAAAAAGAATAAAAAGAAAAAAGGACTAGAATAAAAATTAAAAATAGAATAAAAATTCTATAATAAACACAATAAAAATGCAGTATACGATTACATGCCTCCTGGCGTTGTCTCCTGCGCCTTAAAACTTTAAACGAAAAGCAGTTAGTCAGTCACGCGTTGCGGTTAGCGGCACGGCGTCAGCCTGAAATTGAGGGGATTCAAGTTCTGCCGCTTACCTCCAAAATCCCTCTTCTGCGCGAGTCTTTTCTCCTCTTCTCTCCTCTCTCCTCCTCCTCCTCCTTCTTCTTCTTCACCTCACTTACAAAATCTACCCACGTTAAAAACGTGTACGATGATTTTTTTACTACTTATAAAAATAAAAGATGGACAATTTGAGAGGACAAACTGTCTCTTAGTCGAGGGGGGAGAAAAAAGACACAGGACACAGTAGAATGGGGCGTGGCTAATTCTCGTCTCTCTTATTCAACTTCTGTACCCTCTCTCCCTGTGGACCCCTTCTTTAACCCCCCCCCCCTTCTCTTCCCCCTTCTTCCCCGGTCCCGCGGAACAGTGATACCGCAGAAGAAGTCAACAGTCACTAGAAATTATACACGCGGCAAAAATCTCTTTTCTCTCATTTCTTTCATTTAAGAAAAAAATCCTTTATTTATTTTATTTATTTTTTTTTCTTTCCCTCAATCCTGTTTGTTTTGTTTTTGTACCTTGGGCCTTGCCATGGCAGGACAGATATATACTTGAAAATGTTCTGAAGGAGAGAGAGAGGGAGAGTGAGAGAAAGAGAAAGATAGAGAGAGAAAGGGGGGTCATATCGTTCCTCCTGAGTTTTTTACACTTATACACGAATAAATAAGAAAATCCAAATGCTCGTTCGTCACGAGCTTGTGGTCGGCCAGCAGAACGCCGCCGTCTCATCTCGTGCGGCCCAATCAGCCTCGTAATCACTGTGCTGAAACATTTCTCTCTCTCTTTCTCTTTCTCTCTCTCTCTCTTTTCTCTCTTTGGTGTATTCTCCTAGGTGACGTTGGCCCCTACGCCACTCCCCCAAAACAATTTCCCCTTTTGTACACTTTTTTTTCCATTTTTTTCCTTTTTTTTCCAACATTTTTCGCCTTTTTCGCTTATTTTCAGTGGATATTTTTGTCTTCAAGAAATTCCTAAATAATTCAATTTAATGTTTATTCAATGAAATCAGTAGTGAAGAGGTCAAACAGGATAAATCGACTTATCTTTGACTTATCATTTGTTTTTGTAGAGAATTTCAACAGTTACAAAAAAGTTTTCGGCCAAAATTGCTCTTTCTCGGTTATTTTTTAAGGTATTTTCAAAAAACTTGATGAGAAAAAAAGAGACTTATCTTGTTTTACCTCTTCACTACTGAAATTTTAAATGCACTTGTGCCTTCATATTATTTAAAGCATAAAATAAAAAAATATAATAATGTCAATCGTTTTATTTATGTATGAGAATTCTCAGAGACACACGAAGAATATAATAATTCCACTTTTCCTTCAAGACTATAAAGTAGAGTTAAGGCTAATTACAAAACTATTCTTCGTGTAAAATAAAGGAGCGTATGAAAATGTTTTCTATGATTTCCTTCCTCACCTAAAACATCATTTTAGCGCATCGTTTCCACCAATTACTGCCTCATGCCTCAACGACTATTCTCAGAAACATCTCATATATCCGTAATACACGTTCTAATGTGCCCCAGTAATTTCAAACGAGGGGAGTGAAAAAAAAAAATTATTACTATTTTTTTAGAAAAAAAAACATCTCTTTTCTCGTTCTCCTTTTTTCGTCACAATTCATAATTCTGAGAAAAAAAATTATCTATTCACTGAATTCTCTTTTATGAAAAGAAGAAAAAAAAAAGAAAAAATGTAATTTATTGATTTTCCTTAATTTTCAAGAAGTCAGAGATGAAAAATAATCTCCTTAATCCCATTTAAATAACTCCACCCTCTTTCACCATCATCATCATCATTTTTATTGATACGATCCAAGAATGATTGCAGGCAGGGATCAAAGAATGCAACATTTTCTTAAAAATAAAAATGAAAAAAAAAAAAAAAAAGAAAATAAAAAGGCAGAATGAAGCGGTATCGATACGTGACTCACACGAATTGTTACGAGTGCAAGAGAGTTAGATATATATAGTACGATGTATATAAAACGCGTAACTTCGGTAAGTACAACCAAGAGGAGGTGGAGAATCTGTAGGCACGTACTGAGTGCTGTACATTGGGTTATACAGAGAAGAGACGCGTGTGGAAAAGACGCGCGGGGCAGGATCAAAGCCAAAGAGTTACTACCAGCAACTGAATTGTATATAAAATACAACACAACGATTGAAAAAAATACCATGATTCCATTCCAATGCCATTCAATATCATCCCTATATATTCGTATTATTTCAAGTGTATTATATCAAATTTAACAATCATCGAAAAATCAATTTTTATGAAATTATCATAAACGTTTTGGCTACTATCTCATTTTCTGTTTGAAATATTATTATATTTAGATTTTGAGATTTTTAATTTTTAACATTGATAATAAACGTGTCTACTCTTACTAGTCTCTTTATTATTATTAAAGGCACCAACGTTTAGTCCACTCTGCGTGGACTTCATCAGGGTGCTTATTATGTTTATTCTAAAAATATCAATATTATCATCAATCAATTTACCTTATTTTTACAGAAACAGAAAATTAAATGGTAGCAAAAACGTCTTCTTACAATTTAACTGATAGATTATATCGAGTTTGAACAATAATAAAAGAAAGAATTATTTATTTATTATAGAAAAAGGTATTTATTTGTCAGCACGTCTAAACACGTTCGATGCTACAAACAGAATAAAGAAAAGATGCAATATATAAGAAGCGCCCTTGCGCGTAGATAGATGGGAGAGGAAAACTGTAGCGGGCGCCACTACATTCTTTCATTAACATTTGATTTTTTTAAACAAATAGTTTCTATCAGTCTCTTTATGATTGACTGTTTCCATTTCAGCTTAATCAAATTGTTTAGTTATTTATTAAATGTTATATCGTTAGATCTCAATCAAAATCAAGTGGATAATAGTATTGCTTTCGAACTGATATAGCTTCTTCTGCTACTACTTTAGCAATATGCTTCCGAATGGAAGTGATACAACTTTTTTCAAACCATCATCAAAATATCAAATTTTGAAGAAATTCATTAAAACGCCAATAACTCGAGAATCATGCGAATAAGCTCAAAATTTACGGGCACCCAACTGATACAAATCTCGAGATAATATATGAGTATAAATAACATCAGTTGAATAGTTTCCAGACATTCCGTTAAAAACTGATTTTCGAAAAATGGACATATCTCTAACAGTTTCGATCGGATTCTCTTCAAATGAAGCTTAAAAAATAGAGATTCAATTCACAGTGGAAAAAGAGGTTGACAATTCAATATGTTTCTTGGACTTAAAGGTCCACAGAATGGAAAATGGTAGCCTTAAGCTCAACTGGTACAGAAAACACACCAGTTCAGGAAGAATTATCAACTTCTTGTCCAATCACCTAACTACACACAAGATTGGTACTGTGTTTGGGATGCTACATCGGGCCATAGGCTTAAGCCATAAAGATTTTCATGTAGATAACATCGATACAGTAAAAATGACACTGAGGAAAAATGGCTACCCAGACAAGTTTACCAACAGATGTATAAAACAGTTTCAAGAACGTAGTAACTTAGAACATCAGAAGAAGAAGTCCCCAGAAAAGAAGAAATTTTTCAATTTTTCACTGGTAAAAGGACTTTCGCAAAAGGTGAACCGTTGTCTATTGAATACAGATTCGAAATTGTTCTTTTATAACATCAAAAAAGTTGAGGACTTCTACTCTAAGTTAAAAGACCAAGTGCTTTTGAAAGAGAGATCAGAAGTGGTTTATAAAATTCCCAATTAACTTCAAAATTAATTATCTATCATTATGGACAACGAAAAACGAAAATTATTATATTCCTTTGAATTAATTGTATAAATTGAATTAATTTCCTCTCAATCCGATTTAAATTAAATTCAAATTATTAAAATGTAAAACAATGTTGAATAGAAGGAAACAAGTATCAGGAAGGCGACAATTAGGGCAGTAATGCAGTGCTGCGCCTCTTACCTGTCTCCGTTTTAAAATAGAAGTAACATTAGAACCTGTACACTACATCGTAAACACAAAAACAAACTCAACCAAAGAGAAAAAGAGAGAGAGAGAGAGAGATGCAAAGAAAAAAAATACAAGAAATTTAGAGGAAGTGCAAGTACAACACTTGACTCTCTATGGGAAGAAATAACAAATTTAGAGGAAAATGGTGGAGGGGAGAGAAAAAAAGCATGGGCATTGGTTAGCTCTGGTTACCCTTCGTCAATTCTACATGCATTTGAAGGAGGGTCTTACCCGCACGTACCTTCGAGATGTTTACTCGCGTGCGCCAACCTTTCAAACGAGAAAAACCAGCGCGGGAGGAAAAAAAAAAGAGGAGGAGGGGGGGAGGGTCAAAGCGATCTCTACTCTCTGATGACCTCTGGTCGTGTTAGTTGTTTCCTTCCTCTGTCCCACACAGAGGCGCAAATATCCCCACTTTTTTTTCCATCAAACACCTTTTGTCTCTATTTTTCCGAAATTTATTCAACCCTTTTCTTTTCATTCAAACAATAGGAAACAGTGAATTTGCTAATGCTTTTTTTTTTTGAATTAGATACACTCGTTATTAATTCAATTCAAACACATTTTATTCACCGAAAATCAACAAAAGCTTTCATTGAATTAAATTAGCTCATTCATAAAGCGAAAAATCTCATGAATAATATATTAATTCAAAAGAAATTCAAATTATTTTATGAGAGAAATTATTCTCCAACTGCGTGAAACATTAGAATTTCGTTGTGAATTAACGTTAATTATAAAAAAATTAACGTTAATCACGGAAAATATTTTTATTACCGCGAAAAAAAATTGCAAAAAAAAAGAATTCTTTCAATAAATATGAAAAAAATGAGATAATTTGTCTCCGAGAATTTAGTTTCCCATACGATTATCCAATTCTACGTACAAGAGTAACACACCGTGTCGACGAGTTTCCTTTCGAACAAAATGTCAATAACAAATATCTTTGTAATGACAATACACAAGAGTGTATACTACTCATTACTACGTCATAAACCGGAAGTTACCTACTTGCTGCAATTACAAGAGTAAGCATGAGCATTTACAAAAGAGCATAAAAAATTCAACGAACCAGAAGAATTAGAAGGAGCAAAAGTGGATGGGAGGAAAGGAAAAAAATAAAAATAAATAAATAAATAAATAAAAAAATATTTATAAACGTGTGTGAAAGATGAGGTTTTGTGTCACGACTAAGAGAGTGAGGATAAAGAAGGGGGGGGGGGGGGAGAGGGACACCCATCTTATTTTCTCCATCTGCGTTTGAATCGTGCTGTACCTGTTTCAAATGCGAAAGGTGGCTCATGTATCCCATAATACCCTTCTACTCTCGCACACATTCAGAAATTGAACAGAGAAAAGTGCCTTTTATATTTCTTTTTTCTTTTTTTTGTTTCTCATTAAATTGAATTTATAAAAGAATATTCTCTCACTCTCGAGGGTCACAATTTTACTGAATTATTCTAATGATTTTTGTTTTGTTCATTGATGAAAAAATAGATTCAGCATCTGGGGGGGGGGGGGGGGGGGGGGGGGGTTGACAATGAAAGCCCGAAGCTATTTAATTCACAGTACTCATGAAAAGAATAATTAAAGAGTTATTTTTTAATTCTTTTAATTAAATAAATAAAAAATGAAAAAAAAAGAATTGCAGAAAAATAATAATTCAATATCCATTCAAGGACACGTGAAAAGCGATTCTTGAATCGTGCAAGTTATCTTTGGTCCGTATCTCCGAGTCACGCATACGAAATAAATATAAGAAAGGTTGAGATAGGTGAGAGAAGCGAGAGAAGATAAAAATAAGTAGAAAAGAAAGGAAAAAGTATAAAATGTATATATATATATATATATAGGTATGGAATCAAGTGTGAGTCTGAAACCCATTTAAACGGTCAATGTATATATTTTGGTCAGTGTATATAGATATATATATATGTTTCGTTCTCGGAGGGAGGAAGAGATGAAAAGAGTGAGAGAGAGGAAAAAAGAGAGTCTGCCCCGCACAGGAGTTATTTGTCCCGAACGGGGCTATACATTTTATACGTGAGCTTTTATAAGGTAGTTTTATGTCAGGGCCTCTCTCGACTCACTCGCACCTGTTGCTTCGGTTCACCGCACTAAATCGAACGTTCCTCTATCTCGTCCCTGCCCTCCCATCCCTTATTTCACCAATAACCAATGTATATATACGTATCAGTAAATTGAAATTTTGTAAAAAAAAAACATAAATGTACTAATGCCTTTTTTTATTGGTGGTAATGGGACTTTCCAAAGTTTATGCTTTGCCTCCGTCAATTCGTATATAAACTGAAAGATTTGAGAACTAACTCAGTCAGAGTCTGAAGACAAAACAATGCAGTCCACTTGTAACTTCAACTAACGAATGAACATTCATCATTATTAGAACTTGGTAATTTTTATTCTAACTAATAATCTTTTTTGAACTAAATCTCGAAAAAGAGTGCAAACATATCGTGCAAATCATTGATATATTGTAGGTTTTTGCACGAAACATATGGATTCATTTCCATGTTTAAAATGAATTATTTGAAGTCTCATGGGAGGTTATAAAACATATTTTTGATTTTTATCCGACCGTTTTATTAATTTCATCTAATAATTTCGGCTGTTTTTTATTGTACAATGACCGAAACAGCCGAAATTATTAGATGAAGTTATAAAAAATAATGAACAATACTAAATGATTATCAATTTGCGATTTTTTAGGTTCTGTAAGACAAAAAATTCACATAACTCACATTTTCCAAAATTCCTCAAGAATTATTTTTCCTTCTTTCCGCTCTGACAAAATATCCGATTTCATTTACTTGATATACAAATTCTCACTTCAAAAACGTCGCACGCATTCAGAAATATCACTTTGAGCTTCCTGAATGAAAACAAATATCATCTCATGCAATTGAGTTCAGCCTGATCAAAACAGAGATCGAACTTCCTAGCCCTACAAATTATTCACTTGCTCGAAATAATGAATAACTAAATGGAACACAATCTTTAGAGTCTAAACTTACTCTTCCAAAATTACATCAATCAGCCTCAAATTCCAGTTATAATCAACAAAAATCAACGCAAATTACTTTGACATTTTCAGTATTTTGTCAAATTGATCCTAAATAGATTCATGTAAAGGAAATCTTTAATAGCAGATCCTAATGATCTACTTTTTTTCTCAAAGTTATCATAATCATTTTAATTATTTCGATTTTGTAACACTTTACCGATATTAAAATGACGTCCACGATAATCAATTGTTATCAAATGTATGAATGAATATTATAAATATTCGATATTGTTCCGAATTTGATTCACGCTGTCGCAGAATCTAGGATTAAAATTGAAGAATCCTCGAATTTTAAATACCAATATGATCGTCATTGATGTTTTCATGTAATTAATTCGATTAATGGTCAATATTTATCCGATAACCTCCGTTTTTTATGATTTAAAGAATTAATAGACATTCTGACGAACAGAAATATATATAGCTATATAAGGAAAAATAGATCTGTGACCATGAATAGTTGCAGTAAAGCTGAAACTGAATCTTGCTTATGAAGTTCTAATGTTGATTTAATTTTGTTCAAAAATCATTTTTAGCTCAATTTGTCTGGTAACATGGTGTAAAGTGAATTTTGAAAGAATCTCCTCATGCTACTCTATCGAACGTGATTAAAACTGAAAAGGAAGAATAGATTATCAAAACTATTTGGATTTTCTTGAGTACCATCAACATTACAAATTATTCAATACAATAAATACACAATCAATTATATATAGCAATCATTCTTTTCATCATTATGTATCTAAAAAAAATTCAAGTTTCCACGTGAATACGTCTATTTTTTTTATTGCATCTGAATGAAGAAAAAGGAAGAGGAGGAAATTAAAAAGAAGACGAAGAAGAGGGAATGGGAACTGGTATGTATCCACATGTGAGTCTGAGAGTTTGTTCCATCGATTTCTCGGTTCGCTGAGCCTCATGAGTGGCTCGTTTCGCATCCAACGCAGTCAGAAACATACTTCCCTCCTCCATAAAATCTCAACAAGCATTCAGAAAATCGAAATTAAGGAGCTTTTGATGTTTATGTCAATTTTATTAGAATTTTGTTGTGTCATGTAAAAAGAAAAATTTATCGAGTGACTTTTTTTTTCCCTGTAAACTGCAAATTGCATTTAGGGAAATATATAAGTAGCACTTTTTTTGATTATTCTTCTAATGGAATTGTTTATGAAAACGTGAGATATTTATATTTTCATTCCACGCCATTAATTCCCCCTTGAGGATTCAGGCTTTATCCTGGTTTTATCCCACAGTATTCTTCCGAATCGTCACCTCACAGCCATTTTCCCCTTATTCAAAATTATATACATATTTTCCGTTAACGTCGAGTCTCTGAATTAATCCAGACTTTGAAATTCATTTTTATAATGTATTTGTTTTTCCGCGTAATTCTCTTCTATTTATTGTTTCTCGAAAATTAATAGATTTTTAGGAGCAGATAGCTTGGAATTGATGGAAATATTTGAGATAGGTTATTTTTGATGATTCCATTGAAAAGCCGAGAAAATTTCCGGAGGAAACCGTGGTTCAAAATTATTTTTTCACTTTTCTTGAAAATTCTATTTTTTTGGGGTAAAAAGTCTCGTTTTTGGAATTTTTTTAGTTTTTTGAAGATATCTCCGGTTCTATTGGTCCTAGCGTAAAAATTCCGAATCGAGGTGAAAGGTGAGCTCATTTGTCATCGATTTGAGGCGTCTAACTTTTTTTTAAATGATTTTTATAATAATTATGGAGAAAAGATTGATTTTCATAAAGTAAACGTTAATTTGTTCTAAAATCGATGAAAAAAAAGTTTGAACCATTTGAATTGGTGGCAAATGAGTTCATCTTTCACCTCCATTCGGAATTTTCACGCTACAACCAATAGAATTAGAGATATATTGAAGAAAGTGGATTTTCTCACTTTTGGAAAGAGTTGTACCCCTAATTAGTAGCCGAAAAAATCGAATTCTTAAAAAAAATTGAAAAAAATAATTCTGACAAATGCTTTTCATCGCAAATTTCCTCAGCTTTTCGATGAAATCATCGATAAACTCCTATTTCAAATATTTTCATTGAAATCACCATTTTACCCCACTTTCCGCAATATCTAATTCAGTTTCTTGCGTAAATTAACGATTAAATTGCTCGTTACTATGCATAAGAGTGGGAGTAACAAAAAGGAAATTAAGAAAAGAAACATTTCAGGATTTCTAAATTGTTGGATAACACGATAGAACACTGGAGGCACACGTGCGTCTCTGATTTTAGGAACTTCCCTACCTCTTCTCTCTCTTTCTCTTCTTTTTCCTTTTTTTTTTGGGAAAAAGGGGAGGAATAAGAGAAACGCTAAGCAAGGAATAGACGTGGAAAAGAAATAATAAAGTGAAATAAAAGAGTGATATCGATCGTGCCAGGTCGTCACGCACGTCGTTGCGTCCCTCTTCTTTTGTTACGTATCAAAGACACAAAAAAAAATATATATGAAAAGAAATTGGATAAAAAATATTGCACGCGAAATATATGAAATAATTTCAACTCTGCAAATTATTTTTCTCTTAATTTACATTGATACCTCTTCTAAGTGTCTGAATTCATATCATAAAACTGCACAAAATTCCCCTTTCAACAAAAAAAATCATCTCAAATTATTCATTTAAGTCATTTTCATATACAAACTTGATTAAATATCAAGGATTTAAAGAAAACAATCCTAATAAATAACTACATGTGTCTCTGACGCCTTTGAAATTTGAATAAGTTTACTTTACCTTCTACGAATGAAAAATATATTTTTTTCCGGGCGATTAATTACCCACGCGTAGATCAAGATTAACGGGGAGATTAAACAAAAAGGAAGAAAGGAGAGAAAAAAAGAGGAAAAAAAAGTCTAAGGAGAAAGTTTAAGGTTCGTGTCGCCCCTCTGCTAAATAAGGGTGAGTCGAGGGATTTTTTTTCCTCTTTCTCTCTCTCTCTTTCTCTTTTCTCTCTTTTTTCTTTTTTTTGAAGAGGAATAAAGAGGGAGAGTTTCTAATATATGCCTGCCGAGAGACTATAAAAATCAATACCTCAAATTACCGGGCTGTGCTTAATTTTCTTCAGGGGTAAAACCAGTCGGCCTACGAATTTCTCTTCAACCCCATTCCCGCGATTCTCGTCTTCTTTTTACCGTCCTCTCTGCGATTTTTCCACAAAAAAAAAAAAGAAATTTCTCTCTTGCTCTCTCTCTCTCTCTTTTTCTATTTCTTTTTATTATTATTTTCTTTTCCTCTTTCTTTCAAGATCAACAAGAGGAAAATACTTGTATGCATCGTTTATTCGGGTTTTTCAGTTAGGAGATAATTTTTTGTGCGAATTCAGTGAATCGTTGAAATATTATGAAAATATATGGTTTTTTTTTAAAGAAAAATAAAAGGGTTTGTAATGAATGAATGTTCTTGTTGAGGAGATGAGTGTGTATGAAATTCATAAAAAGTCTTGATTTAAAAATGGTATTCCACTTGGGGAAATAGTGAATAAGAGGAGAATAATTTCTTTTTTAATGATAAGCCTCGAATTTACGTTTAAAAAAAAATTATGTAACTTCTGCCGACGTAAAATTTATTATAAAATAATAATAATAAAAAAGGAGGTTTTACTCACCGGAATATGCACGAGCGCGTTGGTTCCTCCATTTATCTGTGCACTTTTCGCGAAAAAATTTTTGTAATGAAATTAACACACATTTGACCATTTTTTGATTTTTTTAAACAAATCAATTATTTAAAAAAAAATTATTCGAAAAATTTACATTCAATATTATACACTTATACTGAAAAAAGCGGGAAAACTATGAAATATTTGGTCCATTGGTCTTTAGCGAAGATTTTTTGGAAATAATTTTAAAAAATGTTGAATTTTGTTCCATTTAAACGAATCAACTGTTTGAATTTACTGCATTTTGTTAATTCAAACCGATTAATTGTTTAAAAAAATAAAACTCAGTAAATTCAACAACTTTTTAATTATTTCAAAAAAATATTTGCTAAGAACCAATAAAACAAATATTTTATAGTTTTTACCACTTTTTTTTTCTCAGTTTTTTTTTAATTTCTTATAAGTGAATATTTTTCATTCTTTTTAAATAAAAAATTTGTTGAAAAAAAAAATTGTCAGATTTCTGCCTTTTTCAGCATCGAAAAAACACTTTAATGAAAATTAAATAATACTTGATTGTCCTAATTATCCATAAAATTTCTTCTTCATTAACTGAATTTGTTGAAATCATCCATAAAATTTCTTTTTCATTAACTTCACTACACTTTTTATCAATCCGCAAATATCTTGTATTCTTCATTTTATCGTCGTAAAAGACATTCTCCACAGAAGGCTCCATTTTCTCGCATCTGAATACAAAGCAAAAAATGAGAAAAATCATGAATTAGAAATGAATCATTTAACTAATTATTGCTAACAATTAAAAACACCGGATTTCCGATTAATTATCGTGCGGAAAGATGAACAAGTCCATCTCGGTTCCACACATGAGGTAAACTGATCGACACTTAGAGTTTGGTACCCCCCGAACCCTTCCGAATGAGACCGAAGGGTCCCCCCAAAAAAGGGTTCTCATGGTTTGAAATCATTGAATTTTCATGATCTCTCATACCCCCCTCATCTTAAGAGCCTTTATTTTTGAATATTATTGAATAAATAATTAAAGATATTACATTTTCTCATCCCATGCATCTTGAAACGGACACATGTTCGAAAAAAACGTGAGAAAATATTTACGTGATATTGAATGTATTAAATTTATGTATATTAGATTGAAAGGTGTGTTTAATGTTTTGTCATACAACGAATTAAATTCAATTCAAAACAATATGTAAATCGATGGAAGAATATTCTAATTAGCACCATATACTCGTGGGATTCATCCCATGAATCAAAGAAATGGAGGGTAAACAGTTTTTTTTCGAGTGATTGAATAAATTTTCGATTAATATTCCAGAAAAATATTGTCGCCTTGGAAACAAAAAGGCTTAAGTGCCAGTTTCCCATTTTTTTTAATGAAAAAAAAGGTAAATATTTTTTTTTTTTGCTCTAAACGGTTTTTTAAAGCATTTTATGCAATAGTTTAACATTCTGCTGACATCAGTCTCCTTTTTCAATAATTTATAATAACAAAAGGGCGTATGTCCAATTCATGCCTGTTTTTGTCATAAAAACAAGGCCTGATTGTATTTTCTATGACAATTTTATTTCTAATTATAAAATTTTAGAAACAAATAGGCGCAAGTCCAAAGAAAATCATTTTGATTTTAAATAAATAATTAGAGAATAAAATTATTTGAATTTTGAAGAAATAATTTTAATTGAATAACTGCAGAAATAAAAAGGCGTAAGTACCATAATATGGCATCTTTACATGGAGAATTAGAAAAAAAAACACAAAATGACGTAACTCCAAATATTTTCATGTCATATGAAGAAATTATAAAAATAAAGAGGCGTAAAAGCCAAATTAGGAATTTTGCAAATAAAAAATCCAAATAATAAAAAAACGTAAGTTCATGGAAAATAAAAAAAAATAAAGTGACGTAAGTGCGGAGATACGTCTTTTTCACTTTAACATTAGCAATTACGTCACTTGGTTATCCTAATTTTTATCTACTCGAATAACGTCAAAAACACCAGAAAAACAAACATTTTGTCATTATTTTGGGAGATACGCCTCTTTCACTCAAGAATCAAGCATTTTCCACACTTACGCCACTTTATTTCTGAAAACGACGATATTAACGATATTATCGTCAAATTATTCAAGCAGAGATCCCTCGGAAATTTAGTTTCTGCTGACAAAAAGAAAAAAAAAGAGGTGAAAGAGACAACGAGGAGAAAAGTAGTTGAAGAAAAATGGAAATAGAGTGGGGATGAGAGTAACTGACCAGAGTCGAGATTGCGCTGGTCATGGCACGTTTCCAGTGCCGGTCACTGTCTTTCCCTCTTCTCCTCTTTTTCTTTTTTCTTCTTTTTTTTCGCCTTCGTTTCCCCTCTTTTACGTCTTTGACTCTCGTTTTCGTTGGGAATAACCCGAAGAGGGAGCAAAGTGCGAGTCAGAGAGAGAGAGGAGTGGAAAAACGGATTACCTACTGGGGAAGAGAGAATCAGGAGGGGAGAAAATAAAGAAGGGGTGGGAGAGAAAGAGAGCACGATTGAGAAAAGAGGAACGACCTCGGGGGGGTAGCTGATAAATTGATAGTGGACGAGAGCCACGCGCCCTCCAGACTAAGGAACAAAGTCATGGCCACTCAAGTAGCCTCGACCCCATTATTTCTCATTCCGTTGACGGACTTTTTCTCTAACCGCCTGGACACGTTTCCGTTTCTACTACTACCTCTGAAATCTCTCTACTTTGCATTAATTAGTGGATTAATTATTTTTTTTTTTTTCATGGATTGAGATAAAAACTTTCTTCTCCTCCACCTATTGTTCACGAGAATTATGATAATTATTTTTTTTCCATCGAAAGGAAATTCCCGTCTCCTTAATCCACTCGAATCACAATTTTTCCATCTCTTAGTTAATCCAAAAAAATAACAGAACAGACAAAAAAAACCAGATGATAATAATAGAAAAAAAAAAAATTTAATCATGTAGACAACTCTGTTATTTATATTTCATTTCCATACGGAACTTTTTTTTTACCACAGTTTCCCTACATACAAAACCAAATGTATAGGTTGACAGAGCCAAAAGCTCTACTTTCAACTCACAGTTATATTCCTCTATATTGCTTGTACCTCGTTATCCCCCTGTATATACTCGTTATGGGATTGTTAGACTTTCGTATACAATAAACTTTTTTTTTTTCTCTCTCCCTATTTTTATTTTCTCTTCTTCATATTTTTTTTTTTTTCACTCTTTTTTACGTAACCACCTTCGTATGGTAACACCGAACGCGCGAGTTTGGCTTTCAAAAGCGCACATTTTCCGGTGTATATTTATTTATTTTTTTTTTATCCTACTACTCTTTCTGGAACTTGAATTTCTGTATACATGCAGTAATTTTGTTTGGAAATTGAATTTTTACTCGAAACTTCATGATAAAATCATTTTAAAGTGTTAATTAATTACGGTTTTTTTAATGAGAAAAAGATACTTGAAAATATTCCCTTTTTTTAGGGTTTCCACTTGTTTTTTTTCATTTTTCAACAAATTGTGTGATGGAAAATATTATTCATTTCAATCAAAACGTCCACAAACCTCAGGTACAAGTGATGTACAAGCTCAAACCACAACTTGCTGTCCGTTTTATTTCCTTCACCGAATTTATGCGGTTGTTGTGATTAGTTGAGTTCCTTGAATGACCGGTCAGGCGAATCAAAGCAACGATAGAGACTACATGGATGTACAACTTTGTGTGTGGGTGTGTTTGTGTTATCGTATTTTGACGATATTCGACAATTTAGTCAGACAGAAATTTCAATAGAAATATTATCGATTTATCCCGGAAAACGTTTTTTTACTTCGGATGTTGGGATAATGGGATGTTCAAATTGTTGAATTTGATAGGGTGACGATTGACCTGGAAAACCTGGAAAAGTTAGGGAATTTAAAATTTACTGAAATAGTCAGGAAAATTTGTAGTTTACTTTTTAATATCTCCATTATTTTAAAAATTCGAGATTTTTAATGATTTAGAGATGTTTAATTGAAAAAAATTAAACTTTTCGATTGATCGGAAATCTGCAAAAAGGTTAACGAAAAATCACAATTCTAAAAATTTAACGCAGTTTTGGGCATTATTGTTTAATTCCAATAAAACAATGATTTTTAGGAATAACTAAGAATTTTAACGTAGAGCAGACTGGGGCAAAATGGACCTTAAGTGTTAGATGATCCATAATTTTTTTTTGGAGTGAAGGACTTCATGAAAAAATCTGAAAAAAATCGAGAAGATGCTCTAACATGTGGACATTATTGTTGAATTTTTTTAAAATTTTTTATAAAAGCCTTCACTCTCAAAAAAAATCCCGAATCATTCTTGTCTTCCGGTCCATTTTGCCCCACTGTTCCTTATATCTGAGTAATATTTTTTTTCATAGGTTTTGGAATTTTATTTTTAGTCATGGAAAAATCATGAAAAAGTCATGGAATTATGAAAATCGTTTTCAGTCGCCCCTTTTTTTAAAAATACTAAGTAATTGTCAATTGAACGACATTTGCCCATTTATTTGGGCTTTTCTCAGGTTCTTGACACCATTATTATGTAATCACCATAAAGCTAATAATATCCAATCAAAAACTAAACACATATGCAAAAACGTGTTTTTAATCAAAAATCTCAGTGTTTTTGTGTGTATAGCTCGAATTCTCTTCTGCTTTTTTTTACTGCACAAGAAAAACAAAAAATAGATATTCAAGCTCTTCTAAACGTCTTTATCTAGTCCCTAAAGGATTCTTGTGTTATTCTGAGATACGGAATAAATGCCAATGAAGAGAGGAAAATAAAAAATAAATAAAAAAACCTCTGCTTTTCATGGTGAGATTTCGTTTATTTCTCTACAAAGATTGAGACCGGAGATTATCACCTTTGAGACTGACCACTGACGACACAAAACTTGCACGAATTCAATTCACGTTTGGATAAATAGATCAAATTGAATGGTTGTCCAAAAAAAAAAAATTACCTCCTTCAATTTCTGTTTTTAAAGATAAAAATCCTTTCAACGAATTAACCTGATTTTTTCAATATTTAGAAAAAAAATAAAGCTTCATCCCTTCATCTCAAGAATTAAATAATAAAATCCATTTTTTTTTATATGAATAAGATGAACCGAGGAAGTGAATATCGGCAGACCGAAAAACGTTAATTTATTCAATGGCCGAAGTCGGCGAAGGGTACAGGGCAGCACGGTCGAGTGAAAAGAGTGAATAAAAAAGCTAGAATAGAGAGCAAAAAAAAAGTAATGGGGAAGAAAAGAATTGGGAGTGAGATAAAAAGCCGCTGGCGGCCATAAAACTCTTCTATTTTTTGCCCTACCCATGGTCCCAGTTCCTGTTCCAACTCTTTCAAGCTCAACAAGTTCAGTGATTTCTTTCTCTCCTTTTTTTTTTTCTAATTAATTATAGGTATTGATCGATCCCAAGACAAGTACACTTTGACCCCTGAGAGTAGAAAAAAAAGAAAAAATCGGGTAAAATAGGCACTAACCAGCCACGAGAGTACTGCACGTTTGGGATTTGTGTTCACTCGAATTTTTTCCTCGAGAATACTTCAAAAAGAAAACTTTGATACTTTTCTTACAAAAATTTGTTTCAATCTCAACGAATTAATTAAACTCCTGCAAATTATTTGACCAGGCCAAATTCTAGTTTGAGTAGAATAATTAATTACCAAATTTTCCAATTTATTATTGAATGGAAAACCAATGAATTCCATGTCCAGTTAGTAGAAGATAGAGGTATTTCTCCCCATACAGGGGGTTTATATGTCTTTCCTAAAATACCAGTTTCCAAAGACACCTGAGTAATGTAGTAAAGGCGAAAGGGTTGATTGCCTCTGCAAGAGTTCTGAGCTGAAGTGGAGAGTCTGACTTGTGGTTGTATTTGAATCCATGGACACACAGTGGACGAGGAGAACCCCTTCATTTCCTTCCCCTTATTCGTCCAGGCACAAGTCCTTTAGTTCACGAAAATACCCCTTTAGCCTCTTTGTACAGTACTTGGTTATTTCCCCAATAGTTTTAAGAATCTGCAACTGAAAGGGAGAGAAAAACCGAGAATTCCCTTTTTTTTTGCATGAAACATCAAAAAAATATGTATTTTCTGTATTCAACAATATTTGCTGTAATTCCGGAGAAATCCTTCACATCCTTCTTGCAAGATCCTTTAGAAAGCATCCAACACACACACACATACACACACATGAGAAAAACAAAAGCCGCATACATAGGAAATGTCTTTGGTTGTCCCGGTGGGGCAGCGACTACACACATGAGACCACCGGGCACAATAATTACTAGGAGAGGTGTATTGAGGGAGAGAAACGAGGGGGGGGGATGGAAGGGGGTGAAGTAAGACGAAACGTATAAGGCAAGAGAAGCATTCTCTCTCTCTCTCTCCTTTTCCCCCCTTTCAGACAACACACAGTCTTACTCTCACCTCACTGGGAGGTTTGCTTGGCCGGCAATCGATACATGCACACACACACGTATAACCCCCTCCCCCTCCTCCCCCCTCCCACCCCCACAAGAGCCGCTCCCGATCGTGCACACAGATACAAACTTGTATATTTCAGTATATAAACGGACACTTGGCCGCGTGACACGCACGAATGGTGGCCAGAGGAGATGGAAGAGAGAGAAAGAGAGAGAGAGAGAGAGAGAGAGGGATATTGTAGTATGTATGCAAGCGCCTTCTCCTTCCACTCATTCGGGGTAAGACAAAGCCGTCCAGAAACACACACACACATACATATACACACACAGACAGACACAAATACGTGTACATAAAGGACCCCTTTACTTACGTAAGACGAAGCTCTCCTTGGACTCCCCCCCTCCACCCCCTCCTTTTCCTCCTCTTCCTACAGGGAGAACAAGCACAGAGAGCGAGGGAGAAAGATGGATATAGTCCTCCCCCCCCCCTCTTCCCCCCCTTTCGGTGTCGCCCTTTCCTACCTCCTCCCTCTCCTCTGCCCAAGCGTTTCTAATTTGCATTCCCCTCTGCTTTCTCACTCACTCCTATCCCCCTTCATTCAAAACCCAAAGCGTCCCTCTCTTCGTCCTTCTTCTACCCCGCGTTGTCCGTCTTTGCTCGACGAGCTTTCATACACACACCAACACACACACACACACACAATCGGTGTATTTACTGCGTCTTGAAGATACTGTGCTCATGACTTTAGGGATATCCAGGATCTTTCCTTTTTTTTTTCTCTCTCTCTCTCTTTCTCCTCTTTTTTCTCTTCAAACTATCTCTTCTCACTGTTAGACATGATGGAATTGATTGATCAAGGAAAATCGACAATTGTTCACGAAAGAAATTGGAAGGAAATGTGTTCGTTAATTCGTGATTTGAGGGGAAAATTTGAAATTCTATGAGGTCAGCACTCTTGGAGACGAGGAATAATTTTCTGTAGGGTTAAAAAAAGGGTAAAAAAGAAGAGAGGGATGAAATTTATTGTTGATAATTAATGAGTGAATCCAAGGAATTGGGGGAGAATCAACGAAATACACAATATATGTATATCATCGACCTAGAAACAAAAGGGCATAAGTGCTATTTTTTTTGTCTTTTTTTAATAACAAAAAGGCGTAACTTATTTTTTTTTCTCTATCGATTATGCTCGACTTTGCCCATCATTTGGAGCATTTTTTTTCTCGAATAACAAACAGGCGTATCTCCAATTATTAATATGAAAAGGGCGTATGTGCAAAACTTTTGTTATGCTTTTGTTATTATAAATCATATAGCAGGATCGTTCAATTGAGAATAAAATTAATAACAAAAGGGCGTATGTGCAAAACATGAATAAATCAGGGAGATGAAGCAAAAAGAAAAAAAATGATAACAAAAAGGCGTATATGTTGTACCTACGTCCTATTTTTGCTAAAAAACATTTTCAGAGGCATTTTGGACATACGCCCTTTTCCTTCTGAAAAGTGGGTTTTTTTGGTGCTTACGCCCTTCTGTTTCTAGGGTGACGATATATCTCTGAATTAAAATTCAGTACATCGATAAAAAGTTTAAATAACATATTCTTCATATTATGCCACCCCCAATTAAACTGAAAACCCCCTATTTCTAACCTCAAAGCACCTTCTTTCAGCATCTTAAGAAAACTCTTCCAGTCCCCCCCCGATTTGCCGCATTCCCAACCCTTAAAATCCTAACTTTTTTTTTTTTTTTACGAGATTTGACGCATATATGACACCCCTAATGTATTCAAAAATGAAAAATAAGAAGAAAAAAAATAAAAAGAGGAAGCACAACTGAAGTGTGGGTAGTATGAGGTTTCTTTAAAAATGCTGGAGGGCGCGTGAATAATTCAGAGGGGTGCGTAAGAGATCCCGTAAGAAGCTCGAACCCAACCGAGTGATCCGTTGAAGGTGGATGAGAAAGAGAGAGAAAAAGAGAAAAAGAGAGAGAAGGAAAAATAAGAAAAGAGAAGGAATGAACTTGGAAGATGGCAGTAAGGGTTACGAGCATCACTCATCAGTATGGCGGCCATATTGCTATGTACCCCTCTGGTTAAAGAGTGAGTGAGAGAACTGGCGCGAGCCCTGATAATTCTTCCCCGAGTCTTCTATCTTTCCTCTTTTTTTTCCTTCTCTTTTCTCCCTTTTTCCAGCCATCAAACCCTCTCTCTCTCTCTTTCAGCTACCCCCTACCCCCATTGCCCCACCACTTTTTCCCCCATCCCCAACACATTTTTAAGGCTGTGTCTTAGTCTCGACGTTTTCTTCTTCTCCTTTCCTCCCTTCTTACAAACCAGCTTCTTCTTCTACTTCTTCTTCTTCTTCTTATTTGAAAAAGCCCCAGCGTGTGGCGATGCCCGGGCTGCTTAATGAGAACCCATCCCCACCATTTTACCCTCTTTTGCCTCATGGACGTTCTTCTCCCTCTCTTTTTTCCTCTCTCTCTTTCTCTCTCATTCTTTCTTTTAGCAGTCTTGCTTTATTCTTTTTCTCAATTTTCGTTCTACTTGCTTTTCAGTTTAACGAACACCTAGGACCTAGTCATTCCAGGCTTCTTCGGAGACAAGAGAAAAGGGTTTTTCTCTCTTCGGAAAGAAGGGAGGGGGGAGGGGGGGGAGGATCAAGGTTAAACACACGTGAGACGATGGAAGACAGTTTTGATTCTTTGCTATCGATTATCGACTTTTTTGCTCGTGTAGCAAGATTAATCAAGAAGGGAAGAACTCACTTGTGCTATTAAGGGGGGGGGGGGGGGGAGGATCTTCGAAAGTTTGAGGTGCTCAGGACAATGATAATCTGCGGGTTAAAAAATCTTTTATAGTGATTATAAAAATTTAACGAAAGTTTCAAGTGTTTTTTTTTTAAATCCATGATAAAAAAGGGAAAAATTTACACTCATGTTGATTAATAGATTTCATTTGAAGCTTGAAACACATAAATACAGATATGAAAATTATTTTTGGAACACAAAAACCCCTATCGTAGATTCTTATCGATTCTCCCACTCCTGTATTTCAATATGTCTCATTGTCTTCTCGGCATACAGTAGTATATATATCCCACACGCGAGAAACATTGAAAAGGGGGTAGAAAGCCTCTCTCATACCCCTTCGTTTCTTTTCTCTATCTCTCTTTCTCTTTCTGTCTTCTTACCAATGAAAATCGTTGTGTCGCACGAAAGACCATACACCATCGTGCCATGCCCCGTTAATTAATCTCTGCTATGTCCTTCTTCCCTCACTACCCTTCCACTTCTCTTTTTGCCCACTAAAAACCCATGTGCAATCGATACGAAGACTCTCGAAAGTTTCGAAACACATATGAAATAACGTTGTATATATGCTTCTACAATTGGGGAATGAATTCCATCATTTTGTCTCATCGAATTCTAATGAATTTGAATTCATCAGAAAAAATAGAAAAAAAAGCCTAATCATCATTTATTTATTTTTAAAAAAATGGGAATTAGATTTATTTTTTAATACTGCAGTGAAAAAAAATAGTGCTAAAAACAATCAAATGTCTTCATAATCTAAACAGATAATGTGGACCCGATTCGAAAATGTAGGGGAGGGGGGGGGGGGGGGGGATCTTTGAACACTTCTTGCTTTTTCAATAATTAATTTTTAACATAGTAAAATAATTAATCATTAATATTTTTTAACTGGAATTCATGATTTGGATATTTAACGTTCATAATACTTTTTTGTTAATTGAGAAAAATAATAAATCACAATTATATCAATTTGAAAAAAAGGTTTCTGTTCAAAGATGCCCCCCCCCCCCCCTCTCCCCTACTTCACTTTTAAAAACGTTATTATAAATCTCGGAACATGATTATGATTTGTATTAAGTCACCTATGTAAATCTATTATTAAGAGCAATTGACTTTTTTAATTGTCATTACTTCTTTCTTAATTTTGTTATGTTCTTTGTAATTATACTTTCAACTCTGTCATTGGCTTAGACTGTTGTGTTGCAGTTCTCATAATAAATAAATGAATGAATAAATAAATAAATAAATAAATAAATAATTAAATGTTGATCCCATTGGTACTTAACAATTATTTTTTTATAAATAATTTAAAAAATTGTTGAATTTACTGAATTGAGTTAATTTAAACAGATTAACTAGTTGAATTGATCAAATTCAATAAATTCAGCAGTTTTTTTTTACTAATTTTAACAAAATATCTGCAAATAATTGCAAATGACAATTGCAATTCAACTTAATATTTGCAAAATATTAAGTATCAATGGCATCAATATCTGATTTTTTTCACCACTTTTTTTCTCTCAGTGTGTGATTTTGTATGTGTGTGTTGTGGTTTTCTCCTGCACTCTTTTTAAACCAACGTCTGAGAGTTTTCGTGGGATAGGATAATGGGTTGGAAACTGTGGACTCGAGGGAGAATGATTTGCATTTACATGGACTATGGTAAATCGACGATGCATTGGAATGGGAGGTGGGGGGGGGGGGGGGGGGGGGGAGAAGCGATCATAGTAGCCATCGAATATTCGCGCCTTTTATCCAATACATTTTGACTTTAAAAGATAATTGAAGATTAAATAAAAATGGAAAAATCATTTTTCACGTATTCCACGGATTTCTTGTGAATCATTCGAATGACAAATGAGATCAAACAATCGAGTACATATATAGAAATACATATTTTATGCTAAAAAAAAACAAAAAAATCTAATTAAAATTAATTAAAAATGTATCTAAAATACTCATCCTGAAAATCGGATTCACAGTTTCTTTTTGCCTGCGGGTTTTATGGCGTGTAGGAGATTATTTCCAACCTCCCTCCCTCCTCCCCCTCTTCCCCCCTCCTCCTCCCCCTTTCAGTCCACCGTCTCCGTCTCATCTTCAGGAGTACCCGTTCATTCCCTCAGCCACCCTCTCCCCCCCCCCTCTTTTGCTTACCCCATTCGACGACGAGATAAGAGAGATCTGCATTGAGGAGTCGTTGGAGTAAGAAAGTGAATAAGAAGTGGAGAAGAATAAGAAGAAGGTGAAGAATAAGAGTGAGAGAGATTTTGCATTTTATATGGAAGAGTGAAAAAGATAGAAATAAAAGGATAGCAAGAGGGGTTGCGATGAGGACGTGGAGGAGGTGGGAGGGGGGAGGGGGTGGATAGGAGCAGGGAGAGTGGATGGTTGGTCTCGGTTCTCGTGGGTCGTTATTTTTGTGCCTGCCTCGTCTTTAATTTCTCCCCTCCTTCTTCAACCACTGGCTGAGGTACAGGGGAGAAAAAGGAAGGAGAACTTCTTTCTCCATCCCTCACTAACCCCTTACCCCACAACTTTAACCCTCCAGTTTTCTTCTCTTTTCTCCTTTTATTCTGAGAGAGTTATCCTCATTCCCTCTCTCTTTCTCTTTCCCTCTCTTTCTCTTTTTCTCTCTTTTTCTCTCTCTCTTTTCTTTCCCTCCAGCACATAATATTTTACTATACTCCTTTCTTTCCTTACTAGTGTATGAGAGTGACTGAAATAGAGGGGTAGGAAGTAAAGAAGGGGGTTAAAATCCAGAGTTTCACTGTCTCACTCACTCGGTTGTCTTAGTTCGTATGCATATCTCAGTGCCTCCACATATTGATTCAGGGGCGTCATTACGCGTCTTAGGTACGCGGGGAAGGACGAATTGTAGATGTCGAGGTTTATTACAGGACTTTTTTTTTGTTACTTCAATTTTTCTTGCTTTATTTTTTAATTAAAAAAAAATTGAAAACATTTTTTTTTATCGAAAAATCATTAATTATTCTGCTTAATCATTAATTAATCGATTTTTTTTATTACTTTAATTCTCTTGCTTCATTTTTTAATTAAAAAAATTAAAAATATATTTTTTTTAATAATCGCAGGCTTACTCGAAAAATCATTAATTATTCTGCTCAATTATTAATTAATCGATTTTTTTTATTACTTCATTTTTCTTGCTTTCTTTTTTAATTAAAAAAATTAAAAATATATTTTTTTTAGTAATCCAAGCTTCACTCGAAAAATCATTAATTATTCTGCTAATTAATTAATCGATTTATTGATCGATTAATCCATCAATTAATCAATTCATTCATTCATTTATTTTCCGGAAATTTATTAAAAAAAGAATTCTTCTAATTGATGAATACATCCTTCTCTCTACTTAGTTCTCATTAATTAATTAATCAATTGCTATTGATTAGCCGGAGAATCGATTTCTTTCCTCATGAATAATTGATTAGAATATTGAAAAGTACATCAAGCTGCAGGATTAAATATTCCATCAAACTAAATTTATAAAAAAATTTAAAAAAAAGGAATTTAATGAATTTTTTATGCTCTAATTATTTTATCTATAATTTATTCAATAGATTTTACTAATTAATCACGTGATTAAATCAAAATATTGCATCCCTTCCAAAACACAAAATTTAAACAATAATTTTTTTTTAATTAAGGGATTTTAATAAGATTTTTTAAATGATAAATTGAAATTTCGAGGAAAAAAATCGCATTTTTTAATGAAAAAAATCATTTTCTCGATTCAAATGACGATTTCACTGAAACTGTGGCGACATCTCTGTTTTTTCTTGAGCAACTGAAGCAATTGCTCGTTTTAACACAGAAAATTGTCTGTTACCAGCAAGTATGTTACTACTTTATTTACCGACAAGTGGAAACAAACAAAAAAGGGTAACTAAGTGAAAATTTCGGTTTGAGTCCGACCCAAGAATGTTAATTTTCATAAGATACAAGTATAAGAGTCCCGTAAGAAAAACAAGCAAATTATCATTAAAATTCCATTGATTTGAAGAAAAATAAACAAGCCTCACTGATTTGAGTGAAGAAAAATGCAAAATCGCAGAGTAATGCTACAAAAATATATTAATATTCTTAATGAGAAGTAATCACAGGATACTCCAACTTGACGTACATTCGAGTTAAAGTTCAGAAATATGAATATTCAATTTTTTGGATTTCATTTAATTTTCCAAAGTTAGAGCAATTAATGAAGATTTATATGAAGACAGTTTAATTGAGTAATTTTCCATGACAAATAAATTTCAAAAAAAAAAAAAAATTATGAATAATTTGAAACTTTGAATTCACTAAAATAAATCATTTTATTCAATGCAATTTAAAGAATTGCAGTAAATTATAATTTTTGCCAAGTGGCAACGAAAAGAGACCTGTTGAGTGAGTGTTTCATGCTGGAGCAAGGTGAGCAAGTTTTCTTTACTGATAGAATTGGTACATACATACACACACTATTGGGTGCATTGAAAACGAAACGAAAAATCCAAATAAAAAATTTTTTTTTCTTTTTTTTTTTCCACGAATGACCTGGGATTTTTTTTTTCCACGCTTTTGCCTTATGTGTGTTACGTTGGTGCAACCGTTCGGGGGGATCTCCCGTTCACTCGAGGGCACTCAGGTACGGGTGAGAGAAGAAAGGAGGAAAAAAAAAAGAAAGAAAAAAAAAAAGGAAAAAAAGAACGGTTGCGGTGGGATCAACTGCGCCTCTCTTTCACTTTGCCTCCAGTTTGCTCTGTCATTCCATCCTATCTGGTTCTTTTACCAACAAACACAAGAGGAAATTCTGATTTTTTCACTAAAAATTGGAAATCAAACCCGTTAAAGGGATGAGTTAATAAATACAATACAAATACCCTTACAAGATTAAAAAATTGTTTAAACTCAATTAAAAACATTAAATTCTCGTGAAATTCAAAAAACTTCTTATTTTTTCGTGATAAAATAGTGGAAAATAAATGCAGAATTCCAATAAATTTGTGGGGAAACTTGGTAAAAGTGGGGAAAATTGAGTTTTTTAAATTCCTTTGCAAGGAAAATAACTAAAAAAAATTTGTTAGAATCAAAGCAACCAAAGTTGCGTAAAATCTGCACAGTATTTCCGGTGATTATTACGCCCGGCTGGTGATAGCGATGAAAAACCGGCTACGCGTAACGGATTAGCTCTCAACCACTGAACACAATTTTTTTTTTTTTTTCTAATTTTATCCTCAATTTTTCTATTTATCCATACATTTTGCTTCTTTATTGTTGAAATTGTTTGTATGATACTTGTTTTACTGGAGAAGAAAAATAATTTCCTCAAGAAAATTTGTGGTTTTCCACTTCTGTGTGTTCTTCTATGACTTTGATAACAAGTTGAGTTATCAAATTACGCGGATGCACTTATGACAAGTACAGGAGTATAATAATTCGCGGATTATTATGGATAAAAAATGAAGGAAAATAAATTGATGTAAATTCTTCAATTATCCAGTAAGTTTTTCATTCATTCTATTTTTTCTAATTTTTTGAAATAATTACTAGCAATAATTATTTTAGTTGTGAAGAGATAAAACAGGATAAATCGACTCATCTTTGAGGTCATTTCAAAGGAAATATCTCGGAAACTAAGCGAGATAAGATGATATTACTCATCTGTTTTTGTAGAGAATTTCAAGAGTTATAAAAAAGTTTTAGGGCAAAATTGCTTTTTCTCGATTATTTTCTAAGGTATTTTGAAAAAACCTGAGAAAAAAAGAGACTAATTTAATTTAATTTAATTCAATTTGATTTTTTTATTTAATTAAATTTTTAAAAAATGGGGAAAAAATGAGGATACGGAAATGCGTGTGTCTGAAAACAACCCATTTTGCCCCCCCTCCCAAATTACAGCTAAAAATATAGTTTACACGCAATAGTTATGAGAATATATATATATATTCATCAAAGTTGAATGAAAGGAAACTGAATTGAGAAACTTGTTTTACTCACATTTGACACGTGCATGCATCAAAGAGTTTAGTTGTATCTTTTTTTTTCCATGTATATTAAAGTAATTATCATGTACATGTTTGCATCACTTCTCTTCTCTGAAGCCTGAAAATGTTAGAGTAAAATTATCTTGATGATAGAAAAATTGCAGAAAAATTGAATCCTCATAAATTTATGATTTTTCCATTTATTGTCTTGCATAAATTGAATAATCGCGGATTTTTCGGGATGAAATTGCGCAATTGCGAGATAATATCAAAAGCCACCTCTCTTGTGTCTTTGACTTTCTATTGAACTTTCACTCATATTACCTACGTTAATACACGCATCTCCGGATTTACTGAGGCAAATTACACTTTTTTTTTTTTGGAAGTTTTTTTATCTGATTTTTGAAAGAAATTTCACTCAAAAATGGGAAAGTTGAGTTTTTACTTGAAATTTCATGATTCATTGTCTATAAATGCATTTTTTTTCTATATAAAAATGATAGAATGACCAAATTTAGAGATCGGAAAAAAAATTCGCGGTTTTAATTTTTTAATTTTATTTATTTCTGTAATTTCCATCAAGAAAATTTTAATTACTTTCTCAATGAAAAATTTGGATTTTTAATTTTTTCATTAGTTTGAAAATTAATTTTTTTTTTTTTAACAATTTTGATTACTATTGTAATTAAAAATTTGACTGATGAAATTTTATAATTCTTTTTCTTATTCGAAATTTTGATTCTTTCTTACTTATTAATTGATTGGAATAATTAATTTTATAATAAAATCAACGCTACTATGTTTAATCTTCCCAAATATAACCGTCTTTCAGACAAAAATTTTGAGTTGAGAGTGTTAACTAAATGTAACACAAATAAGAACTCATAATTTAATCCAATCTAAATGACGCTTATATGACATTTATAATTCAATTTAACTAATAAAAATGTTAATAAGTTTAATAAAGAAAATAATTATGAAATTCCATCAGTCAAATTTTAAATTACAATAGTAATCAAAATTGTTAAAAAAAAAAAATTAATTTTCAAACTAATGAAAAATTTAAAAATCCAAATTTTTCATTAAGAAAGTAATCAAATTTTTTTCGATGGAAATTACAGAAATAAAAAAAATTAAAAAATCAAAAATGCGAATTTTTTTTTTGCAGATCTCGGCCTAAATTTCTCTAATTTTTAGATATTTCGTAATGAATCCTTTGAAAGCGTGAAGAGGAAAATTTAGCAATACTTATTTCACTTTTCTTTATTATTACAAAAATTCACGTTTATGTCAGCAAGTAAATGAGCTCATCGCGTGATGATGAACAATTTTAATTATCTCAGATTAAAGATCGATTATTCCACGTGTAATCCTTTGAATTATTACGTAGGGAAAAAATGGCAAATAAAAATAGTGGAAGTCAGGTAAAAGAGTTATTAAAAATCTTTATTATAATGAGTGTATGAGATGCTCGTTAAAAAAAAAACACCAATAATTATCCTCGTTAGTATATTTCCACATTTAGCTGCAAGTTATTGTCGAGTAGTTCTTAAATATACTCAAGCTATTTTTCCATTGATTGCTGGAAACAGTGTGTGTCATTATTTAATTTGTCACTTCTTTGAAAAAATAATTACCCAGAAGGTTAAAAAAAAAATTGAAAAAAAAAACTTAGTGTCTCATTTTTACGTTTTTTTTCTTTTTTGTTGCAGAGAGTAAAAAAATGCCAGCTTTACAATTATTTGGACGTAAATGGCTGGCAGCCACTGATGATTTAGTGTATCCTGGGCTCTTTGAGATATTTATCCGTGTAGTTTGGTAATTAATAAAATTTATGCACTGGAAAAAACCCTCATTTCGAATATTTCTTTTGAGAGTAGAATTAATGAGAGAAATATAGTAATTTACTTTCAGGATTTTCCAAGGTTCTGATGACGTCAATTCTCGCCTTTTTTTTTTCTTTTATTAATTTTATTATTTCCGTCCCTCTCAGATTATTTTTAATATTCTTTATTTCATATATTTATACCTTCAGGTTTGTCCTTCTTGGTATTGCCTGCATGAGATATTACGGTGAGACGTGGAAATGCAAAACAGGTGGTGAGCTAGTACGAGTTTTTTTAGCTGGTGAACTTGTAATTCTTGGAGTTGTCACGATTCTCGTGTTTGTCATCGTTAATCACAGTGCAAGAGGCTCAATAACTGATACATATGCAAGAAGATTTGTTCAGCCACTTTTAACATTCAAGTAAATACTATTTTTCATAATTATAGGGAGAAGATGAAGTAGAATGGACACTTTAATTGAACGGTTCGAGATAGAATTTTTTTAATGATTCCATTGAAAAGTTGAGAAAATTTTAGGTAGAAAACAAGTGTCAAAATTTTTTTTTCTTCAATTTTTGAAAAAATTGACTTTTTCGACCAAGTTTTGAAGCGGTTTTCCTTTTGAAAATCGAAAAAATTCACTTTTTCGACGATATCTCCGGTTCTATTGGTCGTAGCGATCTGGGGTTGATCTCAAATGAAAGGTGAGCTCATTTCCCATCGATTTATGTGGTTCAAATTTTTTTTAAATCAATTTTTCAAATATTTATTTGTCATTTTCTGAAAAGTCAGTTTTCGCCCCATAAGTACTTGAAAAAATTGATATTTTTTTCTTTAAACCCCATAAATCGATGGGAAATGAGCTCACCTTTCATTTAAGATCAACCCCAGATCACTACGATCAATAGAACCAGAGATATCCTCGAAAAACCTGAAATTTTCAAAAAAGGAAGATTTTTGCCTTCAAATCTTGCTCAAAAAACAACATTTTTGAAAAAATCAAAAAAAAAATTTCGACATATGATTTTCATGGCAAATTTTCTCATCTTTCCAATGGAATCATCAGAAAAAACCTATCTCCAATATTTCCATCAATTTCTCCTAATTTTCATAGTATAAAATACCAAAATCAACCCATATCCATTTTACCCCACCCTATAGTAATTTTCCATAAATTGTAGAGAATAATGATGATGATTTTGCTTTTACAGAATTTTACTGCTGCTTCCTGAAGTAGCCTGGAACATCCTGGGAACTCTATGGATTTTAACTGATTATGTTCAGTGCAATGATGAACACTACACCATAACAGTTATCGAAGCCCTCGTTTTTTTCGACTGGGTCCTAATTGGTCTCGCTATTCTCGGTCTAGCCCTAGTTTTCGATCCCCTAGGATCACTATCACAGTCTGACAAAGCCCTCGAGGACTCAATTGAACATGGAAAAGTATCGAGAATATGGCTGAGAAGATGCAAATACTTTTGGTGGATGAGAAGAGACGAGAGTGCTAATGAAACCTTTCAACATGTTGCTGGTGAGACATAGGTACATGCAGATGAGGTCCAACACTCGGCAATAAACGAATAATGAATGAAAAAGAAAAGATATATTTGATAATTTAATTATTGCTTTAGGCTTTTCTTTTCAAGCATTATTCAATGAAAAAAAAATTCAAAAGAAGTGATAAAAAAGACTAAAATTCTTTTTACACTTCAAGTTGGAAAACGGATTGGAAAGAATGTGAAAGTTAAAATTTTGTAAGAATACGTTTTTTTTTCTTCTTTTCCCCCTTCTATTTAGGTCTATTAAGTGCTCTGTTCAGAGGAACTGATTTAGTTCCTTCAGATATTATGGCTGGTTGCGTATTGCTTCGTGTTAGACAGAAACGTGAAACACTTGAGTTACGTCGACTTAATATTCTGGAACGACCAGCATATAACGTAGGTAAGTAGACTAAAAAAGATGAGGAAAGCTAAAAAAAAAAATTGTGTTAAATGTGCTAAGATTTCTTCATTGTCTTGCATCATAAAGATTGATTTTCTATTTTTTTCCTTTTTTTTTAAATTTTTTATTTGCCTTTTCAGATGCAAAAATCATTTTTTCTGGAACACCAGCATGGATGTCGTTAAAATGGGCACATCATTTCATGAAATTATCATTGGCTTCTTATGGATGGCTATTTGTACTTTATCAGCATGCTTGCACTGGTTGCTGCAAGCTAATTCCACAAATGACCTGTTGCGCATGTTTTCGAGGTGGAGAGAGGATCGTTCTTGATGATAATTGTTGTTTGTGCAGTCTAGCTGGTGTCAAACAGCTTTCCAAGCTGTCTGTGGATGATATTCTTTTTGCATCGTTCAGGAATCATTTGTGTGAGGTAGGGGAGACATTATTTGAGTCTTATTCTTGGGTGAAATGGGGATTTTGATAAAGGGGCTGGAGATGGATTATTTTTGAGGATTTCATTGGAAAGCTGAGGAAATTTTAGGTAGAAAACATGTACCAGAACCGATTTTTATCGATTTTTGGAAAATTGGAGTTTTTTGGTCAAAATTTGAAAGGGTCTATCTTTCCAATTTTAGACAAATTCACTTTTTCGGGAATATCTCCGTTTTTATTGGTCGTAGCGACTTGGGGTTGGTCTCAAATGGAAGATGAGATTTTTAAGATATTCATAGATCATTTCTCACCTAGAAATCAGATTTCACTCAACAAATACATGGAAAATTGATCATTTTTCACTTTCAACCACATAAATTGATGGCAAATGAAATAAAACTGATTTTTGTAATGTATATGAGCAAAAGAATGTTGCTGGAGTTTAATTTGAGAAAATTTCGAAGAAATTTCAAAAATTCAAAAAAAATGAAAAAATTCAAAAAAAATTGGATAAATTTGAAAAATTTCGAAAAAAAATCGGAAAACTTCGAATATTAAAATAAAACTGATAAATATTGAATATGGAACTTCATTTAAGATCAATGCCAAGTCGCTGCGACCAATAGAATCTGAGATATCCCCGAAAAAGTCGCATTTTTCAAAAATAGAGAACATTTCACCTTTAAATATCACAAAAAAAATGTTTTTTTTTCTAAAAATTCGTGAAAATCAATTCTGATACATGCTTTCCATCGTAAATTTTCTCACTTTCTCAATGAAATTCCTAAAAAAAATCTATCTCAAATATTTTCACTGATTTCAAGCGATGAACAACTCAATTAATGAATTTTCAGATTCCATTCTGTGTAATCGCAGATCACAAAACCAAGAGTATAGCCATTGTAATTCGTGGCTCTCTCTCTCTTCGTGACTTGATAACCGATATAGCAGCAGCCTCAGCATCCTTCGAACCGCCTGGTCTTCCCCCAGGAAGTATGGCACACAGGGGAATGATAATTGGTGCTCGAGTTCTTTTGAAACAGCTCGATCAGTATAAAATTCTCGAAAAAGCCTTCGCCACTTATCCCAATTATTCTCTCACCCTAACTGGACACAGTTTAGGGGCTGGTTTGGCTGTTCTTCTGGCTCTTCTAATACGTCCACGTTATCCAGACCTGAGGGTTTATGCTTTTGCGACTCCTGCAGGACTCCTCAGTCGAGAGGCTGCAAAGGTGATCCTTAATTTCTTGTTCATTTTGATAATTCCAACAATATTCCAATTGTTCGAGTCCATTCTATTGAAAAAGTCATTAACAACATCGAATTATTGTCAAAACGCGACACTTCGCCTTTTTACAGAGATCGGCAAAAAAAATTCGCATTTTTAATTTTTTAATTTTTTTTATTTCTGTAATTTCCATCGAAAAAATTTTGATTACTTTCTTAATGAAAAATTTGGATTTTTAAATTTTTCATTAGTTTGAAAATTAATTTTGTTTTTTCAACAATTTTGATTACTATTGTAATTTAAAATTTGACTGATGGAATTTCATAATTATTTTCTTTATTAAACTTATTAACATTTTTATTAGTTAAATTGAATTATGAATGTCATATAATCGTCATTTAGATTGGATTAAATTATAAATTCTTATTTGTGTTACATTTAGTTAACACTCTCAACTCAAAATTTTTGTCTGAAAGACGGTTATATTTGGGAAGATTAAACATAGTAGCGTTGATTTTATTATAAAATTAATTATTCCAATCAATTAATAAGTAAGAAAGAATCAAAATTTCGAATGAGAAAAAGAATTATAAAATTTCATCAGTCAAATTTTTAATTACAATAGCAATCAAAATTGTTAAAAAAAAAAAATTAATTTTCAAACTAATGAAAAATTTAAAAATCCAAATTTTTCATTAAGAAAGTAATTAAAATTTTTTCGATGGAAATTACAGAAATAAAAAAAATTAAAAATGCGAATTTTTTTTTTGCTGATCTCTGCCTTTTTATAAAGAGAAAGAAGTCATAAAAAAAAAGATTTCACGTTTGGTTTTAGAGCCTGAAGAAGCAATTTGACAATAATTTAAAGTGGTTAATGACTTTTCCAATATCCCTATGAACAATTAGAATATTAACTCAAAATAATGCAAATTAATCCGATAATTAATTCAAAAAATGTCTCCTAAGTCTCTCCGCCTTTCATTAAGGATGATTGAGAGATACAATCGCAAAAAAAGTTAATTTTTTGTATGAAATCGTAAATAACAATGTATTTAGAGAAAATGTCTTAAAACTGATTCAATAAGTATTTGAAGAATGTAATAAGAAACAAAATAAGCCCTAGAAACAAGAAATCAATTAATAACCGAAGAATTGATATCACTTTTTACATTCCTTTAAATTTCTCAAGTTTTGAATGTGAAAAATGATCCCAATCTTTCAATTTTCACTTAATTTTGTGTTTCTAGAGCTTGTTCTACTTCTCATTACATTTTTTATAGACTCATTGAATCAGATTCGAGAAATTCATCTTATATAAATTATTATTAACGATTTAACACAAAAAATCAACGTTTTTTTCATGATTGTACCTTCCAAACATTCTTAACTTTAAAATTTTATCATTTTCCACAGATAACTGAGGATTTTGTGCTAAGCGTTGGTCTTGGAGATGATCTGGTGATGCGATTGAGTGTCGACAGTATGGAAAACTTCAGAACAAGTCTCCTGATAACACTTCAAGCCTGCAGACTCCCAAAATATCGTGTTGTCCTCAATGGTTTCGGTTACGTGCTATTTGGTGTCCCAGATCGTGATTTAAATCGAACTTGGAAAATTGGCAATACGATTAATTCGATCCCTGGGCACTTGCCACTGCTCTCGGAGGGTCAGGACCTCAGGCAAGGGGAAACGATGATCCTAGAAAGAGACGTAACGAGAAGAAGGTACTCTCAAGTGAGGCTCTTCAACGCTGGAAGAATCTTGCACATCGTAAGATGCAAAGGAGGCGACAATAATACTGGAAAAAAGCGCAAAGTGGAAAAATCATTCGAAATGAGATGGGCACAGCCTGAAGAATTTATGGAGCTTCCTGTGATGCCAAGAATGCTGTTGGATCATCTTCCAGAAAATTTAGAAAAGGCGTTAGACTGTTTAGTTAAACAACAAGCAGAATTGCCTTTTTTCCTTGAAGAAGTTTAAATTTTTTCATAAAATTTGTCAAAATTTAAAAACAAAAATTTAAATATCAAATTGTTTTTATCAATTTCTAAATTATACACTACATTTAGATAAACACAATCAAGTGATTAATATTTATATTTCTATACTCATTTCACTTCTGTTTTTATTGAAGAGTTATTACAATATTTTCAAAGGAAATATTGATGTTTTGTATGCTACAATTGCTTCAATAAAATCCACTTTTGTATTAATGAAAAAATGATTTATTTATTCAATTCTAATTAGTAATGTACACTGGCTTCATTACATATAATAAATAATTTGTTCTCCATGCAAAATTGCACCTATTCACACCAAGAAATCAATGGTGTAGATAATTTTTTAATGAAGGAAATTAATCAACGAGTTTAGAAATGAAAAGTAATAACTTATGATAAATTTTGCATTATCTAAGAATGAATGAATCCTGGTGAAGTACTGTAGGAGAAGACATCCATGTGATTTTTCGTATCACCACGTGGAAAAGAGACATCCATAAAGTCATCCTCATCGCTCTCCTGCTTCTGATTCTCTCCATTTTCTTCTTCCACATCCATATCAACATTTCCACGATATTGCAAATAAATCGGTTCAATTTTAGCTGAACTTTCCGGCAAAATATAAGGATCAAAGGGGAAAAATGTGTCCAGTCTTGTTGTCAATCGATTTGATGTATGCAAAACAGGCAGATTGCTTCTCGCATTGTGCTCCATAACTGTATAGCAATAAGCCAATTGATAAGCCCTCGTAACTGCTGCAAAATGCTGAACCACAACAGGCAGACACATTCTCAACGGATTTAATTTGCTCGAAACGATCTTCGTCAAATTCAAACTCTGCAAAAACAGCAGATTCTTCTTGTTCTCAACAAGGTCCTTATGCCTGAATGCAATAACATAGAAGAGAGCTTGACAAATTGCATAAAAAACCGTATGAATCCGTACATCACTATTAGCACACTCAAGACTGTCCTGTGCAGCAATATAGCTGTGTATCCAATTTCCCATTTCATGAATGACTCTAGTTATCAAATTTAATGGCACAAAATTTCCTCTAGCTACTAAACTAGCAACATAACAAACAGCCGATTGTCTCAGTACTGGAGCAACATTTGGGTTGCTCACTCTTCCCCAAAGCCAATTTAGAAAAGCCTCTACAATCGATACTTTAAAACTGCACAAGTAGAAAAAAATGAATTGAACATGATGACTTGCATAAGTTGGGAGGATACTTTTTTCAAAAACTCCTAGAAGATCGAAGTAGATCCTTTTAACTCCATCAGGATCGATTAAACCGCTTGGATAACAATTTTCATGCACAAAATTAAGAATCATCTCCATGCAAACATCCAAAGTATGTCCAACCGGATGATTGCATTTCTTTATTCTCTTCGATACCGATTTGACTTCATCAATCTGATCGATATCAAAAACTTCTTCATCTTGATTCTCATCTGCATCATTATCCTCATCAAAAGCCTCTATCTCAGTCCTTGGAGCATTAACATCCATAATAATGAGCCTATTAATAACAAGCGAGAGTATTTCCGACCTCAATTCTGGTGCATACTTCGTTATTTGAAGGAGAGAGTAGATGTAGATTTCCTGAGCATGTGTCGATACTTTGAAGTATGGAAATTTCGATGTTACTGATTGAAGAAGAAGATTCGATGACATAGGAACGATTTTCAAGAACTTTTCTAAGACATCGTGGATGTGATTGAGACGGTCGACGTCTGCTTCTGATGGTACACCATTTTCCCATTCTTCTGATTCATTGCCTGATGAAGGTTTGAAGTTGCTGATGAGTTTATCAATGACGAATTTGCAGTGATAGATATGAACGCATATTAGATCCTCTAAAAATGCTTTGTAAGCGACTGTAGCTTCCAAAGATCTTGTCGTCCAGGAAATGTTGAGGAGAGCTTCTATCAAAAGCTTGTGAGACGGTCCAAGAAATGAGATGCACTGTCTGATCTCGTTGAGAAGATTTATGAGATCTGCATCAGGAATCTGTGCATCTCTGATCATACAAATGAGGTTTTCGTAGGTTTTTCGGTCTGCTGCTGTCTCGTAATTGATGAGGATCTTCTTCAGGTTTCGAGGGGGGATGAAAATCAGTGATGTCTGCTTCTGAAGCTGCTTGGCTCGATGACCTGAGCTTTTTAGGATCGATGAAATGGTGGTGGAACGAGAAGAGACGACAGACATCTAAAAAAATTGGGATAATAATTAGATTGTTAAAAATGGAGTTATTTTGGAGTCTCAAGTATGTCAGACACATGGAAAAAGTGGGGTTAATTCATCGGCTTTAACTTCTTGACGGATTACTTACCTTGGAAAGTTGGTTTTCAGTGTTTCTGGAGGGTTAATACTCGTTTTTTCGCGACAATAATGGAAATTTTGATATTATTGTCGTTTATTATATCGATTTAATCAAACAATACCCGATTTTTGAGGGAATGGAGCACATGCTTGACATTTCTTTCTTAAACACATTGAATTTATTGCTCAACAATGGGAAATCGACACGAATGCGACAATACCGAGTGAGGAGAAAATTACAAGTGCATCCATCTATCGAATGAGGGAAAAAAGAAGAGGAGGATGTGCTAAACGATGGAACATATCATCAACAAGTTAAAAGTAAAAATTAAATAAATGGAAAAATACGAAAATTTGAATTCAAAATTTTGGTAATAAAATAAAATTGTGGAGTTTTTTTTTTTAAATACTCACGAACTGATAAAACTTTTTCCTTTCAGCATCTTTTCCCAGAATAAAATAGAATCTCTTCTCCATTTTCATTAAATTCATCGAAATTCACCGAATTTTCTCTAAAAAAAACATTTATTTAGATAATTCACAAAACAAAGAAATAAATTTTTATTTACCATTTTTCTAAAATCCTTTATGCTTCACTCCACAGGTGGCATCTTGCCAGAAATTCAAATATTTCCCGCCACTCGCAGGTACCCAGGAGCACGTGGTCGTGTTTATGGACGCCAGATTGAATCAGCCATCAAAGAGCCTGAATGTCTGACACTATCATCGGATGAAGAGGAAGAGAATTCATCTAAAAAAGCCAAAAAAACAGAAAATATGAAACTTTCTCAATTGTTGACTAAAACAAATTCGCTATCAGATGATTCTGAATTCTTGGATAAAGAACCAATTATTACGAATAATACTGATTATTCAAGACTGCAGGATCCTGCTGGTAGAAATGGAGATGAAACTGTAGATGTAGGGGTAACTACTTCACTCTGCTGCAGAACAGTAAGAATAGGTGCGTAATTTTTCATTAACTACCTTCTATTTACTGCAAAATTTCACTCAAAAAAAATGATTTTATTTTTTAATTAATATTAAAAATGTATTTTTCAAGGTTCCTACAAGTATATACCACCAGAAAAAATTACAATCAACTCAACTGGATTAATTCTGGCAGTTCCATTGCTCGAGGATGACAAGAAAACCGTAATAATTTGCGTAAAACTTCAGTCAATTGTCAAAGTACTGATAAACTTTGGTAAAGCAATGCCAGTTTTATTCTTCTACATGAATCCAAAAATTGGCGATCACATTAGAGGAGTTTTGAGTATGCAGGATCCAACTGGACCATACTATGATCCTGCTGGTAAAGACAATACCCACAGGAGAATAACTTTAATCCCCGAGACGATATCAGAGGAATCAAAATTGGTATTGAAACTGTTATTCACTCCAAACTCAGTTTTAGAAGAATTGAATGCTAAAGAAGCCAATTCAATACTCGTCAAAGCAACTCCAAAGAATAATCTGCAGAAAAATACGAAGAAACAATTGAATTCAAAATTTAAGTAATAAAATAAAGTTTTCAAATTATTGTTTTTTTTTAATTTTTCAGAATAAAATAGAATCTCTTCTCCATTTTTATTAAATTCATAAAAATTGACCAAAGACACTCATCACAAAATCTTAAAAAAAAACAATTCATTGCGCTTTTTACTTTTTCATTAAAAAACAACAATTATTTAAATAATTAAATAATTCAGAAAACGTATAAATAAATTTTTATTCACGTGCTGCCATCCTTGTCGCACTCACAGCGTTATTCCAATTTTTCTAAAAATCCTTCATGCTTTGCTCCACAGGTGGCATCTTGCCAAAAATTCAAATATTTCCCGCCACTGGCAGATACCCAGGAACACGTGGTCGTGTTCGTGGACGCCCGGGCGTCCCCGTTTAGCTTCAGAGAAAATCCTCGCGTATCTCGGAATTTCATTGATTTTACAAAGTAGAAAAAAATTATATTTTCAGGAGTAATAATAATTGTTAATGAATATTTTTTTTTCTTCATTGAATATTAACGTTTTTTGGACGTTTGAATTATTATTGGAGTGAGTGAGGAAGAAGGTGAGGGCATCCATTCGGTGGCGCAGTTGAGGCTGATTGAGGCCTCAGTTACCATTTGTATCCACCTAACACATATAAAATGGCGAAAGGCAGTTGTTATTTACTTTCAACGTTGCTGCCCATTATTTTTAAAATAGAATAGATTATTCTGTTTAAACGTTGTATTTAATTTATCAAGCATCACTTAATCTATTCTATAATCAGTAAATTAAAATTACGTGAACTTAAAGGTATGTTTTATTTGTTAAAAAATTAGAGATAATGATTTTTTTTGTTAGAATATTTGGAGAAATTGTAACTGAATCTGATGAAAATGCTTTGATTATTACAATTCTATTTTATTGTTTTTTGGAGCATGTCCTCTAATTTTTGAATTTTTGAAAAATAAAAAAAGTGGAGGAGATCAATTAAATTAACAGTAAATCGTAGAAAATGTGGATTATTTTTTTTTTCAGGGGAATTTCAATTTTTTGGGAATTTTTGATGAATCTGATTTTTTTATGATTAATCTTAGATTTTTTAGAATTTCGTGTTTTGTGAGGTTTTTTCGATTTTTTTCGAAGGTTTTCAAGTGGAAAATATGATTTTTAGAGCAGAAATTGGGATTCATTTAATCAACGATTTGTTCTAGGTTAGGTATGAGGAATTTGGATTGCTCGAAAGGCCAAAAAGACTAATTTTCCATGTTTTTTCATCTTAAACTACCCCTAAATCAAAGAATTGATAAAGTTTATTCAAATTTTTGCTGTTAAAATCACAATTTCCCTTTTTTAAGAAACTTTTCCTTTTATTAACTTTTGAAATTGAAATTTATAAAAAAAAAACACATTTTTCTACTTCAAATAGTTTACGAGAAAATCTCAAAAAGAAATGAAAAACAAAATGCAATTTTTATCTGTGAATTATTTGTGAATTAAAAGAATGAAATTTTCAATTTTCAGATAAAAACTTTCATGGCCTCCAAGGAGCCCATAATTCATCAAAAAGTTAAAGAAAAATAAAACATATTATATATAAATATAAAAGAATTAAATGAAGCAATGAAAAAAATGATTTAATGTTTTAAGTGAGTGTGAATGAAGTATAAAAAAAAAACAATTAATCAAAGTGTACCTCGTATTAATATACTATGGCACATTATTATAATCTAATTGCTGACAGTAGTATTCCTATTATGGTAGACGATGGTCAGCAAATATGCACTGTTGATGGACAGCGTATACAATTTGTTGTACAAGATTTAAATAATTGTATTAATGGTGGTACTAGATTACTGACTTATACACCAGCAACACAAAATAGTGAACACATTTTTACACAGGCTGTTGGAGAACAATTGCAGTCAATTGATCAAAGGTATTATTTTTTAAAATTTATAATAAAGCAAAAAAAAAATTAAATTCCTCTTAAATTAACATGAAAAATGTCTTTAAATATTTGTAACATGGAAAAGACAATTTCTCATGATTTTCTCGAAAACTAGAAGATGTAGAAAATTCAATGAGATTTAATCTGAACCGTAAATTTTGAATTTCCCCCCCCCCCCAAAAGAATTTAATTTATCTTTAATATTCCAGACAAAACGTTTACATAATAAACACAGAAGACCACGTAACAGTGCCACAGGATTCCCTGAAGCCCTTTGCCCCAGAGACCTCAAATTTCGTAATAACTGATTCAAAAAATCCGAATGATCCCCAGGTTCAGTGGGTTACTGTTCAACAAAGCCCACAGAGAACAATGTCCACAAAAGACTCTGGTCCCTCAAAACGTCCCAAACTCCCCAAAACAAAAGCCATTAATGTGCCTCCTGTGATGCCGCCACTTCAACGAATTAAACAGCCACCAAAACCCTCTCCACGTTCACCCCTACATCCAGAAAATCCCCAGCAGCAAATTTTAAAAGCTTGTGCATTGCCAAACAGAAATCAACAGACACTCCAAAATTCACCACAAATGGGATTTTTGAGTGAGCGAATCAAGCAAGCTCGTATGCATGGTTCAAAGCCTTTAAATCCTTCACCAGGCCTTCAAAAAGCCCAACAAAATTCCCAAAAACCACTGTCTAATAATCCCCAAAGATTTCAATCCACTCCTAAACCTATGAATTACCTCCCTGCCAGGTGCCAGAGTCCATCATCTCCTGAGAATTCCCAAAAATACCCAGAAAAAATGGAAGTTGATCAGCAAAGCTATGCAGAACCAGACTCAGGATCTGAATCAATAGCATATCTTCAACAAACAATAACAAATCCACAGGCAACAATTGTTCAGGATCAGATAACTGGTAATACAGTTAAGATGCTCGTGGTTTTACCAACTGGAGAGCAAAGATTGATTACATTTGATATACCCAATGAAGATTGCACTGTACAGGATCTTCTTGAGCAAGCAAACATTCCACCAAATGGTGAAACAACAACAGTTTCACTTGTTAAAGATCCAATATTACATATTAATTACATTGTTGAGAGTGGTGAGGGTACTATTACCATGGAGGAAACACAAGAAGATGGTCAAAATGACGTTAGAATGCCTGACGAATCATCAGATTCTCATCAGCACATGGAAGATGGTAATAATTCGTTATTACTTAAGGATGAGCCAAAATTCGGTGACAATCAAATTGCCGTTTGTCCTTACTGTGGCGCTTGCTCAACGGATTTCGAAAGATGTCCTGGATGTACTAAGAAACTTCCTGAAGAGCCAAAGTTAGTCTCCATGACTCCAAGTACTAATCAACAAAAGAAAGAGGCATTGATACCCATTGATAACTTTTATTCTAGAAAGAAAACAGTTGATTTGTCGGTGAAAGATGTTAATAAAAAACCTAAAGGAAGAATGCCCAAATTAGTGACAACTAAAGTTAAATCAGCCATCAAAGAGCCTGAATGTCTGACGCTATCATCAGATGAAGAGGAGGAGAATTCATCTAAAAAAGCCAAAAAAACAGAAAATATGAAACTTTCTCAATTGTTGACTAAAACAAATCCACTATCAGATGATTCTGAATTCTTGGATAAAGAACCAATTATTACGAATAATACTGATGATTCAAGACTGCAGGATCCTGCTGGTAGAAATGGAGATGAAACTGTAGATGTAGGGGTAACTACTTCACTCTGCTGCAGAACAGTAAGAATAGGTTCGTAATTTTTCATTAACTACCTTCTATTTACTGCAAAATTTCACTCAAAAAAAAATGATTTTATTTTTGAATTAATATTAAAAATTTATTTTTCAAGGTTCCTACAAGTATATACCACAAGAAAAAATTACAATCAACTCAACTGGATTAATTCTGTCAGTTCCATTGCTCGAGGATGACAAGAAAACCGTAATAATTTGCGTAAAACTTCAGTCAATTGTCAAAGTACTGATAAACTTTGGTAAAGCAATGCCAGTTTTATTCTTCTACACGAATACAAAAATTGGTGATCACATTAGAGGAGTTTTGGGTATGCAGGATCCAATTGGACCATACTATGATCCAGCTGGTAAAGATAATACCCACAGGAGAATAACTTTATTGCCCGAGACGATATCAGAGGAATCAAAATTGGCTTTGAAACTGTTATTCACTCCAAACTCAGTTTTAGAAGAATTGAATGCAAAAGAAGCCAATGAAATACTTGTCAAAGCATCTCCAAAGGATAATCTGCAGAATACAGGTTGTAGAAGAGTATCAAATGCTCCAGGAACCAATGGAATAGTTGAAAAAATAACAGTTTATCCACCACCACCAGCAAAAGGTGGCATTGCCCTAAATACCGAGGACTATTCATGTCTAGGAGAGGATCAATTCCTAAATGATGCTATTATCGATTTTTATCTTAAATATTTGACACTAGAAATTCTCTCTGATGTTGATCAACAGAGAACACATGTATTTAGTTCCTATTTTTACAAAAGATTGACATCACCAAATGCACAGGGTTCAGAAAATATACAAGGAATGACAGCAGCTGCTAAAAGACATGCAAGAGTTCAAAAATGGACGAAAAATGTTAATATCTTTGATAAAGATTTTATTGTAATACCAATTAATGAGCATGCCCATTGGTTTCTTGCTATTATATGTTTTCCTGGATTGGTTGGAGTTGTTAAACCACCAAAAACACCAGAAAAAGAGCAAAAATTGAAAACTAAGAAGGACAAAAAAAATGAATTGCAGAGTCTTACAATTGGGAGTACTACAATAACACCTGTTACAACAGTAACAACTACTACAGCAAGTACAACAACAACAACAACAACAACGACAATTACAATTGATCAAATGGATGATCAATCAGAGAGAGACGAAGCTGAAGGTGATGACGATGAGCTAGATGATGATAGTGACGAAGATGATGATGAAAAAAATGCAAAAGCAAATGAGGAAAAAGTTGAAGTTAAAGTTGAAATAAAAGAAGAAATAAAAGAAGAAATTAATCAAGATGATACAATTATTAAAATTCCATGCATACTTATATTTGATTCATTGGCTGGACCTGGTAGAGCAAGAGTTGTTGCTACACTTAGGGATTATTTGAGCTGTGAATATGTTGCCAAAATGGGAAAAGATAAATTATTCAATAGAGATACAATCAAGGGTGCTTGTCCAAAAGTACCACAACAGAGTAATTTTACTGATTGTGGTCTCTATGTACTGCAGTATGCTGAGGCATTTTTTAAAGATCCAATAAAAGATTATACATTGCCAATCAAGACATTGAAAAATTGGTTTGAAGAAATTGTTGTTACGAGAAAAAGAGAGGAATTATCAAAGTTGGTTGTTAAATTAATGTTGAGTGGAAAAGAGGGAAAAAATATTGCATTGCCTGTTGTACAATTTCCCACGATGGATGGTAAATTAAGACCTAAACCTGAAGAGAAGAAAGATGAGAAGAAAAAAGAGGAGGAGAAAGAGACTAAGGAGATGGTTGATAATACTGCTAAAACCATATATACATTGGTCCCAGCTACTACTGTTCTCAATTCTGATGGAAATTTAGAAATTTCAATCGAAAAGTCCAAGTGAGTTTTTATACAAATTTTTTTCTTGTCTCTTTTCTTTTTTACGAAATTCATAAATTCATAATTGATAATTTCGTCAGCTTAGAAGCAAAGGGGCGTAAGTGCTATGCATAAGCATACACAGAGAAAAATGTTTTCTTAATTTAAGAATGTGCAGGTCACTTAAATTAAGAAAGAAAAAGTCACTTGATTTAAGTGAGAAAACTCACGTGATTTAAGTGAGTTTTACTTTCTTAAATTAAGAAAGATAAAAGTCACTTGATTTAAGTGACTTTTACTTTCTTAAATTAAGAAAGAAAAAGTTACTTGATTTAAGTGAGAAAAATCACTTGATTTAAGTGAGTTTTACTTTCTTAAATTAAGAAAGAAAAAATCACTTGATTTAAGTGAGAAAACTCACTTGATTTAAGTGAGTTTTACTTTCTTAAATTAAGAAAGAAAAAGTCACTTGATTTGAGTGAGAAAACTCACGTGATTTAAGTGAGTTTTACTCTCTTAAATTAAGAAAGATAAAAGTCACTTGATTTAAGTGACTTTTACTTTCTTAAATTAAGAAAGAAAAAGTTACTTGATTTAAGTGAGAAAAATCACTTGATTTAAGTGAGTTTTACTTTCTTAAATTAACAAAGAAAAAGTCACTTGATTTAAGTGAGAAAACTCACTTAATTTAAGTGACTTTTACTTTCTTAAATTAAGAAAAAAAAAGTTACTTGATTCAAGTGAGAAAAATCACTTAATTTAAGTGAGAAAAGTCACTTGATTTAAGTGAGAAAACTCTCCTGCTTTAAGTGAGTTTTACTTTCTTAAATTAAGAAAGAAAAAGTCACTTAATTTAAGTGAGAAAAGTTACTTAATTTAAGTGACCTGCACATTCTTAAATTAAGTGACTGCACATTCTTAGATTGAGAAAACATTTTTCTCTGTGTAAGACTTACGCCACTTTGTGACTAAGCTGACGATTTAATTGAATTGTCTCGATTTATCGTTTCAAATTAATAATAAAATCATTTTATTCTTCACTACAGATCAACATCAGCAGCTTCGATGTCATATCTACGAACTAAAAGAGTATCCAGACTTCCACTCAGAGAATCTGGCATAACACCAAGTGAGACAGCAGCTAAAAAGCACAAGGGAGATAATGATTCCTGTAAATAATTAATAATAAATAAACATTTGTTTTCATTACTATTTTTTTTATAAACGAAAAGAATAAATAAAAAATCACGCTTAGTCAGAGCATTCTTAAACTCAATGAAAATAATAAAATGAAAAATAAATTGAATTATGAAAAAGAAAAAAAAACAAATAAATTGCAAAAAAAAAACAAAAAAAATGATTAAGAAGAAAATAATTATGTCATCACGGAGGATAATAATTTCGTTTACCTATGTAACAAAGAATGTAGTTAGTTACTTGATAAGGTGAATAAAATCATAAAGTTCCAATCTTCTCAGTAAAATGAAAAAAAAAAAAAAAAATTCAATCACTTTATTTGAATTTCCATTATTTTCTTCATTTTTTTTTCTCTTAATTCGTTTTTAAATAATTATACTATATTGAAAATGAGCAGTATGCTATTTAAAGATATTCAGCAGTTATATTTGGCCAATATGTGCCCTCAAAAAGTTGCCAAGAGGCTTGCAGCATCAGAGACTCATCAAAATAATCAACATAATCGTTGAAAAAAATTGTGAAAATGTCTTGCAATCGGTAAATTTGAAGTTTTCTTCAAGTTTTATCATAAAAAATTTGACGACTTCACTGAGGAATTTTCCAATTTAAAAATTAAGTGAGTCCAGTAATTATCTTTTATCGTTTATTTTTTCCTTAAGTTTTCAAAATTATCTCTTGTTTTTTTCGTAGTAAAAACAAGAAAAAGTTTGCTTGTATTCAAAAATTTTTTTCGTCTTCTCTGTTAAGAAAATAGAAATTATTTGTACAACATTACTTTATATCTTCATTTTTCGTTAAAAAATATATGTATTTATTATTTCATGAATTATTTGATTTTATATTTTGTTTTTATTGTGGAAATTCGAAAGTATGCAGCTGTAGAATCGTTCAATTACGTCAAAGTGACCTTGCTGTAATGAACGAGTAATTCTGGCTGATGAATTGAGTTAAAAAATGTATATAATGAATTTCGAAATATTTCTACTGTCGCGAAATAGAAAGTGAGAAGAGAATTTCTATTCGAATTTTTAACTTCAAAGTGTCATTCTCACTATTTTCATGTTTTTCTTCCAAAATTCTCAATGAATATATCGAAAATTCATGAAGATAACAAGTGGAAAAGTGATTAGTGAAAAAAATGATCTGTTTTTTTTTAAAAAAAAAATTATTTAAAAAAAAAAATGATTATTTTTTCGAATTAAATTTCTTTGCACTAATTAAAATGGATTTTCAGAGAGCAATTAGATGTAAATAGATGAGATATGAGTGCCTCAATATTCTCACTGGTGGTCTCCACACTGTACATAGTTCTAACGAGTTTAATTGCATATTGGTCGAGAAAATATGTGAAGTACTATACAAACCGTCCATTCTTAAGAGATTTATTTCTGGAGGGTATTGCAACTGCTGAATTATGTGGAGCCTGTTTCGAGCTTATAATAAGTAAAATTTTCTCCATTATTTTAATTTTAGTTTAAAAAATTTAGGAAACTTTGAAGAATTAGTGAAATTCCTTTTTTTTATGATGTTTTGTTAGTCGCAGACAATTGGGGAGTCTCCATGTACGCAATTTACCTGTTTGTTCTGACAATCTGGTGGTCCATGAACTGGGAAGATGCAACTGCTTGTCCCTATACTCATCTGGAAGACCTGGTAGAAGGGAAGAAATCTCTCAGAGATGCTTTTCTTCTCATTTGGGCTGAATTAGTCGGTGGTTTGGTGATCTTCAGGTACATTCAGATACTGTGGGCTCTGGAAATCGTTCCTACACACAAAGACAGAGCCTTCGAGGACTGTACAACTGATCTTCAAGTACCAGTTATAATTGGCGCCTTTGTGGAATGCATTGCTACTTGCATGTGCAGAGTTGCTTCGCGAGTTATTGGAGAACTGAGTCCGAAATTCAGTACTGTCATTGACTCTTTCATTGGAACATCCTTGGTTGTTGCAGGTGATTAAGTGGGGAATTAAATACAGAGTGAATTAAGAAGAAAACGTTTCTATTAGATAGGGGAAAGTGGGGAAAATGGATCCGGGGATCAGAATTATGTAGAATTGGCTAAGGATTTTTTGAAGGGTTCTGCGGAAAATTTTGAAAAAATTCAGCAACAATGTAAACATTCTCGAGCACCTTCTTGAATTTTTTCAGAATTTTTCAAGAGGTCCTTCACTTTGAAAAAAAAAATTCTTGGATTATTATGCTCTGGAGGCTCATAAATGGACTTGCGAAGCAAAATTATCCAGGATTTTTTTAAGGGTGAAGGCTTATACGGAAAAATTTGAAAAAATTCAGCAATAGTGTGAACATCCTCGAGCACTTTCTCGATTTTTTTTAGAATTTTTTGATAGGTTCTTCCCTCCGAAAAAAAAATTCTTGGATTATGCTCTGGAGGTTCACAAGAAATTGACTTGAGAAATAAAATTATCCAGGATTTTTTTGAGGGTGAAGGCTTATACGAAAAAATTTGAAAAAATTCAGCAACAATGTAGACATTCTTGAGCACTTTCTTGAATTTTTTCAGAATTTTTCAAAAGGTCCTTCACTCCAAAAAAAAATTCTCGGATTATTATGCTCTGGAGGTCCATAAGAAATGGACTTGTGGAACAAAATTATCCAGGATTTTTTTGAGGGTGAAGGCTTATACGAAAAAATTTGAAAAAATTCAGCAACAATGTAGACATTCTCGAGCACCTTCTTGAATTTTTTCAGAATTTTTCATGAGCTCCTTCACTCCAAACAAAATTCCTCAATCATTTCCCACTTCAAACTCAGAGATTTCTCGTATCAATAATTTTTCTATTTTTCCAGCTTTCAATTATTCTGGTGGATACTTCAATCCTGCTTTAGCAACATCTCTCAAGTACGGCTGTCTAGGTACCACAGTAATGGAGCACGTGATTGTTTATTGGATTGGAGCTTGTGCTGGATCAATAGCATCAATAAGGGTTTATCAACATCCAATAATTCAGAATTACATAAAAAAGCAAAAAGCTAAATCACAATAATTATTTAAATTAAAAAAATTGTAAATAATTGTTCATATCTGCATTATTCACTAGTTGTATCATCAAACAAAAAATTATTAAAAAAAAAAAATAGTTTAAGGTGAATTGTAAAGAGACAGAATTACTGCTCTTCAATAGAGCAACTAATTCTTTTAACTGGATTAGAGTAATGAAATTGTGTGGTTTCAACAGACCGAGGTTGTGCAAAAATTTTCAAACGTAAAGCACAGTTGGTCTCTGACCTTCCAACTATTTTTTCTCATTTAAAAAAAATATTTAATATAATTAAAAAGAAATAAAATTATTAATATAATTAAAAAGAAATAAAATTAGAATAAATTATAAATATATTTTTGAATATTCTAATTACTTATATCTATGAATAATTGCTCATTATATTCATTATTTCATGAATTTTAAATTAAACTAAGAAAATGACGAAAAAATTTGAATTTAATTGGCAAATTGAAGTACCAGAATTCTTGAGAACTGGTGCAACCTTTGATCGCTGGTATGAAGACAAAGAATCGACTGAATTTGAACCCAATTGTCTATTCAAAGTCGATGAATATGGATTTTTTATTTATTGGAAGAGTGAAGGAAAGGTAATTAATTCGATTTCTGCATAAAATGAATAATAATTGCAATTAAAATGATATTTTTGTATTTTTTCTCTCAATTATGGATTTTCTCGGATGAAACTGGAAAAAGTAGACATCTGACGATTTTTAGATTATTTTTTTATTTGAAAAATGAATTATTATAAAAAGAAAACAAAAATATAAAAATGCAAAAAATTAAAAAAAAAATATAAGTGCTAATTTTTTAAATATTTCTTGCAATAATAATTTTTTTTTATTTATAAAAATATAAAATAAAAAAAATAATTTTGTTGTTTAAAAAAAAATAGAAAATTGTCAGATGTTTGCTAATTTCATTATCATTTTCTAGGATGGTGACGTAGTTGAATTAGCTCAAGTATCCGATATTCGTTATGGTGGAACGCCGAAAGATCCAAAATTGTCTAATAAGCTCAGTAAACATGGAACTATGGATCAATTAGATGAGAAGAGTATAACTCTATGCTCTGGAGTTGATTACACGAATATTAATTATCAGCACATTGTGTGTACTAGTGCAGCTCAAGCCAAGGTTCCAACTAATAGCGAATTTCTTCGTTTTTTTAAAATAAAAACTCAATTTTTTACTTCTATTGATTTTATGATTTTTTTTTATGCTAATGAAATTAACACACATCTGACAATTCTTTGGATTTTTTTTAAACAAATAAATAATTATAAAAAGAATATTCAGGAAATTTGCACCTATAATTTTTCAAATTTTCTATATGTGCATATTTTTAATTATCTTTTTAAATAATTTCTTTATTGAGGAAAAAAAGCTCAAAATTATCAGATGTCTGTTATTTTCAGTATTATTTTTTTTATTGATTTTTGAATTATTCAGGAATGGCAAGAAGGTTTACGATTAATTACGCACAATACTAAGGCCAGTAATGTCTGTCCAATGATCCAATTAAAGAAGCAGTAAGTTCACTAATTAGCAAAAATATTAGGTAATATTTAAGAATAATTATCATTTCCTTCTTTCATAGTTGGATGAGATTGTGCTTCTCCGTTGATCCAAAGGGAAAATTACCCGTTAAAGTAATTGCTAAAACTTTTGCTTCTGGAAAAACCGAGAAACTTGTACATCAATCTCTTGCAGAAATGAATCTTCCAAGTGGCAAAGTAAATGAAAAATAATTACTAATTGGGAAAATAGTATAGGGAAAGGTGGGGTAGAATGGGCACAAGGGGTAAAACGGACACGAGTTGATTTTCGTATTTTATACTATGAAAACTACTCGAAATAGATGGAAATATTGGAGATAGATTTCTTCTGATGATTCCATTAGGAAGATGAGAAAATTTTCCATGATAATCATATGTCAAAAGTTATTTTTTCGAATTTTTCAAAAATTGCATTTTTTTTGCGCAAGATTTGAAGGTAAAACTATTCTGCTTTTAAAAAATTTCAGGTTTACGAGAATATCTCTGGTTCTATCGATCGTAGCGACCTGGGATTGATCTCAAATGAAATGGGGTTTAAAAAGAAAAATATCAATTTTTTCAAGTACTTATTGGGCAAAAACTGATTTTCAGAAAATTGACGGATACATATTTGAAGAATTGATTTTAAAAAAATTTGAACCACATAAATCGATGAGAAATGTGCTCACATTTCATTTGAGATGAACCCTAGGTTGCTACGACCAACAAAACCGGAGATATCTCTGAAAAAGTGGACTTTTTCGATTTTCAAAAGGGAAACCCCTTCAAAACTTGGCCAAAAAAGTAAATTTTTTTAAAAATGAAGAAAAACTAAACTTCGACATGTATTTTCTGTCTAAAATTTCCTCAGCTTTCCAGTGGAATCATTAGAAAATTTCTATCTCGAACCGTTCGATTGGAGTGTCCATTTTACCCCACCTTCTCCTATTACCTAACAAGTGCGATAAAGTACTTTTCTGGCAAGTCTGAGGCTGCAAAACGACCAGAATGTGAATTTTATGATCACACGAGTCTAAAAATCGTTACTGCACGTGTTGGGTAAAGTTGTTTTTACGTACAACGTGCGCAAAATGCTCATTTTTTGTTCGCGAGAAGAGCTATATGATAGAAATGAATTCTTTCACTTCCAGGGCGATAAAATGGACCCCGAAGCTTTTACTCTTGACAAATTCAAGTCTCTATACTTCAAAATCTGTCCCCGAAACGATATCGAAGAGTTATTCCAAACTCTGTGAGTAAAGATCCAAATATGAATACAAAAAAATCCACATTTTCCATTTTTTTTTGTTTTTTTTTTAGAACTGGAGGAAAGAGTGAGTTAAGTCTTTCGCAACTTGTGACCTTCATGAACGAAAAACAGAGAGATCCATTGTTGAACGAAATTCTTTATCCACTGTACGATGATAGAAGATGTACTGAAATTATAAATGATTACGAGCCTGATGAAAAAATAAGAGCAGAAAGTAATGACTTGATTTTTTAAGAAATTGAAAGAAATTTACTATGTTAATATTTTAATTCGCTCTTTTTTTTGATAGAAAAATTAACAAAGGATGGATTTATTAAGTATTTAATGGGTGACGAGAATGCTCCAGTATTTTTGGACAAATTAGACGAATGGATGGACATGGATCAACCACTATCTCATTATTATATAAATTCTAGTCACAATACGTATCTAAGTGGTCGTCAAATTGGTGGAAAAAGTACGGTTGAGATGTATCGACAAGTGTTATTAGCTGGTTGCAGGTAAAAAACTGCACTTAAAATTACGAAAAATAAACCTAGGGGAGAGTGGGGCAAAATGGACACTGCAATGAAACGGTTAGAGATGGATTTTTTCTGATGATTCTATTGGAAAGCTGAGGAAATTTTAGCTGGAAAACAAGTGTCAGATGTATTTTTTTAGATTTTTTTGAAAAATCGATATTCTTCGGCATTTTTGAGGGGTAGAAACCTTTCTTTTTTTGAAAATTTTTAGTTTTTTGCGAATATCTCGGGTTCTATTGCTCGTAGCAATTCGGGGTTGGTCTCAAATGAAAGGTGAGCTCATTTCCCATCGATTTATGGGGGTTTGAATTCATAAATATCAATTTTTGGGATAGTTATAGGTCAAAAACTGTTTCACAAAACTGTTCCACAAAAATGCCCATAAATATCTTAAAAATCGATATTTTTGAATTGAAAACCCTATGAATCGATAGCAAATGATCTCACCTTCACCTCCTATCGGAATTTTTACGCTACGACAAATAGAACCAAAGATATTCTCAAAAAACTGAAAATTTTCACAAAAAGGAAGGTTTTTATCCCTCTAAAATGCTCAAAAAAGTCAAAGTCGCCATAAATTCAAAAAAATTGATTCTGGCACTTGTTTCCCGCCTAAAATTTCCTCAGCTTTCCAATGAAATCATCAAAAACAATCTACCGCCAATATTCCCATCAATTTCAAGAGTTTCCCATAATATTTGCCTAGAAAATTTAGGTGTGTCCATTTTACCCCACCTTCCCCTATGCATTTTTTACTTAATTTATGATTAATAATATTAATAACATTAATAATAAATTGATATTTCCTATAAAGATGCGTTGAATTGGATTGTTGGGACGGTAAAGGTGAAGACGAAGAGCCAATAATAACTCATGGAAAAGCCATGTGCACTGATATTCTCTTCAAAGACGTTATTGTTGCTCTGAGAGATTGTGCATTCGTTACAACCGAGTATCCAGTGATTTTGAGCTTTGAAAATCACTGTTGTCTCAAACAACAGTATAAATTAGCCAAGTATTGCGATGAAATCCTCGGAGACTTGCTGCTGAAAGAACCCCTCAAAGATTACCCAGTAATTATCCACTATTTTATTCATTTTTACTATAAAAAAGGTCGTTTTATTGGTAATATTGATTAACAGCTAGAGCCGGGAGCTGTTCTGCCACCCCCCAGTGCCTTAAAGCGAAAAATTCTCATAAAAAACAAGCGTCTCAAGCCAGAAGTCGAAAAAGTTGAACTCGAGCTCTTCAAATCCGGTCAATTTGAAGCCAAAGATGAAGTTGTTGAGGATGCAACTGCACCAGCAGTTGCAGTACCAGATGTCCCAGCAGCAGCAGAGGCTGCAGCTCCTGGAGATGCTCCTGAGGGAGAGGCTGCTGTTGCTACTCCATACGGTGGAAGCACAATGTCCTGTCATCCTTGGTTGTCTTCAATGATTAATTATGCTCAACCAATTAAATTCCAAGGATTCGATGTTGCCGAAAGTAATAATTTGAAATTTGTAATAATTTTATTTTTCCCGAATTTTTCCTACTTCGATTACCTATCATAATATCACATCAAAATATCGCAGTTTTAAATATCACAAAGAATGCTATAACAATTTAAAAATATCATGGAATTAAAATATCATATTTTAAAATATCACACTCAAAAATATCACATAATCAAATTATTACCAATTTTTATTTATTCAATTTCTTTTCAATCATACAATGAATAATTGAAGAACATAGTAATCGTGAATTCATATTAATATTTCAATATTGTGTGCTATACTACGCAAATAATCTGAAACATCAGTATCATTATCAAAATCATTAACCAGCGCAAAGAGACGTTCATCATGATCACGATATTTTTTGCGTTTTCGCGTGATAAATCAATCAGTACTGTTGAACTATTGGGATATCATATTAATGAAAATTACTAATTAATATAAATTAGTTGCAATACCACTTTTACGAGAAAATGAAGCTTTAATGAAAGCATTGCACTTGAATTTAGTACTGTGCTCAATGCATCGGCATATCACCACTTTAGAACTCGCATTTTAACTAGTAATTTTATTCCCTTCTGAGTAAATACAAATTGGAGACCCATATTAATGTTTCCACCACAAAGAACATTAATTGACTAAATAATTGAATGAGAAATAAGGCTCATGGAGCTACTCAAGTTTACAAAAGAAGCAAACACATCAGCAAAATCAATATAATGTAGTAATTGTGTTATACTGTTTTTTTGTGATATTATAATTACGTGATATTATGACGTGACACCCTTACTTCCATTAAAAATAGAAGAAAAAATCCAAAGATGTCCTTTTTTTTCAGAGAAAAACATTCATCACAACATGTCATCATTCTCCGAGACAGCAGCTTTAAATTACCTAAAAACATCAGCAGTTGAATTTGTTAATTATAATAAACGACAAATGAGTAGAATCTATCCAAAAGGAACACGTGCAGATTCATCGAATTACATGCCCCAAGTATTTTGGAATGCTGGCTGCCAGATGGTGGCATTAAATTTTCAAACACCAGACTTACCAATGCAACTTAATCAGGGAAAATTTGAGTTCAATGGAACAGGTGGATATTTATTGAAACCAGAGTTTATGAGAAGAGGTGATAAAACGTTTGATCCATTTGCCGAAGGAGTGGATGGTGTTATAGCTGCTTCCTGTTCTGTTCAGGTTTGCTAGTTACTTGAAAAAGACTCAATTAATTTAGTAGATTACGTATTTAAAGAGGGATAACATAAACTATTTTTTTTGTTCAAGGTCATTGCTGGTCAATTTTTATCAGATAAAAAAGTAGGAACTTACGTTGAAGTTGATATGTATGGTTTACCAGCAGATACAATTAAAAAAGAATTTAGAACACGTATGGTACCGGCAAATGGTTTGAATCCAGTTTACAACGAAGAGCCATTCGTCTTTCGTAAAGTCGTTTTACCAGATTTGGCAGTGCTACGTTTTGGTAAGAAATCTTCTTATTTCACATCGATTAGCATAATAAATCATGTGTTTATCGGGATTTTTTTTTTTTATAAAGGTGTTTACGAAGAGAGTGGGAAGCTTTTGGGACAGAGAATTTTACCTTTGGATGGATTACAAGGTGGATATCGTCATATTGCTTTGAAGACTGAGGCGAACTTTCCAATGGCTCTTCCCATGCTTTTCTGTAACATAGAAATGAAAATTTATGTTCCTGATGGATTTGGAGGTATTTTTTAAAATTAATTCTTAGTTAACTTCCCGATAAGGGAAGTTTATGTAATGACCCCGAAAATGGAAAATCGATTTTTCGATCGATCTCCATGTTTTAAGACCTCCCGAACATTTTTTGATAGTTTTCACGATCGTGTCTGTGTGTGTGTGTGTGTGTGTGTGTGTATGTATGTGACTAATTTTTTCGTTCACGTTTTCTCATAAATTAATAACGTGATCGATATGATCGATGTTGCAATCGAAGCATCTCGATATAGATTCGATCTGATTAGTTTTTGATTGAAATCGATACAGTACTTTCTTAGTTTTTTATGAAAAACATTATTAAATTTTTCTTAAATCCCAATAAGTGGAGTCTATGCACGACCTCCGAAAATGAAAAATCGATTTTTTCATTGCTCTCGATATTTTGAGATCTACCCAAAAAATTTTGAAAGTTCACTCCTTCTCAGCTATGTTTTTTGCATTCGTTTTTTTCATTCATCATTTTTTCTAATAATAAGTGAGAGAAATTATCGGGAAGTTTTTAGTGCGGCTCGAAGAGTCACATACATCACAATACATTCCTACTAACTCCTTCCAATTAGCAATAACGCACTCCTCCATTCGTGAGCGAGCGTAGCGAGTGAGCAACAACGCACTCTTCTATTCGCGAGCGAGCATAGCGAGCGAGCAACTGCTCACCCCTAGTTATAAATTTGTTATTGCTTGGTTTAAATGAAGCAAAGTTAAGATTATGGAATATATTTTATTTATTAGAGTCATTTATGATTTTTCAATCTCTTACATTGTTTTCTTTTTTATAAACACTTATAGGGGAAGGTGGGGCAAAACGGACCGTGGTTAGTTTTGGTATTTTATACTGTGAAATTTGATCAAAATTGAAGAAAATATTGGAGATAGGTTTTTTCTGATGATTCCATTGGAAAGATGAGGAAATTTCCCATGAAAATCTTATGTCAGAAGTTATTTTTTGGAATTTTTCAAAAATTTCATTTTTTCGCACAAAATTTGAAGCTAAAAACCTTCTGTTTTTGGAATTTTGCAATTTTTTGGGAATTTCTCTGGTTCTATTGATCGTGGCGAACTGGGGTTGATCTTGAATGAAAGCTGAGCTCATTTCCCATCGATTCATGGGGTTAAAGAAGGAAAATATCAAATTTTTCAAGTACTTATAGAACAAAAACTGATTTCCAGAGAAAAGACATATAAATATTTGAAAAACTGATTTTTAAAAAATTTGAACCATATAAATTGATGAGAAATGAACTCACCTTTCATTTGAGATCAACCCCAGGTAGATACGATCAATAGAACCAGAGATATCACCGAAAAAGCGAATTTTTTCGATTTTCAAAAGGGAAATCCCTTCAAAACTTGGCCAAAAAAGTGAATTTTGTCCAAAAATTGAGAAAAAAACCATTAGACACATGTTTTTCGCCTGAAATTTTCTCAGCTTTTCAATGGAATCATTGGAAAATTTCAATCTCGAACCGTTCAATTGGAGTGTCCATTTTACCCCACCTTCCCCTATAATTTTTAAAAGAATGAAGGATAATGGAGTTTAAAAAACGCAATGAATCTTCATAATATTATAACATAAATTTTTGGATTTTTTTTCTATTATACTATTTTGTCTCCGATTCAGCTGATAGAATATATTTTACTAATTAATATTCTTTTTCAGACTTCATGGCTATGCTCTCTGATCCTGGTGGCTTTGCTAAAGCTGCTGAGAAACAAGCTGAGAACATGAAGAATCTGGGTATTCAGCAAACTGAAACAAAGAAAAAAGAAGAGGGACCTAAATGGGGTAAGATCCACTTATCTCATTACATTTTTTCTTATTTTTTTGAAAAAATAATCAAACTGCTCAATTAAATTTAATCGTACAATAATTATAACAGAGGAGTTTAAACCCGAGCCAATTACTCTTGATTCACTGAGGCGTGAAAAGGCATATAAAGCTGGAAAGAAGCAGACTAAAGAGTTTGATTCAATGAAGAAGAAGCATAAGAAGGAGAAAGAATCTATGCTCAAGGCTCATTGCACTGCTATGGAAAAATTAACTAAAGGCAAAGAGTAAGAATCAATTTGCTGTTGCAAAGTTTTTTTTTTTTAATCCTTTTAATATGAAAATTTTATTGCAAACATTTTACGAGGCATTGTGTGTATGTTTTATGTTTATCTTTCATATGAATATTTTTCTTTTTTTTTGCAGTAAAAATGCCTTGATAAATGATGCAAATGTTAAGAAAGTCGTAAAAGAACAGACACAGCAGTGGTCAGCAATGATGGGGAAACAGAGAAAAGAAGAGTGGGAAATGCATAAAGCTCATATAGTTGCTGGTAAAGATGAGTTCAAGAAGCTAATGGAGATTGTTCAAGCTGCACAAATGAAGCAATTGCAGGCTAAACAAGACAAGTGATTATCACTGATTATATCATGACAGAGATCGGCAAAAAGAAAATTCGCATTTTTAATTTTTTAATTTTTTTTATTTCTGTAATTTCCATCGAAAAAATTTTAATTACTTTCTTAATGAAAAATTTGGATTTTCAAATTTTTCATTAGTTTGAAAATTAATTTTTTTTTTCTAACAATTTTGATTACTATTGTAATTCAAAATTTGACTGATGGAATTTCATAATTATTTTCTTTATTAAACTTATTAACACTTTCATTAGTTAAATTGAATTATAAATGTCATATAAGCGTCATTTAGATTGGATTAAATTATAAGTTCTTATTTGTGTTACATTTAGTTAACACTCTCAACTCAAAATTTTTGTCTGAAAAACGGTTATATTTGGGAAGATTAAACATAGTAGCGTTGATTTTATTATAAAATTAATTATTCCAATCAATTAATAAGTAAGAAAGACTCAAAATTTCGAATAAGAAAAAGAATTATAAAATTTCATCAGTCAAATTTTTAATTACAATAGTAATCAAGATTGTTAAAAAAAAAATATTAATTTTCAAACTAATGAAAAATTTAAAAATCCAAATTTTTCATTAAGAAAGTAATTAAAATTTTTTCGATGGAAATTACAGAAATAAAAAAAATTAAAAAATTGAAAATGTGAATTTTTTTTTGCCGATCTCTGTATCATGATTAATAATTAGAATTGATTGAATAATTCTGACAAACACAATGTATTATCAAAATTTGTTCCTTATTTTATTACTTTATTTTTTGTCTGCAGAGATCTGAAAGACCTAAATGCAAGTCAGGCGAAAATGACGGCAGAGACAGCGAAAGACGTGGCAAATGACAAAACATTAAAAACTAAAGGCGACAAAGAACGTAGACTTCGTGAGAAGAAGCAGAATAACATAAAAAAGTTCACTGAGGAGAGAAAAACATTGCAAATTAAGCAGGATCGTGAGAGAAACAAAATTAAAGCAGCGCATGACAAGCAACTTGCTGATTTGGAGAAAACCATCGAATCTACTTTGGACAGATACAATCACGAAGCTCTGAACTACGAAATATCTTCAAAAACAGAATTTGCAGTTTAAGTCTAAATATTTAGCTTTAAAAAATGAATTTTCATTATTCAAATCAACAATTTATGATTCATGTTAATCAGCTGTGTTTAAACTACTTCTGTTCCACTCGCTAATCTCAGAAAATAAAGGAAAATCAAATAATGATTAATTCTTGTTTAATTACGTGATTATATGAACCAGTAATTCTGAAGATGTCACGATCATTTCCAGTCCCTTTTTTTCACTTCCCTCCTCTTCTTTTTCATTTTTTTTTCATTTTTTTCTTTACTTCTCAATTCTATTTCTCTTTCTGAATCAATCCGATGACTCACGAAACAAGTCGAATACCTTTTTAAATCACCTCTTCGTTGGATCATCTTGTTTCTTGGGAGTCTCAGTTGTTCGCGCACTGCCGGAGTGAACGAACGTGCTGCTAGTCGTTTACGTAATGTAAATAACACGTGTGTGACCACTGAATTTCGAAAAAATTCAAAATTTCGTATTTTTCCAAAAAAGTCTCTAATTTTATACTTCACTCGAATTTCGAAAAAACTTAATATTCAAGTTCTAATTCATAAAAATTGAATTATTCAAAAATAATATTTGAATTGTTAATTTATCAAGTTTGAAATTTGAGAAAATTGACTTTTATTGTTTTAAAATAGTGTTGTAATATCTGACGGAAGCGAAAAAAAAGGTGTTGCTAATACAAACAATTAATTGCGAGGCAGGGGATCATCACACTGACCCCATGTGGTCACTTGGCCACTTCTAAATTGCGCTCATAAAATTCATTCCCATGATAATAACTTGTTACACACCATTCAAACATAATACAAAAACTCATCCAATAAAACCGTATTCTGAGTCTTTTAAAGTCAATGAAAGCCAAGAATTTGTTTTAGACGCGAAAAAATACAGTGACAATGATGTGTAACAAGATGAATTGTGAAATAAAGATGTTTCTTGATGAATATGAGATAATATGCATATAATACGATATATCGCATAGAAAAAAATCAAGATTTCTCGAGATTTTCTCAAAATTTGAGATTAAATAGTCATTTTACACTTCATTAACACTGACATTTAGTCATACCTAATTTTCGCAACTAATTTTTTTAAATTTGTAGAAAAAAAAAGTACATTATTGAGGATTTTTTCGCTATTTAAACTTGCGCAATTGCATTGCAATGGGAAAATAGAGAAAATATAGTGGAGCGAATGTCGAGGTAATGGAATAGTATCATGCACTTATTTACAGACAATTAGATTTAAAGCCTGTGTAATTGTATGACCCTGTTCAGGGTATTAGACGTCTCCTCGATGCCCTAGAACTCATGTCACTCACAATTTTAAAATCACGTGTTACTTTTAAAATAAAAAAGTAGGCAAATTAAATATATTTGAATAATTTGAATGAGTAAAAATGTTTTGTTTAAAATTTGTTTAAAAATGTTTCTACTGCTGAAGAAAAATGCATCTTTCTTGGATCGAAAAGTGATTAGTTGAAGGGTGAAAGGGTTTTTTTTTGTGTGCAAAAAAATGGGACTGTGCGAGAAGACAGCTTTTTTGAGGCTGCTACCCACATCCGGATGGCACATAGTATGGACATGGGAGACAGGAAATGGAACAATGATCAGGATGACATCGAGTGCATCATCAAGATCGGATTGCTTTGTTGAACTTGTTAATTTAGCTGTTGTTACAATTTCACTCATTGCAACACTATGTTTAATCATTAAATATCGATTAACTGATGAACGAAAGTAAGTTATTGCAGAGTATTGTGGGATTAATTATTATATTTTTAATAGTGGGATTGAATATGGGGTAAAATGGGAATTTTTAAGAAATGATTTGAGATTTGATAATGAAATGTACATAGATCTAACGATTTTTTTGAACAAATAAATTATTATGGGGGAAAGTGGGACAAAATGGACCTGTTTGTTGAAATGATTTGGGATTTTTCAGAGGATAGGCAGCTCTATGAAGAAATTTGAAAAAATTATACAAAAATAAAGACATATTGGAGCATCTTCTCAAATTTTTTCAGATTTTTTCTTCGTCTCCTTGACTTCGAAAAAAAATCCTAAATTATGTTGTTGCATAAGTCCATTTTAGGACATTCTTCCCTAAAAAAAATATTTGAAAAATTTGCACTTGCAGTTTTTTGAATTTTGTAGATATGCATATTTTTGATTTTTTCTAAATAATTTATTTGTTAAGAAAAAATGAAAATTGTCATATATCTGCTATTTTCAATTTTATTTTGAGTTGGAAATTCTTTTTAAATTCCATTGAAAAACCGAGGAAATTTCGAGAGAAAAACATGAGTCGAAGAGATTTTTGTGAATTTTTCTCGGATTTTCATAAATAAATGAATGATTCTTATACTTTTCACGTCAATTCCTGATTATTACATTCATATAAATTTATAAACTATTTATTACATACCGATTGATCGAAATTTAAAATCATACCACTGCAAATATGCAACTGTCCATCTATTGGGGGTTTCAAGTTATTTTCCAGTTTTTCCTTGATTTTCTTTAATTATTTCTGCATTATTCAAGTTTAATTGATTTTCAGTCGATTCACTGTATATTTTTCTGTACATCATTCCTTTCTGCAACTTTTTAACGTGATCTGCCTATTTCATATGGATTAATAAAGCCTAATATTTCTTTAACCGTCCATCTATTGGTCATGTTATCCTAGGAATTATGGGAGTGTGCGAGTGAAAGTATGAATGGGCACAGAAAAACCGCAAAAAACAGGAGAAAGGATGGGAAAAACCCCAGGAACGGAAGGAAAGGCCCAATCCCAAGCGGAAAGTCCCAGGGCAATAAAATAAAGGGCAGTTTGGGTCTTGGGGGGGGGGGGGGGGGGGGTAAAAGTTTGGGAAACACATGTGGGGAAAATTAGAGAGAAATGTAATGAGAAGAAATGGTCAAAGAAAGATTTAGAAGGAAAAAAAGAACCGGATATTGATTTTTACCTAAAAAAGTAGAATTTTCAAAAAATTATCAAAAAGTAATTTTAACATTGTGTTTTCTAAGGAAAATGACCTCAATTTTCCAATGAAATCATCAGAAAAACTCTATTTCATATAATGTCACCAATTCCACGTGATTTCCATAATATAATACATAAAAACTAAAGTATTTCCGTGTCACCTTGCCCTTTGCAAATTATCGTAATGATTAAAAGAAATTTGTCGTTCAGAGAATCATAAATAATTTAAAATTACGTCATTCAAAAAATATTTCTGAGAATATTGGAATGATCTCTTTAAGAGTAGGGGATTCCCGTGGTTGTGTGTTTGAATTGGTATTTAGCATGCACGAAGGAGCGTGTGAGTCAGAACACATTGGCGGCTCAGTTCAAACACAGTTTCTCTCTAATTAATTCATTATGAATCAAAATAACTACAAGCATGTCTCCTTTTTCCTTTTTTTCACCAAATTTTTCGGAGTAATTCGCTCTCAATATAATATCTTCAAAGATTTTCATTGAAACAACTGTTCATTGCTCCAGAATTTGTTTTTTTCACGAAAAAATTATGGAATAATTAATTCCTGTAATTTCCATCGAAATAATTTTAACTACTTTCTTAATAAAAAATTTGGATTTTTAAATTTTTCATTAGTTTGAAAATTAATTTTTTTTTTTAACAATTTTGATTACTATTGTAATTTAAAATTTGACTGATGGAATTTCATAATTGTTTTCTTTATTAAACTTATCAACATTTTTATTAGTTAAATTGAATTATAAATGTCATATAAGCGTCATTTAGATTGGATTAAATTATAAGTTCTTATTTGTGTTACATTTAGTTAAAACTCTCAACTCAAAATTTTTGTCTGAAAGACGGTTATATTTGGGAAGATTAAACATAGTAGCGTTGATTTTATTATAAAATTAATTATTCCAATCAATTAATAAGCAAGGAAGAATCAAAATTTCGAATAAGAAAAAGAATTATAAAATTTCATCAGTCAAATTTTTAATTACAAGAGTAATCAAAACTGTTAAAAAAAAAAAATTAATTTTCAAACTAATGAAAAATTTAGAAATCCAAATTTTTCATTAAGAAAGTAATTAAAAATTTTTCGATGGAAATTACAGAAATCAAAAAAATTAAAAAATTGAAAATGCGAATTTTTTTTGGCCGATCTCTGGTCTCAAAGCTTTAATAAATAAAAAAATGTGCTCCAACAGGTGTACGAGTAATCTACTTCCCCTGCACAATGTTCGCACTATTCTCTGCATAATTCTCCTGATTTTCATGACTCTCGAGTTATCAGAAGCCATGATAACACAGTCCTGTTTGGCCCAGATAATAAGTCCTTTGGCTGTGATATTCTGCTGGATTTTGCACAGAGAAACAGAGATTCGAGATGGCATGGGCTTGGCTGTGTCTGGTGGGGCATTCACTACTGTTGCAGTCGCCAGATTATGGAGATTAATTCATCTGAATAGATTAGAACTGGATTTTGGACATGTAAGAACAATTAGCACCATTGGGACTGCCACTGTCTGTGGAATTTTGGCTGTCGTTGACTCTTATGCTCTCTATCGAATTGTAAGTCTATAAAATCTGCACTTTTTCCTGTCTAATAGAGGGAAAAGTGGGGCAAAATGGACACATCTAAATTTTTAGGCAAATATTATGGAAAACTCTCGAAATGAATAGAAATATTGGCGGTAGATTTTTTTTGATGATTTTATTGGAAAGCTGAGGAAATTTTAGGCGGAAAACATGTGCTGGAATTAATTTTTTTGAATTTTTGGCGATTTTGACTTTTTTGAGCATTTTAGAGAGGAAATTTTCAGTTTTTTGAGAATATCTTCTGTTCTATTTGTCGTAGCGTAAAAATTCCGATGGGAAGTAAAAGGTGAGATCATTTTCCATAGATTCATAGGGTTTTCAATTTAAAAATATCGATTTTTAAGGTATTTATGGGTATTTTTGTGGAAGAGTTTTGTGAAACAGTTTTTGGCCTATAACTATACCAAAAATTGATATTTTTGAATTCAAAACCCCATAAATCGATGGGAAATGAGCTCACCTTTCATTTGAGACTAACCCCGAATTGCTACGACCAATAAAACCAGAGATATTTGCAAAAAACTGAAAATTTTCAAAAAAGGAAAGCCTTTTACCCCTCAAAAATGCAAAAAAATATCAAATTTTCAAGAAAATCGAAAAAGATACATCTGACACTGGTTTTCTGGCTAAAATTTTCTCAGCTTTTCAATAGAATCATCAGAAAAAATCCATCTCCAACCGTTTCATTAGTGTCCATTTTGCCCCACGCTTCCCTACCAAAAGATCTGGGGAAGAAAAACATGAATAGGTCATGGAATTTAGAAAATGTGAAATATGCAATCACCTTTTTTAACAAATTATCTCTCTTAGACACTCAGAAAACAAGGGAAGATAATTTATTGAGGCTTGAAATAACACATGCTACAAATGGATGAAATAATAAACAGTGATAAACGAGTGGGTATGTTTTTGAATGATTTTTACAGATGGAGAGAAGCAAGAGGTATGATATACGTAGTTCCGGAAATACACGTGTATCATACAAGCATGCACAGGCTGTTCTACTGAGTAAATTCACGTTTCACTGGGTCGTTGAGATTCTTTCACGTGGTTACAGAGCAACACTTGAACTCAATGATCTTGGGGATTTACCAGAGGAAGAATCAACCGTTATTCAATTTGAAAAATTTCGGAGAATTTATGAGGAGCGAAGAGTAATTATGATGATTGAGTCTTTTTAAACTCTGTTTTTTTTTTAATGTCATTTTTAATTAAATAGGGGGAAAATGGGGTAAAATGGACTCCACTGAAAAATTGAGAGAATTTTAGACAAAAAACACGTGTCAAAATTTTTTTTTTCAATTTTTGGAAAAATTTACTTTTTTGGCCAAGTTTTGAAGGGGTTTTCCTCTTGAAAATCGAAAAAATTGACTTTTTCGACGATATCTCGGGTTCTGTAGATCATAGCGATCTGGGATTGATCTCAAACGAAATGAGAGCTCATTTCTCATCGATTTATGTGGTTTAAATTTTTTTTAAATCAATTTTTTCAAATATTTATAGAACATTTTCTGAAAATTAGTTTTTGCCCTATAAGTACTTGAAAAAATTGATATTTTCCTTTTTAAACCCCATAAATCGATGGGAAATGAGCTCATCTTTCATTTAAGATCAACCCCAGATCACTACGATCAATAGAACCAGAGATATTCTCGAAAACCTCAAATTTTTCAAAAACAGAAGAGTTTCACCTTCAAATTTCGCGCGAAAAATGAAATTTTTGAAAAATTCCAAAAAATAACTTCTAACATATGATTTTCATGGGAAATTTTCTCATTTTTCCAATGAAGTCATCAGAAAAAACCTATCTCCAATATTTCCATCAATTCCGAGTAAATTTTACAGTATAAAATAACTAAAATCACTTTACCCCACCTTCCCCTAATTAAATGATTTTTATTTCGACAATTAGAATGCACATATCGATGGAAAACCGTCACTTTGGTCCTGTTATTGGCGACGTGTATGGAAAGCTTTCGTTTTTGGGGGTATTCTCAAATTTTTCGGCGATGCTACTACTCTCGTTGGACCAATGGTTATTTCGAAAATCGTTAATTACGTTTCTTTGAAACAAAATTCAACGATCAATCAAAAGGAGAATTATAGAGGCTACATAACGCTCAGTGAATTGATGGAAAATGGATATTTTCTTGGTCTCGTCATTTTCGGAGCTGCAATTCTTCAGAGCACATTGAGCCAAGCATCTACCCACTTTTTTAACGTCGAGGGAATAAGATTACGAACTGCATTACAGGTGAAAAAGACCAAAAAATGAATTTATTTCCTCATAATTTATTATATCATTAATTATGACTATTTTCCTTTAGGCTTTAATTTATCACAAATCTCTTCGCCTTTATTCCTGGACAATTCTCGAGGAGGAAGAGCCACCAAAAGATGATAAAGAGAGCCAGCCAAAATCACATGCAGGAGATATTGGTACTCTTACAAATTTAATGGCCGAAGATGCTTACAATGTTATGAGCTTTTTTTGGATTGGCCACTACACTTGGGCAATTCCCCTCAAAGTAAATCATCCAAGAATTTTATTACTTTTCTCAGAAATAGTTTATTCACGCTGTTAAATCCAATATAATCAAACAGAAGCTGTTTGCACTAATTCTATGAATTTATTTTTTCACAGATCAGTGCAATTATTTTTCTACTCTACATGAAACTCGGAATTAGTGCTATTATTGGTGCAATTTGTTGTATTTTAATTGTAACACCAATGCAATTATTTTTAGGCAAAAGAATGTCTGGAAATTTAAAAAAAGTTGCGGTAATTAAAAAATGAACTTTTTATCCTTTAGAATAGATCTTTTTTTTAGAATTAATTATTTTTTTTTTTTTAGGAAAAAAGTGATTCGAGATTGAAATTATTAAATGAAATTCTCCAGGGAATGAGACTAGTTAAATTACGTGCATGGGAATTGATATTTGAGAAAAAAATACGTAGAACAAGAGACGAAGAATTAAATCTACTCGACATGGATTCCATATACTGGGGCCTCATAAGTACGATTTTAATAATTCATGTCATATTAAATCAGGTAAATTACAGCAGTTAAGGATTATCTCATTTTTTTTAATTCTTTCTTTTTTTTTCTGTCTTTTTATTTGACATTTACAGCATTTCTGACTCACGCATCATCAGTCCTTACGACTCTATTCACGTTTGGTGTATACTTTTGGGTTGAAGAGACTCATTTGGATGCTGGAAATGTTTTTGCAAGTCTTGCACTATTCTCACAACTCACTGTACCACTCTTTATATTTCCAGTTATTATACCCATTATTTTAAATGCTGCGGTAAGTTTAATTTCATGGTATTGTTCATTTTATTTTCCATTGAAAATTTACATTTACAAATGATACTACATTGTTTTTTGACCAGTTATGAATAATTTTTTTCATTCATATTTGTTACAAAGATCGGCAAAAAAAAATTCGCATTTTTAATTTTTTAATTTTTTTTATTTCTGTAATTTCTATCGAAAAAATTTTAATTACTTTCTCAATGAAAAATTTGGATTTTTAAATTTTTCATTAGTTTGAAAATTAATTTTTTTTTTTTAACAATTTTGATGACTATTGTAATTTAAAATTTGACTGATGGAATTTCATAATTATTTTCTTTATTAAACTTATTAACATTTTTATTAGTTAAATTGAATTATAAATGTCATATAAGCGTCATTTAGATTGGATTAAACTATAAGTTCTTGTTTGTGTTACATTTAGTTAACACTCTCAACTCAAAATTTTTGTCTAAAAGACGGTTGTATTTGGGAAGATTTAACATAGTAGCGTTGATTTTATTATAAAATTAATTATTCCAATCAATTAATAAGTAAGAAAGAATCAAAATTTCGAATAAGAAAATGAATTATAAAATTTCATCAGTCAAATTTTTAATTACAATAGTAATCAAAATTGTTGAAAAAAAAAATTAATTTTCAAACTAATGAAAAATTTAAAAAACCGAATTTTTCATTGAGAAAGTAATTAAAATTTTTTCGATGAAAATTACAGAAATAAAAAAAATTAAAAAATTAAAAATGCGAATTTTTTTCTTGCCGATCTCTGATTTGTTATTTTTCTATTATTAGATATCCACGAAAAGACTAGAGGATTTTTTATCACTACCAGAGACTGGCAATGTGCTCCCGGAAGTTAAAACTCGAAGAAGTAGTGAGGAAGACGATGAACAGACAAGCGCAGTATCCATGAATGAGAGCTCTGTAATTTTTATCACTTCAATGTCTCTTTTTATTCTTAATTAAAAATAGAAGGAAAAAGAAGAAAAAAAAACGTACTTAGAATTCCATAAATTACGTGAACCTACTAATTTTCATTAAACAATTTGTTTTTTTTTCCTCTCTCTTCAGGAAGAAAGAAATATTCATAGTATCTCAACATTTGGAACACTGGGAAATATAACTGAGGACGAAGAAGAACATCCATGTCTTCATTTGTTCGGAAAATATGAAATGTGTTCATCTTCAGATACAGTCTTTGAAAAAGAGGCGGAACCAGTGAGGCCAGCTTTGCTATACATTAGTGGAGTTTTTGCTCTCGGCGCTGATGACGCCCATTTGATCATTGATGACCTTGTGATACCACGAGGTAATTGTCTTCTACAATTACATATCACTAATCCTACTTTAAAATATCGTTGCCTTAGAATAAAAGGGGTGTAAGTGCCAAAAACACGAAATTCTGGTGTGAAAGGGGTGTATGTCCACTTATGACTCCAAAATGTTTTTTATGGTGTCTGGAACATTATTTGGATAATTGAAAATCAAAATAAGAAAGTGACGTAACTATCAATCTTAAAATAAAAGGGATGTATCTCCACACTTACGCCTCTTCATTTTTTTCATCTCATGAGAATATTTGGAGTTACGCTCTTTTTTTAAAGGATTTTTCATGTAAATTTTGGCACTTACGCCTTTTTTTTATAATTTTTTTTATAGTATATGAGAATTTTTGGAGTTACACCCTTTTTTTTGCGATTTTCATCTAAATTATGGCACTTACGCCTTTTGTTTTCAAATTTTTTCCATTTAATTATTTTCCCAGACTTACGCCTCTTTGTTATTAGTATTTTTCTAATGATTAGGGAAAATTCGATTTAAAAAAAAACTAAAAACAAAGAGTTTAGTGGGTGGTATTTTCGCCTATATGTTATTATTTTTATTTTTTTTCACTATAATATTGCTTAACAGGCCTTGGGAAGCCTATTGGAGCAATAATGATGAAGATACGCCTCTCTGTTATTTTAAAGAAAAAAAATCGGAAAAAATGGTCCTTACGCCCCTTTTACTCTAAGGCAACGATATAAGTTTTCCAATTCTTATTAAAGAAAAACTTCAAAACCTTTTTTATTGCAGGTAAATTAACGTTGATAGTTGGTAAAACCGGAAGTGGAAAGACATCTCTGATATCTGCAATGTTGGGTGAAAACCTGAAATTGCGTGGAAAAATCGAGTGGGCAAGAAACGTTAGAGTAGCCTACGTATCCCAGCGTCCTTGGTTACTAAATGCAACACTCCGAGAAAACATCATTTTCGGCTCTACTTACAACAAAAATAGATACAAAAATGTCCTGCGTGCATGTGCACTACAGCCGGATGTTGATATTCTTCCAGGCAAAGATATGACGAGAATCGGAGAAAAAGGGATTAATTTGAGTGGAGGACAGAAGCAAAGAATAGCCATTGCACGAGCAATTTATTGTGATGCTGACACAGTTATCCTGGATGATCCTTTGTCAGCATTGGATCAACAAGTAGGTCAGCAGATATTCGAACAAGGAATTCAAAAGCTTCTTCTTAAAAAAAGTAGAACTGTCCTCATGGTGACCCATCGTCTCGAGCTAATTCCTCTAGCCGACAATATTGTCGCCATGCAAGATTGTAAATTACGTGCGGTAGGCCCTTTACCTATAATCGAAGCCACAGATCCCCAATTACTCCAAGAATGGAAGGAAGCAGCTAAAAGACAGGCAGATATCACCTTCAAAACAGCTAAAGATCGCTGGTCTTTGGTTCGTTTAGTTTCAAGGATCGCTGGTATTTCTGTGAAACACAGACACACGAGTGATGGCTCGTGGATGACTGAGCAAGACGCCCACGTGTCGCCACCAACATTCGTTCCACTCAGACACCGAAAATCAATGCTCTCAGAGTCTAGATATCTGGCACACGATCTTACTGATCTTCCTGTTCCTGCTGAGGAGTGGGGAATCATGAGGAAACGATCTAAAAAGCACAGAAATGCTGCCAGAGCTATTAGTCTTCAGCCACCCAAGCATCCACCGCCAGTTTTGAGACAAAGCAGTACTCCAACGATTCTAGAAACTCATCATATTGTTCCCAGAAAAAGGCACAACACAACTGGAGAGTAAGTTCCTTCTTTTCAAATTTCCCGCTCATTTTTCCCTCATTAAATAACTTTATTTTTAATTTTAGTAGCGAACAAAGTACCAGCGTGCTGAAGCAACTTTTCTCAGGAAGGATCATTCATCTCTCTGACGAAGGCAATTTGCACAGAGAAAAGAAAGCCCTGAAGAGACTAATGTCTTCGTCATCCATAAAAAATCCGGAATTTGAAGGTAGAACAATAAAACGATTAATCTCGACAGAGTCAAAATCAGAAAATTTTGATGAATCAGGGGAAAACATTGAGGGAGAGGAGAGGGAGAGTATCGAAGATACTGGAGGAATGGTAGATGGTAAAATATGGATCGAGTATCTGAGAGCTGGGGGATTTGCTCCTGGACTTATTTATTTAAGTGCTGCACTTGGCTGTCAAGGATTGAGGGTTTACACGGATTTGTGGCTGAGTGAATGGACCAATCTCGGTACTGGAGCTATTGAACCAGTCACTATTCACGAACAGGTAAAAGAAAATTCAGTAGTGAAGAGGTAAAACAGGATAAATCGACTTATCTTTGCGATCATTTGGAAGGAAATATCTCGGAAACTAAGCGAGATAAGGTGATATTATTTATCTTTTTTTTGGGAGAGAATTTCAAGAGTTACAAAAGATTTTTCGGGCAAAATTGCTTTATTTTGCTTATTTTCTGAGGTATTTTCAAACTAAATGAGAAAAAAGTAGACTTATCTTGTTTTACCTCTTCACTACTGAATTTGTCTCCACTCATTCAAGATATTAATAAATTTATAAATTTATAATTTATTGATTTTCAGACAGTCTTCTATTTTCGAATGTACATAATTTTATCGATCAGTTCGATAATCCTCTCGGGATTAAATAGTGCTGCTGGACAATGGGCTGGAGCTCGTGCACGTAAAACCCTTCATCAAGAGGCAGTATCTTCTCTTCTACGAGCGCCAATGAATTTCTTCGAGAGAACACCAATTGGGAAGATTTTAAATAGGTTTAGTGCTGATGTGGGAGTCATTGACAAGAAGTTGTCAACGGCTTTTCAGAGACTAACATCCTTCATTCTTCTCTGCGGTTCCGCAATGATCGTGAATGTCATTATCTCGCCATGGTTTCTAGTTGCAGCTGTGCCAACGTCTCTTGCCTATTTTTTTCTTCAAAGGTTCTACAGAAAAAGTGCGAGAGAACTTCAGAGATTGGAGGGAAGGTAAATGATGATTTTGATGTGATTTTTTTATGGGAAATTTAATGGGGAATCTTTTTCAGTACGAGAGGACCTGTTGCTGCACATTTTTCCGAGACTTTGGCTGGATTACCTGTTTTGAGAGCTTCTAAACAACAGGAACGATTTATGGATGATATGATCGAATATTTGGACGCCAATACAAATGCTTTTCTCATTTTAAACACAAGTAGCAGATGGCTAGGAATTGCTCTGGTATTTTTCTTCCACTATTCTTTTTTTCTCTTCGAAGATTCATTATTAACTGATTTTTTTAAATAATTTTTAAAATATTTCTAGGATTATTTGGGAGCAGTTGTCGTAGTAGCATCAATATTTGCTGCACTATTGTCAGCAGAACTCTATCCAGACAGAGTAACACCTGCACTTGTTGGTCTTGCAATAAATTACACTTTCTTAGTTCCAATTTATTTAAACTGGGTGGTTAAATTTGTCTCAGAGATCGAGATGTACATGGGAAGTGTTGCGAGACTCACTGAGTATACGAAAACACCACGTGAGAATTACAGAGAGAATGGTAAAAAAAGAAAAAAAGGATTCAACTATTTCTCTTATTCTTCATTTTTCATTTTTCTGAATTTATTTTTAGGATACGAAGCTGAAGAAACTTGGCCAGAAAAAGGAGAAATAATATTTGAAAATGTTTCACTTCGTTATGATTCGGAGAGTGAGCCAGTTGTTCGTGATTTGAATCTCAAAGTTCCACCTGGTCAGAAGGTAAAATGAATATAAATAATTTAATGTCTAAATAATTATAATTTAAACATTTTAATAAATGATTTTCTATGGTTTTTTGCAGTTGGGAATTTGCGGAAGGACTGGAAGTGGAAAATCCACGACAGTAATGGCACTTTTTCAATTATTGGAAGTCTCAAAAGGACGTATTCTTATCGATGGAATTGATATAAGAAGAGTTTCCCTTCTAAGTTTGAGATCAAGGCTCTCTGCTATACCGCAGGATGTTATTATGTTCAGTGGAACTATAAGGTTCGTAAAATATGCATCCTTCCCATTTAGTAAAGAAGAAAGAAGGATTGTGTTCATGAATATGTTGAATTATTCAGGGAAAATTTAGATCCACTGTCGGAACACAAAGATGAAGAGCTGTGGTCTGCCCTCGAGTTAGCACAAATGAAAGACGTTATAGCATCGCATCCTGAGGGTTTGGATTTAGAAGTACGAGAGGGCGGCGAAAATTTCTCGGCTGGACAGCTTCAGTTATTGAGCATGGCGCGTGCAACACTTCGGCAATCGGCATTAGTGGTTTTAGATGAAGCAACAAGTGCCCTCGATGCCTCAACGGAGAAGGCTCTATTGAGGGCTGTTTCTACTGCCTTTAAAGAACGAACCGTTATCACGATCGCTGTAATTTTATTTCAATTATTATTCATGTATAGGAGAAGATGGAATGAAAAGGACACATTTTAGTCGGATTTCGATGCTTTTTAGGATGAAAATCACTCGAAATCAGTAAAAATATTCGAGATAGAATTTTTCTAATGATTCCATTGAAAAGCTGAGGAAATTTCCGATGGAAATCATTTTTCAAAATTGTTTTTTTGGCGTTTTTCAAAAAGTCCATTTTTCCGATCGTGATTTGAAGGTAAAAACCTTTCGGTTTTTGGAAATTTCAACATTTTTGGCGATATCTCCGGTTCTAGTGGGTTTAGCGACCTGGTGTCGATTTTAAATGAAAGGTGAGATCATTTGCCATCGATTAATGTCATTTTCAACGAAAAAAGATCAATTGCCCATAAAATAGGCAATAAATAATTCAAAAATAGATCATTTCCCTTGAAAACCACATAAATGAGTGGAAAATGATCTCACATTTTATTAAAGATCAGTTCCAGGTCAGTACGACCAACAGAACTGAAATATCCCCGAAAATGTGGAAAAAAATCGAACATGGAAAGGGTTTGACTTCCTATTCATGTCCCAAAAAGTGGAATTTTCAAAAAAAAAAAAAAAAAATCGTCTCTAACAGATGTTTTCTACCGGAAATTTTCTTATCTTTTCAATGGAATCGTTTTAAAAATTCCATCTCAAGCCATTTCATCAGAATCTCCATTTCACTCTACTTTCCCCTATAAACTTATCATTCCTAAAAATATATATATCTATTAAAAAACTATTTTACAGCATCGTGTATCATCCCTTCTCTGCTGCGACAAAATAATCGTATTCGATGAGGGAAAAATTGTTGAAGAAGGACCACCGAAAGAATTATCGAAAAAACCATTAGGCTTCTTCTCTGGAATGTTAAAAGCCTCGGAGATGGGACAAACTACAGCAGACTGACATTCTTTTTTTGATAAAATAAAGAAGAAAAAAAATTAAACTAATTAAAACACTTTTGTATTGAAAATTATTGTAAATAAGAGGTAATAAAAGTAAAAGAATAAAATTAATGTATTTAATTTTAATTTTTTGCGGTAAAAAAAAGATAAGTGAATAAAAATCGTGGTGGTGAAAGAGAATGAATAGACTATATACGGAAATAAGGTGTGAAGCGATAATAATTCACAAAAAACACGCGTATCGGTGCTTTTACCGCATGACCAAGCGATTAGTATTTTTTTTTTTTTCGCCGCTTCAGTAGCACTAGAACCACCGTATTGATAACACGTCCGATTTCTAAGTCCTGGGATTATTTCTTCTTTTATTTTTTTTTTCTCATCCAGTGACTAAATAAAATTATTCTCTTAATTTACGCTATTTGATCATTTTTTTTTCCTTTTTCTTGAGGATTACGTAAGATCGGAAGGTGTTGTGCGGTCTATTTGCAGTAAGTACTCAAGATCTTCAAATATTCTAAAATTAGGAGGAATTTAATTAGATATATTTCTACTTGTTTCTGGATAAAATGAATATTTATCAAAAAAAGACCAGAATTCCCTTTAAAATTCCCTTTTATCCTTTAATGTTATCTATCCTTTTTTTTAAATATAATGAATGATAAATAGAAAAGAGGAAAAAACGCTCTTTTTCCTCAAAAATTATTCCACACTTCAAATAATAAAAAAGTAAAAAGATGCTCCATTTCTTTCACCTAGACAATTGTAATCTATCAAGGTAATCTCTCAAGGAATTAAATAAATGGCATTTAAACAGCTGTTTACCCCTACTCTGAATCATCGATTGACGTAATTGATTCAGGTGCACTGATCTCTAAAAAATTTATGGAAAATTATTCAATTTACTCTTTCTCTTTCCTTATATTTGAAAAAAAAAACTATCTTTTTTCTCCTATAATTAATAATAATGAAGAAAAAATAATATCTAATGACCTTCAGATAAGATGTGCGCGCGCATAATCATCATTGACAATTCTCTGTTATCGTGTGTAGAAAAATGATAAGATTCCGAGTCTCTTTTCTTGACAGAACAAAAGACCAACACACACAGTTGCTGTCTACCGGTGAATTTCATTGCATATGGATTTTTTTTTTCATTTAAACGTCAAGTGGAAGACAACATTTTTTCAATATGTGAGTTAGCCAATGAAAAGAGTCAATAATTATTTAAAAAAATTTGAATTCTTCTATTATAATTTTGAATTTTTTTCAAATTTTTCCCGCTAATTTTGAAATGATGCGAAAACGAGCGAATAATTGAAGTAAAAAAGAAAAAAAACAATAAAGAATACACAATTGAATAATACTAATAGATCAATTATTTCATTCAGAAGTTTTCCAATAAATTTCAACTAATTTTCTTTTTTTAATGATTCATTAAACAATTAACTCAATTTACTCCTTGATTTGTAGATTACAATAATTTGCTCAGAGAGGAAATAACAAATGATTATCTTTCAATGATTAAGATTAATAGAGTGCATTTTTTTTATTTTAAAAATCTCGTATCAATCGATAGTTTATTTGATTTTTAATCTACCTTTCACAATAATCTTTAACTATAAAAGAATTTCATGATAAAATCGCTCTAAAAAATTCCCCTTTTTTTATCCTTTTGCTAAATGGATTATCGTTAATAGACTTTTCTAAGAATAAATTGTGAATATTTTTCGTTGGTGTTTCAAATTCATTTAAAGTAATGAAGTCAGCAATCTTTTTTTAACTGAAAAAATCATAAGGCGCTTCTTCAGCGTTATAACTAGCGTTTGGACTGTTCAAATATCGTTATCAGAGTATCCATAAGTAGACACTGCCAGTACATAAACTTACATGAAAATTATCTATATATAATCAACCAAAAATCTGAATAATGATAATAATATACTGAGAAAAAAAAATTTTTGTGGTAAGAAAATTGCCTTTTAACAGTATTTTCTTTCGCAAATTTTATATCTATAGGGGAAAATGGGGTAAAATGGACCGCTGCAGCAACATAATTCGCGATTTTTTTTCGCAGTCAAGGACTTGATGAAAAAATCTGAAAAAATTTGAGAAGATTTTCCAATATGTCTTTATTTTTGTAGAATTTTTTCAAATTTTTTCATGAAGCCGCCTTTTCTCTAAAATCTCCCAAATAATTTTAACAAACAGGTCCATTTTGCCCTACTCTCCCCTATATATTGAAATTTTCTGGAGTGAAATTTTCTAAATGATGAATAAAGGAGAAATAAATTGTAATTAAATTTTAAAAAATGGAAAAATCATGATTGATTAATATTTAAATTCAGAAAGAAGAAATTGAGATATTCAAAGATTAAATTTTTTTTTTTCCTTCATTTTAATTGTTGGCAAAGATTAATAAGAAAGAAAACAATGATATTGAGTCATTTAATATCAGGAGAAATTTTATTGGGGGCAATTAAAAAAGCGCCTAGCAATAAAGGGCTCCAAACATGTTAAATTAAGATAACGAAAATGAATTATTGTAAACAAAATAACTAAGAATTTAATAATTCAAGTGTTTGCTAGCTCCATGTTCTCAAAGATTCATGCAAGAAGGAATTTCTTTTAATTGTACTAACAAGACATTGACCTGAATATTCAGGTTTTTGGGTTGCAAAGAAGAAATATCATTTAACCGACAGTATTTTTCTAAGAAAAAGCTATTTGCTCCTTCGAATTCTCAGAGTTTTGCCAGTAAAAGCTCCCAGAAAATCTTAACATTCTGTGTTCCTATTCATTCTTTTTTTCCTCATCTCGGCAACATGCTAATCCTTTTTGATGACGTCATTCATAATATTTTGCATCAAACATTAACGCGAGAAGCATGTGACCACTACGCAATATTCCACGTGCTTCTTTACACACAGAAAAAGGCAAAAATAAAAGACCGAATAAATGAACTGGATTTTTTGTTTTTTGCTTCCGAATGGAAGCTATGTAATCATCAGAATTTTCGATTTTAATTTTTTAAATAGAAGATACTTAGTATGTTCTAAATAGAGGGGAAATGATATTTTTAGCACATGTTTGTATGTGTGTATGTCTGTATGTGCATAAAAATCTCAATTAGGGAAGGTGGGGCAATACGGATATAAGGGGTAAAATGGACACATCTAAATTTTTAGGCAAATATTATGAAAACTTGTGAAATTAATAGAAATATTGGCGGTGGATTGTTTTTGATGATTCCATTGGAAAGCTGAGGAAATTTTAGGCGGGAAAGAAGTGTCGGAATTAATTTTTTTGAATTTTTAGCGATTCTGACTTTTTTGAGCATTTTAGAGGAGTAAAACCCTTCTTTTTTTAGAAAATTTTCAGTTTTTTGAGGATATCTTCGGTTCTATTCGTTGTAGCGTGAAAATTCTGACGGAAGGTGAAAGGTGAGATCATTTGCCATCGATTCATAGGGTTTTTAATTTAAAAATATCGATTTTTAAGGTATTTATGGGCATTTTGGTAAAACAGTTTTGTAAAACAGTTTTTGGTCTATAACTATTCCAAAAATTGATATTTTTGAATTCGAAACCCCATAAATCAATGAGAAACGAGCTCACCTTTCATTTGAGACCAACCCCGAGCTGCTACGACCAATAGAACCAGAGATATTTTCAAAAAACTGAAAATTTTCAAAAAAGCAAAGGCTTTTTACCCCTCAAAAATGCCGAAAAATATCGAATTTTCAAAAAAATCGAAAAAAATACATCAAACACTTGTTTTCTGGCTGAAATTTCCTCAACTTTTCAATAGAGTCATTTTAAAAAAACCATCTCTAGCCATGTCTGTCAATTTTGAGCTTATTTGCATGATTAGTCCTCAAGTTATTGGCGTTTCAATGAATTTTTCAAAATTTGAAAAAAGTTGTATCATTTCCATTCGAAAGCATATTGCTTAACTATCAGCAGAAAAAGCTACATCACTTGGAAAGCAATACTATTATCCACTTGTTTTTTTTATTTACAGTGAAAATAATTTTTTTGTAATTATGGGAATGAGACTGAGGTGATCAAGATGAGATTCTCGTGTTTTCCAAGGGCCAGTATTTTGGGACAGAGAGGTAGTATCAATCTTACTCCTGTCCCAGGACCCGAAGAAACTGGCAGCATCACTGGAATCAGCATTATCAGTGTAAATATTTCATGACATTATTTATTATTAAAACGAGGAATTTAATCAATTTCGATTTGAAGTGGATACTTCTTCTCTTTTTTAAAACTTGATTGATAAAAATTCAGGCATCTTTAACATTATCATATCTTCAGAATGGAAATACGAGGGAGCCAATTCCTATGAGCTACAAAAGAGCAGGAGACGATGATAATTATACTGTAAGTCTTTTTTAAATCGAAATGAAAAAAAAAACACATGAAATAATACGAAAGAATGAGGAAGTTATCTATTTATGATACAGATAAGTCATTGCTCGAGCTCTAATACCTTGAATGGATCATCAACACTTCCAAAGGGATTTACAGTTTATCGAAATGATAACGGCGATGGTAATGGAGTTCAGAGAAATGGATTTCATAGATCCGATACAATTGAATCAAATTTATCTGTGGAAAGTGTTAAAATACCGAGGGGTGGGGTCATTGGCAGAACACCAACTCCACCCTCTGCACCTACGCCAATTTATGATAAAGATTCAAGGTAAAAATTGTTCAAACAGATTAAGAATAATTGGGAGGTAAAATAGGAAAAAAGGCAAATTTTGGTATAAAATCGTTAATAACAATTTATACAAGATGAAATTCTCAAATCTGATTCAATGAATCTTCAAAGAACTTAATGAGGAATAGAATGAGCCCTAGAAACAGAAAATTAATTAAAAATTAAAGAATTTTCATTATTTTTCACATTTCTTCAAATTTTTTAAGATTTAAAGGCATGTAAAAAATAATGACAATTTTGCAATTTTCAATTAATTTTTTGTTTCTAGGGCTTTATTCTTCATTATATTCTTTACAGATTCACTGAACCAGATTTGAGAATTTCATCTTGTATAAATCGTTATTAACGATCTTATACAAAAATTTAACTTTTTGACCTGCAAATCCATTTTAAAATCCCTAAATTATTCGGGATTTTTTTCTGAGAATGAAGGAGTCTATTAAAAAATTCGAAAAAATTCATGAACAATGTTCAAATATTGGAGCATCTTCTCAAATTTTTTCAGATTTTTCCATGAAGTCCTTCACTCCGAAAAAAATTCCACTCTATTTCGCCTCATTTCTCCCTTAATTATTATTATTTTTTTTTTTCGATAATTTTTTCCTTTTTAGTTCGAGAAAACAGATAAAAGGAGCTATCCTGGCAAATGAATTCTTGGGAAATCTTGAAGAGGCCCAAGTTGAAACACTTGTATCAGCAATGTATCCAAAAAATATACCACCGGAAACTCTGGTCATTCACGAGGGAGACATAGGTAAAAAATGGGCAAAAATAATGAGTCTTTCGAACGATGACTAGGGCTTTTATTCAACAGGATCTCATCTTTATGTCTCTGCTGAAGGAGATTTTGATATTTATGAAGGAAGTAAATTTTCAAGAAGTTTTGGTCCTGGTGTTGCATTTGGAGAACTTGCATTGCTTTACAATACAAAGAGATTACGTACGATTTCGGTTAAAAAAGGGGGAAAAGTATGGGTACTAGACAGATCTGTATTTCTTACTGTAATGATGAGAAGTGCGCAGGATCGATTGGAGGGAAATATAAGATTTTTGAGAAAAGTTTCGGTCCTTCAAAAGCTGCCGGAACCCAAAGAAGTAGTTTTTGCCAAAATTTCCGACTTAATTCGAGTTGTAAGTTACTTTTTTTCATAATTATGTAATAATCCTGAAGAATAATTGATCAAAAAGTGCTTTTTTCTAAGGAATTCTTTCCCCCTGGAGCCAGAATTGTTCGTCAAGGCGAAAAAGGTGATAAATTTTTTATAATCAGTGGTGGAAATGTAAGAATAACAAAAGATATTGAGAGTGGAGGAGAAGAAGAAATGGTCGTCTTGGGAAAAGGTCAATATTTCGGTGAAAAAGCGCTCTATGACACTGTGGACTGTCGTAGACAAGCTAATGCAATTGCATTAGCTCCTGGAGTTGAATGTTTGACGTTAGATGGAACGTAAGTTCTAAAAAGCAATCCTTAAATTATTTGAAGCAGAGATCGGCCAAAAAAATTCGCATTTTTTATTTTTTGATTTTTTTTATTTCTGTAATTTCCATCGAAAAAATTTTAATTACTTTCTTAATGAAAAATTTGGATTTTTAAATTTTTCATTAGTTTGAAAATTAATTTTTTTTTAAACAATTTTGATTACTATTGTAATTAAGAATTTGACTGATGAAATTTTATAATTCTTTTTCTTATTCCAAATTTTGATTCTTTCTTACTAATTAATTGATTGGAATAATTAATTTTATAATAAAATCAACGCTACTATGTTTAATCTTCCTAAATATAACCGTCTTTCAGACAAAAATTTTGAGTTGAAAGTGTTAACTAAATGTAACACAAATAAGAACTTATAATTTAATCCAATCTAAATGACGCTTATAAGACATTTATAATCCAATTTAACTAATAAAAATGTCAATAAGTTCAATAAAAAAAATAATTATGAAATTCCATCAGTCAAATTTTAAATTACAATAGTAATCAAAATTGTTAAAAAAAAAAATTAATTTTCAAACTAATGAAAAATTAAAAAATCCAAATTTTTCATTGTTGAAGTAATTAAAATTTTTTCGATGGAAATTACAGAAATAAAAAAAAAAAAATTAAATTGCGAATTTTTTTTTTGCCGATCTCTGATTTGAAGGATCTCCCATTCCATCAAAGCTCGGAAAAAAATATAAATTGAACATTTCAGAACATTTCTCAATTATCTTGGTGGTCTTGATGAAATTAAGAACAAAGACTGGGCAGCAGAGGTTGAAAAACAAAAACGATCATTGACACCAAAATTATGGACTAATGAGTATGCAGAAATCACTCTGTATGATTTAGAAAGCCGAGGAACTCTAGGAGTCGGTGGATTTGGAAGAGTGGAACTTGTTACACTTAGATCCGATGCCGAAAAGAGTTTTGCTCTTAAGAAACTCAAAAAGAAGACGATGGTCGATCAACAGCAGCAGGAGCACGTTTTGAATGAAAAATGCATAATGCAAGCCTGTGATTCTCCATTTATCTGCAAGTGGGTATATTTTTAATAAGAAGCTTCATTCATGTAAAAAAATAGAAAAGCACAATTCTTTAACAAGTTCCTTTTGTTCTAGACTTTATCAAACCTTCAAAGACTCAAAATACGTATACTTCCTCATGGAAGTTTGCCTGGGTGGTGACGTTTGGACGACACTTCAAAAGAGAAGATTCTTCGACGACCCAACTGCCCAATTTATGGTTGGCTGTGTCGTTGAAGCTCTTGATCATTTACATTCACTCAACATCGTTTATCGTGATCTCAAACCAGAAAATTTGATGCTAGATTCACGAGGCTATTTAAAATTAGTCGATTTTGGATTCAGCAAGAAAATTGGCCTTGCTAAAACTTGGACATTTGCTGGAACCCCGGAATATGTTGCTCCTGAGATTATTCTGAATAAAGGACACGACAGGTAATTAAAGAAAACTTATGAAAATTTTATAAAAGTTTCATGGAAATTTCATAAAAATTTCGAAAAATTCTGAAAAATCTCAAATATTACAATAAAACTGATTTCATTTTTTTTTTCTTTTTTAATTCTTTTATTTCTTCTTCCGACTATCCATTGTGATTTTTATTGGAAGAGACTAAGGGCCTTTTTTTTAGTCACTGCTTGATTTATTCAAGTTTAAGTTACATTGAAAATCGCATTTACGTTTCAATTACTTAGGGTAATCCTTATTAAGGTGCATGATTATTAATTTAATACCTTAAGAAAAATAATAATATAATCAATTATTATATTCATTATTAAGCAAAAATTGGATCCATAAGTGAATTTTTATAAATTCTATTCAGATTTACCTTCAATTTTTTAATTTATTAATTTTTAATTAATCATTTGTTAATTTCTTTCAGGGCTGTTGACTACTGGGCATTAGGAATTCTCACCCATGAATTATTAGTTGGTAAACCACCATTCCGAGGTTCTGATCACATGACAACGTACAATAGAATCTTGAAGGGTGTAGAAATGGTTGGAATTCCCCCGATTGTCAATAAAAATGCAAATAATTTGATCAAAAAACTACTGAGATTGAGTCCATCTGAACGACTTGGATATCAAAGGAATGGCATTAAAGACATCAGAGATCACAAGTGGTTCAGTAATTTCAATTGGCAAGCACTGCAGAGACTCACATTACCAGCTCCAATTGTTCCTACTGTGAGTTATCGATTTCTTTCCTTTCAAAACCCTTTCTCCCTTTTTTTGTTACCTTAATAGTCGAAAAATAAAACTTTTTCCTTGATATTTTTTAGATCCGGAGTTCAACAGACACGAGAAATTTCGAAAGATATCCACCAGACAGAGAATTGCCACCCGACGAATTTTCCGGATGGGATATGGACTTTTGATTCTCAAAAAAAAATTCTGCTTAATCAAAAATCAATGCTATTTCTTAGCTATCGATATTATTATTATCATTATGAATATTGAAGAAGCTCGAGGATAAACAAAATCATTTTCAACCACTTGTCGCTTTATATCCTCGAAATGTTCACAAGAATGATAAAATAACAAAAAATTTTGGAAATTATCAATAAAATGTTTTGTAAAAAAAGGTGCTGTAATCAAATTTTTTTTCGCATTATATCTTCCTATCGATCCTCTATCTAAAAATCATCATATTGTGGTCCTAGAGTAAAAAAGGCGTAAAAAAAATAGGAAACGTGTACCATTTACGCCTTTTTCATTCCAGGATGATGATATTATCACTTCACCCCATGGGTTCAATGGCCACACGTCCCGATAATATTGTGCGATCCTCATCATCGCTCACATCAAGAAAAATACGATACTTGTAAGACCAGAAATCGAATATCACATCGGCAATTTGCCAACACTTTCGTTTAAGGAACAAGTTTACAGGTGCCCTCGATTGGTTCTACAAGAAATGAACAATCCATTAGCACAGCATGAAAACGTGTATACAAGAGATCGCTGCTAGATCTTCTCTATTAATCAACTTTACCCCCATTCGAGAATAGCATCTATCAATTCCCATAGCTATTCGTACAAAGTGAGCAATATTACCACCTTCTGTTCCTCTTTTCCTGTTGAAAACATTTACGGTACGATCTTTGATGGGCAGCCAATTGTGTTCATTCCAGTACTCGATACGGTAATGTACCTGTATATAATTATATATAATTATATCTTCGATTTAGAAACAAAGTGGCGTAAGTGCTATGATGAGGGGAAAGTGGGGTGAAATGGACACAAGGGGTAAAACGGACACGGGTTGATTTTCGTATTTTATACTATGAAAATCATTTGAAATGGATGGAAATATTGGAGATAGGTTTTTTCTGATGATTCCATTAGAAAGATGAGGAAATTTCCCATGAAAATCATATGTCGGAAGTTATTTTTCGGAATTTTTGAAAAATTTCATTTTTTGCGCAATATTTGAAGGTGAAACTGTTCAGTTTTTAAAAAATTTCAAGTTTTCGGGAATATCTCTGGTTCTATTGTTCGTAGCGACCTGGGGTTGGTCTTAAATGAAAGGTGAGCTCATTTCCCATCGATTTATGGGATTAAAAAAGAAAAATATCAATTTTTTCAAGTACTTATAGGGCAAAAACTGATTTTCAGAAAATGACCCATGAATATTTGAAAAATTGATTTCAAAAAGAATTTAAACCACATAAACCGATGAAAAATGAGCTCACCTTTCATTTCAGATCAACTCCAGATCGCTACAACCAACAGAACCGAAAATATCGCCGAAAAAGTGAATTTTTTCGATTTTCAAACGAAAAACCCCTTCAAAAATTGGCCAAAACAGTAATTTTTTACAAAAATTACAAAAAAATGAAATTCTTGACACATGTTTTCCTCTTAAAATTTCCTCAGCTTTTCAATGGAATCATTGAAAAAATCATCTTACTCCTCCTTCTCCTACACACAGCACTTAGGCCACTCTTTTTCTAAAGTCCCGATATAGTGAATTGAATTATTTGCGTAAAAATGAAGTAATAAGAAAAATGTACCATCAATTCACCAGCAGGTATATCAGCCCATGTAAGATGTCCATACCACTTGTTCCCTTTAAATTGATATGCTCTTACAACTCCATTAGAAAGTGGGATTCTCAAATCAATATTCCCCAATTTTACACAAGTTAAATCACTCTGAGAAAGATATATATATATATCATGAAAGAGTACCGAAATTAAAATAGACAATCACTTCACAATCTTTACCTCTTCCGAATTCTCTATGCTAGCACAGAAAATACCAATGAACAGCAGTTGAACAATTTTTTCCATACTTACAGTATTGAAGTGAACTTTAATGAATCTCACTTCGCTTAAATACTTAACAAAATTTTCATTCAGATTTAGCTGGTTTGAAAAAAATGGGTCATTTCATCATTCATATCCATTTGTGCAAATAATGGCAAATGATAATTTTATTTTGAGTTCTTCGTGCACTTCCGCATGAATGAATAAAATCCAAGAATAAAGGAAATCAATAGATTTAACTGATAATATATCAGTTAAATCTACTCATCTGTGATGAAGCATTGATCGCTATATCTCTAAAATATTTAACTGTTGAATTTTTTTTGCATTTATACAAGGCGGTATAAAATTATTATCGTGTTCGACGTATCTTTGGGGCCTTCGGGGGACTTTATATCAATGATGATTGAGGAAAAGCTTAATCTCAACGTTATCGAACGTGATAAAGTTGACTAATTGTCCACGATTTGTGGTCAGTTTCATTTAACGTTTCAATCGTACTTCATAGTTATAATAATTGAAACGTGGAAAAATGAAGGAGACTTCTGTTCGTTGATTTTTGAACAATAACCGATTGTTTTCCATATTAAATGATTAGTTTTTGTTGTTTGAGTCTAATAATGAGTGGGGTACGATGAAATTCCATTGTTTTCGACGATTGTGTCATTCGGGACACCGTTTCTCAGTGACAGAGTTAAATGATAAAACTAATAAAAATGAAGTTCCGGTACAACAATTTTATAGGAGACTATCAGCAACCAGAAAAGATGCAATTTTTGGAGCTGGACAAGTTTCAGCGGAAAGAGTTTTTCCAGTTCATGAAAAGAATACCGAGTAAATTATCGTTATCACAATTTTTCTCTTCTCCTCTTCTTATATTTTAGTATCTAAACAAAAAATACTTCAAATATATTTGACATATATTATATATATGACATATATTTGAAGCATATTTTACATAATTTTTGATTTTTTCCAATTTCGATTGAAGAACATTTTTTTTTTAAATAGAGAAAAGCGACAAATCTATGATGCAATCAAAAGAAACGATTTCTTGTGTAATTTGGAAGATCACCAAGTTGAGATGATAGTATCGCGAATGTATCCAAAGGAATTTTCCCGAAAAACGAGGATAATTACGGAAGGCCAGTTTGGAAATCATCTTTATGTCTCGGTGAAGGGAGATTTTAGTATTTATAAAGGAAAAGATTATCAGGGAAGTTTTGGGCCTGGAATAGCTTTTGGAGAGCTTGCATTATTATACAATGTTAAGAGATCAGTGTCAATTGATGGTAATTAAGAAAATTGAATATTAATCAATATTTCGTCGTCTTAGAAACAAAGGGGCGTAAGTGCTGTGTATAAGCATAGCACTTACGCCCCTTTATTTCTAAGGTGATGATTTAATTTTAGCAAATTAATATTAATTTTAAGGAATTAATATTAATTTTAAGGAATTAATATTAATTTTAAGAAATTAATATTAATTTTAAGAAATCAATATTAATTTCAACAATTTAGTATTGATTTTAACAAATCAATATTAATTTTAACAAATTAATATTACTTTTAACAAATTAATGTTAATTTTAACAAATTAATATTAATTTTAACAAATTAATATTAATTTTAACAAATTAATATTAATTTTAACAAATTAATATTAATTTTAACAAATTGATATCTAATTTTTTTCATAACTTTTTTTCTTGTTTTCGATATATTTAGTAAAAGCAGGAGGAAAAGTTTGGGTTCTCGAGAGAGCAGCTTTCGTTGCTTCACGAACAGAGCCGGTTCAAAAAATAATTGAGAACAATATCCAAATGCTCCAAAAAATTTCCCTTTTGAGGGATCTTCCTCATCACGTCCTCTCAAAGATTTCTGAGGTCGTCGAAATAGAATTCTTTCCAACTGGTTCTTATATTCTCGAACAGGGTCAAATTGGCGCTAAATTCTTTATTATTAACTGCGGAAGTGTCAAAATTACAAAGACACTTGAAAATGGCGAAGAAGTAGAGCTTGCTGTCCTAGAAAAGAATGATTATTTTGGGGAAAAGGCACTCTACGAATCTGGAGGGAATAGGAGACAAGCTAATGCAGTTGCTATGTCACCAGGAGCAGAATGTCTCACAATAGGTCGAAAGTAAGTTCCTAACATTTTTCTTCTTCTCAATGAATAGTAGTAATTTAGGGGAAGGTGGGGCAAAATGGACATCAGGGTTAAAATGAACACATCTCAATTTTTAGGCAAATATTATGGAAAACTCTTGAAATTAATAAAAATATTGGCGGTAGATTGTTTTTGATGATTTCATTGGAGAGCTGAGGAAATTTCAGGCAGAAAACAAGTGCCGGAATTAATTTTTTTGAATTTTTGGTGATTTTGACTTTTTTGAGCATTTTAGAGGGGTAAAACCTTTTCTTTTTTTGAAAATTTTCAGTCTTTTGTGAATATCTCCAGTTCTATTTGTCGTATCGTAAAAAATCCAACGGGAGGTGAAAGGTGAGATCATTTGCCATCGATTCATAGGGTTTTCAATTGAAAAATATCGATTTTTAAGGTATTCATGGGCATTTTTGTGGAACACTTTTGTGAAACAGTTTTTGGCCTATAACTATCCCAAAAATTGATATTTTTGAATTCAAAACCCCATAAATCGATGGGGAATGAGCTCACCTTTCGTTTGAGACCAGCCCCGAATTGCCACGACCAATAGAACCAGAGATATTTGCAAAAAACTGGAAATTTTCAAAAAAGGAAAGGCTTTACCCCTCAAAAATGCCAAAAAATATAGATTTAAAAAAAAAATCGAAAAAAATACATATGACACTCGTTTTTCGGCTGAAATTTCCTCAGCTTTTTAATAGAATCATCAAAAAAAATTCATCTCTAACTGCTTCATTACAATGTCCATTTTGCCCCACTCTCCCCTATGATTTTTATAATTTTTTTAGAACATTCTTGAATTACTTGGATGATCTGGAATCAATAAAGAAAAAAGATTGGAATGCAGAATTTGAGAGACGAATGCGTTCTCTGAGTCTCAAATGGATCAGCGAATATCCTGACATCAAATTATCCGATTTAGTAGTAAAAGCAGTCATTGGAAAAGGATCTTTCGGAAGTGTTCAATTAGTAACAGCAAAATCCGTTCCAAACATGAGTTTTGCATTGAAAAGAATTCAGAAAATTCTCGTAGCTAATTTGGAGTATAATAATTACATTATGAATGAAAAATTCATCATGCAAGTTTGTAATTCCCCATTCATTTGCAAGTAAGTGAATCACTACTCATTCAGTTATCAGAAAGATATAATTTGTTTTTTTTTTCCTTACTTTAGACTTTATCAAACGTATAAAGACAGCAAATATGTTTATTTTCTCATGGAAGTTTGTTTGGGTGGTGATTTGAGAACAATGCTGTATAGAAACATAAAATTTGATAATTCAAAGGCAAAATTTATTGCCGCATGTGTCATAGAAGCATTGGATCATTTGCACTCGAAAGATATTATCTGCAGAGATTTGAAACCAGATAATATTATATTTGACTCACGCGGCTATGCGAAATTGGTAAATAGCAAATAATGATGACTATGATAACACGACCAGTGAATAAACACTGACCAAAGGATAGACGCTTTTTTATATTGACGATTATGTAAATTATTGAAGGATTTTCAGATTTTTTTCATTAATTTCTGATTATAATACTCATATAGGACTTTCGATGACATAGTGGTTGTTCAAAATTTATAATCATGGCACTGCGAATATGCTACTGTCTATCTATTGGAATTTTGGAATATATTCCACTTCTTTCCGATTTTCATTGATTATTTATTCATTATTCAAGTTCAATTGATAGTTAACTTTTTATTATAGGGAAGAGTAAGGCAAAATGGACACTGTAATGAAACGGTTAGAGATGGATTTTTTTTGATGATTCTATTGGAAAGCTGAGGACATTTTAGCCGAAAAACGAGTGTCAGATGTATTTTTTTTAATTTTTTTGAAAATTCGATATTTTTCGGCATTTTTGAGGGGTAAAAGCCTTTTTTTTTTTGAAAATTTTCAGTTTTTTTTGCAAATATCTCGTGTTTTACTGGTCGCAGGAATGCGGGGCTGGTCTCAAATGAAAGGTGGGCTCATTTCCCATTAATTAATAGGGTTTTTAATTCCAAAGTATCTTTTTTCAGGAGAGTTATAGGCTCAAAACTGTTTTACGAAACTGTTTCACAAAAATGCCCATAAATACCTCGAAAATCGTTATTTAAAAATTGAAAACCCTAGGAATCGATGGCAAATGATCTCATCTTTCACCTCCCACCGGAATTTTCACGCTACGACAAATAGAACCAAAGATATTCTCAAAAAACTGAAAATTTTCAAGAAAAGAAAGAGTTTTACCCCTTTAAAATCCTCAAACAAGCAGAAGTGCTACTCTTTGTGCGTTACTGGTAAGCCCCACTCCTTGTGCGACATTTACTATGTTGCCAATTCGATTGGCAAAATGCTTCCGAATGGAATTTCATCAATTTTGCATCAAATCGCTATTCATGTATTCCATTGCTCAAAAAAATAACATCATTTTTACGACAAATTCGCACTTAAACATTCCTACGAATATTGTTCCAGACCGTATCGATCTGTTCAGGATTCAATCTTAGTACCTGCAGTCCTAGCTTACAATAATCGATTAAATTGCAATAATGTCATATGATACATAAATTTTCAATATTAGATGAAAACTGAGATCCTACGATAAAACTTAAAAATTGAAGTTCAGGTTTCAAATAGGATTCCTATTCTTTCCGATTGTCGTCAGAAGAAAATGTACTCATTTGGTAGAAAAAATTGTCTACTTTCGAATGGTGAAATAAAAAATAGTAGTGTTCCTAGGGAGGAAGCTAAGAAAAACCGTGATTTTTGAAAAAACTAAGTTATCGAAAACTCTTACAAGAAACTGCCTCTGAAAAATCTGAAATTCTCACCATTTGTGGGGCTCATTGAGATGAATCTTTTAAGCTGAACTTGAGTGAAATCGCTCCAGTAGTTTTCGAGATATAACCTCTTTTCATAAAATGGTTTTCGTGCAATATCTCAGAAAGTACTTGACCGATTTCGCCCAATTTCAATACCAAACTTTTCGTTCATTAGATGCACAAACCCACGAAATTTGGAGTCTCTAACTCAAATAGTTTTTGAGCTATCATGTATACAAAATTCAGGATAAAAAACACTGTAATTGAAATTATCCGCAAACGAAAAATCGCAGCAAAATTTGACCCGAGTGAAAACTGTGTGTTCAAATGAGATGAATTTCATCGCTGAGAGTGGGGGCTGCGAATCAATTTTTCGCGGAGAAAAATCGAAAAAACGATTTTTCGAAAATTTGATTTTTCTCGAAAAGTACTCAACCGATTCCGCTCAAATTTCACGGAGAGCAATTTGCATGGGGAGAGAAAGTACTGTTAAATTTTCAGGTCACCAAGTATCACCGTTCCGGAGCGATGAGCTGATATCTGTCACACAAACACACACACACACACACACACACACATACATACAGACATTTTTTAAAAATGTCATTTCTCAACGTTTTGGAACATTCTGAGTCATATTCCGATGAAATCTCGAGATCGAAAAAAATCGCGTTTACAATGCTTCCATTCGGAAGCAAAAAGTAAAAATCGCCGAAAATTCAAAAAAAATAATTCCGACACTTGTTTCCCGCCTAAAATTTCTTCAGCTTTCCAATGGAATCATCAAAAACAATCTGCCTCCAACATTTTTATTAATTTCAAGAGCTTTCCATAATATTTGTCTAAAAATTTAGATGTGCCCATTTTACCCCTGATGTCCATTTTGCCCCACCTTCCCCTATATTTCTCTATGCATCGTTTCCTTCTGCAGTTTCTCTATACGATTTGCCTATTTTATACGCTCCCATAAACCCCAATTTTTCCTTAATCGTCCATCTATTGGTCGCATCACCCTAAATTAATTAATCATTCCAAGCATTAATGAATTAAAATTTCTTAAGACTGACTTTGGAACTAGCAAACGAGAAGATCTCTACAAAAGTCGATCCTTCGTTGGAACCCCTGAATACATGGCTCCAGAAATGGTGTCACAAGAGGGCCACAACAGGTAAATCCAATTATCCAATCATTATCGAATGATTCTAATAAGAATTTATATAAATTTTCAAGAGCTGTGGACTACTGGGCTCTTGGCATAATCATTTTCGAGTTATTGACAGGTCATCCTCCCTTCGAAGATGAGAATAAACTGAAGTTGTACAATAAAATCGTCGATGGAATTGATATTTTGAGAATGCCAGACATTAAAACGAGCAGCCAGAGTATAATAAAAAAATTATTACGCTCCAAACCGGTGGAACGTTTGGGCTACCTCAAAGGAGGGATTAGTGACATCAGAAACCATCGGTAATAATCAGAAGCCAAAAATTTTCACCGCAAAACCTCAATAGCTTCCGAATAAAAGAGAATAATAAAAATCATTTGAATTTATTCTTTTTCGGTGATTTAGAATTTGTAAATAAAAATGATTTCTTATTTCTCGTAAAGTTTTAAATTTTTGAAGATTTATTGATCTTAAAAAAATACTGATGGAATGCTTCAAATGATTTATAGTATGTGGTGAAACAGTAAAAGATTAATGTCCCTATAAAAAAAAAAAAAATTTCTTCCTTTTCGAAAACATTCCATTTGAAAATAAAGAAAAGAATTTGACATGGAAATTCTTTCAGATGGTTTTCACAATTTAATTGGAGATCTCTTCGTACGCAATCGATGAAATCCCCAATAATTATTAGGGTAAGTTTTTTTTGGAAAGAATAATATGATTTATTTATTAAAAAACTCACCGACTGATGATTTGCAGATAAATGGACCACTGGATACGAAATACTTCGAAAAATATCCATTGGAACGAGGAATAGCACCCAATGATTTCTCTGGATGGGACGCAGACTTCTGATTTCTATAAAAATAAAAATATGAAATAAGATTAATTTTTTGTGAGGTAGAATAAGAGTTGAGAGATGATTGTAATAAAATATCTTGTATCTTCATTAAATCTCGTGATGTTTCGAAAAGAAATTGACTTTTATTTTCATTATTTTTTCTATTTAAATAAATGAAAACTAATTTGAAGACAGAAAATTTGACATCAGAGCTTTGTTTGCTTAGTGCAGACCTTTTTTGGATGTATTTATTGACTCTTACTTCTATATTTTAAGGAATTAATCATTTAGAATTTCCCAATTTACAAAATTTTGAAGTAAAGTTATTCGAAATTTCGTAAATGAGAAAATTCTAGAAGAATAATTTCTTAGAATATAGGGGAATGTGGGGTAAAATGGAGACTCCGATTGAACAGTTTGAAGTAGAAATTTTCTAATAATTCCATTGAAAAGCTGACGAAATTTTAGGCGAAAAACATGTATAAAATTTTTTTTTTCAATTTTTGGGAAAATTTGCTTTTCTGGCCAAGTTTTGAAGGGGTTTCCCTTTTAAAAATCGAAACAATGAACTTCTTTGGCCATATCTCTGGTTCTGTTGGTCATAGCGATCTGGAGTCAATCTCAAATGGAAGGTGAGCTCATTCCTCATCGATTTAAGTAGTTCAAATTTTTTTGGAATCAATCTTTCAAATATTTGTAGGTCTTTTTTCTGACAATCAGTTATTGCCTTATAGGTATTTGAAAAAATTGATATTTTTCTTTTTAAACCCCATAAATCGATGGGAAATGAGCTCACCTTTCATTGAAGATCAACCCCGGGTCGCTACGATCAATAAAACCAGAGATATTCTCGAATACCTGAAATTTTTCGAAAACAAAAGAGTTTCACCCTCAAATCCTGCGCGAAAAATGAAATTTTTGAAAAATTCCAAAAAATAACTTCTGACATATGATTTTCATGGGAAATTTCCTCATTCTTCCAATGGAATCATCAGAAAGAACCTATCTCCAATATTTCCATCGACTTTGAGTAATTTTCGTAGTATGAAATACAAAAATCAACCCATGTCCGTTTTACTCCTTGTCTCCATTTTACCCCACCTTTCCCTGAAAATAACAATCAATAAATGCAATTTTGGAGTGACCATAACAGTCACATTTTCCTCTCATCAAAAAATCACCTTTTAATTAAAATCGAATTATCTATTCCTGCAAATCTACTATTAAAATAATTCTTCCATCTATTTCATGATAAATATCGCTCAATTTTCCTTCAATAAGCAAAATCCCATTCAAAATCCTCAATTTGAAGCTATCAAATTTGCTACTGCGCAGATCCACCGATAAAATTCTTACAAATCATTTCAAAGAATCAACTCCAATGAAATTGTTATTTAAATTGTAATAAATCCGGCCATTATCTACCTATATCAAGATTTCATAATAAAATTGATCAGCTTCCAACAACAAACTGTGCAACAGCTTAATAATTAGAAATTATTGAAAAAAACGAGACCTCCTGCGCAGGAAAACATGAGTTTGCCACGAAATATTCTGTCCACAAGATGGCGCCTGCGTCCACTCACTTCATTCAGAAGAGTGATGAGAGCGCATGCGCACGACGTATTAGTCGCGAAAATTTGAATTTGAAAACGTAACTTGCACACAGCAATACGTCATTAATTTCGGAGTGACACAAAAATCGTGTGAAATTTTTGAGTACTTGGCTGTCAAAAAACGTAATGAACGAGTTCACTCGGATTAGACATGTGCAGTATGACGTAATGAACCTAAAAACACAAAATACTTACAAATAAGGCGGGTGGAAGTGCCGCCATTTTGCGAAAAACCGTTTGGGCCTGTATCTCCATAACCGTGCACTTGAGGCCCACAATGATCATGACCTTTATTGTAGATAATTGAATTTCCTATCTTTTTTGTTTCATAATTTTTTTCGTATCTCTTACCATTTACAACTTATAAGACTTACTTTACTAGCATTTTATTGTTTAAACAATGATCAGAAGAGATGTCCGTCAGATAGTCAATAAACGAATGGTAATAGTCTTATAAGTCGTGAATGGTGAATGATACGAAAAAAATTATGAAACAAAAAAGATAGAAAATTTAATTATTTACAATAAAGGTCATGACCATTGTGGGCCTCGAGTGCACGGTTGCGGAGATACAGGCCCAAACGGTTTTTCACAAAATGGCGGCACTTTCAAACGCCTTATTTGTAAGTATTTTGTGTTTTTAAGTTCGTTACGTCATACTGCACCTATCTGTGAAAAAAAAAATAACTCCTGTAGAGTTTTGCAAAACAAAATCCTCTTTTCCCTCTACTAGAGGTTGAGTTTCAGAATTCAAATTCTCGCAACTGACACGTTGTGCGCATGCGCTTTCATCACTCTTCTAAATGAAGAGACACATGTGGTTGTGTTTTCTTGTGCGCAGACTCTATCTCGTGTTCTCTCTCGTGCCTCTAGAACATCAGCTGGTGTCCCTCTGCTCCAGTAGTCGTGTTATTATCACAATAAACCAAACTGTACGCGTGTTAACACGAAAAATAAAATTATTATTTTATTTTTTATTATTTCCAATTAATGAAAAAATCCGGGAATTTCAAATAATAAAAAAATTTTAAAAAAAGAAAAATAAACGTATGAAATTTTTTGGTATAGCCATGAGGCTTTTTACGTTGCGTAGTAAAATTTTTGGTTTAAAGCCTAAAAAATTAATGCCACTGATGTCCAGAGGCCTCAAAAAATCTGGAATTTGATATATTCTCTGATAAATTTGTTAAATTTTATTTTTCATGTTTTTATCGATTTTTTTCGTCATTCTACGAAATAATTTTTGGGATTATCTGTTTTGGAGCTTTTATGAGTGATTCCAGTGGGTGACCTGTTTTTTTTGTGCAACTACTGTGAGTGCTAGAAACCAGAGATATTTTTCATTTATCATTTTTTTTTCAACTGAAGAATTTATCTCAGGTTTTCCCTGCTGTGAAAGTGAAAGGTAAGAATTTTTCATCAAACACTTTTATTTACCTTTTTTCTTTTTTTCAGAAATTTAAAGGGCAAAAAGAGGGAGACTATTATTTGCTGATATATATATGTATATTATGAAAAAACACAACAATGAGGGGAGCTGGGAGGTTAATTATTTTGTTTTTGTGTCGTGTTATGACAAGAATTTCTTCAAATGTCAATCATTTTGTGCTTGATCTTTTCTAAACTGTTGAATTTACGATCGAAATCTGAGTTTTACTCTTAGTTTCTTCGTTTTTCACTCGTATTTCTCGTGCGATTATTAATTAATCGGTTAATTACGAGGTTAACTGATGAATTTTATTGAAAATTTGTTGGAGATATTGTTAAAATAGGTTTTTTATCACTGCAAAAAATTGCAAAGTCTTTTCTTTTTCACAAACAATTTAAATAGGTGATTTTTTTTCTTCACCTTGATGTTTTTCATTCTTCCTACTCATTTGTTAATCTAATTATACAGTGTTCTTTTATTTGTTTATCTGAGATTTGTGTCGAACAAACAATGAATTTGAAAAAATTTGAAATGCATCAGAATTTTCCTGTCAATTTGAAAAATAATTATTTTTCAATTCAATTAAAAATCAATTTAAAAAAAAATGTTCTTTAATTCAATTAAAAACGAAATTTAAAAAAAAATGTTTTTTAATTTAATTAAAAATTCAATTTATGAAAAATCATTATTTTTTAATACAATTGAAAAATCCATTTTAAAAAACTAATTGTTTTTTAATTCAATTAAAAATTCAATTAAAAGAAAATAATTATTTTTTGATACAATTAAAAATTCAATAAGAAAAATCATTGTTTTTCAATTCAATTAAAAATTCAATTCAAAAAAATCATTGTTTTTTAATTCAATTAAAAATTGAATTAAAAAAAAAAATTGTTTTTTAATTCAATTAAAAATTCAATTAAAAAAAAAATTGTTTTTTAATTCAATTAAAAATTAAATTTAACAAAAATAATTGTTTTTTAATTTAATTAAAAATTCAATTTAAAAAAAATCATTGTTTTTTAATTGATTTCCTTTTTTTTCTCTACTGTTTGTTCGCTGACTCTGTGGAATGAAAACAAACTTGATAATGATGCTGTAGGAAATTTCCTGGTGTTTTTTTCACATTATTTAGGGAATTTTCCACTCTCAGAGGCTGTTTCCCTCTTTCACAAACACACAATGTACAAGAGAATTGAAACAGCTCAGCATAATAATGAAAAAATTTAAACTTGTAATTTTCGAGGTGAGATGATATTTACGCTTTTTTCTCACTCAATTCTGATGATCAAAGGTCGTTTCGAGTTTATTATGTGGCGATTACAACGTTAAAGGGAAAAAATTGACTTTGAACGGCTGGAATATTTTTTTTTTCGTTTAAGCAATCAAAAATCGAGTGATTAACTGACTTTACATAAATTTTTTTGGATAAAAAGGCAAATATCAGCGAGATAGTAGTCTCCAAAAATTAGATATAAAAAAAAAGCAATTCTTAGGGTCACACGACCAATAGATGGACACTGACCAAAAGATGAACGGTTTCTATTATCGAAGATTTTCATAAATAAATGATTCTTATACTTTTCACATCAATTCCTGATTATTACATTCATATAGATTTATAAACTATTTATTACATATCAATTGATCGAAATTTAAAATCATAACACTGCAAAGTAATATGCAAGTGTCCATCTATTGGGGATTTAAGTTATTTTCCAGTTTTTCCTTGATTTTCTTTAATTATTTCTGCATTATTCAAGTTTAATTGATTTTTACTCGATTCACTGTATATTTTTCTGTACATCATTCTTTTCTGCAACTTTTTAACGTAATTTGCCTATTTCATATGAATTAATAAAGTCTAATATTTCCTTTCCATTTTTAATTTTTCAATTTTTTTTATTTCTGTAATTTCCATCGAAAAAATTTTAATTACTTTCTTAATGAAAAATTTGGATTTTAAAATTTTTCATTAGTTTGGAAACTAATTTTTTTTTTTAACAATTTTGATTACTATTGTAATTAAAAATTTGACTGATGAAATTTTATAATTCTTTTTCTTATTCGAAATTTTGATTCTTTCTTACTTATTAATTGATTGCAATAATTAATTTTATAATAAAATCAACGCTACTATGTTTAATCTTCCCAAATATAACTGTCTTTCAGACAAAAATTTTGAGTTGAGAGTGTTAACTAAATGTAACACAAATAAGAACTTATAATTTAATCCAATCTAAATGACGCTTATATGACATTTATAATTCAATTTAACTAATAAAAATGTTAATAAGTTTAATAAAGAAAATAATTATGAAATTCCATCAGTCAAATTTTAAATTACAATAGTAATCAAAATTGTTAAAAAAAAAAATTAATTTTCAAACTAATGAAAAATTTAAAAATCCAAATTTTTCATCAAGAAAGTAATTGAAATTTCTTCGATGGAAATTACAGAAATAAAAAAAATTAAAAAATTAAAAATGCGAATTTTTTTTCGCCGATCTTTGGATATTTTCCTAAATTAATTCTTTCATCTTTTTTTGTAGTTTGTCATGCAGACAGAGCTAATGTGTCAAAAACCACTGGAAATGACAGCACGAAATATGTCAGAGCATCAGAATTATCACAGGCACAGAAATGATACCAAAGATTCGAGAGAAACAATTCATTCTGGACACTTTATGGTCTCTGATTTTGAGGCTGAGGCACAGGATGATGAGGATGAGCTAGCAGTACCTGTACCAGATGAAGAAGCTGCAAAAATAGCAATTGTTACTCCAGTTGGTTTTTCCATTGAGAATTTCATAAATATCTCATCTGTTGAAAAAAGCTCACAACAATTGAGCATTGAGACTTCACTGAATAAACTCTTTCAGTGTATGTCTCTTGCATACAGGTGAGTGACAATTAAAAAATTTAGGATTAATTTAACGAAATACTGAAAATGTCAAGAGCTTGATGAAGCTTAAATCATGAGCGAAACGTCACGAATTGACAATTTTCCAGTATTGCATTTTAAAAGCTTCCAATTCCGTCCATAATTCTTTAAATTAATTTAAAAATGTCTTAATTTTTTATAGGAAATAGCAATTTTTCAAGTTTTTACATCATTTCCATCGGTTATTTCGCTGTTTTTGGGATAAGAGTCCATCACAAATCTATTCATCTCTCCCTTCCAATTTTCTAAAAAGAGGAAAATAGTTTAAGCACATTGCCCCACTTCCGGTAGTAAGCAACCACATGCTGTTATCGAATCGGCGAGCTTGTGTAATGAATTCAAAGATTCACTCACCAAATCAAGGCCAAAAAAGAAAACGTGTAAAAGCTATTTTTTTTTCATTCATGTTCAAAACTTTAGAAATATGAATTAACGCGGATTATTGAGGTCACATACTAATTCCTTCAACAAACTAAAAATTTATCTCCTCCAGCGTTGACGAATTAGAATTTAAGGTATTTACTCAGACAATTAGACGGTAATGATATAGTTCTCAATTTTATTTTTAGAAACTCTTTTTTTTCCACAATTTAACAAATTAATTTTCATCTTTTTGCTTGTTTACAGATAAATTAATCATTATTTCTATTATCATATTTTATCGTAATACAGAGGTCAACATTAAGTCATTATATTTCAAAGTTTGTCGTAATGATAGAGGCAAAATTCTCCTACCCTTGCTCCCTTTGAACTCTAAATCCGGAAGCAAAACTTATCGCTCATCGATTAAAATAAAATAAAAAAAATACCGAATATGTAAAAAATAGAGTTAAATGTGGTATGAGAATTATGAAATTATTGTTTCCCGCCCATTTTTATGAATTACACAGTGCTGGAATGATTTGTTTTACAGAACAGGTACGTTTTATCATGGGACAAACAACATCTGTTATCTGATAAGACTTTAACAAGGAAAAAAAATGGATTTCTCTTGATTCACACGATTTTATGTAGTTTTTTATTATCAATTCAATTGCGGGGGTGTGTACGCACTTTGCATACTTGATGAATGTTTATAAATATGAATTGCTACATCAAATAGCAAGGTTGCAATCTGTTTGTGTTTTGCACGAGTTTAAAATTAATGCAAATTAGATTTTAATATTTCCACATGTTATCTTATGTTTTTTTTCATATCATTGGAATTAATATAGTTCTTTTTCCAATGTTCTTATTGCATTTTTTTTAAATGATTCAATTGGTTGATTGTGAGTGGACGGGAGATCGGAGGCTCGTCAGCTCCTCCCCATTCGCAATACTCGAATCATCTGATTGTTAACTTGTACTGATGATCTAATGTTTTACGTAACGAGTCATGAAAATACATCGAAATCATTTGTTTTTTGTTTGAAAATTTTTTTGATGACTATTTAAACGGTTTCGTGTGATTCTTCTGAAATCAAGAGAAGCTAACACAATTGTTTGAGGACGAAAGGGGAGGGGATTGAGGAGGAGGGGGGGGGGGATTGGAAATCTTCCAGATGAGATAAGATCAGAGAAATGACTGGACGAATTACTAGTTCATTTCAGTTAACTATTTATTTAATTAAAAAAATCATAATTTAATTTGCAGATTTATTTTCCTCGCTGATTTTTTTCCAGGGTGGCGATTGAAAAATCTGGAAAAGTCAGGGAATTTAAAATTTCTGGAATAGTCAGGGAAAAGTCAGGAATTTTAGTGTTAGTCAGAGAAATTTGTAGTTTATTCTTAATATTTTTGGATATACGACTTTAGTGATTCATTTAATTGTTAGAGGTGGCCTTTCAGATCTCTGTTGATACCTAAAAAACCACCTTTAATAATTAAAAGTACTTAATTTTTTATTATTTCCCTATTTTTAAGAGTTACAGATAGTTGATTGAGAAAAATTAAACTTTTCGATTAGTTGGAAATCTGCAAAAAAATTAAGAGAAAATCACAATTCTAAAAATTTAATGCAGTTTGAGGTATTATTGTTAAATTCTAATTTAAAAAATTGTTTTCAAGAATAACTAAGAAGTTTATTTTTAGTCAGGGAATTTTGGAATGAGTTTTCAGTCGCCACCCTGTCTACAGATTTGTTCAATTTTACTCAATTGGGGGAATAATCAATTTGTTCCAGACAGAAGCTGACATCGCCCAAGTGGAATCGCTTCAAAGGTATTCGACTGAGATGGAAAGACAAGATCAGGCTCAACAATGTTATCTGGAGATGTTGGCACATGCAGTGTAAGTATTCTACATGAACCAAAAAAACACATTTTTATAGGAAGCAATGAGTCATGAATAAAGAATATTTCTCAATGAAAATATTTTTCGTTCAATTTCTCAAGTAGTCGAAGAATCGAAAATACTTCAAGAAATTATCTTCTACTTTCCTCTTTTTTTCTGTTATTTTATGATATCTTTATCATCAAGAAAAGTATCATAAAATTTAATAACTACACTTCATCTAGCCATTAAAGTTCAATAAAAAACAAATTTGCAATATAATTTTTTTTTTTTGTAGTATTGAGGAATTGATAGTCTCTGCAAAGTTTAAACGCTCTAGTGTCTGTCAAAGATAAGAGACTGGTTTTATTATAGTGTTAATACAATATGATAAAGATTTGCAAACACGAGAAACGTGCACGCAATGAGCACGTGAGATTTCTCCTTTTTTATCCCCTCTTAAATCAAAAATTAAAGCAAAAAAATAAGGTATTCTAGTATTTCGTTATTTCTTTGTAAATCATAACTTCCTTCTCAGTTTACTCGGTGATTTCATTCACAAATGTACATGAGAAAATCACTGCAAAATTGATTTCTCATTCTTTTTTTGCATCCATTGAAAAATTTGAGACGCAGTGTATAATATAATTTCGTGTTTTTTATATGAAAAAACAAATTTGACGTCGTTTCCCATGTTTTGGAACTTGATTCTATTTTGTGGGAAGGGCAGTTTAATTTATTTTTGGATTCGAACAGTTTCCTCAATTTTTCTTACTGTCGAGATTATATTACTAACGTAGGAAAATATCTCAATTTAAATTGCTAAAATGTGTCGTTGTAAAGTGGGTATTGGAACAATGATTAACGTGGTTTTCGATCGTCATAATAGAAATTTCATGTTTTATATAATGGTAAAAGAATTACTAATAGATTTTGGATTTTTCTAAAATATTCTCACAATTTTCTATGATTACTGATGATTTTTTTATGAATGATTTCAGTTATCCTGAAGCAGAGTACACTGGTGTGCCAATTTGCCTCGCCCCTTGACGTAGACACTCACAATAAGCCAGAAGTGAGTCTAAACATAACATTTTACTGTGTCTAATTAAAAAGAAGCCACTTAAAAGGCGAAGAATGAAAATTAAATCTAAATTGTCATCGAAACTCATTCTATTTCTATGACTTCCCAATTTCAATTGACATTTTTTCCTCTTTTCTTCTCATTAAATTAAATAATTGAACTGTTTAATTAATTTTTCTAGGCAGTAGTACTGGAAGGAAAGTACTGGAAACGAAAGTTAGCTGCTGTAACTGCTGAGTACAAAAAATGGCGTATGTTTTATCGAAACAAAATTCTCGGATGGACGAACAAAGATGGAACGGATATGGTAAAGAAACTCAAAAAAAAACCCTTCAATCACTCATCTTTTCGTCATTTTCGCCACTTGCCCCTTTTTGTAAATCTAGTTGGAATCCATGGATATGCTGGAGTGGAGCAACAGTGGTATGGGATCATGCGGTAGCTATACATCAGGTTTACTTAATTCACATGGAAACTCTGGTGGTTCGCAAGGTCCTGATAGTATGATGGTTGATGAAGACTACATGGAACTCATGACTGACACTCTATTCTCAACAATTAGCTCAAATCAGCCAATTTATTTTCCCGATCCACGAGAAATTGGTAAGACAATTGAGGAGAGTGGGGCAAAATGGTCAATGTAATGAAACGGTTAGGGATGGATTTTTTTTGATGAGTCTATTGAAAAGCTGAGGAAATTTTAGCCGGAAAACTAGTGTCAAATGAATTTTTTTAGATTTTTTTCGGCATTTTTGAGGAGTAAAAGCCTTTTCTTTTTTGAAAATTTTCAGTTTTTTGCAAATATCTCTGGTTCTATTTGTCGTAGCGATTCGGGGTTGGTCTCAAATGAAAGGTGAGCTCATTTCCCATCGATTCATGGGGTTTTGAATTCGAAAATATCAATTTTTGGGATAATTATAGGCCAAAAACTGTTTCACAAAACTGTTTCACAAAAATTCCCATAAATACCTTAAAAATCGATATTTTTGAATTGAAAACCCTATGAATCGATGGCAAATGATCTCATCTTTCACCTCCCACCAGGATTTTTAACGCTACGACGAATAAAACCGAAGATATTCTCAAAAAACTGAAAATTTTCAAAAAAAGGAAGGCTTTTACCCTTCTAAAAAGCTCAAAAAAGTCAAAATCGCCAAAAATTCAAAAAAATTGATTCCGGCACTTGTCTCCCACCTAAAATTTCCTCAGCTTTCCAATGGAATCATCAAAAACAATCTACCGCCAATATTTCCATTAATTTCAAGAGTTTTCTATAATATTTGCCTAAAAATTTAGACATGCCCATTCTACCCCTGATGTCCATTTTGCCCCACCTTGCCCTATATCCACTAATCCCAAAGAATTTATTTCTTTAATCTCAAAAAATCTTTCAGCACGTGGTGCCAGTCTAGCAGATTTTATTCAGCCCAGTTTGGGGCCTCTTCAACCAAACCTAGACGACTTTATGGACACCTTGGAACCTTTTCAAGAATTTCTCAATTCAAAACTCCCTCCCGTACCAGAAGAAGAAGACCTATTCAGATCCAACCCCCTCAACTCCACGTACTCAGACTTAGACATCATGTCTACAATAAATCAAGTTCCTGCTCTTCCCCAACCGTCCCAGATTTCCCCAGTCTTAGCCACAAGCGTCCAAAACCCCTCTTCATTATCACAAACAGCCCAGAATACTCCTCAGGTCTCGCAAAATTCTCCCACATCGATGCAAAATCCTCAGTACTCCCAGAAATATATTGCACCACCTCGTCAAAACTCTCCTCTCTACAGACCCCCACAAACCCCACCAGAACCCTATCAAAATGAAAGGGAAAGATCTCAACAAAGACCTGGAAGAACGCTTTCACGATCTAACCGAGTGATCCAGCATTCTCCTCAACCCACCTATACCTCATATCAATCCACCTACACTCCGATTGATCTCCAGAGCCTCCCAAACACCCAAAACAACACCCAAATAACCCTGAATCAAATTCAGGACACAAATTTTACTCCTAGACCTATGAAAACCATCTCAACATCATCTCTGGCACTTGCTGATCCTTTCAAAGGTCTCAACACTGCTCACGCTGCTTACAAACTTCCCCAAGGACCACAAGTAGCTAATGAATTCAAATTCAGACCAAACAACGTGAAAAACATCACGCAAAACGTTCCTCAGCAGGTTACAGTGACAGTTTCTTCCTCGTCTCCAACGCAATCGCATATTCTCCTGCAGTGCAAGTCTTCTGGCCTGGATCTAACAGCACCAGCACTTCATCCAACGAAGTTATTGCCCAAAACATCAGAGAAAGAGGAGGTTTTCGCTGTTCCTAAGTATCAGATGAAGGTAAAGAGCAGGAGTAGAAGCTCCAGTGCTCTTGGAGGACAGAGAAATCATCCGCCACCTTTGGTATCAGCTGTTTCTGATCCTGCTATTAATGTCAACAGCAATGTGCTCCTGGCTCAATTGCTGACTAATACGCATGGAGGCTTGTACACTGTCAGCTCTGGTCCTGATAAAATCAACTCCATTGGAGGGGCCCAAACATCTAGTAATAAGGGAATGATGCAGATGATGCAGAGTGGAGGTGCTGGAAGACAATTGGGGAGTCCAAGTACAGTACAAAGTCAGGGAAGTCCCAGTGGCATGATTCTTTCGAGCAGCCAGTCTCAGGGAAGTCCAGGATCTCCCAAAGACAGTAGTGGTGTTCAAAGTCCTCAGGCCCTTAGTATAAGCCCTTTACACAGTCCTATGAGTCTTGGCAGTCCTTTATCGCCAGGTTCGAGGGTTTATGTAAAGGGCGAACGTGAAGGAGGCAAGTACAAGGAGCAGCGAAGAGTTGGACATATTCATGCAGAGCAGAAGAGAAGATATAATATTAAAAATGGCTTTGATATGCTGCACAGCTTGATACCCCAGTTGAGTCAGAATCCCAATACGAAACTCAGCAAAGCTGCGATGCTGCAAAAAGGAGCTGATTATATCAGACAACTGAGGTCGGAGAGGAACCAAATTAAGGAGGAAATGGACAGTTTGAGACATCAAATCGAGTGCCTTAATACGTCAATAAGCAATTGTCAATCGATGCTACCAGCTACTGGTGCACCAGTTTCTAGACAGAGGACGAATAAAATGAAGGAGATGTTTGATGAGTATGTGAGGAAACGTACTCGCGAAAATTGGAAGTTTTGGATTTTCAGCATTCTGCTGGAACCACTGATGATTTCTTTTAATACGTCAGTTTCAACTGCTAGTGTGGAGGATTTATGCAGAAGTACGATACTATGGGTTGAACAGCACTGCTCTTTAGTTGATCTACGACCAGCTGTTCTCAATTCATTGAGGTATCTCTGTACTGCTACAGAAATTCTGTCGGATCCTGGACGTCTTCCTGAAGAAGCTCTTGCTGCTGTTAATCATGCTGACAAACGCAAATAAATGCAGTGATGGATTACAAATGGATGAATTTTCGTCGATAGAAAGAGCACAAAAATCAATTCTTTCGATATCTAAAGTGCAATTTTTTTCTCATCTCATTCTATTAAATATATATATTTTTTTTTCTTTTAGAGTTATTACTAATATTTCTCGTTTTTTTTTAAATTCGAGTTTTTTCATGGGTACAAATGGATTTCTTGTTCAAAAAGTGGAATTTATTAATTCGATATACTGTTAAAAATTTCAATATTCAAAATTTTAAGTTTATCAATTTTTTTCAAATTTTTATTATTTTAAAATTATTTACTTCATTTTTTCGTTTGAATTTCTTCTCTCTTTATCTTTTTAAAAGGCAAAAAACAGAATAATTCCACTTTTTCAATTGGAAACATCCTACATAAGATTAAAAAAAATTATAAGATATAAGAAAAGAAAAACCTACGTAAAAAAAATCGCAAAAATATTTTTTATACGAATTTGGCTGTATAAATAATAGAGAAAACAAAATGCCAATGAACGTTATTGTATAAATAAAAAGCAAGAACCATTTTTTTTTTGTTGGATAAAAAATTGTTGAAATATCCCAAGAATTTACACGTTAGTACCAAGAATGTAAAAAAGAAATAAAGTTACTTATATTTGTTATAAAATATAATTAAAAAAAGACAAAAAAAAATTGAGCCTAAATCTTTCATTTTTAACAGAAAATATATAAAGAAAAATGATTTACAAATAAGAAAATACTTCAAAAAAAAAACTGATTTCCAAAAAAGAGACCTATAATTATTATTATGCAGTTTTCAAACAACAATCGATTAGTACCATTATAAAAAATATAATTTAAACACCTTACGAATTACATACAATTTTTTTTTTTTTTCAATTTCTCAACTATTCCATTTTTTTAACTAGTGAAAAACAACTTTCTCAACCAATTTTTTCCAATCAAACTGAGAGAAAAATACTCTAACTTTCGATGAATACAAATCGCACAGCCTTGGACAAAAGGTAATTATAAATTATTTTCGATTTCTTTCGTAATGCAAGATTGATTGTAGAATATTTGAGAATAAGAAGATTTTTGATCATTTGATGAGAAAATCAATGAATAAATGATGGCAAATGATCTCTTCAAAAGTTTAAGGAAAATTCCTCTATCTTCTCAGTCTACTATTCAGCGAAATATAACAAAATATCGAATTTCGAGACGAAACTATTTTTTTTTCTCGAATTAACTATTCAAAAATTAATTCATCAGTCTATATAGTTAATTGATTGCTGCACTAAAGTGCCAAATTCAACTATCTGTCTGGATCCTCAGGTCTGATGAGTGATGTGTTGTCAACGGCAGTTGTATCTAGAACATTTTCCAGGAATTTGTTTAATTAGTTATTTTTTTCTCTATAATTAACAAAAATTATTTATCCGTATTTTCCCAAATTCCCAAAACCCATATTATTAAAATTATATATTCTGTTCATTCAATTAATGAATTAATTGATTAATTAAAATAACGTAAATTGATTTTTTTTAAAATAAATCAATAAAATTCAATTAATCAGTTAAATTTATTAATTGAATAAACTTCGAATATTAAAAAGGACATCTAAACAGTTATCCTCTATTTTCTTCCTCCCAAATATAAAAAACGAAAAAATAATTAGAAACAAAAGGAAACCTAAGACTAATGTTTTTGATAAATTAAATTTGAATTTACGGAATTAAATTCATCACTTCTAAATTATTTCAAGCATATCTCAAGTAATACCAGTCATGCCATCTAATTATAATTATAATTATAATTATTGATAATTGAATGCACAATGAAAGAAGTAGTCAAATTTTGGAAAGATTAATTTCTCATTATCCAACTAAGTGTTAATTATTTATATTATAATTAATAATTAATTTTTTTTCACGATATTTAAAGCATGTTCGCAAAGCGTGGATATGTGCCCTTTTAGCAAAATGAGAAATATAATGGGTGAAACGTTTATTAAAGAGATTCTATTGTTGACTAATTTATGTTAATTAAATATTTAAAATAAAATTAAAATTTAAATGGCTTTAAAGGAATAATTCAGGGGAAAGTGGGTTGTAATGGAAACAAGTCCCTAAAACTTGAATGTGACCCATTTTACCCCTCATACCCCTTTTTTAACAGACCTGCACCTTTATAACAAAAAAAACAATTTGAATCTCTTTAATGAAAAAAAAAATAAAATGATAAATAAACGAAAAATTACTGAAAATAAAATGTAAATGAAAAAAATACCATAAATACAGCATCAGATAATACTATCATTGTTGTGAGGGCCCATTTCTTCGATCTATTTTTTCTATAAACGCGTTGACTCTGCTTCACCACTATTTTTAGTATTTAGACATTTTTGATTTGCTGCAATAAAATACCATTTTTCTTCCTTTTTAAAACGTTAATAAAAAAAAATCCGCACATGCAATCCACGATGTTCTCTCTCTTTTGAAGAAATTCGAGATGAGAGTTTAAAAAAAAGAGAAAAAAAAATATTTGCTTACAATTGTGGCTTGTGAAAATACTATTACAGTGCTAGCAAGTTATAACTACTTTTTCTATCATATTAAAAGTATTATTAGCACTATTAGTAAGCCCCAAATATTGCAAAAAAAAATAATAAATGATAATTGACAAAAATTAACTGAATATTGTAACTACAGCGATGAATAGATTGATTTACTTGATTTTCAACATGTTAAGCGCCATTTTCAATTATTTCGATTCAATCAATGTTCGATGATTCCCAAAAAATGAAGTTTGAACTGAAAATTGTGTTATAATTATGTTCGTTCAACAAGTAATGATACAATTAAGGTTTTTCTTCAATGATTCTTCCAAAAAATCCCTCAGAATTCTTCTTTTCCACAATAGTATCTATCTTCATGTAAAAATAAACAGTAATTTCTGAATTAAAAAAAGTACAATTAATTGATTGAAAACAATTACCAATTTCTTCATTGTTGGCGCTTTACTTGTTAATCGAAGAATTTGACAACTCAATTACATCAGTCTTCAATTTTCTGTGGCACTAACTCCATACTTGATAATAACTCATGCACTGTGCGAAAAACATTCGTGTAAAGAAATTAAAGAAAAAAAAAAATCACAATTTTTCATCTTTTTCTCTGAATTCACATGAATTTTCCATACTGAAATTTTCAATAAACTTAGGAGAAAATCTCCAATGACAAGTATTATATCTATAAATTTTTCACACTTTCTTATGTCTAACGCACTGTTTTGCCTCATTTACCCCGGAAAAACGGAGGGAAATGTAGAAATAGTTTAAATGAGATTTCCTCAAGAATTTCTATTTGTTTTTTTTAATTTCAACATACCTGCAATTGTGAGATCTACTATTGCCTTATCCTTTTGGATGTATAGAGCAGTCAGGAAGAAGAATAGAGCTCCAAGGACCTCAACAAAAATTGTGAGGAATAGAGAATACTGGAGTGACCTAAAATCTACTAAATCATTGCTTAATTCTCCAGGAGGAAGTAAATATTTCTTCAATCCCTCGGACATCTGGAAAAAAATTGAGTTTTTTCATGAGTATTTTAATAATAATCCCTCAGAAATTTTAAAATAGGGGAAGGTGGGGCAAAATGAACACATCTAAATTTTTAGGCAAATATTATGGAAAACTCTTGAAATTAATAGAAATATTGGCGGTAGATTGTTTTTGATGATTCCATTGGAAAGCTGAGGAAATTTTAGGCGGGAAACAAGTGCCGGGATTAATTTTTTTGAATTTTTGGCTATTTTAACTTTTTTGAACATTTTTGAAGGGTAAAACACTTTTTTTTTTTTTAATTTTCAGTTTTTTGAGAATATCTTCGGTTCTATTTGTCGTAGCGTAATAATTCCGGTGGGAGGTGAAAGGTGAGATCATTTGCCATCGATTCATAGGGTTTTCAATTTAAAAATATCGATTTTTGAGGTATTTATGGGGATTTTTGTAAAACAGTTTTGCGAAACCATGTTTGGCCTATAACTATCTCAAAAATTGATATTTTTGAATTCAAAACCTCATAAATCGATGGGAAATGAGCTCATCTTTCATTTGAGACCAACCCCGAATTGCTACCACCGATAGAACCAGAGATATTTGCAAAAAACTGAAAATTTTCAAAATAGCAAAGACTTTTCACCCCTCAAAAATGCCGAAAAATATCGAATTTTCAAAAAAATCGAAAAAAAGACATCTGACACTCGTTTTCCGGCTAAAATTTCCTCAGCTTTTCGATAGAATCATCAAAAAAAATCCATCTCTAACTGTTCCATTACAGTGTCCATTTTGCCCCACTGTCCCCTATTTTAGTGATAATCCTTCAGAAATTTAAAAATATAGAAGTCCTTTTACCAATCCAATGAGGTACGGGCTTCCAGCATCCCCAAGAGCATGTGCCACTAAAATCTGGAATGCCTCAGCAGTTGATCTTCTTGTCGGAATAACAACATACTAGAAAATAAAAACAAAAACAAATTAATAAATAAAATAAATGAAATTGTTATGACTTTGACAATTACCAAGAGCATATCAGCAACAATTGACCAGTTGAGATTAAGTGCCAATTGTCCCAAGAAGATGAGTAAAAAACAAACAACAGAGTTTCCACTGGCAGTTAATGTAGCAAAGAAAATCATTGGAGCACTTATTAATAATCCAACGCCACAAATAAGTGGATCTGCTTGATGCCAATTAGTTCTAAGTTTTTGGGCCATTATAGAACCAACGGGAACTCCAATAAGTCCAGCCAACATGGCTATACCTCCAAAAACGAGGGAAATGCTGCAAAATATCGAAAAAACATGAATTACTACAAATTACAGGAGGAAAAAATTCTCAATTACTTACTCTCCAACTACTAGAGTTTTGTCTTTTTGTAGTTTAAGGCCAAGTTCAAGGAATTTAGGTGCCCAGAGTGCCAGGGCACCAGCTACAAAGGCTACGCAGGTGAATCCAGCAGTTGAGAGCATAAAACTCGGACTAAAAGTAAAAGAAAAAAAACGAAATAAATATAGGGGAGAGTGGGGCAAAATGGACACTGTAACGAAACGGTTAGAGATGGATTTTTTCTGATGATTCTACCGGAAAGCTGAGGAAATTTCAGCCGGAAAACGAAGGTCAGATGTATTTTTTTCGATTTTTTTTAAATTCGATATTTTTCGGCCTTATATCTTTAAAAGCCTTTGCTTTCTTGAAAATTTTCAGTTTTTTGCGAATATCTCGGGTTCTATTGCTCGTAGCAATTCGGGGTTGGTCTCAAATGAAAGGTGAGCTCATTTCCCATCGATTTATGGGGTTTTGAATTCAAAAATATCAATTTTTGGGATAGTTATAGGCCAAACACTGTTTCACAGAACTGTTTCACAAAAATGCCCATAAATACCTTAAAATACGATACTTTTGAATTGAAAACCCTATGAATCGATAGCAAATGATCTCACCTTTCACCTCCCATCGAAATTTTTGCACTACGACGAATAGAACCGAAGATATTATCAAAAAATTGAAAATTTTTAAAAAAAGGAAGGCTTTTATCCCTCTAAAATGCTCAAAAAAAGTCAAAATCGCCAAAAATTCAAAAAAATTAATTCCGACACTTGTTTCCCGCCTAAAATTTCCTCAGCTTTCCAATGAAATCATCAAAAACAATCTCCCACCAATATTTCCATAAATTTCAAGAGTTTCCAATAATATTTGCCTAAAAATTTAGATGTATCCATTTTGCCCCACCTTCTCCTAATCTTTAACTTGTTGAGACATAAAAATAAAGTATATTATTTGATAATGATAAGTACTTCTTCATGAGTGCTCGAACGTCATTTGACCACGTGGTACTGGCAATGTGTGAGCCTCCTTCTCTCTCTCCTCTAATTGGATCTCTCACAAAGAATAAAATAAGTGCAATAGCAACAACCCCAAGAGCTGGTGTAATTCTCAATCCCCATTGCCATTCTCCAAATGCCAATGCCACTTTACTACCAGTTATATAACCAAGACCACTACCAACTGGTATTGCAAAGTAAAATAATGCCAACATCTTTGATCTTGTATCTTTTACAAAGAGATCACTGATAATTGTGGGGGCAATTGTCGAATAACTTGCTTCACCAATGCCCACACACATTCTGAAGAATAGAAACGACTCATACGTCTAAAAAGAGAGAAGAATAAAAAAAATACAATTAAGGTCAGGAAGAAAGCCATCAAAGACAGTGGTTTATCAGCAATTAGGTCAATTACATGCGGTGAGAAAAGATTTATGCGACTTTTATAGATAAATTTGATTATTCATTTCCTTTCTCTCTCTTCAATCCATTTAATAAATAACCAGAGATCGGCAAAAAAAAATTTGCATTTTTAATTTTTTAATTTTTTTTATTTCTGTAATTTCCATCGAAAAAATTTTAATTACTTTCTCAATAAAAAATTTGGATTTTTAAATTTTTCATTAGGTCGAAAATTAATTTTTTTTTTTAACAATTTTGATTACTATTGTAATTTAAAATTTGACCGATGGAATATCATAATTATTTTTTTTATTAAGCTTATTAACATTTTTATTAGTTAAATTGAATTATAAATGTCATATAAGCGTCATTTAGATTGGATTAAATTATAAGTTCTTATTTGTGTTACATTTAGTTAACACTCTCAACACAAAATTTTTGTCTGAAAGACGGTTATATTTGGGAAGATTAAACATAGTAGCGTTGATTTTATTATAGAATTAATTATTCCAATCAATTAATAAGTAAGAAAGAATCAAAATTTCGAATGAGAAAAAGAATTATAAAATTTCATCAGTCAAATTTTTAAATACAATAGTAATCAAAATTGTTAAAAAAAAAAAATTAATTTTCAAATTAATGGAAAATTTAAAAATCCAAATTTTTCATTAAGAAAGTAATTAAAATTTCTTCGATGGAAATTACAGAAATAACTCTGTAAATAACTATTAATAAAAAAAATTCAAGCAAAAAGCTTTCGATATAAGAAATAATGCAAGAAATAATACGAATAATTTTCTCATTGCATAATTCTTTCAATTTTCCTTCATGTAACAATAATAAATGATTTTGTAAGCTACAATTTACCTTCATGTATGAGCCAATGAGTGTTGTTAGACACCAGAGGAAGACTCCAGCACTCATGATTATTTTTCTATTGTATCTGTCCCCCAAGTATCCGAACAAGGGGGCAAAAATCATGTAACTAACAATGAATGCTGTCTGCAGGAGACCAGACTTGCCATCACCGATCTCAAATTTATCCTGTATATCAGTAAGAACACCTAAACAGAAAGAAAACACCGGATATGCAAATACAGGAAGGAATAACTGCAAAAAAACTCTTGAATATAGTACATGAATAATTCATTTTTATTCTTGCTCCATTAGATGAAGAGCAGTTACACAACAGAGATTTAAATAATTTGTGGAGTCAAAGATGAATTATTGAAAATAAATTTGTGTAATGATTATTTAAAATAACAGATTTTTGGACAATTGTTAAATTTTTTTAAATAAATAAATTATTTTCAAAAAGAAGAGAAATGCAAATTTTTCTTTATGATAATTTATTTGTTTAGAAAAATTTTAAAAATGATATTTTCGTGAAGAAAAAAAAAATATATGTTTTTTTATGAAAAATCTAGGAAGCATTGAGGAAAAATTGAGTTTTTCCTCTTTGAAAAACTCGTCACTTCCATGACGTGCATAAACTCAATTAACTTCTCTGAAATTATCAATGTTATCTCTGTTTGCATTTATTTTTCAAAGCTCATTATGTATTTTTTAAATTATTTATCTCGTAAGTAATAAAAAAAATATCACAGTGAAATTAGCAGATATCTGACAATTTTGTGCATTTTTTAAAAGAACTAAATAATTATTTTAAAAAAAATATTTGAAAAATTTGCACTTATAGATTTTCAAATTTTCTAAATATGCAAATTTAGAAAAGCTCCATTTTTTCAATTTCTTCATTTATTGAAAGAATAAAAAAAATTGCAAAAAATTAAAAAATTAAAAAAAAAATGTAAAATTAAAAAAAAAAATGTAAAAACCATCAGATATCTGTTTTTTTTGTCTTTATGAATAATTGATTGAAAAGCTCACCAGCAATTGTAGTTCTGTCCATGTAATTAATTAAATTAACAAAACATAGTATAACAACAGTGATCCATTCTGTTTTTGTTATTTTTCTATCATCCTGTATCTGTGGATTTTTATCCTCTGTACTAGCTGTACTGACCGGCTCTTCATTGACCACAAGATACTGCCTTGACATATTCGAGGGTAAACTAGTCTCCTCCATCCTTCAAACACTTTTTTACAGATATATAACAATAATATAATATAATTGAAAGGATAACAATAGAATTTTTCCTTTTTTTTTGGATAAAAATGCAGAGCCAATGAATAAATTTAAATTTAATTTGGATTAAATATTTCTTGAGATTATTTTTCCATTATAAGGCGTGACATAACTGAGCCAAGAGTGACCCTTCTTTGGACACCTCACCACATAGTGAAAATTGCAGTATCACACCACTTTATACTGACGAACCAGAAGCAACGATGGGGGAAGAATAAGAATGCAAAGCATAAGTATAAATATATATATGTCTCCCACTTTTTAAAATACTTTTTTTTATATATTTACACACAAACACTAACACAATTTCTTCAGGTATTTATCTGTCTTTAGCTTGTATTCATGTATGTATGGTAATGTATATATATATGTATAGTAAATATAGTAACATTGAGGTATAACTTCAGGGCATTGATGGGCTCGACTTGCAGATAACTTCAGAGTGGTCCAGTGACGTTCGAAAATTGTTTTCGAATCGATTTTGTTGTTTTCACTTGGAGAAAAGGGTGGAATTTTTTGGATTAATTGTTACCTGTGATCTTGGATCACTCTTGAGTCGAGGATGGCCTCCAGATTCAGTGGAGCACTTCAAATAACGAGTCTAGACGATTTCATAACACCTTCACAAGTGAGTTAACCTTCAAAATCCATAATTATTCATTAATTTATTTAAAAAAACTATGAATTAGTCATTATTGTGATTAATTAATCATTTTTCAACTTTTTTTCATTCAGGAATGCATAAAACCAATCGAAATTCAAAAATCAACGAGTAAAACTGGATCTAAAATCAAAATACAGGATGATGGAGCCTATTTGGAGCTGAATGAGGTGATTTTAGTTCAATATTCTGCAATTATACAATTAGAATAAAAAAAAAGTGGTAAAAACAATGAAATATTGATGACATTGGTTCTAAACAATATATTTATTGTTTTTTAATTATTATATATGTATTCTTATATATTTATATATTTATTCTTAAAAATAATTTCAAAAATTGTTGAATTTACTGAATTCAGTTAATTCCAATAGTTAATCTATTTGAATTACCTAAATTTAGTAGATTCAACAACTTTTTAAATTATTTTGAAGACAAATATTTGCTTAGGACCATTGCTATCAATTGATAATTGGATTTATTTCTATGTTAATCATAATTGATTTGAAGTATAAAAAATTTGAAGGATTTTGAAATACAATATTAAGAGATTGTCAATTAGCGGTGTTTCACTCATAATTTAAGCTTCTTCGATCTTTTAGTATTGTATTTAGAAAAACCTTCCAATTTTCCACGATACTTCGAATCAATTATGATTAACATAGAAATAAATCCAATTATCAATTGATAGCAATGGTCCTAAGCAAAGATTTTCCTCCAAAATAATTTAAAAAGTTGTTGAATCTACTAAATTTAGTTAATTCAACTATTTTAAAAATTATTACAAGAAAAATATATTGCTCAATATTTCAATATTTCAGTTGCGAATAGGTAAAACAAGAAAAGTCTATTAATTTCTCATTTAATTTTTTGTAAACAAGCTTAGAAAATACGCTTGATGGTGCAATTTCGCCCATGAATTTCATTTGTAATTCTTGCAATTCTCTACGAAAAGAGAAGGTTCACATCGCCTTATCTCACTTAGTTTCCAAGATATTTCCTTCAAAATAATCACAAAGATAAGTCGATTTATCCTGTTCTACCTCTTCACAATTTATTTGATTGCTTTTAATACTTTTTTTTCTCAGTCTACAGTTAAATAAAGAAAAAGGTAAAAAAAATTAAATGATCCATTTTTTTTCCTTCCAGAGAGGTTCAGAGAAACTTCAGAAAGTAGAAATCACATTGGCAGACTGTTTGGCATGTTCAGGCTGTATAACTTCAGCAGAAAGTGTTCTAGTAACTCAACAAAGTCAGGAAGAGCTTCTCCGAGTATTCGAAGAGAATCGAACTCTAAAATTAGAGAATAAGAATCCAAAGCTCATTATTGTGAGTCTCTCAGTGCAGCCAGTTCTTTCCCTCTCCCAAAAATTCGATCTCTCCCCTGCAGAGACAACCAGAAGGCTCGCGGGTTATTTCAAGTCTTTGGGAGCAGATTTGGTCCTCGAAATGTCGACAGCTGAAGATTTTGCATTGCTGGAAGCAGCCAAAGAGTTTACAGAACGTTTCAAGTCTCATCAGGAAGGTTCCAAGGGGCAAATTCCCATGTTGGCTTCTTCGTGTCCTGGATGGGTCTGTTATGCTGAGAAAACTCATGGAAATTTCATCCTTCCTTTTATCAGCGTTACTAAGTCACCCCAACAGATTATGGGGTCTTTGGTCAAAAACTATTTAGCTGAAACGAGGAATTTGTCTCCGGAACGAATTTATCACATAACATTGATGCCTTGTTATGATAAAAAGCTGGAAGCAAGTCGGGAAGACTTTTATAACAAGTTGAAGGAGACCAGAGACGTCGACTGCGTCATTACGAGCATTGAGCTTGAACAAATGCTGGAAAACCAAAGGAAATCATTGACTGAAGTTGAATCTGGGAGTCTGGACAGACCTTTTGGTAGTGGGGAAGAAGCAGAGGTTGATTTGTACTCTCACAGGGGCTCTGGATCTGGAGGATATGCTGAATTCATATTTCAATATGCTGCTAGACATCTTTTTCATGTTTCTGATGCTAAATTGGAGCTGAAGAATCTGAGGAACCCGGATTTTCAGGAAGGGATTCTGGAAAAGGATGGAGAAGTTTTGCTGAGGTTTGGAGTCGCCAATGGGTTTAGAAATATTCAAAATCTGGTGCAGAAGCTGAAGAGGAACAAAAGTAATTATCATTACGTGGAAGTAATGGCTTGTCCAGCAGGTGAGAATGCTTCATTAAATGACTTGTGGGGAAAATAATCCAGGAATTTTTTTCTGGAGTGGAGAACTTTATGGAAAAATTTGAAAAAATTAGACAACATTATAGACATTTTGGAGCATGTTGTCAATTTTTTTCAGATTTTTTCGCAGACTCCTTCACTCCGAAAAAAAATCCTGAATTATTTTCGCTTCGTTGCTCCATTTCCCCCCGGTTTTTCCTATTAATAATTTTTTTTTATTTTTTCAAATAGGTTGCCTCAATGGTGGAGCACAAATTCGACCCAAGGATGGCTCTCAACCACGTGAATTGGCTCAAAAATTGGAGAAACTCTATCACGAACTTCCCGAAAGCAATCCTGAAGAAAATAATGTTATTAAAAATTTGTATAATTCTTGGTTGGGCTCTGGCCACTCTGACAAAGCATCAGCATTTCTTCATACTCAGTATCATGAAATTGAAAAAATGCATACTGCTCTCGCAATGAAATGGTAATTATTTTATTCTAAATTAAAGATTTTATGTAATTAATTGTAAATAAAGAAAAGATATTTTTTAAGAATCTCTTTATTTCTTTAAACTCCTAATTACCCTTTTTTCCAAAAAAAGCAATATTAAATAAAAAATTATTAAATATCGTATTTATTGACTTAAATAACTCATTAATTTGCGTACAAATACAATAACATCAAAAAATATTGCAACTCAATCATCAACATTGAAAATAAATGAACAAAAATGATATTTCAAGAGCGAATGAAATTAGTGACAGGGAAATCATCTTTAGTTCCAAGAATAAATGTAATTATTAGTTATTTTTTTCGACTAGTGTGATATTAATTGATTCCTCGTGTATTCCTCGAGTTTTCCCCATTTATTTCATTCATTCCCCCAACAATTAAACAAATAAAGCCAAGCATTTTTGTTCATTAAAAAAATATTACTAATATCTCAGATGAATATTTAAAGCAATACAGATACTAAATATCACAAAATTAACGTTGTACTGTTGCAGAAAAATCGAAAAAAACTAAGAAATAATGCACATTTTATTTGTTTTGATAAAAAATTAATGTTTTTAAATTTTGTTTAACTCTTCCACCCATTCACATTTAATCTTTCTACTTTATTTTTTATTTCATTATAAAAAGAAGCAAATTTTTTATTGATGAAATGAATTGAAGAGTTCAAATAGCTTATATACATCAAAATGACATTAAAAAAATGTATTAATATATTATTAGTGAATGAAAATTTTTGTGATGACATGGAATGAAGAATAGAATTCTTTCAATCAGCCTTTTCCCATTCAAACTCACAAGACAAATTCGCCATTTAGTTTAGTAACAAAAAAAATTATGCATCATTACGTGGATTATCTAGTGCTATCATTGACAATAATATTATCATTATCCACATTTTCATGTGATTCTTTGTCCAATTCAATATCTGTACTCAGTCCATCCTCAATATATCTATAACTGTCATTTGAAAAAATTTCCTTATCATTATCACTTAAATAATCATTGCAATTATTTAATTTAATCAGCCATTCTTGACTACTAGCAACATCTCTTGATACAACTACAAACAATTCCTTTTCTTTGCTGTCAATTTGATCCTTGAGATAATTAATGAGCTCGTCGTCTTTGCCAATTAATTGTGGTGAATCCAATTTTGAATCGAGATTATAAAAGGCACCATTGATCTTTTTAAGTGCAATCCAGTGACGTTTTTTCAATGGTAAAAGTACAAATCCAAGCTTGTATTCAGTTGGTACATTTAGAATAAAGCCATCAATGTTCTCCAAACATAAACACTTGGGATCCCTTTGAAAAAAAAAAAAATTGTAAAAAATTCTTCTCCATTTGTTTTATGAAGCAATAAAATTCAGTAATGAAGAGGTAAAACAGGATGAGTTGAAATATCTTGGAAACTAAGCGAGATAAGATGATTCATCTTTTTTTTCAGAGAATTTCAAGAGTTACAAAAGATTTTCAGGGCAAAATTGCTCTATCTCGCTTATTTTGTAATGTATTTTAAAAAAATTAAATGAGAAAAACATAGAATTATCTTGTTTTACCTCTTCACTGAATTAATTACGACATGGCTAGAGGTAAAGAAGTGCCTTTAATAAATCCATTGAATTCTTCATGTCATATCAGTCTCTTCAAGTGTAATTAAAGTGCACGTAATTTGATATATAGGGTAATACGACCAATAGATGGACGGTTTAGGAAAACTGAAAAATAGGCAAATCACGTCGTTGCCTTAGAAATAAAAGGGCGTAAGTGCTGTGGGTAAAAAAAGCACTTACGCCCCTTTAATTCTAAGGTGACAATGTAGAAAAACTGCAGGAGAAAGAGACACGTTTGAAAATTATATTATAGGGGAGAGTGGGGCAAAATGGACCCTCATTGTAACATGATTAAGCAATTTTTTTCGGAATGAAGGACTTGACGAAAAAATCTAAAAAAATTTGGGAAAATCCTCCAACATGTCTATATTGTTTGTGAATTTTTTCAGATTTTTTGAAGCAGCCGCTGCTTTTTAAAAAATTCTCGAGTCATCTCATCTTCTAGGTCCATTTTGCCGCACTCTCCCCTATAATAAATAGAGTAAAAATCAATTGACCTCAATTAATGAAGAGTTAATGAAATTTGGAAGATAATTGGAATATTATTTAGAGTCCTAACAGATAGACAGTAGTATATTGGTAATGTCATTATTATTATCACAAAATTTGAACACTTGGTATGTAGGAAATAGTGCATGAATCTATATATAAGTGTTATAATCAAAAAGAAATTGAGGAGAAAAATATAAGGATCAATTATTTACATAACGTCCGGATGACTTAATGGTTAAAGTCATAACAAAGAAGAAAAAGAAGAAGAATTTACGTAACTGTCAAGAAAAAGAACCGTCTATCTTCTGGTCGATGTCTATTTATTGGTCGTGTTGCCCTATAGTGCAGTAAAATTAGATATGTTATAAAAAATTGGGCTCCAGGAGATGAAAAATATATCAATGTTTAGGAAAAAATCCCCTGATCATATGAAAATAATAAAAAAAATACATCATATCAAAATATTAAAGCTACAGGTGAATCGAAAAAATTAGAATTAATTAAAAACAAATGTAAAAAATTGAAAATCAATGCTACTCGAAGGACATATTAAAGACACATGCAAAAAGCACTTCTGTACCTTCAACCTCATCGAATTAACACAATTAATAAATAATCACCTTCTCTTATCAAACCAAATAGCCTCACAGCCTTTTCTTTGTAGTGCAGCCATAATTACATTGATATCATAATTTCCAAGTCCCAAAAGTGACTTGTGAGGATTAATCCAATTGTCAGGACTCAGTCCATAGCAAATTTGATCCAATTCTTGTTTGCTGAAACCTCTCTCTTGAAATAAATTGTTGAGGGCATGAAGAGCACAAAGCTCTTTCACCTAGTAATTACAAAAAACATGATTATTAATAGAAAAAAATTGTAAAAAATGTCAATTAAGTGGAAAAAAAGAGGTATTTGTCTTTTTTACCTGTCTTTCATGGTAAATGGGTCCTGTCATATCTCCCCTGGCACTGGCCACCATTTTTCAACTACATAGTCTTCAAAAACGTGCAAAAATTCAAATAAATTAATCTTCACCTGATAAAAATTATGAAGTACGTAATATTTAATGTTTTTTTTTTTTTTAGTTGGGCAATTATTCAATGACAGCAAAAGTCGTCAACACAGTCCTCAAAGAACATCCGTGACTATAGAATTTAATGCAAAAACACATCAGACGTTGTTTCAACCAGTTTTTATTATCTTTTTCATCATTCAATGAATCTTTTGCAGTTGGCTGATGAATTTCGTCTCTATTATGACGTGATACTCTTATCCATCCAAATTCTTGTTTGTTTGTACATGATTCACTTGTGTCATCGTAAGATTTTTATCATTAAAAAGTAAGCATTTTCATTCATTTAACATAAAAATATGTTTAACATTCAATAATTCAAGATTTTTCCTATTTTTTTTAGTTCAGAGGTCTCTCAATACTTTCTCTCATTTCATAAACTTGTTTATTTTTATTTTTCAAGTCTGATATCATTGTCTGCTGCGACAATGTGCCCTTCAATATGTTTTGGAATCGATTTTATTAAAAGATAAAATCGATTATTAATTTATTCTCGAAAAAAATTCAAATTCTCGCATTTTTTTAAATTATTTTTAATAACAATATTTATCTTATGATTCTTGAATTTTTACAAATACATCCAATGTTTTTTTTTACTGATTATTACGAATTTTTCCAGGTGGTACGAGATATCGAAAGTGGTGAGGGAAATTTGAAACGAAGAGAAAGTAAAATTAATCGTTCAAAAAAAGAAGAAAAAAGGCATTAAACAAGTGCTGAAAGTGTGAAAAGTAGATTATTTAGAGAGTTATGGTTTCGGGATATTATCGACAGCACTTTGAAATAATATTTTCAATTTCTGAAGTATTCACTAATTCCTGGAGAATTGGATGAAGTGCATTTCGTGAACAAAAGCACTTCCAGAACAATTTTTACTAATTATCTCCACTTTGTTAATTTTTTTAAATTTAAATTCTGCAATTAAATTTTGAGGAATTCAGGACATGTCTGCGGGTTGTTCAGTGCCCCCATCAGGGCCTCAGGTCCCTGAAAAAGTGCAGGAGTCTCCAATAGTACCTGATTACTCAATTATCCGAGGAAAAGATGTTATGGTGAGTCCAACAGAGGATCAGTACGAATTGCTCCTAAGAAAGCTTAAGGAAAGGATCCTAGACGGTGGAAGTGAGACTATCTTCGACATTGGAATAGGTGAAGATGGTTCAGAAGATGGCTTAAAACCAGACGAATACGAGCCATCTGTTGCTACATTGCAGTCTTTAGCAGCAACCCTGGAAGCTGATTGTGTCCTCCTCAGACAGAGCAAAGTGGACCAAGGCCTGACTGGACAATACCTCGTAAGAAGACGACTTGATCAGCAGGATTTCCTTGAAATTCGTGTTGCTGTTGTCGGTAATGTTGATGCTGGTAAATCGACATTACTCGGTGTATTAACACATGGAGAACTTGACAACGGTCGTGGTTTGGCAAGACAGAAGCTCTTCAGACACAAACACGAGGCTGAAACTGGACGAACCAGCTCGGTTGGTAATGACATCCTTGGGTTTGATAGCGTTGGTAATGTTGTTAATAAACCAGAGCATGGCTCACTAGACTGGGTAAAGATCTGCGAGAAATCATCAAAAGTCATAACATTTATCGATTTAGCTGGTCATGAACGTTATTTGAAGACAACTGTCTTTGGTATGACTGGACATGCTCCTGATTTTGGGATGCTGATGGTTGGTGCAAATGCAGGGATTGTCGGTATGACTAAAGAACATCTTGGACTTGCTTTGGCCCTATCAGTTCCTGTTTTCGTTGTTGTAACGAAAATCGACATGTGTCCACCGAATGTTCTCCAAGAAAATCTGAGATTACTGATAAGGATTTTGAAGTCACCTGGCTGCAGAAAAGTTCCTGTTATTGTTAAAACACCGGACGATGTTGTTGTCAGTGCAACAAATTTTGTGTCTGAGAGGCTCTGTCCGATATTTCAGGTTTCTAATGTTAATGGGGAAAATTTGAATTTATTGAAGATGTTTCTGAATCTTTTGACGGCGAGGATAACAAGTCACGATGATGAACCAGCAGAATTTCAGATTGATGATACTTATTCGGTTCCTGGGGTTGGGACAGTTGTTTCGGGGACAACTCTGAAAGGTATCATCAAGCTCAATGATGTACTGCTTTTGGGTCCAGATCCTCTTGGACATTTTACGCAGATTGCTGTCAAGAGCATTCACAGGAAGAGGATGCCGGTTAGCGAGGTGAGGGGGGGACAGACAGCTAGTTTTGCACTGAAGAAGATAAAACGCTCGCAAATACGTAAAGGAATGGTTATGGTAGCACCGGCACTCAATCCTCAGGCTTGTTGGGAGTTTGAGGGTGAAATACTTGTTCTTCATCATCCAACGACAATAAGCTCACGATATCAAGCTATGGTTCATTGTGGGAGTATCAGGCAGACTGCGTCTATTCTATCTATGTCGCAGGATTGTCTCAGAACTGGGGACAAAGCTCTTGTACACTTCAGGTTCATTAAGCATCCGGAGTATATAAAACCGGGGCAAAGGATGGTCTTTAGGTATTTTTTTGGATTTTGTTGTGAGTAGGGGAAGGTGGGGCAAAATGGACATTAGGGGTAAAATGGACACATCTAAATTTTTAGGCGAATATTATGGAAAACTCTTGGAATTGATGGAAATATTGGCGGTAGATTGTTTTTGATGATTTTATTGGAAAGCTGAGGAAATTTTAGGCGGGAAACAAGTGCCGGAATTAATTTTTTTGAATTTTTAGCGATTTTGACTTTTTTGAGCATTTTAGAGGGGTAAAATGAAGGGATGTCGCTGTTGTCATTTTGCGCCACTTGGATGCGACTTCTCTTCAATAATTTTGCGCGTTGAATAGCGATGAAAAATAAATGTTATTATTATGGAAAAAGGTTGCCGAGGCTCAGGATCGAACCGTGAACCTTTTGGTTTCCAGTTAGGCACTTTGCCACTGAGCTATCCGACCAGCTGTGCTAATAATTTCGGTTTCTTGATGATCTCATTGTAGCGTTCGCTACATGAAACCCTTTTTTTTTGTTAAAAATTTTCAGTTTTTTGAGGATATGTTCGGTTATATTTGTCGTAGCGTAAAAATTCTGATGGGAGGTGAAAGGTGAGATCATTTGCCATCGATTCATAGGGTTTTCAATTCAAAAGTATCGTATTTTAAGGTATTTATGGGCATTTTTGTGAAACAGTTTTGTGAAACATTTTTGGCCTATAACTATCCCAAAAATTGATATTTTTGAATTCAAAACCCCATAAATTGATGGGAAATGAGCTCATCTTACATTTGAGACCAACCACGAATTGCTACGACCAATAGAATCAGAGATATTTGCAAAAAACTGAAAATTCCCAAAAAAAGAAAGGCTTTTTACCCCTCAAAAATGGCGAAAAATATCGAATTTTCAACGAAATCGAAAAAAAATATATTTGACACTCGTTTTCCGGCTAAAATTTCCTCAGCTTTTCAATAGAATCATCAAAAAAAAACCATCTCTAGCCGTTTCATTACAGTGTCCATTTTGCCCCACTCTCCCCTAAATATTCATTTCTACAGGTTTCATTTTTTTAAGTTCAATTAATGAATATTTTGATTTATTTGTAATGTAGAGAGGGAAGGACAAAGGCAGTTGGCAATGTTCTGCGACTGATTCCACACTCGTCAACAACAAGCACTCAAAATACAAGATCAGGAAAAGCTAATAAGAGCCAGCAGAATCGTCAGAATCCCATGGATGGTGAAACAAATGGATCATTCGAGGGACAAGCATCAAAACGAGAGAATATGCCTCAAAAAACAGGCTCTGGTCCAGCAAATAAAAAGGGAAGAGGCAGAAGAGGTGGAAGAGCTCATAATCCTTCGGGTTCAGGTATTCAGCCTCTTTCAGAACAAAATCCACCAGCAAAGGTGTAAAGAAGAGAAATTGATTCAAAAAAATGCCAAGATTCGATGTAAAAATTATATAAGAGAAGTATTTTTGTTCGTTTTTTGCACTTAGGAATTTTTTGGATAAGGATTTATTATAAGAAAACGGTTTTTTGACTAATAATTTGTGAAATATGATAAAAGAGGAAAATTATAGTCAGGCTGGATATCAATTTTTCTATAGAATTAATGTAATTTTTGGTTTTTGTGAATGTAGTGACAAACACTCGGAGTTTTATGCAAATTAATCTCAAGAAAAAAAAGATAAAAAAAGAATTCATAAAGTGTTTATGAAGCAGTATTTTCATAAAACCAAAAGAAGTGTAACTTTTTGTCTGTTCATTCTTCGATGTTGAATATCAAATTAATCGAATCTTAATATTAATAATAAAAAAAAAGGTTTATGAAGGAAAAATAAATTAAATTATTTAAATTCTATTTTCTCTCCCCAACAATTCAATTCTAAAAAATATAGAATAAGGAAGGTACCAAAGTTAATAATTATTATTCAATTTAATTACATATAATTAATAAATTAATACAATACATTTGGTTAGTACATAGCTCGTGAAATCCATGTTACATGATTATAAACGTTTAGATACAATTGATCACTAAAGTCTCTAGCTCGTTCACTTGAAATACCAATAAGGGTTTTTTTGTAAATTAATGGACTACCATGGACAGCCTGAAAATCGAGAAGTAAAATACTTTAATAACATAATTTAAATATAGCCCTGGCTTTTCGTACAATCAAAACTAAGCGTGGATATGATGTACTCTGATGAACTTGCAAGAGACACGCAATATAGTAGGGGAGAGTGGGGCAAAATGGATACTATAATGAAACGGTTAGAGATGGATATTTTTCGATGATTCCATTGAAAAGCTGAGGAAATCTAAGCCGGAAAACGAGTGTCAGATGTATTTTTTCGTTTTTTTTGAAAATTCGATATTTTTTGGTATTTTTAAGGGGATGCCTTTCTTTTTTTGAAAATTTTCAGTTTTTTGCAAATATCTCTGGTTCTATTGGTTGTAGCAACTTGGGGTTGGTTTCAAATGAAAGGTGAGTTCATTTACCATCGATTCATGAGGTTTTGAATTCAAAAATATCAATTTTTGGGATAGTTATAGGCCAAAAACTGTTTCACAAAACTGTTCCACAAAAATGCCTATAAATACCTTAAGAATCGATATTTTTTAATTGAAAACCCTATGAATCGATGGCAAACAATCTCACCTTTCACCTCCCGTCAAAATTTTTACGCTACGACAAATAGAACCGAAGATATCCTCAAAAAACTGAAAATTTTCAAAAAAAGGAAGGCTTTTACCCCTCTAAAATGCTTTAAAAAAGTCAAAATCACCATAAATTCAAAAAAAATTGATTCCGGTACTTGTTTCCCGCCTAAAATTGCCTCAACTTTCCAATGAAATCGTCAAAAACAATCTACCGTCAATATTTCTATTAATTTCAAGAGTTTTCCATCATATTTGCCTAAAAATTTAGATGTGTCTATTTTACCCCTGGTGTCCATTTCGCCCCACCTTCCCCTATATTACCTGGCAATTTTTACCGCACGTGTTAGGTACAGTTTTTTTATGTACAACGTGTGGAAATGTAAAATTACTTTACATTGTACGAATTGTTCGAATAGTAAGGGCCTTCAAATATTCAATCGATATATCATCAACTTACATAATCAAGATAATCTCTTGTTCTGTTGCGCATAATACCACAAAATTGATTTGATCCAACGTCTTCCCTAAAGTCAGTACATTCCTGTGGATTATTATAAACAGCAACAGGATGATGCGTAAAATAATCCCATCCTTTTCGCCAATTCATATGAGCCCATCCAAATGTTTCTGCTTCAAATTCATTACTTCCGAGTTCTTCATGTGGTAATAAAACGATGTTAGTGTCGTAATCGAATCCGTCTTTGTCGCTAATCTGTTATTGTAATTTTTTTCATTATTAATATCAGAATAATTAAACTTGAAAGGGAGAATATCGAAATTACCTTCAAAACTGCAATATCGTAGTTGCCATTAGTTTTATTATTTTTTTTGTACAACTCGTGGAATTTTATATCATTCACATAATAAAATTTTCCACTATTGTCATCGATGGCATTAACACGAACTTCAATCAAGTGCTTATCCAGTGACTCTATGTGATTAAAGCAAGATGCAGCAGTTAGAACATGGTGTATGCTGATAACTACACCGTCACAAAATAGAGATTTATCGTCATAAATTCCAACACCATAAGGACATTGTGTAGTATTTCTGCATCGATCATACCATGTCAAATCAGGTCCTACAAAGATCAACTTGTTAATTAAATAATTGAATGATAATTTCTCAAAAAAATCAAAAAGATTCTTTTTCCGCACGTCGTGTGCGTAAAAAAACTGCACATTACACGTGCGGTCATGATTTTCAGACTCGTGTGATTACGAAACTCGCCTTCGGCTCGTTTTGCAACCTCATACTCGTCAGAAAAGTGCTTTACCGCACTTGTTAGGTAATGTACTATTTTAGCATGCTGTACGGAAAGTAACCACTTTACGCACGATAGGCATTTGCTCAATGGCACTTTCCACACGTTGTACATGAAAAAAACTATATTCAACATATACGGTAAAGATTGTCAGACTCGTGTGATTACAAAATTCGCTTTTGGTTCGTTTTGCAATCTCACATTCGTTAGAAAAGACTTTACCGCACTTGTTAGGTAATAGGTGAAGGTGGGGTAAAATGGGCATTCCAATTGAACGGTTCGAGATAGAGATTCTTAAATAATTTCATTGGAAAACTGAGGAAATTTGAAGCGGAAAACATGTGTTAAAATTATTTGTTTTCAATTTTTTGAAAATTTTACTTTTTTGGCCCAGTTTTGAAGGGGTGAGTCTATCGAAAAGCTAAAAAATTCACCTTTTCGACGATATCTACGGTTCTATTGGTCGTAGCAACTTGGGGCTGGTTTCAAATGAAAGGTGAGCTCATTTTCCATTGATTCATGGGGTTTTGAATTCAAAAATATCAATTTTTGGGATAGTTAAAAGCCAAAAACTGTTATCCAAAAGTGTTTCACAAAAATGCCCATGAATACCTTAAAAATCGATATTTTTAAATTGAAAGCCATATGAATCGATGGCAAATGATCTCACCGTTCACCTCCCATCGAAATTTTTACGTTACGACAAATAGAACCGAAGATATTCTCAAAAAACTGAAAATTTTCAAAAAAAGAAGGCTTTTACTCCTCTAAAATGCTCAAAAAAGTCAAAATCACCAAAGATTCAAAAAAATTAGTTCCGGAATTTGTTTCCCGCCTAAAATTTCCTCAACTTTCCAATGAAATCATCAAAAACAATCTACCGTCAATATTTCTATTAATTTCAAGAGCTTTCCATAATATTTGTCTAAAAATTTAGATGTGCCCATTTTACCTCTGATGTCCATTTTGCCCCACCTCCCCCTACTGTTTTGCTCTTACCTCCCCAACTAGCTCCAAGTGTTGTGCACACGATCATGAAGATCAGAGAGATTTCGAATTTCCTTCGATACATTATTGGAGTTCACTATATAACATGAACATCGTATTCACTATAAGTCTTTTATATACGATCGAACATGATGCTATCTTAATCATAATTAAATAATGTTCATTGATGTGAATCCAAGTGAAGTATTGTATTCAAGGTAATGTATTTTTTTAATTAGAGAGATAATGTGTATCAATTTATACAGTATACTGTAAATATGGAATTATCAAATAATTTTGTGTGGTTTGACGTACTTCATTTGCATTTTTATCATTTTTACATTACACACACAGAAAACACTGAGCGTAGAAGACGCACAGAAGTGCGTAATCACTGCACATGTGTGCGTACTTCACGTTCTTACAATCGAACGTGATGTACGCACACTCGGTGCGTGATGTACGCACACGTGCGTGATGTACGCACAGAAGTGCGTGATCTACGCACAGAAGTGCGTGATCTACGCACAGCAGTGCGTGATCTACGCACAGCTGTGCGTCATGTACGCACAGTTGTGCGTGATGTCGACACACGGTAAATAAGCGAAATAGACGTTAATATGGGATCAGGAGGGAGTTTTTCTAGTTTTTCGTGATTATCTCGGTGAATAAACGAGATAGAGCGAAATAGATATCGTCGCCTTACAGTGAAAAAGGCGTAAGTGCCATTCTTCCCGATTTTTTTTTCAAAATAACAAAAAGGCCTATCTCCACTAATATTGCTCTAATAGGCTTTCCAAGGCCTTTTACGCAATATTAGTAAAAAAATAAAAAATAATAACACATAAGCGTAAGTACCACTGACTAATAACAAAGGGGCGTAAGTGCCGGAGATACGCCTCTTTGTTTTTAGTGTTTTCATTGGATTTTCCCTAATTATCAGGAAAAAACTAATAGCAAAACGGCGTAAGTGCCGGAGATAAGCCCCTTTGTTTTTAGTGTTTTCATTGAATTTTCTCTAATCATCGGAAAAAAATTAGAAACAAAGAGGCGTAAGTGCCATAGTTTAGATACAAATCGCTAAAAACAAAAAGGCGTAAGTGCCAAAATCCAGATGAGAAAACCTAAAAACAAAAGGTCGTAATTCCGAATATTCTCATGAGATAAAAAAAATTATAAAAACAAAGAGGCGTAAGTGCGGAGATACGTCCTTTTCACTTTAACTTCAACAATTATTCAACATTTGAAAAGGAAGTAACAGAAGGGCGTAAGTGTGGAAATACGTCCCTTTCATTTTAAAATTGGTAGTTACGCCACTTTGTTATTTCAATTTTCAATTATCCAAATAATGTTCCAGAGGCAATAAAATTTTTTTTGGAGTGATAAGTGGACATACGCCCCTTTCACACCAGAATTTCGTATTTTTGGCACTTACGCCCCATTCACTCTAAGGCGACGATATCAATATTGAATCAGGAGAGAGTTTTTTCAGTTTTTCGCTATCATCTCGGTAAATAAGCGAGATAGAGCGAAATGGACGTTAATATGGGATCATCGGGAAGTTTTTCCAGTTTCTCGCGATTATCTCGGCGAATAAGCGAGATAGAGCGGAATGGACGTTGATATGAGAGCAGGAGGGAGTTTTTCCAGTTTTACGTGATTATCTCGATGAATAAGCGAGATAGAGTGGAATGGACGTTAATTTGGGAGCAGGAGGGAGTTTGTCCAGTTTTTCGTGATTATTTCGGTGAATAAGCGAGATTGAGCCAAATGGACGTTAATTTGGGATCAGGAGGGAGTTTGTCCAGCTTATCGCGATTATCTCGGTGGATAAGCGAGATAGAGCGAAATGGACGTTAATTTGGGATCAGGAGGGAGTTTTCCCAGTTTTTCGTGATTATCTCGGTGAATAAGCGAGATGGGGTGAAATGGACGTTAATATGAGATCACCAGGGAGTTTTTCCAGTTTTTCGTCATTCTCTTAGTGAATAAGCGAGATACAGCGAAGTGCACGTTAATTTAGGATCAGGAGGGAATTTATTAAATTTTTCACGACTATGCCGGTGAATAAGTGAAATAGAGCGAAATGCACGTTAATTTGGGATCAAAAGGACATTTTTTGATGTGAAAACTTCCTCATAATTCCATATGTCTACTTCGCTCTATCTCGCTTATTCACCAATATAGTCGCGAAAAAGTGAAAAGATTCCCTCCTGATAATAAGTTAACGTCCATTTCGCCTTCTCTCGCTTAGATAATCACGAAAAACTAATAGAGCTCCCTGGTGATCTCATATTGACGTCCATTTCGCTCTATCTCGCTTATTCGCCGAGATAATCGCGAAAAACTGGAAAAACTCCCCGATGATCCCATATTGACGTCCATTTCGCTCTATCTCGCTTATTCACCGAGATAATCGCGAAAAACTGGAAAAACTCCCCGATGATCTCATATTAACGTCCATTTCGCTCCATCTCGCTTATTTACCTAGATGATAGCAAGAAACTGAAAAAACTCTCTCCTGATTCAATATTGGTATGAATCTCGCTCTATCTCGCATATTCATCGAGATAATCACGTAAAACTCCCTCCTGCTTCCATCTTAATATCCATTCCGCTCTATCTCGCTTATTCGCCGAGATAATCGCGAAAAACTGGAAAAACTCCCCGATGATCCCATATTGACGTCCATTTCGCTCTATCTCGCTTATTCACCGAGATAATCGCGAAAAACTGGAAAAACTCCCCGATGATCCCATATTGACGTCCATTTCGCTCCATCTCGCTTATTTACCTAGATGATAGCGAAAAACCGAAAAAACTCTCTCCTGATTCAATATTGGTATCAATTTCGCTCTATCTCGCTTATTCACCGAGATAATCACGAAGAACTGGGAAATCTCCCTCCTGCTCCCAAATTAACGTCCATTCCGCTCTATCTCGCTTATTCACCTAGATAATCGCGAAAAACTGGAAAACTCCCCGATGATCCCATATTAACGTCCATTTCGCTCTATCTCGCTTATTTACCGAGATGATAGCGAAAAACTGAAAAAACTCTCTCCTGATTCAACATTGGTATCAATTTCGCTCTATCTCGCTTATTCATCGAGATAATCACGTAAAACTCCCTCCTGCTTCCATCTTAAAGGTGAATCTACAATAACGCGCGTTGCCGACGCAACTGCAATTGCTTTGCGTTAAATACATGAAAAAGCGAAGCAAAGCTACGCGAAGCAATGCAAAGCTGAGCAAAGCGGAGCTGAGCGAAATGATGCAAAGCAAAGCAGAATCCTCGCCCGCTCCACCATTCATTTCATACAATTCCGTCAAATTGGAAAGAACAGGTTACCTCAATATAAATGCAATTTACTCAAATTAATAAAGTAGAAACATACGATAATTCTATCTGGAAATGATATATGAAACGACTTATATTTTCTAAATTAAAATTTTTATTAATTCCCACATTTGAGAAAGAAACTATTATGAGATAATACATTATTGAATCAATAAATCATCAGTAAATCAATCTTATTCCATTGCATCATTTGACTGCACTCATTCTTGATACCGTTCGGCAATTTCCAACATTTCTCGCAGACATTTAATGCGGGACTTTTCTGGGATAAGCGACAAGCTGTATGAGATGGCAGCAGCGGCTTGATCAACACTCGTAATTTTTGGAGTGGGTTTGATTTCTCCTCGAGAGGCGATTTTCTCCAATAATTCTACTGTTTTAGTAGTAGCCTCTACTAACCCTTCACTCCACTGGTCACATTTTTTTCCTTTTTCTCGAGGCAAATTCATCCAACGGCGGTACAATAGGCTCTGTTTTTTTTTCATCTTTCAAGTCTGCTCTGATTTTTTTTTTCAGCTTCTTAATCTCTTCATCTTCCGCTAGAATCAAATGAGATTCAAAAAATCAGGACTATCATTATGAAGAAACAAGAAAACGAGTGTCCCGTAGGTCTTTCACTGAAAAGTATCAGTAGTAAATATGCTAGCATACAGGTGAGATAAGGTAAATCGATTTTTTGCTCAGGGTGCTGAAAAAATGGGTTTCTAATCTCACTTTGCTCCGTTTGAAACGTATTTTTCCGGCACTCTTGATCAGACAATACTGTACGCACTATGGACGGCTAAAAGATGACTCCGACAAAATTTTCCTCCCAAGCGAAGCGAGGGTGAAAAAATTCTGTCGAATTAACTTTTTTCTGTCCTAGATGTGTAATGTACTATTCTTTCTCTCGTCCAGTCTTGGGAAAGATCTCAGAATTAGAGCGACAGATGAAAATTAGCATAGAATTTTTTTTAACGAGTAGATGAAAGGCAAAGAAGATTATAAAGTTTTCTACGTCTCTATTATGTTCCGAAATATTCCCAAAAAACGAGTCAAATGAAAAACATCTAATTCTGTTTTATCTCTTCACTATATAATTTTTTTAAGCAGCAATCACGTATTCAGTCTTTTATCAATTTCAATCATACATACAATTATCCTCTGAATCTTCCTCCTGACTGTCTTCTTCATCAAAAAATGGTGACGCAGAGCGTTTTCCACTTTTTAATTTCGATGATGGACAAGATTGCGGACTATCCACCTTACATTTATTATTATTATCATCTCCATTTGACATTGAATCGAATTTCCAGTTCTCCTTTGTGTCTTTTCCAGAGAGCTCAGTGGTTTGCATAAATCCTTCAGGTAATTGAAACCACGATGGTAAAAATACAATTTCTGGATTAGCTTTATTGTTTACCGACTCTTTACTGTCATCTAAACACTCAGCATCTTTAAGAGTCATATTTGATGTCGTCCTGTTGGAAAAATAATAACTAATCTGAACAAATATTGAATTTAAAACTGCAGAACTTTGAGAAAGTTTCATGACGAGATTGAATGAATTTCCAAATTAGTAGTCATGAGATTCAGATCATCGATTTACTTTCGAGGCTGCAGTTCTCCTCTTAGAAATTCCAAAGCCGAGTAAAATGCCCATTTTGAATTAAATTCTTCTGTAGCACCAGAACTACCAGAAGGGATTTTTCGTGATGCTGCTTCCTTTTTACATTCTCCATTAAATTTATCTCTTAGAGATTTGAATCGTTTAGATGCATCCGGGCCTATGAAACATTCACCGCTTATTATAATCCTAAAATATTCACTGGAAAGAAACAGATGAACTTTTACCAGTCACAGGGGGTTTTATTGAGCTACCAATAACTTCCCAAGCTAGGTTTTTTGATTGGGTATCTCGATATCCTTGTGATGATTTACACCAGAGTGGGGGGTTCCGCTTCACTATGGCAATCAACTGGGCTATTTGCAGAGTATCCATCTTTTATTGATTTTCAGTCAATAAAAAATTCAGTGAAAAAAAAAAAGAAATGAAGAAAAACAATTGAAGAAAACACAGAAGAAGAACTGCCCAGAACTGGTGTATTACATTGTGATTAATAGTCCTTCGTATTGAAGAATACGTTTAGTGAGTAGTGCAGAAAATCAGAATGGATAAATCCAAGCAGTTAATCCGAGCTGTTGAGACGAGACCCGAATTATGGAAGGAACAACTCAAAGCATTCTTCACGGAGGAGGAACTCCGTGAGAGTTGGGAATTAGTGGGAAAAAGCCTCAGTCCACCCACTTCTGGTAATTATATTTACGAATTTCTTATACATCAGGTTGATATCTCAAACAAAATCAGTAGGCCTATGAAAAAATTAAACAAATCCATTTGATTCGGAGTTAATTTCCACAGAAGATCTCTGAATTAAAGCAGTGTACGAAATTCTTCATAGAGGCTTTTTTCAGATTTCATTCCACTCTCAAAAAATCGTCTCCATGGAAATGTTCATATTCTCCGTAAATTCATAGATATTTAATAAAAACCAACTCTCCAATCAAATCGACTAATGTCATTGGATCTGCTGACTATTGATTGAGATTAATTGTTTTTTTTTGGAACTCATGTCACTCTGCAAAAAAGGTCTCAAGGGGAGCCCCCGTACCCTGTTTGAAATTTATCTAGAAAGTGTCTCGACTAAAAATATTTGATCTTTTCACTTTAATAATTTTCATTTTCATAACCCTAATGTAGGAACAGTCGCTTTCATGCGTTTCAAGGCCTTGTCCGAGATGTGTATGAGTGAGTTGGAAAAAGAGGAGAAAATTACTAGCTACCAATCGTCTTGGACCGAATTCAATGACTTGAAGTTCTTAACTAGGGGAATGAAAGAGTTATTAATAATTACAAAACACTTTTTCATCGATACGATGGGGTTAACATAATTTCAGAATCATGCACATTTCAGGTTAAAATCGAGTCAATCAAAAAATGGAAAATGTAACATTGGGGAAAACGAAATGATGCAATATAAGAGAGAAAATGTCTCAGAGAAGGAAGGGCCTCAGGAACCAGTGAAAATGATCGTAGCGAGTAAACTATTGATTGGGAATGACGTTGACCTGAAGAAAGATCCAATTATTGAGATTTGTAAGGAATTGATAATAAGGGTGTGAAGTGAGAAGTTTGTCTGACGAAGGCCTCAAAAATTCATTAATTCTCTTCAGATTCAATTATTAACCTGTAAGAGCTGCTTTACAGTTGGATAATTATACTTTCTCTGAATTGATCTATTTTGGTTGCATGAAGGGTCTCTTTAGAAGTGTCTTAACGGAGCTTTCACTTCCACCCAGAGAATCAGTATCGATGAAAGTAAAGGGAGATAAGTCTGATTTTACTGATAAGATTTTTCTTATGTGACTCAGTATGTTCAGCAAATTTTTTTTTTCAATTTCTCTGCGAAGGAAAATAAGTCAATCCGCTGGTGAAATGGCATACTATTAATTAAGTCATAAATTACAAATAATTTATATAATCCCTGAACTATTCTTCAAATTCCTTTCAAATACCAAGAAATGGGTTTGTAATCATAAATATGAGTTTTTTGGTTTTTTATTGGTTAGTTTCTACTTTGGCACTCAACGACTAGTGCGAAGGAGTAGAGAACTATTTTAAAATCTGAGATATTATTCAGAAATCAGACTTCGTCGATAAAACTGACTCATTCATTTCCCCTTTCACCTTTTCACTACTGAAATCTTCTTTTTTATAGCTTCAAGTGATGAAGATGACTCAGTTCATGTTCAGCCCCCGAGGTATCCTCAGAGGAAGTCAAAAATTCAGCGTCGCCTTATCGACACTCAATTATTAGAACATGAACGATCCACTTCCGATGATTCAGGCGAAATGAACAGCCGTAAGAAAAAGCCTCGCAAATCAGCTTCTTCAGCATCGAAAGGCAAGAAGAAGCCAATTGCGAAATCTCCTCCATCTTCAACAATGTCTCCTGATGTTAACGTGGCTAACCAGCCATTGACAATATTGGGATATTGTTTAGAGAGAATTCCCGAGAAGTTGAGAATGCAATTCGTCCTCAAGGTTTTATCCATTGCCGACAATTTCTTGAAAAAGGGAGAATAATTTCTCTTTCTCTGCTTATTTTATTTTGGGGAAGATTTCTGATCAACATCGAGGAATTTGAAAGATAATTTTTTTATGGCCATTTTTTTTAAGCGGAAACAGGGCTATGAAAAATTTTTCAGGAGAAATTCTGTGCTTCCATTGGATTCCAAGATATTCTCCATTAATTAAGCTAAAATAATACGTAACTGAATGAAAAGTTGTCAAAGTTACATCCACTTGCTCACTACGGAATTGATGTATTACTTTATTTATTGTTGTTATTGGGTGCATCATTTGCAAGAAAAATATTTACGTTCTTTATTCACTGTTGAAGTTCTGTTCTTGCATAATTATTCATGTAATTCGTTGAAACCAAATAAATTATTCACTCTGTGAGTAGAATATTGTCTTACGTTATTTATTGGATAATTTTGGTACACTGCCTAATTTTTTATCCACATTTTCAGGCATTTGAGCATTTTCATCCAATGAGTCCATGAAGTTAGGTGTGAAGTGTGACATATGTGTCATTTAATTTGAGTGAAGAATTATTCATACAGATAATTATCATAAAAAATAATTTGCTGTGATCTCTTTATATTTTTGATAATTGCCATGAATCGTGATAATTCTGATGCATTAATTGCTGGTTGTCTGGTATTAAATACTACGTTATTGGGCTTGCTGGTTGCACTGATGAAGAGGAGTGGTCGAAGATGGTGGGTTAGACCACTGAATCAGACTCGAGATGAAAACGGCTACTATAATAAAATATTTAAAGAGATGAAGACAAGTGATCACGAGGAATTTTTCCTTTTTACTAGAATGTGGCCTCATCAATTTGAGACATTGTTGAGATTGGTGAGCCCACATTTAGTTAAAAAAAGTCGACGGAGGCCCTTGGACATCGAGCTCCGATTAGCATTAACATTATCGTATGTATCTCCAGAGTTAGGGATTACACTACTGTAAAAGCCTTCAAAAAAACGTTTTCCGGATATTTTTTTTTTTGACAAAGAGGCAATAACGTCGTAATATTTGGAGAAGCGAGACACTGCGTCATGCAGTGCAACTGGTGCTGATTTCAATTGGAAAAGAAAATTGGTTCAGTTTAGATGCATATCGCTACAGAAATACGTAGGGCATTTCGAAAATATAACTTTTTATGTGATTAGTGAATATTTGAATGAAAACTATTTTTTGCCAAAGGAAACTGGCAATCTTTTAGTGATAAGAAAGGACAAATAAATTTTCTAAAAATTCCCTACGTATTTCTGCTTGGAATATTGTTTTCAAGGGACTGTGGGAAATTCAAATGAAAATAATGAGAATTATTTGAGCTACGGGCAAATCTAAAAAATCATGTTCCAAGAAAACCATGATTAGAGTTTTGACTTATGCTATTGAATGAAAAAGTACATGGGGAAGAGCTGAAAGTTTCATTGGGAAAAATGGGTTTCAGGTGATAACCAGGGCCAGGAACTTGGCATAACTAAAAGTATTATCAGCCTAGCTGATACCTTGGTTACGGGAGTAAACAAATAATAGAAAATGTCAAATTCCATACGAGTTCGGCATTTAGAATTGTATTAATTAACATTGAATTTAGGAACGTTTAATTCAGCAATGTGCGCGAAAAAAAGTGTTCTGGTTTAATGAAATATAATGGAGTGAGCGAAGACCGAGAAAAAAGGTATTTATAACCTGAATTTTGACTTTTTCGTTATTGGGAAGATACTTCAAGGAGGAGAGAAAAAAAGACATAATTGAGATTTCATGAAAATCTCTTTCATGTTTTTTTTTCACTGGACCCAAAGAGTGTTCTTTGGGCCTTCTCCAGATCTCTCCCAAGTATTTTTTATATCCCCCTCATGTGGCTTATTTTATTCTTTCAGATTTGCACCATCTCGGAAGTGGATTAGGGTTCTTCTAACAAATCTGGAAAGGGGAAATTCTGAAGACGACTCGAAGAAAATTACAAGAAGACTTGGAGAAAACTCAAAAAATACTCAAAGAAGAATAAAATAAGACATGAGGGGGATATATAAAATACTTGTGGAAGATTAAAGTGAGACATGATGAAGATATAAAAAATACTTGGGGGAGATCTGGAGAAGACTCAAAAAACACCTTGGGTCCAATGAAAAAAGACATAATGAAGAGATTTTCTTAAAATCTCAATTATGTCTTTTTTCATTGGATTCAAGGTGTTCTTCGAGCCTCCTCTAGATCTCCCTCAAGTATTTTTTATATCTTCCCCGTGTCTTGCTTCAATCTCCCACAAGTATTTTATATATCCCCCTCATGTCTTATTTTATTCTTCTTTGAGTATTTTTTGAGTTTTCTCCAAGTCTTATTGCAATTTTCTTCAAGTCGTCTTCAGAATTTCCCCTTTCCAGATTTGTTAGAGGAACCCTAATCCACTTCCGAGCTGGTGCAATCTGAAAGAATAAAATAAGCCGCATGAGGGGGATATAAAAAATACTTGGGAGAGATCTGGAGAAGGCCCAAAGAACACTCTTTGGGTCCAGTGAAAAAAAACATGAAAGAGATTTTCATGAAATCTCAATTATGTCTTTTTTTTTCTCTCCTCCTTGAAGTATCTTCCCAATAACGAAAAAGTCAAAATTCAGGTTATAAATACCTTTTTTCTCGGTCTTCGCTCACTCCATTATATTTCATTAAACCAGAACACTTTTTTCGCGCACATTGCTGAATTAAACGTTTCTAAATTCAATGTTAATTAATACAATTGTAAATGCCGAACTTGTATGGAATTTGACATTTTCTATTATTTGTTTACTCCCGTAACCAAGGTATCAGCTAGGCCGATAATACTTTTAGTTATACCAAGTTCCTGGCCCTGGTGATAACTTTTCTTTCCCCTATTCTAGAATGTTCTAAGTAATTTCCGAAGAAAAAAAATCAATTTTTTGAAACTTATACAGTGATGTGACCTCTCAGTGTCATGCTTCATTTACTACTGCTCGTTGTCTCTCCAGATATTTAGCTCATGGTGACAGCGTCAAATCGAAAGCATGGCAGTTTCGTATAGGCAAATCCACAGCTTATAGATTAATACCAGAGACTTGTCGGGCAATTCACAAAGCTCTCCAACGAATCTATCTTCCTGCAATGAATCAACGCGAGTGGAGTAAGGTAGCAAGAGGTTTCTTTGATAAGTGGCAATTCCCCTATTGCTTAGGAGCTCTCGATGGGAAGCACATTATGATTCGAGCTCCTCGGAACTCTGGATCACAATACTTCAATTACAAAAAACGTTTCAGCATTGTGTTGATGGCAACATGCGATGCTCGATATCGTTTCACGTGGATGCATGTTGGCCAATATGGTAAGACATCGCCACCATTTTCTGAGTGTTTTATCAAAACTTTTTCGGTCCAATAGCTCCCTTATTATATTTTGTCTGTTCATAACCGGCTTTTTCTACTTACGCGTAGGATCTATAAGTGATGGCGGAGTATGGAGTCATTCCGATTTATGTGCAGCTTTAAATCATGATCAAGTGGATTTACCTCCTCCAGCCAGACTTCCAGGAACGGACGAATCCACAAATTTCGCATTCGTTGCAGATGCAGCTTTTCCATTATCTAAATTCATAATTACACCTTACCCGGGAGAAAAATTAAATTGTGCGGAAAGGATCTTCAATTATCGACTATCACGAGCGAGACGCTGTATTGAAAATGCTTTCGGCATTTTGTCAGCAAGATTTCGAATTCTCCTGCAGACCTTGGCGTGGAATCCAGTAGATGCAACGACAATTGTAAATGCCACAGTGTGTTTACACAATTATATAATGGATACGGAAACGGCATATCCAGAAGAGCTACGGCAATACAGTCGTGGACCTCATTGGCACCGACTGCCAGGAATATTGGGGAATATTGAAGCTAGTCGCAATTCTCGAATTGCGCTTGTGCAACGAAATATTCTTCGAGATTATTTTGTTACTCCAGCAGGCAGTTGGGGAATTTTCTGGCAATACGCTTACGTTTATAGGGGTTCCAATATTAACTGTAATTGAACGCACTACTAAGAGTCTGATGCTAGAAAGCATTTCACAAAATGCTCCAAATTTTTTTTTTCAATAATTCTCTTTTTTCATCCTTAAGATGATACATTTATCAGATATTTTTTGCTATTGATGAGTTGATTGAATGCTGTTAATACTTTATGTAATTTCATTGCCTTTGGAAATAAAATGAACCTGAAAAATGATACCACGAACTCTCCCTTTTGTATAATGAAACCCCAAAATTGAATTAATTTGATTAATTGAATTGCTTTGCATCAAACAACTTCAGCCTGTTCGGTGTTGCTTAACTTCGCTCAGCTTTGCTTTGCTTTGCTTTGCTCAGCTTTGCTTTGCTCAGCTTTGCGTTGCTCCGCGTAGCTTTGCTTCACTTTTTCATGTATTTGACACGAAGCGATTGCAGTTGCGTCGGCAACGCGCGTTATTGTAGATTCACCTTAACATCCATTCCGCTCTATCTCGCATATTCACCGAGATAATCGCGAAAAACTGGAAAAACTCCCCGATGATCCCATATTAACGTCCATTTCGCTCCATCTCGCTTATTTACCTAGATGATAGCGAAAAACTGAAAAAACTCTCTCCTGATTCAATATTGATATCTATTTCGCTCTATCTCGCTTATTCACCGAGATACTTACGAAAAACTGGAAAAACTCCCTCCTGATCCCATATTAACGTCAATTTCGCTTTATTTCGCTTATTTACCGTGTGTCGATATCACGCACAACTGTGCGTACATCACGCACAACTGTGCGTACATCACGCACAACTGTGCGTACATCACGCACAACTGTGCGTACATCACGCACAACTGTGCGTACATCACGCACAACTGTGCGTACATCACGCACAACTGTGCGTACATCACGCACAACTGTGCGTACATCACGCACAACTGTGCGTACATCACGCACAACTGTGCGTACATCACGCACAACTGTGCGTACATCACGCACAACTGTGCGTACATCACGCACAACTGTGCGTACATCACGCACTTCTGTGCGTAGATCACGCACAAGTGTGCGTAGATCACGCACAAGTGTGCGCAGATCACGCACAAGTGTGCGTAGATCACGCAAAAAAAGTGCGTACATCACGCACCGAGTGTGCGTACATCACGTTCGATTGTGAGAACGTGAAGTACGCACACATGTGCAGTGATTACGCACTTCTGCGCGTCTTCTACGCTCAGTGTTTTCTGTGTGCAACATGCAGAGTTCATATATCGTTGGCTTAGTAACAAAGTAGCATAAGTACTGTGCATAAGCATGAACACTTACGCCCTTTTAATTCTAAGTCGACGATATTATTCATTAATTGGAATTTCCATATTCTGTAAAAGGAAAATCGACAAAAATCAATGTAAGTAATCGATACAGGCTCTTTTCGATAATTGTATTGAAAAGCTGAGGAAATTCATGTCCTAAAATTCTTGAAAATCAATTTAGTAGTAAACAGGTAAAATAGGATAAATCAAATTATCTTTATGATCATTTGAAGGAAATATCTCGGAAATTAAGCGAGATAAGGCGATATTACCTATCTTTTTTCGTAGAGAATTTCAAGAGTTTCAAAAGAGTTTCAGAGCAACATTGTTCTATCTCGCTTATTTTCTAACGTATTTCCAAATAATTAAATGAGAAAAAAATAGACTTATCTCGTTCAGGGTGGCTACTGAAAACTAATTTCAAAATTCCCTGACTTTTCCATGACTTTTCCCTGACTAAAAATGAAAATTCCAGGACGTACAAAAAAAAATATTATTTGAATATCGGGGAAGGTGGGGCAATACGGACATAAGGAGTAAAATGAACACATTTGAGTTTTTATGCGTATATTATTAAAAAAATCCTTAAATGAATGAAAATATTGGGGATAGATTTTTTTAATGATTCCATCGGAAAGCTGAAAAAATGTTAGTCGATAAATATGTGCAAGAATTTATTTTTTTCAATTTTTTGAGAATTCAATATTTTTTGTCATTTTTGAGGGGTAAAAATCCTTTCGATTTTTGAGCAAATTAAGTTTTTTGGAAATATCTCTGGTTCTATAGGTCGTAGCGACCTGGGACCGATTTCAAATGAAAGGGGAGATCATTCCCCATCGATTTATGGGGTTTTGAATTTGAAAACATCGATTTTTCAGATAGTTATGGGAATCTCCGTGAAAAATTATGATCATCGGTTTTTGTCCTATAACTATCTGAAAAATTGATATTTTCAAATTCAAAACACCATAAATCGATGGGAAATGATCTCACCTTTCATTTACAATCAGTTCCAGGTCGCTACGACCAATAGAACCAGAGATATTCCAGAAAAACTGAATTTGCTCAAAAATCGAAAGGCTCTCACCCCTCAAAAATGCCAGAAAATATCGAATTCTCAAAGAATTGAAAAAAATGAATTCTGGCACATGTTTCTCGACCCAAATTCGAAATAATTAAAAAAATCCATCTACATAAAAACATATTACCATGTCCATTCTGCCTCACGTTTCCCTACGTTAAAATTCTTAGTTATTCTTGAAAACAATTTTTTTTTATTGGAATTTTACAATAATCCCCAAAATTGCGTTAAATTTTCATAATTGTGATTTTTTGTGAACCTTTTTGCAGATTTCAAACTGATCGGCAAGTTCAATTTTTCAATTGAATATCTACCAATCTTGAAAATATGGAGAAAATGAAAAATAAACTTTGAATTTCCCTGACTAACATTAAAATTCCCTGACTTTTCCCTGACTATTCCAGAAATTTCAAATTCCCTGACTTTTCCAGGTTTTCCAGGTCGATCGCCACCCTGGTCGTTTCACCTCTTCGCTACTGAACAGGATCATTCGAAATACTCTATTTACAAGCATTTCATTGGAATTCCTACTTTTCCAGCAACTTTTCCCTTCCAGAATAATATTTTTATTCATTGATTTCAATATCTCGTCAAATACCAGTTAATAAATTATAATGACTACAAATGAATTATGATAAGCATTAGAATGCAGATTTACTTGAGAATTTGCATGACTAATACCCAGTAACTTGTATTTCTACTATCACTAATGTGTAGATATTATGAAGTGTTAATGCGGGATCATTCGATTTGAAAATTCTTATTTAAAAAACATCTTCAGATAGTTATTTCTTTTCCTAATAGTCTAGTCATATTTTTCTTTCATAATGTCTTACAAGTATAAACTATTTACAGTAGAATTAACACTTCAGCATATAGCTATGGTTAAAATATGTGAACAATTGTGGAGAAAATCAGACTTACGTTCGATAATTAAAGATTTTCTGCACGAAGAAATTCGAATCAATTCGAATTTGCCCTGGGAATCCCTGGAATTTCGATCGAGGAACATAACTAACGTTGCCATTAAGAATATCGATAGATTAATTCTGCCGAGTGAAATAAAAAATAATTTAAAGTGTTTTATCGAAGAAATGGGAATTAGAATGTTTGGATGGCTACGAGATACTTTGCTCGACATGATTCTGAAGAATCATGAGAATTACGAAGAAAAAATAACGAATTTCGTTGATAATATTTGCTGGAATGATATCGGATGTGTTGACGGTAAGAAAATAATGGAATCATACGTTAGTAATAAAAAAATAATCGACTATGATACTTGGAGTCAATTATGCTGCTACTGCAGTCGAAATTACATTGAAAAATACGCGCGATTAATTGATTGGAATAATTGCAATACAATAAATTCAACGTTTTCCGTCTTCTGGTATCACGAAATTTTTGGTAAATTTCCTGAAGAAAAAATGTTTTCTTTGCCTATCGACAGACTAAAATTTAACATAGAACATAAACTTGGAAATTATGATGAGAAGACTATTATCAAGACTTTATTTATTGAGAGTATAATTGAGAAAAATATATCAGCTCTTAAATATTTCGGTAATCAACTGAATAATGATGAGAAATTCGAAATTATTTTAACGAAAGTGAATGATATTCTCCTGCACTTTGACAATGATCACTCTCAAGTTTTTATATATCTATTTGGTGGAATGAGCAATAAAGAATTTAAAAATCTACATCAGAGTTATCAACGAGGACATGAAGTTATGTTTGTCGCAGATTGGCCGTGGATTTTAATGAATTGGCCCTGGATATTGTGTATACATTCTTGGAATTTTATCTGCGAAAGTGTAAAAAATGATTACAACTATTTTTGTAGTATTTCTCGTAAAATTTGTTTGAAACTAGACGAAAAAAATGCTATTGATATAATCAATAGCAATGACAAGGGATTTAAAAGGAGAAATAGTAATATTTTTCGCGAAAAATATTGCGCAATTTTCGAAGAAGTTTGGACATTATTTTTCCTCAAAAATCATTATAAATCTTCAAGTTATTGAATTGAATACTGTTTTCGACAATAATGAGCGCTGTTTACGTTACTTTTTTCAAAGGAGATATAGATAACTCATGAATGCCAATAGCAATTATTTTTATCATATCCGAAGGATATTCACTTCAATAGCGAATTTCTTTTATGTGCCTATTGTTCAAAAGCAGAAATAGATTATTCGTAAATGTTGATAGCAATTATTTTTATCATATTTGATAAGAAGGAAAAAGCAGCATTTGAGTAAAGTTCTTTGAAAAAAATTTTCCAATTTTACATCACAGTAATATCGAAATACTTGCCAGAGGAATAACCACTAGAAATGTTATTTCTATTATTGCTACTTATTTCTCCGCAATCAGGGGAAGCTCTCCTTGGTACAATATCAGATGTTTTGTCAATCGGATATGCAACATACGGTCTTTTGAATGAGGGTCATGATGCATACAATAAATGGAAAAAGCAAACAACACTAGACGATGTATTGGATTCAGTCACTTCATTATCAGCGAAAGTTGACGAAATGGAAGCAAAAATTGCGGGTAAATTGGATAATCTATTCGAGTTAATATTAACTCAATTACCACGTTTGGGACAGCGTGCTCGTGCAATGGAAGAATTATCAGGAATCATTGAGGAAATTGATTATTTGTATGAATTTTTTGAATTTTCTGTTATAAATACTACGGTACACGTTAATAATCGTTCGATGGAAAAATTTATTGAAACTATAACAACACTTGATCCTGGACATCTATTGTCTCTGCTTAATCGTATACACGGTCTTATTGTACCAAAGAGAACAGCAATACTGAGGGAGAGTCTTTTGGAACTTATTGATGAAGAAGCAAAAGTATTTTCATTAATTATTTGATAATTCGTAGAAAGGATATGAAAAAAATATGAATTATCCTGTAGCTATATCTTTATAATGTTTCAGGGTAGTAATCACGACAGTAGAGCATGTGGAAATGGAGTAGATAGACCAACTTTAATCAGTGAAATTTATACAACACTAGTAGTCACGGAAATCAGAGGAATGATGATGATAGGTTTTTCATATACTATGCTTGCGTTATTACATAATGGTAATTATATAATCAAAGCAATAACAATTGTGCCCGGGATTTGCATACACAGAGGAAAATGTTTTCTTAATTTGAGAATGTGCAGGTCACTTAAATTAAGTGACTTTTCTCACTTAAATCAAGTGACTTTTCTCACTTAAATCAAGTAACTTTTCCTTTCTCACTTTGAGAACGTAAAACTCACTTAAATTAAGTGACTTTTCTCACTTAAATCAAGTGACTTTTTCTTTCTTAATTTAAGAACGTAAAACTCACTTAAATTAAGTGACTTTTCTCACTTAAATCAAGTGACTTTTTCTTTCTTAATTTAAGAACGTAAAACTCACTTAAATTAAGTGACTTTTCTCACTTAAATCAAGTGACTTTTTCTTTCTTAATTTAAGAACGTAAAACTCAATTAAATTAAGTGACTTTTCTCACTTAAATCAAGTGGCTTTTCCTTTCTTAATTTAAGAAAGTAAAATTCACTTAAATCAAGTGCGTTTTCTCACTTAAATCAAGTAGCTTTTTCTTTCTTAATTTAAGAACGTAAAACTCACTTAAATTAAGTGACTTTTCCTTTCTTAATTTAAGAAAGTAAAACTCACTTAAATCAAGTGCGTTTTCTCACTTAAATGAAGTAACTTTTTCTTTCTTAATTTAAGAAAGTAAAACTCACTTAAATCAAGTGACTTTTCTCACTTAAATCAAGTAAATTTTTCTTTCCTAATGTATGAAAGTAAAACTCACTTAAATTAAGTGACTTTTTCTTTCTTAATTTAAGTGACTTGCACATTCTTAAATCAAGTGACTGCACATTCCTAAATTAAGAAAACATTTTTCTCTGTGTAATACACCCAAAAGTCTCGCAAAATATAGTATATTATAAATACAATTCAAAAATTTAATTTAAATTACTGCATGATGGGCAGAGGTGGGAATATGACTGGATGAGTGACGTTTCAAGGCAATTTTAATGAAAAATTGGTATAGAACTGTATAGCTCAATTGGTAGAGCATCCGATCCAACATCGGAAGATCCTGGGTTCGACTCCCGGTGCAGCAAAATCCAATTTTTTCTCAAATAATCCTGAAATTCATTGTGCAAATAGACACCACCAATAAAAATTGTATCATGATTGTATATATTTCCAGATACTTATATTTCTGATCTAAGTTTTGCAACTAAGAAATTGAAAGATCGTTGTGCCGATTATCTGGATACATTTTCTGGCGCCGCTTATCCACCGTCAGTAATAAGAAACTGTGATCCACCTGATGGTTGGGTCAAAGGTGCGTCGATAATTAGTTTATATTCAATTAATTATGGTCATTATATTGATATAAAAAATTAACATTGAACAGGTGAGACCTACTATGAGTTTGAACGACTTAGAACTATGTATATCATGTCTGTGGAGGGTTTTAATGATCCACCGAGATGTAAAAAACCCTACGATTCAGACAATGTACAGATATCTTGTGAAGCCAGCTTGTTATGCACACCAGAGAATAAATGTCGAGGCCACGTAGTTGATTGCAAACACGATTCATACGCATGGATTTGTCCAGTTGTAAGCAAAAATAAAATTATAAAAGCCTTTATTCAATCAATCGAAATATCAAAATCTACTTGATTTTGTGTCTTATAATTTCACTAAATTAATAAATTCTTGGGAAAATAGAAGGATAATAATTCTTCAAGACGTTATTGGGATGTATCACCTAGACGTGGACGATGGACAGGTCTTGGGCATGTTAACAATTGTAAATTTGACGAGAACCAATTCCTGAAGACCCACACAGATTCGAACGGTGATACTTGCGATCCTCTTTATTGTGACTGTATTGAGGATGATTATGATTCTGTTGCACTGAGAACTTTAAGCTATCGAGAACAGATGTCTGATATTAACAACAACAAGTATGTTTTATTAGATGTTAATTGAAATCGATTTTTTACGTAATGAAAATCTCCTGAAATCGGTGGAAGTACTTGAGATATGATATTTTATATGATCCCATTGGAAAGCTGAGGAAATTTCCCATGAAGAATACGTCGATTTTTTAAGCAAAAAATTACTCTTCTCAGTTTTGGAAAAATACATCTGTCCTAGCTATTTTAAAAATTGATGAAAATCCTTTGAGGACTACATGATTCGATGATTAATGAGGTCAACTTTCAAGTGATATTCGAGTTTTTACGTTACTACTAGTACAGCCGGAAATATCCTTAAAAAACTGATTTTTTTTCTGAAATGGGAAAGAGTAAGTGGATAATATTTCCCTGGGGAAAAATTTGAAAAAAGAACATTTGAAACGTGTTATTCATCGGAACCTTCCTCAGCTTTCTCATGAAATCATTGGAAATATTTTATCTCAAACAGTTTCATAAAAATTGCTATTCTATCCCATTTATCAATAAATATTTCAGAATTGTAACTGGTGTAAAAATTGTCAACGCTGAACAAATGATTCACATTCAAATACAGCAGGGTACTATTACGGCTCAAGGAAATGTGGATCCTGAAACCGTCGAGTGGAAACCACTAGAAGATATATTTTATGATGAAACCAAAACATTGAAGCAGAAAACATTGTCTTTTTACGTTCAGCATGATGATGAAACGAAAGAATCATTGCAAGAGGGCGAAGATTTTGGGGCATTCTCATTTAATGAAACTCTTATAGATCTTGATGACATCAAAATACCGAGGGATTACGTCATTACAGATGAGTTTTAAATCCAATATTGATATGCTAATGACTTTAATGAATACTAAACTTTTCAATTATTTGTATTATTCATTCAAGTGTTAAATTCAGTTTCGATCGGAACAGCGAGGAAAATGCAAGATGGATAGAAGTACATGCTACTCCTTATGATTATCTCACCGGAAAGCTCATACTAGACGACTCAGAATATCCACAAAAATGGTTTACACCTGATGACATGAAAGGAGTATTACCTGCATATGACGAACCAAGGTGCGTCATTTATTCTATTGATCTAGAGTAAAATGGGTAAAGCGTAACAAGATAGGAAAAGATAGAAATCTGGAATTCCGTAGGCTTATAGTCATGACGACTCTCAAAAATTGCATAGAATTCTGTGGTAAATCAGCCCAATAGTTAGTGAGATATTTGAGAAAAACTTTCCTTGAAAAAAAAGTTGCATCACAAAAATTATCATAGCTAATATATTGTAGTTTATATTGAAAACATTATTGTAATGAATGCAAGTAATATCTCTAGCTGCCGATTTTCTGAACTAATCATTCTATTCAAATATTTCAAAATTTATTTCCTTTTGAATTGGAATCCATTACAATACATTCATTCGGAAGCATACTGCAATCGGAAGAAAATTGACGGACTCATAGGAATTTGGATATTGGCACAATTCGCTGCTTGTTTTACTCTAGAACAATTTTATTTCAGAAAAATTTGTCTATAATACTCCATCATTGATATTTTAATTCATTTGGAATTCTTTTAGAGAATTTTTTGACACACGTAGAGATGAGCTTAGAGATCCAAGTACATCAAAACTAAAAACTGAGCCAGTAGCAGGACCGAATAGTGCTGTAGCCCTTAGGCGAACTGAACTTGTTCTTGATGCAGGACAAACAACACTTCCATTTGTAGATTTTCGTGAAGTAGTTGCAACTCCACCATTTGCTCTTGGTGCAATTGGACTTTATATGAGATCACCGGGAAAGACTAATTATGGATTTATTGCATTACGATTAACTGCTATTGATACGATAGCAACATTGCAACTGTAACAAAATGTTATTTGATTTATAACCTTCTGTTATTAATTGCAGCGAAATAACAAATTCTAGACAAAAAAAATCTGATGGAATTCATTCAAATACCTCTGAATCACAAAATCAAATTTTCCATCAATGCTTCATTTACATCACATCTCCTCAAAACCCACATGTTGAATTTTACCCGAAAAATTCACCGATAATCTCCCAATGCACCCTAATCATCTCGTCAAAAACATTAATCCACGAATCTTATCCAAGTGGTCAACAAATCACCACTCAATTTTTTCCTCTCACTCACTAGGAAATAGGGGTTTTCATGTGTTTTTCCCGATACAGCATCTTACTCGCCAATTAACTAATCAAGTCAATTATATCATAATATTAAGCTATACATGTAGAAGCCCCTGGGCTGGAATTATATCACCGTAAATCTTCTGTTTTCTCATTACTCAATTGTTCATTGTTAACTTGTCGTAATGCATATCGAGGTTCTAGAAGCAGAAGGTCGTATGGGCCAAAAATCGGCCTCCTTCCTGAAAAATATCATAAGATCGTATGTCCACATGTTTTTTTTTTTTTGTTTCTACGCGATTTGAGGGTTTTGCAGTCGCGGACAATCATTTTTATAGTGATTTGGCGGATATGACCTTCTGCCTGGAAAAAAAGAGGGGAAAGAAGATATGACAAAAAATATGTTAGTGAAATCTGTTGAATTGAAAAAAAAAATTTACATCAGAGTTATCAACAAGGCCATGGAGTTATGTTTTGTAGTATTTCTTGGTGAAATCTGTTTGAAACCGGACGAAATAAATTGTATAAATTAAATAATTGATCGTAATGGCAGGAGATTTGAGAAGAGTGATAAATGATATTTCTTGCGAAGAATGTTGCGGTGTTTTTAAAGAAGCGTAAAATTTTATTCGACTAAAAAGTCATTAAATTCAATGTTGTTTCCAACAACAGAGTATTGTCTACGTGACTTTTTGCAAACTAGAGAAAGCTTTTCCGCAAATACAGATAACAATTTCTTTATCATATCCGAACAATACTCACTTAAAAAATAAGTTCTGTTTATGTAACTATTTTGAAATAAGAGATACATTATTCGCAAAAACAAGGAGATAAACCATTTTTATCATATTCAATAAGAAGGAGAAAGCGATATTTAAGGGACGTTTTTTAACCAATTTCTTCAGTTTTTCATCACAGTAATATCGAAACATTTGCCAAGGTGATAGAAATTCATAATAATGTTTTTTGTATTATTGCTGCTTCTTGCTCCGCAATCAGGAGAAGGACTTATTGGTATTGCAGCAGATGTCTTGTCGTTTGGATTTAGAACACTCGTTGATCTTCATGATGCCCAGGAGGTATACGATGGATTGTTCGCAGAAGAACCATCACTAAACGAGATAATGGATGCAGTCACTGAATTATCATCGAAAATTGACGAAATGGAAGCAAGAATTGAAAGTAAATTAGATAATCTATTCGAGAAATTGATAACTCAATTACCACGTCTTGGACAGCGTGCTCGAGCAATGGAAGAGTTATCAACAGTAATTGAAGAAATTGACCGTTTGTACAGATTTTTTGAACGTACTGTTACAAATACTACACGACACGTTAATAATATCACGATGGAGTTATTCGTTGATTCTATAACATCAATTGATCCTGGACATCTCATGTCTCTACTTGATCGTATACACGGTCTCATTGTTCCAAAGAGATCATCAGTATTGAGGGAGAGTTTTTTGGAACTTATCGATGAAGAATCAAAAGTATTCTATCAATAATTTGATAATTCATGAAAGGGTATGAAAAAATATGGATTATCGTGTAAATATATCTTTACAATGTTTCAGGGAAGTAATCACGACCGTAAATCATGTGGAAATGGAGTAGATAGGCCAACTTTAATCAGCGAAATTTATACGACTCTTATGGTTACGGAAATTAGAGGAATGATGATGATAGGTTTTTCATATACTATGCTCGAGTTATTAAACAATGGTAATCATATAATTAGAACAATAACAATTACATCATAATGGATGCATTCGTCTTGGACGCTTTGAGCGCCACATCCTATAGCATTTTACATGTAATGTATATCTATATATACGCGCTTAAAGCGCGTAAGCGTCCAAGACGAACCCACCCAATGAGTTATATGGTCCGCGTGCGAAAAGTGCCTACTTTTTGTCGAAGTTGACTTTTTCTATTCATAGTGTGTATGCAATTTGTTAGAGTGTAAGAAAGATTTTGAAACTCGTGTGATTGAAAAACTTGCCTTCAACTCGTTTTGCAACCTTACACTCGTCAGAAAATATTTTCGACGCACTTGTTGGGTAATGTAATATTTCAGTTAGTTATGCTGCTGAGCTGAACTTTGCAACTGAGGAATTGAAAGATCGGTGTGCTGATTATTTAGATACCTTTACTAATGCCGCTCATCCACCGTCAGAAATAAGAAACTGTGACCCACCGGGTGGTTGGATCAGAGGTGCGTCAATAATTGCTTGATATTAAATTAATTATGAATATTATTTTAATATACAATATTAAAATTGAGCAGGTGAATCATACTTTGAGTTTGAAAGGTTCCGTGCTCTATATGTCTTCTCTGAGGAGGGTTTTAATGATCCACCCAGCTGTAAAACACCACACGACTCGGAGGATGTACAGATTTCTTGTGATGCCAGCCAATTATGCACTCCGGAGAATGAGTGCCGTGGTCACTTGAAATATTGCACGACCGACAATTATGCATGGATTTGTCCAGTTGTAAGCAAAAACGGAATTATAAAAATCTTTGTTCAATCCATTGAAATACCAAATACTACAATTTAAGGATGTCATAGTGGTTCGGGTAATCTATTTTTCCTTCTCAATTTTGGTCACTTTCGATAGAATAGCATGAGTAGATTTTTTGAAAATTTTGTTTACCGCATGTTACCGGACAAATAAGGCCAAAATTAATTTTTGAAAATAATTAAATTAACATGGAAACTCCATAAGCGAGGCTCAGTTTCAGTTTCACTGCAAAAATTCATGGTCACAGACCTATTTTTTCTTTATATAACCTTATATGTTTTTTGTTCGTCAGAATGTCTATTTTTGTTTGAAATCGTGAAAAATGTATGTTACCGGACATATAGTGACGATTAATTCAATTGATTGCATGAAAACATCAATGGCGGCCATATTGGTATTTGAAATCCGAGAATCCTCCAATCCCAGTCCTCGATGCTGGGACAGCGTGAGTCAAATGCGGAACAATATTGAATATTCATAATATTATTTATTGAAAATTCATCATCTCGGACATCGTTCTAGTATCGGTAAAATGTTGAAAAATCGAAATAGTTATAGTAATTATAATAACTAAGAGGAAAAAAAAAAAAGTCAATCATTTGAACCTGCCACTATGATATCCTTAAATTGTTATTTTATATAACTTCACTAAATTAATGACTTCTTGGCAAAATAGGAGGATAGTAATTCTTTAAGACGATATTGGGATTTGTCGACTAAACGTGGACGATGGTCAGGTCTTGGAAACGAAAAAAACTGTGAATTTGACACTGAACAATTCCTGAAGGGCCACACAGATTCAGACAATAATTATTGCAAGATTTATTATTGTGATTGCTTTGAGGACAGTTATGATTCTCATTCAATGAGAACATTAAGTTATCGAGAACAGATGTCTGATATCAACGACAACAAGTATGATCCATTGGATATTAGCTATAATTAACTTTTTACATAATATTAAAAATACCTGGAAGTATTTAAGATGGGATATTGCCATTTTACCTGAATTTTTATCGACACATTTGAGCCCTTCTCATAATAAATATTTCAGAATTGTAACTGGGGTAAAACTTGTAAGCAATCAACGAATGATTCACATTCAAATACAGCAAGGTACCGTTATACCCCAAGGAAATGTTGATCCTGAAAGCGTTGATTGGAAACCACTTGAAAATATACTTTATGACGAAGCCGAAACATTGGAGAAACAAGCATTAACGTATTACGTTGAATATGATAATGGAACGAAAGAATTATTGCAAGAGGAGCAAGATTTTGCGGGATTCACGTTTGATGAAGATTTGATAGGTCTTGATGACATCGAAGTACCAAGGGATTACGTTATTACAGATAAGTTTTTTAATGCAATATATTGATATCGTCACCTTAGAGTGGAAGGGGCGTAAGTGCCATTTTTCCCGATTTTTTTTCTTCAAAATAACAGAAAGGCGTCTCTCCACTATTATTGCTCCAATAGACTTTCCAAGGCCTTTTACGCAATATTAGTAAAAAAATGAAAAATAATAAAATATAGACGTAAGTACCGCTGACTAATAACAAAGGGGCGTAAGTGCTGGAGATACGCCTCTTTGTTTTTAGTGTTTTCAATGAATTTTCTCTAATCATCGGAAAAAAATGGAAAACACCGAGGCGTAAGTGCCATAGTTTAGATAAGAATCGCTAAAAACAAAAAGGCGTAAGTGCCAAAATTCGGATGAAAAATCCTAAAAACAAAAGGGCGTAACTCCAAATATTCTCAGGAGATAACGAAAATGATAAAAACAAAGAGGCGTAAGTGCGTAGATACGTCCTTTTCATTTTAAAATTGGTAGTTACGCCACTTTATTATTTCAATTCTCAATCATCCAAATAATGTTTCAGAGGCCATAAAAAACATTTTTGAGTGATAAGTGGACATACGCCCCTTCCACAGCAGAATTTCGTGTTTTTGGCACTTACATCCCTTTCACTCTAAGGCGACGATATGCTAACAACTTCAATGAATACAAAACATTTCAATCTTTTGAATTATTCTTTCAAGCATTAGATTCAGTTTCGATAGAAACAGCGAGAAAAAAGCAAGATGGATTGAAGTTCATGCTACTGCTTATGATTATCTCATAGGAAAGTTGATACTAGACAACCCAGATTATCCATCAAAGTGGCTCACACCAGATGATATGAAAGGGGTATTGCCTGCTTATGACAATAAAAGGTGCGTCATTCATTTTATTTCTAAAAATTTCATCTATAATACTCTATGATTAGATGTTCAACGAATTTTGGGATTCATTTAGGAGCGTATATGGTTCCGACAGCGCTGATCTGAAAGATCCAACTAGAGCTAATCAGGAAACCGAGCCAGTAGCAGGGCCAAATATACTCATAGGTATTGAGCGAACGGAAGATGTTTTTGATGCAGGACAAACAACACTTCCATTATTAGATAATCGTGCAGTTATTGCAACTCCACCATTTGCTCTTGGTACAATTGGATTTTTTTTCAAAACACCGCACGGGTATCAGCATGGATTTCTCGCATTTCGATTAACTGGTATCGATACTATAGCAACATTACAATTATAATACAATGTAATTGCTCTATAATTCTTCTGTTATTAATTACAACAAGATAATAAACTTCAGAGAAAGAAAATTCGTATTAAATTAATTTCAATACGTCTGGACCACAAAATGAAATCACCAATTATTCCATAATTTCTTCAATAATTCCGAATTAAAGCAGTTTGCAAATTTGTGAAGATTTCGAAGTAATTAATTTTCATGATATAGCAGAATAGTGGTAATGATAGAATAATTTTCTTAGAAAAATGATATTTTTCTTATATAAATGGAATATTCTACAACTCTTTGATGAATGAAGAAAAATAGTACTTAAAAATTAATGGTAAATTTATTGTGAATAATTATTTTAATTAATCCTCACTTTGATGATGGAGAAAGTGGATCCACTTTTTCTTTGCCTTTGTCAATCGGTATTTCTTTCGATCTTAAATTGTTGAAATTCACCATCATGAGTTTCTTCTTCATCTATTGGGATTTCGTGCTGTACACAAAATTGTTTCATCTTTTCTATCACTTTTTCTCTAAGAATTATTTGATCATGTAGCAAGCGATTTTCTTCCTGCAACTCTGCGTTCTCTTGTTCAAGCTCTTTCTTCATCATCCTCAACATTTCAAGCTGAATAGCTGTATTAGCATGATTTTTACACTTGCATGTGTTCATTATGATCTTTCTAAAGACTTCTGAAATTTGAATCTGAAAAAAATGGCAAAAGTTAACGGTTTTTTCAAAATAATTGGACAAAGGGCCAACGTATTGAGCCAAAATTAGGGTTAGGGTAACTCGGATTTTTTGTTATAAAAGGTGAGTTTTTATTATTTAATTGTTAACTTACTTAAATCCGTACTTTTCTCTTTTTTTCTGATAAAATGAAAATAAACTCTCGATTGTAATTCTTCAGGATATGAAGAATTTTTTGAATTTCTTTCACACTGTACCTCTTTTCACATTCAAATTCGTTGATACAATGGCGGTTTGAATTCATAACATTCTCATAGGGAAATTTTCATTGGCTAGTAACTGAAGAACTCTAACCAATCAGAATTAAGCTCAGGATTGGAATGGAAAACCTCAAAAATTGAACAATTTTCCAAAAATTTGATTCCTAGAATATCATTCTAAAAATCTAAATTAAAAAATAAAAATTAAAATCAATTTTTTTCAGAGTTGGAGGGATTTAAAATAATAATAATGATAATAATAATCCAAAAAATATTAAAAATTCATGAATTTATCGATGAATTCTTCAATTATTGCATTATTACATTGAAAAGAGATTTCGCCTAATTTTTGAATTATTACCTCCGTAATTTTATGAAGATTTTCGTTGATAATTTCATGTTTTTACATTTTCCAACAACAATTACTTCGAACAAAGCCACCTGATTGGCTGATCATTTAAGCACTGAACCTCCACATTATTGCAAACGTCCGCACCTCCCTCTATCAACAACCACTCAAATTACTCTCATCCCAGTCACGTGACCCCTAAATTAACCAATAATAAGCCACCGAGCCGCCCTATACGTGGCACGAACGCATGAAATCCTTTTTTCAACCTTCGGTTGTCCGCCATTTTAACATACGGGACATTAACAGAAAGTGTTGAGTTTTATGTGTTTTATCGTTAAAGTATCAAGACCGTAAAATAAATTAATAATTTTTTTAAGTGTGAAAAAAGAAACGTAAGTAGTACAATTAATTAATTGGTAAATAGACCAAATAATTCTTCAATTACATTTGATAATATCTTTTTCACTGAATTTAGAAATGAGATAAATAAAAAAAATTGACAAAGTTTCGATGTTTCGGTGGTCTTCGTGCTTTTAGTATGACTCCTTGGTTCGTGAGGTGACAGTACAACCACCCTAGATGATCTGTCGTGGCAACTCCGAAAAATAATTAATTATTCACACTTTTTTCCTCAATAAAAAAAGATAAGAGGTCTTTTGGAGGAAAGAGTGAGAAACTATTTTCCTTTTCTTTTGGAGTTTGTACCTGAAGAGGTGAGGATTAGTGAGTGTTCAGATGGTGATTTTATCCGGTCCTAAGACACTGAGGCTTCTTCTTTTTTTTTTCTCCAATATTTCACTGGCATTCTCCATGTTTTCGTGCTCATTCGATGACTAATTGGGGATTTCCGATTGTTAAAAGACTTTTTGACGAATTTGTCAGGTTTAAAAACACAAAAGGAGCACTAAGGACTGAGATTGGCGAATTATTCGAAGAGTTTTGGGTAAATAGAATCGATGAAGTGCCACGCTATTACCTCGTGCCCTCTTTTGTGGCAGAACAACGTCAAGATGATGACGCGATCCTCTGAAATCAGCCTCACGTGTCACTTTTGTCAAATTACTGATGATTCCAGAATGCTGGGGTCAATGATTCGTGTGTTGTCTCTTTTTTCTGAAATGAGAAAAAAATTGGCAATTTAAAAAAATTTATTGGAATGGAAATTGCGAATTTTCCTTTGATTTTTATGGATTTTCCATTGTTTGAAGAATTTTTTATGAAAAAAAGCGATTATTCGAATTTTTTCTATTTTTCTATCGTAAAAAGTTTGTCAGTTTTTTTTTGAAATTTTACTTTTTTCCCTAATTTTGAGGAGTTTTATTTTTTTTTGCTCCTGCGACAGTTTGACATTGGCAGATTGGCTCTTGGCCAGATTTCGAATATCTTTGGCTTTGTTAGAATGTCGCAATTTTCAAAATCAAGTAATGCTCATTCATATTTCAATAAATTCAATGCATTATTTTTTGTTTTTTTCTTTTTCTAGGTATTTAACCAACAACAAACATGGGGAATATGTTTGCAACGTTATTTAAAGGCCTCTTTGGCAAAAAAGAGATGAGAATTCTCATGGTTGGACTCGATGCTGCTGGTAAAACCACAATTCTGTACAAATTAAAATTAGGAGAAATCGTAACGACGATTCCCACTATAGGTAATTTATTTTAAATAATTTTCATCATTATAGTATTTATTTTTTTGTCTAATCACAAAAAGATGGTGATTACTAATTATCTTAATTTATATTTACAGGCTTCAATGTAGAGACTGTGGAGTATAAAAATATTAGCTTTACTGTATGGGACGTGGGTGGTCAAGACAAAATCAGGCCACTCTGGCGACACTATTTCCAAAACACGCAAGTAAGTATACTGCAAATGGTTTTACTGAATAATTTAACTCGAAAAAATGTTAATAAAGCATCAAAGAAAAGAGATTTCATTCATTTTTCATGTTATTTGGAGAAATAAAAGGCTAGAGATCGGTTTATTTTGGAGTCAGAGGAGTTTGCTATGAAAAATTTATTAAAATTCTATATTTTTGTCCAAGAAGTAGATAAGATACGACTGAAATAACTTTTTCTTCCATTTAAGATTTAACGGGACATGTTTGAGTGTCCCAGATCGATTTATCGATTTCTATAATTTCATTAAAGTTTGATGCACATCAATTATAAGTTTTGATGAATTTAAATAATTGATTTGGTGTATTTGCAGGGATTAATTTTCGTGGTGGACAGTAATGACAGAGAACGTATCGGTGAAGCACGTGAAGAGTTGATGCGAATGCTCGCAGAAGATGAACTCAGAGATGCTGTACTTCTAATATTTGCTAACAAACAGGTGAGATTTGATTAAATTAATTTTGGGAATTCGGAGCAATTATTTGAATTTTTTTTCGCTCTTAAAATTTGAATGTTTTGTTCAAACGATTTTAATACAATGAAAATTGTTTACAAACTCTTTTTTTAGGATCTCCCAAATGCAATGAATGCAGCAGAGATAACTGATAAATTGGGACTGCACTCGTTACGCAATCGTAATTGGTATATTCAAGCAACGTGTGCCACAAGCGGTGATGGCCTATACGAGGGTCTCGACTGGCTCTCAAATCAGCTTAAAAATGCAAACCGCTAATCCCCAGTACGATTAATTAAATGATTCCTACATTTTAAATCGAATAAAGAAAGAAAATTGAAAAAAAAACAAACAAGCAAAAAAAAATATCGCAACATCATTAGAAATGAAAAAGAAACAAAAAAAATGACAACAAAAAAAAGATGAATAAAAACATACAGGAAAATTAAATACGAGCAGCTCACACCATCCTACGCCCTCTTGCATTGAAAGGAAAAAAAAAAGTACAAAAAAAAGCGAAAAATAAATAAATTAAACAAACTGAAAGTGTGGAGAAATTTGAGAAGTTTAAAGTTTTCGCTAGAATTGTGAACAAGTTTTTTTCCTTTACGTAGATTTTTTCACAGAACTGACTAAAGAAATTCAGTGGTAGTTGGAACTCTTGAGAATGTGGATAAGATATGACATGGGATAGAAAGACTTTTTATTAAAAATGTAGGAAATTTATAATGAAATGTGAAATTTTTTGAGTTCTCGAGGGTAACTTTGATTTTTAAAGAAGAGAAGAAGAAAAAAAATGAAGAAATTAGTCTACAGACAATGGAGAGGTGCTTGGATGTGTGTGTGTGGCTGACCCTTAGGATTCAGAATTATTTTATTTTTATTTTTTTTTTTTCGTCAGTTATTTAATGAAAAAACAATGAAGAATGCAAAAATTGTCCCTTAAAAGAAGAAAACTTATATTAATTATAATTAATTAAGTGTATTATTATTAGCATTATAGTTACACTTTTTACACATGAATTTAATGATTATTCGCCACTTGGTGTGGAGGAAAAAATAATAACTGATTACTGGATTAAAAAAAACAAAAAAAATTAAGAAATGATCATTTTTTCATTGTAATTGAGAGATAAAACTTTTCTGCTCTTTCGTGACATAAAAATTGGCTCATAATATTTTTTTTCTGTTTTTTTTACCTCTAAAATGTGTGGGCAATTTGAATGATTGATGAGAATGGACAGATTTTTGTTTATCATTTCCTTTTTTTTTCGATTCAAAGATGCATACATTTATTTTTTTTTCACAAATTCTCTAAAATCCTAGGAATATTCTGAGAGGCCCAAAGAATGTCATCGTCGTTGGGGAAAAAGAAATAACACTGGTGCAAGGAGAGCTGTTCAGTGATTAATTGGCAAGAGAATAAAAATTTGTTCATTTCACTTCATAAAAACGAAATACGAAAAGAGTATACAACCTTTTTTTTTTCCTTTTTAATTTTTAATATTATTTTTATATATGTTTCGTTGTGTAAGTGATCAATGGATCCTCGGAATGTGTGAGAAGTTTGATAAAATAAAATTACAAGTTGATGATTAAGAAGAAGAAGAAAAAAGTAAATGGAAGAAGGAGAAAAATTTAATTAGAAAGAGAAAATAGAAGAAAAGACATTCCGATTTATCGATATGAATGAGTATTTTGGTTTTATTTCTTTTCATTAACAAGATCTTTTTGAATTTTTTTCGAGATAGAAGATTTTTTTTTTTTTCAGACTTTTGTTCCATTTTTATTTGAAATTAAAATAAAATATCTCTTTTCTTTTTAATCTGAATTTTTTCTGCATGGTTTTATTTTTTCTGAGATCTTTAAGAAACTGGGAAATGGCAGTAAAAAAGCCCCAGACTGATAGAAAAAAAAATATATAATAATGCTGAAGAACTCGCAATCCATAGAGAAAATTTAAGAAAATAAGGAGAAGTGGATTAATAGTGAATAGAAATGGAAAACGAAGGAACATTGAGATAAACTATACTAAAAAAAAAAATAAGGCATCTCTTTTGCGAGAAGCTTTGTTGGTTCCTCGAAACCATGACGAAGATTTTAAAAAAATCATTACAGAAAAAAAAAAATAATTAAATTTTCAGTTAAAAGAAAAAGATACGAAAAAAAAATATAAAGAAAACAATTTAATTTCTTTTTAGATATTAAAATTAAAATCCCTCAAAAATCCCATTGATGAATGCGAACACTTTACTGGGAGAGTGCTGAATGCGTTTTTACAAACACATAATCCCCTTTATTAATAAAAATTTAAAATAAATTTAAGAAATAAAATGAAAAAAAATTTCCATGATGATGAATTAAATAATTTAAATGATTGAGTTTAAGTATGAAAAGCAAAAAAAAAAAAATTAATTAAATAAATTCGTATTATGTATGAATGTTCAAGAAAATCATTTGTGAAATATATTGTAACTGTGCTTTATGTCGTTGCGTTTAATTATGAGGTAATTTCTAGTTTTTCTTTTTTTCTCAATTTTTTTTTTTTTCATCTTTTTCTCTTCTGTTCTTTTAAAAGAAAAAATAAATAATTCTAAAGAAGAATAAGTGAATTGTCTCTGGATCTAGTAGTAATTTTTGCATGAAATAGGGGAAGATGGGGTAAAATGAACACTCCAATTGAACGGTTCGAGATAGAAATTTTCTAATGATTCCATTGAAAAGCTGAGGAAATTTTAGGCAGAAAACATGTGTCAAAAATTTTTTTTTCAATTTTTGGAAAAATTTATTTTTTGGGGGAAGTTGTGAAGGGGTTTTTTTTTTGAAAATCTAAAAAATTCACTTTTTCGGCGATTTCTCCAGTTATATTAGACGTAGCGACCTGGGGTTGGTTTCAAATGAAAGATGAGCTCATTTCTCATTGATTTATGAGGTTCAAATTTTTTTAAATCAATTTTCCAAATATTTCTAAGTCATTTTCTGAAAAATCAGTTTTTGCCCAATAAGTACTTGAAAAAATTGATATTTTTCTTTTTAAACCCCATAAATCGATCAACCCCAAGTCGATACGATCAATAGAATCAGAGATATTCTCGAAAATCTGAAATTTTTCAAAAACAGAAGAGTTTCACCTTCAAATTTCGCGCAAAAAATGAAATTTTTGAGAAATTCCAAAAAAAAACTTCTGACATATGATTTTCATGGGAAATTTTCTCATCTTTTCAATGGAATCATCAGAAAAAATCTATCTCCCATATTTCTATCCATTTCGAGTGAATTTAATAGTATAAAATACCAAAAACCCCACCCCTATTCAATTGGATTCCTTTTTCCCATTATTTCGTAAAAAAAAATAAAAGAAGAAATTGACAATTCTCTTGTCATTCAAATTGAATCAGTACGATGAAAAAAAAAATTATGCAATTATTATGCTTTTCTCCGTTACGAATGACGCAAAAAATTCAATTAATTTCTTATCTACGCACTCTACTATCTAATAATGTAAACAAAATCGTAAATTCCAATCGAATTAACCCAGAAAACTGTGGGGAACGATTGAAATAATATTTTTAGTGTTTATTATCCATGCCAAGAGTATCAAGAATGCATTTTCTGTTCGTCCACTAAATTACTCTGTGGTATATCTAAAAATAATTTTTCAACTTGAGTTTACAAATTTTTTTTTTCTTCTTTGATTTATAAAAAAAAAAAAATCATAATTTCAATACATTTGCATTGAAAAATTTCCAATGGAATATTTTGAGGAATTATTATTGTTTTTTCATTGCTAATGGAAACCGGAAGTTTTATGTACATTATCGTAACACACGAGAAATTTTCGCAGTTTTCAGTTAAAAACATAGTAACTTGTTGATTTTGCGCATGATTTATAGATCCTTTCGCGCGCGCGCACTTTCAAAAACATTCTGAAACGCAAAATATTGAAAATTCCATCAACTATGTAATTGAAAGGGTAAAAAAAGTGGAAAAAGTATTTCTTTCATCGGGAAATGAAAATTCTCTCTTTTTCTCTCTTTTTTATTCTTTCTTTCTATCTTGTAAGTGTAAAAAAAATTGCCAATATCTTTCAATCCCATTAAATGAGCAAAAAATAACCGCCCACAAGTTTTCATTCGCCGAAGACTTTTCAGTCTTCTTGGATGTAACACGTTTTTCGTGTGTTTAAAACGTACAAGTGAGAGAACCCCGAGATTTTATAGCCACACAAGTCACTGGGACGATGGGAATGTTGGCGCCGCCAGTCGCATATAAGCCTGTTCCCCTTTCTCCCTATCCTCACCTCTCCTTATTTTTTTATTTATTTTTTTTTCACTTGAATGAGAGAGATGAAGAGAGAGAGAGAGAGAGAGGGACAACTGGCGCTTTGAATATCCACTACAACCGATGAGACGTTTGAATTTTACAGACGTTTTAGACATTACCATCAAACCACGTACAACGCAAGATTGGCCGCTTTGTTTGGCCCGATCTTATACGCAAATACGCCTCTCACTTCACAAACATGCAAAATATCTTTTTTCTCTCCTTTTTTTTTCTAAAACATATTATTATTATTTTCACATATTTTCATTGCTGCACTATGTTTCTGCCTTCAGCACTTGAGTTCCGCATTTCAGTCGTTAAGTTGGAAGAAGAGGCGGGAAATAGTTTTAGTTGAAAATAGGAAGAAAAAAAGGGTAAATGACATTTCTCTGTTTTTGCTGCTATCGAAATTTTGCTCGCTATTGCTATTTTTATTATTAAGGTGTTTCTGTCTCTACACGCATAAGAAAAATCGTTATATATCATATTTTCACATAGGAAAAATAACTATATAACATAGGAATTATGCCTATGTTTTTATATAAATTGTTATCATAGGAATTATTGCAATGTTAACATAGGAGAAATTTCCATAAAATAGAGGGAATATACCTATAAAATAAAAAATGGGTATTTATCCTATTTTTTCGTAGGACTAATTATTACGGTGACATAGTAAACATCCCTATCTTAACATAGGAATTTTTTCTATGTGAATATAGGATGAATAACTCTTTTTTTAACTGTATTCAGTCAAAAAAAGAGTTAAATTTTTGTATAAAATCGTTAAGTGGTAACAAAACGCCTAACATTTATTGAATTTTCAAACCAATTATTTTACGATATTTAGGGGAGAGTGGTGCAAAATGGACCTAGGAGATAAGATGACTCGAGATTTTTTTATAAAGCAGCGGCTGCTCCAAAAAATCTGAAAAAATTCACAAACTATATAGACATGTTGAAGAATTTTCTCAAATTTTTTCCGATTTTTTCGTCAAGTTCTTCATTTTTAAAAAAATCCTGAATCATGTTAGCATGAAGGTCCATTTTGCCCCACTCTCCCCTATTAATATTTTTATCATAGAAAAGTGGCAACGACTGGGGAAGTAAATTAGAAACTCGATGCTTCTTATATTTAATGCTAAAAATCATAATTATCCCTAAACAATGAATTTTTGAATATTTGAAATTTACTGGGTCTTACGGTACCCCTTAATAACAATTTATACGAGATAAAATTCTCAAATTTGATGAAGTGAATCTATGAAGAATGTAATGAGAACTAAAATCAGTTCTAGAAACAAGAAATTGGTTGAAAACTGTAAAATTTTCTATAATTTTGAAAATTCTTTCAAAACTTGAAAAAATTAAGAAATGTAAAAAACTGAAAATTCTCCAATTTTCAATTAATTTCTTGTTTCTCAGACTCATTTTATTCTTCATTTACATTCTTTGCAGTTTCACTTCATCAAATTTGACAATTTCATCTCGTATAAATTGTTATTAACAATTTTCTACAAAAATTTCCCTTTTTTTCGACTTTACGAACAGAAACACGTTAACAAAATAATATTATGCAGTGATCCAGAAATAAACGACAATAACTAAATGAAAAAAAGAAAGAAGAGGAATAACAAAAAATATCACTTGATATCAAAACTGGAGTGTACGATTGCAATGACACGCACACAAAAGTGATATCACACAAATAGATGTCCCAGATCCCGTGTTTATCGTCTCGCATAAATGATTCTCTCCCTCCTCCAAATGTTAGCAATAACGTTAAAATCATTAGGTCTTTTGCAAAACTCTCGTAAAATCAGTACGATCAACTTGTGTGTGTGTGTGTGTTTGTTCATTTAATGAGATAGAGGGAGAAAGAGGGGGTGGTGTCAATTTTTCGTATTATTTCAATCGTCAGTTTGGCGCGACAGTTTGATGGCGCCTAAACTCCAACCGATGAATGACTAAAACGTCTGGAACACACCAGGCCATCTAGACTAAATAAAAAAAATGCCAATGATTTCACTTTTAAATCACTCAAATCTATTTTTTTTTAACACCATCTCTCTTTTATTCCTCAATTTTTTTTTACTTCTAAATTCTCAATAGGTTTTTTCATGGGTTTTATATGGATGAATAGAAGGCGTCTGGGAACCGAAGAATTTTCGGGTCCAGAACGAATTCTTGAAGAATGGACAGAAGATGAAGAAAAAAAAAATAAAGATGTTTCGCAATTCTTCAATTTATTATTATTGTTTTTTTTTTAAAGTTTGTCCAATGATTTTTCGCAAATATCATGAGAATGAGGAGGGTCAAGGGTCCCTGATAGTTGTCATTAAGAAGCTAGGGTAAATTTCCGATAGAAAATAATACGATGATGACAATTTTTCTTCATTGATCATTTTTCTTGAGCTATCAATGATTTTTACCCATTAATTTCATATTTCTGCGGTATAAATTACGTGAAAAAAAATTCTTGGTAGATCGAAATTCTTTTATTTCCTCATTTCTTCATTCACTTCACCTTCAAAATTCTCGAAAAAAAAAAAAAAAAAAAAAAAGAGTATGAAAAAATTCTCTTTATTCGTGCTGACACACACGATTAGGGGATTATCCTTTGAATGGTACCCCTGTGACCGTTGCCGCGGCGTGATTTTAAATAGAGAACCGAGTCCTTTTCACCTTTCAAAGGTATTATACGTGTTTTTTTTTCTCTCACTCCCCAGCCATTCGTAGAAATGTCTCTAAGATTAATGGACAGATTTTTAACATCAAAGGAATGAGATAAATATTGTTAAGAAAATTCGAATAACTTTTTAAACATTTTTATTACGTGATGTGATGAATTTTATACATATATATGTGTATAAATTTTTTTTTGAAAGCAAAATATCGATAAATAAAGTAACGGAGACGTCGATAAATCTTGAGATTGAGAGCAAGAAGAAAATGAGGATTAAAAACGAGAGAATAAAAAAAAATGTAAATAAAAAAGTAAATGAAATCTCGGAAGTGGTCCTCTCGTGGGTACACCCACGTGTTAAGACGCGTAGGCGAGCAAAACTCCTTTCCGGGGGCTCCCCCATAAGCATTACATATACCTCCGCCCAATTCTCATCTCATGAGATGCGCCCACATGCAAAAAAAAAAAAAATTTGAAAAAAAAAATTTATATCATTTTTATAATGATGAAAATCGAAATTTTCTTACGAGTCAAATTTCAAAAATTTTATGAACATCCGGCAATGTTGAAGGATGCAGCTTCCCATGCAACAGGCTCCACGCAGCATCCCAATGAGAATACTCGCGTTGAAAAGGTGCGGAAATTTAAATTCAATTGAGCGAATTTATCTGCGATTTGTTGAGGAAAAAAAAAAGACGAAAGAAAACGAGGAAAAAAAAAAAGGTAATTAGAACCGCAGAAAATCCTCTCCACACCCACCACCACACACCATCTCACCTCCCACCCATTCTCGCTACACCAACGACGACGACGACCTGGGGACCGGCTCGGCTTTTCTTCGGTCACTCAGTCACTCAGTCAGTCATTCATCCGCAAGCCAGCGAGTTGTGCGCAACTTCGTTACATCTTAATAGAAAAAATATATATGTATACATATATACATATATGTTGTAAAACGCATCTTAAATAATTGCCAATTAAATAATCAAAATAAGTTCTTCAGAACGTTGGAGAAAAAATCAAAAGGAGTATTTAAAAATTTGATTTAAAAAAAACCAAGTGATTATTGCGGAAAAAATAGAGAACATTTTTTTATCAGTTGAGATCAGAGAGAAGAGAGAGAGAGGAAAAAAAATTGAAAAATAAAACTAAGGTGGGCTCAAACTCACTTTGCGCATGCGTTTGAGCTAGTCAAAGAGGTTTTTCCTTCTTCTTTTTTTTTTTTATTTATTTCTCTTCTTCTTTTTTTTTCTTTCTGTGTTTTGTACCACCCGGCAATGATGATGATGATGATGATGATGATGAGATTGACGACAGTGCACGGGACTTGGTCAAATTGTTTGGACGTTAACCGAAGATTAATTTCATTGAATTGAAAAATAATCTTTCTTCAAAGAACACAATTTCATCGTTTTTTTTCTCATGATTCTAAGATTTTTTTTTTAAATAAAATAATAAAAAAAACTTTAACACATGTGATTTATATTACTGTAAAGACATAAAGTTCAGTTTCAAGGATTTTAAAAGTTTAAAAAAAGCTTGAGAGTTACTTCTGTGCTTTTTTTTATTCAAAAAAAAAACCGTGAATGAAAAATAACAAATAAACACTGAGTTTCGGCACGATTATTACTCTTATCAGAAGGGAAAACAAGAGACGTGCTTATTTTTATTTTCATCGTTTTCTGGTAGGAGATTGTTTTGTCATCCCGCGTGATAATAGATAAAGTGACGACAGACTGCCTCAGATTTTTTTTTTATTCAATTATTTTTATTTAAAAAAAAAAATTTTTTTGGTGATTTTTTTGGAGTTTTTTTATTTTATAAAATGAATAAATTGGCTGGTGTTTTTCTGGCGTTTCTACTGGGACTCGTGGCTCCTGGGGTTGAAGCAAGAAGGGTCGCACCACTTATTGAGGATGACTGGGCAAGAAGACCACATCGTGCTGCCGGTGAGATATATATATATGTTTTTTTCATATTATCATTATCAAATTAGTATTAAGCCAAAAAAATCGGAAAAATCGATGATAAATCATTGCGAGATGGAAAGAAGAGCTTTTTTTTGAAATCTGTTGAAACAAAAAATATTCAAAAAATTTCAAGGAAATGATTTCTTAATTGTTAAAGACTTTAATAATTAATATTCTTATAATTTCGTAATTTCGCATCGATCTATTAATATCTGTCCTTATTGATACGAAAAACACATCGTATTAATGTCGTCACACGTGTTGTATATATGTCACGTGCGAATGAAGAAAAACCGTGTTTTTTCGTTACTGCAGAAGAAAATAAAGAGAAATAAAATGAAAAATCATTCGCAAAATTCTAAAATAATTTCTGGAAGCTCTGGTCTTTTCATTTCGTCTGTGTCTGTAGTCTCGGAGCGATTCTCTGCGCACATCGTTTAACCACGTATTTTACGAGTTACCCATAAATACTAAAAATGTGCGCACTGCATTTCATTATGAAATCATTGTAAATATAAATAATATTAAATTTCAAGAAAATTTGAAAAAAAAAATTTGGGTGAAAATTATTTTTGAAACACCTTTTGATATTTTATAATATCACGGGTAATTGAGATTTTATGAGATAATTTATTAGCAACCCTCTTAAATTTACCATATATCTCAAGATATAATCACTTTTCACAGGGAACCTTCAATTTACCTCAAAAAAAAGAATCATTTATCACTTTATTCCACTTACCCATTAATCCATTTGTTATCGTAATCGGAATCATTCTAGAGCCATCAAGAATATCTGATTTCTACAATAGATTATTGGAAAAATCACAAAAGTTTCTTTCTAAAACATAAAATATGGAAGATGAGAAATAAAGTAAATTTAAAAAAAATCATAGAAATTTAGTTTCAATTTGTCCTTGACTGTTTTCATTGATGAAATTTGCAAAAGATTCTGCCCTCGAGATCTCTCGACGCTTAATTGGCCGAGCAAAAGTAGAAGCAGAAGCAGAGGAAAACGCCCATCTTTTTCAAGAAAAAAAAAAAAAGAAACATTTTATAAAATAAAACGTAAAGAAATGAAAAACAATGAAGTCTCTGTTTGTTCAAGTAAAATTCCATTTCATTTGAATGAATGAAAAATTGTCGTTGATTTTCAAAAGAGGTGAAGAAAAAAAGTGGAGAAGAATATAATTTCAAAAAAAATTCATGCAAGGGAGGGGGGGGGGGATGCTGCAGAAGAACGATTCTTATTTTATAGGTGTTTCGCTGTGTATATATATTTAGCCACGTAGCAGACACAAAACGATTGCCGTTGACGCCCGCTCGACTTCCACCCTTTTCTACTCCAACTCGTTTTAACGTGGCGCCTACTTTACTGCTGAGAATTTTCACCCAACTATATACACACTACTTTTTACATGATTTTAACGAGCTTAAGTCTTAAATCACTGACATTCAATGGTCAATCCCACGTGTGCCATTGAAATATTTATCTCTCTGGCCTTTACTTCAAAATCCCTATTAAAATGTCAATTTATTTTCATTACACGTTTTTTTCGAATGATTTCAAGAGTAAAAGAAAAACAAAAAACAGAACTCGGATTATTTCAGTAGTGAAGAGGTAAAGGAAGATAAGTCTCTTTTTTCTCATTAAGTTTTTTGAAAATACCTCAGAAAATAACCGAGAAAGAGTAATTTTGCCCTGAAACTCTTTTGCAACTCTTGAAAATCTCTGCAAAAACAGACGAGTAATATCACCTTATCTCGCTTAGTTTCCGAAATATTTCCTTCGAAATGACCTCAAAGATAAGTCGATTTATCCTGTTTTACCTCTTCCACTACTGATTTATGACGTCATCAAGTGAAAATAAGTTTTTCCGTATTATCCCATGAATTAAATATGAAAAAATTATTAACCAGGTTTTTAAGCCGGAAATTTCCCGTTCATTCGATTGTGTTTGTGCCCACTCTCTCGATTCTTCACCGAAAAAAGAGTCATCAGAACTCCACCTCTCAAAAAAAAACAAAAAAAATCATAATGATTTTCGCATAGCACAGTGATACCACCTCTCATTACGTATGGAAGGACGTCGACAGGGTTGGGCCCGGGCGGTGTCTCTCACCCAACATACATAGGTTTATATATATACACTTTAAACTCCTTAACATACGGGCGCCGATGAAATATGCGACCGAGACGCATTATATCGGCTAACATTATACGTTTTATTTCGTTCGTGCGTCGACTTGGAGACGACACTCTATAAAAGAAGAGTTGGAAAAAAGAAGGAAAAAAAAAAAAAAAAAAGGCAAAATAATGTATAAAGCGTAAGAATTACTGAATAAGAAGGCGAGGCAATCGGAGACACATGAAGTAGTAGAAAATGTGTGTACAAGAAGGAAGTGAGAAGATGTCGAAGACCTCCAGGTCTCTCTTTTGAAGAGGCGTTATAAACGTATTCGTATAAAAGAGTTCACGTAGGCTGAAACGAGATTAAGAGACGATCCCCAACAACAGCATTTCGCATGAAGAGAATAAAAAAAAAGAGGAAGAGAAAAGAAGAAGAAGAAAAAAAAGAGGAGGAAGAAGGTGAAACATCCAACTTCATATACTTAACATTGTATGCAGAGTATCTGAGCGTTAAAACACCACGTTAATCGACCTCGAGGAGTTGCATTGGGTATAGAAGAATTTTTTCTTATTTCCTCCTTCTTTCTTTTTTTGTTTTACTTTTTTTTTGTACTGTCTCTCTGTTCATTACTTATATATACGTGTATGTTAAGCGCACATGGAACGCCCCAGGAGAACCGATAATATGCGAGACATATACACAGAATGGGAGCCGTTGTCGCGCCACGGAAATATGCCTTCAATGTAAATGGATTGGTGTTTGCCAAGCAACGAGAAAAGAGCGAAACCCATACCCGGACGTACAAATACCACAGTTATCGCAATCGTTGCAATGAACGATTATTGATTTTTTTTTTGCCGGAAAAATCGTTTCTTTTTCTGTTAGAGGAAAAAATACCGGTCATTTCATTGAACTTTTTGATTGAGAATGGTCATCATTTCTCAATCAATGGGGAAATCATATAAATCATATTGCACAGGAGCAATTGGATGAGAACTTATTAATTTTTCCAAGCTCATTAAAAAAAAGTAAAAATCAAAGCCTTGTCTGTCGGTGAAAATTCTCGTGTGAGGATGAATAATGCATTGGACCGCAGTCACAGTCGCAGTTGTAAAGAAAGCAAAACACATTTTGATAAAAAATAAAAAATAAAACAATAAAAGAAAACGGAGACAAGAGCGCGAGAAGATCGAGGCGTGTCGGCAAATGCGAGCCTTGCGTCCATCAGATTTTATCCATCTGACAATCGGCACACGCGTGAGCTTCCCAGAAAAGGAAAGGCTGCGAAAAATTCCAGCCAAGGATACGAATCAAGATCGTTCAACCAACGCATATGTCTTGGTAACGCACTACTTTATTTTCAACTTTAACAGAAAAAAAAGGAAAAAAAAAAAAAAAACAATCGTTATATATCTTTTGTGTAAAACAGCTGCAAGTGTTTCGGGACCTTCGACACTTCATGCCCCTAACATTTGGAATAATAAATTCCATTCTATTTTATTCCCTTAAATGAATTTTTCCGAGACAATTCTCCAGACATTGTGCAGATTAAAAAGTGTATTTTCACTGATTATAATTTATTAAGGGGAGGTACTTGTGAATTTCAATTTTGTCGAAAAATAAATGTCACATCAAGTGTAATGCAGCATGTTTCTATTGGAAAAGGTCACATTTCGACCTTTTCAAAGCATTATAAGAATGTTAATCTACATTTATTTGCGAGAAAATGGAGTTTACACTATCAACATGGAAAATAATAGTTTTTTTTTCTGAAGCTTTTCATTTTTGGAGTGGAGCACGAAAATGGCTCCTTGATCCAGATTTTTACCGGTAGCTCATGGCCACTTATATATAATATGTCTCTGACATTCGAAGTTGTATTTTATATATATATATCTTTTTTCTTCCTCTTTTACAACTGAAGAACAAGAGGGGGCTAAGTCCCAGGCCAGGAGGCCTTATATAAACACAACTTAGTCCGCCTTCCTCGTCCTTCCTCTCCTTTTGTCGATTCGTTGTTTTACTTCTTCCAGCTACCGATTTTTTTTTCTTTTTTCTTCATTTTCTTGACTCTTCATATAACTGTCTACTTTAGGCAATCCCACACCGCGTGCAAAAAAAAACGTAAATTAAAACTGTAATTAAACTTGACCAATTGAATTATTCATTGTCACCGCAATTCATTTTATTTTTTTTCCACCCAATTTAACATTGGAATTAAGCTAAAAATACAGTGAATTTCTATTAATTTTGCACGATTAAAAACACATTCACATCTCAATTTGATATGGCTTTCTCTCCATTTTTTTTTTTTTTCGTGGCAGCCAAATGAAATTAAATTATGAACATTTTTATTTATTACATGAATAATTACATTCTCTCTCTCCTTCTTCATCTTCATCTGAGACACTCCACCCACGTGAATCGTCTAGGCAATATGACCGGATGTTGTGCCTCGATGGTTATAAAAATAAATTGACAAAAAGATAGTTGTACCGGCAAACGATCGATCGTTGTGTCACCCAGTGTAATATATATAGATATATATATTTTTTTATTTTCTCCTAAATAAAAATTGCCAGTGAATCCGGTCATTCTGCCCCAGAGGCACGTCAATGTGTGGGCGTTTGCGATAAGAAGATGAGCACAGTGAAATAACGATTTTTCTCGAAAAAAAGAAAAAATCTAATCAATTATGTGTGAATTATCTTGAAAAGTCCCATTGCCATGATAATAGAATGATCCACGTGAAAATCACGAAAAACCTCAATTATTGCCGAAATTTCCCCGATTAAAAGTCTTCCAAGACGAAAGAAAAATGATATTATATGAAAAAAATAAATAAGACAGGGTTGTCTGTATGTGTGAATATAATAATCTGCGAAGGTTACGAGGTGGTGGTTACGTCATTTTTCGCAGGGGAAAAGACTCTCGTATTAGTATACCACAAGTAAATCCGAGTAGTATAAAGTCTGACAGACCGAAAACTGAGAGAGATAGAAGAGAAGGGATGAGAAGAAAGAGAAAGAGAGAGAGAGAGAGTCACAAGTGTTTGGTTTTTGGTGTCCCCCTCGACACAGAGGACTAAAGTTAGACGGAATCTAAAGATATATAGTCGTGCATTGCCGAGTCGCACCATCGTATACGAGAGAGAGAGTGGAAGTGGAGATGTGTAAAGGTAGACGGGGCAAACAAGATCGCAAAAGAGAAAAAAAAGGCAAAGATTTTTTCAACAGCTTGAAAATTAACTGGACCATGGAGGCTTGATTTACATGTGTGTATTCATTGACTCATCCCTTTTACGGGTTTGAGAGCTCCTTTAACAAATTATATAACATCATATATCCTTATTAACTAAACAAATTTTGTCTCCTTACATTTAAAGCTATAATACACTTTTTTTACATTTTTCCATCTTATTCCTGCATTGCCATTGTAATTCGCTCGCTTTCAGAACCAACATTAAACCAGACCAAATGCCTTAATTCCAACCTCAGTGCCATTTCTAACATTTTACTCTCTTTTTACGCTCAGATACCATTTATTCTCTCTCTTTGTTTTCTCTGGCTCTCATGAGGGATGCAAATAGTATCTATAGATACAAAAAATATGGTTGAATGCTGGAAGGGATGAAAACTTGTCTATTTCATAAAAAATTCAAAAATTAACAGAAAATGTGACCGTATAAACTTTTTGGCAATAGAAAACTCATTGAATCAATGATTCAACAGGAATTGTTATTGCCATTGCGTAAATTGTAACATGACGTGTCACGAGACACACAAGAGTTTATACACTGTCTGGGATGGTCAGACAACATCTCTCTTAAAAAAAAAAAAAAAAAGGAACAGATGTATGCAAAAAGAGTGGGAGAGAGAATTTAAGGTAGAATAGTTATATTGTACCAATGCAGGCATTACATGCAAAAGACGAAACGAATCGAGAAGTGACAGTTTAGGAGAAAAGATTAGGAAATAGTCAGAACGTCCGAGTAGACGTCGTGGCGCTGATTCGTCTCGCAGAGCACACACAGACTTTATTTTTGGATTCAACATATTTTTTGTCACTCTTTTTTTTTTATTTACTTTTTTTTAGTTTCTTTATCTCTTTATTTATTTATTCTGATCTGAATGCAAGTGCTACTACGAATGCCAACAAATGTTTATTCTTTTATTCCTCCTTTCTTCTTCTTCATTTTTTTTTCTCTCCCTTGTTTAATGACATTATTATTCATTTTCCATCGGTTTTTTTAACAACGTTTTTCACTGGCGTTGGATAAGGTTGAAATATCGTGTCTAAAGGTTAGACATTTTTAAATAATCTCCAAAGCTCATTTATTATCTAGATTATTTTTGTAACATGGAAAATTTTCGGGGATTTTAGTAGCAGAATACACACATTTCTCTGGATTGTCTGATTCAACGCGGAAAATTCTCCTGGCTGTGTCGATTCAAGCATGCCTTCCACCATTCTTTCAACCTCTCAAGATATTCAGTGAAAACTAATGAGAGCTTTCACCCCTTTTTGCTCCCGAACGGAAGCTATGTAATCATCAGAATTTTCGATTGTAATTTTTTTAATAGAAGATACTTAAAATGATCTAAATAGAGAGAAAATGATGTTTTTAGCGCATGTCTGTATGTGTGTGTGCATAAAAGTCTCAATTACAGTAAAACGGTTTTACAGAAAAATTTCATATTTTGTGGAAAACTTCCTTTCAACGAACTCTATTTTTTAAGCTTTATTTGAAGAGAATTCGATCGATACTTTTTGAGATATGTCCATTTTTCGAAAATCAGTTTTTAATGGAATTTCTGGAAACTATTCAACTGATGTTATTTATTAGGGAGAGTGGGGCAAAATGGACCCTCGTGACAACATGATTAAGGAATTTTTTTCGAAATGAAGGACATGACGAAAAAATCTGAAAAAATTTGAGAAAATCCCCCAATATGTCTATATTGTTTGTGAATTTTTTCAGATTTTTTGAAGCAACCGCTGCTTTTTAATGAATTTTTTCAAAATTTGATATTTTGATGATGGTCTGAAAAAAGTTGTATCACTTCCATTCGGAAGCATATTGCTAAAGTATCAGCAGAAAAAGCTATATCATTTGGAAAACAATACTATTATCCATTTTTTTTCTTTTCTTTTTGAAATTCCCGCGAGTTTACTGACACCTTTTGCTAAGAAAATTTTGATTGGCAAATGGGTAGTTGACGACGCACTCTTCTTCTCTCTGTGCATATCCGAAAATGAAAAGCGTCTCTGAGAGACGACGCGACATGCCGGCTGTTGCAGCCTTAGCAATACGGGGTCGTTGCTCTCCTTCATCTCTAAGATATATAACGTTCACACAAAACCGCCTAAGCAAGTGGAGGTTTTCGCCTTGTAAAATGCTCAAGAGAATACGTACTTGTCGACATACAAGTAGATGATATTCCCCCCTTCCCCCTCTCCCCAAATGCTTTTCATGGCTCTTTTCAGAAATCATTTGATTTAAATTAATGATTCTCTTGGGGGAAGAGAATCTCATTCCTTTTTTTTTCTTCCAAAGGAATTGACATATAAATTCCCAGTGTCAATTGATTCCTTTCAATTTTATTTGAGATTTTTTTTTAAGTAAAATACTTTCAATCTGTTTACCAACTTTCGTATTATTTGAACGGCCTGTCCCTTTTTTTTTAAAAGTCTTTTTCACTTGGGAGAATTTTTTTAATGGTTTTATGGTGATTTTAGTATTTTAAAGTGATAAGAACTGTGGGGGAAATGGAGAAAACGGAAATATTTAAAACGTACGCAAAGTAGGAATGGAGACAGCTTGGCAAATATTGATATTACATTGAGTATATGAGTGAGAGAGGCCTGGAGTATCTGTTACCCTCTCAAGCGAGCATAAGTGTCCAAGAAATAGAAAAAAAACGAAATTTACAAGTTTAATTTTTTTAATACTCATATTTTGTTTTTTTTCGATTTTTTCAGAGTGCACATTTGGAAAACAGACTAGAGAGCTTGGATCCACGTGGTTTGCAGATTTGGGTCCACCGTTTGGCGTCATGTACTGCATTAAATGTGAATGCATACCGGTAAGAGAAAAAAATAATATTTCAATGATCCACAATGAAGAAACCCAATTCCATTCAATTTTCTTCCAATAGAAATAAATTTTTCATGTAAATATGTTAATAATTCATGAAAATTCCAAACGTTGAATAAGCTATCAGTTATAACTATGTAATGGGGTCATTTTCGACTTTATATCTTTGTTTTTTTTGTTCTTCCTTCTTTTATACCTCATTTTGCTTTCAACTCAACTACAAAATTTCTTCTTTGATCTTACATTACCTAATTTACACGACACGTTTTACTCCGTGTCATAGTTATTTTCTCTTTTTTCCCTCCCCTCCTTTTTTTTTCTCTTCTTTTTTTCTTCAAAATATTTTATTTGCAAATTTTGTGCATACCTGAGGTGTCAGTTTTCAACATAAATGCACTTACACTTGGCTCAGTATATACACGGTAGTGAATAATGCGATGAATACTTCGCTCACTTGAATTTCTTGGCTTTCTAATGCGTTCAAACACTTCAACGGTCATTTAGAATTTAGAAGAAGAAAAAAAAAGCGTCAGTATTTTCAAAAATAACATGATAAATTCAAGGAATTTCTATTTTTTTCGTCATCCAATGTCCTTCCATTGCTTCAATTGATGATTTATTTGTGGAATAGATTAAAAATAAACTACATGCTTTAAAAAAAAATTAAATTCCTTTTTTTTTTAAAGTGTTTCCCACGATACTGTGCGGTCCCTTCGGTTGTAATACATTCTCATTCACTTGTCAACGATTGAAAAAAAAAAGGAGAATTAGGGAAGCGCAGACTATCGAATATCCATAGATATATCGTATAACACCCACAATCTTAGTGTTACTACTATCCTGTGGTTCTTTCCATGTCACTTTTCATCTACATCCAGTTAATAATTGTTTCAACACTATAAAAACCTGCAGATAAATTCAAATTTGCTCAAAAAAATCTCCCAAAAAATAGGAAAATTCCTTCATTCTCAAAAAAAAATTATTGACCGATTTTTTTTGAAATTATCTAATTTTCCAGAATTTTAAGCAATTAATGACTTAACTCTGGGAATTATAATTGTTTCATATTGTCATACATTTTAAAAATGCTCTTCAAAACTATGCCCTGTTAATATATTATTATTAGCAAACGTGTGACAGTGGTGCGCACTTCTCTTGTGTGTGAAACACGAGCTATTGATAGATGTTGTCCTCTTATACAAGTAAATCATTTTTTTTCTCCTATTAATTCATTTTTTATCTGTTTTCTTGGTAAATTTCCCCAATTTATCGAGTCTAACAGAAGAATTATTTCCGCTAAATAAAGCCTGGGATCTTAACTTAAAAAAAAAAGAAATCCTCAATTTTTCCGCGTGGAATTAATTGAATTTCATCGGCAGGAATTAATTAAGAGAGAATAATTTGGAAAAAAAAAAGGAGAGAACAATAATTTTTTTCATACTGAAAACCTGTGTTGAATAATGCACTAATGCCGGCCGGCATTTTATTGTATATGTGGGGGGCTCTCTTCGGTGTGTAGTGGACTGAAACTCTTGTGGACTTTATAAATATCGATGACGTATGACGAGGTCGCACGCGTTTCGTTTCGAAGACGACGACGACGACGACGACGAAACTACGACGAGCCTCCTCCTCTTTTGTGGGCTAACTTGCCACGGTAATTTACCACTGTGTAAACCTCGTTATCCCTCTGACTCCCCCAAGTCCCCCCCCCCTAGTCCCCTCTTTGCTCGGATATATACATGCATTTTTGACTCCCACCCCTTGTCTCAATTCTTTTGAATCTGCAGCGAGAAAAAAATTTGTTGTAAGAAAATTTACTTGAGTCCAGAAAATTTCAATATATATAGATATGAAAATTGTGAAGGAAAATTTTGTTGAAAGGCAATTTTCTTGCTACAGGAATTTTTGTTTCTCAATTTTGTGTTAAATTTAACATTGTGTTGAATTAAGGGGAAGTGGGGTAAAATTCAGATTTCAGGGGAAATTATTGGAGATGGATTTTTTTTGATGATGCCATTGAAAAGCTGAGGAAATTTGCGGTGGAAACCATAGGTCAGACTTTATTTTTGAGAATTTTTAAAAGATTTGACTTTTTGGGGGGAGAATTGGAGGTAAAACCCTTCGTTTTTTCGGGATTCTCCTTTTTTTGCGAATATCTTCGGTTCTATTGGTCGTAGCGTAAAAATTGCAAAAGGAGGTGAAAGATGAGCTCATTGGCCATCGATTTATGGGGTTTAAACTTTTTTTAAATGAATTTTCAAGTAAATTAAAACTCATGTTATGAAAATCACTTTTCCCTCCATAAATATCTTAAAAATCATAAAAAATTATTTTTCAATGACATGAATTGATGGAAAATGAGCTCACCTTTCACCTCCATTCGGAAATTTAACTCTACGACGAATAGAACCGAAAATATTGCCAAAAAACTGGAAATTTGGAAAATAAGAAGGTTTAGCGACTAATTCCAGCCCAAAATTATCGAATTTTCAAAAAATTTCCAAAAATTAATTTTGACCCATGTTTTCCATTGCAAACTTCCTCAGTTTTTCAATGGAATCATCAAAATCCATTTATCTCAAATATTTTCCACTGTAAAGCAATTATTTCCCATTATTTTCAAAAAAAAAATGATTTATTTAAATTTTCATGTTCCAGATACAAAAAAAGAGAAGAATCGTCGCTCGTGTTCAGTGTCGTAATATTAAAAATGAGTGTCCAAAATTAATGTGCGCGGAGCCAGTTTTATTAGCAGGAAGATGCTGTAAATCCTGTCCTGGTGATTACAGTGAGTAATAATAACTGAATAAAAAATTTATTATTCAATTGATTGAACAATTAATTCATTAAAATCATCAATTATTAATTATTTGTGCTTTGAGTGTGTTCGTATATTTTTTTTTTCATTATTCTCAATGATTTTTCATGGAGAAAATGTAAATGGAGAAAGAGGATAATGGCCGTATCCTTTTTCCTCGATGTTAACATTGCGAAACCAATCGTGGTTATAAATCATTTATCGACGATCGCTCCCGTTGGCATTCCCCCGTGACAACTCATGTCTCACGATCAATCTCACGCGCGACTGCCCTTCTTCTTTCAAACTTATTCTCCTCTTGTATTTTATTATTATTTATTTATCAATGTACTTTTTTTTCTCCTTTTTTTCCAATTCAATGTTTATGATCACGAGATAATAAATCATTCTGTCAAAACAATTTTATCAAATTAATTGCACATATAAAAGGTAAAAATTTGATGAACATTCAATTATCTATACAAAATTATTAGTTAAAAAATTAAAAGATTTTTTCCGTTTTTTTTAATATCACAATTAAGTAGTGAAGAGGTAAAACAGGATAAATCGACTTATCCTTGTGATTATTTTGAAGGAAATATCCTGGAAACTAAGCGAGATACGACGATATTATTCATCTTTCTTTGGTAGAAAATCTTTCAAGAGTTACAAAAAAAGGTTTTTTGCAGTGAAATTGCCCTATCTCGCTTATTTTCTAAGGTATTTCCAAAAAAATAGACTTATCTCGTTTTACCTCTTCACTATTGAATTTTATTAATCCTCATGAATGGAACAAACATGAGGAAATAAATTTTTCACTGTCTACTATGTAGGAAAAATAAAAATGTTAATATGAAATTATCTAAATTATATCGATGATGTAATGCATTAAATCGAATAACTCAAGCTGTCAACTATTGATTAACCTTGCACTGCGGTGTAATTCTTTGAATTGTGGATAGTATACAACGTGTGATTTGATACTCGTGTCGAAAAAAAAAAAGACTAAGGAAATTCCCAATAAAAATGTAAAATTGAATTATTCTCTCGATTAAAAGCAAAGAAAATTGAGTGGAAAATTGAAAGAATTTTCCACTGTTTCATTGCGGAAGTTGCTTTTCAAAAAGATGCATTGAAATTAGGCGGTTCCCAAAGACTCAAAGATGAACCAAAAAATGAAATTGTTGAGAAAAAAAAACAATTTGATGAAAACAAAAAAAATTGGAGAGAATAAAGAGGGCAAAGACTGTGTGTGCTCCGATTATGGGTAGATGGAAAACTGGTTTTCCATACTTGGCTTTGAATTTAAACCAAATCGGGAGATCTGTCCAACGCAAAACGATCTCACAACGCTCTCGATATAGTCGCAAACCTGTAAATTTTTTTTATTTATTTTTTCTCTTACTTTTTAAAATAGCCTTTTTTTTATTGCTTCTCCTAAGATGTGTTTTGGATTTTTACATTTTAAAATTCTTGCTTACTTTGTGGTAATTTATATTGATTGAAATTTTATAATGAAATTGATAATATTAATTTTCTCTTGTTACCGGAAGTAATCTGGAAAACCTGTATTATTCTTCCTTATCCCTATTCCCGTTTTCCCTAGCAGTATCTCTCAATTCATCCAAAATTATTCTACTCCTTTTCTACTTTGATGAAAACAATTTATCAATTGTCGCGAGTTAATTAGAAGACAGATAAAATCATTTTTTCGATGATTCAGATGATTCTGTTAGGTAGAATTATCTATATTTCGAGGAAAATTCAATGTGACTACGTGCCATTTAGCACGAACAGCAAAAAAAAATAGAATAATTAAATGATAGAAAATGAATGAATGTGTTTAAGAAGAAAAACATATATATTTATGTGAATTATTCATGAGTTTAGCGCTAGAGAATAATTATTATAAAACCGCGTAGTATTTATTTCGTTAAGATAATTATTGGATTTTACCTCAAGGGAGGGTTACTTTACTGCTCCATTTAACACGAAAAAACCCAGTGGCTAGTAATAAATTCACGTATTTACGCATTACCATGAATATCTTTTTTATAACTTCAAGACAAATCTCCATTCAATTCTCAGCAATTTTCCTATTTTGCTTGGTAATAAAAGTGAATTTTTTGGTCGTTAAAAAAAACTTAATTCCCTTATTTTGTGTTTTGATTAAAGAGCATTCACTCGTTTGGATTATTGCCAATAAATCAATTGATGTTACATTAAGATTGAAATGTGTGTAATAACGTCAAATATCCCTAAGAATAGCACATCTCTGATGTGATTTCTCATAGCCATCGTTATATTTCAACGTCGAATAAGACACGTGGAATAATCATAAAAAAAAGGGAGTAAACAAGCGGAAATCCATCGGTAGCCGCGAAAATTTCTAATAACAAAAGCTGTAATTTTAATAAATTTTCATTTATCGGTTTGAGGAATGTTTGGAAAACAAAATTATCTTCAACAAGTATTTGAAATTTACTTTGGTATTCTTCCAATCAATGAATTGGGATGAAACTTTATTTTCCGGGGAAATTTTCCGCATTTTTCCAATTTTAAGCGCGAGAATTCGAAAAATTCCCATTTTCCATTTCTAGGGTCACACGACCAATAAATGAACACTGACCAAAAGATGGACGTTTTCTATTATCGAGAATTTTCATGAATAAATTGATTGAAATTTAAAATCGTAACACTGCAAATATGAAACTGTTCATCTATTGGGGGATTAGGTTATTTTCCACTTTTTCCTTGATTTTCTTTGATTATTTCTACATTATTCAAGTTTAATTGATTTTTAGTCGATTCACTGTATATTTTTCTGTACATCATTCATTTCTGCAACTTTTTAACGCCATTTGCCAATTTCATACACAGAGAAACACGTTTTCTTAATTTAAGAATGTGCAGTCACTTAATTTAAGAATGTGCAGGTCACTTAAATTAAGAAAGAAAAAATAACTTGATTTAAGTGAGAAAACTCACTTGATTTAAGTGAGTTTTACTTTTTTAAATTAAGAAAGAAAAAGTCACTTGATTTAAGTGATAAAAGTCACTTAATTTAAGTGACTTTTACTTTCTTAAATTGAGAAAGAAAAAGTCACTTGATTTAAGTGAGAAAACTCACTTGATTTAAGTGAGTTTTACTTTCTTAAATTAAGAAAGAAAAAGTCACTTGATTTAAGTGAGAAAACTCACTTGATTTAAGTGAGTTTTACTTTTTTAAATTAAGAAAGAAAAAGTCACTTGATTTAAGTGATAAAAGTTACTTAATTTAAGTGACTTTTACTTTCTTAAATTGAGAAAGAAAAAGTCACTTGATTTAAGTGAGAAAACTCACTTGATTTAAGTGAGTTTTACTTTCTTAAATTAAGAAAGAAAAAGTCACTTGATTTAAGTGAGAAAAATCACTTAATTTAAGTGACTTTTACTTTCTTAAATTAAGAAAGAAAAAGTTACTTGATTTAAGTGTGAAAAGTCACTTGATTTAAGTGAGAAAACTCACTTGATTTAAGTGAGTTTTACTTTCTTAAATGAAGAAAGAAAAAGTCACTTGATTTAAGTGAGAAAAGTCACTTAATTTAAGTGACCTGCACATTCTTAAATTAAGAAAACATTTTTCTCTGTGTATGAATTAATGATGTCTAATATTTCCTTAACCGTCCATCTATTGGTCATGTTACCCTAGCACAGTAAATACTGTAAAGAGGCAGGATGATTTCTTGATTTGCGCGCGCGTGAAACCAAGTGAGATAACTACTTTGAATAAAGAATTAAAATAATGAAGAATCGAATAATATGAAAAGAATGCAAAATGGCATGGAAGTCGGGCGCGACAGTTTAGCGCCATGGCGCCGGTTATATTACCGCATGGCGTCACTTCGATTAAACTGTGCGCAATCTAAATGTAAATATTAGCATGCATAATGATTGACCGAAGGGTGGGTGGAAAAGAGGAGGGGAGGGATATATAGTAGAGGAATTAAAATGATATGGAGAATAGAATCGATTAAGACAAGACCATATGCATTGAGATAACCAAAAAGATCCCCCCTCCCCTATCAACACTCATTAAAAGCAATTAATTATTCAATTAATTTTTTTTTCTTTACTCAGTTCAATTCACCAACAATTAAAATGTCAATTACTGTCATCAATGATTTTATATATAATCAACTACTCACTTGATTTGCTAATTCATCAAGGATAATGGGATGAAAATGTCGCGACAATTTTTTTTGTTTTCTCTGCAAATTTTCTATCACTTTGTAAATTTCATGATCTTTTGCAACTATTAGTATTTTTTCTTCTTTCTTTTTCTTCTTCTTTTTTTTAAAAACATATTCCTGGTAATACAGGTTTTCTCTTTTTTTGGGATAGAGGTAGGGGGTGAACTCTATCTCCTCACGTGCCAATGATGATGATGATGATCGATAAGACTTTGGCGCAATTCCAATGAGCAAATTCCAAGACTTCTGTTTGCACTTTAATTCTCGCTGTTTCATTGGTGTATGTCTCTGTGTTACTTTTGTTTTATTCTTTTTTTCTTTTTTTTTTTTTTCTTCTTCTTCTTTTATAATTTAATGTGAACGTGATGTACATAGGGGATATGCTTGTGTTAATTAAAACATCGATGAAGTTCATGAATTTTTATGGTTTTATATGTTTTTCCAGCTGCTGAGATTGTTCAGGACTTACCGATACAGCAGACCTTGGAGGAAGAGGAGAGAAGTTTAAAACGTGAGTAATAAACCGTGAGTCAAATTTCCAGAATATCTTCTTATCCCCCCTCCCCCTATTACTTCTTCTTTCCTAAAAAAAAATGCCTGAACAATGTAAAAAATTTGTGATTTAGATTTCGGAACAGTGATAAGCAGCCGAACTGCGCACCATCTTTACGATGGCGTGGGTGAACCGAATCCCCTGACATTCTCGTACGTTGCGACCGGTCGTTTCACATTTCACCGCAAGAATCTGTACTACTCATTCTACTTAGGTGCGTCAACTCCAAGACCACGTAGTATACAATTTATCGATGACATTGGCTCAATATTGGAGGAACAAACGATTGATCCAGTAGGTGGAACCTATCAAAATGCTACTGGTAAATTATGTGGTGTCTGGAGAAGAGTCCCACGTGACTACCGAAAATTATTACGTGAAGAACAACTCTATGTCTCATTGATTTGGGAAACAACGACAACGACAATGATGACGACAACTGTGACATCAACAATGTCAACGTCTTCATTAACTGGACAGTTATCAAGATTCAAAGCATTATCAACTGAACAGTTTTCCTCTTTACTAGAGCCGACAATGGGCGTAGACAGATCCATGATGACAGGCTCTTCCGCAACAGCAATTATTTCCGTCAGCTCAACATCAGCTCCATCCATTCATGTTTCTTTAGTTTTCAATGGTCTTTTTTTCCCGAGTGATATCAATGATGTTCCACTAATTGTCATAATAGAGCATTTGGAAAAGGATTACACGCTCCTAAAAGAGGAAATAATCGTCAAAAAGCCATCGAATGACTTGAATTTTGGAGAGGTTCGTTCCGCTCTGTCGGGTGCTGATTTACGTCTTTTATCTCGTGGCAAACTGTCCATCACGATTGCATCGAGGAAGGATCCTCAGGCCCTGCGATTAACCGGTCCGATAGGTCCACGAGTAAGCTGCGACGTCTTCCAAGCTCTTTTGGCTCCCGAATCAAGTACAGAAGGCTCGGGAATTGCCTGGGCCTTTCTGGATCGGTTCGGTGCTTTGAGATACGGGATTAGAATAGCCGGAATTGAGGACGAAAGTCCATTGGTGACTCTCGTTGATGACGGTGGAAAAAGGAAGATGGAATTGGAGGATCTAACGCCTTCTTTAATAGGAGGTTCAACCGGAAATGGCAGTTTAGATCGACCAGGACCGAGACTTTTAGAGCCTCTTTTCAAGGGAGAATTAGGAGTAGTCGCAACATCGCCTGTAGGATCGGTTTTGAAGGGGAGAATGATGCAGAGGCCTGTTGCCGAAGCAAAAGACACGTCCACCCCCTTTTTACTAAGATCAGCTGGTGGTATTGAAGGAAATGTTGGCTTAATTTGGCTGGCGATCGATGCCGATTGCGTTTTGCATTACGAGCTCGAAGTAAGCGGACTTCCTGAAGAGTTTCGGGATCGAGATGATGACGATGACGAAGAGGAGTCGAGTCTTCGACTTTATTTAGAGACAATGCCATTGCCAGCACCAGGAGCTCCAGTATCGAGAAGACTTCTTGAAGAATTCAATGGTAATATTCTCGAGGGATCTGTCGCTGGTTTGTCTTTAATTGAGCTCTACAGAATCGATTCGGGAATCGGATTCTTGGAGGTTGTTTCTGTCAGCAAAAACATCAGTACGAAGATACTTAAGGGACAATTTAAGACACGTGCACCTCTCAGTTGTCTTCCTCATTATGCCGACAATGATGTTGCCAGTGTTATGGTGTACAGTTTGCATCCATCGAGTGCAGAAATCGAGACTGCCAGTTGTTTTCATGAGACAAGATTCTACGAGGAGGGTACTCAGTGGACAGCAAAGAGTGATCCATGTCTGATGTGTCACTGTCACAGGGGTCTTGCTAAATGCGATGCTGTACCTTGTCCACCGATGAATTGTCCGATTCAGAGAAGGGCGAATCCACCGAGTGGACACTGTTGTCCAATTTGCTTGGGTAAGTGGCACGATAATTCTTATTGCTTCAATTATTTGTAAATAATTGTATTTTCAAATTCTGTCATTTTCTTTATTTAAGGACCGCAAAACGAGAATCTAACTACAACAACGACGAATCCTCTCTCGACAACTCCCACAGTACAAACAACTGAAGAAACAAATAATGTTGCACCATTCAAGGGATGTACACTTGCTGGACAATTCCACATTGCTGGAGCCTCCTGGCATCCATATCTACCTCCTTCGGGATTCGATACATGTGCCATTTGTACTTGTGACGTAAGAATAAAAATTCACACATTTGAACTTTGAAAAAAAAACCAGAAGTATGCATTTTTTTTTTGCAAAAAAAAGATAAAAAAATAATGGAATGTGTTTTTTTTCTGTCACAGCCTGTCACACTTGAGGTTCGTTGTCCTCGAGTTCAGTGTCCAACTCTCGACTGCGATGAGAAAACAGCCGTGAGACCAGACAAGAAGGCCTGTTGCAGACAGTGCCCAGTTGTTAGTGTAATACCAATTGGTGGAACAAATTCACCAACAACAAATCCAGGAGTTGAAGTATCTCTTCCTAAGGATCAAGCTATATCTCTTCAAATGTACGTGCCAAAACGTACACCTGAAGAGATTTTGGCTGATGGTGGATGCAAATATCCCATGGGTGGTCCTTATGAAAATGGGAAAGAGTGGCATCCCAAGATACATTCACATGGAGAAATTAAATGTGTAAAATGTCGATGCAAGGTAATTTTTTTGAGTCATTTTAAAATTGTCGAGCTCATTTCATGTAATTCATTCGTATTACAACCAAAATTAGGGGAAAAAACGAGAATTAATGGGGATGCATCTTTTATTTTTAGAATGGCGAAGTGAGATGCGACCGGAAACGATGTCCAAGGTCTCTTTGCAACTCAATAGCAAGCCAATTGAAACGTGGTGAACGTATTCCGGACGCTGACGACTGCTGTACAACACAGTGCAGACGTGCACGTAGACATCATCGCAATCATCGCAATAGTCATCATCAACAGACACGTCATCAGGCTTCATCAAAGACCCCAAAGCACTCAGTGACACCACGTGACCTCAGCTGAGCTCGCAAAAGAGAAGTTTAAACAATAATAAAGAAAAAAAAGAATTCATATTTTTTTTTCTTTTTTTTTTGAAATATAATTCCAAGGCTGCCTGTGTCATTTTCCTAAATGGGATTTGATTGAAATAAAGGAAAAAAAAGAAAGGGGTAAAAACAAAATGTTGCCTTCCTGTTTGGGAAGGGAAGGAAATGCATATAAAAATCAATTTTTATAAACCTTAATTGGGCTGAATTGATGCAATGTATCAGCTATTTAAGGGAATGATGATAGATTGTTGCGTGTGGTAATATTTATGAAGAATTTTTTCAATTCTAGAGTTTAAGTGGAATGAGGAAATTGCTTTATTTCGCCTCTTTTTAATTTAGTTTTTTTTTTTAGGGTGGAAAATGAACTTTGGGAATTGTCAGGGAAATTTTTTAATCAAGATCTTTTTATTCTCGTATTTTAATCCTCATTTCTTAATTGTTGAATGAACAAATCATTCGAAGAATAGTAGAGGATGAGAATTCATGCTTTTCAATAGTTTACTACTCATTTAAATCTTCCCTTCAGCGAATTAAATTGAAAATTTCCCTGACAATTCCATGTAATTCATAAAAGTGCTGAATGATGATTCATTCTCAAGATATTCATGAAATCATGGAGAAATTTGCTTTTTTTTCCTCATTCCAATTAAGAACTGAGTTGCTTTCATCTTCCATTCGGTTAACCGAGACTGCATATAGATTTTTTTTTTTTTTTTTGTTAATTTTCATCAATTGGATTCTATTGAAGGGTCTGTTATATTAATTGAAGTATAGAAAATTGAAGGGAAGTCATGGGACATCGGGAAGGGAAAGGGTTGTGATTAATTTATCGATGAAAATTATTTTTTTTTCAATTACAAAAGCCTTAAAAACTCATTTTTCATTCATTCTTTTACATTTAAAAATTATAATCTTCAATATTTTTTTATTTATCAATTTGAGAAATTTAGGAATTAGAGATAATGGATTGAATTGAACATTACTTTTCTTTTGGATAATTGGAAAAAAAATTATTTAATGATTTGATCGATAATCACAACTTAGACGAGTTACCCAGCAACCAAAGAAGACTGAAGAACCACGATGGGCGTCATCGGTTTATCATTTTATTCGACTTTTTTTGCTTATCTTTTACTAATTTACTTATTTTATTAATTATTAAACATTAATTATTAATTATTAATTATTCGTTATCATTTTAATTTTCATCTATCATCTTTCACTATTTTTTTTTTTTTCATATCCACTCTAGCTTTTCTCATATCCTCATTGTCATTTATAATATATAAATAATTACTCGTTTATTATAATTGACAGTGTCGACGATTTTTGATTAAAAATCCTCTAAAATTATTTCTCAAGAAATAAATTGAGTAATTAAAAGTGCCTTAAAAAAGAAAAAAAAATTGTAGAATCATTAAATTAGTTTTGGTACTCATAAAATTTTGTACATAAAAATTTGTAAAGAAATGACAAATTAATTTAATTCGACAATAATATTTTTTAAAAAAGAAAGTGAGAAAATAGCAAAAAAAAAAAACGTTCAATTTTTGCTGGATAAAATTTGAACGTCTCGATGAATCTAAAAAGTCAATTAAAATTAAATAATTTGTAATTTTTCTAATGAATTTCATTCGTTAACGTTGAACGTTTTACTTGGGCTAATGTCAAAAGTTTTTAACTTTCTGTACCAAAACTCCAAATAATTGGAATAAAATTAATCATTTTTATAATTGAAAATAATTAAAAATTATAAATCGATAAGTTAGATGATTGATGTTACACATTGATTTAAGAAAAAGATTATTTTAGAAAAAATTTGAATAATTTAATTAAGAATTACTATATCATTGTCACTTTTATCTGAATGATCAAATAGATTTTTACGTAATATTATTTCGTTCTGTCCTCTTGCTCTTCATGGTTTATTTCTCTTCTTTTTTTTTTTTAAATGTTAAAAGAAAATCAGGTTGGCAATATACGTAAAAATGGGAGTGGAATTTATTATGGATCTTTAATGAGGAAAGTGTATGCCGATTTCAGTATTTTTCATTGAATAAAAAATTGAAAAATTAATAATTTTAAAATTCTTTTTTTATTCAACTAATAAAGAGGAAATAATCTCGTACATCACAATTGTTAAATTTTGTTCGAATTCGTTGTTGCGGAAGAATAATTTTATCGACAGGATAATCTTAACACTTTTAGATTATTAATCTTTTTAATTAAAATCTTTAAAATTATAGTTTACTCTGACTGTTAGCAAATCTCAGAGCCTCATCCAGAGCCCTGAGAACAAGTTCAACCTTTTCTGAGGTCGCATTTACTCCCATTATTCCAATTCTGAGGATTTTACCGATTGTTGGCCCCAAACCCCCAGAAATTTCCACATTAAACCTGGAAAAAATAATTTTTCAATTAAAAAATTTATAAAAAATGATGCAAATTAATTAGATTCAAGAGAATTTATCTCTCTCACCTCTCAAGAGTCCTCCGTACAACAATAGTCCCATCAATCCCATTCGGAATCAAAATTGACGTCACAGTAGACAATCTATATTCCGGATTTTTAATAAAAAATTCGAAGCCCATTCTTGTTAATCCTTGATGCAACTTCAAAGTTGCTTCCCTATGTCTTCTCCAAGAATTTACTAAGCCTTCTTCAGCCAATTGAGCTAATCCTTCACGAAGCCCATAAAGAAGAGTAGTACTTATTGTATGATGATAGTTACGTTTTCCTTCATCGAAACAGTTCCAGTAGTTACCAAGTAGAGTCATGTCCCAGTAATAGACTGGGACTTTGAATTTACGTGAAAATAATTTTTTCCTAAACAAAAATGATTATTTAAATATTTAGAATAATGAAAATATTTAAAATATTTAAAATAATAATTTAAATTATTTAAATATTTAAATATTATTTAAATAGCAAACTCTGCTAAATCTAAAAACAGGAAAATGTTGTATATTATGGAAAATGGTTTGAAATGAGTGGAAATATTCGAAATAAGTTTTTTCTAATAATTCTATCGAAAAACCGAGGGTATTCTCGTTGGAAAACATGTGAGAAAATTCATTTTGGAGAATTATTTAACAATTCGCTTCTTTTTGTTGAAATTCAGGGCTTTAACTCTTTAGTTAATCGAAAAATTTCATATTTTTGGATATATCTCTAGTTATATTAATCATAATGACTTGGATTTGATCTTAAATGAAAGGGGAAATCATTTGTCATCGATTTATGAGGGTTTGAAAAAAAAATTGATCGATTTTCGAGGTACTTATAAGCCAAAAACTTATTTTTATAAAAAAAAAAGTCTATAAATACCTCAAAAATCTATATTTTTGTTTTTAAACCACATAAATCCATGAGAAATGCTCTCACCTCTCATTAAAAATCAATCCCAAGTCACTACAAGTGATAAAACCGGAGATATCCTCGAAAAAGTTGAAAAAAAATGGACAATAAAAAGAGTTTGACCCCCATTCGTATCTAAGATAGTAAAATTTTCAAAAAATTCCGAAAAATAAATTCTGTCGCATGTTTTCCACCGGAAAATTCTCAAGTTTTCCAGTAGAATCCTTAAAAAAATTCCATCCCACTTCCCCTTGTATAATTCCACCAATTCCAAGTAATTTCCAATTTATAAAATACAAAATTCATATTTCAAGATGAAGTAATATTGCAAAATTTATTACTCTGCTCTGGGTCCGAAGGAAATTGGTGTAATACCCGGTGGTGCCCCAAGGACTTTCTGACTTCCGGTATAAACAGCATCAACCTTCCATGCATCCATAAAGAATGGCTCGCCCCCCAGTGACGCCACAGTATCGACAATCAGAAGTGCGTCATATCTAAAAAAAACATTGTACCATTGATTATTCATCGTTGATAAACAGGAAAATACATTGGTTGTAAATATTTACTTGCGGACTATGTCCCCAACGCCAATCAGTGGCTGTTTTAATCCAGTTGATGATTCTGAATGAGCAAAAAAAACTACTGACGGTTTAAATTTTCTCATTGCATTCTCAAATTCTTTGAGAGTAAATGGAATTCCCAGCTCTGTTTTCAACACTTCAACCTGTGAATTTTGAAAATTAATTAATTGACTTAATGAAAGAGGGTAGAGACTTATTTAAATTAATTATTAGATTCATTTCCATGATTTTGGAATTTTATGGGATATTGGAAGAATGAAATGAAACAATACTAGTAAATTATAAAATCGCAACGTGTTGCTTACGATATAAGTTATTTAAATTTTCTTACATGAGCTCCAACACGTCTGGCCATTTCAGCTGCCCTTTCTCCCCACATTCCTCCAATAACAATTAAAGCAACATCACCAGGTTCAATTAGATTTCCCAAACAAGCCTCCATTCCTCCATGTCCTGCTGCACTTATCGCAAGTGTAAGCCTATTATTCGTTTGAAATGCGTATTTGAGGCCCAATTTGATCTCGTCCATCATCTAATTCAACAAATAGGATAAATTACTTAATTTCAGTGATTAAAGATGAAACTAAAAATAGCAGAACTTTGATAATGCTTAGATTTTTTTTCAGTTTAACAGATGAATTATTAAAAAAAAATTAAAATATGCACATTTCGAAAATTTAAGAATCTACAAGTTCGAATTTTTTAAATAGGGGAAAGTGGAAATTGTATTGAAACAATGGAAGATAGATTTTTTTTGATGATTCTATTGAAAAGCTGAGGAAATTTTAGGCAGATAACAAGTGCCAGAGTTAATTTGTTGTAATTTTTTGAGAATTTGATTTTTTTGGGCATTTCTTAGGGGTAAAAACCTTTCGATTTTTGAAAAAATTCAGTTTTTTTGAAATATCTCCGGTTCTATTGGTCGTAACGACATGGAACCGATTTCAAATGAAGGCTGAGATCATTTCTCATCGATTTATGTGGATTTGAATTCAAGAATATCGATTTTTCAGATCATTATGGGAACTTTTGTGAAAAATTATGATCATCGGCTCTTGCCCTATAACTATCTGAAAAATCGATTTTTTTAATTCAAAATCCCATAAATCGATGAGAAATGATCTCACCTTTCATTAAAAATCGGTCCTAGATCGCTAAGACCAACAGAACCGGAGAAATTCCCAAAAAACTGAATTTTCCCACAAATCAAAAGGCTACCCCTCAAAAATACCGTAAAAAAATCGAATTCTCAAAAAATTGAAAAAAATTAATTCTGGCACTTGTTTCTCGCCTAAAATTTCCTCAGCTTTGCAATGGAATCATCAAAAAAAATCTATCTCCAATATTTTCATTCATTTCAAGATTTTTTCACAATATATGCATAAAAACCCAAAATGTGTTCATTTTACCCCTTATATCCATATTGCCCCTATCTTCTCCTACATTTCTTTTATAGTAATTTATTTATTCAAAGAAAATATACAAAATTATCAAATGTCTGCTAATTTCATTACAACAATTAAAGTAGCGCATTAAATTTTAATCTAATTACATTTGCATTTTTTTTTTAATCTAAAAGATTATTACATCATTTTATTTACATTATAATGAAAAATAAATTGACCTTGAAAGTTTCTGCATGCATATGACCTATAACTGGATTTCCAAGAGCCTGCAGAACCCTTGGAGAACAATTACTGGGTCCAGGTCCCATCAAATCTCGACCCTTAGGCACAACAAGTGGCTGCAGAAGCTCAACAGGTGGTGATTTCAAACCGCCCACATTTTGAATCAAATCTGAATAGTAATTTGACATTTCTACGACTATTTTTCAAGACGATGCGAACGTTACAACTGTCTGATTGTTACTGAGCATAACAGATAACTGATACAATGATAAATAGAACCAATGAGCAGCTGATAACCCATCGAGTGCCCTCAGGATAATCTATAATCTTCGTTTTTTTTTCTTCATTGTAAAAAAAATTGTGAAAAATACAATATCATCTATTCCGGTGGAGCCAATCAGTAGTTTGAGGGGGAGATAAAGGCATTCAATTCCTCATGTCATGTTTATTTTCCATTCAAAATGTATTTTCAAAGTCTAAAAGTCTTCGCTTGTTTTTGTACTGATTAATGAGTTCTTATCCTGTGAAAAATTTTAATAAAAAATAGGGAAAGGTGGGGTAAAATGGTTAATTTTTGTATTTTATACTATGAAAATTGGTCAAAATTGATGGAAATGTTGGAGATAGGTTTTTTCTGATGATTTCATTGGAAAGATGAGGAAATTTCCCATGAAAATCATATGTCAGAAGTTATTTTTTGGAATTTTTCAAAAATTTTCATTTTTCGCGCCAGATTTGAAGGTAAAACTCTTCTGTTTGTGAAAAATTTCAGGTTTTTAAGGATATTTCTGGTTCTATTGATCGTAGCGACCTGGGGTTGATCTTAAATGAAAGGCGAGCTCATTTCCCATCGATTTATGGGGTTTAAAAAGAAAAATATCAATTTTTTCAAGTACTTATGGGGCAAAAACTGATTTTTCAGAACATGACCTATAAATACTGGAAAAATTTATTAAAAAAAAATTTGAACCACATAAATCGATGAGAAATGAGCTCATCTTTCGTTTGAGATCAACCCCAGATCGCTACGACCAACAGAACCGGAGATATCGTCGAAAAAGTAAATTTTTTCGATTTTCAAAAGGAAAACCCCTTCAAAACTTCCCCCAAAAAATAAATTTTTCCAAAAATTGACAAAAAAAAAGCATTTGGACACATGTTTTCCGCCTAAAATTTCCTCAGTTTTTCAATGGAATCATCAGAATATTTCCATCTCGAACCGTTCAATTGGCCCATTTTACCCATTTTACCCCACCTTCCCCTATAAATAGTGTCTTTTGCATCTCAGAAACTCTTTATAGTCTAATCCACATGTTGAAAAACGTGAAAAATAGACATAAAGCTGCTAAAAATATGAGCGATAGCTCATTAGATTCGTAATGGCTCCTAGAAAAAATAGTATCCAAGGGTTTAACAGTATGGAGAAAATTACAATTGTTATTAACAAAATAAGATGCAAAAAAATCAGTATCAAGTTTTTTTAATATCCAAGGAATTACTTATTTATTAAAACTTTCAAAGATTCGTTCTCCAGCAGCTAGCGCCCTCTCGAACCATCTTTCTCCACTCTCAACGACCAAAGAAGAAGTCTCTCCTCAAATATTACGTGTTGCTCTCTCTCCCACTCAAGAAATAAGAGCAGTACGTTGAAAGTCTCTCTCTTCTCCTTCCTGTATTTCCCTTCCCCTTATCCCCCCACCCCTCCTTCCCCAAACAGCCTCCACAACAACTGCCCAAGAAGCCCCTTTGCTGCTGGACGCTCTTACGTCCCGAAAAACTCGACTCTTTAGCTCTCAGTTCTCTCACAGCCGCCACTTGCGCCCCGGTATGTCTCAAATCAAAGGCTCAAACGGAATTTCTTAATGCCACGAACAAAATACAATACACAATATATACAATTTTATATGAAATTGTCGCCGGGAATACGGCGTCCTGGTGGAAAAACATTTAAATGTGAAAAATCATCATTGATTGGCTATAATATTTAAAAATAATTAGTGTATTCTCTGTTGTGTTCTAAGTGTTCCTAAGAGTGAAGGGTAAATTCTAGTGGAGAAATAAAGACAAACGGTTTTTTGTCTCGCTTCTTTTTTTCTGTGAAACATGAAGTGATTCGAGGTGGTTTACAGGCAGTGGGCCACCAATTTGGGCTACCTTAAGTCCAAGGGGGGGCTAAGGGGCAAGTGAATTGTTAAAGTTGGGCCATTGTGTGTGTCTCAATTGTTTTTCTTGTTTTTTCATCTTTTTATCCACGAAGTAATTGTGGAGCTCTGGTAATTATGATTTTTTTCTCATTTTTTTTCAAATCATTTGATTTTCAACACTCTACGATTTTTTTTTTTTTTTTTTTGGATTGACAACGTGGTATAGATGAGAAGGCAATTGAAATTTATGGTGGGTTATAAAACCTTGAAATTTAATTGGGAAATCATAGAACAAAGGAAGCACATTGACGCTCATGTTTATCAATTTTTTTAAATTATAAAAAATGCGGGAAAATTCAAAAAAAAAGTGCATATTTTGGTTTTCTTTTTTTTGCGCGTTAATTCCTCAACGAAAATTCGAAAAACGAATTTATTAAGCGTTTATTGGGACAATTTTCAAATTTTTAAAAATAAGAAAAATGTCATTAAATTATTATATTCATAGAATGGAATTTTCTCGGTATATTTTGAAGAGTGAAATTAATTCGGATCAGTTGACCGGTATCACGAGGAGTGTGCGTGACGCATTTTTATTATATTCTCTTCAACAATGGACGAGTGTTGAGCCATAAAAACACCACAAATAAAATCATTAAAGTCCAACCACCACCAACAGAGCAAAAAGATTTTTTTTTTAAATAGAAGAATATTTATTTTATTGTAAAATAGTTTCTCATATTGCTGGGGACATTTCTGTGGATTTTTGGGGAAAAATGGACGCCCAGATATAGACAAATGGTGAGTAAATTATCTTGATTAATTCAATTAAATCTATTAAAATAATTGAATAATATTTGAAATATTATTTACTCGTTATTCATAATTTCTCTTGGTATTTCTTTTTAAATGTTATTTTTGGGGTCACGAACTCTCGTGTCCTTCTAGACTTTCCCCTCTCTTTTGGCCTCTCTGTGTGTTGGGGCTCAATGAGTATATTGTACTCGTGTGCTTCACTGCTTGATTTATTTGTAAATATTTCTGGGAATGTGTTTTGATAAACGAAAGATTAGCTATGGATACGTTCTCACGATTTTATGTGAATTTTATTTGAACGAGCTTTTGGTAATGGGAATTTACTTTCTTATTTTTTTTGCCCGCGAAACTCAAAATTTTGAAAATCCCATAAATTCTGCGAAAAAAATTCAAATAAAACATTAATTTTTTGATGGAAATTTGTTTAAAATGTCAATTTTATTTGCCAAACTTTTGATGATGGCAATTAACTTCCTTACTTTTATTTTTTGCCCGCGAAACTCTCAAAATTTTGAAAATCCCATAAATTTACGAGAAAAATTCAAATGAAACATTAATTTTTTGGATGAAAATTTGTTTAAAATATGAATTTTATTCGCCAAACTTTTGATGATGACAATTCACTCACTTTCTTACTTTTTTTGCCCGCGAAACTCAAAATTTTGAAAATCACATAAATTCACGAGGAAAATTCAATTGAAATATCAATTTTTTTGGATGAAAATTTGTTTAAAATGTGAATTTCATTGATCGAGCTTTTAAAAATGGCAATTCACTTACTTTCTTATTTTTTTTTTGCCCGCAAAACTCAAAATTTTGAAAATCCCATCAATTCTACTAAAAAAAATTCAAATAAAACATTCATTTTTTGGATGAAAATTTGTTTAGAATGTGAATTTTATTTGCCAAACTTTTGATGATGGCAATTCACTTTCTTATTTTTCTTTTTTGCCCGCGAAACTCTAAAAATTTTGAAAATCCCATAAATTCACGAAAAAAATTCAAATCAAACATTAATTTTTTAATGAAAATTTGTTTAAAATGTCAATTTCATTCGCCAAACTTTTGATAATCGCAATTTACTTTCTTTCTTATCTTTTTTTGCCCACAAAACTTTCAAAATTGTGGAAATCCCATAAATTCACGAGGAAAATTCAAATCAAACATTAAACTTTTTGAATAAAAATTCGTTTAAAATGTCAATTTTATTTGCCGAACTTTCAATGATCCCAATTTACTCTCTTTCTTATTTTTTATTGCCCAAAAAACTCTAAAAATGTTGCAAAACCCATAAATTCTCCGAAAAAAATTCAAATAAAACATTAATTTTTTAAATGTCAATTTGTTTAAAGAATCTCCTAAATGCCTTTGGAGGATGAGAAATGGCTACCCCAGTGTCACCAGGTTGTCCTGGCACATGCCTGGGCCAGACAACACAAGTGTCACGTTGTGCTAATTTGGAATTTCCACCACCGCCACCCTATCCACCGCCAATAAATGAACAACAATCAATTACAAAACATCCGAGAATTATTCAAGATTACTCGTATGCATGTTATGAGGCTGGACCTAGTACAGAAATTATTTATGGTAGAAATGGCTTTGATGATAGTGGTAAAAACACGTGGAATTATCGGATGCAGTATAAGCCACCTGTTCGTGATCCAACAAAAAGACACACCTATGTTACACGATATGGAACTGAGGAAAATATCTACGAGGAGATATCTGAGATCAGGTGGGTAAATTTTTCGAGGGGTTCCGTTTCTTTTTTTTTCTATTGTCTGCACCTGTCGCAGATTACTTGTACCTGGCTCTTTTGGAGGGGTCTATGGCCCTTGGGTATATGCTCTTTTGTGGGCCAATTCTACAAGTAGAAAAATATGCCTCCAAGAGGAAAACCTTATCGGTTCTTTATGGCTTTCAGAGGGAAAGGGAAAGTTTTTTTTTGTTTTAAAATTTAAAATTTATTGTCTTGAAGAGAAAAAAACGAAAGAGCTGGGAGGGTTTTCTCGGAGCTATTTCAGCTTCTCACTTATTTAAATGAGCATTAAAAATCATTTCCATTTGTTTTTTTTCCAGTAGACAATGCCGAATAGGCTTAACAGGCTCTCGTCGTTCTCTGATAGCAGATGAAGTAAGAAGAGTTCAATATGGTCATCGTAGAGTCTTGGGTGAATTAAACTTAAGTGTTGAGGCAATGCTAATGCCCTCAACAATTGAAGACGAAGATGAAGAAGCTGATGATAAAACACGAAATGATGATGATGAAAAACGCAATATTGTGGCAAATTTATTGCGCGATGATCCAATGTCACCGATAGGATGTGATCTCGATAGTGGTTTCAGTGGCAGTTCCAGTGCCAGTTACAGGTAATAATTCTGTACCTTTTTTTCTTTATTCTATCGTTTTTCCTGTGATTTATGCACTACTGAACTCCACTTTCACTGTCATAGAAGCTGTGTGTATACGGTTTATGCATCGCTAGAAAGGCGATACGTTCACTTTCTTTGATTTAGAAAAGGATATAGGGAAAATAGGATCGTGTTTCTTAATTATTTCTCTTTTTTTTCCCTCTCGGGAAGTTGTTTTTCGAGATATTACGCTCTGGGTTAATGAGGATGAATGAGGTCTTTAAACAGACTTTCCTTGGAAACTATTTTCACGTAATTTTTCAATTACTGTAACTAAAATTGTAATTTAATGTTGTTTTTTTTCAAGATCTGGACTTGGTTCACTTCGTCGAGACATTGGAAAGAGTCCTCTTGCTTCAACATCGTGCACAAAACTCATTGGCAGTACGAATAGACGTAATAAAGCAGCAATGATATGGAAAAAAGGATGGAAAAGTTGGAAAAAGCTTCATGCATTTGCAAATTCATCGAAAGTTTGTGGTAAGTCATTTATCACTATATTATTGAAATGAACCGCTTCAAGAGCTGAGAATACATTTAAATTGTTACGGTGTGTTAGAGCGAAAAGGGGGGAGGGAGTTTGTGGTAGGGGAAAAATAAGGGCCAGAGGGGGCCCTCGAAGAATGCACAGTACCGTAAATTCAATGGGGAAGAGCTCTATACTCGTGAACAAGAAGTAATGCTCTGACGCAAGCACTGAGTGCATACAGTTAATTATTGGTACTTGCTATGGGGTCATGGGTCATCTCTTTAAAACGTACTCACCATCTGCTTTTTACCACGTGCATCACGTCCTCTTCAAACTCGTATAATATAATAGTAGAAAATTCATTTTGTAATTAGATGGAAAATTAATGTTGAAAAATTATCCCTTTTGCGGTTAATTATTGAAGATAAAATTAAAAAAATAGTAATTCATTTTATTTTCTGAGTAAAAAAAAAAAAATATTTCACGTAATTGTTAAATTCTCTGATTTTTTTATTATTAAAATTCTGAAAATATTCAAACATTATAATTTTAAATATTTAATAACGAAAAAAAGAACAATTATTTATTCAAGTTTATCAGCAATTTTCTCAACTGCTGACAGTATCCTCAGCATAATAAGTCGATTTTCTTCATCTCTTTGCTTCGTATATTCCAGGAATTCATCAAATTTATCGACAAGTTGGCTTGGCGCTGTTTGTGAACTCCTTGGGGCTTCCAGGCTCCTTTGAAAATGATTTCTCTTGATTTTTTTATTTCCTTCCGTTTCAACTGTCTGTTTCGGTCTCTTTGCACGATTCACAGCCGTTCGTATCATTTGCAGCTGCTGCTGCGTAACACGTGATTGGTTTTCCGTTCTTCTGAGCTTTGTAAGGTCCTTGACAACGATCGAGGGCGTGGGTTCTATCTTTGTGGATCTGAAAACAGGAAATTTCACTTAAAACTCTTCTTCTTTTCCTTTTTCTCTTATTTTTTTTGTCCATGATCCATTTTTTCCCTAATCTTCCCCTAAATTAAATTTGGTAGGAAATGTCCTCTTCTGTATTTAAATCTAAAACCCACTAGTTTACCCACAAATTGGCCTTGAAATCTCTGAAAAGAACAAGAGCACAATGAATTAGATTCACATAAAAACCTTGAACGTGAGAATTCCTCCACTTGAATAGGCGTGTCATCCAGATGTTTGTACTTGTCCTCAACAGGTGACCCTGGGGGTGATATTTGCTCGTCTGAGGGTGTCACTGAGACACAAAGAAACTCGTGTGGATCAACTTCCTCCTCTATCTCATTAATTTCATCACAATTATCTATAATAACTCGTTCACTTCTTTGGCCAAGTACAACCTCCTCAATTGCACTATAGAATGGCCAGGAAACATCGTCTGCTCTATTTTTGTCGCCTTGTACAGGATTTTTCAATTCCTAAAATTTTCAAAGTTTTTTTTTTAACATGGAGCAATTTAAATCTACTTTATCATTCAAGATTTTTCAACACTCGTTGATTAATCTATCCCCACTCTTTTCTTCCTCTCGTCACCTGACACTTTAGAAAAAAGAAAGGATAAGATTCTGTACCTTGTACTGTTGCAATAGATTTGACCACTTCTTCTTTAATACTCGGTACTGTACGTCAGCCATTATCGTTGGAAATTCTCGTCTCATCAGTCTCAATATGTGTCTGAAAAACCCGAAGAAATGAAAAGATAAAAAAAAGCTTCAATGTACTCCGAAATGAATTATTTGAGTTATTAACAATAAAAAAAATCAATAATTTTTTTTACGCACTCCCAACCAGCTTGTGCAGAATATTTTCTGCCAGTAAATAGTTTTCCATTTTCCTTCCTCAGATGGATGAATCTTGAAGTTAAATTTTCCGTCCCTGAATCAAAAAAAAAAATAAGAAGTTAAAGAAACATTTGGGATATAAAAAGATTTGATTAATAAATGGAGTTTTTCTGATTAAATAAAATAGATTCATTAATTCAATGATTTTATTTACTCACATCTGAATTTTGTGTGACGATATATTTGCGTCATGTTATTGTAACAATCGTCATTGTGCTGAAATGCGTACTGAAATTTAGACCTCGTTTGAGTTCCCCAGTTGGGGGGATTATGAGGGGGAAAAAGAGAGAGAACTGAGATGTCTCATGTACAAATTGTGATAGAAATGAATTCTACGCAGACTCATTTCAACATTGAGACTAATGTTATGTATCTTGAGACACAGTGGGAAACGTAAATAAACGGCTACGCCATCTCTACTGGTGCTTTGAGAACTTGGTGGAGGTGGATAATGCTCAGAGTTCTTCTCCATTGCACCGTTATCGACCTGAAGACCTTCAGCATTTCATTTTTCATTTGAAAGTTTCATTTTTTCGTGTTTCCTCTTCCAAAGAGTTCGAAACCTCATCTAAAGGGAATAGATCTAAAATAAATTGTCCAATAATCAATTTTTGGAGTTTTCTATCCATTTTTGAATAAGCGCGCGAAATTGCCCGCAAAACGCCAAAATTTGAATTTAAATTGCGCCCAAAATCTCTTAGAAACTCATCTAATCTGCTCCATTATCATTTTCAAAGCACATATGCTCCGAAAATTCACTACTCCAAAACTTGAACAACAAATGAGGCACCTGCTGCCCTCTGGTGATTGTTGTCCTCATCATTACTGTCCCTCCTCCCTCTTCACTCCTCTGAAAGCCCATTCCCACGCACACTAGACTGTATTTCCCCTCTTACCCCACATCCTCTCTCATTCACCAGCATCACAAACACAAACACTCGAATAAAAACGTATTTTTCCCCCACTATTTTTGTTTCCGCTCGGCAGTTGAACCTCCCTCAGTGCGCGAAACGCAAAGCCTCCAGTAACAACCGCCATAATGCGGTATATTTTAATGAAATATCCCCCAAAAATCCCCAAAAACTTAAGGATAATTATCCCAGTGAAACTCCATCCCTTGAATCATAATTCGTCATTAAAAAAAGATATTTTAGATAATTTCTATTCAAATTAAACAAAAAATCAAGTACACGTTTTTTTTTCTCCTTTTTTTTTGTAATTCGTCACGCTTGAGGTGACTGTAGTGGGTGTTTTTTTGTGTGTGTGTGTGATTTCTGTGAATTTGTGACTAAAAAAAGATTTTATTTATTCATAAAAATAGAATTTGAATTTAAAAAAAGTGGTCCATTTTTCATTCATTGCTTCTTCTTTTTCTCCCTTTTTTTGTGTGGAAAAATTCGAGTCTGTTTTTCTTTTGAGTGAAAAGTTAAGGAGCAGCCTCCTCCTCCCGGACCAATTGGAGGAGGCTGATTGCTCCATTTTGCCCCAGTGGATATTATTTTGGGATTAATAAAATGGAGGAAATGCAGAATGGAGTTGTTTTGATTAAATGTAAGTCAAGTGGAATTTCCTAAATGACTATGTTTATCATAGTTTCCTTTTAAACTTTTTTTTAAATTACTAGGCTCCAATGAGAGCAGTTTCATTGGAAAGCTGTAAATACTTCCGATGAAATCCCACACTGGTTCTACATTAATTTTTCGGGGCCAATGAATAAAACTTGGCAAACTTGAAAATACTCCAAAAACAACAATTCTTTGTGAGATGATTCGATTTCTCTTTTTAGTCTTCGAAATAACACGAGAAATAATTGAACCGCGTGAATTGTCTCTGTTTTAATCTTGCTCTGTGATTTTTTTCATGGCTACAAGATGAGTTTAACGTAAAAAAAGGAAAAATGCTACAACTCGAGCTGTGTGTTGGCAAGATACAGGCAAAAAAAATGTGAAGCTAAAGTTTAAAAGGTCAATAGAAACATTTCTCTTTATCCTGGAGTCTTCGTTGGCTCGTTTCTAATTTTTTCTTCTTTTTTTTCTCAAATTAAAATTAGATTATTTTACTGTTTGAGAGTTACGGAAATAAAATCCTTTTACAAATTGTACTGGAGTAACTCAGCTTGAGGTATAAAGTACTGTTTCTAAAATGCCCGAAGAAGGGAGAAAGATAAAGGAAAGGGAATGACACCCATGGTGATTTCAAACTAGACGGCACAGTGTTGCCAGACCTATTTGGATCTTAAAACGAATGGCTCCAAAGAAAACTGTGTGTGTTTGGTTTCATCTTGACTTTGGAATTATCCAAAGATTTTTCTATTTTCTCCTAAAATTTATATTTTAATATTTAACATTTTCTCCTTGAAAAGATAATTACTTGCATAGGGTAACATGACCAGTAGATGGACGGTTAATGAAATAGACTTTATTAATTCATAGGAAATAGGCAAATCACATTAAAAAGTTGCAGAAAAGAATGATGTACAGAAATATACAGTGAATCGACTAAAAATCAATTAAACTTGAATAATGCAGAAATAATTAAAGAAAATCAAGGAAAAAAGGGGAAATAACTTAAACCCCCAATAGATGGACAGTGTATATTTACAGTGTTATGATTTTAAATTTCGATCAATCTATATGTAATAAATAGTTTATAAATTATAGGTGAGAGTGGGGCGAAATGGACCCTCATTGTAACATGATTAAGGAATTTTTTTCGGAATGAAGGACTTGACGAAAAAATCTAAAAAAATTTGGGAAAATCCTCCAACATGTCTATATTGTTTGTGAATTTTTTCAGATTTTTTGAAGCAACCGCTGCTTTTTAAAAAATTCTCGAGTCATCTCATCTTCTAGGTCCATTTTGCCGCACTCTCCCCTATGAATCTAATAATCAGGAATTTTTTTTTTATTTAATAATCAGGAATTGACGTGAAAAGTATAAGAATCATTCATTTATTTATGAAAATCCTCGATAATAGAAACCGTCCATCTATTGGTCAGTGTTCATCTATTGGTCGTGTGACCCTAATTCAAATGATAAATCCATTATTATTTTTTATCTTTGTCCACAGAACATTTTAGATTAAAAATAAATAATCATAGCTTCAAAAACATTCAATGAAAAACCTTCACTCAAGTGTCAAGGGATGAAGTTTTGTTTGATTATGTTGATTTTCAAATTAGAGAAACAAGTTTCCTGGTATCACCTTGAGTATTCAGGTGTCTATTTTTTTCGGTGATGATGGAATGAGTAATATATGTCGTGACTATGAGCACAATGTTCGAGTTTTGTGTGTTTTTAGGGATTAAAACTCACGTATTTGAGATGAAGTGGCTTTAATGACGAAATTCATCGAAATTCAAACAGAAAGGAAAATAATTTTTAAAAAAATTTTCCCGCTCTTTTTTTAATATTTAAAAAAATTACTTTCGTAAGAAAAAAACGAGTGGAAAACAATGAAAAAACTAAAAATGGAAATTTAGAGAAATTTGAATATAAAAAACCTCCGGGGAATGACCCACCGATGAGACACGATATCCACCACACCGTGAATTATCCACCGGAAGTACCCGACTGTTTACGAAGGACGTTATTGTTGCCCGCATGATTAAACTCGAATGTATAAAGCACTGAATCGTTAAACACAGCATCAAAACATTAGAATTTATACAAAAGCTATTTGATACGAAAATTTGCCCCACTAAACTCATTTAACAAAATTAATTTGTTAAATATTCATTAATTATTCATCTTAATTGTATGGTAATTTCAGGCTGCACTATAATTCACCTGTTGAATATACTGGAGAAGAGGGGGAAGAAAAAAAGAAGCAGATGAAGAATAAAAGATTTGGAGAAAAATCTCCTTTTTTGCAGTTATTTTCTCTTCTTTCTAACTTTTTTTAATCTGCGTCATTTTTTTTTGCTTTTTTTAATGCTCGTGACACCGTTGCGTATGCCACCCGCCTGTTGCGCCTATAGGATGTAGTACGCAACCTGCAGAAAGGGCGGGTATAGGAGGGAGAATGATTTTTTTTCATTCTTTTATATTTTATTTAGAAGGTTTTTATTCGTGTTCCCATGGCGCACATGCGTGTTTTATTTTTTTCCTCTCTTTCTTTCTATTGAGGACGAGCTGACTAAGCGAGCACCCGGAAACCTTTTGTGTTTTTTTAATCGATGGGATTAATATTGATTTTTTTTTGTTATTTCCATATTTATAGGGGAAAATGGGGTAAAATGGACCTCTGCAACAACATAGTTCAGGATTTTTTTTCGTAGACAAGGAGTCGAACAAAAAATTTGAAAAAATTCGAGAAGATGCTCCAATATGTCTTCATTTTTGTAGAATTTTTTCAAATTTTTTCATGGAGCTGCCTATTCTCTAAAAAAAATCCCAAATCATTCTAATAAAAAGGTCCATTTATTGGTTGTAGTTACAGTTATTTTTCCAATGTTTTACTCCAATCTAGAGAATGAACTTGTCATATATACAATTTTTTTTCTAACGAATTTCGATAGGTCCCCACTTATCGTTATATTGGAAAATAAAAAAGGGAAAAACATGAATGAAAAGAATTTAAAATTATTTAATCCAAAGAACAATGACATCCAGACCGAAGCAAATGCGTTTAAATGCGTAGGATGGGGAAGGTTGGATATGGTGGAGGGAAGAAGGAGGAGGTAGGCACGAGCAACCATTCAGAATGCAGAAGTAGAAGGGAAAATATGGAAGTAGCTGATGATACGTTTTGTGTGTTAGAGGGAGGTGGGAAGTATTTTTTTTTTTTTTTCTGAGTTCGTATACTGTACTCGAGAGTTGAGGCACTGGCTTGTGTGTTCTCCCTAGCATGTGTGGTACGTGGTTACACCAGTGTGGCCACAGCGACAAGCCACAAGACATTATGGAACGTGAACAATAGTGTAATAATCAGTTTTTTTTTGCGTTTGAATTCATTTTTTCATCTCCTAAATATTGTTTCATAATTACAAAAATTTTCTTTCTGGACGCTTCTTCTCTGCTGAATTTTGGAGTGAAAATCACAATTTTTCATGTTTTTTTGGAGTTTTTCTCGTTTGTGCTATTGTGTGTTTACTCATGAGAAAGCTCAGAGACAGTGTGACACTTCGTGCTAAGCGTAAGAGAATTGTCCATTTTTTATTCAATAATTTTTTTTAATCCTGCTCCGAAAAAACGAAAAATTAAGAGAATTTCAAGGACTTTAAAAATTAATTAACTGGAATTTAAGTGGAATTTTATATCCTTTTTTATTTGATTATGCAAGATATAATCCGCTTTTTCCGTATCATTGACGTCATTTTAATGAGCAAATTTTCACCTTCAAAACGGAGCAAAAAAAATTCTATTCATTACTACTAATTCATTTCCTGAAGTTTAAAATCATCATTAGTAGAAATCATTCCTCAATGAATCTTCAAATCCACTAATATCATTTCTCTAAAATAATTAAATTTTCAGCTCCAATTTTTCTCATTAAATCAGATACTAAGATCCTCGAGAATTCACATTTTTCACATTTTTTCATCCAAAAAAGGAGAAAGAAAGTCGTTTTTATTCACACAATCTAAGAAATGGCATTATTAAGAGTAAAAAATACATTTGTTGCAATTATTTCAATTGAAAACGTTTAAAGGAAAATTAAACGATGAAATTTTTGCTGCACTCTGATACCTCTTGCTCATTAAAAGCAAAAATATTCTCCTCATTTACTTTATTTTAGAGAGATTTTCCTCTTGAGAGCAAAAAAAAGAAAAATTAATGTTGTTTACATCCCCGACAATTTTTCAATACACAATTGAATGATTAAAAATGAAATCACGGTTTTGCCATAGTCCTCATTAAAGCCCCCTCTGAACAATGATCGGCATTTGCACCGATACGAAGCGATTATCGGTCCTCTCTCTCTCTCTTTTTCTCTGTTTTATTTCTGCGGGAGTAAAGTCGAGGCCAAGACGGTTGGAATTGCCAGAGGAGATGAAATGGAGGTGGCTGCGGCCTCCGTAAAACTTTTAAACGATAAAGAAGCAAAAAAAAAAAATTAGTTTTGTGTACAGTCAATGATAAAACTATATTTTTCATTTAATTGCAAAAATTGTAAATAAATAAATTATCCTGAATAATTATTAAACGTTTGTTCTCATCAATTTTTCACAAGCATTGGTCAGCATCCGCATCATGTCCCTCAATTGAGTCTCGTTAAAACATACCCGCACAATTTATTCCCACGTTTCTAACGTTTATTCACCCTAAATGATTATTTTTTCATATAAAAAATAATTTATTCAAAATTATTATTTTTTTTAAATTGAAAACTAATTCTAATCAATTTTTTTGCTTCTAATAACGCGAATTCAGAGTAGTGATGAAAAAAAAAATGATTGAGATGCGTCGTCGCAACAAATGGAATATATATCTTATAAATAGACACTTCCGTCATTGGATGGATGACTGTATGTGAGAGTTTCCTATGTGATATTCCTCCTCTTAGTGTTCGCGGTTTTAGTTTTGAAAGCCAAACACATATATATATGTATGCATACACGCGCGCACGTTTAAACTTCATTTCCACTCTATGAAACTCTCAATCTAACAGACAATGCAATGCAAGAGTTACCACACGATGGAATAATAAATGAAATTCTGCTACGCATTTATCACTTCATATCAAAATATACAAACATTTTTCATCTTCACTGGATATGAGATTAAACAGAATTAAAAGTTTATTTTTTTACTATTTCCTTCGATGTACTTTCAGATTTTTTTTTATTATATTGCCTCTTTAGACCTATTTTGGTCCATTTGGCATAAAGAAAAGAAATACAATATATTGAAAGAATGAATGAATATAAGCTAATGTTAAGTACAAGATCAGTTAAACAGTTGCACTTTTATATTGCATTTTCGTAAAAATTCAAGTAATATTGAGAGGATCTTTATATTTAATGGGGCAATAAGCGATCACTTTCAGAATTGATGAAGAAATACTGTCAACACTTTCTCTCGAATACTCTCAGCTTTTAAAGGGAATAATTTTAATGTATTTCGAATGATTTTAAATATCTACATATATGTAGGGGAGAATGGGGCAAAATGGACACTGTAATGAAACGGTTAGAGATGGATTTTTTTTGATGATTCTATTGAAGCTGAGAAAATTTTAGCCGGAAAAAAAGTATCAGATGTATTTTTTTGATTTTTTTGAAAATTCGTTTTTTTTCGGCATTTTTGAGGGGTAAAAAAGCCTTTCCTATTTTGAAAATTTTCAGTTTTTTGCAAATATCTCTGGTCCTATTAGTCGCAGCAGTTCGGGGCTGGTCTCAAATGAAAGGTGGGCTCATTTCCCATCGATTTATAGGGTTCTTAATTCAAAAATATCAATTTTTGGGAGAGTTATAGGCCAAAAACTGTTTCACAAAACTGTTTCACAAAAATGCCCATAAATATCTTAAAAATCGATATTTTTAAATTGAAAACCCTATGAATCGATGGCAAATAATCTCTTCTTTCACCTCCCACCGGAATTTTCATCCTACGACAAATAGAACCGAAGATATTCTCGAAAAACTGGAAATTTTCAGAAAAAGGAAGAGTTTCACCTCTCTAAAATGCTCAAAAAATTCAAAATCGCCAAAAATTCAAAAAAATTAATTCCAGCACTTGTTTCCCGCCCAAAATTTCCTCAGCTTTCCAATGGAATCATCAAAAACCATCTGCCACCAATATTTCTATTAATTTCAAGAGTTTTCCATAATATTTCCTTAAAAATTTTGATGTGTTCATATATGTATATATGTTGATTTTTCAGATGAGCCTCGATCCCGCTGTCAATCCTGGGACGACGTAGGTTCAACACCAAGAATGGAGTCCCTGACAAAACGCCAGAGTCTTCAACAGACGTCACCTCATCATCTTCTCGAGGCGACAAGCTCAAATGCCTCAGTACAATCAGTTAAAAGTGAAGATTCATGGTGTTCAGCATCAGATCACGAGCCATCGTCTGATGATGAGAGTGAAAAAAGCAATATGAGTATAAAGAGTAACTGTCAATTACGTAATACACTGCACAAGGCCAAGACACTGTGTGACAAGTGGAGAACCCAAAATATAAGACTGAATAATGCAAATGCTGAGACAATTGACACCTCAATGAATCAAGGAAGATTAGCAAGATGGTTTAGTATAAGAAGAGGCTCTACGCATCAGTATGATGTAGACTCTTCATCATCTGATACATCTACAGTATCAATGTGCAGTCCAATAAAGGGACAGTCATCTACACCAATTCAACAGTCCCCAGTGCCAATTGCAACGCCAATGTCACGTTTAGTTGAGGTAGAATTACATTTTTTATTATTTTTAATTGCAGAAATACATTGAATCAACAAGAAAAAAAAATAAAAGAAAATTTAAGGGAAGGTCGGGTAAAATTGTTGATTTTTGTATTTTATACTATGAAAATTACTCAAAATGGATGGAAATATTGGAGATAAGTTTTTTCGGATGATTCTATTGGAAAGAGGAGGAAATTTCACATGAAAATCATATGTCTGAAGTTATTTTTTTGAATTTTTCAAAAATTTCTTTTTTTTTGCACAAGATTTGAAGGTGAAACTTTTCTGTTTAAAAAAAAAATTCAGGTTTTCGGGAATATCTCTGGTTCTATTGATCGTAGCGGCCTGGGATTGATCTTAAATGAAAGGTGAGCTCATTTCCCATAAATTTATGGGGTTTCAAAAGAAAAATATCAATTTTTTCAAGTACTTATAGAGCAAAAACTGATTTTTCAGAAAATGACCTGGAAATATTTGAAAAATCGATTTAAAAAAAATTTGAACCACATAAATCGATGAGAAATGAGCTCACCTTTCATTTAAAATCAACCCCAGGTCGCTAAGACCAACAGAACCGGAGATATCGCCGAAAAAGTGAATTTTTTCGATTTTCGAAAGAAAAACCCTTTCAAAACTTGGCCAAAAAAGTCAATTTTTCCAAAAATAAAAAATTTGACACATACTTTTCGCCTAAAATTTCCTCAGCTTTTCAATGGAATCATTAGAAAATTTCTATCTCGAACCGTTCAATTGGAATTTCTATTTTTACCCCATTTTCTCCTATATAAACCACTATTAATTTATTTTCAGGTCGAAGAAGAGAATTACGTTGCAAATTCATCAGCAACAGCAGCAGCAATGATGCAATTTCAATGCATGCCACACCGGAGACAGCCACCCCCAACTCTACCACCAGCTCCTTCAAATCTGACAGCACAACAATTAAAAAGACGCCACATTGTTGCTGCTATTGTACACTCTGAAAACAGTTATGTAGCAACATTACAGAGACTAGTGAATGATTATAAAAAACCTTTAGAGGAATCCTCACAGCCAATACTGAGTCAAACTAAAATAGCAACGCTTTTTCATCGTTTACCCGAGATATTACAGTGTCATACATTGTTCAGAATTGCATTGGCTGAATGTGTCAGATCATGGGACAAAGATGAGAGGCTTGGTGATGTTTTTGTTGCAAGTTTTAGTAAAGCAATTGTACTAGATATTTACAGTGGTTTTATTAATAATTTCTCTGTTGCTATGGATCTTGCTAAACAAGAATCAAAGAGAAAAACTGCACTTGCTGATTTTTTTAAGGTAAATTTTATTATTTATTTATACATTAATCATCTAGTTTACACAAATTTTCTGCTCAATGATTTTTCATAGTGTTTACTTAACGAGGTACATTAATTATCGTAATTATCACTTGCATAATTCTTTACAGGTGAAGCAGATAAGTGCTCACGACAGACTGTCCTTCTTTGGACTAATGGTGAAACCAGTACAGAGGTTTCCACAGTTCATTCTTTTTCTCCAGGTAAATACAAAAGAATGATATCAAAAAATTAAAAAAAAATTAAAAAAAATCCCACCTTCATTGTTAATTGATTGATTAATTGAAGATAATTATTTAATTAATTTGTTTTGATAATACCTCTTTCCAGGATCTTTTGAAACACACACCACAAGGCCATCACGACAGAATGTCATTACAATTAGCCCTAACCCAGCTAGAAAGTTTAGCAGAAATGTTGAATGAAAGGAAACGTGAGGCTGAACAGTTTCAAGCATTCAAAGAAATGTTGCGTCATGTTTCTGGTAAATTATCACATCGACCACTCTCTTCGTCATCCAGATACTTGATAAGAGAGGATAATGTTACACAATTAGAATTTAATCAAAATGGAATGATAACTAAGTCAAAGAGACGAAGACTATTGTTGTTGAATGATTTAGTTGTTTGTGTATCTGTTGCACCAAGATCAATTGATGATTTTTCGAGTAGTGAGAGGCTCACACTGAAATGGACGCATCCGGTGTCCGACATCGAGGTGAGATATTTTTAAAATCATTTTTACTATCTAAATTTTCCTAGTTTTTTCAATTAAATAATTATTGACTTCAGATAATGTCATTAAATAAATAGTGGAAATTAATTTTCCTTGACTTTTGGGTCAATCACCTTAGCCTACTTCACGCAGCAATTAATTCCTCTATTCTTTTAGAAGAATCAAAGATTCTCATGTATTATTTCTCATAAATTAAAGATTCAAGACACCAGTACATCACCAACATTGAGCCGATTACTCACTGCTGGATTGAACAAAGGCGGCAGTTTAAAATCCGATAAAAGTGGGGGAATGAATGAGAGTAGTCAAGCAGGTGCTGATACCCTATGTGCTGAAATGAATGATCTTATGCATGATTACGAGGTCATGTCGAGGATAAGTGATTTGGTTACACAACTCAAGGGCACGTATGAGGTAAATTTAAACCACAAAATTATTCATTTTTTCTTTTTTCACGCATATAAAATAAGATCAGTAATAAATTGGAGTAATTTTCCAATCCAAACAACTGGTTATTTATCACGATGAAATGGATTATTTTTAAAACCTGATGAAAAGGTGAAGACTTGATAATGAGTTCATTGAAAAAGTCACAGAACTTTTAACACGATTAATAAACTTTCGAGTAAAATGTTTTAACTTTAGAAAAATCATCTTTGTTGTAGCTTCTCAAGTTCTGGAATAAAAAGAAGGTTCGTTAGGTTTTATCCTGGAAAAAAAAACATTTCCTGAATTCTGAATCATCCCTTTTTTTTCTGAGAAAATCATACTTGAAGAATGTGACTCACTTTGTTTCAATAAAATATTCTTTATCTTTCAGGGCATTTCAGTTCAACAGACGAAACAAATTCTCCAGTCAATCCAGTCCTCAATTCAGCAGAAAGATGAAGACATGATCTGGGCAGACAGTTGTTGTCTACAATTAAATACGAAGCAGGGTCAAATGTACACCTTCCAGACTGAAAATCCTTTGGTGAAGAAGGATTGGATAACCGAGCTGAGACTGGCCCAGTTGGCTTTGGACCCAAACAATTCGCCATCCTGGGAAGTTCCTGAACAAGAACAACGTCCCAGTACCAAAATGCCTCTCTTCGTTAATTCCCAACCGGTTTACAGTTCCCAGTATCCATCAGAAGTCACCTGTGGCTGTTACTACATCACCCAATCACCAAAACCCACCAGAAGACACTCTTCAAGGCATCCACAGAGTTATCTCTGGATATGTACGGGAAATGGTGTCTCTAGTCACATCACCATCTTTTCACAATCCACATCAGCAACATCATCATCAACTTCCCTGAAGAAAACATCAGCTTTCGACCTAGTCGAGACAAAGGTAACTGCTATCGAATTTGTTACGAGTCGAAGCCTCCATAATCCGGATTTAATCTTCCTGGGTACTGATTCGCACAAAGTCATCATTTATAACGCTGTAGAACCTGAAAAACAGGAGCAATTGGGAACATACTCGACACCAGGATCTGTGATTCAAATTAAATACCACTGTGACAATATATTCGTAGCTTTAGACACGGGCGATTTGCTTATTTACAAGAGACATATGGACGGTGGCTGGAATCTATCAAATCCGAGTCATGCATCATTGGGACGTGATCCTGTGGCTAGTTTGATGCCAATTAATTCCACGGTTTATGCAGCATGTGGTAAAAAGGTATGGGTACTGTCTGGCATGACTGGAGAAATCCTGAAGGATTTCTCGGTTCAACATGAGCACGTGGGCAATGTCAAACTGATGGCACACTCGGGAGTGGGCCTGTGGGTGGCATTGAAGAACTCTTCGACTGTTTGCCTGTATCATACAGAGACTTTCAAGCATCTTCAGGACATCAACATAGCATCTAACGTCCTCAGGGTCACGAAAACATCGATTCTCGATAGATTAGGAACACCTGGTGATAATGGAGAGAACATTTCCGTGACAGTAACTGCCCTGATGGCCTGCAAAGGACTTTTATGGGTCGGTACTAATGTTGGCATTAGTCTAACGATTCCTCTACCGCGTCTCGAAGGCGTTCCAATTATCAGTGGGCGTGTTAATATCAGCTATCACGCGCATTTCGGACCAATCACGTTCCTCCTCGCACTTCCTAACAATAAAATCGTTTATAACAAGGAAGAACCGGTGGTGGAGGATAACAAAGTGCAGGAAGAAGAGGTAAATAAAAACAGGGTAGACAAATTGAAGCAGCAATTGGCAGCAAGTCCAGTGGCTCTGAGGAGGAAAAAAGCTAGGGAGAGTGAGTACAGGGGATCTAAGACACTTCCACGTGGCTTTGGTGGGAATTTTACAGCCAATGGGGCCTTTCTTGGCAACTCATTGAGCAACTCTTCGGGTTCTTCTGGAGAAAATTGCGATGTTTATGGACTTTATGGGGAACTCATGTACCCAAGGGACTACGAGAATGATAATAATTCAGGGGTTGATACTATTTATGAGAGCTTGAGGAGATCTGATCCAGAGTTAGGTGGTGTGCCAAGCAAAGTTAATACTCTTGATAGACGGTTAAAGATGAAAATAACGAGACCAAGATCATTGGATTTGAGTAACTGGTCGGTGGATTCACATGCGAGCTCTCTGTACACTTCTTCGGGCTCTGAAGAGAATGTTTCCAAGGGGAAATTGTCCAGAAATGGATCTTGTATTGATAGGAGTGTGGACAGAGGGACAGAGTTTCGATGTGGAGGAGTTTCGATTATGGGAGTTCAAGAGGAGAAAGTAGGAAAAAATTGTGGCAAAGGTGTTGCTGGCAAGAGGAAGGCTCAGATTGTTGATCAACCCAAGAGAACTGTCTTGACGCTTATGGGAGGAAGGGGCTATGTTAATTGGAGGCAATTAGCTGGTGGAGGAAGTACTCAGGGTGGTAAAGGAGGCATTCGTGAGCCTAATAGCAATGATGCACATATTGTTCTTTGGGAGATGAAGTTGTAGCGTGCCTGACTAGGGAATGAGTTGATAACTGATGGCAACATGTGGATTTCATGATAGGAAAATTTCAAGGATCATCTTGATTACGAAAAGAGGATAAAAAAAATTGAATAATTGCCACAGCAACTCAATCCCTGTGTTTGGAATTCTTTTAGGTGCTTATTTAACGTGAAAAAATCGACAATAAATCCCAAAATATTATGAATCTCAAGAAAAATATTCTTTTTTTCTTTTTTTTTCACGTCTAAAATGATTTTTCATTAATTTTCAATTTAATTCATGGAACAAGAAACATTCCTAATTTATTAATGACGTGAAAATGATACAAAAATAAAAAAACTTTGATCAAAATAATGAAAAAAAAAAATCGCCAAAGAAATTGAAAAGAAAAGAAAAATAGTTTTTAAGAAACTTATTTTTCAAAAAGAAAAAACAAAAATAATTAAAGAAAATTGAAATTTTTTTCTAATGAAATATTCATTTCTTTTTTGTTACAATGTTAAATAAGCTATGGATATATATATATATATACATATTAATAATGTTCAAATTTTCTGGCCTTGTTAGTTATTAATTGAATTGAGAGATGATTATTATAAAAATGTTTATAAACTTTTTTATCAATAAGAAGAAGAAAGTTGACACATTTTTTTTTTTTATATGAAGAAAAAAAATATTTTCAGGATATGTTTTGAACAAAAATATTTATATATATTTTCTGCCATTTCTTTTTTCACAATTTACTTTTGTGAAAAAAAAAGAATTATCATTTCTTGGGTAATAAACTTCGTTAGTTTCTAATTAAGTTTTTTTCTTGTGATAAGAGAATTTAGAAAGAAAAAAAAAAGAAGAGAGGATAAAAGAAAATAATACGAATGTTGCCCAAATGTGATTCGAGAAGAATTAATGAATTAAATTAAGAAAATTGATGGAAAAAAATTGATTTTTTTTTTGAGAGAGAGATTTGGTGATGAATCTTTTTCTGCTATTCAGTGGAAGTTATACATAGATTTTTATGTATATACATAAAGCACTAGAGGCCATCAGTGCCATTGTAAAATTCTCACAATTACGTTAATCTTTTTTTTTTATTGATTATTTTTGAATTTTCTTTTTCTTTGTATTTAAAAGTTATTATTGAGATATTTCTGATTATAATTATTTTTCATTGAGCAAAATATTGTCTTTAATATTTATTTAATGTTCCTTTGATCCTTAATCCATCTAAAAGGTTTAAAATAAAGGAATAAGATTTTTTTAATAATTTACAAGGAAATTAGGAGAATGAAACAAAAAAAACTGGATTAAATTTTTTTTTACGCTTTATTTATTAATTAAAAAAGAGAATAATACATTTCATGTGCTTTTTCTTGAAAATTTCGATTTGCATCCAAATGTTACAGGATCTGAAACAGAAAAATGAGAAAATTTGTTAATATAACAATAATTATCTCAATCAATTCCAATAAAATGAAGAAAAAAAGCTTCAGTTGGTAGTGCATGTAACTAATTAAATCATGAACTCATTATTCGGTGTTTGTATCATCATTTGATACTTGAAAATTAATAATTAAAATTGTTGAATAATTAATCAATAAATAATGTTGGATACTTACACTAATCTTTTCAATGAATGAAGCGAAAATTCGTCTGGATTCACCTAAATGAAAAAAAAAACGTGGTTGAATAAACATTTATCATTGTAAAAACCATGATTTTAATTGTTTTAAAAGCCTCAGTTGGTAGTGCATGTAATAATTAATCACGAAATCAGTATTCGGTGTTGTTGATCATCATTAAAGTGTTTTATTCATAAAAAAAACTTAAAAAAACGTTTTTCTCCACGTGCAATAACCCCAAAAGCGGGCAAAGCCCTTTTCCAACTCCAAAAAAGTTTAAAATCTCAAAACTCAATTATTTTCTCTATTATAAATAACTTTATTCCAAAAAAATGAATATAAAACATTGAAATAAATAATAAAAACCAATAATTTACCTAAAAATCTCTTCAGCAAACTCTGATGCACTCCATCGACTCCGAAAGACTCGCAGGAAATGATGGAATCGCTCTCAACCGGAAATGAGAGACCCTCCAGCGAGAAAAGGCATCCATTTTGTCCCTAGATCTACTTTGTCACCAAAATCACCAAAACTAGGGACAAAATGCGACAAGTGAGAGTAATTTTACGAACACACGATTTATTTGTACACATTTTTACACGTTTGGTAGCGTCCTCTCTTTGTGACGTCATTACCCCCCCCCCCTGCTCTTATAAAAAAAAAGTACCAGTGAATGACGATACGATAGAAATACTACTAGAAAAAGAAGAGAGAAAAAGAATCATCAACACATGTAAACATCCACGCCTCGTATTACCAATCACGATTGTAAATTAATCTATGATTGGATTTTTTTACCTGAATCATCGATTTTTTTTGGAGTTTTGGGGATAATTGAATAAAAAGCAAGCATGGTACTGAAGTTACTGATGATTAAATTAAGAGTTTAGTGATATTTTTTGGACACTGAGAGATTTTTACACACCTGGCGTCATCAGATTCATTTTTGGAGTAAGTTTGCAATTTTTTAATTTTTTAATTTATTTTTTTTAAATTTGTTTTGTCTCGGTTTAATTTTTATTTATGGAGGTACTTTAGGAATAATTGTGATTTATTCAGTAATTGGCTAATTTATCTATTCATTTAATTACTTCAAATGTAATTTAATTAGTCTGATTTAATTAAGGCAAGTGAAAGTGTCAATTGCATTGTTCTTTAAATAAATATAAATTCGAGTTTTTTTTTCTGACGTCATCGATTCGTCAAGGATGAAAAATGCAATTGTCCTCTCTCATTTTTACAAAAGATTCACCAGAAAAATATTTTGGAGTAAATCTCCTAATTCTCAAATTAGTATAATAAAACTATTTTCTAGTGATTTTAATTGTTTTTAAAGTTAGTTAGTATTAATTTTAATTTTTAGTTCATTAATTTATTTCTTATTATCTTATTTTGCTTTTCTTTTTTTTCAGTTTTTCCACTGTACATAATTACAAAAATGCCACAGGCAACAACAATTGAGACTGTAACCATAACGAAACCGCTTAAGGTAAAATTGCTCACAAAATATCCTGTAATAAAATGAATTTTTTCGAATTATCGGTTTTAAGACACTTACCTCTGTCGTAAAACTCTAGAAACTTTATTTATCGTTAAATTCTTTCTCTAAGGCTTCTGTAAAACGGAGATTCTAATGAAATCATTTGAGATAAAATGTTTTCGATGATTTCATTGGAAAGTTGAGAGAATTTACGATGAAAAATAGAATTATTTTCTTTTATTTTTGAGAAAATTCAATTTTTTAGCTAAAAATTAGAACTAAAATCCTTTCCAAATTCGAAAAATTTCGCTATTTTTCTAGTATTTTTAGTTTTATTGGTGGTAACGTAAAAAATCGAAATGGAGGTGAAAAATGAGCTCATTTGCCATCGATTCATGTGGTTCAAAAATAATTTTCATCAATTTTTAAGTTACTTATGGAAGAAATACTCATTTTGATGAAAGGTGTTATAATTATGTTGAAAATAGAGAAAAATTATTTTTAAATAATCGAAATCGATGGCAAATGAGCTCACCTTTCACCTCCATTCAGAATTTTCACACTACAACCAATAGAACTAGAGATATTAGCAAAATAGTGAATTTTTTCACATTTAAAAAAAGATTTTAGTTCTAATTTTTTAACCGAAAAAGTTGAATTTTCCCAAAAATAACGAAAAAAAAATTTTAACGCATGTTTTTCATCGGAAATCGTCTCAGCTTTTTAATGAAATCATTGAAATCATTTTATTTCAAAGATTTTCACTACTTTCAAGCAATTTTAACTCCAGAAAATATTCAAATTCCAAATAAATTTTGATATTTGCATTTTTTTGCTCATTTCCATCTCATTCCACTTTTTTTAATTCACCAGAAAACATTTCTGTACTTTAATTCCCATAGAAAAATTCACTTGCAATACGATAAAACCATCTTCATCCCTCTCCTCCCATTACCCCCAGAAAAAAACTCGAAAAAATTCCACGAAAAATCAACGACTCTTTCACGATTATCCATTAAACCCGAAAAAACTGCGGAAATCCTTGCTACTTTTAATTGCGCCTGCGTTAAATTTCGTGGAAAATCGAGGAGGGCGACTGCGCCCTAGTTTCCCTCATCCTCCCAGTACTCAGTCACCAAGCAGTCGAAATACCCAGTCGAATGCCCAGAAATTCTTCTCCAAAGGGGAAAAAAGCACAAAAATACGAGAAATACCTATATGCATATAGATAGCATCAAATCGTGAAAAGTTGATTTTTTAAAAATTTGAAAAAACGATAATTATATAAAAAAAAGAGCAAAGAGTAGTGAGAAAGGGAAAACCGAAAAAAAAAACAAAAAAATATAAAAAGAATTGATTTGTCGAGGGAGTTGTTTGCTCGGGTTTGGAGGGGATGAAAAGGGCTGAATCTGCCTCACCCTTAGTGAGTCTCCTTCCCTGATCTATGGCGGGGTGTACAGGGGTCTACGACGTCCCATAAAATATTCAGTGAGCCCTAGTTTATTTTTTTTTGCATTTTTTTTCAAAACAAAAATATTGAATTTAAAAAAAAAATAAAAATTTGAGACTGAAGTGTAAAAATTGTTACGAAGAAAAAAATTAATAAAAGTGTATTTCATTTTAACGTTGGAAATTCTTTTGGAAATATTTACAAAACAATTTTGTGACTTTTGGGAAATTTATTCAAGTGTAAAAGAGGGTGATTCAATATGATTACCATGTATACGGTCGCTGAGGATCACATGGGGGAGAATGAAATCGCCCAGGTGACTAATTTAATAATTCCTTCACTAATTATTTGAATTTACATGGCTTTAAATTTCTCTATCTCGATTTTTCATTTTATTTTATCAAACTAATCAGGTTTGGAGGAGTTTGGGAGTGAGATAGATATCTTTTGGGGTCAAGGAACTCTGATTTTTTTTAGATTATTTTTTTTTATAGGAAAAAACTATAATCTTATCAAGTTTTTAATAGATATATCAAACGAGATGGATCGATTTTACTTAATTCTTTCCAAAATATCGCGAAATACATAAATTTTCATATGTACTCTTTTTTTTTATATAGGGGAGAGTGGGGCAAAATGGACACTGTAATGAAACGTTTAGAGATGGATTTTTTTTGATGATTCTATTGGAAAGCTGAGAAAATTTAAGCTGGAAAACAAGTGCCAGATGTATTTTTTTCGATTTTTTCGAAAATTCAATATTTTTCGACATTTTTGAGGGGTAAAAGCCTTTCCTTCTTAGAAAATTTTCAGTTTTTTGCAAATATCTCTGGTTCTATTGGTCGTAGCAATTCATTGGTCTCAAATGAAAGGTGAGCTCATTTCCCATCAATTTATGGGGTTCTGAATTCAAAAATATCAATTTTTGGGATAGTTATAGGCCAAAAACTGTTTCACAAAACTGTTTCACAAAAATGCCCATAAATACCTTGAAAATCGATATTTTTAAATTGAAAACCCTATGAATCGATGGCAAATGATCTCATCTTTCACCTCCCACCGGAATTTTTACACTACGACAACTAAAACTGAAGATATTCTCAAAAAACTGGAAATTTTCAAAAAAAGGAAGGGTTTCACCTCTCTAAAATGCTCAAAAAAGTCAAAATCGCCAAAAATTCAAAAAAATTAATTCCAGCACTTGTTTCCCGCCTGAAATTCTCTCAGCTCTCCAATAGAATCATCAAAAACAATCTACCGCCAATATTTCTATCAATTTCAAGAGTTTTCCATGATATTTGCCTAAAAATTCAGATGTGTCCATTTTACCCCACCTTTCCCTATCAAACGAGATGGGTTGATTTTAATTAATTATTTCCAAAATATCCCAAAATATACGAATTTCTATACATACTCTCTTTTTTTAAAGAATAAAAAATGATCCTTACATAAAAATTTAATATCCCTAATAAATTTCTCCCTTTGAAAAGACTTTTTAAAGGACAAAATAACTAATGACCCGTATTTTGTTGTCTTTACAGGTGATTGCATTTATATGTGGAGTAATAGTGATAATCTTAATGATAATGGGCTTAGCCTCAGCCGACTGGTTAATGGCACTTGGCTGGAGACAGGGTCTATTTACTTACTGCATAGCACCTGATGCACCAACTCCATTACCATTCAATGTACCTGCTGGCCCAGGTTGTTATCAAGCAAGAGACGTTGGCTATATCAAAGCAGCTGCTGCACTATGTATAGTATGTCTTTTTGCTGATGTTGCTGCTACAATATTCACTGGTTTAGGATTGAAAGCCAAAGATCATCGTGACAAACACAAGTGCTACAGATTTGCTGTGCTATGCATGGGACTTGCACGTGAGTATTTTTTAATAAATTGAAAATTGGCAAAATGATGAAAATTCGAAATTTTATGAAAATCCAGAAAAATTCTTTCAAAAGTTCCTGGAATTTTTAAAATTTTTGAAATCTCTTAAAAATTAGAAAAAAGTCTTGAAATCACTGAAAAACTAGAGAAATCCCATGAAAATTTCAAGGAATATTTAAAATTCTTGTAATTTTATCCAAAATAAATCGTTTTTTCTTTTTAAGTTTAATTAGATTTTGAGAAAAGTCATTGAAAATTTTGAGATATTTATTATTTTTATCAAATTTTTCTCAACTGATTTTTTATAAAAAATCTCGAAATCTCTCAGCATCTCCTGAAATCTTTTGAATTCTCTGTTTTTTTTTCTTTTTCTTTTTTTCTAATTTTTATTTTGTTTCTATAAAAATTCTATTTTTGAAAAGGCTTCGATGGGTTTTTAAACCTGAAGTCTATATACTAATAAAGAAAGAAAGAATTCTCATGAAAATCTATTAAATCTTGAGAAATCCGCTAAATTTTCATATTTTTCGAGAAATCCCATGAATTTCCATGAAATCTGTTGAGAATTCAAGAATCGTTGAATTTTTGCGATTTGAAGTTTAGTTTACACGAATGTTAGTCGTGAATCTCCCCTCGTGAAGATCATATATATAAGAAGAACAATAAATCTTCACCGGTATCTACCAGTTTTCGAAGATATTTATAGAATACTCCAACTATAAATTTTGGAGCCAAGTAATTTTCATTAGCTTCGACTCGAAATTGAACGAAAATAGAGACTATTGAATTTTTTCTTCTTCTCTTTGCAGTTGTGGCACTTTTATTGGCGCTGATCATTTATCCAGTATTCTTCGCAGCAGAGCTTAATTTAGGTGAGTGCAGAAGCAATATTTTCATGATTTTTTTAAGAATATACTCTGGTAGCTGAGGAGTTGGATCTCTTTAAATAGATGAATTTTTTCCAATAGGTAATCGAACAGTTTGGGAGTTCGGTTGGGCCTATGGTGTTGGCTGGGGTGCAGCTATATTTCTCTTTGGTGGAGTTGTTCTTCTTCTCTGTGACAAAGAGAGCGAGGAAATATATTACAAAGAACGTAAGATAGTACGAGAAGATGTTACTGGTGGTAATAATTCAATGTCCGGCCATGGAATTGGACAACATGGCACACTCAGATGTGGTATGCAACATGCCTAGTGGCATTGTACCCTGCCCGATGTTGTTCTCTAGGTGAAATTCAAATTTATTGCATCATTTTTCTTTTATTCATAATTCATCATTAATTTAATAATCTAATTGAGCACAAATCCTTAAAAAAAAACGAATTAACAAAGTATTAAGATGAAAAAAGAAATTCTGAACAAAAACAATTTTGATAATGAACAAAATGTCTGCCACTGCTGCGCCACAGTTGAAAATATCTTTTCTAATCCAATTATTTTTTCCATTAATTTAACTTATTGATAAAGTCAAAGTCTATTCAGGGATTTGATCGATTAATTCTGAAAGGAAGTTGTCTTTGAAATCTTAAGTCTCGCAGAAATATTGAAAAGCTAAGTTGAGTAGGTGAGTTTATTTTTGGATTTTTGAAAGAAACATATATTAAAAAAGTCTCTTTCTTCAAAAAATTCAAAGAATTTCCTTTCAAATTCAGAATTAATCATCAAAATCATGAAAAAACAAATTCCATTTTCATTTCACTTTTGAGAACATTTATTTTACGACTCGTGACGATTGTGGGACCACAAGTATCATGACTTCGACCTCACGAAGACAAAATTCCCCCCAAAATCAAAATTACTAAAAGAAAAATACTGCAAATGACAAATTACTGTGAATTTTTTCACTAAAAAAATCAATTTCGAATGTCCCTTGCATTTTTAAAGTAAATTAATCCCAACTGTACACATGTATAAAAGAAAAAACTCAAAAATTAACGTACAATTAATTAATTTAATCAAAGTATAATTTTCTTTACTATTTAATATGATTTGTAATTACTTTAATTATTAATTTATAGTTAATTGTATATTATTGATATTATTTTGGCAGCACTAGAAAATATTTTTCCATCAAATTCAATGTCAGAAGAACTCAAAAAAGAGTTGATTAACAATTTAATTCAATTCCTTCTGCGATCAACAATGATTTAAATTATTTTTTCGTTCATCAGCAATTCAAATCAATAGAATTGTTTTTTTTAATTAAACAAAATTGGGCAGCTAAGCGTAAATTGCCCTCAAATTGCGTCCCAGAAATCATCGACACAATTTTTCCCCTCAATTCAATTGTCCATCGTTTTTCCCCCCTTTTTCATTCATTCATTAAATTGATTTTTCATTGAATTAAAAATTCACAAAATAAAAATTGGTAAATAAATGATAAAACGGAGCAGCTCGGGCAGGTATAATTAATAATTTAAAAGAAAAAAAAACCGATCCATTGCGCCATATGCATTTGAATAATTGCATATGTACATACTCTAGAGGATTTTATATTAAATGAAGAAATAATTATATAAAACAATATTAATTAAATTGAACTCGTTGAATAGAGTTTAATATTGAAAATGATCAAAGGAGTTTACAAATAGAAAAAAAAATAAAAAAATTCAGTGGCACAAAAAAATGAAGGGGAGGAAACCCCTTCGATAATGGTGAAATTATTATAATGACTGCTTTTACATTCATTTTAATTAATTAATAACTAAATTAAAAATGGAGCAAATCCAAAAATTTATGGAATTAGCATTTAGAAAGTGGATGATAAATTTGGAGAAATTGGTGAATGATAATGATGAAGGAGGCAAGATAGTAATGGGGAATTTTCTGATATTTTTGGAGAAGTCCCCAATTAGAAAAACAGAATTATCGTTTTTTTTTTCTTTTTCATTCCTTTGAAATGAATAAAAAGTCAATTGTAAATCAAACGAATCTATTATGAAATTGAACAAAATTTCCAAAATTGAATGAAAGAACATTGTACAAGACTGTAACAAGTCAGTTTTAAACAATTTTTCATTGATGAATGAAGCATGAATGATTTATACACGATACATATTGATTTATACGTAGAAATGAGGCTGAAATGCCCGAAAAAAAAGTAATTGGGATAATTTAGATTAATTATATTTAAAAAATTAATGCGGATAAAAATCGTACGAACAATTAAAAAAATTTAATTGGAACTTTCTCATATCGGACTATAGATATAAACATATCTTATCTATAAAAAAAAAAATTGACGTATAAAATTACTCGAATATATATTAAAATTACTGGCAAAAAAAGGAACGTTACCAGAGAGAGAATTCAGAGACGAAAAAAGGGAAAAATTGAATAAATAAGATTACAATAAGGAGATACATGTAATTATGAATTGTATTATGATTTTTTGGGAATATCTGAACAATATGAACAAGTGGAAGCCTCCAATTCTTCAGATTCTTCAAATATTTGAAGAAAATCATAGTGAAAATATACGACATAAGGCTTTTCTCCTTGAAGGAAACAGTTTAGTTGCCTTTCGAATTGTTGTGACCTAAAAGGCGTAGTTATTAGAAAATAAAAAAAATTTAATTGAAGAAAAAAAACAATGATAAAGGGTCCTTATTGGCTCTTGTATTAGTGAAAGTTGTCCACCCATCATTTTGTTGTAAGCATATCGCAGTATTGTACAAAATATATATATATATTATATTATATTATATTATATGATATTATAAAATAAATAATTATAAAACAATTCATTTTCTTCCCGTGAAGAATTAAGCATTCAGGCCCATAATGAATAAAAATAAAAAATGTAACAAATGACGAATAAAATGATGAAAAGTTCTCAATTCTTATAACCAAAATGGCATTAATTGGAGCACACAAAATTCGAAATTTACGAGATAGAAAAGATTACTCGCAACAACCATTTCAATGGATAAATGTTACCAGGCATGTAATCGATTTGTGAAGAAATCACAGACGTTTTTTTTCTCAACGCAATATTTTTTTTTTTATTAAAGAGGGGAAAGGAAAGTTGGAAAATATCAATGGCTCTATGAAGGCCAAGTGATTGAGAGGAAAGCACATGGCTTTGGAGTACTTTCAAAAGTATGGAAATGTGGAGATATTGAAAAAATCTATGCTGGCGATTGGATTGCAGGGAAGAAACAGGGTTTTGGCAATTTTTGGTATAGTAATGGGGATTTTTATCAGGGTGATTTTTGTCAGGGAAGACGACATGGTTTTGGGAGACTTTGGAGCTTTGATGGGAGTTATTATCAGGGAAATTGGAAGGACGATCACTGTCATGGCTTAGGAATGTTGATTCAAGGTATAATTTAATTGCAAAGTAATGGAAATATGAGATAAGTTTATTTTCTAATTATTATCTCCTATAATTTCATTTTTTTCATCGATTTTTATTTATCAAGTCGATGGAAATAGGTACGAAGGAAGTTTCTTGAATGGAAAAAAAGATGGTTTCGGTAAATTTTATCATTTGAAAAGTGGACAATTGCAGGAAGGCTTCTGGGTAGCTAATACTTGCAAACAAAGTAGTATGAGAGATGTTTCGAGAGGACTAGCACCAGAACCAACGATTTATCCGATTCCAGAAATGGTATTAGACATAAAATTAGTCTCTTTTTTTTTCGATTCAATTTATTATTTCCAAGGATTACACAAGTGTTTTATATATTTTTTTTCCAGAGTAAATACACTTCTAGAGCCTCCTTGGGAGCCTCAAATTGAACGACATACCTCGAATTACAGTTTAAAATACACAAATTGCATTGAAAATTTTCTCAAAAATATTCAATTCTCTTTGAATTTAGCCAATTTTTTAAATTATTCCTCTCGTCTCCTTTAAGTCACGAGGCTTCAAGGGAATGTAATCGTAATATTAACAATAAAATTCATTAGTTATGAATAAACAAATGTCCAGCTGCCTAAATTGACTCCAAAAATTTTAATAAAAAAAAAATAATATCTCTTCTTTCGTATGTTGCCATGAAAATTTGAGATTCATTTCTTATTGAAATTTTATTTAAAAAATGAGATTCACTAATCTTTTATCTAATTATTGCAATAATCATGTAAAAATTGGTGAAAAATCACAGAAAATTTCAATTTACTATTCTCAATAGATACGAAATAAATTCATTGGATTAATCACACTAAATTACAATGAAATTATAGATAAACTCTTTCCCATTAAGTTTTACTCCCAGAGCAATAATAATAAAAGGGAAGAAATATAGATTTTTTAAAAATATTTACAGAAAATTTTGGAAGTAATCTCCAGTACATAATTACATATATATAATACTATGTAAAAATAACTAATCAACAAAAATTGGTAAGAGCAGAAGAATAGAGAGAATTCAAAGGAATAAATTTATCCCAAAAATTGATAGAAAAAAAAATAATTCTTTTAAACAATATGTGTATTATGCTGTAGTAAATTTCCTCCATTTCTTCCTTCGATATCAGTCGATTCAATTTGTTCCTTGAGTAATTCTAATTCACGTATACCAGATACTGTAACTTCGTATTTATGTGCAACAAGACTACGATAAAAGTGTACAGCAAATACAATAAATATTACGAGAACTGGAATGAGAACAACACAGGCAGACCATGCAGCTGTTTGTGAAAAATCATAGAATTTTACCCAACAGAGAATAGCTATTTCCAAGAGAAATAGAATAAGACCAAGAAGAGTTGAAAAAGCCCAGGCAACTTCAATGTACCAGTGAAGTCGTTCATGTGGTGATTCATGAACGAGACTTATACTGTGAAGATTACAAACTGCCTCGATATTTGGAAGTATACAAGTGGAAATCATCAGGGCTAGCATGTGAACAGCAACAAGAAGAGTTGTACAAACTGCAAAGGCTATCAGCATTTCATTTGGTACTTTTGTCTCGGAGTTTAGTTGAACTTCTACCATTGCCACCTGGAGAATTATAATTATGCTTTATTTTTGTTAATTCTTCGAAATTATTTCAGAAAAAAAAATTCAAATTAAAAGTGAGAAATCAATGTATTGAGTTTTTTTTCGATATAGGGGAAAGTGGGGCAAAATGGGCATCAGGGGTAAAATGGATACATCTAAATTCAGTAGTGAAGAGGTAAAACAAGATAAGTCTTTTTTTTTCTCATCTAGTTTTTTAAAAATACCTTAGGAAATAACCGAGAAAGAGCAATTTTGCCCTAAAACTCTTTTGTAACTCTTGAAATTTTCTACAGAAACAGATGAGTACTATCGCCTTATCTCACTTAGTTTCCAAGATATTTCCTTCAAAATGACCTCAAAGATAAGTCGATTTATCCTGTTTTACCTCTTCACTACTGAATTTTTAGGCAAATATTGAGGAAAACTCTTGAAATTGATAGAAATATTGGCGGTAGATTGTTTTTGATGATTTCATTGGAAAACTGAGGAAATTTTAGGCGGGAAACAAGTGCTGGAATTAATTTTTTTGAATTTTTGGCGATTTTGACTTTTTTAAGCATTTTAGAGAGGTGAGACCCTACCTTTTTTTGAAAATTTCCAGTTTTTTGAGAATATCTTCGGTTTTATTTGTCGTAGCGTAAAAATTTTGATGGGAGGTGAAAGGTGAGATCATTTGCCATCGATTCATAGGGTTTCCAATTTAAAAATATCGATTTTCAAGGTATTTATGGGCATTTTTGTGAAACACTTCTGTGAAACAGTTTTTGGCCTATAACTATCCCAAAAATTGATATTTTTGAATTCAAAACCACATAAATCGATGGGAAATGAGCTCACCTTTCATTTGAGACCAACCCCGAATTGCTACGACCAATAGAACTAGAGATATTTGCAAAAAACTGAAAATTTTCTAAGGAAAGGCTTTTACCTCTCAAAAATGCCCAAAAATATCGAATTTTCGAAAAAATCGAAAAAAATACATCAGACACTTGTTTTCCGGCTAAAATTTTCTCAGCTTTCCAATAGAATCATCAAAAAAAATCCATCTCTAACCGTTTCATTACAGTGTCCATTTTGCCCCACTCTCCCCTAAACAACTATTTACCATTGCAAATCCGGATAAAAGAGCGGATGTCTTGCTAGATGCCTTCAGTTTTGCTCTACTAAGCTGCAATTTCCGCCAGGAAAGATAACTCGGTGTGTGAAGGCCATCACCAGACTGCGACATCTTTGCCTTTTGTCAAAAAGAGAAAAAAAAAGGAAAAAAATCTCTTCAATCTCTACGAAGAAAAAAGAGTTTTCTCTAATTTTCAAGTTCAATTTTTTTTAAATTTTTTTAGTTCTTTGCTCATTTATTTTTCGTGTTAGTTACAAAGGTTCGGCTGGCGTTGACACAAAAAATATTGTAGAAAAAAAAAAATAAGAAAAAAAAAATTCGATTAAACGTAAAGGGAAGCAGAAAGTGCTGGGAGCAAAAATTAAGGCTACAATAAATTTTTTCCTAATTTTCTACAATTTCTCCCTTTCTTATTTTTTTTTTTTAATCAACGTACCACAAAAATTAAGACGATGTCAGCAGAGTTGTGCTACTCCACGTGATTCCCTCGTAAGGTAAAAAAAACCAATGGGTGCTGAACGAAAAAAGAATAATAATTTTAATAATGCAAAAAAAGGAAAAGAAAGATTTTTTTTTGTAACGAAAAAGTTCTGTTTCTCCTCAGATTTGTGTTTTTTCACTTGTGAAGAAAATAAATGAGTGAAATTTGTGATTGTGCTATATATTTATAGTGGATAATACGAGTGAAGTACGATTAAGCGAAGTTTTGAAGTACACCAGCCGGACTTTTTTCATTTGTCAACTTACATGTAATTGCAGAAAGTCCATTTGTATGCATTAATTGGAGTAATGAAGATTAATTGTTGAAAATTGAAGAATTGACGATAAATAGCTTATGATTAATTTCACCAATTGAATAATAATTTCTCTTTTTTTTGATTGATTATAAAATAAACATTTTAATAATTCCACAAAATTTATGAGTTTCTATTGAATAAAAAATCTTAAAATGCCCCCAAAAATGTAAAAATTCAACAAAAAAACCCAAAGAAATGAGAGTAGGTGAAAATTAAGTGGAAGTAAGTGTAAATAAGTAGAAAAAAAAACAATGATTTCCACCGACCTGACAATTGTGAAAGCGATTATGGAAACAGTGTCCCTCAGTTGTATGCAAATGCGAATGATTTTGTTGTAATGGCTGTTGATTGGTTGTATTATTTGCTCCAATCTCAGCACCAAACACTGAGTTGCGTCCGGTGCTCGTTGACCATACAGACATTTAGGCCGTTTTTTTATTACTTCTCAAATTCCCAGAAGAAATTCTGGAAGCAAAGATGAAAAGAAGAAAAATTTAAAAAAATATTAAAATTTCCAGAAAAACAGAAATTCTTAAAAATTAATTATGGTGAAATAAAACACTAATATTCTGTCCTTTTCTCCCAAAATTTCACAATCATTGTCACATTGGAATTGTCTAGGCTGTTGCTCTATTTTTAATGTGTTACAATACTTGCCAAGAGTTATCTCGAATTAAAACGTAAAAAAAGGGAAATTAAAGAAAATGAAATCACATTTTTTCGAAAAAACTTTGTATCTCTTTTTCTATACTTGAAAAAAAAAATCTCACTAAAATCAAAGTGAAAATAAAAACTGAAAATAGCAGACATTTGATAGTTTTCACATTTTTTTTCTTTTAATAAATGGAAAATTTAAAAAAATGGAAAATTTGCATATTTAGAAAATTCAAAAATCTATAAGTGCGTATTTTTTAAATATTTTTAAGAAAATGGAAAATTTGCAAATTTAAAACATTCAAAAATCCATAAGTCCGTATTTTTTAAATATTTTTTAAAAAATTGAAAATTCGCATATTTAGAAAATTCAAAAATCCATAAGTGCGTATTTTTTAAATATTAGAAAAGAAATGGAAAATTTGCATATTTAAAATATTCAAAAATCCATAAGTGCGCATTTTTTAAATATTTTTAAAAAAATGGAAAACTTGCATATTTAGAAAATTCAAAAATTCATAAGTGCGTATTTTTTAAATATTTAAAAAAAAATTGAAAATTTGCATATTTAAAAAATTCAAAAATCTACAAGTGCGTATTTTTTAACTATTTTTTTTTTTAAATAGAAAATTTGCATATTTAGAACATTTAAAAATCCATAAGTGCGTATTTTTTGAATATTTAAAAAAAAATGGAAAATTTGCATATTTAGAAAATTCAAAAATCCATTAGTGCGTATTTTCTAGATATTTTTAAAAAAATGGAAAATTTGCATATTTAGAAAATTTGAAAATCTACAAGTGCGTATTTTCCAAATATTTTTTTTATAATAATTTAATTCTTCAAAAAAATGCAGAAAATTGTCAGGTATTTGCTAATTTCACTATCAGACTAAAGAGAAGAAAAATAATCTGATCAACCTTAACTATTATTAAATCGAGGAAAATTTCGAGAATCAATTAACTACTAAAATTGATTCTTACCATCTGGTTCTCTCATTTTCACTCGAGTTAATCTGGGTGGGAAATAAATAGAGCCACGTGACACTTGACATACGAATGGAAATACACCGATAAGAAAGCCAATATTTCTCCACTTTTTCTATTCCAATACTTTTTCATGTGAAAAAATGACTAATATGACGTTAACTATATAATTGAAGAACTAAAAAATAATGAAATGTCGTTGCAATGCTCAAAATCATACTGAATAGGATTGTAATGTATCGCTTTGGTGAGACCAGCTGAAAATGCAGAGATGTCTTCATGTTAGTGTATGTTAAACATAGAAGGAATATTTGAATGTGTATTGGAGACCCTGAAACGTTATGATCACAGTGGTTTTGCCAGTGCCAGAGAGTCAATGTTTTACATGTATTTGTGAATGGAAATAAGTTTGTGCCAGGGCCAAACCGATAATTTACGAGAATTGTGTTTTTTTCTTATTTTTCATGAAAAAAAAAAATTTATGAATTTTCGAATTATACAGAAGAAGATGTCTATCTTACTCCAACGACTAAATATCTAATTTTTTAATGGGAAATAAATTTAATTGAGTAATTTCAGCAATTAATGACTCAATTAAAAATGGAAAATGAGTATTTTTCATGAGATAATTGTGAAGATTCGCAAGAAATGTTGGAGAATAGAAACCTGAAGAATTCAAAGTATTTTCGATCTTCGAAAAATAGCCACAAATTTTAGAAACTTGATTTTTTAAAAAATTCTTATTCTTTTCTCATGAATACTGATGTGATTGGGTGAACGTCGAGGCCTTTGAGGTGGTCTCTCACCTCACGTTCGATCCTCCATATATCTGCTTCAGTATTGGTGGCAACATTAAACTCAATGGACACAACATTACGTTTTCAGTTAACTGTCGGTGATCGTGGACGCACAATCGTGGAGCAACTTTATATATATAGGAGCTGTACCACTTGTTGCACATTTTATTGCTCCAATAAATCGATAAATCAATAAATAAGTCAGTGGGAAAGACAGAGCCTTCTTCAGAATTTTTTTTTTTTTTTTTGATAATGAGAAGCGTTTTGGAGTAATTTCACTCAATTTTTTACTGTGAAAAACCGATTTTTATTAATAATAAATATGGATAATTCGGTTAAGGCTCTCGCTGATGATGAACGTTTTGCTCTCATGAAAGTAAGTTAAATAATTTTTTTTCTCTTATTTTTTTTTTTTAATTAATTTTTCTCTTATTTTTATCATCAAAAAAACGTTCATTAAGTGGAAAATGTTTTTGAGAGCTCAATCCATTTTTTTACATAAATTAATTATTTAAATTAATTCCATGATGATAAAAAACTATTACTCATTCTTCTCAGCTCCAATTTCTCCTTTTTTTAAATAGTTTTTACTCGAATTCTCGACATGATGATAAATCAAACATTTTAATTCTATTTAACGAGGAATCGAGCACATTACGTATTTAAATTTCCAATGAATTATTCAAATGTATTTTTTTTCACTCGAGAATTCCAATAACGTCAAGCTCTTTCTCATTTTCACTCAAAGTTTCCTGCAAACATTAAAAAACAAATAGAAAGGAACTTTCGATAAGTCAATTTGAGTTTTCAAAAAATTGCGAAATATGTGCAAAAGTTTCTTTAAATGCAGCAAAAGATTTGCATTCAAGTTCGTCAATAGTTGACTCATAAATTGCAAATCTACAAATTATTTTCCACTTTTTTTATCAAAGAGCCTCTGATCTCTGACACAGTCCAATTTTTATTTGTTCTTTTACTTGTTATCCTTCTATGAATATTTAGAGGTCGTACATTACTCAGCACTTTCATCAAAACTCGACACTAAAGTGATAAATTTATTGGATACTTTGATTGATTTTTATGATTCATAGAGTAATTATCCAAGAGATTGACAGAAGCTTGAAGCATTCAAGGTATTGCAAATAGAGAAAAAAGTAATGAATACAAAAAATTTTCATCAGGAGAGAAACAATTCAGTAGTGAAGAGGTAAAACAGGATAAATCGACTTATCTTTGAGGTCATTTCGAGGGAAATATCACGGAAACTAAGCGAGATGAGGTGATATTACTCATCTGTTTTTATAGAGAATTTCAAGAGTTACAAAATAGTTTTAGGGCAAAATTGCTCTTTCTCGGTTATTTTCTAAGGTATTTTCAAAAAACTTGATGAGAAAAAAAGAGACTTATCTTGTTTTACCTCTTCACTACTAAATTGTAGTTTCCCTTCTTTTTCTGCCTTAATTATAACTAAAAATATCTGCAATTTCTTTTGTTTTCATTAATTCATTAAATCACAATCTTCAGAAATATTGAAAGAAAAGAAAAGATTTTTTTTGTATCTTTCTTCAATGAAAGGAACATTCTTTGCTCATTACTTTTATCAAAATCTCCAAAAGTTTACAGAGAAATGTCATGAACACAATGGTAATAAGAATAATCTTTTATGAATTCTTTCATTATCCTTTTGTGTATATGACGTGCAAAAACCTTCTTTCTCCACTCAAATTGCTGCATGAAAAATTTCTGCTCCTGGTATATACTCAGTACGCGTTGAAATGCATCAAATAAATGCATTATCCGTACAGCAACAATAAATACGTGATTATTTCTTACATGATGTAATATATAAGACCTTACAAACATGACTTTTACATAATTTCTGTGCCCCTAGTTAAATATTCACTGCAGTAGTCTCTCCTTTTATTTTATTTTCTGGGTCAACGTCAACAAAATGATGAGACTAGTCAGGTGATTTTCTAGTTCACTGGCTTCATGCAAAATAATCTCGATATAATTATGATTACAGCATAAATTATTTTATAATTGTGAGGGGAAAATTTTGTAGTTAAGAAAAGGTCCAGTCTCTCAGGATCTATTGTTGAGAATAAAAGGCTTTGTCTTCTATAATGGGATACTTGAAAACTTCTCTTTTGAGGGTAAAAAGAGTGATTTCTAGAGTTTCGAATGTTTTTAAACCAGAGATCGGCAAAAATTCGCATTTTTAGTTTTTTAATTTTTTTTATTTCTGTAATTTCCATCGAAAAAATTTTAATTACTTTCTCAATGAAAAATTTGGATTTTTAAATTTTTCATTAGTTTGAAAATTAATTTTTTTTTTTTAACAATTTTGATTACTATTGTAATTTAAAATTTGACTGATGAAATTTCATAATTATTTTCTTTATCAAACTTACCAACATTTTTATTAGTTAAATTGAATCATAAATGTCATATAAGCGTCATTTAGATTGGATTAAATTATAAGTTCTTATTTGTGTTACATTTAGTTAAAACTCTCAACTCAAAATTTTTGTCTGAAAGACGGTTATATTTGGGAAGATTAAACATAGTAGCGTTGATTTTATTATAAAATTAATTATTCCAATCAATTAATAAGTAAGAAAGAATCAAAATTTCGAATAAAAAAAAGAATTATAAAATTTCATCAGTCAAATTTTTAATTACAATAGTAATCAAAATCGTTAAAAAAATTAATTTTCAAACAAATGAAAAATTTAAGAATCCAAATTTTTCATTAAGAAAGTAATTAAATTTTTTCGATGGAAATTACAGAAATAAAAAAAATTAAAAATGCGAATTTTGTTTTCGCCGATTTCTGCTTTAAAATCGTTGGAATTGACGGATAATGTTGATTTTTAAAAATTGATTGCTAAATTAACTTTCATCCTGAGTCACTGAACTTAATAAGCATGGATTGGTGAAAAGCAAGTACCGTTTCAATACAAGTCGTGCTTTGGTGAAAGCGATTGACTGGTTTTATTTTTTTGTACTCCTTTTTGATTGTTCAATTTTTATCCTCTTTTTTTGCAAATCAATTTTGCACAAGTATCTCATCTCATTAGTAATTATGTGAAAGTCAGTTGCATTCATTCTATTCATAAAAATGGAGAAAAAGAAACTGGTGAACACGTGGTAATTTTTTTTTACTACTTCTTTGTATTCCAAAATAATTCGCAAAGATGCAAAAATGGAAAAATCCAAGATGTAAAAAAAAGTAATGTGTGATTATTGTGTGCTGAAGGAAACTCGTGTCCCCAATGCATGAATACACAGTGCAATAACGAGATTTTCTCGTCTCAGACGAGCACTAAGGTGTATATAATCGTGAATCGTGACGATTTTAACCTCGCTCCAAAACAATTTTTCACCACGTCTCTTTGCTGTATTTCTTTTATGTTCAATTCGCTTTTTTTTATTTCATTCTCCTGCATTCCATTGAGCAAAACTGCATGATTGCAACATTTTATCTCGAATGGAGGAGCAAGAAATATAAATATAATGAAGATGAATTGGTAAAGTTGAGGATTGAAAAAAAATCTGAATTTACTACTCCTCATAAGAATTGCATCATTCGAGGAAGAGAAATCCAATAAAAAGGATTTCACTAATCTATTTTAATCATATTTTTTTTCTTTTTTTTATGCAGTTCAGGAGGAACGTTCACGAAGTTCTTCAGCCACACCATGACGATCAGTTTCTGCTCCGCTGGCTCAGAGGTAATGGACAAATAATTGCAGCAACGAGAGTTGTTGCAATTCTTACAAATGATCAATCATACTTTTTTCTCTGTTCTTTTTTTAATGATTTGATCCTTTTTTTTTTATTCAACTTTAGCAAGGAAGTGGGATGCTGTTGCTGCTGAGAAAATGTTGCGTGATGTAAGTGACAAGGAAGTATTATTATTCAGCAAGAAAAAAAAAATTTTTGTTGTAAGAAAATTTACTAGATGTAAAAATTGTGAAGGAAAATTTTGTTGAAAGGCAATTTTCTTGCTGCAAGAATTTTTTTTTCCTCAGTGTATGAATGAATTCAGTAGTGAAGAGGTAAAACAAGATAAGTCTCTTTTTTTCTCAATTTTTTTGAAAATACCTTAGAAAATAACCGAGAAAGAGCAATTTCGCCCTAAAACTCTTTTGTAACTCTTGAAATTCTCTATAAAAACGGATAAGTAATATCACCTTATCTCGCTTAGTTTCCGAGATATTTCCTTCGAAATGACCTCAAAGATAATTCGATTTATTCTGTTTTACCTCTTCACTACTGAATTAGTTTGATTTAAAAAATGCTAGAATTCTACTTGTTACTCTTTCCGTTTATTTTGAAAAATTGAGGCAAAATACTAGATTATCTTTAAAAAAGAAGCAAATAATAGAAAATAATTCTGTACAATTTTACACAAACCCAGTAGTTTTCAACGCTTTCACTCACGATGAGTCTAGTTTACTTATAAATTACGTATAAAGTAACTCGTTGCAGTTAATTAACACATCTAAGTACATAATCACATGTTTTCATAGAAAGTTCAATGTAATAATCATGGTTTTATGATTTCTCACTTGTTGCTGTTCCCTTCTAATTGATTTAGTCACTTGAATGGAGAAAAAAGTGGGGAGTTGATAGCCTCGATCAGTGGGAGGAGCCTGAGGTATTGAAAAAATATTTGCCCTTTGGATTGTGTGGTTTCGATAAACAAGGGGCTCCAGGTGAATATGCTAATATTTTTCAATTCATTGAATATGCAATTGTCCTTATGAATGCCTATAAATAGAAAGATGATTTTTTTTTTGGGTTTACAGTGATAGTTGTTCCATTTGGTGGATTAGATTTGTATGGAATTCTTCATGTTGTGTCGAGAAGCGACATGGTCAGAGCTACAATCAAAGCACTAGAGTATTTTCTACGTTTGTGCAGGGAACAATCGGCGAAACATGGATTAGGAGCAGATCAAGTAGTCGTTATTTTTGACATGGATGACTTTAATTTACGACCCTTCATGTGGAGACCAGGTAATATGCTTTTTTTTTAATCGGTGGAAGCCCTCTTTTTCTTAATTGAATAGGAAAAGGTGGGGTAAAATGGACATGGGTTGATTTTTGTATTTTATACTATGAAAATTAGGAGAAATCGATGGAAATTTTGAAGATAGGTTTTTTCTGATGATTCCATTGGAAATATAGGGAAATTTCCCATGAAAATCATATGTTAGAAGTTATTTTTTGGAATTTTTCAAAAATTTCATTTTTTGCACAAGATTTGAAGGTAAAAACTCTTCTATTGTTGAAAAATTTCAGGTTTTCGGAAATATCTTTGGTTCTATTGATCGTAGCGACCTGGGGTTGATTTTAAATGGAAGGTGAACTCATTTCTCATCGATTTATGGGGCTCAAAAAGGAAAGTATCAATTTTTTCAAGTACTTATAGGGCAAAAACTGATTTTTCAGAAAATGACCTATAAACATTTGAAAAATTGATTTAAAAAAAATTGAACCACATAAATTGATGAGAAATGAGCTCATCTTTCATTTGAGATCAATTCCAGATCGCTACGACCAGCAGAACCGAAGATATTACCGAAACAGTGAATTTTTTCGATTTTACCCCACTTTCTCCTAAACAGAATTCCACGAGTTTTAGAACCTTTTCAGAATTTTCGATAATTTATTTCACAGCTGGAGAAGTTATCATCACTTTGATTCAAATGTATGAGGCCAATTATCCAGAAATTCTCAAAGTGTGTTACATTATTAATGGTAAGTACCCTCAAATAGGTGAAGAAATCTTGTAAATCAAAGAAAAGAACGAAATTCTAATTTTTTTAATGATAAATTCTTTCAGCTCCAAAAGTTTTTGCACTTGCTTTTTCAATCGCAAAAAAATTCATGAATGAATACACAATTTCGAAAATCCAAATACACAAAGCAGATCCAGACAGATGGAAATCCTCGATCTTAAAAAATGTGGCAAAAGATCAATTACCAGAGCACTATGGTGGTACCTTAAAGGATCCCGATGGTAATTCACGTCTCACCTCAAAAATATGTCAAGGTGGAAAAATTCCAAAGGAAATGTACAAAAAAAATGAAAAAACCAACGATGATTTTACATCAGTAGTTGTTAAAAAAGGTGACAAAGTTAAAATTGACTTTGTACCAGAAAAAATTGGCTCAATTCTCAGTTGGGAATTCAGATCTGAGGATCATGATATTAAATTTGGCATTATGAAGAAAGCTTCAAGTGGTGATAAAGTTGAATTAATTCCAATTCATCGTGTTTCATCTCATCAATTAGATGAAGTTGGAGTTTTAACTTGTGAAGATCCAGGAACTTATTCTGTTGTTTTTGACAATTCTTACAGTCTTTTGAGAAATAAAAAAATACATTACAATGTACGATTGGCTGAACCAAATGAGGGACTTCAGGAACTTGCTCTTCAAGACGATTAAAAATTATTATTATTATTATTATTATTAATTTTTTAAGTAAATTCTTCGAGGGTTTTGGTGCAATTCTGTATATTATGACTATTAAAATTCAAGAGGGGAAAGTTTCTATATTTTCTACCTCTTTTTAATGTTAAAATGCGATTATTACCAAATTATTAATTAAATCAGTGTGTAAATATTAAGTTGTTGTTATAAAATCATGATAAATAAATGAATGAAATGGTTGTGCAAGAGAAAAAGTTTCTCCTTTTTTTTTATCAACATTGAATTTATTTAATTCTCCAATTTAAAGAGTATAAAATAGAAATATATATATGAAATAATAGATCATAAATTCATTGTTATCTTAATCTAATCGTCTTCATCGTTTAAAAGCATCTCGATAAGTCCAACATCAAGACATTGATCGCCTTCCAGGCGTTTTTGAGTACCCCAAATTGATAAAGTTGGTAAAACATTCAATTTTGTTTTTGGATTTGTACGAAATGGACATTTATGATCTTTCCAACTGGAAAATTAATTTTTTTCGGTAAATTAATGACTTTTGGAGCAAGAAAAATAATTATTTTCAATAAAAAAAGGAAAATCCTTACAAGGCTCTGTCTCCAACTTCAACATGAACGAAATGAGTATTTTCTGAAGCTAATTTGATTCCTTTTTCAATGAATGGTTCAGCTATAAATGGAGAAAAAAATCAATTGTACAAGACTCAATGTCCTTATTGAATTTAAATTATGAACGTAAATGGAATAGAAAATGGCTCGAAATAAGTGAAAATCTTTGAGATGAGTTCTTTTTGATGATTTTATTGGAAAGCTGAGGAAATTTCTGTTGAAAAACATGTATTAAATCTCACTTTTAATGATTTTTTTGGAAATTCAACTTTTTTTAAGCGAAATTCTTTAAAAAAACGATAATTTTTCTCTCAAAACCACATGAATCGATGACAAATGATCTTCTTTCTCATTAAAGACCACCCACAAGTCACTGAGACCAAAAAAAAGTCGAGATATCTCGAAAAAAGTGGAAAAAATCGAAAATGGAACGAGTTTGACCACCTATTCACGTCTAAAAAAGTGGGATTTTCAAAAAAATCTATTCCTACACATGTTTTTCATCAGAAATTCTCTCATTTTTTCAATAGAATCATTAAAAGAAATTCATCTCAAGCCATTTCATTGGAATATTCATTTTCCCCCACTTTGTCCCTATAATTCAGTAGTAAAGAGGTAAAACAGGATAAATCGACTTATCTTTGAGGTCATTTCGAAGGAAATATCTCGGAAACTAAGCGAGATAAGGTGATATTACTCATCTGTTTTTGTAGAGAATTTCAATAGTTACAAAAGAGTTTTAGGGCAAAATTACTCTTTCTCGGTTATTTTCTAAGGTATTTTCAAAAAACTTAATGAGAAAAAAAAGAGACTTATCTTGTTTTACCTCTTCACTACTGAATTTACCTTCAACACAATCAGAACACCAGCTCTGGCCATTTGGCAGTTTACTCCCACTGTAAAGAACAACTACTGGACCCTGGGCTTTAAAATCCTCCATAAATTTGAAAAAGCCCTCGTATCCCTCCACATGATGTTCGATAACCATTTTGAAGATTCAAAGAATCAAAGAATGATGAAAAAATTGCAGAATCTATTTAGTAATCTCACGAAACCTCAAAAAACAATGTTTGCATCGAGCTTTTATCGAATCGAGTGGAATCGAGTGACTCTAGACACATGATTGACAGTCCCCAACATAGAAAAAGACCAATGAGGGCAGCACAATCCAGTCCCTGAACGTGCCACTTCAAAACAAGCTTCATATTGTTAAAAAGGAAGCAAATTGAAGTCCAAGGAAGAGATTAAAATCACTTCAACTGCACTTTTTTCCTCTTAAACAGGAAAAACAATGGAATAATCACGAGAAAAGTGCTTTTTTCACTACATTTTGGAGGAGAAAGTGAGATCATTGGCTCATTGGACTGTCTGCACGTCCTTGACGTGTCATTGACCCCAAAAACAACAAATAGAACTTGTAAAAGTTGCTTCTGTAGAGTAGTTAGAAAGGAAATGAAAGAAAATAGAACCAAAAGCCCTTTTTTTTCGTAAAATGAAATTTTTAAATGATGCACAAAAGCAGAATAATATCAAAAGAATGAAAAATTGAATACTCAAGGTCAAAGACATAATTCTAAAATTATGAAAAGCCTTGAGATTAATTTTTTCAAGTTCACACGTTGGAAAATTAGAAAGTCCAGGTTATGAAACAATATTTTCGTATCAATTGGCTTGAGAAACCTTTGAAAAACATGAAAAAAAAACAATAACAGTTCGAAATGAGTCCTACTTAAAATAGTTAATTTAAAAAACTCACGCAAAAATGAAGATTCCATAAAATTAAAGAAATGTCACTCGAGCTGCTCTTAAAAATGTGTCAAAATCGAGTTTTTAATTTAAAAAATCACTTTACACAAGTTTTACTGTTTTTATTAACGACTTGAGTCCTCAAAACAATTTAATAACACTGGAAGACAACAATTAAACCTCCAAAATCTTGGAAAAACGTTAAAAAACATAAGCAAACTATTTATTTACACTTTCCCCAGTGAAAACTGCAATTTTTTTATCAATCGAACCATTAGTAAAGCAGATTTCTACCCTGTCTTCGTGATTTTCCCCTAGGGGCCCTCTCAAGCATTTCAGTAAATCCCCAAACAAGCCATTTCATTGGCTGCGACTCTCCCCCAAATGGCTGACAGCCAATCAAAAACAAGAAAATTAATTTTCCTCACGAAAAATAGGAAAAGTGGGGGCGGTAATGCTGTGAAGGTGTTGAAAGAGCCACAGCTGGTTTTGTGTTAGCATCAAAAAAGTGCACCAGCATATTTTGAAGAAAATTAATTTTTCACATCAACGAATTTGATCGAAGCATTAATATTAATTAATGTAAAAAAGTGAATTGATACAATTGAAATATTTTTTTTATGGTTCTTTTTGGGGTAAATTGTACTTTGGAGGTATTTGGGGGCTCGAGAGTGTTATCCAGTGTCTTCTGGAGTGGCACGAGGTCCAAAGAGCAGTGAAAATAAAAATAAATTCCAAATACTTCACATTATTGATAACTAATTGTTTCTCTTTTTTTTTAAATTCATTTTTTGCCCTTTTTTTATTGGAATTTTTTTTCCTTATAAGTAATGGCTGGTGTTTTTGATATCGAGCTTCATGATGTAGACACTGTGACTCGTGAGGAGTCTGATGACGATGTTATTGAGATTGGAGAGGTGAGATTTATTATTTCAATGCAAAAAAAAACAGAATAATTTTTTGATAATTTTTTTTACATAATTCATGATTATTAAATGAATTTTGGACTAAAGTCTATTTTTTTTTTATTTTTCAGGGTGAATACGATGCCAATCCCAACGTAAATGAAATAATCGAGTAAGTAATAATGAATGAAAACAAATGAAATTGATAATAGAATACTCTTCATTTATTTCTTTGGATTTTTTTCTTTTTTTCTGGCAATTTATTGAAAACAGATCTGATGGATGTGAGACAGTGGCTATTTCTGAACAAAATGTCAATCGTGGGAGGGAGCGTGCTGGACCACAGGACTTTGAATTATGCAAAGTCATTGGTAAAGGTGGTTATGGAAAGGTTTTTCAGGTCAGAAAGGTCACTGGTAATGATGCTGGCACGATTTTTGCTATGAAGGTAAATGCTGTATTTAGTTTTTATTAGATTTCACTGGCTTTGAGAAGATTTTTTTTGAGAGGAATGAGAATTTTCCTGTTCAGGTACTTCGCAAAGCTTCGATAATACGAAATCAAAAGGACACAGCTCACACAAAAGCAGAGAGAAATATTCTGGAAGCAGTTAAACATCCCTTCATCGTAGATCTCATGTACGCATTTCAAACTGGTGGAAAACTCTACTTAATTCTCGAGTACATGTGCGGTGGTGAATTATTTCGTCATTTAAATGACGAGGGTATTTTTCTCGAGGAGACTGCCTGTTTTTATCTATCAGAAATAATCCTTGCACTTCAGCATTTACATCAGCAAGGTATTATTTACAGAGATTTAAAGCCAGAGAATATATTGCTCGATGCTGATGGACACATTAAATTGACTGATTTTGGATTATGCAAAGAGCACATTCAGGAAGGTTCAGTTACTCATACATTTTGTGGAACAATTGAGTACATGGCACCAGAAATATTGACAAGAAGTGGTCATGGCAAAGCTGTTGATTGGTGGAGCTTGGGAACACTCATGTACGACATGCTGACTGGTTCACCACCATTTACTTCAGAAAATCGTCGAAAAACCATTGAAAAGATTCTAAAAGGAAAATTAATTCTTCCACAGTACTTGACACACGATGCCAGAGATTTGATAAGAAAATTACTGAAACGACAAGTACATCAGAGACTTGGATCAGCTCCATCTGATGCTGAACAAGTTAAAAATCATTTATTCTTCAGACACATCAATTGGAATGACGTGATATCGAGAAAATTAGAGCCACCATTCAGGCCAAAATTAACGAGTGAAGATGATGTTTCACAGTTTGATAAGAAATTTACAAATTCAGCACCTATTGATTCACCACCAGAGTATACACTGAGTGAGAGTGCTAACAGAGTTTTTCAAGGCTTTACCTATGTTGCTCCGAGTATACTTGAAGATATGTATGCACCACGTGTTGTTAATGCCAGAAGTCCACGAAGGACACACATGAAAAATTTTTCACCTCGTTCTAATCATTTTCATCATCATCATCATCACAGGCACAATGGAGTTGCTCATAACAATATAGAAGATGCAGAAATGATTGAAATAGGTTAATTGACTGGATTAATTTTCGATAATTCATTTAGCACTAGATTTAACATTGACTCTTTTCTTTTTCTATTATTTCCCAACGAAAGAAAAAATCTGTCGAGTTTCCACGATCCTTCGATCTCATGGAAGGATGCATATTAACAATTCTATTAATTTCGTTGATTCGAGATTCTTCAAGATTGTTTACAAATGTTTTTTCTAATGAGATAACACGGATTTTCTTTGGAATTAAGAAAAAATTTAAGAGTGGAGGAATTTTCGTGGAAAGACTCGATTTGATTTGGGTATTAGCAAATTTACTTTTCTTGAAAACTAAATAATTTTTTTTTCCTCTTCATTATAACATTTAATCATATGCAAGCAATACAAGCAATATTATTAATATTATAATTCATTTGCTAGACGATTTTACCCCAAAGACAAACAGAAAGCTCGTTATTTCTCCCTGAAATATAGAAGGCTAAAAGATTTGAAGATTATACTTTATGCAAATCATTTTTTTTTTTCCATTGACAGGAAAATTAGAAGGCAAAAAAAAGGCTGATTTCACATAAATTAAAGTTCCTAGACTGCAATCATTGATTTTTTTTTTAATCAAACAAATTTTCCATCGTTTGTAAATTATTCAATAGAAATACGGAGAAAACGAGCGAAGAAAAACATAATTAATCGTAATCACAATGAGGAAAGATAGAATTGACCATGTGAACTCAAAAACTGCCCAAGTGTTCATGGATTATTCGTCAATTGACGTAAAATCCCACGAATTTTTGTTCATTTTATAACTAAATAATGAAAAAAAAATGCATTATCAGTACCATACGATTTTTTAACGAGAAAAAAAACAATTTTTGTTTATTAGGAATTTTAAAAAATCGCGAAAAATTTATTAATGAGGTAAAGTTACGTTTCTAGCGTAATATTAACTAAGAATTGCTAATTGATATTCTTTCTTGTCCAGTAAATTAATGATTGCCAATTAAGAAAAGAAGAAAAATAGTATTTTAGAAGAATTGTTTTTTTTTTATTTAAAGAAAATTGAAAAAAAGGTTTTAAAACATTTTTTCAATTGAGAAAATAAGTTTTTTTTTTTTTTTTTTTGATTACTTTACTGGATTAAAAACTTGTAAAGAAAGAAATAATGCATCATGTCGTGAGTAATGGATAAATAAAATCTCTAACTTATTATCGCATATTCGACAGTAAATTTAAGTGAAAAAAAAAGGATTAATACTAATTAATGATTTTGTTTTGTGAGGGGACCCATAGTTAATTCACACATTTTCTATATTAAGAAACAACAAGTTGTGCTTAAAGGAGAAGGCTATGAAGAATTTTCAGAGCCATCAAAATGATTTTTATTTCGTTTAATTTTGAAAACCATTTTTTTTTTGAAGTTTGTTTGTGACTTACTTCTCATGTTTCTATAATTTTTTTTTCCTTCGTCTCTTATGTGCAAATGACTTATTGATGGCTCTTTTGAGTTCGTAGCTTTGATATTTAGCTGAAATTGTGTATAAAAAAAGAAAAACTTGTGATTGAAATTTGCAAGTATAATCAAATGATTCGTTGATTTTTTCACTTACTAATTTCAATCACAAGAAAAAAAACGTAGAAAAATGAAATAGGTAATAAAATAATTACCATTTTAGAACATACTTTAGCGAGAAGAAAAAACAATAAATAAAAAAATTAAGTGAAAAATAAAAAATGAAGGAAATTAATAATTGAATTTTAAACAAATCCTTGAAAGCTTCTCTGACTAACAAAATCCATCGAATTAATAGTCATTTAATTCTTAGGACAATTAATGAGATAACTATTCTATCACTAAACTAATTAAGACAATTAATCAATTTTTTAACAGTTGAAAATGAAGAAAAAAAACAATAAATAAGTAACCATTGCCATTTTTTAAAATTATTCAATTGTGTTTAAAAATCGAGGAAATTCAGATGTGAGAAACAATAATTCGTGGCAATTACTGCACACTGCCAAAAATTGCATTGAGAGATTGGCACTTATGGTAGAAAACGAAACAATAAATATAATATTATTCTATTAGTTAAAACGAAGAAAGAATGATAAATAATGTTTTTTTTCAATTATTACGAATTATAAAATTAAGTGCAAAGTTTGAAAAAACACAAGTGACTTGAATGCTTCCAATAATCGAGAATAATTGAGAATTTTTTTTCTGTCAAAAAATAAATTTATTCTGTTGATAGTTACCAGAAGGAATCGCAATTTGATGAAAAAACGAAGAAAAAAAAAAGAACCTTTCTATTTAATCTAAATAGAATGAAAATAATGAAGAAATCATTTTACTGTTTACCTACTCCTCTCTCACACACCCGAAAAAAACACACATACATACATACATATATTGAAAATGCAAGTGTAGGATACAGAATTATTTTAAATAAAATATAATGCGATGTCTTAAATAAAAAATTGTTCGTTTCTCTTCCCATTCATTCAAAAAAAAAAAATCATAAAATGGTTTAAAATAATTAGAAAATCATTTTATTCTAACGACGTACGTTTTTATTCGCTCTATGTACAGGAGAATCAAGCTGAGATGATACGTACTAACATGAAATTATCCCTTTTATTATTTGGTTTATTTAAAAAAAAAATGAAATTGTAAATTAGCTTTTTATTCGTAGACGTCCTCCTTGTCTGCAACGTAACGTATAATGTCCCCAGGTTTCATGAGCTTTTCAGCATCCATATCTGGTATTTCAAAGCCAAATTCATCCTCCATGGCCATTATAACTTCCACATGATCCAGAGAGTCCAGCCCAAGATCATTCAAAAAGTGAGAGTCCAAAGTTAGCTGAAAAATCATTAAAAAATTCTATAAAACTATTCATTTAACTCCTAGTGTTTCTGCAGGATATTGAAGAATAATGAAAAATTAAAGACAAGAGCCACGAGTCAATGATACCTTGGTTGGATCAACTTTGTCATAAAGTTTGAGGACCAAAAGAACCCTCTCACGAATTAAATCAAGGCTCAATGGTGGTTTTCCACTGTAGAAACGTGTTGGCTCGACTCGTGGCTCCTGCACATAGAAAAATAAAAAATGTAATATCAATTAACATGAAATAATCACCTTGTCAGCTGAAATCTTGTCATAAGCAGCAACAACTTTCATCACTCTTTCTTCAATTTCAGTTGGTGATAATTTGGCCTTTGGTGGCCAATTTTGCTCGTTTCTAATTGTTGTTGCCTAAATTGACATGATTAAAATTTTCATTCAACAGTGGAATGAACCTTTTTTTTTCTAAATGTCAGCAAATGAAGAGTGAATGAACTCATAATGAAATTAATCATAGGGGAAGGTGGGGCAAAATGGACATCAGGGGTGAAATGGACAAATCTAAATTGTTCTTGATGATTCCATTGGAAAGCTAAGGAAATTTTGGGCGAAAAACAAGTGCCGGAATTATTTTTTTTTAATTTTTGGCGATTTTGACTTTTTTTGAGCATTTTAGAGGTGGAAACCCTTCCTTTTTTTGAAAATTTCCAGTTTTTTGAGAATATCTTAGGTTCTATTTGTCGTAGCGTAAAAATTCCGATGGGAGGTGAAAGGTGAGATCATTTGCCATCGATTCATAGGGTTTTCAATTTAAAAATATCGATCTTTAAGGTATTTATGGGAATTTTTGTGGAACAGTCTTGTAAAACAGTTTTTGGCCTATAACTATCCCAAAAATTGATATTTTTGAATTCAAAACGCCATAAATCGATGGGAAATGAGCTCACCTTTCATTTGAGACCAACCCCGAATTGCTACGACCAATAGAACCAGAGATATTTGCAAAAAACTGAAAATTTTCAAAAAAGGAAAGGCTTTACCTTTTTTACCCCTCAAAAATGCCCAAAAATATCAAATTTTCAAAAAAATGAAAAAAAATACATCTGACACTCGTTTTCCGGCTAAAATTTCCTCAGCTTTTCAATAGAATCATCAAAAAAAATCCATCTCCAACCATTTCATTACAGTGTCCATTTTGCCCCACTCTCCCCTATTTATCAATCAAAAAAAACATGTTTTGACCTCTCAGTTATATAATCAATTCATCAAAAAAATGAGAAAAATAAAAAAAATAAAATGTTTAAAGCATACCTGGAGGTTGATCGATGCCAAAAATCCCTTGGAACCATTGAAATTTGAATGAATGAGTCTGTGTGCCTGGGTTGTGGCTAAAAGTACCTGACTATTGACCCTAAATCCAGGGTAAATCATTCCTCTCGTGCATCCATTAACCCTCGTTATCAATCTAACACACGATAATGCTGCCATTTTTCCAAAACTCGAATCTAATCAAATCAAGTTAATTAACAATTAATAGTGAAAAAGGACTTTTTTCGAGGTAATTCAGATGATTTTCACTCACTCCTTGGCTCAACCGAGAGGTTAGGAGGAGGAACAATTATCAGAATACCCCCACTTTAATTCCAAAAAGCCCACTTCCGGTGCAGAAATGCCGATTCTCTCTCCAGTGTCGATAAGTTCAATCCCCTTTTTATCAATTTCATTTATTATTATCAAAATTACGAAAAATCAGTAAAAAATAACATTGCTTTTCATTTTTTGGTGAGTTTTTGGGGTTCAATGGACCCCAGAGATGTCCTGGGGTCTTGCAAAATTTCAGTTAAACAGCAAAAATTATTGTTTAGGCAAAAAATTCAGTGATTTTTTAATTTTTTTAAAAATTCAATGTTATTGGGAAGATGAATTAAAAATTGGGATATTCAAATAAATTTGAGAAATTTTATTTGGTGGATTTTTTCAAACTTTTGGGAGTTGATTGAGGTCTGAAGAGGGATTTTTTTCCATTGAAAGTGACAGAAAGAGCAAAATTATTTAAATATTCCAACAAGTTTTGGGGTTAGGCAATTTTTGAGTTTAAGAAAGGAATATTCTTCTTTTTGGAGATATATAATGGAGTACCTGGGAGAAGCCCTGGCACTTGGGCTTGACAGTTTGATATTTGGAATTTGCTTGAAACAATACTTTCATTGTCAAAATTCAATGAAAGCTCTGAAGGTAAGATAATTCAGGGGAAGGTGGGGCAATATGGACATGAGGGGTAAAAGGGACACATTTGAGTTTTTATGCATATATTGTGAAGAAATCAATTTTTTTTAATTTTTTGAGAATTCTATTTTTTCTGGCATTTTTGAGGGGTGAAAAGCCTTTCGATTTTTGAGGAAATTCAGTTTTTTGGAAATATCTTTGGTTCTATTGGTCATAGCGACCTGGGACCAATTTTAAATGAAAGGTGAGATCATTTCCCATCGATTTATGGGGTTTTGGATTCAGAAATATCAATTTTTTACATAGTTATGGGACAAAAACCGATGATCATAATTTTTTCCAAAAATTCCCATAACTATCTGAAAAATTGATATTTTTAAATTCAAACCCCCATAAATCGATGGGAAATGATCTCACCTTTCATTTAAAACCGGTCCCAGGTCGCTACGACCAATAGAACCAAAGATATTCCCAAAAAACTAAATTTACTCAAAAAATCCCCAAAAAATCGAATTTTCAAAAAATCGAAAAAAATGGATTCTGACACATGTTTCTCGACTAGAATTTCCTCAGCTTTCCGATGGAATCATTAAAAAAAATCTATCTCTCACTGTTCCATCGCAATGTCCATTTTGCCCTACGTTCCCCTATGTATTAAATCATATTAATTAACTAATTATCATAGTAATGAATTAATTGACTTTTTCCAGGCTGCTGAAGTTTATGAGATTAATGATCAGCTCAAATCAATACTGCAAGAAAGAGCAGACAATAAAATTGACTATGTTGCATTGAGAGGTACAATTTTGGCAATTGGAAAGCCACTTTATGGTGTAAATGACAAAAGTATATCAGGGGTTGTTCAGAAGCTTTCAGTCAAGGAGCACGTTGTTGCCAGGACCTCTGTTGGCTTCTGGTGAGTGGGAAAAAAAAATTTGAAAACCTAAAAATCCACTTAATTTCTTCTATATTATTTAGGTATGATCAGGAGAGAACGATACAAGAAGCTTATCATACAGTACCATTTGTATTGAAAAATGGCAGACAGAGTGTAGAAATTTTGGAGCCTCTTTCTGCTGAAATAATGGACATGGATGTAATTTCTGATGAATTTAAACCAAGTGCACCAACGATAACTGATTATATCTGGACATTTTTTGCTGGTAACAACCATAACTCAGTAGTGAAGAGGTAAAACAGGATAAATCGACTTATCTTTAAGGGCATTTCGAAGGAAATATCTCGAAAACTAAGCGAGATAAGGTGATATTACTCATCTGTTTTTGTAGAGAATTTCAAGAGTTACAAAAGAGTTTCAGGGTAAAATTGCTCTTTCTCGGTTATTTTCTAAGGTATTTTCAGAAAACTTAATGAGAAAAAAAGAGACTTATCTTGGTTTACCTCTTCACTACTGAACTCTTCTTCTCCTTCGATTTTAAAACTAAAATGTTCTTTTTTGTTCTCAGGAGTGAGGCAAAGTGGTCTTCAATCAACAGAAGAAATGTTGCGAGAAGGTGTGACAATAACAGCGATTGGAGAACTCTCCTCATCTCCAGAATCTCCCGATAAATTAGTTCTCCAGCCACCTTTGAATACTCCCTTTTACCTCACAACAATGTCTGTTGGTTCGTTAATTCGAAAATTAGACGAAAGCCGAAGAATCTATCGATATCTTTGCTTGATGTTTGGCGCAATAGGATTAGTTATGGGTGGAATTATTATCAGGAAGTACTGGAAGGATCGTGAAGATCAACGACTCTCTGAACAGCTGCGCAGAAGTCTAGCTGAATCCAGAAAAGAACGAAGACAAAGAGTCAGGGAGAAAGATTTGAGGGAAGATCAATTGTGCGTTGTTTGTAGAACAAATCCAAAGGAAATTATCCTATTGCCATGTGGACACGTTTGTTTGTGTGAAGATTGCTCTGATGGCATTGATAATGATTGTCCAATGTGCAGAGGACCAATCGAGCAAAAAGCTGCTGCTTACATCATTTGACGGCCGTTCAAAATAAAAAAAATCCTGTTAAATTCGTGGTAACCATGTGATTGAGTAATAAATTTCGTTCTTGTGATGTTAAATTTCCTTCCTTTCCAATGGGAAAATAATTCATTTCATCATAAAAGACTCTGTACTCTTTTGCCCTTCTTTTCAGCTAAAAAACATATTTACAATCAACATTTTTCTTATGAATTAAATGCTAAATCAAATCGTTGGCCTTTTTTGCCGTAACAATGTTCAACGCCTTCTGTGATTTTCCAATTCCAAGTTTTGGTAATCCTCTATTGAGTCCCTCGAGTAAAACACATGCTTTGCAGACTTCTTGACTTGAAACAAAACCACAGCGACTGCAATTTCGTCTCTGTGGCATTCTAGCACTTGTCGTATCAATATTCATTGTCTCACCGGAATGTATTATATCCATTATTGCTGAGGGACGAGCTTTTTCCAAATCTTTTAAGAATGTTCTTGCATGCCCTCGATATGCATTCGGTGCAAATATACACTCTGTTGAGAAGTAGATGAGCTTCTTAAAGTATGCGTACAGTACAATTTCCTTTTCGTAAGTGTATTTCAAAGGTTTGCATCGCATTATTGTGTCTGCCCCAGACTAAAAGAAAAAATTATCGTTATTCATTGAAAAAAGAGGATAGAAAAAAAAGATCATTGACTAAAAACCATTTCATACGGTTATTATTGAAGTACATCGGGAAAGCCTGGCCAAATCTCCTCTCAAAATATTCATTAATACTGTCTCAGCAATATCGTCTGCATTATGACCAGTAGCAATGCAATCAACCTTGAGCATTGCTGCGCCTCTATCCAATGCCTGCCTCCTGAATACACCACAAAATGTGCAATTGTTCTTCCTACCAATCTGAAAAATTAATAAAAATCACTACTATCCTCTTGAACGCTTAATCATAAGTATGGGTGATCAGACTCGTCAGACCTCAGTGATCGAAAATAAGAAATTCGATAATTACTGATATATTTAACAGTTTCATAAGATCTTATTTGAGTTAATGAACATTATAGGGGAGAGTGGGGAAACTTTACACTGTAATCAAACGGTTAGAGATGGATTTTTTTCGATGATTCTATTGAAAAGCTGAGGAAATTTTAGCCGGAAAACAAGTGTCAGATGTATTTTTTTCGATTTTTTTGATAATTCGATATTTTTCGGCCTTTTTGAGGGGTAAAAGGCTTTCCTTCTTTGGAAATTGTCAGTTTTTTGCGAATATTCTTCGCTCTATTAGTCGTAGCAATTCGGGGTTGGGCTCAAATGAAAGGTGAGCTCATTTTCCATCGATTTATGGGGTTTTGAATTCAAAAATATCCATTTTTGGGATAGTTATAGACCAAAAACTGTTTCACAAAACTGTTGCACGAAAATGCCCATAAATACCTTGAAAATCGATATTTTTCAATTAAAAACCCTATGAGTCGATGGCAAATGATCTCACCTTTCACCTCCCGTTGGAATTTTTACGTTATAACAAATAGAACCGAAGATATTCTCGAAAAACTAAAAATTTTCAAAAAAAGGAAAGCTTTTTTGAGCATTTTAGAGCTAAAAAAAGTCAAAATCGTCAAAAGTTAAAAAAAAATAATTCCGGCACTTGTTTCTCACCTAAAATTTCCTCAGCTTTCCAATAAAATCATCAAAAACAATCTACCGCCAATTTTCTATTAATTTCAACAGTTTTTCATAATATTTGCCTCAAACTTTAGATGTGTCCATTTTACCCCTTGATGTAAAGTTTCTCCACCTTCCCCTATTGTGTTTCGAAGATTAGAACGATTCTATTTCACTGGATAACCACTTTTTTCCAGGTAGAATACGTTAAATAGTTCAATCACTGGATGAGTTCGAACACTGGTCAACTCATCCTACTATAAACCTCACCTGAGCCACAATCTCATCCATTGTCCATCCATAAAGATCTTTATAAGATAAAATTTTCAATGGCATTTGATAATCATCCCTGTTTTGTTCAACAGTCTTCAAGCTATCGTCTCTGTATCCTAAAAATTGATCAATTAACATTGGAAAAAGAGATTTTTAAAAGAGGAGAGAAATAAATGGATTTACCAGTAATTCCTTCGTCAATGGACAATAAAAATAAATCAAGTCCATAATTATATCTCTCGTTTAATAGTTTCAGGACATAAGCAAGTACTGTAGAGTCTTTCCCACCAGAAGCGCCGATTGCAACTTTGTCTCCTGGCTTGAATAATTTACCATTGACAATTGTATGATGAATCTCTGTCTCGAAGGCATAGAAGAAGCACTCCTTACACAAGGCATCTCCAGTTTTCGGTCTCTATTTCCAGAAAAACAAACTTTCTTATTTTAGAAATTCAATGGGAGATAATATGAAATAAGAATTGATAACTCAAGATATTTACCTTGAGAATTGCATTATTTCCACAATTTAATGAACACTGAGTAGGCATGTTTTGTTTTTTGAAAATTAACCTCACTTTAACAATCGTGAATGTTCGGTTATCATCGTAAGTTTCCGGATTTTTAAAACTAACCTCACTTTAACAATCGTGAATTTTCGGTTATCATCGTAAGTTTCCGGATTTTGAAAATAACCTCACTTTAACGATCGTGAATTGTCGGTTATCATCGTAAATTTCCGGATTTACACGAATTGCACCATATTTATCACCCCCACCAGTATCGAATCGCCTTCAAAGCGTCAGGATTCGTCAAATTCTAACCTCAATCCAAGTAATTATTGAAAAAAACACAGAAATTTTATTGAAAAATAAAGAAAATTGTCTTCATCTTAAAAACTCATTCAATTTTTTTTTGCAGCATGTCAACTGACTTTTATATAAGATACTACGTAGGCCACAAGGGTAAATTTGGTCACGAATTCCTAGAGTTTGAATTTCGTCCGGATGGCAAGTTGCGTTATGCCAACAATTCAAACTACAAAAATGACACGATGATCAGAAAAGAAGCTTACGTACATCAGTGTGTTATGGAGGAACTCAAGAGAATTATCCAGGATTCAGAAATTATGCAGGAAGACGATGCACTCTGGCCACAACCAGACAGAGTTGGAAGACAAGAATTGGAAATCGTTATTGGAGATGAGCATATCTCATTTACAACATCAAAAACAGGATCATTACTTGATGTCAATCAGTCCAGAGATCCAGAGGGTCTCAGGTGCTTCTATTATCTCGTCCAGGATCTCAAATGTCTCGTTTTCTCACTCATTGGACTACATTTCAAGATTAAACCTATATAATTGTCATTCCTTAAAAAAATATTATTTAATAACTATTCTCCTGTTTTTTTTGTAATTTTTCTCATTCACTGAATGAATTATTTTACTGAATAAAATGAATTCCATCGATTTTCGTGAGTTTTTCTTGGAGCAGGAAGGAGGGAAAAAGGGGGGGGGGGGGAGTGTTGGGGTCGGTTGGACTGGGGAAAGCTGTGACGAGTGTAGGTGTTATTCAAATTCTTCCATTTTTCTTACGTTCGAAGCATTATTTGATTTTATTGGAGTTTTTTCCCTACAATTCTCTTCAAAGATCTGAGGAAATTGAAGAATTGAAGATTCGGAAATGGTTTTCGATGCAAGAAGATCAAAAATATTGGGAAAAAAGATGGAGGTTATGTTTATCGTTTACTAACAATGTATTAAAATTTAAATTAAATTTTACAGATTGAGAAAATGTCATCGCACAATATCTCGTCATCAGATAAGGATGCTGATGAAAATCAGGGCAGAATCGTTACAGATTCTGTTTACCCACGTTTTAGACATCCTGAAGTATTTTGTGAAACATGCAAAAAAGAGATAATTGGAACTCCTGCTGGAATTGAAAAGCATTTTGATTCTTCTCATGCATCCAATTCTTCCTGCTGTTATTGTCATGAAAAAGTATTCAATTATGTTGTTACTACTTACAAATTGGATGGAACGCCTGAGAGGAAGGAACACATCTTTCATAAGTGCCCTGCAAAGGATAAACAACGAAGAATTTTTAAATAGATTAATTTTTTTTATCATGATAGAATCAAGGAAAAGGAGATGTGGTAAAACAAAGGTTCTATTGCAATATCTATTCTTGCCACTTGCCCTTGATTTATTTCGTTTAACGAATTTTTGTGCTCAAAATGTGAACAAGAGAATTGACTGAAGGATATGAGCTAAACATGACGTTTATAAACATTTTTTTAATGAAAGAGGGTGAATATATATATATTTTGAATATCGAACCTTATACGGTACAAAATAGATTATTTATTTGAAATTAATTATTTGACAAATCATGGAAGTATTGGAGAATGTTTATAATATATAATGATAAGGCTGGAGGTACAAAAGTGCCTTTTGCGTGTATTTAAATGCCCTTTGAGTATATGTTGAATTACTTACACTTTACGTACACTCAAATTACACTTAAAGACACTAACATTATATACAGAATTCAATGCATTTATTAAAGGCACTTTTGTACCTCTAGCCTTGTCGAATATATAATTAGGGGAAGGTGGGGTAAAATGGACACAAGGGTTGATTTTGAGTTTATACTACGAAATTTACTCGAAATGAATGGAAATATTGGAGATAGGTTTTTACTGATGATTTCATTGGAAAGATGAGGAAATTTCCCATGAAAATCATATGCTGGAAGTTATTTTTTGAAATTTTTCAAAAATTTCATTTTTTGCGCAAAATTTGAAGGTGAAAACCTTCTGTTTTTGAAAAATTTCAGTTTTTCGGGAATAATCTTTGCTCTATTGATCGTAGCGACCTGGGGCCGATTTTAAATGAAAGGTGAGCTCATTTCCCATCGATTTATGGTGTTTAAAAAGAAAAATATCAATTTTTTCAAGTACTTATAGGGCAAGAACTGATTTTCCGAAAAAATATCTATAAATATTTGAAAAATTGATTTAAAAAAAATTTAAACCACATAAATCGATGAGAAATGAGCTCACCTTTCATTTAAGATCAACCCCAGATCGCTACGACTCATAGAACCGGAGATATCACCGAAAAAGTGAATTTTTTCGATTTAAAAAAGGGAAATCCCTTCAAAACTCAGCCAAAAAAAGTAAATTTTTCAAAAAATTGAGGAAAAATTCTTTGACACATGTTTTTCGCCTAAAATTTCCTCAGCTGATTTTCTGATGCAATCATCAGAAAATTTCCATCTCGAACCGTTCAATTGGAGTGTCCATTTTACCCTACCTTCCTCTATAAACTTTATTAAAATAGATAATTTTTTTTATTCAATTTGAATTATTCCACAAGTGTAGAGAAATATTATTCAGAGATTGTAAAAATGATATCAATAAAATTTTTATAGTATCAATTTTTGTATTCTCCATTCGTTGAATTAATAAATTCCCATTCCTACATTTCTTTTTTTTTTCATTATTCCTACATTTTTGTTTTGTTAATTCAAAAATCCTAATTAAATAATTTGAATCTCCATGTAGCGACAGTTTTTTTCTGTCCAGAGTTCAAAGATTTCCCGCGTTTTTTTTTCATAAACACGAAAGAGGACACCGGCGTTCGTTACCGAAAAAAACGACGCAAAACCTCAAAATCCAAAAGCGTCTGTACTTGTGTCCGTTACATCTGCAACGTCTATTATTTGAAATTTTCCAAGTACTTTTCCAAAATTTATTCAAAAAATGGGAGATCATCTGCCGTTTGCAGTTGAATATGCCAAAAGTGGAAGAGCTTCTTGCAAATCATGCAAAACACCAATTCCAAAGGATTCACTAAGAATCGCCAAAGTCGTTCAGGTAATAATAATTCTCAATCTCTTTGTCTAATCAAATTGTCATAATTCAATCATTTTTTTTTTACCAGAAAAATTAAAAATAGTTTATTAAATTCACGAGTCATTATAATAACAATAAATCTTAGGAACTCTCCTAAAAAAATAGGGAGGAACACGAGGCTTAAGGACAAAGGAAAAAAATGTCTGATCTTAAAAATTTTCTGGAAAAAAAAATAAAACTATTTTAATTTTTTTTTTAATTTTAATTTTTTTCAAATTCCTTCAGAGTCCTTTCCACGATGGAGTAATGCAGAATTGGTTCCACGAGAGTTGTTTCTGGGGAAAAGCCAAAGTCAAAACCGTAGGAGACATCGCAAATTTGGACAATATTCGTTGGGAAGACCAGCAAAAAATAAAAAAACAAGTTGAATCCTCGACAGATGCTCCAGATGCTCCAGCAGAAGGAAAGAAGGGACGTAAACGTCCGAATGCCAAGGTTTATGCTGATTATACTGTAGAATACGCTAAATCAAATCGTTCAATATGCATTGGCTGCGAGGCTCCAATTCTAAAGGGTGATATGCGTCTCTCCAAGAAAGATTACGACAGCGAAATGGGTCAAAAGTTGAATGGCGTTGATCGCTGGCATCACGTTGATTGTTTCGTCAGTCAACGTGGTACCCTTGAATTTTACGACTCTGCTGATGTCCTGCCAGGCTTCAAGAGCCTCCAGAAAGAAGATCAGAAATCATTAAAGTCCAAATTACCAAAAATGAAGAGTTCCGAATTGCCACCACCAACAAAAAAAATGAAAAATGAACCAATTGATGTTGAAGAAGAGGCAGAAATGAAGGAGCAAAATGATAAACTCTTCAAACTTCGTGCTCAACTTCAAACATTGAAAAAACCAGAGCATGTGGAACTTCTGCGTCACAATGATCAATATGTATCACACGACAATACAGAATTACTTAATTCTCTTTGCGATCAAATGGTATTTGGTGCATTGAAACACTGTACAAAGTGTTCAGGTTGTTTTCAATTTGTTTCTGGTGTTGGATATAAATGCAAAGGTGACTTAACAGATTGGGCTAAATGTGAAGAGGTGACACAAGCTCCAGAAAGAACGAAATTCAAAATACCAAAACACTTGAAAGAAGATATACCATTTTTGCAATCATACAAGTCTACAGTTTCACGTCGTATATTCCGCGTAACTGCTCCATCAACTTCAAAAATGGTCAAAAAAGAGGAGGAAAAATCTGGACCAGCTGTTGATCGTGGTCCATTACCTCTGAGAGGAATGCAGTTTGTTATTGCAGGAAGAACTACCAAGTCCAAAGAAGATCTCAGAAAAGAGATAATGCTTTTGGGTGGTTTGGTTGTGTCAAAGGTACACGAGAATCTAGCAGCTATTATTGCTAACGAGAAAGCTATTGAAAAAGGTGGTAAAGCGATGGAAGATGCTGAAAAATACGATATACAAGTTGTTACTGAAGATTTTGTTGATGAAGCTAAAGATTACAAGGATACACCAGTTTTATTGATAACAAAGAAGAATATTGCAGGATGGGGTGGAGATCCAACTAAAAGAATAGCTGTTACAATGGAAAAATCTACGTCAAAGGGTAAAAGTGTGTATGAAAAGAGTTCATCTGGAAAAGTCAAGCTTAAAGTCAAGGGTGGAGGTGCAGTTGATCCTGCTAGTGAGCTCGAAGACGTTGCACATGTTTATCAATCTGGTAAAGACAAGTATACTGTTACGCTGGGCTTAACTGATATACAATCTGGCAAAAATAGTTATTACAAACTGCAGATATTGAAACATGATAAACAGAATAAATTCTGGTTATTCAGAAGTTGGGGTAGAATTGGTACAACTATTGGTGGTACAAAGTGTGATGCATTGGCATTAGAAGATGCTATTGACACATTCAAAGATCTCTATCTCGAAAAAACTGGTAATGATTGGGTCAATCGTGAATTTTTCGTCAAATATCCAAGAAAAATGAATCCAATTGATGTTGATGATGGTGAGGAGGATTCTAAAGTTGGTAATTTTGATTCTGACATTAAATCAAACTTGAAAAAACCAATTCAGGATCTTATTAAATTGATATTTGACGTTGAAATAATGAAGAAAGTCATGAAAGAGTATGAATTGGACACAGAAAAAATGCCACTTGGTAAATTGTCGAAGAAACAATTACAAAAAGCCTATGCTGTACTTAAAGAAGTACAAGTTCTGTTGGCAAATGGTCAGCCAGAAAGAGTGCTTCTGATTGATGCAACAAATAGATTTTATACACTTGTACCTCATTCATTTGGTGTTGGTGAGCCACCAATGCTTGATAATGAAATAATCATCAAAGCAAAGTCAGACATGTTAGACTCACTGCTAGAAATGGAAATTGCTTATAATTTGCTCAATGCTAAATCAGATGGTACGAAGAATCCACTTGATGCACATTACGAGCAGCTGAATACGGAAATTGATGTTCTGGACAAGGAAAGTGAAGAGTTCAAGATTATTCAAGAGTACACGAAGAATACACATGCTGCTACACATACGCAGTATGATTTGGTTATTGAGGATGTATTCGTAGTCAAGAGACAAGGAGAAGATAAGCGTTACAAGCCATTCAGAAAATTGAATAATCGAAAATTACTTTGGCACGGTTCAAGAACAACCAATTATGCTGGTATACTATCACAGGGTTTGAGAATTGCACCACCAGAAGCACCAGTTACTGGCTACATGTTTGGCAAAGGTATATATTTCGCTGATATGGTATCAAAATCAGCAAATTATTGTTGCACAAACAGCCAAAATCCTACTGGTCTTCTGCTTCTATGTGAAGTTGCTCTTGGAGACATGTATGAAAGACTTCAAGCTGATTACATTGAAAAATTACCAAAGGGTAAACACTCAACTTTGGGTAAAGGTAAAACACATCCTGATCCTACAAAGGTTCATGTTACTGCTGATGGTGTTGAGATACCTTATGGACCTGGAGTACCAGCTCAACTTCCTGAAAATAGCTCTCTACTTTACAATGAATATATTGTTTATGATGTCGCTCAGGTCAAAGCTAAATACCTCGTTCGTATGAACTTCAAGTACAAAATGCAATTCTATTGAATTTGCTCACGTTACCATTCAAAGTTCATTAATTTTTTTATTTTTATTATATGATTATTATCTTTTTTTTTTATCTTCAAAAATATTCCATACAATATGTGTTGGTTTTCTTTGGGAATAAATTATTTTTGTAGTGTGAAATTCTTTCGTCTAAATTATAGACATGTGAATTATGCGAAACATGTATTAACTGATGCCATAAAAAATGTTAAACATGATGTTTACAAATAAAGTATTTGCATAAATATAATGTTTATTGGAAAACAAAGATTTTTTCAAAAATCCTTTTACCATATCAAATAAAAATTATTTTCTTTACAACTAGTGGGAGATAGCGAAAATCTAGCAAAGATATTAAAAAACGAATTATGTTTATAATAATTGAAGTTATCTTAGACAGAGTATGCAAGTAATTTTATAGAGGACTTTAGGGTATGAGTAAGCATGTACAGTCACTCACGAAAAGCTGAAACGTCACAATTTTCATTCATTCACTCTCATTTACGATGAGGGTAAAACGTAACTAGCCACCTGTTGCTTATTAATTCAATAAAAAGAATCGAAACAATGGCTCATTTGCTTAAAAACTTGACAAATAGTATTTGGCATGCATTTCACGCACTTCAGACTGATGTACCGAATATTGTTGCTAAATCAAAGCTCAAGGTAATATAATAATATTTATTTTTAAATTTAGAGTGTGTCGCTGACCCCGAAAAAAAATCGGGTGTGGTTTTAAATATTATATTATTATTTATTAACATTGAGAATAAGAGTAGGAATTTTTTACATTCTCATGTAATTTAATAAACCGTTGTATTTTTCAAGGTCTTGACAGCTAATATTGGAACGTTAATGGATTTATATGGAGTGGAGAAAGGATTGGAGCACTATAGAAGTACTTGCACTCTCACTTTTGAACAATTTATTTATTATTTGCAAAAAGAAGTGAGTTTTTTTTTCTCTTTGATTCAGTAATATTGGGATGAATCCATTGATTCTGTCTCTTTTCATTAATAAATTCTTTTTTTCCTCCTTATAATTAAAAAATAAATTAATTGATATTACCTTCCTCAGTTATTCTCTTCATTGACTGATTCAACACCAATAGAGTCCTGCAAAGTTCTGGAAGAGGGAATCAACGAAATCTGCTGGTTACTATGCAGAAAATTATTTCTAGACAGAACACATGCAGTTTTCGATGATGCAAGTGTTTATAAATTATTCAGAATCTTTTGTTTGCTGGCTGAAATGGAAACTGATTCAACAGACACTTCTTATCTGGTAACAATGAATAGTGATGAGGTAGCACATGTTGCCTCGCAGCTCGTAACATCACTGGGTCTAAGATGGGATCCTGTTGATTTTTCTGCTCTTTCAGCAGCGATAGGAAATTTTAGGTAATTAGAAAAGTTTTAATTTTCTCCAATTAAAATGATAATTGGATTCTTTTTTCACAGATTCCCGACCTTTCTTGCTGTTCTCGAGTCAAAGTATTCTGGTGGAGGAACTCTGGATAACGTTGCTTTGACCGAAGCTATCGAGGATCTCTATCAAATTTATGTCGAGGATGTGATTAAAAAAGGGTATTTAATGAAGAAAGGTTTTCTCCTGCCAACGTTGAAGTACTTTTGGTTCATTCTGCGACCAGGAGAATTGTCATACTACAAAGATTCTCAGCAGAAAGAGCCTTCAGGTGTAATTTCCTTGAATGTAAACTGTTGGGCAGATGCTTCGACAACTGGTGGCAAGCCAGATCGTCGTTTTATACTGTCAACACCTGAGCACAGATGCATTGAGCTCGTTGCAGATGATCACAAGGGTCGATTGCAGTGGCTCACTGCATTGCAGACAGCTATACGTTATTCGGGAGAGAAAATAAGTTATCAAAGACACTTGGCGAATCAACGGCGATCCCTGAGACTCGCGAATAAACAGCATCGCGAGGAAACTAGACAGGAGCTGAATCACGAAAAACAGGCGAGAATTGCTGCTGAGATACAGGCACAGAGGCTGGAGGCAATAACGAGAGAGGAAGTTGCTAAAGTACAGGAGCTCGAGGATGCTAAAAAAAAATTGGAAATTCTCTTGCATGAGGAAACACAGGCACTTAGGGATGAGGAAATTGTCAGGGGCTTGCAAGCTAGAGTTTTAAAAGAGGAATGGGAGAGGAGGGAGGAACTGGAGAGACTACAACAGGAGCAGCTACAATTGTTGGAGAGTGAGAAAATGAAAAGACTTGAATTTGAAATGAAACAGGCTGATAATGAGAGACAATTGAAGGGTAAGGATTCAATTCAAGTTTAGTCAATTGGAATAAATGTAGGGGAGAGTGGGGCAGAATGGACACTGTAATGAAACGGTTAGAGATGGATTTTTTTTGATGATTCTATTGAAAAGCTAAGGAAATTCTAGCCGGAAAATGAGTGTCAGATGTATTCTTTTTGATTTTTTTGAAAATTCGATATTTTGCGGCCTTTTTGAGGGGGAAAAAGTCTTTCTTTTTCTGAAAATTTCCAGTTTTTTGCAAATATCTCTGGTTTTATTGGTCGCAGCAATACGGGGTTGGTCTTAAATGAAAGGTGAGCTCATTTCCCATCGATTTATGGGGTTTTGAAATCAAATATATGAATTTTTGGGATAGTTATAGGCAAAAAACTGTTTCACACAATTGTTTCACAAAAACGCCCATAAATACCTCAAAAATCGATATTTTCAAATTGAAAACCCTATGAATCGATGGCAAATGATCTCACCTTTCACCTCCATTCGGAATTTTTACGCTACGACAAATAGAACCGGAGATATTCTCAAAAAACTGGAAATTTTCAAAAAAATGAAGGCTTTCACCCCTCTAAAGTGCTCAAAAAAGTCAAAATCACCAAAAATTCAAAAAAAAAAATTCCGGCACTTGTTTCCCGCCCAAAATTTTCTCAGCTTTCCAATGAAATCATCAAAAACCATCTACCACCAATATTTCTATTAATTTCAAGAGTTTTCCATAATATTTGCCTGAAAATTTATTCCATTTCAGATGCAGAATTGAGACTTCAACAATTGGAATTAGAGAGAACAAGTCTGGATAAAGAACTGAATGCCGCACGTGAAAAAGTAAAATTTGCCGAAGAAGCTCAATTACTACTTGAGGCAAAATTTGTGGTAACAAGACCATTGAAAAGTGGTGAAAGAATTAGACGAACACAGAGTTTTGTTCCAACAACCAGAGAAAGACCATTGATACATGAAAAAATTGAAAATAATAATAATAGTCAGGATTTTAATACCAAATAAATTTAACCGGGGATTATTGTGATTTTACAACGAAACTTTGATATTTATAAATAAAAAAAAAGGGCAACACTGAAATAATTATTGTGATTAATAGAATATGTTCAATGAATTAATGATTATTACTAATTTTCATTAATATCTATATTTGCAACTTTACGAGAAAATAATTCTGAACTCTAGAGATCTGAAATTTTATTTTGCAAGCAAAAATTCTATTTTATATATTTTGTTAATAGGGAAAAATTAAGAGTAAAAAGATTATTTTATTAAAAATAAAATGTACTATTTTGTATGGATTAAATTGATATTCATTATATTTTTGATGTTGTTTCAATGTTTTTTGAGGGTATAGAAATCTGAAGGAACCCAACAATTGTGATTATTGATTAAACAACATTGAAACAGGCCTGAAAACCACTGACAAGATTGGTGTAATCAATTTTCCTGTAAAAATTTCATAATAATTCAATTGTAATTGTTGAAAATAATTGAAAATAGGGAAAAATGCCGCCAAAAAAGAAGGGAGGATCCAAATTAGCTCGTATGAGTGACGAAGAAAAGTTGAGATATCTCGCACATCGAGCAGAAATTGAATTGGAAGCAAAGAGACGTAAACAGCAATTGATTGCAGTTTTTACAAAGGTAAGAGAAATCATTTCCTCAATTTCCTTTTCTTTTCCATAAAAATTTATTTCATTCTCCAGAAAAAATTGAAACGAGAACAAGCATTTTCGAGACTCAACACAGCAAAAATCAATGAGCAATGGAGATTTATTCTTCGTCAAGTAAAATGCAAAGAATTGTACGAGGATTTAGACTATTTATGGAAGAATTTCGATAAAACATTAAATTTAAAAAATACGATAATTCATAAATTATATGATGAACTCGAGAAGGCTGATTCAGATCATAGGAGATTGCAGGAGGCACACATGGAAATGATGGACCTGTTGATTTGTAGACATCAAGCCACATTACAGCATCTACGAAACGTTTATCTAAAAAATGTTGAGAAAGTCGAAATTGAAGAGATTGGAGAAATGAATAATGTTAAAGGAGAACTCTATGCTGATTGTAAACATTTGGAGACTGTTATTTATGCACAAAATAACTTTATCGAGGATAAATTGACTGAGACGAGAACTAGAAATGCTATTAATACCTTTACCATCGAACATTCTGTAAGTAAATGAGAAGATTGATAATCAATACACTCATTTTGCCTGATTTTCTCCAATTTATTTCAGAAAGATGAAGCAATAAATCAAATAAAACACACGATTGGTGGAAAAATTGACGAGCTCTGGTGTAAATTGAATCGAGTAATTTCCGATTATCAGATGAAAACCCATAAAAAACGTAAGCAGTATCAAAATTTGAAGGCTCTGGACGATGCACATCGTAATGAAGCCTCCCAGTTCCCGAAACATCAGTCATTTCTCCTTTCAACGATAGAAAATCTTAAAAATCGAGAAATTAAATTATTAGAGGAGAGAAATTATGCGATAAATCAATTGAAGAATCAATCTGAAAACTTGAATAATAGAATATGGAAATTGCGTCAAGAAATACGTATGAATCAGACGATGGATCAAGTGCAATTGAAAAAATTAACAGTCATGAGTGGATCAGTTATCAAAGATCTGAAAAAAAATGAGGAAAAGAGTTCTACACTTCTTTCATTGATGAAAATTTGTTCTACACTTGAACCAATGTCTTTGTGCTTAAAAAGAGTTAATTCCAGTAAAACTAATGATGACAATCAGCAGAACGGAGTTATGAGTCCCTATGACAAATTGGAATTATTTTGGGAGCAATTTAATTGCATAAAAGCTGAAAATATCTACAGAAATAGAGAAAAGACTGAATTGATGATGGAAAACAAAAGATTGAGGGGTTCTTTGAGAAATTATTTGATAAATGTGGCAAGAGCCCCAACGTCTAGACCTCAAACATCTGTTTAAAGTCTAATAATCAAACATTTCATGAAGATACAAGCTACTTTTCTGCTGTTATACAAATCAATCCAATTTATTGACATTATAATTGAATAAACCTGGAGAAAAAGGCAGAATAAAATGGATATCATAAAAAAAACGAAAATGATTGGATTTTCAAATGAATGAAATCAAGTCTGACACATTATTTTTTAATGGAATCATTTAAAACCTTTGATCTCAAACCGTTTCTTCTTGATATCAATTTTATTCCACTTTATACTCCGAATGATCATAAAGATAAGACTCAACGTTGTGTAAAAATTCCACCAGCGAGTGCCAAGTATTTGTAGGGTCTTGCACGTGTTCTTCCTTTAACTGGATGGAAAAATATCTTCTCTCTCGGTGCCATACTCTCTGTTTCAAGATAAATATCGAAACAAGCACGTAGCCTTTGAATTTGTGAAGACAGTGTCGGTGGTTTTTCCCACATGACATTAATTTCTCGTTCAATGTCTCGGATTATGTCGACTGATGATGGCACTGATGGGCTTATTTTAATACTAAAAACTGGAGAGATCTTTGGATAATCTGGCTTTATAGTTATATTGGCTATCAGTTCACCTGCAATTATAAGAAATGGATAAATTCTGTACTTTGGAAAATAAAGGAATTACAAAATAATAATGAAGAATAACTTACTACTTCCTCTTCGCAAAACAGCTTCATAAAATACATCACCCACTCCTCTTTCATCTCTCTTCATTACACCAAATCTAACAAGTATAGTAGCAACTTTTTGTGGCATAGGATCAATTGCACCAACGAAAATAGGAAAATTGCCATTCTCAAGCATTCTTATTTCTCCACAAAGCTCTAATCTAGCTTTAACTCTTCTCTTAATCTCCTTCAAAACTCCCTCTACACTGTCATGTGCAATTTGATGATTAACATGTTCACTCGTATTCGATGAAATGAAATCAAGTCCAGCCATTCTCTGTGCCCATTTGTAAGGTACACCAACTCCAAGTGTATCAAATGGTCCAAGATTTTGTCTCATTAATTGATATTGATTAGCTGGATTTGGTGATGCATTACCAAAATCTTTTGGATACAATTCTCTTAGTACAGTTTCAGACATTAACATATCACCAGCAGTATTTCCAACTTCTTCAGCAGCTAAATGTGACTCGACAGTGATGATTTTTAATACTGTCATGTAGAAAAATTTCAGTGTTAATTTTGTATCATTTTTGACAGTTACAATTAGTTGAACTTTAAGTGGATGCTTTTGGAGTATTCTCGTTTTTTTCTCTTCAATTCTGGCTTCTTTTGAAATTCTGTGATGTCTTTTTTTGTGTACTGGTGCCTCCTCAGTTGGATTCTCTGATTGTGCCTCTTGATCAGAATCTGAATCTTGTATTCCATCTTGATGATTAATTCTCTTTGCTTCATCTTCATCACCCTCAACTGAGACAATCAGCTGATTATCATAGGCATCTCTGTATGCTGTTGCTTTTGAATAGAGAACATAGAGTGGAATTGGAAGAAGCGAGGCTTTTTGGTGTTCCTTGTGAATTTTGTCGAGTGGTAGACCAAGGCTCTCTTGCAGTGGCTTGGAGGATTCAAGAATAGAACGTAACTGAGGAGCTAAATTATCCAAACGTGATTGCTTCGTGGAGATATTTGTGGCAACTGCCTTCTTACTATCAGTCAATTCATCACACAAAGAAGCCAATTGTTTTCTCTGCATCAATTCCCATTCCAAACGAGCCAAACGAAGTTGATGAGGATCGTTCTTTGTTATTTCCTGGAGAATTAAATTATTTATATTAATATTTTGCTTTCACTTTTGTTCTCTACACTTTGTTTTGTTAAATTTATGGGAAAAGGAAAAAAAAAATAATAATATTTACAAGCCGGGAAATGGCCTCTGGCGCCTCTTCATAGAATTCCTGTTCTGGTACGAGTTCAATCAGTTCATCCTTGGATCTAAATCCCAGTGAATAATAAAAAACATTAAAATCAAACAAATCAAGTGATATGTAATCTTTGTACAAGCAATAAACATTACTCACTTAAATTGTAAACACTTGATTACTTCTTTCTTCAAATGCATAACTTCATACAATAAATTTTGTAGCTGCAAGTGTCTACTGTCTACTCCTGATTTAGCTGTAGCAAGTGAATCTCTGGCAAATTTTGTACGAAATTTCTCCATTCTATTCAATTTTTTTAGCTCAATAAATGCCAGTGATGTGTCAATTACAAATTCACGTATCTCATCTTTAGCCTACATTAAGAAATATATATAAAAAAAAAGAAAAAAAAATTGATAAAACTTGTACAATTGGACTTAATTTAAGACAAAACAAATAGAAAAAGAATGGGATATGATGAAAAGTTATACTAATATTTGCACAGTTGAAAGCATATAAGCTTGTGATACGTACTGTTGAATCCTCAGTTGATTTCAATTTTGTGATTTTTTCCATTGACTTTCGTATAATGTCGCAGGTTGAAAAAAAATTAACTGAATCCTGCTCTGGTGAACGCAATGTTGCCTCATGTTCCTCAAATGTTATTATTGTCTACGATAAAGGTAATTAATTAATTACGTTTAATAAAATTACATGAAAAGTTTTGTGAGATGAGTGAATTTTTGGAGGGAAAATTGAGTGGAGGGGATATGTACAAGACTCGATGTTGGAAGATAACAGAAAATTTCCATTGGAAAAACACTGGTTGACGTACTGCAATTTTGTTTTTTAAATTAAAAAAAAAATGTTTCAAACGTCTTTTTTTTAGTGTACACAAAAATTACAAAGGATTTTGGAGTAAAATAAAGTTTTTCCCAGTGATTTCTTCAGTTTTTCAAGGAAATCATGGATATATTTATGAAAAATAAATGCAAAAGCATAAATATTTAAATTTGTGTTTTTCAAAACTCACCTTGTACATATCATTGTCTTTTGCAAGAATTCCACTGCTACTACTGATTGATTTTCTTCGTTTTTTTGAAGTTTCTGAGTCATTTTCTTTACCCATGATGAATAAATGTGCTTTTTACTTCAAAGAAATAGCGTTTAATGATTGATTTTCTATCAATTGACTGGATCGAAAATTGCGATGCTCGTTCAATTTTTGGAGCCAAGTGAGGTTATACGTTAAAGTTTGTGTATATGCCACACGAGTTTCTACTGTAAACATCTGCCGGTATAATACTCAGTCGTTAACACTTGCGGCACGACCTCATTCATAATCCATTTTATGCTCCAGGGGTCATTGATTCTTCATTTCTTCCAACTGATTACTTATGATTTGATTAATCCAGTTATTTGAAAAATCTTCAGACTTGAATTAATGGGTGGATTCATTTCCATATTCATAGTGAATTATTGTGAAGAGTGGGGCAAAATGGACCCTCATGGTAACATGATTAAGGAATTTTTTTTGAGATGAAAGACTTGACAAAAAAATATGAAAAAATTTGAGAAAATCCCTCAACATGTCTGTATTGTTTGTGAATTTTTTCAGATTTTTTGGAGCAACCGCTGCTTTTTAAAAAAATTTCGAGTCATCTCATCTTCTAGGTCCATTCTCCCCTATTTTAGTTTCAAGTAAAATTGGAAGGTTGTGAATAAAAATGCTAAAATATTGTCAATTTGCAATGTTTCGCTTATTATTTAAGCTTAGGCTTTTGATATTTTTAGTATTTAGTCATGTTAATCCTAGATAATTTCATGGTGAGGACCAAAAACATTACACAATTATTTAATAAAGTGAATACACAATATCGGGTAACATGACCAATAGATGGATTGTTAAGGAAATTTAGACTTTATTAATTCGTATGAAATAGGCAAATCACGTTAAAAAGTTGCAGAAAATAATGATGTACAGAAAAATATACAGTGAATCGACTAAAAATCAATTAAACTTGAATAATGCAGAAATAATCAAAGAAAATCAAGGAAAAAGTGGAAAATAACTTGAACCCCCAGTAGATGGACACAGTTGCATATTTGCAGTGGTATGATTTTAAATTTCGATCAATCGATATGTAATAAATAGTTTATGAATCTATATGAATGTTATAATCAGGAATTAACGTGAAAATTATAAGAATCATTCATTTATTTATGAAAATCCTCGATTAATAGAAACCGTCCATCTATTGGTCGTGTGACCCTATTACACGTAGTGTAATAACAAACGTGTAATATATTGTGTATTTACTGTATTAAATAATAGCCTAATGTTTTTGGTCCTCAACATGAAACTATCTAGGATTAACATGACTAAATAGTTAATTTATTTAGCATATGTATAGCCTCTCGGCCTTTTACATTTTTTCGTCCCCCCTTTGTTGCATCTTATCCCCGGTACATAGATTGTTAACAGTATTGTGCTTATTCTAAATTACAAAAGTACATTGGTTTCCTCTTATTGCTTTTTATCAACATGACTAAATACTAAAAATGTCAAGAGCCTAAGGAAGCTCAAATAATAAGCGAAACGTCACAAATTGACAATCTTTTAGTATGATTATTCATCAAACTTTCAATTTCGCATGAAACTAAAATATAATTCTTTAGACTTGGTTTATCCTCTGTGAATGGAATTTTTTAGGCAAATTATATATGAAAGAAAAAAAAAAAAAAGTTGAGAAATTGACCCCGACGTGATTTGAACACGCAACCTTCTGATCTGGAGTCAGACGCGCTACCGTTGCGCCACGGAGTCTTATGATATTAACTTAATATCATTTTTCAATCATAAGCTTATTCCAAGTCATCAATGAGAGTTACACTTTTTTTTCAATAATTTAGTCTCAATGTTCTTTAAAATAATTTTTTTTTCCTAAGAGAAAAAAAAAGACGATTTTCGAAAAAGAGGAGGACTTTTAGAGTCATTAATAAATTTTTTAAAAATTTGTACTGAAATGTGTTTTTTTTTTTTAAATAGAGTGTTTCGAAAATGGACTTTTTTCTTAGAGCTTTTTACATTGATAAAAAATTTTTTATTGGACTCTCGCTCACGTGAGAAAGTCAAGTAGTACTTTCGATAATCAATCAATGATTTTCTTAAAATGATTATCGATGTATTAGAGTGAGTGATTCAAGTATCTTGTTCTCGAGAACAAGCTCATACTTTCTTTGATTGTGTAAGTACAAGAAAAAAAAGGAACAAGAAAACAAGGGTGGGAGTTGGTGTTTTTTTTTGATAGAAAATTAACAGAGAGGGGAATCTTGATGATTTGTATAAAATTCATGACCATTGCGATTTATTTGAAGAGTGTGAGTGGAATATGACGGGTACTGCACTCGAGTCCGGTACTATCAAAAATGATAGTAATGGTTCTCCAGGTCTCTGATTTAAAATGTTTTACTAATTAAGTTTTTTTTTTAAATCAAGAAAGAATGAATTCGAATGTGAAAAAGTCCAGTTAAATTAAAAAATTGTTATAATCATTCTTCGTCTGTTCCATTGTTAGAAAATAGAGAGGAAGAGAATAATAGAGTGCAGCGATGTGCAAAAAAAAATATGAATGAATGATGAACAAGTGATGTAATTAAGAAAAATGAAGATAAACTAATGCTAATACGTTATTAATAAGTTCTGTGGTATTCGAGGTCAATTGCTATCAGAATTAGGAATAATTATCTCTTGAAATCCGTGTTGTAGTTTTTAAAATCTGCAATAATCTCTATTTCTCAGCACTGAGAAAACAGTACCATACAATTCATATTAAATAGAATTTTTTTAAATACCCAGCAAATGTTCTTCATCAATAAGAAGCATTAATTATGATTTTTGTTTACTCAATTGCAGGAGGTTTTGGTGCCAGACATTGGCAATGTCTTATTTACTTCCTGGGAATGACCATCGGATATGCAAATAGGATATGCATGTCCATAGCAGTTGTTGCAATTGAAGATGAATACAAAGTGAGAAATTTGATTAATGATACAATTCATTTTCTTATTATTATTTGAACACTAGAGTAATTTTCCTCATGTCTCCCCCTTTTTCTCATTATCAGCGAGCAAAATTTTCCATTAAGAATTTTTTCATATCCGATAATTATAAATTAATTCATTGATTACTTACAATTATTTGAATTTTACGTACAAAAGTGCTTTATAAAAAATATTTTTTTGTAAAAAATTGAAATTTTTTTATAAAGTCTTTATAAAGTATTTTTCATATGTGTTCTCATTAATGAATTATTATGAAGGAATTCAGTAGTGAAGAGGTAAAACAGGATAAATCGACTTATCTTTGAGATCATTTCAAAGGAAATATCTCGGAAACTAAGCGAGATAAGGTGATATTACTATAAAAGAGTTTTAGGACAAAATTACTCTTTCTCGGTTATTTTCTAAGGTATTTTCAAAAAATTTAATGAGAAAAAAAGAGACTTATCTTGTTTTACCTCTTCACTACTGAATTAATTAATAATTCGAATTTTTCAATGGAAATAATTATGATTGAGGCTGAATAGACCCGAATAGGGTTTCGAAGCCGTACTAAAAAAAATAAAAAAAAATTATTATGATTCCAGAAAAATGGAATAGCCTTCAATCAAACTGGCACAATATTAAGTTCATTCTTCTGGGGTTACGCACTAATGCAAGTGCCATCTGGCCATTTAGCTAATATATGGAGTGCAAAAATGGTTTTAGGCATTGGAATAATGATAAATGGCTTCGGTGGATTATTGTGCCCAATAGTACTTGACAAAGGTGGATGGGAGTATCTTTGTGCATGTAGAGTTGTTATGGGAGCATGTCAGGCTTGTCTTCTTCCATGTATTCATACACTGCTATCAAAATGGGTACCACCAAATGAACGTGGACGATTGTGTAACTATTTTCATTCAATTTTCAACTAAAATTCATCCACAATATTGTTCATTTTTTTTTTAAATTCTTCCCTCAGGCACTATGACCTATGCTGGAGGACAATTTGGCACTGTTGTATCCTATCCAATATCTGGTGCACTAATTGATGCATTTGGATGGAGAAGTGTCTTTTATTTCTTTGGTGCAGCTGCTGTTATTTGGGCAATTATTTTTCATTTTGTTGGCTCTGATTCACCTCTTGTGGCATCTGATAAAGCTTTCTGCAGTATCCATGAACCTGAGAGAAAATATATCGAGAGCGCACTTGGAGTCTTTGAGGATAGCACAGCAAACGAAGATAAGAAGGTATTTTTCCACAATCTTCATTGAAGAAATTCTCGTCAAGCTTATTGATACAGAGAAATAAATTCCGGATTATTTCTTTACCCATTGAAATTCCTGCTCAATCATTTATTTATTTTATGAACAAATTTAATGATTTATTCATTATTTCATAATAATTTTGTTTAGTTTTCTTTTTTTTTTTTCTTTAAATGCCTCGATTACGGAAGAAATATCCAAGCATGTGGGACCTTGGAGTCTCTGTGATAATTCACTCGACACATACTTCAATATGTCTCGTTAAAAAACTTGAGTGTGAAGATAACGAATGAAACACGTGGATTTTCACATTTTTGTAATTTTTATGGTTTTCATGTTTTTTTTCTTCTATCTTTTTGTCTTTTTTTGTTTTTTTAAGCCTTCAAAGACACCGTGGGTACCAATACTAACGAGTATACCATTTTGGTCACTTGTTATTGCTCATTGTGGACAAAATTGGGGATTCTGGATGCTTCTAACTGAAATGCCAGCTTACATGGCTGGTGTATTGAAATTTGACATCAAAGAAGTTAGTATAAAGTGATTTTTTTCAATTTCTACCAAATTATTGAATTAATTCGGTCAAGGCTGAACGATTACTTTTTGTTTTTTTGTTCTGATGAAATATTGAAGACCTTTAATTACAAGTGGAGGAAAGAAATTTGCTACCGTTATTGTTTCGATTATGATATCAGATAACAAGCACAATCAGCGTTAATCAGGAGTTTTTTTTTATCGATTCAACACATTGTTCTTCAATTACGATGTTGAACATTATTTTATATGTGCTTCTTCATTTTTCGAACAAGTGATAATGATAATGGTTCACAGGATTTACGTCCATTTATGAAAATGCATAGGGGAGAGTGGGGCAAAATAGACACTGTAATGAAACGGTTAGCGATGAATTTTTTTTGATGATTCTATTGGAAAGCTGAGGAAATTTTAGCTGAAAAACGAGTGTCAGATGTTTCCGATTTTTTTGAGAATTTGATATTTGTTGGCATTTTTGAGGGGTAAAAGCCTTTTCTTTTTTGAAAATTTCCAGTTTTTTGCAAATATCTCTGGTTCTATTAGTCGTAACAATTCGGGGCTGGTCTCAAATGAAAGGTGAGCTCATTTCCCATCGATTTATTGGATTTTTAATTCAAAAATATCAATTTTTGAGATCGTTACAGGCCAAAAACTGTTTCACAAAACGATTTCACAGAAATGCCCATAAATACCTCAAGAATCGATATTTTTTAATTGAAAACCCTATAAATCGATGGCAAATGGGAGCCGGTCTATTTAACATTTGTAAATGTTGACATTCGGTTATTCCAACATGAAACTCAACATTTTATTTTTCAACATAGTTGATTTCAACATTTTATTTTTCAACATAGTTGATTTCAACATTTTATTTTTCAACATGATTTATTTCAACATTTTTTTCCTCAACATAATGTATTCTGACATGATTTTTTTTTTATGACAAGCAAAAATCAGTGATTCATGAGTTTTACTCTGCCAAATATCATAAAAAATTTTAATGATTTTTCCCAATTTTTTTAAATTAAATTGATGTGTTCTGATGTAGCAGAGGTCGGTAGCAAGATTTCAAAGCAGGCAGACAAAATCCTAATTGAATTTTTACCAAAAAACAACGAGCTTTTGTTGGAAGTCCCTAATCAATTGAACCAAAAAAAACAATAAATAAAATGCCTTACCTCTCATCAAGTCCCCTCCCCTCTCACTCAATCAAAACAATTAACTCTACTCTCTATTGAAATTATTATTTTTCTATATTACTATGAAATAAAATTTATTAGAGTTTGAATATTGTATTCACTGAGCTGTTGAACATAATGAATAAATAAGTTTTTTGACTCGAAGTGAAAAACTCAACTCATTTTGCAAAAAAATTTAAAAATCAAAATTTTCAAAAACCGAACTCGATGCGAGCCTAGAATAGGCGCACTGAGCACGGCAGACAAGAAAAATTCTGGAGAAAACACTCAAAACACTCATTTTCAGTCGGCAGAGATAAACTGCGGAATCACCAAAAAATCTTAGGGAAAAATCTTTAAAATTCTTTTCAGATGATTAAAAAAAAAATATGACAATTTAATCTCAAATTTGGAAATTCTCGAGAAATCTTCATCTTTTCTATGCGATATATCGTATTATATGCATATTATATCAAATTCATCAAGTAATGGGTAAATTTTTTATAAAAAATACTTAGGGAAGAATCTTGTTACTTATTCTAATTCCGAGAGTGTTGAATTCATGTTGGATGTGTGAGTGTTGGATCCATCTTCGTTGAATTTGTCTGTGTTGAATTTTTTTGTGTTGAATTTTCCTGTGTTGAATTTGTATATGTTGAATTTTCCTGTGTTGAATTTGTATATGTTGAATTTGGAAATGTTGAGTATACGTGTTGAAATTGTTTTGTGTTAATTAGACATGTACCCTATAAATCGATGGCAAATGATCTCACCTTCCACCTCCCGTCAGAATTTTTACGCTACGACAAATAGAACCGAAGATATTCTCAAAAAACTGAAAATTTTCAAAAAACGAAGTGTTTTATCCCTCTAAAATGCTCAAAAAAGTCAAAATGATCAAAAATTCAAAAAAGTCAATTCCGGCATTCGTTTCCCGCCTAAAATTTCCTCAGATTTCCAATGAAATCATCAAAAATCATCTACCGCCAATATTTCTATTAATTTCAAAAGTTTTCCATAATATTTGCCTAAAAATTTAGATGTGTCCATTTTACCCCTGATGTCCATTTTGCCCCACCTTCCCCTAACCGATTATGTTTTTCAATTTTTCCTAAAATAGAATGGACTGAAATCAGCACTTCCATACGTAACAATGTTACTCCTAACATTTCCCGTAAGTTGGGCCTCAGATTGGAGTGAAAGAAGAGGCTTATCACGTGGATTATTACGAAAAATTTGCAATACAATTGGCCATTGGGGACCAGGATTAGCTCTAATTGGTATATGCTTTGTATCACCTGACGATACAACATTACCAGTTGTATTGCTAACAATTGCCGGTGGATTAAATGTTGGTGCTATTTGTGGATTCCAAATTAATCATATGGATTTGAGTCCCAGACATGCTGGAATACTTGTATCATTTACTAATTGTGCTGCGTCAGTGGTATCACTGTTGGCGCCTATAGTAGTCAGCATGATTGTGTCTGAACCGGTGAATATTAATTTTTATGATTAACACCCGAAGAAATTGCATTTCTAGAAAGAGAGATTCATCAAATTCAGGTCGATTTTTTTTTTTTACAGGAAGATGCAGAATCTTGGAAAATTGTTTTCTACATGTCTGGTGGAATTTATTTCATTGGAAATTTAATATTCATTATATTTGGAAGTGGTGAAACTCAATGGTGGGACAATGCTGATAATCCAAAAAAAGAACAAAATAATACATTTGTAAGGCCAAGACAATCATCGATTGTTCCCGGTGATGCTATAGTCCCTTGAGAATTATTTTTTTCCCTTCCTCTCAATCTAAAAGAGAAAGACTTGATATCCACAGCATTTCATACAACAATCACTATTAAATAGTATAATATAGTATAATTTTAGTTTTTAATAGAAAAAAACGAGTGTTATTTATTAATAGTTTTTGTAAATCTGTGTTCTTCATTGTAGCATCAAAATAGAATCATTTTATATTTGTCTTGTTACGAAAGTATTTCATTACAAGAACGATTATCTTTCCTAGAATTATTATGATGATTTTTTTTTTATCTACGATTATCAATGTTGCGATTTGTGAGGGGAAAAAGGTGGGGAATAACCCATGTTAAAGATTCACTTGCAATGTCATGCCATTTTGCAGTGGAAGAAATATCTATATATTTCTATTCTGTTGTCATAGAATAGAGTGGGAGAATTTTCCGGGTTATTTCAACTAAATCCACCATCTAGGAATTTTGTTTAAGTACTGCAGCTGACCATGACGGATAGCGAATTAGCAACTGTCACTGATAATGTAGAGAAACGTTCTTGTACAGGTGAAAAAGATTAATAAATTTTTATTTACAAGCTTAAGAAAATTGCTATTTGAAATATTTTAAAATTACTTTTTCTATTAATATGCTTTTTTTGGAATTTAATTTGTATGATGCGGTTGAAGTACATTGAATGATAAGAAATTATAATTTTTAAATTAGCGGCAACAATTTAAAAGATTTTTTGAATAAGCAAAATTGGAGGGAATTTTTAAACTCGAATTAAATTAAATAAAATGTAATATGTGAAAATGATTGAAATTCAACATTATTCCATTGCTATACAAATCAGGGTCACTCATTATGCGTTTTAATAATACTTACAACAGCATTCACTCAAAGTGTTTAGTGATAAAGGCGGGAACCTTGAACTGGTGATACAGTGGTCTACATTCCCCACGTGAAAGTTGTGGCAAAAAAAAATGCATTTTGAATCAGTGCATTTGTTTACTCGAGTTTGTTAATGAAGTACTTTTTTTCATAGGATGTTTGGATTCCAGACATTGGCAATGCATTGTGTACTTTTTGGGAATTACCATTGCATATGCAAATCGTGTATGCATTTCAATAGCAGTCGTTGCTATCAAAGATGAATATACTGTGAGTATTAGAAAAATATCTTAATTGAAGAATATTCTTCCAATTTGAAAAAAGAGTTCAACGAAATTTTGGAATAAGCTTTTTTTTCCCTAGAAAATCACTTTTTTCATATCAACAGTTTAATCAAGTGAATCATTTTGATAATTTATATTGATATCATAAAGTTTTCAGGAAAAAGGATTACCAATTGAAGTTGGTACTATACTGAGTTCATTTTTCTGGGGTTACACAGTAATGCAATTGCCATCTGGTTATTTAGCTAATGTATGGAGTGCAAAAATGGTTTTAGGAATTGGCATTATGATAAATGGATTTGCTGGATTATTGTGCCCAATTATACTTGACAAAGGTGGATGGGAGTATCTTTGTGCATGCAGAGTTGTCATGGGACTATGTCAGGCTTGTCTTCTTCCTAGTATTCATACACTCTTATCAAGATGGGTGCCGCCAAATGAACGTGGAAGATTATGTAATCAAATCAAAAATGACTTATCTAATGTTATCTTTCTATGAATTATTTCTTTATTATATTGAGCATTTTCTTGATCCAGGCACTATGACGTACTCTGGAGCACAATTTGGTACTTTAATTTCTTATCCAATATCTGGTGCACTTGTTGATGCTTTTGGATGGAGAAGTGTATTCTATTTTTTTGGCGCTGCTGCTATGATTTGGGCGGGGATTTTTTTCTTTGCCGGTTCCGATTCACCGGTTACAGCATCCGAAAGGGCTTACTGTCGTATCAGTCAATCGGAGAGGAAATACATCGAGAATGGCATTGGTATAGCTCAGGGAGAAACTGCAGGGGAAACGAAAAAAGTAATCATTCAAATGCTCGATTTCTCGAAAAAATGATTTTAATCAAATTGATCAAATATTTCATTGCTTTTAGAAGCCAACGACACCTTGGAAAGCTATACTAACGAGTTTACCATTCTGGTCACTCGTTATCGTTCATTGTGGACAAAATTGGGGATTTTGGACGCTGATAACAGAAATGCCAGCCTATATGGCCGGTGTACTTAAATTTAATATCACAGAAGTAAGAAAATAAATTGTTTGCTCAATAACTTTAATCGATACACGCGTGATATATAGCTTTGGTGTATTAATAACAGACAATTTTAAAACGTAATATGTTGGGATTATCAGATGACTGACTAAACTTTTAATCTCTCAATTGAGATTCTAATCGATGATTAATTATCACAGAACATTTGGATTTCATGTTGGAAAAATGATGGATTTGGAGTCACTTTTTTTTTATGATTTTGTAATTACTTTTGAATTATAACAGAATGGATTGAAATCGGCGCTTCCATATGTGGCAATGCTTGTCTTGACTGTACCAGTAAGCTGGTTGTCTGATTGGAGTGAAAGGAGAGGGTTATCAAGGGGATTATCAAGGAAAATTTGCAATACCATGGGCCACTGGGGACCAGGATTAGCACTGATTGGTATATGCTTTGTATCACCAGGTGATACAACATTACCAGTTGTGCTGTTAACAATTGCTGGTGGACTGAACGTTGGTGCTATTTGTGGATATCAAATTAATCATATGGATTTGAGTCCAAATTTCGCTGGAATTCTTATGGCATTTACGAATTGTGCTGCAGCAATTGTTGCTCTACTGGCACCTATCATCGTAGGAAAAATCGTTACTGACCCGGTAAAGATAAATTATTATTATGAAGAAAACGTAAGGAAGCAAGCTTTCTCCTAACGAATAGTCCAAATAAGGAAAAGTGGGGCAAAATAGGTGTCCCAATTGAACGGTTCGAGATAGAGATTTTCTAATGATTCCATTGAAAAGCTGACGAAATTAAAGGCGGAAAACATGTGTTTTCAATTTTTTCGAAAATTTTACTTTTCTGGCCAAGTTTTAAAGGGGTGAGCTTCTCGAAAATCGAAAAAATTCACTTTTTCGGCGATATCTCCGGTTCTGCTGATCGTAGCGACCTGGGGTTGCTTTCAAATGAAAGGTGAGCTCATTTCTCATCAATTTATGTAGTTCAAACTATTTTTTAATCAATTTTTCAAATATTTATAGGTCATTTTCGGAAAAAACCGTTTTTGCCCTATAAGTACTTGAAAAAATTGATATTTTTCTATTTAAACCCCACCAATCGATGGAAAATGAGCTCACCTTTCTTTTAAGATCAACCCTGGATCGCTACGATCAATAGAACTAGAGATATTCTCGAAAACCTGAAATTTTTCGAAAAATAGAAGAGTTTCACCTTCAAATCTTGCGCAAAAAATGAAATTTTTGAAAAATTCCAAAAAATAACTTTTGTTCTATGATTTTGATGGGAAATTCCCTCATCTTTCCAATGGAATCATTATAAAAAACCTATCTCCAATATTTCCATCCTTTTCGAGTAATTTTCATAGTATTAAATACCGAAATCAACGGCCAATGATCTCACATTCCATTCAAGACTAGCCCAAGACAGTATAAGCGATAGAATCGGGTACATCTCTGAAAAAGGAAGATTTTTCAATTTCGTTGAGGAATAAAGCCCTAATTTTCCCCTGAAAATGTTGAATTTTCGAAAAGTCGTTCAGAAATCAATTTTAGTATATATTTTTCAAGAAAAATTCCCTCAGCTTTTCAATAGAATCCTCAGAAAAAACGTATTTCAAATATCTTCACTGATTTCGCGCCAATTTCCCATAGCACGTGTCTTTTTCCCTTTATCTTACCCTATATTTTTCTTCTTACAGACTAATGCAGAGCAATGGAAGATAGTTTTTTATCTTTCTGGTGCAATTTATTTCGTGGGTAATTTGATTTTCATCATATTTGGAAGTGGTGAAACTCAGTGGTGGGATAAAGGTGACGATAGAAAAGACAAAAAGAAAGGAGCAATTATGAAGAATTTATCATCATCATCTAAGAATGAAGAGATATCTTGAAATTTATGTTATCATCATTACTCATCCATAAAAGACTTGTTAAGTTATTGAACAATAATAAATATTGGCATAATTTCTTTGCTCAAGAAAAAAACTATTTAAATTATCAATTTTTTACTTCTCTCTTCCCGTTTTGAGATTAATAATGGATTCAATCATTCAATGAAATGTTGTTTCAAGAGAAAATCAAATAAAAGATAGAATCAGATCTATCAATCTTGATTGGTTGTCCTCGATACACTAAGATTATTCATTATCATTACTTTTGTCGTTGAGGAAAAAAAAATCGATGGAATAGAAAATTCATATCAGTCTCAGATTTTTGCCAATAATCTACGAAAAATAATCGTCAAAATTTCGACCACAATATTCAAGAATTACCAACATTTAACTTTATAGGATACGTGGATTATTTTCAATGACTCAAAAGAAGTAGACGTCTCGAGGAATTGTCTAGGTCGTTCTTAGACGAATAAAGTGGGGGGGAAAGTGATCGAAGAAGTATTTTTGTGGTCATCGAACGTCGATCGAGTCTATTGATGCATTCGGAAGCAAAGAGTTGATTCAAACAGACAGTTCAGTGACGGAGTAGCGGGAAAAAAATTCATTTCCATTCTTTTTTTTTCATTTTAACTTAGAAATTAGAAAAAAATTTTATTAAAATGCCGCAGGGGCTTAAAACGAGAAGAATCTCCCTTGCGGAGAATATGAGAGAACCTCCACTCAGGCCAAAAGGTAAATGATATTATTTTATAATAGTTTATTCTCAATATTTCGGAATGAAAGTAGAATGAGATCTGCAAGTGGAGTTTTCGTAAAAACTTTCATATTTCTATAAAATTTACAAATTTTATAAAGAGATAGATGAATTACGAATCGATCTAATTATTTCTAGATGAATGAAATCTTTGAAAATGAAAAAAATCTTCGTTCGAATTCTAATTAAGTATTTTTTGAATATATCTCAAGAATTCTAAAAGAACTTTATTTGTTTTATGTTATCATCCACTCGACATTCCGAATGTTTCTTCGACATCATTACATTTTTTCACCTCATACCATTTTCATTCATTATCGTTTCAATAAAAAAAATAAAACTTTATATCACTTACATTGCAGCATGGTTTGGATGCAGACACGTGCAGATATTCCTCATGACTCTCGGATTTTTCGTTTGTTACGCAGTAAGAAGCACTCTCTCAATCGGATTAGTTGCTATGACCAAATCTGCATCTGCAAATCCAGATTTTCCGGTAATAATTGATGGCATTTTTTAAAATTTTACAAATGAGAACGTAGAAAAATTTATGAACAGAGAAAAAATGTTTTTTATTTTATTTATCATGCAGGAATTTGATTGGGATACTAGCAAACAAAATACAATTTTAAGCTCTTTCTTCTGGGGCTATGTGATAACTCATATACCAGGTGGTGCACTTTCTCAGAGATTTGGTGCACAAAAATTATTGTCATTGGCTGTTGGTATTTGCGGGCTTGTTACATTATTGATACCAACCGCAGCAAATTATTTAGGATGGCAGGCAGTTATTGTCCTTAGGATAATCACTGGATGCTGCCAAGGAGTCGTTCCACCATGCTTACACAGCTTATTATCGAAATGGGCGCCTCTAGAGGAGAGAGGAAGAGCAGGTGAGGAAAATAATTGTTTTTTTTGTTAAATTTGCAGTTTCTGCAAAATAATTTCGTCTAATTTCCAAAGGAAGCTGCACTTATTCGGGCGGTTGGATGGGAAATGTCATAGCGTTATTAACATGTGGCGAAATTTCAAAATCCATTTTGGGATGGCCTGGTAGTTTTTATATTTGGGGATCAGTTGCATTTTTCTGGGGTGTCTTTTTCTTCATTTTTGGAAAAGAATCACCAGCAGAACATCCTAGTATACCATTTGATGAGAAGCAATACATTGAAGTCAGTCTTGGAGTTACAGAAACCGTTGAAGTGAGTCAGAAAAAACCATAATTATTTAACATATTATTGAATAATAATTTTTTAACATTTACTGATTAAAAGATGATTAAAATTTATCCTATAGTTAATTTTGTCCTCGATAGTTGTAATTAACGATATGTTAGTAATGAATATTTGATTTTTCTCTTCGATTGAATTGATTTAATATTAAATTCCATTTCATAGACATTGAAGACACCTTGGAAATCGATCTTGACCTCGATTCCTGTCTGGGCGCTACTTATTGCACAGTGCTCACAGTCATGGGGTTTCTGGATGCTCCTCACTAAGACACCAGCATATATGGATAATGCACTTCACTATAAAATTGATGAAGTGAGTGAGAATGATGCATTCTTTTACTTTTAAATTGAAGGTTTTTTTTTTTTGTTTCGTGGAATTTGACCATCATTGTAGTTTAGAAATTGGCTAATCTCAAAATTTCACGGTCGTATAAACAATTGTGTGTCACTCAATGCATATTAATTGCTATTTCTAGTGAAAGAATGAAGTAAAAGAATAGAAGATCAAAATGATTATGACAATTTACGTGAATGGAAGGACATTGTGAGGTGATCGTACGCGAGTTGAATGAAATTCAACGGTAATGGCTAAGGTCGAGGCTCAATGTTCCTTTTAGGTGCATCGATAAAATTTTAATTAAAGTCTTAATGAATCCGTCTGCAATTGAGAGACTAATTCGAAGATACTGCGAATTTCTAAATTAAATAATCTCAAATCGAATAAAGAAATTAAATTATAAAGTGAAACATCAGTTGGATGCGATTTTAAAGGATTTCAGCCTTTAAAATTTCATTCCTGAAAAAAACACATGGTCAAAATGAAGTTTTTTTATAGTGATTTGGTTATTACAAGAATGAATCACTAAAGCTGCAGTTAAATAACAATTAAATGCGTTTATAAAGAATAATCTAATTTAGAAATAAAGTAACAATTTGAATGTCGTAGATGTGTTCGCGTGAACTATCGATACGTGAATGAGTTAAATACTGACAATTTAAGGATAGCAGAATAATCGGAATATCCACACAAAAGGGAATTAAAGAAAAGAAAAAGATAGAAAATAATAATTTGGCTTCTTGCGTATGTGTGTGATGTAGCGGCTGCTACACTGCCACATTTTTATCCAAGGAAAAGTCGCCAAAGACAACAAATAAAAGAGACGCAAATAATGCAGAGAAATAGTTTAATGAATATTTCATTTTTATTTACATTACTCTTTTTTTTTTATTGTTTAGAATGGTCGCGTATCAGCTCTACCATACCTGGCAGCATGGTTACTTGGTTTTCCAATAAGTTATGCTGCTGACAGGCTCGTTAAAGACGGCTATACGTCACTAGTTACAATGAGAAAGATAGCAAATACGATTGGTGAATTTATACCAGCAGCAGCATTAATTGGACTCGGATATGTTGACAGTGAGCATCGTGAAATTGCGGTCGGTGTCCTTGTTACATCCGTAGCATTCAATGTCGCTGTATTCAGTGGCCATCAAATGAATCACATGGATCTAAGTCCAAATTTTGCTGGTATACTCATGGGTATTACTAATGCTGCTGCTAATCTCTGTGGAATTGCTGCACCACTTATTTGTGGAATCATTGTTCCTGATGAGGTAATTATTGTTAAAACATTTGATTCTTACATTCTAATTTCTTTGATATTAATATAAACTCATTAACACTTGAAATTATTGTTTTTCTTTTTTCAGCGCGATATTTTCCAGTGGAGAAAAGTTTATCTTCTCTCAGCTGGTATTTATATACTTGGAAATTTGGCATTTGTATTATTTGGAAAAGCAACAGTACAACCATGGAATGATACAACCACCCACACACTTGATCATGAAATTTCGAAGATTCCTGAGGGGCCACAAGACGTAGAAGAAGAAAAATATATTGAAGAAAAAAAATTCTAATACTCTTCCTACTGGAATCAGTCAAACTAAAGAAATACAATTATTTAATATTTATTTTGTAAGAAAAAAAAATTAAATGAAAATAAATAAAAAAGTAATTAAAAGTAACAGTTATCTCCATAGTGATTTCAAAACAAATATTGTTCCAACTGACGTTGTAAATAACGTAATGTACGTCACATAATGCCTCTGTGACAAATCACCAACTGGTATTTTCCATTCGTAATCTTCGCTCTTCTGAAATTTATTTAATTAACCAATATACTCTTGAATGAGAGAAATGATGACTTTTACTTACAATTTCGTAGGGAATTTCTCTCCATTTGAGGGACAAATCGACACAGGGCTCGCAGAGTTTGATTTTCGATACCAAATATTCTTTCATACGATTCTTACATCCCAGAAGTAATTTTGGAGAAGGCAAGATGATAGATACATATTCAGTCTCTTTCCTTGCTTTTTGATATCTTTGGTGAACTGGGAGGCTCAAGACACTTTTATTATCGTTTAATACTGAACAAATCGTTATTCTTTGGTCTTTTGCTTCTTCTGCAAATAATTCAACGTTGATTTCTCCCTCTGAGCAGGCTGTGACCTTGAAAATTGATAATTACATATAATTCAGTGGTAAAAAATAGAATCAGATGAGTAAATAATTTTTTTTTGATGTAGTTAGAAAAAAATTTTAAGGTACCTTACCTGACCATTTCTTCTGAGATCTGCAAGTTCATCAACATTCACGTATAAAAATTGGGGCAATTCAATATATAAAGCTACATGACAATTTTCTTCATTCAACTTTTGAACTTCCACGAAATAATGAATTGTCCTGCATTAAATATTTATTTGAATGATCAATCAATCAGAGATTATCCATCTCTTTGTGAAGGGAAAAAAATAACCTCAAACCTGTGAAATCCATCGCCTTCCACGTGAAAATCGACACTGGCATTGATTAATTCTGATTTGGTTAAATTGGAAAATGTAAATATCGTAAAAATCCAAATGATCGAATGACAAATCCTGTTATTTATCAAAACCATTCTATTGTGATTAACGTAATCCGGCGAAAATGTAAACAAAGCCGATAAAAACAGGTGTTTTATAGAATCAACTGAGTTTTTGCTTCGAAAAGTGAATGAAGCAGCTGCAAGATGGCGACACATGATGGATATTCATTTGTTTCCTCGAAGGGATGGTAATCAGGGTCACACGACCAATAGATGGACACTGACCAAAAGATGGACGGTTTCTATTATCGAGGATTTTGATAAATAAATGAATGATTCTTATACTTTTCACGTCAATTCCTTATTATTACATTCATATAGATTTATAAACTATTTATTACATATCGATTGATCGAAATTAAAAATCATACCACTGCAAATATGCAACTGTGTCCATCTACTGGGGGTTCAAGTTATTTTCCAGTTTTTCCTTGATTTTCTTCAATTATTTCTACATTATTCAAGTTTAATTGATTTTCAGTCGATTCGCTGTATATTTTTCTGTACATCATTATTTTCTGCAATTTTTTAATGTGATTTGCCTATTTCATATGGATTAACCAGCGCCGTTGGCGGCTGCAAGCGGCCGCCTCCGTTGATTAGTGTAGATTTTTATTTTTTATTTTAAATTTTAATGATACCTCCGTATACTTAACAGATAGAAAAATTATTTTCGAAGCTAACTAATCCTTAAACGTTTCGGAATAGTTTAGGGAAGTTTAGGAAAGCATTTTTATAATTTGGGAAAGAGTCATTAATTTATTATTAATTCAAACTTTTTTTATGCATAGATAGCAGAAATAGCTATCTGAGATAGCAGAATGTAGGATTAGGTAGAATTCAGGCTCAGCCAAGCTCAGCCGGGCTCAGCCCGAATTCTAACTAATCCTAAATGTTTGGGAATAGTTTAGGGAAGTTTAAGAAAGCATTTTTATAATTTGGGAAAGAGTCATTAATTTATTATTAATTCAAACTTTTTTTATGTACAGATAGCAGAAATAGCTATCAGAGATAGCAGAATTTAGGATTAGGTAGAATTCAGGCTCAGCCAAGCTCAGCCGGGCTCAGCCTGGCTCAGCCTGGCTCAGCCTGGCTCAGCCTGGCTCAGCCGGGCTCAGCCGGGCTCAGCCCGAATTCTAACTAATCCTAAATGTTTGGGAATAGTTTAGGGAAGTTTAGGAAAGCATTTTTATAATTTGGGAAAGAGTCATTAATTTATTATTAATTCAAACTTTTTTTATGTACAGATAGCAGAAATAGCTATCAGAAATAGCAGAATTTAGGATTAGGTAGAATTCAGGCTCAGCCAGGCTCAGCCGGGCTCAGCCTGGCTCAGCCGGGCTCGGCCTGGCTCAGAATATAGTCCACCAGAATGCGCTTTTGTCGATTCGAGTTCGACTATTGTCATTCCGAGTTCGATTATACTTCAATTCGAGATGAAATCCGCCATGTTCGATTTTAATGCCCTGTCCTTTTTATGAAGGGATATAAAGTCTAATATTTCCTTAACCGTCCATCTATTGGTCATGTTATCCTAGAAGTTCAGAAACTCGTACATGTTCAATTATTGGGATAAGAGTTCAACGGGAACAATTAATAATTAATAAATAGAAACAAGCATTAGAGAAATCTGAAGAAATTCACGCAGTGACAGAATGTGATGTCAAATGTTATGCATTAATCTGGATGAGATCGGTTCAGAACTTTTTGAGGAATCAATTTTTTTGAAAAAATCAAAAATTTGTCATCTCAAAAAATATCGAATGAATTCCAAGTAAAGAGGTCTCAAAAGAAAACATTTATCACGACAAATATGACATTTTTCGGTTGAAGTTTGACCGTTTTTAAGTAAAAAAAAAATCGACACAGACACACAGACTTTTTTTCTAAATATCATTTTCAGACCCTCCACATCATTTTAAGTGATTTGCAACAAAAAAAATCAAAATCGAAAATTCTTACGTTTGTAAAGCTTCCATTCGGAAGCAAAAGAATGAACGCCCCCAAAAAATAAGTATAATTTCATTTTTTCCATATTTTGGCAGATATTTTGCTATGTAAAAAAGTTTTGAAATACAAGTTTTGAAGTCAGTCAAAATAGAATTAAACTTGCCTTCATCTTCCAAGTAACTGCGCGAAAATGTCAAAATCATGTTTCATCTTCCCCCCCCCCCCCCCCCCTTCTTTATTCGACGTAAACACGAAAAGTCGAGTTGCTTGTGCATTAAAACACGTTTGAAAACGTCTAGACGACTAGTATATATGTATACAACCAATACGAAATATCCACTTCATAACTTGTATCGAGTTGACGGTAGTATCACAGAGTTTCAGACGAAACTGAGAGACAGACGTATTCATCCTTCCCATCATCACCTTCTCCTCCCACCCCCCCCCCCCCCCCCCCTCTCTCTCGCAGTGACTCTCGAACATCTCTCGTTGCGAAAAAAATAAGGGGTTAGGGAAGAGAGAAAGTGAAACGAAATAAAATACAGCTTGAAACATGCACTGCACCCTCGTGAGTTCTTGAAAAGTTTTTCATAGAAAAGGAAAAAATGAAAAATAAATTGAAACACAAAAAGTTAGTGTCTGAAAATACCGTTGTAGACAAAAGAAATTGAAGATAATGAATTTTTTTATTGTTAGGGAAAAATTTAAAAATAAAGGTTATGTTTTTTTGTTATTCTCTGATCACGTGAATTGAGAAATTAGATATTAATTTGTTTTGTTAGGGGTTGTTTCATTTGAAGAGAGCTTTTTGTGTAAAGTGAATGATATTTTTATCAAACAACAGGAGAAGCAGGTGGGGTAAAGGGGGGGGGGGGGGGGGGGGTAGAGCGAGGGTTTAGTGTAATATTTTGCACCGTCATTTGTTTTGTAGCTAAAACAATCAAGGACCTTGAACGCACAGTAAAAACAAAGGAATTCTTCATTTATTTGGTGTTTTCCAAAGTCATTCTCATCAGATAAATTAGAAAACGAGGGATGCATTATTGCTTGCTCGCTATAATCGTTCGTGAATGGAGAAGTGTCGTCGTTTTGGTTTTAGAATGTGTTTGACCTTTTAGAGATTACAAAAAAACTTCCCGATTCATTCATAGACTGGCTACAGATTTCCTTCATAATCTGAAAGGGTCGTTCGTTTTACCATAAGGTCCCTTTTGCCCCATTATCCTCTACTAGTGACGCATTTTTGATTGAAATTCACGAATTTTTCACGAATTCAGTAGTTTTTTCACCACTTTTCCGTGGAAAACTCAGAAACTAATGAGTTGAGATGGCTCATAATCTAATCAGGGCTAAGTTACATAAAGATAATTCTATTCCATTAAAAACAATTTTGATCGGATAAGTAATGGCAGTGCAATCGTTCGCTAAAATTCCCTCACACACACACGGACACTTCCGCAAAAATCTCAGAAATTCACGTCAACATCTTGAAACATCGAGATCTGATGAAAAATCGATAATCGATTTTCAGGGCAAATACAATAACTTCCTTATCGAAAAGTTGATTAAATACTAATCCATCGATTTTTAGTAGAAAAATTGAAAGGAACCGTCACAACAGTGCATATAAAGTTAATGTTCTCATTATAAAAATTGAATGTGAGTGACCTAGTAAATAATAATAAACTGTAATAGTGTTGATGCTGACTTGGAAAGGTCGCAGGACTTGAGGAGAGGATGGAGGAGAGGAGTCTGGATGGAAAAATGGCGGTGAAAAATGGTAAGTCAAGATTTTCTTTATTTTTATTCCTTAATGTGAATGATTACGCAATAACATTCTACTGGCAATTGAACTACGAGAATAATTTCAACAAAAGCACAAGATTCAGTTCAACAATTATTCATCTTTGGCTTAATCGTGGGATTGTTTTTCGTTTTGTTATGAATATAAAATAGCACAAGTCCTTTTTGAAATGTTCAAGGACGAATGTCTTCTTGGTTTTACCTCGTTTCCACTGTTGTCGTCGTTAAGGAATAAAGGGCACGGCTGCTTAGGAGAAAGAGGAAGGAAGAGAATGTAAGCCTCGTTCGCGCGTCGACTTTGAGAGAGGGCTTCTGATAAATAAGCCAAACAGTGCAGACTGAATAATTCATTCAAGTCGTTGGTGTTTCTATGTGTATGAGTGTGTATCTGTAGATGGGTACTTGGAGCTTTGCAACGGTAAGCAAGCCAGGTCGACCTGAGACAGACAACTGAGAGAAACAGAGATAGACTAAGAGAAGTGGGAGATAAACAATAGAGCCGGAGAGGAGTCTCTTGCCGACTTCAACAACACCTTCGTGCACTTCATCCTCAGGAAGAGTTGAAAAATTTTTATTTGTACATTTTCTTGGGAAAGTTTTTGAAATATGGACGACATTGTTTCCTTTTTCTTCGAATTGATTCCAGTCTCCCAAGTTTTTTTACTCTTCTCATACGTTGAAATGGGAGGAAAAATGGGGTAGAATGGACAATTCAATGAGAGCAAGACAGATTTTTTTCAATGAATTCATTGAAAAGCTGAAAAAATTTGTTATAGAAAATAGAAGTCAGAATTAATTTCTTGAAATTTTTTGAAAATTCGATAATTTTGAGTTGAATTGTGGGGTCAAGTTTTCTCATTTTCAAAAATTTCCATTTTTTTTTGGTAATATCTCCAGTTCTGCTTATCACCAATGCATCAGCAACTTGATTTTAAAAAAAAATTTCTTCTTAGAAGATATTATGTAAAAGTAAAAGGTAGTATATCCACTCTATGATGAAAAGCCAGGGGTACGCATTATCATGGTGTTTTCATCATTGATTCCATTTTTGCACCTGATTGCAACCATTATGAGTGCACATACAACCTTTTGGCATTAGAAACCACCGAAAACGATAATTTGGCACATACGACCTTTTGCTTCTAGACACGTGATATGGATTCTATCGCAAATTTTCTCAGTTTTTCCATGAAAACATCAAAAAAAATTCCATGTCAAGTATTTTAACCAATGGGATTTTTTCTTGTATCTCTTTTAATTCAGTCGCTTCTATTCAAATATTTACATTTTATCCTAGTTAACCTCTTCAGTGCAATTGTTGAAGAATGAGGTTGGATAAAATACCAGAGGTAAATCACGAATTCGAGTGGTAGGACAGTGAGTTAGTAGGTTCAAGAGGATGAGGGAATTGGAGGAGGAAGAGGAAGAGAAGGGGGGAGGAGGGTGGGTGGATGAGTGGAAACGGAGCAGTCCGCCAGTTTACTCGTTGACCCCAGGATCAAGCCCTAACGAGCCCTCCAAACCCCCAAATACTGGACGTTTCCAGTACTCGCTCGTTTGCTTAGGATAATTTCAACCCGCATGCATATTGAAGGCTGGATTCGTTTACTCCGCCTGTACACTACAAACGAATGATAAACTTGGAATTGAAAGCATCAGAAAAATGTCTCATTATATTGACTATTGAATTTCACAATAGAAAGAATCTAGAAGAATGATATTTGATCGCATTTATCTCGAGATATTCTCCAGTAAACTGTTTCTTTTTTTCCATAATTTGAAAACTGAAATTTTCTTGGCTACCCAATGGTGTCACACTTTACCCAAAAAATTTGCAACCGACAAAAAAAAAAAGGAAAAAAAGAAAGCCATTAATTCTTGAACAATAATTTTCAATAGACATTGAGAAATCTTCAGTCAGCGTAAAATTTCCAATTACCCCATCCTCTCAACTTCCTTGCCAACGAAAAAGCCAGTTTAGCAATGACGAAAACGTGGCAACTACGGAAAAATCCTTTTTACGTTACTCGAAAGGCAAACGGTTAACTCCATGAATCACTTTCAAAAACGTTATATCCAAGTAGTTTAACTCAACGACTCGTACCTCTGTTCTCTTTACTCGTTTCCTCATAATTTCTTTTTTTTTTTTTTTTTTCTACCATTTTATTTCGTGAAAAATGAAAATGCCGTTATGGACGACAAGCGCAAGATGAACGGTGCTTCTTAATTGGCCAAAGCCCCGAACCCCAACTCTTCTAGTGCTTCTTTCAGCGCCAAAAGAGAAAACAAGGTGATGATGAAATTGTCCAAAGTGCGAGGAATAATAACAACAAGAAATGTAATTCCTACGAACATTTTTTTTTTTTCAAATGCTTAATACGATGTATATTTCACGAAGCAATTTTCACGTCTTTGCGTTGCAAGAGTATAGTGAGAGAAAAAAGCAGGAGTGACGAAGAAGAAGAGAATAAATGAGAGAGAGAGGGAGAAAGTTGGGGGAGCAAAAAAAAATGAGGGAAAAACAAAAGCTCGCACAACGACAGTTTCTCCATTTCTGTCCTCCAGTTTTTCCCTCAGCCTCCGTTCTGGAGCCAGATTGAAGCCCACAGATAGCCGTAACGCTGGAACTATAACCACTTTGCGCTTTCTATTCCGTTTCGAATCCCTGAGATTACCGACACTGTCGTCGTACCTCCAAGGGCCAAAATAGAGAGATAAAAAGCAGAGAGAACGAAGGAAAGAAAAAAAAAGAGGATTTGAAAATCCGGAAGTGAAAAAAAATATATATATAAACAAAGGACAATACCACTGGCGATGGTTAGTAGGATATAAAAGAAGAAAAGATAGAGAAAAAAAATAAGGAAACAAATAAAATGGCGAGACGAAAATACTTTTATACATATATATATATATATATTTTTTTTCTTCTCCGTTTGGTTTTGTCTACTGTCCTTTTCTTTATTTTATTTTTGCGGAGAAAACCACTCTTTCTGATTTGCATTGAAGATTTATTTCCATTGGTTGAGAAATAAGAATGAGAGGAAAGGGATTAAAATGAATGGGATGTATCGTAAAGCGTAAAAAATACCGGATTTACTTGAAAATGAGAAGGTAAAGTGGATCTTTTTAATGCACTGTTGAAGAGCTGGGGGAAAAAAAAAAAATTCCTACCAGATAATGGTGTCTGAAGGCTAATTTCTGCTCAGTGGTTTCTCAAGTATACAAGACACAATTATTCTTTATTTCATACACTTTTAATTATAGGCATCTTAAGAGCAATTGGATGGAATTTATGTGGATTAGTAAAATAGAAGTTTTAAAATTCATTATAAATTTGTGGTTTTAAATTACAAATGAAATCTCACACGTAAATAATGAAAATAATGAAATTGAATTCAGGCTTCCGTTGGTAACATGATTAAATGGATTACCAAACTATACCGAAACGCAGGCAGACAGAGAGAGAGAGAGAGAGAGAGAGAGAGAGAGAGAGAGAGAGAGAGAGAGAGAGAGAGAGAGAGATAGTAGATGAATCAGTCGTGGGTAAACTCTGCAAACGGGTTGTAAACTCGCCGCGACCTCCTGATGATGTTTACAGTCAACTCCACGCCTATCCATCCCATCCCCTATAGCTGTCGAATTATCCTCTAAATCTCCTTCAATTCAAAATTATTCACCAAAAAATTAGCCTTTCAAATTCTAACACTTTTCAATTCGTGTAATCTTCTTTTGTGAATTATCATTAATAATAGCTCACTAGCCGATGGGGGTTGAAATGAGAGGGATCCATCCTGATGTTGAGTTAATTTATTTAAGCTTGTTAATTTTTGCTGTATCATTGAAAATCAGCTATGAAGAATATGAAAAATTCTTAATAAGATTTCTTTTTAAAAACCAATAATATAGCAATTACACAGATATTTATGAAAAGATTTAAAAAAATGTCGTTTTTGAGGAGATTTTTCAAATGACATGTGATTTTTGAACAAAGACTGAATTTCCGCCAATTAAATGTATCTGACAGGCTCTCATAATCTTTAAAAATATCAAGTTCATGACAGACTGTAAAATGTGATATGATATAGTGTTGTTTGTTTTGACAAATCAAAAAGATAGAAACTCAAAATATTTTAAGAAACCAAATGTTAAATTCAGTAGCGAAGTGGTAAAGGGAGTTAAGTCATATAGGATAACCATATATACTTAACTCCCTTTACCACTTCGCTACTGAATTGTAAGGAGACATTTTTAATACCATTTATTTTTCTTTTTTTATGAAAAAAAATTTGAATTAATTACTGATTATATTGATGTTTTTAGAATGAAGATAATGAGCATCCTGAAGAGGTCCACGCAGAGTGGACGAAACATTGATGCTTTTGAAAGTTGAAATTTAATTGAAAATTTTTCTTTGGGAGTGACCATAATAGCCGATAATTTACCTAATAATACTGAAAAATTCTATTTCCATTATTTACAATTTCTGAATATGGCAAAGACATATTACACTAGATGAAATCAGTAGTCTTGGAAGTTTATAGTTTGCTATTTCTCGAGGGATTCTCGTATTGGTTCACGCTCGATTTGGCTGTCTCGTTGGGTCGAAGGAGATTGTGGAATGAGGTGTACGAAGGGGGTGTAAAATAGGTAGGAGTGTTCACTTGCGTTTGCGAGTTTCCGATCAACTTCCCCAAACGACTAGATAGCGTGTAGTGTATCGACAAGAGTGGATATATCGAGACCAACTTGACTACACTGTCGTCTCTCACCTTAGTTCCTTGTAATTATGTCTCTTGTATTTCTCTTCCAATCGTGGCCATTCCTAATTTTGATAAGTTAATTTCAGTTCATTTGGAATATTCACTAATAGATCATTAATTTCCAAAGTTACTTGATAGAAAAAAAACAATACTTTGAAATTCTCGTCTATTGCCAAGCTGGAAAACGAATTTTTTTTTCCTTAAGGCAATTAAGTTCATTAAAAATTGTGCACTGACTGTGATAATAATAATCAAATTTTCTGCAAAATTTTAATAATGATACAACGTTGATTGTAATGTAAATTTATGTAAAATTAACATGATCTGTAGCTCAAAGCTTTGGGTTATTTAATTACAAAATCAACGCAAGTGTAATTTAACCAATTTTCAGCATATAAAATTCACAGAATTTCATGATTGCATTTATCCTTGACAAAGACAATCAGTGGCAGAGATAGAGGAAAAAACTAAAAATTTTCGTATGAAATATAATACGTTTAAATATTTGCATACATGTATATACAGTATTTGCAAGTCCCCCTTCTATTTTCAAAAAAAAAAAAAAAAAAAGGAAAATCTACATGTGGAATATACTCAAAAAGATGGGGAGTATATATGTTTCGCGCTTGGGTCTCGTGTGTCCAATTATTCAAGCAATTCTCACAGAATTTCGAGGAATAAAAAACGGTGAGAAAATAAAAATGACTCCATTTCCATTCATACAAGTTTTTCTATAAAACACAATATCATAAGAAATATTACCATACTAGGCATGACAAAGTAGGGTTAGGACAGGAAAAAAGTTGCGCATAGTACTGCAAACAATTAATTCACCCATTTTTAACCTATCTTTGATTAAGCGAAGATGATAAAAAAAAGAAAAAGATTAAAATTGTCGTCATTTTACTTTGAATTGTAAAAATGAATGCAAACAGACGGAAGAATCTCTTCAGAATTCAGGAAAAAAAGAAAATGGAAAAAGAATTGATCGGATATTCAGATTCAGACGTACGAATACAGGATAGTTATAACTAGATTACCATAGAATATATTTATTCTCATTTCTTTTCTTCTTGATTTTAATTTCCATTATTTCCTCGTCTTCCCAGTAGAAGAACTACTCTTTCTGGCTATATTCTCAAAGAATTAGATGTACAGTTTTGGCGCATGCGTAATGTTAAAAGAAAAGCTTAAGTAGGTCAAGCTGTGGTCGTCAAAGGATGGGAGAGAGTTTACAGACGGAGGACTATTGAGTGTAAAACGACGACTAAATTCAACTTTGCTCCCTCAAAATCGAAGTTTAACCTCTCACAGTTTCAAAACTCATTCGTTGGGTTACTAGAGCATCCTTCGGTCACTTTTGGAAAATTATTATTTCAATTTGAACCACAGAAATTGAAGTTATGTCTTTAGTTGAACTATGGAATATTCAATTCTTTTTCCATTCAACTATCTACATTATTTCTGATTGAAAATATATTTTGATTAATATAAAATTCGTTGAAAGGATATAGTGAGGCAAAATGGATACTGTAATGAAACGGTTAGAGATGGATTTTTTTTGATGATTCTATTGAAAAGCTGAGGAAATTTTAGCTGGAAAATTGGTGTCAGATATATTTTTTTCGAATTTTTTTCGGCATTTTTGAGGGGTAAAAAAGCCTTTGCTTTTTTGAAAATTTTCAGTTTTTTGCAAATATCTCTGGTTCTATCGGTCTTAGCGGTTCGAGGCTAGTCTCAAATTAAAGGTGAGCTCATTTCCCGTCGATTTATGGGGTTTTGAATTCAAAAATATCAATTTTTGGAATAGTTATAGGCCAAAAATGGCTTCACAAAACTGTTTCACAAAGATACCCATAAATACCTTAAAAATCGATATTTTTTAATTGTAAACCCCATGAATCGATGGCAAATGATCTCACCTTTCATCTCCATTTGGAATTTTTACGCTACGACAAATAGAACCGAAAATATTCTCAAAAAACTGAAAATTTTCAAAAAAAGGAAGGCTTTCACCCCTCTAAAATGCTCAAAAAAGTCAAAATCGCAAAAAATTAAGAAAAAATAATTCCGGCACTTGTTTCTCGCCTAACATTTCCTCAGCTTTCCAATGGAATCATCAAAAACAATCCACCGTCAATATTTCTATTAATTTCAAGAGTTTTCCATAATATTTGCCTAAAATGTAGATGTGTCCATTTTGCCCCACCTTCCCCTATATGCCTCTCATAAGATCATACTTTGATTACTCAAGGAAGAAATTAATTTTTTTTCGTAAACCAAAATAATTTTAGAGATCGAACTCAGTGAATGTTCAAATAAATTTAATTTATGTTCATTCAAATTTTCATGTATTCATTATTTTCTCATTTTAAAAAATCATTCGTTAGTTTTTGATCTCTGAAGCGTTATGTGAAATTATCTATTTTTTGCATTTGTTTACTGTGCATAAATAATCCTCCGTGTGAAATTTTTATTTTAACACACGAATCGAGCAGGTGTGTTGCCCCGCATTGGATTACTCTATTGTTATAATTCCCAAAAACAAAAAAAAAAGTCGATACCCAATGAAGAGAAAAAATGAAAAAAAAATTAAATTGTTGAATTAATTCAGTTGTAGATCATTTCACTTGTAAATTGTTATCAATTATTTTATCTTTATTTTCAAAGAATGTCACCTTAATTCTTGTTAATTCTCGCCTTTTTATTAATCTTCCGCAAAATTGAAAATTGTAATGAGGAAAAATCAGTAGTAACATATATACCAAGTAGAGAACAAGGTTTACCACAGTAGCAAGCTTGTGCGATAAATCTTGTTGTGTCTCAAGACTCGAAAGCCAGCAATAAATACCAGTTGGAAATCGATGCTCCCTAGGGTGAGTTGGTAGATGGTAAAAGGGGGTTTTGGTTACCTCCCACTATGGACTGTTGTTGCTACATATAGACTCAATGCAGAGTCAAGTTTTCTTGAATAAATATTTTTTTCACTTCAGAATGTAGAAAAAGAATATTTTTTAATTTATTGCAGTAAATGAATATTTCCTGTTGGAAATATAAAAATCGTCCAGAGATCGACATTAGCCCTCTGTCGTGAATCCTTCCGAAAGAGAAAAGTAAATAGCAGAAACACGAGAAAAAATATATATATAAAAATTAATTGATTGATTTTGTTTCTTTTATAAATCTCCTCTTTTTCATTCATAGAGATGAATTTGCGTGCGAATGCACACAGCATAAAGTGTATAGACTGAGATTGGAAAATGGCATGGGGTCGGTTTTATACGAAAGTGCACTCCTCTTTCAGAGGTACATGAGCATAAATTTTGCTTGGGGGAAAACGCTAGTACTTACTGGCAAAGAGTTCGATAATTTCATTCCATGCGGAATGCTTTGACTAGTTTGCCCCATCCTTCTCTTACTTATTTTCTCTGCCTTTTTCTCTCATCTCCTCTTTTCCTACCACTTTTCATATTCTATAATACTCCACAACTTCTCACCCTCCTCCCCATTCCACGTCTTTAGGTGTCTATGCAATTTCTGCTTACGAGGTAGAGAAAAGGAAATTAATGTGTTCAGTTGGAGTATAAATTTCAGTAACAGTTTGTAATGTAAATATGTCGGTTGTGCTTTTGATTCTATATGTGATTTAATAGCGTAATGAGGATTTACTTTGAATGCTGGTAGGATTATATTTCAATTTTTTATGAAGGAATTAATTAAAATTTTCTATTTTATTTGACTGAAATAGAAAATTCATGATTTATTCGGAATACAGGGAATTCCTAGAGAATAGGTAGGAATAGATTGTCTGAATCACAGTAGACTGCTGAAAGAAACATTCATTTGATTCTCAAAATATTTCTCTCTCTGTGGACTCTAAATTTAGGAAAATTCGTGAACACTGAATTAGACAATGTGGTAAAATACACAGTGGATGAAGCACGTTTTCTCTGACCTATTCAGATGTTACATGGCTCACACCAGGGATTGTTAGAAAATCTAACTCTGTTTAAAGTAGGTCATGCTCAATCACACCAACGTGGATACTTCTCACCTACGTAAATCACACCGTTTTAAACAATACAAGTACATTTGAAACTTTGATACATCAATTATTTTCATTATTCTATTAATCTATCTATCATCGGATTATCCAATAGGGTCTCGACGTCGTTAAATTATTCAGAGTACTTTCGATATTTCAGTGAATTTCGAGAGCTTTTTTGTTAAATTTTGGTAATACTTCATTCATGATTTGATAATTCTAAATGATTCCAAGTATATATAATGGACAATTCTCCATTGAATATGATAGCTTTGATTCTTATGACGTGAAATGAATTTGCTTCTCATGATTAAAGTTGAACAATAAAAATTACTGTCAACTCTATCCCACAAATGATATACCAAACGAGAAGGAAATAAAGAAGCAAAACAAATTTTTTTTTTTCCATGTTGGTTATGCGTTCTAGTAAACGAGCTTCAGGTTTATACTCTTGCCACGTGGTTTTTTATGAAGCCTCTGAGTGCCGTATATCAAAAAAGTCGAGGCTCAAGTTTTGCCATACATTCGTCTTCTGTAACTGGGGCTTTATATCCTTCAGCATTGTACAACCTCACTCTCTCCCTCCCCTCGTTCTCCATACTCTCTTTTACTGTACTTTTGCACGTCGACGTGTAACAACTCGCCACTCGGCAAACACTCTTTTCCGAGTAACAAAAACTTCTGTGACTTATCGTTTTCGAACTATATTTTCTCAATTTTTTGTTTAATCTTTCAAAAAATTTTCTCTCTCTCTTTCTGTATCAACATCATCATCATCATATCGTCGCCTTAGAGTGAAAGGGGCGTAAGTGCCATTTTTCCTGATTTTTTTTCTTCAAAATAATAGAAAGGCGTATCTCCACTATTATTGCTCCAATAGGCTTTCCAAGGCTTTTTACGCAATATTAGTAAAAAAGTACAAAATAATAACATATAGGCGTAAGTACCACTAACTAATAACAAAGGGGCGTAAGTGCCGGAGATACGCCTCTTTGTTTTTAGTGTTTTCATTGAACTTTCTCTAATCATCGGAAAAAAATTGAAAAAAAAAGAGGCATAAGTGCCATAGTTTAGATACAAATCGCTAAAAACAAAAAGGCGTAAGTGCCAAAATTCGGATGAAAAATCCTAAAAACAAAAGGGCGTAACTCCAAATATTCTCATGAGATAACAAAAATTATAAAAACAAAGAGGCGTAAGTGCGGAGAAACGTTCTTTTCACTTTAACTTTAACAATTATATAGCGTTTAAAAAGAAAATAACAGAAGGACGTAAGTGTGGAGATACGTCCCTTTCATTTTAAAATTGGTAGTTATGCCACTTTGTTATTTCAACTTTCAACTATCCAAATAATGTTCCAGAGGCCATAAAAAACATTTTGGAGTGATAAGTGGACATACGCCCCTTTCACACCAGAATTTCGTGTTTTTGGCACTTACGCCCCTTTCACTCTAAGGCGACGATATAAAAATATTTTTCACTGCCAATAGTCCCGAAAATAATTGAACAGCGTATATATATCAAATGGAAAATTTTCTCTAAGCTAATTTGCCAAAATCCAGTAAGTGAAAATTGACATTATCAGATAGAATGTAACTGTTGCACAGAGATAGATGGAAAGCTTGGTCATGTATAGTGGGGTTATGAGGATCGGGTCAACACCCACTGATTGAATATGGGAAGGTAAGCAGTACATAGCAGTCTGATAGCTGAATGGAATATTGGGATATTGCTTCCCTCCAGGAAATAAGGGGATTGGATGATCAGAAGGTGGGTTATATACACTGAGAGTTTAACGTTTAGAGAATGGTATGCCAGAGTAGATCGGATATACAAAGCCCACTCTCTCTGTGGGTTTTCGTTAGGATCGTAGACAGATGAAGATTTAAACAATTAGTTCTAGATCAAACGGAATTGATGAGTTTCCATAGCCCTCGGGCAAATAACTCGAAATACGAATTGTACTGCAGTTTGATTAATTATAACTCCTCACAAACTTTATAAAATCGAATAGACAAAGGGGGGAAAAAAATTGAAGGTAATTTGGCAAGGCGCAATTTACGTTTCATATTTGCTTATTTATCGATTTAAAAAAAAATGTACAATCGAGTTATGATGTTAATTAATTTCTCGAGATGTTTTCGTGTAGCTGAGAACTTCAGCCAATCAAATTGGGTCATTAATTAGGTAGCAGCAAAACTAATTTCTTGTAGTCGTGAATGAGGCTTGAATGAGAAAGCAAATTGGATTATTAAGAGAGAACATTATTTCAAAATAATGAGAGATATTGTCGCTTTTTTTCTGCCTCTTTTCGATTTTTTATCTGGAACAGTAAATTGAGGATTGGAGGAAACAATAAATCTTCATTAGATTGATGATAATGAATTGACGAGTAATTTTTGAAAGTATGTCAAATGATAAAAACACAAGAATTTAAGGTAAAATAGTTGGATGTAGCAATTTCGTAACGGTAATATCATAGCCCTGAGGGTTGAAACTTCTGTGAGGGGGTATAGAGTTTGGATGATAAAGGGGTATGATGTCTGGGCTGGTATGGTGGATTGCACTCTGGGTTAGTACGAAGTGGGCGATGGTCAAGCCAGCATGAAATACGAGGCTCCAAGAGATTATTGGCGTGATATACCCGGGGTTGGTTGCCGAGCCACATGATTACCAATCGCTTCCGATCAATCCGATCACCGTCTTGGCTCTTTACAATTTCCTCCTTTATCCACCAAGAATTGAGAAGGCGCTTCTTATACCAAGAGAAATAAAAATAAAAAAAATTTTCCTGTACTCTTCAAAGTCTTCATCGACAATCAGATGTGATTGATTGATGATAAACAATAAGTATTTGATGCTTGAAGCAAATAATCAAGGAGTAATAATAGTGGAATGCGTTTTATTTGAATGTTGGCAAATTGCGAGTCGAAGGTGCGTTATCCAATTGCATTATTGGGTGACGTAAATCGCTGGGAGGATAATTGGTGTACACCGATCGATTGCACCTCCTTACTCAATTCGCCTTGGCTCGAGTTACCTACATACCCATCTACCTAAACCACCTATCAGCAGTACTCCAGAATCCTCTAGATCAGGAATTTACATGAAGTCAATAACCTCTTGTCTTCAGGTTAAGTATCAATATGTTCTTATTGCTAAAATCTCATGTTCGGAATATCTCAAACCGTCTATTAACTAGCAAAGTGCATAGCGAATTCAATTGCTATCATTTGCCTCGTCGATTCTAATTATAGTTTCAATTTAATTTGGAATACCATTACTTTGTAATCCTGTTTCAATCAAATTGTCAGTAAGAATACATGAATGTGACTTTCTTTCCACTCATTGCGAGATCATCAACACTGATATTAATTAAATTCCAAACTTACTATCTTGTAAATTCATTTACAAAACTTTCTGTCAACGTGCAACACAATGCTAATACTATTTTGTGTCAATTTTACGGGAAATTCATATTTCTAAGTTTAGTTGATTCACTGAGTGTTATTCACTCCAGGCTTTTCCAGTGGTTTTAGTTTGAAAACTAATTTTCCACTCGTTGCAGTGCCTCGTTAACCCATCTACAATGAATTCTCACTTCTGTATTAACATTTCATCTCTGTTATCAGTTGTATTATACGTACTTGTAAGCATGTGGTCATGTTGTAACAACACTTCATCAAAAACATCGTATCAGAGAATCTACCTTCGTTAGGAAAATGAAAACTATAGAAATTACATTACTCCTTTGAGAGAAAAAATAATTGATAGAGAATCAATAATATCAAGTGATGGAATTTTATATTTTTTTTTATTCTTATGAAAGAAGTGCATTTTGATTCCTGCACCGATTCTCAGCTGGGAATATACGGAACTATTGAAAAAAAAAGAGGGGGAAAGGTATGAGTGCTCGATATTCCGATATCCATTATCCAGACTGGTAGACACGAATATAGTAATGGAAATATATACCTTTGGACATATAGGTTTAAAATGTAACGTCTGCAGCTCATCGAGCGATAACCTCAAATCTCTCTCCTACCTCTACACTGGGGGGTACATATATCCCAGACGGCTTTGGATTTTTTTCCTATCAATGAAGAATTTCTTCTTCTCCTTTGAACATTGAATCGATGCAATTTCACCGACGATACCTGTTACTGAGGATCATTGAATATCTTTGGATATTTGAAATCTTGCATTTTCCATTGTTTACATTCAATGAATGCATTCGAGGAGGCTTGAAAATCGAGCGACATGTATTGAGAGATGTGAACATTGCCTAGAGATTTTTGTTGAGATTTTTGAAAAAAAAAAACAGAGGAAACTAATGGAAAAATAGGTGGAAAAAAATATGAAAGCGATGCGTATTCTTTATTCCACGGAATATTTCAGGCTGTGACTGGGATTGACTCTTCCATTTGAGTACACGGTACACAGAACAATGAATCCACCAAGGGGGATTCAGGGAAAAAAAAAACATATGAGAAAATTGTAAAGAATGGTAAACTGAAAATCATTGTATGCTGAAAGTTGAAAATTATGATTTTTTCCTCCTATTTTTTCACTTGGGTGAGATTTCTGCAATACTCTTATTGGTTTGCTTTATTATTATTATGATTACGTTTTTTTTATAAGCGTTAGTGATTTTTTCCGCGTCCATGCACTTTTTGTTCGTCCAAGTTAGAAAGAAAATCCAAGGAGTGATCCCCCATGGGGAAAAAGAAATTATTCTCGGTTGTTTGTACACCCTCTTGTGTTTTTGGTCTCCTAAGGGAAAATGAAAAAAAAAAAAGGAAACGAAAGATAGGTATATATCGAGTCAAACTATATCTTTTTTCCGCCCTACTGTTGTTGTACACATACGTATTAACGTACAAATATTGGACGTTTATATCTCTTGTTTTACGACCTCTTTATCCAATAATAACTCGACAAATATTATGGGACGTTAACTGAGCGAAATGATGAACGACAATTTCAAACATGTTGGGATTTGGAGAATGAAAATAATTATTAGTTTTATTTGTTTAACGTATTATTTCCCTGTAATTCAATTATTCTTCTGTGACCTTTCTGTGATGATGTGAGAGAAATTTAAACTCGGAGAATAATTCTGCAAAGAGAGAGAGAAATAAAGATGAAATTTTTCAAAAAAAAAGGTACTCACCCATTTTCTTGAATTACTGTACGTATTTCATGAAGAACAAAAGTTTCTTCTTGGGAAGAGTTTCCAACTACAAGTCGTAAAATTTTCCTCAATTATATCTATTATTTCGAGTCATGAGACACTTTAACCTTATTATATGATATATTATGACGCAAAAATAAAGAAAAACAAGTGAAATTCTGATTTTTATAAAGAGAGACAATAATTTAATAACATTTTATCGGAGTGAAAATTCTGTGAGATAAATATTCATACAAAAAAAAGTAAAGTGAAGTTAAGTCGTATGAATCGGGTTACATACATAATAGGTAGAGAAGCAGGGCCATGTGTCCCCAAGGCAAAAAGTGAAATAGAACTGGTTGGTTGTACTAGCTACTGGGTTATGTTTGCATATATGTCGACGCAAGGTGGCCCTTTTGCCATTGTAACCTACCTCAACTAAATGTAAAAATATATAGATTCAAGTGTGTGGCAATAGGCAACAAAAGTTTTCACAAAATGCATAAAACATGAAGTTTCCCTATCCCCTGGACCGTTTCGAAAATTTGCTCCAGTAACGCTGGAGAAAGAACACAAGCCTTCTCCCATACCACTTCATGAATATGTCATAATGTGTGGGAAGGTTTTTTTTTTCATTTTTATTTTTGTAAAAGAAAAATTTCTGCGATTCAGAGTACACTGAGAAAAATGAAAACAAGCAGTGTTTAAACTATCCTGTGACATTTTATGTTGAATAATTTAGTATTCACACGATATATTAAACCTTTTCTTCTATCACAAGATGACTTAATTTGCATCTTGAGAGGATTAATGTTAATCAAATATGTTTCAAACACGATAGACACATTCTATTACTCGATTGAATCGAAATCACGTCTTAGGAAATTCACTTTTGTATTATATGTATTGTGAGAGACTTTGAGATAGGAAACAGGCTTGCTAGTGCGATAGTAGAAGTTGTAGTTAGACTGTGTTCGGAGATAGTACTTCTTGAAAGATCCCTACTTGGAATCAGGTGGGGTGGTGATCCGATAAGTTTCATCTCCCTCCATCCACTCCCATTTTCTCGAACACAGTGTCCGAATGGATTTCAGTAGTGCCAAAACCATATCTATTGAAGGCCTCTGTCGTTCCACTTGTATTCTAACTTTCATCATGTTAGAAGCATTTGGAATTACTGTCGATTCAAGGAATTATCCAATTGAGAATAATCCTTTTCCATCCTTTGTTCCACTTTCAATTAGTTTTCGATATGTTGTTTTGACACTTTACGCAAAAATTTAACTTTATTCAAATAATTCAAATGAAAACACAAGCTGGAAATGGCTCGTTTTTTCAATTAATTTGATATGTTATATTCAGTTTAGTTTGTTCAACAAATATAGTTGAATTTATTGGTTTAAAAATTTGTCCTACATTTCGAGGATTAACGATAACCGGTTGGGAAAATTTGCAGCTATTTTGTGACCTCCGGTTCCTGGATTTTCCGCGCATCGAATAGCTTTAATCCGATGAAACACACCATAATTATTGGGATAATATAAAATAGTTAAATTTATCCTCTCTCTCTCTCTCTCTCTTCTATCTACTTTACTTCTCTCCTCCACCCATGGTATTGTGAACAACAAATGCACCAACGACCCGCCACTTCATGTGCCAAAATCCTGGCTGTGCATGTTTGTCTCTCATGTTAATCGTGATTAATAATTAGCATTTACATTGAAATATTGTTCATTTACCATTATTTTCTATAGGGAAAGTTAGGAAGGGATGTATTGAAATTTAATTGAAGCTTGATAGCCTCTAACCCTGGAAATCGCTTAAAATTAGTGGAAATATTTTAGATAGATTGTATTCAATCATTCAAGTGAAAAACTGAGGAAATGTTAAATGACAGACATATGTTGAAACTAATTTTTGCATTTTTGCCTCCGAATGGAAGCATTGTAATCGTCATTTTTTTCGAGTTTGAGTTTCCATTGAATTTCAATTTCAAATAAATAGAAAGGGTGATAGCTTCAAACTTTGGCAAAAAAAGATGAATTTTTCGAAAAATTCTCGAAACTAAATTGTGAACCATATTTTTAACGTCAAATTTCCTCAAAATTTCAATAGAATCATTATAAAAAAATTTCATCTCAAACTGTTTTATTGTTAGAAAAATTTTGATGAAAGAGAGATGGAAAATTTTCCAAAGAATATTTAACAGCTTCTGGAAACCACCCAATGGAGTTGAGAAAATATATATAATGTTACTCGAGAGGTGGATGAAATAGGCGAAAAGCTATGTAGACACTTTATCCCCCTGAGGGCATGCCGATAAAACCTACCAAGTTTCGAAATGTGTGACTTGGATTTTTAATATTCGTATTTGCGTCGGATTTTAAGTCCTTTCAGGATCGGTTATCTACCTACTCACTTATCTGGTCCTGTACACTACAGTTATCATAAACTCATGACATATATATATTTTTCTTCTAAAAAACTTGCCATTTACTTCACAAACTTTCAAGTATTTGATGAAATTCCATGGATTTTATTTTTCTCTTTTAATTTAAAACTTGGATTCAATTGTACACAATTTTTCATATTCCAGGAAATGAAAATGTTAACTTGATGTGACTAATTTATCATCAGAAGAAATAAGGAATAGATGAGAGAATAGAGAAGGGAGAAAAAAAAATACGACCACAATTTGAAGGAGAATATAATGTATTTTTGAGGGAAGATGGAGAGTAGCAAGAAAAAGAGGGGGGAATGAGGGGGGGGGGCGAAAAAGGAGGGTAACGCGTGTCGAGGTGTCTTGAGAAGAAACCCGTTTTCTGACTGATTTCGGTCGTTTCTCAATGACGCGATTTGAAAGGAAAAATATGGTGGTTGTTGATTACCAACGATAAACCAAACGACGTCCAGAGAAATCGCTACACGGGCATTTACAAGTTAAGTTTCCTTGAATAAAAGAGAGAAGTTTTAATCCTAATGGGGATTTTATAAGAAAATGGGGAATGAGAGAAGAGATGAGAATATAATCTTTTACTCAAAAAGTAATTCATTTCGTTGAATTCATTTTGTGTGAAATATTCTTCTCAGTGACTTGCGGTTTTGTGGTTTGAAGATTTGTACGTTTTTTTTTCTTCTTCTCTTCTTTTCTTTCTGAAGTGATTCAAGGAGAGAATGCGAATGAAATCAGTTGGAGTGAAATGAAATTATCCGGATCGTTTTTGGCCTGAAAATTAATTCCCCTTTTATTTCGAGAATTCGAAAATTATCTCGTTGAAAAATTTGCTTAACACAATTATTTATTCTTGAGAATGCTAAAATCCTTTTGATTCTTTACCGCTTTACTGACAAGTTTAGTTGCGTCATTGACTATCGAATTTATTCTGACAGGTTAATCATAAAGTCTGGATTTCTGCGAATTCACCTGACGCATCCGGACAGGCCTGAAATTCCATTGGGATATATTCATCGGTAAGTTATTTAAGCAGACCAATTCCTTTCAATTTTTCTATTTTATTTTATTTTTTTCTTTCTTCCTATTTTTGGAATATCGAAGAAGTCAGGATTTTTTACGGACGGATGATCGGTTTTATTGCTAAGCTTCATTCGTACGGAAAAACGGAGAGTCATTTTTTTTATACTCGCTCCATCATACTTCTCTTTTACTACTCATTTTTTTCTTTGTTTCTCTTTTCTTCTTTTCACCTCCTCTTTCCGTCCTTCCATTTTTTCCCTCATTCCTTCGTTTTTGCAATAAAAACCAAGCACACACATTGCGCACGAGAAGAATCGTCTCTCTCTCGGTTATATTCCACGGACAGTCGAGGTCGCAGCATTCTGCGCCTGACGTTTGTCAGCAAACCAACGAAGTGAAACCGGGCGTCACATGCCTACGACAATCTGTCTCTATATTTCGGGAGAATAATCCATATTATTCTATTGGGAATAAATATTTTTTAATATACTTCATTTCAATATCCACTGGGACAAAGAATTTTTCCAATATTTTCCGTATTTATTAAAAGCTCTATTGAAAATTGCATTTTTTGTATATTTGACATAACAAAAAGTAGTTCAAAGCAATAAACAATTTCAATTAAGTATGATTTTTCATGGAATAATTTGTGGTTTCAAATATCCATCACTCGCTGGTTTACGACCGAATACAACGTGGCACATATAACCTCAACAATAAAAAAAAAGCAGTTGGCAGGCCTGTTAATACAGGAAGGGGAATCCCTCTCTCGTGTGTGTGTGCCTTCACCGCACGAATATCAAACCCAGCCCAGTGGCGACACCGAAAACCACGAGAGTGGTGTACACGCTAACGCATAAACACGCGTGTCACAAGCACCAAGGCTTGATGAGTATTACGTTTGGCTGTGTATAAACCAGAGGAAGAGGCGTTGGTTGAAGAGAAAGAGCGAGGGGAGCAAATACTGGTAAGAGGAAAGAGGAGAGAGGGGGGGGGGAAGGGGGTTGAGTTCTATGGCAGTCAAGTAATTTGGTGGCTGTGTGGTACAATGGGACAAGTAACGGGCTTGGACAAACGCGATTATCGTTCATTCGACCATTAAAACTGTCGCTACCACCGCAAACTTGTTCACCTGTGCCACTAAAATTTCTGTCAAAAAGCACTTCCACTCTCGTATTCAATTTAAAAGCTTCACAGGGGGAGAGAGCCTCGAACAATAATCAGTTTTTCAGATTTTATCTCCTGCGTAATATTCTAGTGAGAAAAGAAACGGAAATGTTCATTTGATGAATTTCATTGTGAATGAGTGAAAATTCAATGTTTTCTGAGAATTTATTATTAAATCATAAAATGGCTCTTTCAAACTGTCACTACCAATTAAAATTTTTTTGATAAATAAAAAGTCTATCATCAGGTATTGAATTAACCGAGTAGAGAGCGCTTGCTAGTTGCCTCGTAAAATTTCCGAAAACTTTGTTTCATATAAATTCGTAACTGGGTACGTGATCTCAACTGTACATTCTACTATCAGGTATTCGCTAGTTTCAGGAACGTGCCCACATAGCAGTACACGCGAAAGAGAGCCTATACACAAGCCTTCATGCTTTGAAGTAGCTTTTCATACATAGATACACAGATACAAGGCAAGTAATACAACTGTGTTTCGAGAGAGAGAGGAGGAAAGGATAGGTGAACTTAACTCGTTAAGAGGAGGTAGTGCTCACGGATGGTAAGGCCTGACCCCTTTCGTCTTTCTCTATATCTAACACCACTAGAATTTCATGGATATAAACGCGCACCTTCGAATACCCGGAGAGAATATGTGCACATTGGTTGGAGATGAGGAGGAGTGGGTGAGGAGGTTAGCAGTGGTGTTCCAACCTCTGTACAAGGCACTCTAGAGGTGGCATAGAATGGCGAGCCGTAGCGAAACCTAGCTAATGCGTTCTCGCATCTTTGGTCCGCCAGGCATCGACCTATACGTAGTTGGAGTATAACCCCTTCGTAGACTATGGTGAAACGTAACCAGATAGAATCCTCTTGGCTATACACATCCATTTCAGAGCCGCTTAGGAAACGTTCCTACCGACCCCACAAGAGAACCGTGGGAATTTTAACAATTCGTTGAGTGTACCTCATGTTATTTCAAACGTGTGATTATTATTCTTTCATTAAATTTTGGCATTTTTAAATTTGTTGAATTTCACACAAAAATGACATAATCATTCATTTGAGGTTTTTTTATATTAAACTCTCGTTGTTGATAGGGAATTTGGAAAATTGATTAACAACATCAATTCAGTGTTGCCAACCCTTCAGAAAGATTACCCCCAAATCAATCTGAAAAACCACTAAAAAACCCCCAAATTAAAGAAAAAACCCAAATTGCAACCAAATGAATTTTTTTTTCTTAATAATGAAACAAAGAATTAGTGAATATCATGAATAATCCCCTTTAAAACGTTTCAAAAAATATAAAATATTATGAAATTTCAATGAATTTTTATATTATATACAATTAGCCTACCTGCATGAGTTCTTCCTATTCTAGTAGGTGAAGAGGTTCAATTAAAAATACAATATTCCACGAAAACGAAGCTAATATATCATTCATTTGATATTAACTGGAGTCATAAAGTTTATGGAAGTACATAAATAAGTTATAATATTTAAATAAACCATGTATAAAAATTATTTTCGAGATATTTATCACAAATCCGACAAATCGTTCAAAACTGAGAACAACTCATCGGCTTCTTGCTGTTCTTTATCAGAGGCAGTCTTCTTAAATTTAACCCCCAAAAAAACCCCAGTGGAAATTTTTTCCCTCCAAATCTAGGGGGAAAACCTCCCAAGTTGGCAACACTGCATCAATTATTGTCAAATCGCGACGTTTCACTGAACAATGTCAGCTTCTTCGGGCTCTGAAACTAAACGTCAAATTCTTTATTCGTGACGAAATTATATCATTCTTGAAACAAACAATATAAATTATCACATGAAATAATTAGTTGTATCACACATTTTTTATAAAATCTCATGTATATCGTCGGATTGTTTATAACCTCAAAACTAACTCTTGTTCCTCTTACCTTGACATTATTGATGTTTTGTCAACTTCAAATTATTTTCCATAATATGGGGTAACAAGCAGTCTTCAAACATTCTTTTTTCTTTTTTGCAACAAGTCATATGAAAAATAAATAAATAAATGAACAAATACGTTACACGATTACAAATAAATTAAACATTTTTTTTTATCACTGTAATTCTTCAAGAGAATAAAAATGAAAAAGGATATTATTTTTTTCATGTATTGTTACAATCTCATCAGACAAGCCAGACATCCAACTTAATCTCGTTAGAGCCACCAAAGAGACACATGGCCACGGTTTCGTGATCACTGTTCCATCACTGAAAACATGATTTTAGAAATTGCACTATAACTCCCTTGCCTCATCTCTCTACCCTACACACTACTCTTCTCTTTCCTCTCTACATTCATAATAATCCAGAGATATAATCGGATCATCCAGTGTCCTTTGATGTATCCATTTCTGTAACAAGATAAACTACCGATCGTAACATACAACATTGCCAACGAATCCACAGAATCAGAGGCACACAAAATTGTCCATCAATGACTAAAGCCACCGGATCAGAATGCTGGAGGGCGAAAATTTTCCATGTTACAGAGAGGAATTGAAGGAAATATTTAGACGACAGGAAACTACATGATGGGATTAAAGGAAAAGAAAAAAAACGAGCTAATACACAAAACCATCGTTCATTCACGGGTTTCCCCGCTGCTGCCACGGTCGACTCGTCAAACGTTTGCCACTGACTCGTATCTGCGAGGGAGAAGAAAGGGGAAATTGGATGGTGTCCACAGCTTGTGTTTTCATCCAAGTGTCGGACGATGCGTTAAAATCCAATAGTGGTGACTTTGAAGCGTCCGCAGAGAGCTTTTTTTTTATTTTTATTTTTGGTAAGGGATGAAAGGGCGTGGAGGGTTGGAGATAGGAAAAAAAAATGAAAAAAGAGCCGAAAAAGAAGAGGGTGATGGACACTGACAGAGTGTGGTGACAGTTTGCCATTTCACATTGTGTTTACGATGGACTGACCCACAGATTAAAGCCCGCAGTGTTTATTGCCTTTCACTTTACCTTTTACGTTTCATATTCATATTTTTCAATCGTCAAATATTGATTTTACTGAATGTAATTTAACGCGCAAATGGTAAAAAAAAAAGAGGAAAAAATTAAAGTTACACATTCGAATGAACGTGTACTTGAGCTTGAATATTGGTAACCTAGTTCTGCACAGCTTTTATAAAGTACACTGTTACTCGGTTAAATTTATCTGCATGTAAGAGAGCGCATTCTACCACATACTCACTAAGCTTTAGGGCTCTTTATTTATTTACATTGTTATTTATTAATGCACCGTTGGTAGAATGCAGTTGGGCGTGGGGATGAGGTCATGGGAGGATATGAAGTGGTAAATTTTGGAAGAGAGAAAGGGATGATGGAGAAAGTATTGTGCTGAGTAGGAGAAAAAGTACTGTTTATAGGGGGAAAGTGGGGCAAAATGGACATTGTAATGAAACAGTAGTAGATATATTTTTTTTGATGATTCCATCGGAAAGCTGAGGAAATTTTAGGCAATAATAAAATGCCACAATTAATTTTTTTCAATTTTTTGAGAATTTCATTTTTTTTGTTGCATTTTTGAGGGATAAAAAAGCCTTTTGATTTTTTAAAAAATTCAGTTTTTTTGAAATATCTCCATTTCTATTGGTTGTAGTGACATGGGATCGATTTCAAATGAAAGCTGAGATCATTTCCTATCGATTTAGGTGGATTTAAATTTCAAAATATCTATTTTTCAGTTACTTATGGGAACTTTTGTGAAAAATTATAAACATCGGCTCTTTCCCTATAATTATGTGAAAAATCGATATTTTTCAATTCAAAACCCCATAGATCGATGGGAAATGACCTCATCTTCAATTTAAAATCGGTCCCAGGTCACTACAATCAATAGAACCGGAGATATTTCTAAAAAATTGAATTTCCTCAAAAATTAAAAGACTTTTACCCCTCAAAAATGCCCAAAAAATCGAATCCTCAAAAAAATGGAAAAAATTAGTTCTAGCACCTGTTTCTTGCCTAAAATTTCCTCAGCTTTCCAATGGAATCATCAAAAAAAATCTATCTCCAATATTTTCATTAATTTCAAGATTTTTTCACAATATCTGTATAAAAACTCAAACGTGTCCATTTTCTCCCTCCATTCATGATTTATTTTCATAATTTTTGAGATTTCCAATTAAAAAAATTGAGATATTGAATTGATGCTATGATTTCTGTTTTCGACAGAAGTAGAGGGGGTAAAGAAAAAAAAACGGAGAATCAGATGGTTTTTTTCTCATGAGTTCATTTCATTTACTGGATAACTCGGTAATACAAACAAATGCAATTTTCCTGTGGAAGTAAAAAGGGGTTTTGATATGGTACCGAGGATTTTCAGCAGTGAAAGGATGACAGAATGTGGAATTGAGTTTCTCTCACTAACGTCAGGGAATAATGATTCATTGTACAATTGCGAGTGTATATGTGTGTGCAATAGAGATAGATAAAATTTTCGTATGGACGTGTACATGAGAAAAAGAGAGAAAGCAAGGCCCAAAGTCATTTGCCCAGTGACGCATCGACAGATCCGATTATCAGGCCATGAGCCTGGGACGAGAGAGAGAGAAAAAGAGAGGGAGAGAGAAAGAGTTATCCAAATAGATTGTACAGGATGGGAAGCTTTTTTGGATCATGTTCGGCCTCT